>OU975420.1:7182350-8562988 GCA_918857605.2 Philereme vetulata | reverse complement strand
GATATGCCGCGCGAAGGGATGTACGGCTTAGAATACCCCGCTACACCGGTTACCGGTATTAACGTAAATGTTTGAATCGATTGTATTTGAATAAAATCTTTTTTTTAATCGAGTGTAGCGAGATCTCTAAATCAACTTAGGCAAATCGCCGTTGTTTGTTTATATGTTCGTTTATCCGAGTATAACTTTCGAAGCGTTAATCCGATCATCGTGACTATCAAAATATTGTCACAAAATAAATAACCAACTAACTTGACCTACAGTTTCACTAAAATTACAGGTAACGGGAGTTCATGTTATGTGGTTATTCTTTTTTGGGGTACAAATTGCAGTTATTCTGGGTTTCAAACATTTGCCTTTTTTGTCACTTAAGCTACACGCATACCAAATTACAGCACTGTAGGGTCAATGGTGTACCCTGTGAATTTTGTCAAAGTTTAATTTTTATTATGGCTCATAACTCAAAAACTATAAAAATTTTACCAAAAATAAAAACGGAGTCTAAATGTACTAATGAATATTTCATTTGACGTCCCACTTGACCTAATAGTTTCATTTAGAACCCCAATATCTCGACAAACCCCAACGTTTTTAGCTCATTTAGTCCCACCAAAATTGCGCCATCACTACCTACCTATGTATAAAATTACATGATAATCGGATAAACGCTTCGAAAGTTATCCTCGGACAAACATACATACATACATACAACGCCGATTTGCCCAAGTTGATTTAGAGATCTCGCTTGGCTCGATCAATAATTACACTACATTGTTTCCACAGTTCTGAGTCGAAAGGGTTAAGTCTCATGTGCCTGTAATTTCACCGATACCCTTACCCTTCAAACCGGAACACAAAAATGCGAGTTTACTATTTGGCAGCAGAAATAGGTATGGTGGTAGTACTTTCCTGGACAAACTCTTTCACAGAGAGCTCTACTACTACTAACAGATTGTATGACAGATTGACCTACGCGTATTTTGTAAAACTAGTTCGGTTTTGATTTACGATGTTTTGAACAAGCTTTTATTAGGTCGACCTGTGTATCCTAACTAGCTAATCCAATTTCGGATCGTCCAACACCGAAAGTCAGAACCGGTATTGATACCTTTCCGGTAATGTTTTCCCAGCCCTAGTGTAAGAAGGCGGGCCCTTTGGCACGTGTCGGCGTTCGTGCAATTAATTATTATTTTGAATCAGTAGTTGATTTCATTTCTAATTGTGCGGACGGATTTAGAAAAATTGCGATACTTAACTACAGGTACTCCAATCAGGTCTACCTGAACATGACAATGTGTTACACGGAAAGTGGTCCTGTCGCAGGACTTTTATCAGATATGGCACGGAACACGACAGGGCACGCGGACTGTTCCGCGGCACAGGGAGAGCAGTGAACTCCAGCCCCATGTTGAGGCGGGCAGGCCACCTCGCTATTCAGCGCGCTTGGAGTTTTTTGAAGAGGATCCGCTGGCGAGCACTTGTGAAGCGGCCCGCGTGTACGGTGATAGCGCTATCTATGGGTGAAGTCTTAGGGAGGAAGGCCAGCACCCGTATAGTTTTACACCAGTGCAGGAGCTCTAGACTCCTGACTACGAGACCAGAATGCGGTTTTGTTTGTGTCTGCTGCAGCACGGACCTTGGAAGATCGACAAGGACTACGATCGGCGAGTGCGCGAATACCTGGGCAGTGCTTATGGTAATCGATGGATTGGGCGCGGAGGGCCAGTTGCACAGCCCGCACGCTCACCGGACTTAACCCCCTTAGACTTTTATTTGTGAGGTAGGGTAAAGGATTATGGCCATACAATAGACTAACGATGGCCATACAATAGAAAGTGACTTAGAACGCGAATTGTGAACGCTATTAATGTGGTGCGAAGTGACAGAGTCACGTGTTGGCACGAGTTCGTGTGCATTGCTTTGGCCGTGCTATTCTTCCTAGACTCTAGATCAAGAAGGTACGTGCAACAACTTTTGTGAATAAAATAGTGTAGCTATACCTATCTGTGATAATAACTGTAGATAACTAGTGTAAGTTACTGTGTAAATAGGTACCAACTAAATGTCATAAATAACTGATAGCTGTGTTGTACATATTTTGTAGGTACATAGGTTGCTAATGAACTTTTAAACACGCCAAATTATCGTTGATAAAGTGAAAGCACCTCCTACTTACCTCTCGGTTTGAGGTAAGAGCTACCTACTACTTTTTCACGTTAATTTATCAGTCGACAGCCTAATAAAAGTGTGTTGGAAAGCTCGAGTTTACCTAAATTGATTAGGTACTTCATTTTGAATTGAATAAATCTTTTAAAATACTACTTCAGCTGTTTTTTATTTTTAAATTTTTCTCTGTAGTTTAGCTAGTCATTGCAAAGATCACGTCTACCCCATCTAATTTAGTCTTGGTCACTCTGCATGAGTGAGCGGTAGGCATTTGTGAAACGCCACCTGGGCTCTAATACCTATCTATCTCAACCTAATCACTGCACTGACGTAGGTACCTACCTAGCTCACAATGACCAAGAAAGAACTAGTGAATAACTTATGAATAAGCTCAGAGTCGCTCAACGAGCTATGGAGAGGGCTATGCTCGGGGTTTCTCTACGGGATCGAATCAGAAATGAGGAGATACGTAGGAGAACTCAAGTCACCGACATAGCCCGACGGATTAGCACGTTGAAGTGGCAATGGGCAGGCCATATAGCGCGCAGAACAGATGGCCGATGGGGCCGAAAGGTTCTCGAGTGGAGGCCACGGACCGGCAAGCGCAGCGTAGGACGTCCAGCCACAAGATGGGCAGACGACTTGGTAAGAACCGCAGGTCGGCGTTGGATGCAGGCCGCTTCCAACCGCAGTTCCTGGAGATCAATGAGGGAGGCCTTTGTCCAGCAGTGGACGTCCTACGGCTGATATGATGATGATGATGATGATGATGAGGTAGGTACCTACGTAGGTTAGGCCAAAAATACCTGTCTTCCGACCTATCATAATTCGAGTCAGTGACACCGATCGCTTGTAGGTACTACTCTGGACCAAGAAAGAACAAGCGAATGTAGAGGCACCTGTAGGGATATTTTTTTACCTAGTAGCTACGTCTTACCTATTTATAACTCAAAACGTAGATCTATGGTAGGCTAGTACCTACTACCGTAGGCAGGCATGTATTTTTGATATCTCTTTCGGAAATGGCTGCGGGTTTCGGGTTAGAAAGGGACAACAAGAGATATCTCGAGACGTCACCAGTCTGTGGTTAGATGGCAAGCATTATGCAATAGCACAACATAAGTTTATTAAAGTGTTTCTTTTAACATGCTAAAATAAATTTCACATTTCTTTGGTAAACATTTCACAAATTTATTTATTATGCTCATCTAAACAACCCCTTTCATTTTTTTGCATATATTACCAAACTCCCTATATAGCGCGCGCCTACCTATATAAACCCTATCGATTCCCATAATAATTTATATTTTTCTAGGAATATTACAATAATCCTGAAGAGACAGCGAAAGCGTTCACCGAAGACGGCTGGTACAAGACCGGTGATCTGCTGTACCACGATGCTGAAAACAACTACTTCTTCGTGGAAAGAATGAATATGATGATCAAATACAGAAATTACCAAGTAAGTTACTAAACCCTGTTTAAAATAATAGTAGATTCGCCACCACATTTAGATTATTAAACGAGGGGACAAAGCAGTGTCTTGCGCCACGGGCGCCATATTGAATCCCGAATGTAGGTAACGAAGGATTCTGCTCTCACGAGCAGAGCGAGGGATTTACCTGAGTGCAGAGAGGGATATAAGCACGCCCAAGATGCAGACAGCTTTATCCACGAGGAGAATACCTACTCTACTTTTCACACTTTCTGCGAGACAATAAAAACCAAATCTAGGTTGGTGCATTATGTGCAGAGGTTAGTTCAATTTACGAATAAGTTCTTATTGTGTGGGGTCTCTTTCAGATGAAGTTCTAACTTCAAACCACATGCCGAACTTTACTCTCTCAGCCGTTGGGATTTAATCATCTGCTTTCGGTGAGGTTTGCATGACATAGTTACCTATAATTTTGAGCAGGTGGTGTGAAAAGGAATTTATTTATAAATCCTTTTTCGCCTCTAGTGTCAATAGTTCGGTTGCTAGCCCGGTTGACCGAACTACTGGTAGGTAAGTACTTTTCGGTGTCAATAGACAGGTTTTTTACATTACTAACTGAACTATTGCTACGAGTAGGTACTAAAGAGTTGAATATAATAGAATAGAAAATACCTTACAACACACTTGCTCGTAAAGTGAGCCATAGTACATCGTTCTTAGGGTCATAAACCGAACTATAACACACGCGTATGTAATAATATTAAACACTAGTGCATAATAGAATTATCCCTACAAAGTACAGTTAGTAGGTACCTAACTGCAAATTATATGCGAGTAAACAGAGCATTTTCAATTTAACTGGCTAATACAGTTTTTGTAAGAACAAAGAGGTTTTATGCTGCTGAAAATCCTATTACATTTTTGGAATAAATAAATGTATCCCTAATTAAGACGAAAAAACATTTATTTTAATCAAATTACTTATAATTCACAATAATTTGTTATAAAATATTTGCATTTTATGTAGGCTATATGGCTTTATGTAATCAATCACCTTACATTTGGCGCGTGCAAAAAAAAACTTGCGCTCTTTTTCCCATTTTTTGTTTGTATCGCATTTGTTGCTGTATAGTAAAGAATTGTAAAAATGTCAAGCTTTAGTACAGAAGATTTGATTTTTTTCCTCTCAAGTGTGTTGAAAAAGTGCGTATGAAACTCGTGAGCAACTCGCTCACTAGACACTCGGCTGATTTACGCCCTCGCCTACGGCTTGGGCTGCAACCCACATGTCTCTCGTGTATAATGAGCTAGCTCACTTGTATCATAATATACTATTACTTTATTGCACAGCATAATAAACAAAGAATTAAATTAGAACAAATCTATGTGAAACAATTGGCGGTATTATCGCTAAGTAGCGATCTCTGCCAGACAACCTTTGGATGGAATGTACTATGTGATTATTCCTGGGGTATCGATAGTTCGGTGCTTTCAACCGGACTATTGGCACCGAAAAGTATAAGTACCTAGTTCGGTCAACCGGACTAACAACGGAACTATTGACACTACAGTACACATTTTTTTGCTTCCCATACTTTGCGGCATAGGTAGTTTAGGTACCTACTCTGTGCGGTTTGCACGGAACCATTCCGATCCTTTACGAACCCTGTACAATCAATGGGGGGTTTTCACGGCCATGCTCTTAGAATAGATGGAGCTGCTAAGCTGTTATCCTACTTCCTACTTTAATATTATAAACGCGAAAGTTTGTATGTATGGATGTTTGTTACTCTTTCACGCCGGAACGGCTGAACCGATTGCGATGGAATTTGGTATGTACGTAGATCATAACCTGGATTAAGACATAGGCTACTTTTTATTGGCAAACCACGCGTACGAAGCCGCGGATTGGTCAGCTAGTCTGCTATAAACTGAAAGTGAATTATCAATGTCAATTTGTCGTGTCAACGTTATTTTCCTTGGAACTTGAAATAAATAAAACCGACCAAGTACGAGTCGGACTCGCGCACGAAGGGTTCCGTGCCATTTATATTTTATTTAAATTTAATTATTTATTTTTAAAGTGAATAATGTAACTCCATATTCTGTGAATATTTCAGCGTTTACCTGTTGCCGTTATCAATACCAAGCAAAAACGACCAAAAAAATCATGTTGTTGCATGGGAGTCCCCCTTGAATATTTATTTTATTCTGATTTTAGTTTTTGTTGTTATAGCGGCAACAGAAGTATACATCATCTGTGAAAATTTCAACTGTCTAACTATGACGGTTCATGAGAGCCTGGTGACAGACGGACAGACAGACAGACAGCGGAGTCTTAGTAATAGGGTCCCGTTTTACCCTTTGGGTACGGAACCCTAAAAAAACCATTTGTGTTTGTTTACAAACGGACAAAGTGAGATTGTTTTAGACGTTTTAGATTATATTTTGACAGTTAATCATTTAAACCACATTTTTGGCGGCTTATCTCCAGACGGAATGTTTACTAATTATATCTAGTAATTATGTAACTAACGACCTACCTGAATGCGTTAATTGAGTATCTCCCACCTACCTACCGACCTACAATCACAATTATTGATTAAAACGGGTATATATCGCGTATGTACCTATTTTATTTGTTGTCCCGAAGTTTCGGCTGTGTTGCAACAGTCATGGTCTCGGGTTGAACAAATAAAAAAGGTAGGTACATACGCGATAAATACCCGTTTTAATCAATAATTATGTACAATGATCGCGAAAGTTTGAAAAATACGACCAACAATCTTTTTGATGTGTATTGATTCTAATGTAAGCGATAATTTTTGTCTCTATGAGAAAAAAAAATGTTATTTAAATCTAGATTGGGCCATATATTACGCAAATTGGAAAAAAATACTTGTTTTTAATTTTAAATTAGTAAAATCTAAAGTTTTTATAAAAAAATGTTGTCTAAGCAAGAGCTTTTACTCATACTCATTTATTCAAACCGTAGTAGGGATACAATAGAACACTTGGTTACGTCAATAATATTACATAATTAAGAGGAAACACAAGGGCCGTTTTTTCATACAAACGTAGTCCCCTGTTTCCTCCCTGGATAATGCCAGTACAGCAATATTTTTTTCTCAAAAATCTATGGCTACTATTGGCATGTCCCTATGTTTTTGTCCCTTTTTTCATAAATTAATTATTAAAAGAGATAGAGTCTGGCTAATGAAAGTTGATACTGAAAAAGCGCGGCAAATTTAAAAAATATCAGCATGGCAGCCCTAAAGTAAAAAGGAAAGTTGGAACAACTCACTTTGATACTTTGACATTTATTTTTATTTTACTAGTGGATGCTTGCAATTTTGTCCGCGTTATGACGAGATTAAAAGTAGCTTATATCACTTGTTAACTCTTTATTAACTCCATACCAAACATTACACGGATACGTCACTCCATTGTGGCGTATTAAAGGAACAAACAGGCTATCAAACACTATCATGAGTATCAATATTATCATGAGTTTAAATATTTGTAAATCTATGTGAGTATGTATCAAAGAAAACAACACCATATATTTTTATACTGTTTTTTAATCACTATAATCAAAATCTGAATCTAAAAATTCAACATGGAGTGAATCGTCAGAATCACTGGAGTCGCTGATGTCTCTTAAATTGATGATGAAGCTTTGTAAGTTATTTTCAGTTATATGGTCTCTTCTTTTGTACTTGTCTTCCACATGAATGACATGGTCTGTCATTTTTTTCCAATCATCTGCTGTAATACACTCAAAAGATTGTTTTATGAGATCCTCGAACTCTTTTGGAGTTCGGCTTACATTTTTGCTTCCCACATTTCTTTTTGCTAGACTCCATATGAGTTCTATAGCATTTAGGTCACAATGATATGGAGGAAGTCTTAGCACTTCATGTCCGTTTTGGCTTAAAAGTTCATCAGCTTCATAAATAGGTTCTGGTGTGTTCTGTTTTACTAAGCAGAGCAACTCTGCTTTTGAATTGTATGTTTCAAATGAAATACCATTCAATGTAAGCCAATTCTGTATCTCCAACTTTCGATTTTGAGATGTGGGCGCTTTATTTATTATGACAGAATGGTATGATGCATTGTCCATTACAATTACACTTGGTTCATTCAAATTGGGCATAAGCTTTTCTTGAAGCCATTTGTTGAAGTTTGTGGAATTCATGTCATGGTGGTAGTCGGCCATTTTCGATTTGGTGCTAAATACTAACAATGAGTTTGGAACAGGGCCATTCTCTGATCCTGCATGCACAATAATATAACGTTTTCCTGACGATATATTTTCAATTATTCCACTTGTTGATGGACCTTGCCAACATTTTTTAGGCTTATAGGTTTTGTGGACATAAGTTTCATCTAAGTAGATTATTGGCTTGCCTTCTGCACGTTTCGATGCAATGGTACGCAAAAAGCGATGTCTCCATGCAGCTATATCATACCGTTCAATTAATAATGATTAATAACGTTCATTTTTGTTTTTCTTAAATTCATAACCGTTGGCTAATAATATGCGACGGAGAGTTTCACGACATTCACCAAATTCTATACTTTCTTTTAACTCTACCAACAAAGATCTTAATGTTGGTACTTGTTTCCTCACAATGTAAAATTCGTTTACTTTATTACGAATAACATCCATATCGAAACTATCTAAGTTCGACACTTTTGAAGGGTGAGGTCGTTTTTTACCTAGAGTCCTCCAGACCCCTTCGTTCACCGCACCTTATTTTTTAATTCTCTTCAATGTAATAACACAACACATCTGTGAAAAGAATAAAATAAAATGTCAATTATCGTGAGTCTCATAACTAAGAAATAATAGAAAATACACAAGTATTACAAAACTAGTCTAAGATTAACGTTGAGTGAAAACTTACCGGTGAGTGAAGATAGTTCTTCTAAGTACTGGTTCTGCGATTTCATCATATCTTTTTGATCTAAATCTGTGATCTTTTCAATTGCTTGTTTTACTTCAGCAGTCGTGCATTATCCTTAAGACTATCTGTAAAAGAACAATAACATTATATAAAGTAACTAAAACTAATATGTACTTATTTAAAATAAAAAAATATCAAGACATTTTGACCGTACTAACCTAAAAAATCAGTCACAGTACGTAAACAATCCTGTTTTTCTCGCAATTCGGCTTGTTTCACAAGCTTTTTCTCTTCATATTTCGAAATCATACAAAACAATAGTTTTCGCACTCTTTATAGTTTTATTCATTTTTTTAGCATTACACGGATATATCACAACAAAACTATACGCAAGTCAACCACAACGAAACATCAACAACACGCCATCTTGTTGCGTCAGAGATAGGGATACCATGCACTGATTCTGATTTTACCAAATCTTTCGGAAAACAGCCGAAAATTAATTTCTTTAAAATAAAATTGCCAAGTTTTTCTCTAGTAAATAGTGTAGGTACCTAATTAATTAAGCTATTTATTAGACCAACTTAAGGCTTAGTGTTGCTCTTGAAATGATCCAACACGTACATACGATACTTATTTTCGATGAATATAATTTTAGCACACGTACGAATTTTTAAAACTCATTTTATAAAATGTTTAAAATAAGTTTGTTTTAAAAATGCCTTTTTAGAATTAATTGTTCCTAAGTACTTTCTGCTTAAAATACCCCAATTTGTAGGGTATCCGATGGTAGGAACACTTTAGTGTTGTCATATAAAAAGTTTGCAAAAAAATCCAGTATCTACTTTTGTTAGTCAAACTCTATGAACATTCAAAAACGTATAAAATTTGTCAGATTTTCCGCTGTGTTCAAACATCCAGAAAACAAATTCGACTAGATTATATGAAAAAAGGAAAACATAGGAACACGGTTTGACCTGTCTTTAATTTATAATGAAGAAAGTAGTTAAATCGGTCAAGTTTTGAAGAAGAAATCATGAGACTACGAATCGTTGATTTTGTGTAATTTTAATAGGTATTTTCGGTCTAAGCTGCAGTTGTCTCTATCGCGCATACTGCGCCATACTGCGCGACAGCAATAGATTTTACAAACACCTATTTTTCAATTCTCTAGCCCTTGGTGTTTCCTCTTAATATTTAATTACGCTATTATAATTTAGCTCATCGCACCATAATTTTAGAAGAGCCAGAAACAGACAAGCATTTCGTATACATTACATTTATGCATCTAAACACTGACGTGTTTTTTTTACAGATAATCCCGCCTGAAGTGGAAGAGGTGATCCGTTCTCACGAAGGCGTCTTAGAAGTGAGCGTGACGAGCATCAATGACGAGGACGATGGAGAGCGTCCGGTGGCTTGCGTCATCACACGACCAGGATACACTGTCACCGCTCAGGAGATCAAAGATCTGGTGGCAGGTACAACAAACACCTCGTCTTTTCGATACAAAACAAAAACGCGTTACGTACACCAAATAACAATACGAAAGCTATGTAATGAATGAATGATATACATGTTGAATAATACGACACTATTCGACCTCCGTGGCGCAGTGGGAATAGCCGGCGTTCGATTCTCGCCACGGAACAAATGTTTGCATCATGTACAGATATTTGTTCCGTGTCTGGTTGTTTAACTATCTATTTTAAACACGTAAGTATTTACAAAAAAACCCCTATTTATATATTCTATCAGGTATATGGTTCACATACGAGCTTTGCTTAGTTTGGGACTAGATGGCGCTGTGTGAAATGTCCAGCAATATACCTAGTCAGGTCATAAGTATTGTCACACAGTAAAAACTTTTCTTTTAGAATGCTGGCCACAAAAAAGTTTATAGAATTCTAATTTCGAATTGTTCATGAAAATAAAAATGTATACTTTTTAGAATTTTACTCATTTTTAAATATGGAGTGGACGCTTAAAGAAGACCGTGTTGCAGTTATTGCGTTGCATCGTTGCGGTTACGCGCCAATTCAAATTTTTGCCATACTGAAAAATTTGAATATAACCAAAAGATTCATTTATCGCACCATCAAACGATACAATGAAGACTCTAGTGTAGATGACAGGTCAAGAAGTGGTCGCCCTCGGTCTGTTAGGACTCCAGCAGTAATAAAAGCTGTGAAGGCGCGAATTTAAAGAAATCCCAAACGTAAGCAGAAACTGTTGGCCCTTCAGATGGGGTTAAGCAGAACCACGGTGAAAAGGGTGTTAAATGAAGACTTAGGGCTTCGGGCATATCGAAGAAAAACAGGACATCGTTTGAATGCTCGTCTAATGGACCTGAGACTGAAGAGATGCCGCGCTTTGTTGAAGCGGTACGCGGGAAAAAAATATCGGGAAATTCTTTTTTCGGATGAAAACATTTTTACCGTAGAAGAGAGCTACAACAAACAAAATGATAAGGTGTAGCAACCGTATTCCGCGTGTCCAACGAGGTCATTTTCCATCCTCGCTCATGGTATGGTTGGGAGTTTCTTATTGGGGCTTAACAGAGGTACATTTTTTGTGAGAAAGGTGTAAAAAACGAATGCAGTTGTGTATCAAAATACAGTCCTGACGAACCTTGTGGAACCTGTTTCTCATACCATGTTCAATAACAGGCACTGGGTATTCCAACAAGATTCGGCGCCAGCTCATAGAGCGAAGAGCACACTGACGGCTGGCAAGACTGGCTGGCGGCGCGTGAAATCGACTTCATCCGGCACGAAGACTGGCCCTCCTCCAGTCCAGATTTGAATCCGTTAGATTACAAGATATGGCAACACTTGGAGGAAAAGGCGTGCTCAAAGCCTTATCCCAATTTGGAGTCACTCAAGACATCCTTGATTAAGGCAGCCGCCGATACATGAACCTCGTTCGTGCTGCGATAGACGACTGGCCGTGCAGATTGAAGGCCTGTATTCAAAATCACGGAGGTCATTTTGAATAAACTTTAGTGTCATAAGAATCTATGTTTTGTTAAGTTCATTTTGGTATATAAATGGTTACATAATGAATAAACTTGTTTCAATTATTTTATATTAAACATGTGACAGAATTTATGACCTGACTAGGTAGATGCTTTTATGGTTATCTAGTTGACCCGGCGAACTTCGTACCGCCTTGACATGCAAATGACGCAGGCTGCCAATGTCGCCCCGGCATTGTCAATCGGCCATCATTAGCTGCATTCTGTATAAAAAAATGAATTATCCTCAAAAAAAAATTTGCGTGAAAATCAGAAAACTGATATTTTAATAGTTATTCCGCTATTCGGAGCGGAGACAAATCCAATAAATCAAAGATCATCAAAATCGGTCCAGCCGTTTTTGGGGATGCTAGATAGCATCCCCAAAAACGGATTTTATGCTAGATAGCATAAAGTTCGCTTATGTTCAGATTATTTTTATTTTGTGCAATACAGAATTTTATTCATTTATTTTCCAGATAAACTGTCAGACAGCAAACAGCTCCGTGGTGGAGTCATTTTTATGGATGCATTACCGATGACATCAGCGGGCAAGGTGGCGCGAGCGAAGCTGCGGCAAATTGTTGCAAAGGCTTACAGAGAATAGATTTAAAATAATATTACGGTCATAGAGGTATATACACAAAGAGACCGAGTACTCGCACTCATTTTGAACTGTAATACTAAAGTAAAACCACAAATAAAAACGTTACATTATGCACATTTCGTATCGCGCTGAATATATATGTATAATATATTTAAATAAAATAAATATAATTACTGACTAAAACGAGTATTTACTTAACGTACCTTTTTTATTACAGTGAAAATTGTTTACACACGCTTGACTTGGGGAGTAAGCAGGTGGATGCGTGACGAGAGCGTTACGAAAAGTGTGATCGGGCGAGGCGAACGGAAGTTGTGAGGAAGATATAGGTTAGTGAAGATAGAAAGAGAGAGTTACGTTTCGTATATTACTGTAGGGGCAAGAGAGATGGGTGCGAGCACACTTTTTCTTTCTCTCTTTCTCTCCTAAGAAGTGCATTAAATCCTACTATTATATAATATTATAAACACGAAAGTTTGTAAATATGGATGTATGAATGTTTGTTCCTCTTTCACGCAAAAACTACCGAATGGATTTTAATGAAAGTTTACAATAATATAGCTTATACATTAGAATAACACATAGGTTATGATTTTTAAAGATAGTGTGTGAATTGTCCAAAATATAACGATAAATGTCAAGTAAGTCGGAAAAAAATCTGCCATCTGCGAGCTATTCTGGCGTACGCTGCAAAAACTGTTGAGTTTACACATATATAATATATATAAGAGAAATGTTTATCTTAATTAGTCCTACAAAAAAGTCTGCGACAGCATACATATATCTAGCTTTTATGAGTAAGCCATTATCGCCGAAACAGTAAACCATAAATCCAATAAAAATTGATAATATATTTCTAATGCACATTTGGTAGTAACAAATTGATATTTTTATATCAAAATAAATACTTTTATTAAACTTCGTCTTTTACACTACATTATTTAGACGATAATTAATATTTTATTAGTTACGACGATTTTATTAGTGAAGTGCGCGTTACGATGGCGGCGGGCGAGGTGGGGGAAGAAGTCGCTCATGGCTGAGTGCGCGGAGATGGGTAATGGTTAAATACACATTCTACCCATTTGGGTTATAACCGGGTGATTTGGGTTTTAACCCGATTTTCACCCATTTTGCTGGGTGAAAAATAGCCAAACACCCATGTGTTTGGCTATTTTAATGCCAAAGTTAAAATAAGGTAGGTGCCCACTTTGGCAGGTACCTACGAGGTACGTAATTAAAATATTAAATTAGTAGTAGCGTTCTAATAGACACTTAAAACTGGAAAATTAATAAAAGTCGGAATTAAATTTAGATCGATTTATTACTAAGTAAAACTTCTTTACGCACGCTTGACTTGGCGAATTGCTATAGATAAAAAAGTATTTACGACGTTTCGTATTTTGAATCTACCATCTTCTATTTACGAAAAAGTTCAGCAATTCCACAACAGATGGCAGACAGCAGCAGAAAATAACTTATGTACTTACTGTATGCTCCTCAAAATAAGGTTACATTTCCTTTTTATTTTTCTTTCTTGGCGTCGCACGGTTTTGTGCATTTGCCATTGGCAAATAAAAAAATAGGGAAACAGAATAGACATGACATTTCCTTAAAACATTATTTTTACCACTACTCAGCCAGTGCGGTGACACAAAATATTGTCATTATCGATTGGACCCGATTTAGGGTTTGATTAAAATATTATAGGTTACAAAAGGGTGCTGTTATCTATAATCTAAGGATAATCTAGTTCAATATTTGACTAAAACTTACCTAAGATCGTTATTGTTTACCTACAAAAATGGAACTATTTTTTGCGAAGATCATGATGTAAATAATAATGAGCATGAATAAATATATGTCGTTATTACCAGTTGAAAACTAAAAGACTTAAGTTTTATCCGTCGTTTTTAACACTTAGGGCCCATTTCACAGGTTCGTGATAATGTTTCACATAGCTATCTGACAAATAACACCATACAAAAGTTGTTACTTTTTGAGGTTACCCGATGACACAAACATAGACTCATAAATTGCCAGTACAAGTTATAATTTTAACAACCCTTCATTTTGGTAAGGGTTAAAACCATTTGATGAACGTTTATTAATTTTTGTGAGAATTTTAATATAAATGGCAGAGATCGATAAAACTGCTATCGCATTAGACTACATCACTAACTGAGTAGCGGAGAATATTCAAGAACGCATATCTCCTATCCCAAATTAGCCTAAGTTATACAAACTCCAAAAAACACTCCTTCATGCTTGTATAATGGTGTTAATTATGCTATAGATAAAAAATGTATTTACGTTTCTATTTTGAACATACCAGCTTCGATTTACGAAAAAGTTCAGCTATTCAACAACAGATGGCAGGCAGCAGCAGAAGATAACTTATGTACTTACTGTATGCGTCTCGAAATAAGGTTGACATTTCCTTAAACCATTATTTTATACATATATATATTCAAAAACATTTCGTATTTCAAAACAATTTTAGAGGAAGTGAGCTTCAATTAAGTCTACTTTTTGCGTATTTGACAATGCCATAATAGGACAAATAAGATGATGTAATGACTGATAAAAAAGTCCGAAAGATGCAAGAATAATGTTCGAAATTCAAAATTGTTCTGAAATACGAAATGTTTTTGAATTGCTCATGAGAGCATGGAGTTCCTAAACTTCTTAATCGCTACAGTATTAATACTTCTTTATTGTGCAATTAGAATCTAATAAAATGTTTGTTGGAGGAATTTTGCTTTGTCCTGTTGTATGAGAATACATTTTATCAAATTTGACTAACTTTCGCTGCTCAGATTTTTTTCATCCGCTACAATAAAATGATCCTTACATAGAACTGCATCGATCGACATAAAAAAAAATTACCAACTTGATTCATTTTAAGGCGCTACTCACGCTTGACCAAAAAAATTTTAATGCCAAAATGTTTTTCTTCGAAAACGAGCTGATGTTTTAAAAGACACTGCACCTGTATACCCTCTGGTTATGGTTGCTGCCGTACTGTCCCAGTTAAAAAAAACACTGTATATAAATATACATACATATAGATGGAGCTAAAGAAGTTTAAAGGTACCTAGGTACTTTATTAGACGTCCTTGTTAATAATAACTACTTATTTCATTTTCACCCGCTCAAACAACCCAGTGGGTGGAATGACTTGGGTGATAATTGGGTTTTACTCATGTATTATAACCCGGGTGGTTACCCATCTCTACGGTCTCAAACGCGTCTCGTTGTCGCGCTGCGCGACCCGAACGCGGGCAGACTTGACCTGGACACCCCGAATCAAGATCCCCTGAATCAGGACCCCCCTGGATTAGGTCCCCTGGACCTGGACCCCCTGGATCAGGACGCCCTGGACTTGGACCAGGAGGTCCACCTGGACCCTCTGGATCAGGATCCCCTAGATCAGGAGCCCCTGGACCTGGACCCCTGGACCTGGACCCCTGGAACTGAACCCTAAGACCTGGACCCCATGGACCTTGACTCCCTGGACCTGGACCCTCTGGATCTAGACCCCCTGGACCTTGACTCCCTGGACCTGGACCTCCTGGATCTGGACCTTCTGGACCTGGCCCCTAGATATGGACCCCCTGGACCAAGACTGATCCAAGGATTCAGATCCTGGGGCGATCTGGATCCTTGGATCAAGACCCCCTAAACCTGAACTCCCTGGATCTGGACTCCCTAAATCAGGACCCCCTAGTCTTGGACTCCCTGAACCTTGAGCCCCTGAATAAGGACCCCCTGGATCAAGACCCCCTGGATCAGGGTCCCCTTGATGAGGATCCCCTTGATCAGAATCCCCTGGATCAGGACCCCTTGGATCTGAAACCCTTAGACCTGGACCCCCTGGACCAGGACCCCTAGATCTGGCCCCCTGGACCTGGACCCCCTAGACCTGAACTCCCTGGACCTGGACCCCTTGGACTTGAACCTCTAAGACCTGGACTCCCTGGACCTGGACTTGGACCCCCTGGACCTGGACTTGGATCCCCTGGACCTGGACTCCTGGATCCGGACCACCTGGACCTAGACCCCCTAGAACAAAACTCCCTGGTAAGACTCCCTAAGACCTGGACCCCTGAACTAGGACCTTCTGGACCTGGACCTCCTGAATCAGGACCTTCAAGATCAGGACCCCCTGGACCTGGACCCCTTGGACCTGAACCCCTAAGACGTGGACTCCATGGACTTGCACTCCCTGGTACTGGACCCCCTGAACCTTAACTTGGACTTACTGGACCTGAACTTGGACAATCTGGACCTGGAATTGGACCCCCTGGAACTGGACCCTAGATCTGGACGCCCTGGACCTAGACCCTTTAGAACTAGACTTCCAGGACCTGGACCCCTGGATCAGGACCCCCTAGACTAGGACCTCCTGGACCTACACCCCCTGGACCTGGACCTTCTAGATCTTGACCCCCTGGACACCTAGATCTGGACCCCTGGACCAGGACCTCCTGGATCTGAACTTGGACCCCCTGAACCTGGACTTGGACCCCCTGGACCTAGACCCCCTGGACCTAGACCCCCTAGAAATAGACTCCTTGGACCTGGACCCCTGGATCAGGACCCCTTAGACCTAGACCTCCTGGACATAGCCCCCCTGGACCTGGACCTTCTGGATCTTGACCTCGTGGACCTGAACCCCTGGATCTGGACTTCCTGGACCTTGACTTCCTGGACCTGAACCCCCTAGATCAGGAACCTCTGGACCAGTACCTCCTGGATCTGAACCCTTAGACCTGGACCCTCTGGACCTGGACCCCCTAGACCTGGACTCCCTTGACCTGGACCCCCTGAATCAAGCCCCCTGGATCCCTTAAAACCCCTTAGATCTGGACCCCCTGGACCAGGACCCCCTGGATCTGGCTCCCTGGACCTGGACCCCCTAGACCTGGACTCCCTGGAACTGGACCTCCTGAATCAGGACCCCTTGGATCAGGACCCCTAAATCAGGACCCCCTGGACCTGAACCCCTAGACCTCGACTCCATGGACCTGGACTCCTTGGACCTGAACCCTCTGACCTGGACTTGGACCCCCTGGACCTGAACTTGGACCTCCTGGACCTAGACCCCCTGGACCTGGACCTTCTAGATCTTGACCCCGTGTACCTGAACCCCTGGAACTGGACTCCCTGGACCTTGACTCCCTGGACCTGGACCCCTTAGATTATAACTTTCTAGACCTGGACCTCCTGGATGTGGACCCTTACATCTGGACCTCTAGATCTGGACCCTCTGGACCAGGGTCCCCTGGATTTTACTCCCTGGACCTGGCCCTTAGACCTGGATTCCCTGGACCTGGACCCCCTAAATCAGGACCCCCCTGGATCAGGACCACCTGAATCAGGACCCCTTGGACCTAGACTTTCTGGACCTGAACCCCTACGACCTGGACTCCATGGACCTAGACCCCCTGGATCAGGACGCCCTGGACTTGGATCTAGACCCCCTAAACCTTGACTCCCTGGACCTGGACCCCTGGATCAGGACCTTCTGGACCTGGACCTGGACCCTTAGACATGGACCCCTGGACCAGGACCTCCCTGGATCTGGCCCCCTGGACCTGAACCCCCTAGGCATGTGTCCCTGGATCTGGACTCCCTAGACCCAGGTCTATACTCCCAGGTTCAGGGAGTCCAGACTCCCTGAACCTAGACCCCCTGGATCAGGACCCCAGGACTTAGACCCCCCGGACCTGCACCCCTAAAACTTGGACTTTATGGACCTGGACTCCCTGAACTTGGACCCCCTGGACCTGGACTTGGACCCCTGGATCTGGACCCCCTGGATCTGGCCCCTGGACCTGGACCCCCTAGACCTGGACTCCCTGGATTTGGACCCTCTGGATTAGGACTCCCTGGATCAGGACCCCCTGGACCTGGACCCTCTGGACCTGAACCCCTAAAACCTGGACTCCATGGACCTTGACTCCTTGGACCTGGACCCCCTGGACCTGTACCTCCTGGACCTGGACCCCCTGGACCTGGAGCCCCTGGACCTGAACCTCTAAGACCTGGATTCCGTGGACCTTGACTCCCTGGACCTGGACCCCCTGGACCTGGACTTGAACTCCCTGGACCCGAATTTGGACGACCTGGACTTGGACCCCCTGGACCTGGCCCCTGGATCATGACCCCCTAGACCTGGACCTCCCAGACCTAGACTTCTTGGACCTGGACCCCCTGGACCAGGACCCCTTGGATCTGGCACCCTGGACCTGGACCCCCTAGACCTGGACACCCTGGACCTGAATTCCCTGGATCTAGACCCCCTGGACCTGGACCCCCTGAACTTGAACTCCTAAGACCTAAACTCCATGGACCTGGACCCCCTAAACCTGGACTTGGTCCCCCTGGACTTGAACTTGGACCCCCTGGACCTGGACTTGGTCCCCCAGGACCTGGACCCTGGTTCAGGACCCCCTAGATCAGGACCCCCTGGACCTGAACCCCTAAGACCTGGACTCTATGGACCTGGATTTTCTGGACCTGGACCTCCTGAACCTGGACTTGGACCTCCTGGACCTGAACTTGGATCATCTGGACCTGGATTTGGACCCCCTGGACCTGGACCCCTGGATCTTACCCCCTGGACCTAGACCCCCTAGAACTAGACTCCCCGGACTTAACCCCTGGATCAGGACCCCCTAGACCTGGAACTGTTGGACCTAGACCTCCTGGACCTGGACCTTCTGGATCTTGACCCCCTGGATCCCCCTGGACCAGAACCCCCTGGATCTGGCCCCCTGGACCTGGACCCTCTGGCACTGAACCCCTAGGACCAGGACCCCCCTGGATCAGGACCCTCTGGCACTGAACCCCTAGGACCAGGACCCCCCTGGATCAGGACCCCTTGGACCTGGACACCCTGGCCCTGAACCCCTAAGACCTGGACCCTCTGGACCAGGATCCCCTGGATTTTACTCCCTGGACCTGGCCCTTAGACTTGGATTCCCTGGACCTGGACCCCCTAAATCAGGACCCTCCTGAATCAGGACCCCTTGGACCTGAACTTTCTGGACCTAAACCCCTACGACCTGGACTCCATGGACCTAGACCCCCTGGATCAGGACGCCCTGGACTTGGATCTAGACCCCCTAAACCTTGACTCCCTGGACCTGGACCCCTGGATCAGGACCTTCTGGACCTGGACCTGGACCCTTAGACATGGACCCCTGGACCAGGACCTCCCTGGATCTGGCCCCCTGGACCTGAACCCCTTAGGCATGTGTCCCTAGATCTGGACTCTCTAGACCCAGGTCTATACTCCCAGGTTCAGGGAGTCCAGACTCCCTGAACCTGGACCCCCTGGATCAGGACCCCAGGACTTAGACCCCCCGGACCTGCACCCCTAAAACTTGGACTTTATGGACCTGGACTCCCTGAACTTGGACCCCCTGGACCTGGACTTGGACCCCTGGATCTGGACCCCCTGGATCTGGCCCCTGGACCTGGACCCCCTAGACCTGGACTCCCTGGATTTGGACCCTCTGGATTAGAACTCCCTGGATCAGGACCCCCTGGACCTGGACCCTCTGGACCTGAACCCCTAAAACCTGGACTCCATGGACCTTGACTCCTTGGACCTGGACCCCCTGGACCTGTACCTCCTGGACCTGGACCCCCTGGACCTGAACCTCTAAGACCTGGATTCCGTGGACCTTGACTCCCTGGACCTGGACCCCCTGGACCTGGACTTGAACTCCCTGGACCCGAATTTGGACGACCTGGACTTGGACCCCCTGGACCTGGCCCCTGGATCATGACCCCCTAGACCTGGACCTCCCACACCTAGACTTCCTGGACCTGGACCCCCTGGACCAGGACCCCTTGGATCTGGCACCCTAGACCTGGACCCCCTAGACCTGGACACCCTGGACCTGAATTCCCTGGATCTAGACCCCCTGGACCTGGACCCCCTGAACTTGAACTCCTAAGACCTAAACTCCATGGACCTGGACCCCCTAAACCTGGACTTGGTCCCCCTGGACCTGAACTTGGACCCCCTGGACCTGGACTTGGTCCCCCAGGACCTGGACCCTGGTTCAGGACCCCCTAGATCAGGAACCCCTGGACCTGAACCCCTAAGACCTGGACTCTATGGACCTGGATTCTCTGGACCTGGACCTCCTGAACCTGGACTTGGACCTCCTGGACCTGAACTTGGATCATCTGGACCTGGATTTGGACCCCCTGGACCTGGACCCCTGGATCTGAACCCCCTGGACCTAGACCCCCTAGAACTAGACTCCCCGGACTTGACCCCTGGATCAGGACCCCCTAGACCTGGAACTGTTGGACCTAGACCTCCTGGACCTGGACCTTCTGGATCTTGACCCCCTGGATCCCCCTGGACCAGAACCCCCTGGATCTGGCCCCCTGAACCTGGCCCCCTGGATCAGGACCCCCTGGACCTGGACCCTCTGGCACTGAACCTCTAGGACCAGGACCCCCCTGGATCAGGACCCTCTGGCACTGAACCCCTAGGACCAGGACCCCCCTGGATCAGGACCCCTTGGACCTGGACACCCTGGCCCTGAACCCCTAAGACCTGGACCCTCTGGACCAGGATCCCTTGGATCTGGCCCCCTGGACCTGAACCCCTTAGACCTAGACTCCCTGGACCTGGCCCTCTGAATCAAAACTTCCTGGATCAGGACCCCCTGGACCTGGACCATCTGGCCCTGAACCCCTAAGACCAGGACCCCCTGGATCTGGACCCCTGTACCTGGCTCCCTTAGACCTGGACTCCCTGGACCTGGACCCTCTAAATCAAGACCCCCTCGACCTGGACCTGATCTCCTTAGACCTGCACCCCCTAGACCTAGACTCCCTAGACCTGGACCCTCTGAATCAGGACCCCCTGGATCAGGACCCCCTTGATCAGGACCCCCTGGAACTGGACCCCCTGGACATGAACCTCTAAGAGCTGGACTTCATGGACCTGGACTTAGACTCCCTGGACCTGGACTAAGACCACCTGGACCTAGACCTTCTGGGTCTTGTCCTCCTGGACCTGGACCCCTAGATCTGGACCCCCTGGACCAAGACCCCCTGGACCTTGATCCCCTGGACCTGAACCCCCTGGACCTGGACTCCCTGGATCAGGACCCCCTGGACCCTGACCTTGACCTGAACCCCTAGACCTGGACCCTCTGGACCAGGATCCTCTGGATCTGGCTCCCTGGACCTAGACTCCCTGGACCTGGCCCCCTAAATCAGTACCCCCTGGATCAGGACCCCCTGGACCTGGACCCTCTTGCCCTGAACCCCTAAGACCAGGACCCCCTGGATCTGGACCCCCTGACCCTGAACCCATAATACCTGGACCCTCTGGACCAGGATCCCCTGGATCTGGCCCCCTGTACCTGGATCCCTTAGACTTGGACTCCCTGGACCTGGACCCTCTGAATCAGGACCCCCTGGGACTGATCTCCTAAGACCTAGACCCCTGGATCTAGGCTCCCTAGACCTGGACCCTCTGTATCAGGACCCCCTGGATCAGGACCCCCTTGATTAGGACCCCTGGACCTGGACCCCCTGGACCTAAACCTCTAAGACCTGGACTCCCTGGACCTGGAATCCTTGGACTTGGAATTAGACCCCCTGGGCCTGTACCTGGACTTAGACCCCCTGGACCTCAAACCCCTGGACCTAGACCTTCTGGGTCTTGTCCCCCTGGACCTGGACCCCTAGATCTGGACTCCCTGGACCAGGACCCCTGGATCTTGATCCCCTGGACCTGAACCCCTGGACCTGAACCCCCTGGACCTGGACTCCCTGGATCAAGACCCCCTGGACCCTGACCTGGATCTCCTGGATCTGGACCCCCTGGACCCCTAGATCTGGACCTCCCGGACCAGGACCCCCTGAACCAGGGACCGCTGGATCTGGCCCCCTGTACCTGGACCTTCTAGACCTGGACTCCCTGGACCTGGACCTTCTGGATCTTGACCCCCTGGACCTGAACCCCCAGGACCAGGACTCCCTGGACCTTGACTCCCTGGACCTCCTTGATCTGGATCCCCTAGACCTGGACCCTTAGAACTGGACCCCCTGTACCAGGACCCCCTGGACCAGGACCTCCTGAATCTGGACCCCCCTGGATCAGAGCATGAGTGATGAAAATTAATTTTCTGTCGATTTTTGTTGTAATATCATATTTCATTAATGATTTCTTATCACAATTCATATTAATGAATAATAAGGAAGTTATTATAATTTGACAACAAATTCAGGTATTGTAATAAATAAATAAAATAACTTCATAGAAGGCAATAAATGATTATGATTAAGAAGGCCGCGTGGTTGTGCGATTAGGTACTTGTGGAGTAGGTAGGGTAAAGTCACATAATTATGTGACTCGTTTAATTTTGTGATATAAGATAGATAGATAGATATATACACATTTATTTCGACACAAGTAACAAACACACAGAAACTACATACAGTGGAAAATTAAATACAGACAATCAAAAACACGTTAACATAAACAATAAAATAAAAGTAAAACAAAAGATACGTACCCAGTCACTATTAGCCCTGTGCCGAAAAAGGAGAATGGCTCAGCATTATGCTGAGCAATACACTTATTGCTCAACGCTGTTTTTCAGCCATCTAACCTGCATTGACGTCACGGGCGCCAGTTAAAGCACATATAAGGTTTGAAAGCTTCTACAGCTTCATAGGAGTAAAGTTTTAAATTTTAAATTCAACCTTATGACAGTGGCATAAAGCATATTTTCGTCTGTATAAATTTGGTTAACAACGAGTGAGCGAGATAGTAACAATAGCGCAACTTGTTGACAGCGCGCCATCATTTTCTGCGCACCGGCAATGCTCCATAGTTCTTTTCGTAATTAATTGATTTTATATAGTGAGCAGTGTTCTATTTACATTAAATTTATACTGTTTGCTGCTAAAAGTATTGACTTACTGGTGTTATTATTTAAATTTGTTTTATTCTGCCCATACTTAAGTAAGACCTTATTTGCTGGACTCATGGATTTACACTATCATCGAATTAATTTGATTTGACCGTTATTCGAAGCTTATTTAATTTGAGAGAGCAACTACGTTTCCCGCCTAGATATTGTTTTGAATTCCGGTATTTATTCCTGTCTTTGTCTATCCCCACCACGGCAGGAGCGCGCGTTCCGAGCGGCGCCATCTTTATAATTCATTGGCGTCTTGTTTTCCGCCGAGTACGGACGTGTCTGCAAAGTGCAGTCACGTTTTATTGAAAATTAATATTATTATTTGTGTCGGATATATAAAAATACTTAGTTATTTTATACCTACCTTTTCAAACCACGTAAGTTAATTTGTTTTATATCTTGCTGGAAAATATCAAGTAGAAAACGATCGCTTGCCGTGAAAGAGTGGTAATAGTAAATTACTTTTGTTTTTATCTTGTTTAAATAATTAATGGATTTTCCGTTCGTATTATTTATATGTATGTGATAACTTCAAACTCAAATTCCGACAAATTCAAACTTCAGAATATTTATCGGATGCCGGACTTTCTGCAACCGAGAGATTGGCAATGCAAAATAAAATAAAATACTCACGTGCGCGTTTCTCCCAGCCACATACGTTTCCTACGTCTAATGTATCAAAAGCAGCTATGGGAAAAGACTCGCGTCACGTTCGCTACGATAACACATTGGACAGAAAACAAGGGATTCGAATCCTGGTTTCTCTAGACGATTTTTTAATTGTTCATCAACAACGGGACGTTCTGAAGAACCACGTAAAATCTTTTGTCCACACTCTAGAGACTCAGGAGTGGATAATGAACTACAAAAAGTCTGTGCTCATTCCAACACAGACTTAAGTTTACTTGGGTATCCAATGGAGTTCTCGGATAAATGAAAAATGTCTTCCCTTCGAAAACAGGCCTTGTTCTGGTTTCTAAACTTTCTCACATGATAGACAAGGAAGACACAAATCTCAAAGAGACTCGAAAGCCTCGTAGGTCTCTTAAATTTTGTAAGGGTCGGCTCAATTTTCGAGCCCTGTTCAACTTATTGAACAGGATGATAAAATCAGACCGGAAATGACATTGCATTCCGCTCGAGGTTAGGCACGACGTGAAGTGATGGCTTACAAACTTCAAGCGCCTTTTGGCCATTCATATGTCTCCTCTGTCTCATTACCTCACGACGGAAGCTCGGTTAGACAATGTTTTTATGACAGGTTCTTGGTTGAATCACGAAAAACATCTTCTCTACAAACAGAATGAAATGCTGGCTATTCGAACGGTTTTGCATGGTCATTGTCAGCTTCAGAGCTCAGTTTAATTTCAATGCAACCACAAAACTGTCATCGCATACTTTCATCACGATGGTGGAACGAAGTTTGGGCCTCTCATGAACCTAACTTACAAAGTCTTCCAGATTATAGAGAAGTATCGGATTCACGTGAATATTTTTCACCTTCCGGGGATTTTCAATGGTCACGCCGAACATCTGTCGAGACATCGATCGATCCGGAATGACATCATTTGAAAAAATGCACGGAGAGTATTCGCCAAATGGGGAACTCCAGTAATAGACCTTTTTGCCTCCAGTCGAGGCTATGTAGTGGCAAATTACGTGTCTCTAGATCTAAACGATCACCAAGCATTGTTTCACGACGCGTTCTCTCGAGTGTGGAACTTCCCCTGCGCATGGATATTGCCCCTACCTTTTCTCGTTCCCAAAGTGTTGTGCCATCTAAACAATGCTCAAGGGATCTTCCTCGTAGTAATCCCACGTTGGTATCGAGTCTTCTGGCGCGCCGATGTGAAAATACTGACAGCCCCATTCACAATCCTACATCTCGATCAAGTCCTGGTCGACCTCTCGACGGGTCTTCCTCCTCCAAAGTCATGACCCTCGAGATGTGGAAATGTGGGAGGGATAAATTAAAAGACTGAAATGACAGCCAAGTCAAGCTTTTCGGAAAGTCAAGGCATGCTTCTACACGAAAAAGTTATGATGTTGCTTGGAAAAAATGGTTCGCTGGTCTGAACAGCACTATATTAATCCTCATAATCCGAACGGTGGAGAAGTTGTCAGATTTTTATCTGACAACTATTATCTCAACATGTCTATTATTTCAACATATTGCAATCCAGATATTGCTGGCCAAATTGGTTCCCATATTTTGGTCAAACAGATTTTAAAATCCATAGTTTTAGAAAAGCTAGTTCAAACCAAACCACCAGTCTGGAACATAAGACAACCTTTAAAAATTTTAAAAATCATAGACAATCTTGCTTCATATCTAAGCAGTTATAACGTTCTATTATTCGTTCAAATATTATCATATTTTCCAAGTACATAGGAACACTGCGATATTGTTACTTTTGTATTTAGGGCGAAGGATTCACGATCTGACTTTGTTAAGGGTTGATACAGATCATTATATTCAAGCTGATGATTCCATCCTGCCTTTGGCAGGATTCGGACGGCCGGACGGCCTGCCTTCGGTTCGAAGACTGATTCGTTAGATTACAAGCAATCAAGCTTGAATTTTATTTCTAATCTACATAACAAGAATCTGGATTCTAATTATTGGATATCTAAATCAGGCGATTTATTTAATGAACGTAGGAGTACTGCTGAAATTCCTAATTTGTTTGTTTTTGTCAGAGGTGAAGCAAAAGTTGCTTCAAAGACTGTTATTTTCTGGATGGATTAAATCCTTAGTTAAAGATGCATAACTACAACGCCTAGAATAATAAAGTCCGCGGTAGCGTCTAAAAAAATTGGCTTGATAAATTTTTCTATAGAGGATATACTCTCCAGGGGAAATTGGCGCTCTCAAAATATATTTTGTAAGTTCTACAGGCGATCGATTTACCTGCATCGACTAATACCTCTGTAACAAGATTGTGTACGCCAGTTGATTAAATATTATTTAATTGCTGTTTTTGTTATAAAACTTATTTATTATAAATAATTAATACATCCATTGTTGTTGTAACAACAGTTATTATTTGATTCCATGGTATTAATATACCAATATACCATTGGCGACCACCACCAGGCGATAACAAACAGGTCTCAAATTATATAAGCTACGAATAACAGTCAAGTCAAATGAATACCTAGTCAGGTCATAAGTATTGTCACATAGTAAAAACTTTTCTTTTAGAATGCTGGCCACAAAAAAGTTTATAGAATTCGAATTTCGAATTGTTCATGAAAATAAAAATGTATACTTTTTAGAATTTTACTCATTTTTAAATATGGAGTGGACGCTTAAAGAAGACCGTGTTGCAGTTATTGCGTTGCATCGTTGCGGTTACGCGCCAATTCAAATTTTTGACATACTGAAAAATTTGAATATAACCAAAAGATTCGTTTATCGCACCATCAAACGATACAATGAAGACTCTAGTGTAGATGACAGGTCAAGAAGTGGTCGCCCTCGGTCTGTTAGGACTCCAGCAGTGATAAAAGCTGTGAAGGCGCGAATTCAAAGAAATCCCAAACGTAAGCAGAAACTGTTGGCCCTTCAGATGGGGTTAAGCAGAACCACGGTGAAAAGGGTGTTAAATGAAGACTTAGGGCTTCGGGCTTATCGAAGAAAAACAGGACATCGTTTGAATGCTCGTCTAATGGACCTGAGACTGATGAGATGCCGCGCTTTGTTGAAGCGGTACTAGGGAAAAAAATATCGCGAAATTCTTTTTTCGGATGAAAAAATTTTTACCGTAGAAGAGAGCAACAACAAACAAAATGATAAGGTGTACGCACACAGTAGTGAAGAAGCGAGCAACCGTATTCCGCGTGTCCAACGAGGTCATTTTCCATCCTCGCTCATGGTATGGTTGGGAGTTTCTTATTGGGGCTTAACAGAGGTACATTTTTGTGAGAAAGGTGTAAAAACGAATGCAGTTGTGTATCAAAATACAGTCCTGACGAACCTTGTGGAACCTGTTTCTCATACCATGTTCAATAACAGGCACTGGGTATTCCAACAAGATTCGGCGCCAGCTCATAGAGCGAAGAGCACACAAGACTGGCTGGCGGCGCGTGAAATCGACTTCATCCGGCACGAAGACTGGCCCTCCTCCAGTCCAGATTTGAATCCGTTAGATTACAAGATATGGCAACACTTGGAGGAAAAGGCGTGCTCAAAGCCTCAGCCCAATTTGGAGTCACTCAAGACATCCTTGATTAAGGCAGCCGCCGATATTGACATGGACCTCGTTCGTGCTGCGATAGACGACTGGCCGCGCAGATTGAAGGCCTGTATTCAAAATCACGGAGGTCATTTTGAATAAACTTTAGTGTCATAAGAATCTATGTTTTGTTAAGTTCATTTTGGTATATAAATGGTTACATAATGAATAAACTTGTTTCAATTATTTTATATTAAACATGTGACAGAATTTATGACATGACTAGGTAGAAGCGTTTTACCTACCAATAAAATGCATATTAGTTTACTTACCTTATTCGAAGCTTATGCTTTTAACTCTGAATGGTGATTTTCGACCCAATGAAGTAAAAAAATGGCGCCGCACGGAACGCGCGCCACTGCCGTGGTGGGGATAGACAAAGACAGGAATAGTACCGGAAGTCAAAGCAATAGCTAGGCGGGAAACGTAGTTGCTCTCTCAAATTAAATAAGCTTCGAATAAGGTAAGTAAACTAATATGCGTTTTATTGGTAGGTAAAACGCTTCTATTAACTAAGGTAAGCGTATTTTATATAAGTTTATAATAGCAGATATTTTATATTTTCGTTTAGTTTAGGTATAAAAAATATATTAAACGTAAATAGAATAGCAGAAGCAGTTTCAAAGAACTTTTGTTAGAGCGTGTTATTTTAATTATCACAGAATTAAGTGAGTCGTATTAGTGTTAAGTGAGAAAATAAATTAGAAAATATAGTGAAGCTATCTTAAAGTCTGCCATCGAAATTTATAAATAAATTTACCTAGATACAAGGTTATTGCTGTTAAAAAATTTCAGATTAACTATTATTTTAAGTATATTGAGTTACTTCTCTGACTAAAAAATAATAAATACTTACCTAATTATGTTATAGCAGAATTAAAGTGGTGCTATCACCGAATTAAAGAGGTTGTCACAGAATTACCACAGTTGATGTGTCATTTAGAAAGCAATGTTAAGATATGTTCCTTAAACTAAAATTAAGATATTTACATGTGAAATGATACACAAAAGACTGATTTATATTCCGAAAAAAAGTAATAAAAGATTAGATAAAGTTAAACACGTTTTTTATTGCCATTATCTAATTTATCACAGAATTAGATGAGTGCACCCTACACAACTAAGTATCAAAAAAATTCGGTGGGTTCCCAACGAGTTAAACCCAAACGAACCACAGTGTAACTCCTTGGGAATTCTCCTGATAAAAAAGTTGCAACGAGTAACAGTGTAACTCGTTGGGGAAAAAAGTGTCACTCCGGAAGTGCCGACAGAAGTGAAAACTTGAACGATTATGAGATACTTTTATCGCGCCTAAAGAAGTTTCCACTTCAAAACCCCAATGAGTTACACTGTGACTCGTTTGGGTGTAACTCGTTGGGAACCCACCCAGAATTCTATTAAAAACGTCGTATTCGTCCGTATTGGTACCTACAAGGTGGTATATTATTTATCTGTGGCACTAGTAGGTAAGGGATTAGGTATGAATTAAAATACAAACATCTACAGAACTAGACAGGTAGGTATTTATTTACTTCGTCACAATCAGTACTGTCTATTTTTAGAAACTAAGTACAAGACAGATTTCTAGTCAATGCAAATTAATCTAAAGTCTCTTTTCCATCACAGGTTGAACTGTTATCTCTGTTATCTGAAAAGGAAAAAGCGAACACACGTTAGAAGTGGGCAAGGAAATTACGTTATCTATGAACTAGCTGACCCGCCAGCGGCTTCGCACGGGTGTTTTTTTTTTTAATAAAACATTACTCATATTTTGCGCAGTTGGCTAAAAAGTAGCCTATGTCCTTTCCCAGGATATAATCTATCTCCTTGCAAAATTTAATTACGATCCGTTCAGCCGTTTAGGCGTGTAATAAACAAACAGAGTTATGTATTATACATTGTATTTGTTGACTAAAAGCATCTATAAAGCCAATTGAAACTAATTTTGTATCATAAATAAAAATATCGGCCAAGTGCGATTCGGACTCGCACACGAAGGGTTCATACCATTATCTATAAAAACGGCAAGAAAATTATGTCTGTTGTATGGGAGTCCCACTTAAATATTTATTTTATTCAATAGCACAATTATATTTATTTACTTTGAGGTTGGTGCCAATTAAATTAGCCCTTTAAATTGTATAAGCGCCCGTACAAATCAGAGGACTATCTTAATTGGCGTCAACTATGTATGTATGGGGACACCATTTAATTTTCAACTTTTTTTTATTTTGTAGACAGTCAACAGGATAACTTACCAGCTTACTGTAAATTACTTAAGTTTTGACAACAAGTGAGGCAAGGCTAGCTTAATAAGGCATGGTCTACAAATATTAGTTCTAGGTTTGGGTGATATGCAATTACGCTTTATGGTACCAAAATGTGGGCTCAGGGCTATGTATGTTACGATTGTGTGTATTTGTTTTTTACTTACTTCTAGTTTCTGCTGTGCATTCATCACATTTGTGACGCCTCACTCGGTTCTTTAATTCTTCTTTAACCAAATGACTGAACTCTTTCCGGCCGAGATGAGCAATTGAGAATATTTTCTTCACAGAATCAGGAGCGCTGGAAACATAGGAAGTGTATAGACGAAAGATATCAGTACCTACTCACAAAATTATGTCAAAAATACCTAGGGCAGATTTGGAAAGTTTTGTATTTACTCTTTGATCTCGTCACTTTGAGCGTAGTATTTACCCAATGCAGTCCCTTCGATCGAAGGTAGACCTTCCAAATCGCCTGATTTCTCTAGTTTGTATGAAGGCACATAATCCGGTCTTACCCATTTTACATTGACTGTGTGCTTGACCCCTCGGGATTGTATAATGCAGGAAGACACTCGTCGCAACATTGCGACCTTAATCAATTTATTTTTATAGTACACACGGCTACACATCAAGCTATACATTTCCAGTATAAGCAGATCTCTCATTCTACGAAAAGCCTACACAATTGCAGTTTGGCCTCTCAGACGTTACGTGGCCGATGTCTTGGCTAACGTTGGTCCTCTTGTGGTATACGCTATGGAGAGGATGGTGAGCACAGGAGCTCCCGCGGTAATGGAAGCCAGGGAGTTCGAAAGTCAGGTGGCCGTTCGTGCAGCGGAGCGATGGCGTTGAGGTGAGCGTGGCGGCAATTTTCGGCGCGATCGTACCTACATACGGCGCGCTAACATTATCACAAAGTCCTTAACGCTGGACATCTGCACGTCGCGGGCGATGACGTCGTTCCTGAAATAGCGTCCTGCTCCTGTGCAGACACGTAGGGTTATGTTTTGCTGAGCTAATATCCTCTTTTTGTTGGTAGAGGAACATAGCGCGTACCTGGTGCTGCATAGGTGAGCCGCGAGCGGATGTAAGTTTTGTAAATCCCCACCTTAGTCCTCAGCGGTATTCTCGAGGTTAGCACAGGTCGGAGCATAGCTCTGGCGGCGCGTGTTTGTTGTAACGCGCGCTCCACCTGAGGATTCATCCTCAACGACCTATCGATGTTGATTCCAAGGTACCGGACGGAGGTTTTCCATTCTATGTCCTGGTAGTGCGTTCTCGTATCAAGAGGAAGGTCGCGGGTTCAAGTCCCGTCTAGGCTTGAAATTTTTGAGATGATTTTAAAAAAAAATCTTGGAATTTTCCGCATGTGTTCGGATAACACTATAAATAAAAATACTATTTAAAAATAATCTTCCTTTGGTAATAATGGCAAAATTAAAATCAATACTTATTTATCCAAGTAGGTACCTACTAAACCATTTTTATCATAGTTATTATGTGAAGATACGTTTTTAAGTACCTAAGGTTTTTTCTTTCAATATCATACTAATATTATAAATGGAATATTATTAAAAAGTTTGGACGTTTGTTTGTTTGTTAATCAATCACGCCGTAACGGCGGAACCAAAATTGATAAAATTTGGTATACCTATACGTAGATTATAACCTGGATCACCACATAGGTTACCATTTAGATAACTCATAAATCAGTTCCCATGGGATAAAAATGGGGTGTCAGGTCAAGTTGCAACAGCGAGTTCAGCTTAATTTCTAGGTTACATACACATTTAGTAGTGTAACGCGTACGAAGTCGCGAGCAACAGCTAGTTGATTTATAAAATGCCTCCCCCCCATGTTAAACTCTTCATATTATACTGAATTAAAAGTAAAACTCGAACGTTTGAGTGCGATGTATAAAAACGATAATGTTACGATTTTTTTAAGTAGGTGCATTTGAAAGAAAATTATTAAACTGTACAAACTCGCAGGATTTTTCCATACATTTTCGGACTTATCGACTAGCGTCATCGCTAATCGAATGTAACTTGGCTAAGGCCCCTGGTTCTTCTTACTCCTTGCGTCTGCTTCCCCTTCATCAATAAATATAAATACAGTGTAATAATATAAACTCCATATAACGTAACTCGTTTTAACGACAAACTCTCTAAAGCGTCGAAATCACTCGGCTTTGGTTGGTTTAGCTTGTCTTGCATACAATGGTACACTCTGTATAGCATTACACCCACTCTCAATAACGACAACAATTTGTAATAAAAAGTTCTTTTTAAGTTGCCAAATTAGTAAAAACTGCGCAGCTGTGTATATCCTTTTGTCGTTTTATTATCCTATACCATAATAAACTCGACTGTTGGCATCATATACACCAAACTTTCTAAGAAATCCGTTCTTTTGTTTACAAAATGGGATTGCTTGCACGTGTAGCTGCAGACTTTGTTAGTAGAAGTGATGGATTTTATCTATACGTTGTCATATTCTTAGTAGCTCAAAAACTTTCAAATTGTAAACATAAACTGTAAAACGCAATAGCGTTCAAATTAAAACAGATTTTTATTGTAGGTACTATTTAACAAGACAAATCAGAAATAAACGTTTTCTTTTACTAATACAGATTTTACTTCTCTCCATTTAACGACAACTCTCTATAACGTCAAAATATGATCAGTCCCTTGAGTGTCGTTATATAGAGTTTACAGTGTATATATAAATATTGCTGGACATTTCACACAGCGCTATCTAGCCCCAAACTAAGCAGAGCTTGTACTATGGGAACCAGATAACTGATAGAATACTTATATACTTTTTTTTTGTAAATACATACTTATAATATATAGAAAACAACCAGACCCGAAACAAATATCTGTAGATCATGCAAACATTTGTTCCGCGGCGGGAATCGAACCCGCTACCTCCTGCGTCTCAGCCGGCTGTTCGCCCACTGCGCCACGGAGGTCGTCAATAGATATCGCAATAGCAGCCATCTCCAGTAAATAAAACTCTATTATAATTAGATTACAATAATTGGGAATTATTCACATCACTAAGCTATATTGAAGCGACTGTGGCGGTTTATAACCCGTTTAACTGTGTAATATAATCGTGCAGCACGGACGGGCTCCGCTCCGGCCTCGGCCCGGATCGGATACGGACCGGTCTAATATAAATCTTCCCTTACTACTGCGAATGGCTCTTGTATGAGATGGAAGATCCCTATTTCCTATGCACTTATTACTCAGGTGAATGGGTATAAACAAATAAAAACATCATATGAACATTCATTATTTATTGCTCTTAGATCAAACATCAAACTTACAAGCAATATTTGTACTAACGTACCACACCACATGACTTTAAACTACACATTCTAATAAATTCTGTACAATATCATTATGTAGACGTGATTAATTCAAATAAACACCAAACTTTTACAAAAAAGTGAACAATCCTAGCTTTTTTAGATCACACAACTTTTTTATTTAATTTATTTTCCAGTTGGAATAACATGATAATAATAAATAAATATTGCTGGACATTTCACACAGCGCTATCTAGCCACAAACTAAGCAGAGCTTGCACTATGAGAACCAGATAACTGATAGAATACTTATATTGTTTTTTGTATATACATACTTGTAATACATAGAAAAACATCCAGACCCGGAACAAACATCTGTAGATCATGCAAACATTTGTTCCGCGGCGGAAATCGAACCCGCTACCTCCAGCGTCTCAGCTCGTCTCCTAGTTCGTCATGATAGTTCTTTGTCATGAAAATCATGTTTTGTTTTTCTAAAACTCCCATATTTTTCCATTACATTTTGATCGACTATCATGCTATACCCACTCTATAAAACAAAGTAGGTATGTATACCTTTAAAATACATACTTAAACACATTGAATTACTAATTCATACTTTAACAGTACCAATTCAAATATCAGGAATTTAAAAAACAATTAATTTTGATGCACAACATGCACCATCAAGTTCATACAATCTTCAATTCTTCAAACGACTTCAGAAATAAACTTGGTGGAATGTTAAGTTAAGATACCAAACTTTATAATGCAGTATTACGAGTAAAAGGAAGCCCCAAGAACCTCGTGTCCAACTGCAGTATTGGAAAAACAGAAGGTAGTTGTGAGGTTATTAAGTGATACGGGTAAGGCTGTGATAATTTTTCGAAACTTTTCCCGAATCCTGTCACAGAAACTGCACGAAATTACGTATAGGAATGTGTCCAAGAAAGAATAATTATTTTACCAAACGATAGAGCATCAGCAGAAGGAGATCTCTTAAAAGATCCAATTGGCATGGGCTGCATTCGGCAAGTTAGACAACATCCTTAGGTCGCCTAAAACTCCACAGTGTCTGAAGACCAATGTGTTCTGCCCATCATGACTTACGGTGCCGAGACATGGACGCTCACGCAGGAAGCTGTGAGCCATGGAGCGTACCATGCTCGGCATCAGACGGTTAGATCGAGTTCCAAACGTCGAGATCCGTAGAGGAACGAAGGTTCATGACGTTGGGATTCGAGTTATGGAGCTCAAATGGACTTCTGGGCGGGACACTTGGCTAGACGTGGTGATGACAGATGGAGCAGGGCAGTGACTGAATGGTGGTCGAGGAGCGGGTATGTAAGGATAGGACGTCCAGCAGCGAGATGGGTGGACGACATCGTAAAGGTCGCGGAGCGTCAGTGGGTGAGACTAGCGCAAGATCGTGGTGGATGGCACAAACTTGGGGAGGCACATACCCAACAATGGGTGAAGTCAGGCTGTGGATGATGATGATGAATAATTATTTTAATTTTATATTATTAAACCCGACGCTTTCCGCCATAAAAAATGAACAAAAAGAATCTTGCATCTTTTTTTGTAGCAAACATAAATAAAATAAATCCATTCTCAGGCTGCCCGATTTTATGTACAAGCGTTTTTTGTTCGCGTGTAAAGCGTTCAAAACTGTCAAAAATCTATAATCTCTACAAGTCTCGATTCAGTTATAACTTTAGTTCTGGCTTATATACCTATTTAAGTTTTGTAAAAAAAGTAGTCTCCACAATTAAGAAAACTATCAAAACATTACCTGTATCACTGTAATATCCCCCTAACATACAACAAACTACATAAAATAGGTGTCAATTATGTGCTGAATACGCTAGCTAAACCTATCATATAGCAATATCATAGGTATACTTTAGCACAGAATACTTTGTGCTTTTGAAACTAAACAATCTATTTCTTAACAGATTTTGACACAAATTTGAACATCCATCAAATTCTTGACTTTTATTATACATATTTAATATTTTAACTATAAATGTACAAAATTGTACATTATTCTCAAGCGAATGACTCAGTTGTTAATACAGTTCGCGCAAGATTCGCTGGCACGCGAGGAAAGACAAGATGGACGCAACTATAGATTTAATTGATCTGTGAACTAAATACACTAGCGACTAACTAAGCGTACTTCTCCCTCGATCCTCGCGTAACGAATCACGCGTGTTTGAGTTCCACCGCAACGTTTTTGATAAATAAACGGGCCAGTGTGTGTAAAGGGAAATTTTAGTTTTTCTGTTACGTTCTGGACTTTTTAACGTAACGAAATACAATAAACTTTTACATTTTCATCATACCGGGTTTACAAGAACGGTAAGCTCGTCACTCGTCTCGCACGCAAGTAGCGAGAGCAAATGAAAAAAAAATCCAATAGGCTAGCTGCGCTGTGCGAGGCAAATGAAGCAATCCTATTGGTGATTTTTTCCTCGCTCACCGCTCAGCTACCTAGCACATCAAAAGTGGAAACGCAGGCTAACAATCGATTGCGTCCGCCATGGACGATATATAGTGATATATATATAAAATTCATAAACTGAATCGTAAGCAGATTCAAATGAGACCAAACACTAGTAGCCCACTACACTAGTACCCACTCAGAAGTTCCATTGTCTAACACCCGTCTACATCATGAAACCACCTCCATGGCACCAAATTATTGCACTGTCACCTAAATTACATATGTATTCCAAATTTCAGCTTAATTGGTTGGGGGAACTGGTTTAAAATTCAGTGGCAAGTTTTGACCTAAACAAATTAACAAACATTGCAAGTTAGGGTAAGACCGCATTAAAGAGGCGCTGCGCGGCGTTGCACGCCGCGTCACGAAGCGTCAAAATATTGTTTTAATCATAATGAATGGCGCGTGTCACACTAGAGCGGCGCTGCAGTAGGCGTGCCTCCAAAAGAATATTGTGACGTGCAGCTGCACGCTGCGCAGCGCTGCTCTAATGCGGCCTTACCTTTAAATAAAAGCTTCTAAAAATCGTGTGTATCAAGATTTAAATTTTAAAAAGTTGGTTATTCACACTCCTATTTTCGTCATTCATTCTATTTCATCGACTGCACCAAGCACTAGTGTCAATCTACAGTAACCGTTAGACAGTGACAACGCTATATGCGGAAGTAAAGCAGCAATAGATCACTCCCCGAGCCCCGCAGAAATCGGTCGACCGTGGTTTCATTCGTTTTTAGAACGTTACGCGTCACGTATATTGTTCATGGCGTCGGCTCATCTACGCGAGCGAGTCCACGAGCTCCGCCTCGAATGACGAGCTCGAATGTATAAATATCAAACTATTCCTGAATCACACCCAAACTTATTAATACTGGACTTCATTTAGCTACTTATCTTTACACACTTCTATAACATGCTACTTAAAGTATGTCTTTCATCAACTATGCTATTCGCGAAACAAGACACATTTAAAACCAGGATTTCTTATTTTAACTTAATTTTTTGTACAACTTAGATGTTTACATCATTTATCGTCGCTAGTGGTCAGCATTTACAAAATTTATTAGATATTTTCGTACGTGCAACATGACAGGCCGGGTACTGTAATGACCTTTATCTTTTAGAAACCTAGAGGTGCATTCCAAAACACATCATAATCGCTGCTAGCGTTCACGTCGCTATTTTGCGTTCCGATTCAGTTATCGCGCTGATGACAGTTGAGTGCTGCCAAGGATTCGGAACGCTCATGAACGCGCTGCAAGTTAGTGGTCCTATAATTTCATAACAATAAAACCAACCAACCACAGAACACTATTACTCACAAACTCACAAGCAACCAACAAACCAGCTGTCACGTCAATTTTGACAGCACGGGCATTGTTAGCGCAAAATGGCGGATGTAATGACGTCATCTATGACAATTTACGGGACATCGTTGTCGCGCTCACGGTGACTCGGAGCGCTTGTTAGCGCTATGATATCGATTTTAGCGTGATTCGGAATGCAGCCTAAGTTTGATGAATTAAGTTTTAAACAAAAACAAAAGTGTATCTAGCTATTGTTTCCTAATTGATAGGTACCTATTCGTTACTCAAAAGTGAATTTACAAAAATATAACACAAGATATACAATAAAAATTTAAATCTTCGCGGACTAGCTCAAATGTTTATTTGTTTTTCACGTTCAATTATTTTTAGAAAATAATTAAATGTAAAATAATTCTGGAACAGCACCAAAAGAAATATAAAATTATCAGTTTTTGGAATATTTAAGGTGATCACAAAACATTTTAAAAATGTGCACAATAGGAGTAATTAATTTTAAAGATATAATAAATTAAATTAAAATATGCATATATTACTTTCATACAACAAACTGCCCAAATTAAAAAGCTATATTAAAACAGACTGCGCTCCAATCGAAAAATATGTGAATTTACTTCTAAGTATAAAGAATATAATACAAAATTTACATAAATATTATTCAATAAACAAAAAGAGGCATTTTTGATACTAGCTGTTCCGCATTGGCTTTTTAGGGTTCCGTACCCAAAGAGTAAAACGGGACCCTAATACTAAGATTTCGCTGTCCGTCTGTCACCAGGCTGTATCTCATGAACCGTGATAGTTAGACAGTTGAAATTTTCACAGATGATTTATTTCTGTTGCCGCTATAACAACAAATACTAGAAACGGAATAAAATAAATATTTAAGGGGGCTCCCATACAACAAACGTGATATTTTTGCTCGATATTGTTAACGACATCAGGTTTTTTTTTTAATTTAATTATTTATTTTTAAAGTGGATATATAACTAAATATTCTGTGGATATTTCAAGTTAATTAAAATAAAACAAATATTTAAGGAAGGCTCCCATACAACAGACATGATTTTTTGCAGTATTTATAGTTAATGGTACGAAATCCTTCGTGCGCGAGTCCGACTCGCACTTAGCCGGTTTTTTTTATATGACCTGGAGTTTACAAGCATATGGCCCACCTGTTGTTAAGTGGTAACCATCGCCTATAATAAAGGTTTGCCTCGTAGGTCACGCACCTTAGACACGTGCCCTACGATGCACTGGCCTGCGTCCATCAACTTGAGGGATAGGTGTAAAGCCGGCTTCGCACGGATTATACACATACCAGAGATGCTCTAGTAAAGACATTCCATCCTCAAGATGTAATTAAATCAGTATACAACCTGTTACGTTATGTACGATATTATTTTAAAACACACATCCGGAATCGTATTTTAGAGGTAGTTTTAATACCTGTAGCTATTATAGCTACTTCTAAAAGTCTCTACAGTAATCGATACATTACCAATAAACCAATTTATAAACATCAAATCGGCGGCGCTTACGCTGCGATGCCGCTTAGTCAGTTCACTTACATGATGAACGAATATGATTTGTTTACCTTTTTGGTACAGGTATAGATATTTTAGGATTTTTTTTTTAACGAATTTGATAAAAAAAACCTATATTACAACAATAGCCTATATATTTCAATAATTATTTTGTTATGCAATGCGTTTCTAATTGTACTTATGTAGGTAACTTGCCCTTAAATGTTTTAATGTGATTTTTTGTATTTTGTATGTATGATTATATTCTGTAAAACTTATGACCTTTTCCTGTACAAACAATGTATCTTTCATCATCATCATATCAGCCGTAGGACGTCCACTGCTGGACAAAGGCCTCCCTCATTGATTTCCAGGAACTGCGGTTGGAAGCGGCCTGCATCCAACGCCGACCTGCGGTTCTTACCAAGTCGTCTGCCCATCTTGTAGGTGGACGTCCTACGCTGCGCTTGCCGGTCCGTGGCCTCCATTCGAGAACTTTCCGGCCCCATCGGCCATCTGTTCTGCGCGCTATATGGCCTGCCCATTGCCACTTAAACGTGCTAATCCATCGGGCTATGTCGGTGACTTGCGTTCTCCTACGTATCTCCTCATTTCTGATTCGATCCCGTAGAGAAACCCCGAGCATAGCCCTCTCCATAGCTCGTTGAGCGACTCTGAGCTTATTCATAAGGCAAATAGTGAAGGACCACGTCTCGGTTCCATGTGTCATCACTGGTAACACACACATGGAATAAAAATATTTTGATTTGAGCCATTAGCCCTACCCGTGTTTTCATAATGTCGTACATACCATTACACGTTGTATAAGAAGGAAGGCTACACAGTAAAGATCGACAGATAGAAATTGGGATTTTTAGATGTGTTTTATAATAATCAGTCTATCGATCTTTGTGTTATCAATTATTTTTAACTTTTACCTATTGTTAATGCCACCATGTTTTGAGCACCTATACTTACTTATCCTAACACTATATTTTAATAATTCTTTCAGTGTTAGATGGAGCTGCGTGGATTTACAAAACATATTACACAATTAATTGGGCAGTATCATCCAGCGAAAATTGTAAAGTCAACAGTTTTGCCAGATTTCTATCAGTTTAGGAAATAATTTATTTACTTTTCTAGTGAAAGTTAAAATTTTACTCTACATTTTTTTAATTCTAGTTTTTACTTTATATTTATTTACATTTTGGTTAAGGCAAGACAACGCGTCGTCGGACGATAGCTGCTTTTATAAGAATGCGAACAATTACACAATGCGTGTAAGATTATTCGTAAACTCGTGGAAACTTGGTATATAACCAAACATTATATATAAGGGTATTAGTAAATATTTAAGACTGTTAAGTCCTTATTTCAGAACAATGTACAAACTTTTTAAATATACCTATAATTATAAACAAATTAAGAACAGAAGTTATGTAAGTTTTTTGTTGAAAAATTACTTTTTCAAAACAAGCTTTTATAAAATTCATAATCAAATGAGCCTATAATCCATTCAGAAGTTCCGTTGTCTAGCATACATCTCCATCATGAGACCACCTCCATGGTACCATGTTATTGCATTGCCACCGAAGTTACATATGTATTACAAATTACAGCTCAATCGGTTGAGGACAACGGGTTTAAAATTCAGTTGCAAGATTCCACTCGGATAAACATACATACATTGCAAGTTAATAAAAAGCTTGTAATATATGCAAAATTATGACAGGTATTATTATCGCCTTGTCACACAAACCCACGAATTTTTGGAGTCTGAGAGATCAGTTTACATTTTGGGCCCATCGGTATACAACAGGGTGCCGGAGAAGATTAGAGATGCAGCTTCTTTATTGTATACAAATAGATTACAGGCAAAACAGCTTGCGAAATGGGCATGTACAAAGGCGAGCTTATCCCTAATAAGAGTTTTCTTCCAGCAAACCTTTGATGATAGAGTCAGTTGATCATAGTGGTGGTAGCTTCCACACCCGGTTTTAAAAAGCAACTCTAAAAATGGCTTCTTGAAGCGGCTTTCTACAGTGTAGGTGAATTTTACAAACTGCCTGTTCTGTAAAATTTATTTATTACTTAATTTAAAAATTGGAGAAAAGACCGCTAGGCTCAAATGGGATTGGGCGGGACATATTAGTAGAATGCACCCCGATACGTGGGCTAATCTAGCCACAACCTGGAGCCCTGATGGAAGACGCGATCGGGTTTGGCCAAGAAAGCGTTGGCGAGACGATCTTGTTGCCTTCGAGCAGGAGTTGTGGAGTGTCGCACAGGACAGATATAGATGGAGAGACTTGGGGGAGACCTTTGCCCAGCAGTGGGACAATATAGGTTGACAAAAAATAAATAATTATACAATTTAATGAATCAGATAATTATCTAGATGTGATAATTTTTGCGCTAATTTTATTTATGGAATTAATTTAGTATTTTTTAATAATTTATATTTTCCTGTAATTTTTGTCATAAATTATTGTATTGCCTTGTATGACATTGAACTTGAGTACCATCTGTTATTCGTTGATCCGAATGTACACAATACAGAAATGCACATTAGCCGCCGGAATGTGGTCTATTTTTACGACACGGTGTCTAGACAAAGTAACAATCAAAGATTGACCCCCGAAGTTCTTTATTATGTTACAGCTTAGTTCTGAAATTAGGACTTTGCTTAGACTTACCACCATTATACGGTCGAGAAAACAAAATTATCTTAGTACTTTTCACTATTTCATTACTATCACCAATCATAGTAATTAATGTGTTTTATCAAAACAGTTGCGTAACTTTCTTGAGGCCTTAGTCTGACTATCTTCAAACATGGACATAGAATAACACAGAAAAAGAATATAAGGTAAATATAATGCGCAAAATTGTTTAGTTTAGGTATGAATTGCTACAAAAACAGCAAATAACTTTGCAGTAATTCTATTTAAAAACCGTGTACGCGATTCCTAAACATTTTGTTATTTCCATAGCAGATTGGCAACGTTGAAATACAGAGTAGCGTTAAAAGCTAGAAACATTTCTTTTAATATCATACTATTACGCCGAGGCTGTTACAGAATAAGTAATAGTAAAGTAATAGTTGGTTTCTCGGAGTTATACCTACTGTGTCACAGAATAGGTAATACTAGGTGTGGAATTTACCTACATGCTACGTTTTTACCTACAGTGGCACAGAATAAGAAATAGCCGTCGGTCGAAATACCTACACTTTTCTGGTTACCAGTGGAACCATCTAGAACGTTCGCGAGTTATGTACCTACTGTGCGCGGTATAAATAGTGCGTAGAAACGTCCGCAGAGTCAGTAAACCCTCCGTCGTTCGAGACACGTTCTTGGAGACTTGGATGACGAAATCACCTCCGCTAATGCGGAAGAGATTTCTGAGTCATCTACATTAGACAGAGCAAACACTTCACAGATACACCGACCTCGCCAGCGAGGTCGACGAGTCCCTTCAGTCGCCGCCTATACGAGGTACAAGTACGTACTCGGGCGTTTCTCTCCTATCCACATGCTGGCAACAGCCCAAGCCGAGGTTCGTACCTAAGTGGTGCCCTTGCGTTGTTGCCTCATCAAAACTTACAGGGCTAAGCGCCTTCTGCGTTCGCCAAAAGTTCGGTTAAGCTGCAACGGCCTCAGAGGCCAACAGCGAGATTAGTCCATTCGAAAAAAAAATAAAAACGCAGGGTCAGTCTGGATTTGGCGATACGTGCGAACATTTCGGTGATTTTTTGTGGTTTATTGTATAACAGTGGTGTGAATTAGTGTCTTGTGATTACTTGTGATTAAGTTCGTGTATTTATCATTTCAGTGGTGAATAAAAGTGTTATTTTGGTTAGATTCATTTTAATTATTTTATCCCGAACCCTCCAGCTTGTAACAATACGTTTTGGATGGCAAAATTAAATTAAAATATATTAAATATTTATTAAATTCAAATGTATTTAATTTAAATTAATTTTCGTATTTTGCCGTACAAAACGCATGATATTATAAATTTCTCTAGCTTTTAATGCTACTCTGTATTTCAACGTTGCCAATCTGCTATGGAATAACAAAATGTCGAGGAAGCAATGTTTGTTACGTTTAGAGAATCTCGTAAAGTACTGAAAGGTAAATGATTTTAATATAACCGTCTCGTTACTAAAACAATTTGCGTTTTTTACAAATAAACTGCTGACAGAAATGAACTTGAATAATACTATGTTAGAAGGGCCCGCTAGGGGGCGCTTTTTACATCTCTATCGACATAGGTACGTAAAAAAGAATTTTTGCAAAAACTGTTAGACTAAGACTTCAATTCAAGTATATAACGCATAACGGTAACATATTCCACACAATCCATGTCTAAACCTGTCCAAATACTTGCTATTTACGTGGAGTAAACTCCTAACTTTCACTATGACCGTCGATTTGTACTTGCACGGTACTGCTGGCGCGATTGGGCTGTCAAAGCGCTGGGGACAAAGGGAAATAAGCTTTATTTGCTACTATCTTAAAGTATTAGGAGGATTTTGAGTCAGTTCATCATCATCATCATCACATCAGTCATAGCATGTCCACTGTAGAACATAGGTTTCCCTATAGATTTCCAAAGCATAGTTTTAAAAGTAATACGATGTTTGATCATGTATGTCGTCATGTAAAACGACTGGACCAACTTTGATGAGTCTAGTAAGCATTTTGTTCTTTCTATTTATTTTTCTTTTAGATGGATAAATATTTTTTTATTGTTACACAGGTACGTGGAGGTACAATAGGCAGAATTATCGCTTAAAGCGATCTCTTCCAGGCAACCTTTGGATGCACTGGATTGATAAAACATTTAGTACCTAGGTAAGCATGCCAAGTTTGTTACCTGTCACGGATGACTGGTGGAAAACGCTTTTAGCTTAAGTCTTCCATTTGTAAATTTTGTAGTTTGTGCAATAAATTAAATAAATAATTTTACTTCGAAAACTTTCGTGATTTATTTCAATCGTAATACAAATACGGGATTTATCACGCACCGTTTTATCGGTGTGCGAGGCGAGCCGTGGTTAAGAGCGGATCGCACTCACCCCTGATGAAGGTTCACGAAATGAACCGAAACATTGTCGGTCGCAACAGCGATAAAACGGTACGTGATACATCCCGTATTTATAATAATAAAAAAACTTACCACAAGTCCAAAATCATCGGCCGGCGTCATAAAACCTTATTCGCGTTTCTTCCCCTTCTTTTTACTGATTCGCTTGCTATAATTCTGCGCCAGCGCATTCACTATAGACACCACGAAGTACACCACCATAGCCAGCACAAACTTCTCCAGTAGGTTCGATAGTACTGAGCCTTGGTTATCAGTGGATGAGGCCGTGTCGTTTTTGTGTAGACGCAGTTTTTGGTTGCGGAGGAACTCTAGTAACGGTGCCTCAAGTTTGGGCCCGATGTAGGGTATCCTCGCTACCCATGATAGAAGTTGGCTGTAAAATAAAGATATATAAATATTTCTGGACATTTCACACAGCGCTATCTAGCCCCAAACTAAGCAGAGCTTGTACTATGGGAACCGGATAACTGATAGAATACTTCTATACGTCTTTTTTTTGTAAATACATACTTATAATACATAGAAAAACACCCAGACCCGGAACAAATATCTGTAGATCATTCAAACGTTTATTCCGAGGCGGGAGTCAAACCCGCTACGTTCTACGTCTCAGGTAATCAGGTCATGGTTACCATAAAAATGCATTGTCATCGGAACTGAACCAACATGTCAAATTTAAACTCCGTAGGATAAGATATTTGATAGGATATAAGATTTGACATAAACAAACAAACAAACATTGCAAGTTAAATAAGAGCTTGTAAATAGATTTTTTATTAACTCATTCATCTCGACTAACTCCGTGGCGCAGTGAACGAAGAGCTGGCTGTAACGCAGGAGGTTGCGGGTTCGATTCCCGCCGCGGAACAAATGTTTGAATGTTCTACAGATATTTGTTCCCGGTCTGGTTGTTTCTTATAAGTATGTGTTTACAAAAAAACGTACATAAGTATTTTATCAGTTATCTGATTCCCATAGGCTTTGCTTAGTTTGGGGCTAGATGGCGCTATGTGAAATGTCCAGCATTATTTATTTATTTTGATTCAGAGCAGCGCCATTTATGCGACAAAAAATATGGCTGAAAACTCTCATTATTAAATCACCCAGTGACCAATTCTGGGTGAATTTCAGAATAAGGGAGCATGTCAAGAGTTTAAAAATGCAAAATAACTCGCTTACCCAACTAAGCTCTCATTAAAAGCGACAATAACAAACATCTTCTGTATGTGCATCTTGATGACCGCCTTGCCCAGGACAGTGGCTCCGAAGAACGTCCAGAAAGGCACCAGGAAGTGACCGCAGGTCAGCCCGGCTAAGTCGAAGAGGGGGTTGGGTATGGAGGCGCAGGCTAGGATACCGGCGAATCCTACCCGTTGGACCAACTTCTGCACCATTTGTTTTGCTCTGAAAGTAATTCATTCATTCAATTTTCAGATGCTAAAGATCCATATTTGTTAGAAAAAAAAACTTAAATCAAACATCACATGGGTTAGTACAAAATATAGGCACAATAAAACAAACAAAATTCTAATAAAAACAATAAAATTTTATGTCCCTCACTTAAGTCCTGAGCCAATAGTCACAAAGACTATTCGATCAGAACCCGATTGAAGGACTTCATAATCGGTGAGTCGCACTTGTCTGCAATGACCTTCAGGGTGGTGTTGGTGCCACCTGCCACGTAATAAGACAACTTTCAAAGCTAATTGAAATTAATGCTAGTAACTTTTTATCAAAAATATAAACGACTCAGAAAACAGAGAATCTAAAACATGTATGTATGTGCAGATGCCTTTGAAAATTGAAGAGTTCGATGATTTTTATTATATACTAGTTGTATGCCCGCGACTTCGCCTGCAATTTTCTGAATATCCACAACAGCGCCACCTGCCGGATCCAATTGTGAATCTAAACCATCCAAGGACCCACTCAAACACACAAAAAACTCATAAAAATAGGTAAAGTCGTTCTCAAGTTATGGCGTGACCAAGGGAAACAAGGATTCATTTTTATATATTCTATTAGTTATCTTAGTTTGGGGCTAGATGGCGCTGTGTGAAATTTCCAGCATTCGTTATTATTATTTTCTTATGGATCCCATCATCAGATCTTGACCAAATTTATATGGGAGCGCACCCCTGAGGTTCCCCCTTTCTAACAAAAAAGTCATTATATTCCGATGAATGAGAACCTCCTCTTTTTTTGAAGTCGTTTTAAAAGCGTTTAAAAGTTAAAATATTCTCTCTTTACTTGGGCCCGTAATTTAGAGATATGGTCAAGTTACATAATTCATTTACTCATTCGCAAACATGGATAAAACAGGTGACAAATATTACAAACATAGCTTCCAGGCATGTTTTACCATATTAGTTGGCATGCAAATGCAGTTTATATATCTACTTAGTCTACTAAAAACATTTCTAGAACTCAATTTAATTGAGGTCAAAGTTTAAAAATAATAACAATAATGGGGATCAGGAAATAAAACTTAAAAAAGTATGTATATAAAAATAAATGTAATAACCAATGTCAAAAAAAAATTCTGTTAAATCTCTAAAAATTATATAAATTACGCTATTATTGAGTTTGTATGTCTTCGTCCATAAGAAATTCATTTACAGTATAATAGCATCTAATTCTCATAAATTTAAACGATTCATGCTTGAATTCAGTCAATTTTAATTGTTTTATTCTATATTTTGGAGCTATACCGCATACACTTTTATTAAGAAGAGCAGTGTTGCTTTCAACTAGGCACAGGTAGTATATGTCGCGTCTGCTGCGTGAATGAGTAGGCTGTACAAGTCGGGACTCATTTTAACAAAAGTTGATATTTCGTAAATGTATAGTGAGGGTAAAGTTAAAATATTAAGTGATAGAAAGTAAGGTTTGCAGCTATCAGTTGTTTTCAGACCATACATTGCCCTGATACACCTTTTTTGCGATTTAAATATATTTTCTCTCTGTACAATTTCCCCAGAATAATAGGTTGGGAAAGAATTATTTTCGCATTATAGTATGTATGAACTCGTAATAAAATCTCTTTGGCTATACTATTTGTATCTGGCTGGTTTTGGTATCATTCAAAGTTTAAATTTTAAAGAAGATAATTCCAAATTCAAATTAGGAAAATGTGTGATTTTTATTTGTTTTTCGTACTGTAAAGATGAGTACTAATGAAAGTAAAGAAGTGTACTAATGAAGAAATTCGATACATTTTAAAATTTTACTACAAAAAAGGTAAAAATGCAACGCAAGCCGCGAAAAAAATTTGCGATGTTTATGGACCTAGTGCAGTGTCTGTGAGAGTAGTACAAATTTGGTTAAAGCGTTTTCAATCCGGAAATTTTGATGTCAAAGATGCACGTCGCTCTGGTCGCCCTATTACGGATAAAATTGATGTCATTTTTGAAAAAGTGGAGCAAGATCGGCCTATCAGTACTTACGACGTAGCTGAAGAACTGGGAATTGACCACAAAACAGTTTCGGTGCATATGAAAAAAACTGGGTACACAAAAAAGCTTGATATTTAGGTACCCCACGGGCTCACTGAAAGAAACCTAATGAACCGTGTACTCATTTGTGATTCTTTATTACGACGTAATGAAACCGAACCATTTTTGAAGAAGCTGATAACTGGTGATGAAAAGTGGATCACGTACGACAAGGACGTGCGAAAAAGGTCGTGGTAAAAGGCCGGTCAGGCTTCACAGACTGTGGCAAAACCCGGGTTAACCATCGATTCTGAACTCTACTACACAACTGATGAGATTAAAGCAAGAAGTTGAGAGAAAGCGGCCGGAATTAATCAATAGAAGGGGTGTGGTTTTTGCATCCGCCGTATAGTCATGACCTTGCACCTTCAGATTTCCACCTGTTTTGGTCTCTTCAGAATTCTTTAGGCAGTGTCAGGTTAACATCACGAGAGGACTACCAAAACTACTTGTCGCGGTATTTTGATCAGAAGCCCCAAAATTTCTATAGCAATGGGATCATGTCACCTACAAGATGGCAAAAAGTTATCGAACAAAATGGTACCTACATACTTTAGTTAAATGTAAATAAACTATATTAAAAAATGTTTTTCTTAAAAAATTCAAAGAAACTTTTTCCCCAACCTAATATAAACACCATACAAAATCCATACTTTAGTCTTGATTAAGTATTGAATTAGACAACACCACTAGATGGAAAGACGACCTGACAAAGATTGTAGGGAGCCGTTGGGTGCAAGGAAGGCCCATGTTAAGCAGTGGATGTCCTGTAGCTGGTATGATGAAGGTTTTATTTGTGTAGTAGGTCCATATTTAAAAAACGAAACCCAAAGTGAATCGTGCATGAAAATCAAGCGGAAAAATTTATTCAGTTCTAACTAATCGACTCTAGTTAAATTGAAAAATATGGTCTGGCTCGCGTGGTACCGTACTATGTAGATATTACCTGGTACTGTCATGAAGTAACTCTCCCAACGCGGTGCCGACTCCCCTCACTCCTCGTGGACTCCACTCGTACTTTAGTCATTATGTTCCATATTGAGACCGTGTTGCCGTGTTACCGTGTGTAGTATTACCTGCCAGTAGTAGAGTCATCGTCCTTCTCATTGAGCTCGGCCACCCCGCCGCCGGAGAGGCGCGCCGCCCGCGCCATGAAATACGGCGGTAATTCTCCCAGCGCGGTGCCGAGTCCCCACATCATGGATTCCACTCGTACTTTAGTCATTATGTTCCATATTGAGACTGTGTTGTTAGGGTCGATTTCCGCTGGACAGATTATACTGGAAAAAATGCGTTGTGGTCTCAAAAAAGTCGCATAATTTTTTGATAGTGGTTATTATGGATAGATTATTCTTTCTTGCATATCAAACAAAAATACAATTAAGTGGACTATCGATGCTATGCGGTGCGTACATGCGTACGCGTGCGGTGCGGAGGCAATCGTGAAATTTGACAGTGCGGCAGACAAAACGACCTTATGCAGTGACACAAATCAATTTTTTCCCACAGCTAATTACACGATTGCCTAGATCCGCCAACCGTAATGTATAACATCTCAATAATTTTGCACTGGATTAGAATAGACCGGCGACAAAATTACTGAAATATCCTCATCTCAAGAAGAAGGTCAAAATCCCGATTTTTTTTTAATCTCCTGTCTTTTGTTTTGCAATAGTCGTCTTGCGTGTTATAGTTCATCCCCCTATTCTGTATATTTTGAAAATCAGCCGGTGACGTCTGCCAAGTAAAACACTTATCAACTGCTCAAACTTACTTTCAAGGACTATCAAATGCCCTCAAGAATTGCTAAATTATTCAGTGACAAACTCTCGCTGAGTTACTTTTAGTCTATGCCAAAATAAATGGATATAGGTAGGTATAAATAAAAAAAATAAAAAACCGTTGACGTACAAAAACCTCTAAATAAATTTCCATTTAACAGCTGAGATTCCTTCACACAACAAAAAGTGTTGATAAACTTCTGACCTGATTTTCACCACGCATAGTTAAGAACCACCCTACGTAAAAAAGCTTTCCACTAGAAAAACGCGGCCAAATCAATCATTCGCGCGGTGCTTGTGGACGCAGTGTATTGGCGCCAAGTATCTCACCAACGCGCGTATTGTTTCGCGGCGAATTCGCCCCTTCTGGACAAGTTCTTAGAGCTGGGGTCGCTCTAGCTAGAGTGATATCACAACGCTGTAGCGTCGACACTCAAAATTTAAATTAGTTATTTTATTACCATAGAATGGGGCACGAGCGTAGCCAGGTTTAGTGCCACATTTATATAAAACCATATAAATGTGTATAAAATGGCATTCATATGAACAAAAAACAGAAATTTGAATGTCGGTCATAAAACCTATTAAGCAAGCGTATGTTTGCATAAAATATTTTTGTAATAATTTATACTCCTCGCCACGCCTTATTTCAATATAATTTTAATGTAATATTTTTAATATCGCGGGGGGGGGGGGGGGGGGGCTACGCCCGTGGAACTGTGTCAATTCTGTTTGTTTGACAACACTAAATGACCATTGTCACATTATATCCGTATGAAAAAAGGACAGCTATGATTTTAGGCAAAAGTAAATGTTTCCAACATAACTGCCACCAAAGGATCTTTATCCCGATTTGAACCCGCAACCATCCTCTTGATACGAAGGTACGATACCAATTGGGGGGGGGGGGGGGGGGCACTACTCTATCAAAACTAAAAAAATAGTGTTTTAAAATACAATAGTAGGTTATTAAACGAGGTATCTTGCGTCACGGGCGCTATACTGAATCCCGAACGTAACGAAGGATTCTAGAGTTAACTCACGAGCAGAGCGAGGGAGTTACAAGAATCCTGAGTGCAGAGAGGGATATAAGCATGCCCAAGATGCAGACAGCTTTATCCACGAGAAGAACACTCTACTTTTCACACTTTCCCACTTAGTGCATTCTATGCAGAGGTTAGTTCGATTTACAAATAAGTTCTTATTGTGTGGGGTCTCTTTGGTTCAAATTTTAATACAGATGTGGATCCAAATTCAGTACAACTTTAACCTTTGAAATGCGGATGTAAGGATGCTAAAACTGTCATCTGCGTTAATATGGATCGGTAGCATTGCTACTCTACTTTTACTGTATTTTAAGCCGTATTTTTATGTTAACAAGGTGTTTATTTCTGTAAAAATAAAGTTGGTTGGTTGGTACACATTCCATACAATTTATTGAAAATATTCATCACATTTTGAACTCTGCCTAGTGCGCTCTATCATGCGCGCCAACTTACGCAGACAGTGGATACACAGTTTTAGGTCATTACGCACACTAAAGGTTAATACGGGCCAGGAGTAGGGACTTAAATCACCTGCTTTCGGTGAGGTTTACATGTCATATAATTTGAGATTGTCGAGCAGGTGGTGTGAATACAAACTTACTCGTTAGGATAAGGCGGCTCTGGGAAGTTGAGCGCGCCGCACTCGTAAGCGGCGAGAGTGACCCTCGCTATATGCGGGCCGAGGTACAGCAGGAACGTGTGCAGCCCCGTCCCGAGCCCGACCGAACTGCACACTCCGAGGATCACCCACCATCCCCACCACGCTAACGTTGTTATTATTAACTGAAATCAAATAGAATCATATCAAAATAAGCAATTTAAAAAATCCCGATTGCCACTTTATGTTTCACTTTCATGTTTATTCTTTACTAGCTGACCCGCCCGCGGCTTCGCAATTTAAATAAAAGCATTACCCTCCTTTAGCGCACTCGGGTAAAAAGTAGCCTATGTCCTTCCCCAGGATATAATCTATCTCCTTGCTAAATTTAATAACGATCCGTTCAGCCGTTTAGTTATGAAAAGGTAACAAACAAACTAACAAACAAACAGTTACTCTCGCAGTTACTATTTATGTATTATACATATAAACCTTCCTCTTGAACCACTCTTATCTGTTGCTGAAAACTGCATTAAAATCCGTTGAGTAGTTTAAAAGATCTAAGCGAACAGACAGCGGAAGTGACTACATTTTAAACTATGTAAATATACTTTCTTTATTCTTTATTGTACACAAGAAAATACATAATAAAGTACAGAAATAGAGGACATGTACAAAGGCGAGCTTAACCCTATGAAGAGTTTACTATCTAGTTATAATATACCAATGCTATTGTTATTTTGTTCTTTTTGTAAAACATTACCCCATATTTGATATTGGTATAGTTTAGTCTATGATATAAAGTATTTAAGTAGATTTATTTATGTAGTATGTACCTATATTATGCTATTTTTATTAGTCCTGTCCAAATTTTCATTAATTCCTTTTTCTTTTCCTGTGCACTACCTACACATCTTTACAATACACAAAGGTTATCTGGAAGAGAATGCTCTTTATCAAAGTTCGCCTTTGTACTAGTTTTACAAGTGGAATAAAGTATTTACAATCAATCAATCAAACCCTCCTTTTGCAGTTGGGTAAAAAGTAGCCGATGTCAGACTACCGGTTATAATCTATTTCCATGATATATACCAAACTTCATCGAAATCAGTCCAGCCGTTTAGTCGTGAAAACGTAACAAACAGACAGACAGAAAGACAGAGAGATAGTTACTTCCGAATTTATAATATTAGTATAGATTAACTTACTTGTACATAAGGCTGGTGCGGCCCACTTATCTGGTACGAAACAGCTGTGCCACTTATTAATAAAACTATTAACAACGCGAGTAATTTGTACGCTAGTAATCTGAAAAGAAACGAATAAATATTTAGCTATATACAGTATGTCACCGCATTCACGACATTAATTTGAAACACATATGCAGAATCGTATAAACAGATTTTAGAGTTTAATATCTGTAGTTTGAATATTTATCTAGTAATCAAAACATTTCCAATAAACAATGTTTAATGTAAATCGGCGGCGCCTTTGCGCCGATGCCGCTTAGTCAGTTTATCAGGTACCTACTTTCATGATGAATTAATATGATTTGTTTACCTATTTTAAACAGGCTTTTTCATTGATAGTTTAGGACTAGATAGATTAGATTAGATTAAAAAATAAAAAAAAAACTATGGTAATGAATTTGAAATAAAAACTATTTATTTTACAACAATAATAGCCATCAGCCCGTGATTTAAATGAATGTCGTAAATGCGGTGACACGCAGTATACTATAGTCTGGATAAAAAGAATGTCCTTCGGAAAATGACGATGATAAAATGCAATGATATTTGATTGCATGAAATATGGTTAAATTACAAGATGTCAATTTTAATTTAGGACAAACACATTTCGCCGAATTATGATTTTACCTAGAAAATTAATGATAACGTGACACTTTTTCGTGCGTTCATCGATTTATAAGACGTTTATCACGTCATAAAAAATACATATACATATGAGTGTTCTATCAGTTATCTGGTTGCCATAGTACAAGCTTTGCTTTGTTTGGGGCTAGATAGCGCTGTTTGAAATATCCAGTATTATCTATTTACACTTTTTAAAGAGCATCATTGGCACTTACCTTTGTAACCCTGTGTTGATAAGAATGAAGAGCTCTTTGAAGAAATATTCTAATGTTGTGATCGGTCGCCTCCATAATACCAAACTGTCTGTGTCCACCATTATGGCTGATTTGCTCCGGCTGGAAGAGAAACAATATATTGAAACAAGTTCCCACCAGCGATAGATATGACTGGGATTAAGATATAGGCTATTTTTTACCCGACTGCGCAGACTACTGCGCAGTTATATTTTTACTGACAAATCACGCGCGCGAAGCCGCGGGCGGGTTTTTTACTTTCGTAAAAAAGAATCAAAATTCAGGTTCTTTTAGGTCAAATGGGACGTCTAAAGAAAGGTCTTCGTTAGTGAATTTCGAGACCATTTTCTATTTTTGAAGTAAAAACTTCTTTAGGCGCGTTGAACATTTTTTGAGATGGGAATAAACTATTGAACTCGCGACTCTGTTACCGACACCTGTCACTGACTGTTACTGACAGTCCGAAGGTTTTATATTCTCTTTGGTTACTGACACCTCTGTATTTATGTATATGTAGTGTTGTCTGCTTTTATTCAAGTTTTCACTTCTGCCAGCACTCCCGAAGTGCCCCTTTTTTTTAGTTTAATCCTTGTAGTATTTGAGTTATTAGCCATAATAAAAACTGAACTTAGACGAAATTCACAGAGTACACCAGTGACACCACAGTGGCTGAAATTTAGTTTTCCTGTAGCTTTAGTGACATAAATATAGAGAAGTCTCAAATCCAGAATAACTGCAATTTCTACCCCTAAAAAGAGGAACCAATTAACATGAACTCCCGTTGCTTGTAATTTGAATGAAACTGTAGGTTATTACTTATTAGTCAAAGATTAATAAGGCCAGCTTGCACAACGTATTTAGTTACTAAACATGTTTAAACACGACGTATTTGCATGATTTGACTCCTTAAATCATATTTAGCCACTAAATACGTTTAGGCATCGTTGCGCAAGTCGCCCTACTAATAATATTTTTTTTTGTTTTTTAGGAGACTCGCGAGATCTCAGTTCGGGGCCGAACCACTAGTTTATTTGAAAGGATACACTTCCAGATTAGTCCCATAGAAACTTCATCAAAATCTGTTCAATGGTTTGGTTAAGTCAGCTTTATTTTTGTTAAAAAGTTACTTGTCTTCAACCTAAAGTGGTTTGCGTATTTGTCAAAAAGTATTCTGTTCAGGTCGTGATCTGAATCGCAGTAAGACGTCATGGTAGCCCACCTGATCTCCTTAGGGTGAGGTTGCTTAAGACCGTTTTGAGGACGATGCTCAGTATCAACTTGGGCCGCTGCTGCCAGTTTGTAGTACCCGAGGCGAGAGAGCTGAAACGAAAATAGATAAACTGAATATATCTGAATTACTTGAAACGTAAAGGTGGCGGCTGTGACCGAGACTGAGACCGGAACTCGACACAACGCGCGCGACACCACTTGGATTTACACATTTCCCTATAATATAGGCTGTTAAATACAATAGTTTTGTGTATATTTCTGAGCTAATTAAAGCTTAATCATGTACGATAAAGCGGGGTAATTCAGGTATGCTACTTGTTGGGGACCGCGAACTTGGTATTATACCATACAATATAGAAGTGTGCGGTACTGTTGCTTGAATTTAAAATGAAAGGGAAGAGGAAGACACATCGAAAATATGGCTTGTAGACTTATTTCTGCAAAACATCAGAAAACCGCCTTACTGTTTATCTTTAAAAAAATTTGGTCCTCAAATTTGCCGCCTCTTAAATCTGCCGCCCTAGTCTCAAGTCCACTCAGCCTGCTGGTAAATCCACCACTGTCTTCGGCAGAGAACGTCCAGCTGTCTTCTGTCCCGCTCGCGACAATAAGTCTCAGTCTTCGGTCTCTGTCTCACTCAAACCGCCACCATCAAGCTGCGTTTTCATTGGAAACATTATCGACTAACTGCATCTCAGAAAGGGCAGACACGTTTGCATTTTAAAATGGCACTTAAATCTTGATCGAAAATGTTTTTGAAGATACAGCTCAAGCTAAAACTTACGAATAAAAACAAAATGTAAACATTACTGAAAATTCACTTAAATGCAAATAATAGTCTCACTCGTTAAGAGTTAGGGGCTGCAGCGTAAAAAGGATAAACAACTACGAGTAACTGTGCATGCACTTAGATTGTGAGTAATTTCAGTGAAACCACAACGAAAAATGTTAAAATCTGTTTTGACCACAACGGGACGATCACGGCACGGATCGGGGAAATCAATGTGAAGGAAATTACCGAAGTACATAATATTCCTACGACCAAGGAATAAAAAAAATATTCTGTAAAGTTTATGTTTGACAAGATGTCAACGAGTCAAAGATTGTTAGAGACCGTCTAATCTAAAATTGAACGCCCCTCTACTTTACTACGTAAAGCGAATTGTTCTTTATTGACAGTAAACACAAGGCTCACTTTGAAATGATTAGCTGTGCCTAAACTCCAAGTAAACGCGGTAGCGGAATATTCTGATTTCTGAGAGGCTGAAGTGTGTCGGCAGTTACTATTCTTATCGCATTTCATAAAATTTCAATTCAGTTTTCCGCGTTTTAACAAAGTTGTTCCTTATTAACAAATTGTATTCTTTCTACTACTTTTACTCTTTTTACTAGTACACACGGCTACACATCAAGCTATACATTTCCAGTATAAGCTGACCCCTCATTCTAAAAAATACCTACACAATGCGAGGTCAGCTTATACTGGAGATGTATAGCTTGATGTGTAGCCGTGTGTACCATGCATGTAATTAGTGCAATTATTACTACTAATTCGAATGACTTTACAACATGCAAGAAGGAAGCGAATCACTTAATTTTCACTTTACTCAGTATGAGCATGTAGATTGGAATTAATCATCTAAAACAATTTACAGATATCTTTGCAATTGTATGACCAAAACCATAGGGTATTAAGATTTTTTAAAACAAAAAGTTCTGACCCTAACGGGATTTCCCGTAGGTACGTGTCGGGTATTAAAATAAAAATAAGTACTACCATAAGGTTCTTTAGTCTTTAATTTTAGTTTAAAAGTCAGTTTTACAAAAGAGAATTACTCAATCCTATCCTACTAATATTATAAACGCGAAAGTTTGTATGTATGGATGTTTGTTCCTCTTTCAAACTACCGAATGGATTTTAATGAAAGTTTACAATAATATAGCTTATACATTGGAATAACACATAGGCTATAATTTTTAAAGATAATGTGTGACTTGTCCAAAATATAACGATAATTGTCAAGTAAGTCGGAAAAAACTCTGCCATCTGCGAGCTATTCTGGCGTACGCTGCAGAAACTGTAGAGTTTACACGTATATAATGTATAAAAGAAATGTTTAACTTAATTAGTCCTACAAAAAAGTCCGCGACAGCATATATCTAGCTTATATGAATAAACCATAAATCTAATAAAAATTGATAATATATTTCTAATGCACATTTGGTAGTAACAAACGAAGCTACTCGAAGTATGTACTTACTAATCCTGCGCAGACGAAGTCGCGGGTACCAGCTAGTAAAACATATACTTAAAAAAGAATTCCGGCGGTCATTTGAGACACTTTTAGGAAGCGGTTATTAGATGAAACTAAGGTGAGTTTAAGGAAGACTAAAGTCTTCAACCAGTGTGTGTTGCCAGTGATGGATGACCTATGGCACTGAAACGAGGTCATTTACTCATGGCCTCATGACCAAGCTCAAGGTCGCTCAACGAGCTATGGAGAGGGCTATGCTCGGGGTTTCTTTTTGTGAAAAAATCCGCAGAAGAACTAAAGTTGCCCACATAGCTCTCAAAATTAGCAAGTTGAAGTGGCAATGGGCAGGCCACATCGCTCGTAGAACCGATAACCGTTGGGGAAGAAAGGTTCTCGAGTGGAGACCACGGACTGGAAGACGCAGCGTAGGCCGGCCCCCCACAAGGTGGACCGACGATCTAGTAAGAATCGCGAGGAGCCGTTGGGCGCAAACGGCTACCAACCGCTCGTTATGGCGATCTAAAGGGGAGGCCTATGTTCAGCAGTAGACGTCTTCCGGCTGATGATGAAGGTGAGTTTATGTTTTTTAAGTAAGACTTTTTTACGCACGCTCGACTTGAAAGTAAGCTGGTGAATTCGTTACGAAAAGTGCGAACGGAAATTGAGAGGGAGAGTTAGGTTAGTGAAGATAGAAAGAGAGAGTTACGTTTCGTATATTTTTAAACGTTATTGTGCGAGTGCGAGTTGCGTCTGTCCAGAATGAACATAGGCTGATCGACCTACAGACGTGTGGACAATTTTGTAATTAAATAATTTTATAAATTATTATTTTATAAGGAAATTTTACTTCAGTCGTGTGGTCTAAAGCACACTCGTTTTCACTCGTTTCTTTTATCCATAAAGCATAGACACAAGCGCCTAGGTACTTAGTGAAACAGACTAGTTCATATTCTGCGATTTCACCTCTCTTATTTCTCCCTTTTACACAATCTCTCAACACGATAATGGTTTTACTTTCGACTACGAGCGACGAGCCTTTTCGTGCTCGACGCTATGTAATTTATAGAATGACATACCACTTATTTAATTAAAGTTGGTTATTTTATTTCCTTAAGAACATATAAAATTAATTTAATTCACAAAACTGAACATAAATAAATAACTGAATTCAATGAGGTTCTTATCGGTCTAGGTTTGAATGATCCATTTGCGGTTTTACAGCAAGAGCACGTCATATTTTTATTAAATCAATAATAAATACAATTGTATTATTTTTATATCCTTCAATAACAATGTATCATCTTATATACATACACACCTACGTAACCTTGTGAGTAATTTTCATGTAACCTTTAGACCAGGGGTTTCCAAACTTTGTCAGTTCTCGGCGCACTTACAGGTTTAGTATTTTGTCTCGGCGCTCTAGCTAGTTGAAATAGGGTACAATGATACTCACAAAAATTGAAACATCCACAATATGAATCCGAGTTTTTATATTTATATACAAGAAAACAATTATTATTTAAGAAAACTAGGAAATAAAAGGCAATGGCAACTTACTCAATGTGACATGTGAGCTTAGTGATCTCCACACATTTTTTTAAAGCGTGGTATAAGGTTGGATACCGCTACTCTCATTTCTTGCTCCACATTGATCTTTGATTGTTTATTTTGTAACCGCGAAGGTCTTAGTTTAGTTGGGGTTAGTAGTTAGTAGAGGGGCGGGTTAGTACTCTCTAGGACGCACCAGGGCGCCGCGGCGCACACTTTGGGAACCCCTGCTTTAGACAATCCCTATACACTTCGCCCTTGGAGTAAATACTCCTTTATAGGGATAGGCATAGGGAAATTTTCTTATGTGTAATACAGACCTTGGAAATTATACCTTTCAAAACATAACGTAAGTATAATTGTACGATGACTTATTGAAAAACTCCTGTTTAGGAACAATGTGCCTGACCATCGCATTGCTTTCGTATATTTTAGAATCAGTGGAAATAAAAGTGCAACCTCTGTTTATCTAGTCAGATACTGGACCATTTTAACAAATAAAAACACATCGCTATCTAGATGAACCATCGCTGAACGAAAGATAGTATCTCCACAACACAGGTTTTTACCTAGGGTTGAGGTTAGTGCGCTACCAAATTTGCACCCATGTGTATAACACGTGCTTACTGTAAGTTTTATTGTACCTACTATTATATTTCACTAGCTAACCAATCCGCAGCTTCGCACTCGTAGTTTTTCAATAAAAACATTACCTTCCTTCTGCGCAGTTGGGTAAAAAGTAGCCTATGTCACCCGGGGATAGTGTAGCTTCCCAACAGTGAAAGAATTTTCTTTTTCTTTTATTTAGAATTTAGTCTTGTAGTTTCGGAGCCTATTCAATTTAAACAAACAAATCTATCCTCTTTATAATATTAGTATATACAACAACTTTATCTTTCTATAAGTTTTTTTGTACACGTGTTTATATATATTTTTTTAATAATTAATTAAAACTGTTTTGTACAAGTTTGTACCTTGTCACTATTTTTACCAGACTGCGCAGAAGGACACAAAATTATGAAAATGAAGGTATATTAAAGAGTATTCCAAAAATATACAACACCTATAGGTATTAGTTAAGGTTCAACTGGAGAGCCAAATTTCCTAATGAATAAATTTATGTGCTAGGTGCCTAGGTATCAAAATTACGCACGATGAAAAAAAATAAAAATAAAATCTAACAATAATGTAAGTTAAAACCATTATTCACCATTAGACAACCTCCGTGGCGCAGTATGCGAATAACCGGCTGAGACGCAGGAGGTAGTGGGTTCGATTCCCGCCGCGGAACAAATGTTTCATGCATGATCTACAGATATTTGTTTCGGGTCTGGTTGTTTTTCTATAGGTATATTATAAGTATGTATTTACAAAAAAAAAGTATATATTAGTATTCTATCGGTTATCTGGTTCCCATAGTACAAGCTCTGCTTAGTTTGGGGCTAGATAGCGCTGTGTGAAATGTCCAGGCATATTTATTATTATTATTTTTATTATTCATGCACACTTCAGGACAAACATTGAATAAATTACATTTTATGCGACAATCGAAGCATGGCATGGAAACAGCTGATTTATTGCACGAGTTAAACAAATAGAATACAACTAAACATGTACGACTGATATCGGCCATATTTACGAGAAAATGATAAGACTGTAGGTATTGAGTACGCGTTATCTAATTCATCATTTGTTTTAGGATTTCAACCTTGGATCTAGAACAAAGGACACAGAGATACATAAATGTGTAGGCATGTATTTAATAAAAAAAAAATAAAAGGAATTAATACTCAAGTGCCCAGGAACTTTACGATCTGATTCCGCCATCTCCTTTGCATCAAAGGACCATCCGTACCTAGTTGATATACCACCCATTCGCACACACCGTTTTGGTTCTACGTTCTTGATGCGTCCAGCTGAGGTATGGAACGCTTTGCCGTCGTCTGTTTTTCTTAAAGAATACAATCCGGGCCTCTTTAAAGTAAGAGTGAATAGGTTTCTTCTAGATCTTCGTGCTTCCTCTTAGACCACATCATCGCTTACCATCAGGTGAGATTGTGGTCAAATGAAGATCTATTTAGTTTAAAAAAAAAAGTCAAGTCTGCGTGTAACAATGTAGTCCTTCGCGACCTCCGTGGTGCAGTGGGCGAATAGTCGGCTGAGACGCAGGAGGTAGCAGGTTCGATTCTCGCTGCGGAACAAATGTTAGCATGATCTACAGATATTTATTCCGGGTATGAATGTTTTTCTATCTATACTAATATTATAAAGAGGAAAGATTTGTTTGTTTGTCGGTATTGGTATAGGCTCCGAAACTTCTGGACCGATTTTAAAAATTATTTCACTGTTGGGAAGCTACACTATTCCCGGGTGACATAGGCTACTTTTTACCCAACTGCGCAGAAGGAGGGTAATGTTTTTATCCAAAAACTGCGCGTGCGAAGCTGCGGATTGGTCAGCTAGTAGATTATAAGTACCTATGTATATACAAAAAATATCAGTTATCTGGTTCCCATAGTACAAGCAATATTTATTTATTGTTTCTACCTAAGACTAGAATCAAGCGAGATAAGAAACTGTTCATCATCACCAAGTAAGCCAACGAGGACGAGGGAGCCAACGGAGCAGCGGAAGCCAAGGACCAAACGACTTGGGACTTTTTTTAATTTCCTCGCACTCGAGATGGTAATGAAAAGTTACGAGTTATAACCTACTCGGGTGTAATTACTCGCTTTCAGCCCTTGTCTATCAATATAAAAACTTACTGTTTATTACTATAACTTATCGTAAAACTTTAGAAGACTGGTGTATCACTAATGGAATACGGTTACGCAGTGGCGGATTTACCCACACGCTGAGTAGGCTTGAGCCTAGGGCGGCAGATTTTAGGAGCGGCAAATTTGGGGACCGTTTTTTTTCTGATAAGTATTTTGCAGAAAGAAGTCTATAAGCCATCTTTCCGATGACTTTTCCCTCTTCCCTTTCATTGTGCATTCAAGCAACGGTACCACAAACTTCTATATTCTATGGTATAATAACACCCAGTTCGCGGCTTCCAACCAGTAGCATACTACATTTAGCCGCCTTATCGATTCGCTCAGAAATATAACCAAAAACTATAAATTAACTTGTTGGAATGAAGGGCGGCAAAAATTTAACAGCCTATACTCGGGAAATGTGTGAATCCACCGCTGCGGTTACGTTTTAGCAGCAGATAATATTAGATAAAGCAAAGCGATCGAAGGTCAAGTTATCAACTTTTTGTATCTATTCCGACTGTTTTCAGCCATGAATTACTCTTGTAGGTTTGTAATAGCTCTTTTACCTGCCTAAACCCTAGAATTGTGAAAGTTAGCCTTATACTTATAGTGTTTGCAGCTGTCCAAACAATTTGTCTAGACTTGCAAGTTGTTAACAAGTTGTTATCGAATAGTGAACTCTTAGTAGTATATTTTTATACAAGGGCCGTAAGAGATCTATTACGTTAAATTTAGTCCAGCCAGTGTCATAAAAGAAAATCTGCGATCCTGGTTTCCTTGTTTTTTTAGAACAGGAATGGAACTACCATTTTTACATAAAAATAAGGATTTGTCATAGAGTGTACTTCATTGTAGTATAATATGAATGTAATTAGCCTCGTTCTATTTCAAATTTACTTAAGGCCCTAGAGCCGTAAATAGCATTTACGGAGCAGTTTTCGAGTTAACTATGATCTAATTTCAGAGCATGAGTGATAAAAAAGATATTATAAAATAATGAAGTGCAAAGAAGGCCAAAGAAGAGGTGGAGGGATTGTGTGTAAATTATTATGAATAAGAAAAACTGGTAAGTAAGAAGTGACTACTAAGATGACCGGCTGATAGAAAGACATGGAAGGAAAACAATATAATTATTGTGCCGATCCCATTTATGGAAAATGGGCAGGAAGATGAATTTAATTGAAGATAACTTAATAAAATTTTCGCTCATTTTCATACAAATGGTGTACAAATGTGTGAAAAATCGTGTCTGGGTGTTCTTCTATATATTATAAGTATGTACTTACAAAAAAAAAGTATATAAGTATTCGATCAGTTATTTGGTTCCCATAGTACAAGCTCAGTTTCGTTTGGGGCTAGATATCGCTGTGTGAAATGTCCAGCAATATTTATTTTATTATTTTAATACTTATTTGAAATATTTTACTGATTTGTTTATTAACCGTGTTTCGGTATTGTAGGTTTATAGTTAAACCTTTCTAGGCATTTTTTGTAGCAATCCCATCCATCGTAGGTTTAGATTTTTTTTTAATCTTTTGGAACGATCTAAATATTATTACGTTACTTAATTTAAATTATTATTATTTAATGCCTCTTGTGTCTCACTGCAGGGCAAAGGCCACCCTCCCCTCTTCCCGCTCGTCATTTAAAATTATTACTTTTTAATTTAAAAAAAAACTATAATCACTTCCCATCAAGGGTAGTTTTAATTTTTTTAATATTTTCGAAATCTATTTTCTTTCATAAAAGTACAAACTTATTATACAAACTCACATTCGCCGAGATTCCCACAAATAGCACAGTAATAAATTTATTTAAATTGTATTATAGTTACGTCGTGTTACAACCACGGTGTCTGAGTAACTGGTTTGTTCGTGACATCACGTACCACAGCTAACTTGTTAGTAACTAAACAAATTTCACTTTCAACTAACTCTCTCTCATTTCACTATCCAGTAACGTCTGAGGCCAGACTCTAAATAAAATGGTAGGAATTAGATTAACACTCACTTTTTTTCAATCAATTTGCACTGAAAATGCACTGAGAAACTCGTCACCTTGTTAGAAAAAATGTTAGAACAAAAACAATCAGAAATTTCTATAAATATGTAAATGTTTTTCCGTGTGTCTAGTTATTTGTTTTAATATTGTTTATTAATTTAAGTCTTTTGTAGAATAAAGCGTAATCTATCTATCTATAGATTAGTTTATTTTATTTACTTCGAGAGTTGTTCACACTTGGACATCAACAAAGATACTGAAGCGCCAAAACAAAGACCGAGGCGAGACTGATTATTTACTTTGTTAAATACATTTGTATTGTTACTGCATATACATACGAGAATCAGCTATGATGAAGCCAACAAAATGTATTATAATAATAACAAAGCGTCATAAAATTACATAGTATTACACAATATTATTTTTTTCCGATATCGAGAGATCTTCGCAGTTTTTTCCGCTGACCAATCCATTTACGTATTCAGAACATAGCTGATATAGAAAATTCTTACTAACACATGGCTTTCTTCCAAATTGATACATGTGCAATAATATGCCGTATCACAATTGCATAGAACGCAATTCCAAAAATAATTACTGCGCCTGAAAAATCTTGGAAATTAAACTTTGATTGTTTTAAAGTACGTTCCACTTTTTAATAACGCAGTCTTTGCTTTTTGCTACAAAACTGTAATCGTTAACAGTATTGCGATAAAGTTCATAATCGACTGTGACAACGATAATAATACGGATATAGCAGAAGTGGCGTGATTGTTGCGTGTGACTGCGCGTACGCAGGTTTACTGACCCGTATTGGGATTTGTACCACAAACACACTATAGCCAAATACGAAGAAGTTTGACGCCTCTGTCTGTCTGTGAATCTGTGTGTTTGTCAGTCGCATCGTAGTTCCCAACGGATAAACTGTATTTTCAATTCAACTGTATTTTTTACATGCATTTCCATTTGGTCCAGTTCTGACAATGGCATCCATAAGAAAATAAGTCTTAAATTTGTTTAATTTTTATGTTATGTTTGTTAGCTCAGAACTCCTTTATATACCTTTCAACCGATTTGGAAAAAATATTATTTATTTGAAAGGATATACTTTTAGATTGGTTACATGAAAATTTCATCAAAATTGGTAGAGTAGCTTTGTTTTTACTGTTATCTGAAGTCGGTTATATTTTTGTTAAAAAGTTACTTGTTATTAGAATGCTAGTTTAACTGTGTTGGTTCTTAGCTATGTGAGGTGAAGATCATATCAGCTGATGCGAGGATTACCAGCAGATGTCAGCTGTAAAATGGAACTTTATCACTGGTTTTTTATGTTTCGAGGATTTTTCAAATTTGTAAAAATTCTTGTCATCATCTGTTATATCTATGGTCTAAAGTCAGTTACTATATCACTTTGTGTTAACTGATCAAAGATTCTGACGACTCGATTCGTCAACTTCTGAACTCATTGTTTATTGTCCCAAGCGCAAACATCAATTTCTGCTGCCTCATCTTACTACGTCAAACGTGAATCATTGTATTGCACCTTGAGCTCTCATATGGTGAGGTGAGACCGATAGAAGTTATATCTTCCATTATTAATCCAATACGAGAAAAACTTGGAACAGGCAACACTGGATCAAGTAACTCTACTAATCCAGTGCAAAAACTTATTTAGAATTCATAATGATTTCTCCCAAGCTAGTTTGATTTAGGTAAAACTGGTTGTTTTCAAACAAATCATTTAGATATTTTTGCAACGTAAATAAAACTGAAATAACAACCACTGAACAAACTAAATGTGATTCTGATTAATGAGCTCACCGACCAGTCTTTGTTCCGTCAGTGAATGGAGGAAAAATAAACAGTCATGGTTCTTTCTTGGTCACCTTCCACTAAAGTGAAAAAGGTTGTGGGGCACGAGCCCCTGACGGGAGACGTCTAGTAAGATGGCGGCAGGATACATTTCTCAAAGATATGACGACAATTGAGGCAAAGTAATCGATTGCTCACCAGCGTAGGAGACCCTATGTACTCTAAACTACCTATATAGAAAGACGATATCGAAGGCCCATAAAATAACCTCCAGTGCGCCTTGCAGTATCCTTTTGTGTCGTCGTGCAATACGAATTACCCGGCTTTGTCCCCTATCAGGCTATCACGCACACTACAACATAACGCACATGACCTAATTGTGAAGCTATTTTTCTATTCACTAGCCCCGTACCTCGTATTGACCTCAAAGCTCAGTGGACTGTTAAGAAAGGCGCTTAAAATAACTTACAACTTGCAAACGTAGGTATCTCAGTTAAGCGCATCACACATGATGAAGATGATGTAATATTTTATGTTACAATATCTTAGGTTAATAAATTATAGTATATTATGGTATTACACACGGGTAAGTTAAGTTAATATGTGAAATCTTTTTATTCTCTTGAAAGTCTGTAACAAACCTGTATACGAATATTTCGTATCTTACGATGCTGAAAAATTAAATTATATATTATCCTCGCCATGTGCGATTGGATTGGATTGTATGGCGAGCGACCTTACATAAACTATTACAGCATCTTCATCTTGTGTGACGCGATTTTATCTGTAGGTTGAATTGAACCTGTAGGTACAATGATACGGATCGATTCCTTACTAAGCCACCATCTTTTAAAAATAGGGATAGGGGCCACGGACAGTGGGTTTATGATAATTCCTTCGTCATTTTTGTACGAGTTACTGATACAAATGACATAATAAAAATACCAATGTGCTACGTAAGGCGGAAAATGATATAAATAAAACCTAATTTTAACGGAAGGATAATCTAAGTTTTCCGAAAATACAGAAAATAAAAGGAAAACTGGAAAATAAATCTTGAATTGAATAAAATTTAAATATATTTGATGGCCATTAGGGCCGAAAAGTTCAAAAATGCAGCTAATCGGTTGTTGATCCCCTATTAGATGGAAAGACGATCAAAGGTGAAGGCCGCACAAGATCGGTTGTTCTGAAAATCTATGGGAGAGGACAATGATCAGCAGTGGCCGTTCTATAGCCGATATGAAAATAAAATGTAACACAAAATTTAAAGGCACTGCTAAGTAGGTAGTACGAGTGTGCTAGGTCCAGTCAAAATAAGCTGGTAATAAGTGTAATAACGAAGATAACTCATCGACACGTGTATTCTGCCCGTCCTTACCTATGGTGCCCAAACTTGGTCATTGACAGAATCTCATAAGTCCGAAATCAAGGTCAAAGAGCCATGAAACGCAGCGTGTTAGCGGTAAAGAGAATCGACAGGATCCGCACTACCACACTGCGCGCGAAGACCGGCATCGCAGATGCTGATGACAAGAATGCCAGGCTGAAGTGGGACTGGGCGGGTCACGTCAGTCGTATCGTTACAGGCAAATGGGCAACAGTCGTCACACAATGGGTGCCTGCATATGGGCGTCGAAGCCGGGGCAGGCCGAAGAAGCTTTGGCGTGACGACCCCGATGCATTCCGAAGCTGGTGGGACGTGGCGAGTGATCGCGAGAAATGGAGGAACATGGGGAAGTCCTTTGCCCAGCAGTGGGAAAAAACTGTAATAATGTAATAGATAAAACATTGGGCCCCTCACTGCGACAACTATTTAAAAACTCTACCTAAATAGCAAAGGGTCTGGTTACTGTCTGTTTACACAGTCTGTGATGTGACAGTAAAATCTTGCTTCGGTAATTTGACTAGATCAAAGGGAAGTAAAAATGTTGCCCATGGTTTATTGAAGTGGAAAATTTGGCAGTAGTCACCACATCAGTTACTATTTGCTACAAAATATGTAGCAGTAGTTCAACTGAATTACACACACACACAGAAGCAAGTGTTTCCACTGAGGTACGTGCATAATATCATGCAAATACCTAAATATAGAACGCCAATGAGCAAAGATAAGTTTGGATTTTTGAAGTAAAACTTCTTTACGCACGCTTGTCTTGGGGGGTAAGCTGGTGAATGCGTTACGAAAATCGCCAACGGAAGTTGAGAGGGAGATATAAGTTAGTGAAGATAGAAAGAGAGTTACGTTTCGTATATTACTGTAGGAGCAAGAGAGAGAGGTGCGCGCGCACATTTTCTTTCTCTCTTCCTCTCATAGCCAGTGCATGAAATATATATATATATCTCAGTCAGTAGTTCGTTTGATTATTTTTCGTAATTTTATTTCGTTCTTGAACAATTCTATAAATTAATATTTTGAATAAGTAGTTTTACTTCAATCGTGTGGTCTAAAGCGCACCCGTTTTTTTTATATCTCTACAGATTTTTGGTTAATAACAACATATGGCTCGCGATGCCTATCCTAATAGTGAATAAGTACCTTCCTACCTATACCTACTGCAAAGATCAATTGAGTCCAGTCTTTGATAGACAAGTTTCGAGTTCTGATACTGGTTGTCTGATTTACTATGCGCCAACGATCAAAGAGGGCAGTTATTAAGAATCGAAATAGTTTGTGAAGCATCCATGTTGTTAACAGTGCCAAGTCCGGCAGCTGTTGTTTAATATCGAATTAATAAATTGACTGGCTTAATAATGATGATTTTATTACGACTTTAAGGTCCCTATGTGGAATTTCATTCCTCCTAGCAACTGCTAATTTTAAACTGTCTCTTCTTGCCTTGAATACTTAAATATGAACCACAATGATATTTCTTGCTCAGGAAATAAAACGTCATAAAAACTGGACTAGTCTCCAGGGAGTAGTGTAAGAAAACTAAAAAAAATTTAGAGAATTTGCTAGACTCTTTTTTAATTAAGTTGGTCAGACTCTGAAACAGTGACCAAAAATCAGTGAAGCTTTAAAAAAATGACATAAAATTGATACAAATACAAATTGCGAGTGGTTGCAAATTATTGACACCATTTTGAAAAACCATTTACCTATACTACTAATAACAAAACAGTTAAAAAATATTTTGCATTGCAGAAAAACTACAAACAAAATTATATGCAAGCAACACAGCACGGCCGGCTAAAAAATATATTAAAGCACAGACATAAGTTCAAACAGCCTCAAACTAGAATACAGATACAAAACAGGTGTACTTAAAGATATTAGATATACTTTCAAGCGAGTAATATTCTTTGAAAACCAATATCTTTTTAGTGCCCCTTACTGCTAAACAAACCTATAATTCAAAATTTTACTGTTATCCAAGAAATTACAGTTTTGTCATATAATACTGTAGTGGTTTTAAGTGACATTTTCCATGTCATAAAGTATTGTCATATTGAATTATAATAGGTTAATTTGTGGTTTAATAAAATATATTTTGAGTTATAGGTTAGAAACACAGCCAGGTTAGCATGAATACCCTAGAAATTTCTGTCTACTGGAGAACAGAGTAAAATTACATTTTAGTGTAGAATGTAAAAACATTTCAAAGAAATATTGTAGAAATGGTATGTTGTACATTAAAATGTAATTTCACTCCTTTTTATTGTAGTTTTGAGACACCATGCTAGCCTGGCTGGTATCTGTGCTGTGCTGAAACATTATACCAGCTCGGTTTTGTTGCCTGTAGACTTTTGTCCTCTCTTTCTGCACTCGGCTCTCAGTTGCTCCTTATTCATTGCACCCAGAACCTCAGGGCTAAGATTCTGACGAGCCTTTCCATTATCAGACATGGAATTCTGACGAGGCACAGCCACTGAATTAGCCTGATTGCGGGCCCGTCTCGTGGCTGCCATTGTTTTTAAAAATATTGTCTTTGATGTTTTATTTTTCGAGGAGTTTCCGCTGCCTTGGATTGTGGATGTAATAAATATAAATTACATATTTAAAATATTAAATACCTTATACATACACATATAAATAAAAAATGGTGTTTCATAAACTAAATAAATAACAGTTTAACTTATTACCTACATAGAACAATGTCAGTAAAAGTAGTTATTTTCATATTTACATTTTAAATTAATGATTTAAAATAAGTTTAAGCAGCCAAGTGAACGATTGTTATTATTTGAGGCCTAATATGGACTTATTTAGATTTATTTCTCCAACATTTGTAGCACTTACAGCATACCTAGTGGTACCCTACTAACCACAGTGTCATATGAAGTTATTCACAGAAACTTATCAATTTGACACAAGTTAGTGTAGGAGTTGGGTGTTCTGATATTGTTTGGTGGAAATGAGCATAGCTTTAGGAACTGATGTGAAGGTAGTGTAACTTGTGCAATACCTTTTATATTTACATTATAATGAGCATGAGTGTACTGCGAGGGCAAATTATATATAAAAATAGGTTTTTTTTATTTTAATATTCCATTTGATTATTGCGAAAATGTCTCGTTTAAACTGGTTGAACCATTGAAGCGTATCTTTCGTTTATGTGAAGTAAAATGTATATGTAAACTTCAAGCATTTTATAATCAAAAAAAGCGACTATCAGCCCTTAGATAACCAAGCGTAGTTTTATAGGAACTATCGGTAATGATTATGTATGGATATTTTAACATTCAGTCAGCACTCAGCAGTAATACTTTTCTAACCTAACATAACAATGTAATATCATAACAAAAATACAACTTACAATAGATGAAATCGAAGTAACACCTTGGTAAATTATTGAGCTCTTGTTTATTCACTTCATTTCAATATTTTTCTTGAATTTAAAAAAATAGACGGCACAAAGCTCTTCCTTCGTAAAATGAAAAATTATTTTGATTGACGTTTCTAATTTTTGTTGCCATTGTTCGACAGAGCGATGTCCCTAAAAATAAAAATACAAGGTTCATTCTCCTTGTATATAAAATAGCAATAGTCTGGTCACAGAAACAAATACGGGGAACATAGGAGGTACATAAAATTGAAAAATTGTAACTTGGAACATACGGCACAGGATACATATTACTTATTGTGGGCTCCTAAGTTCCTAATCATAAGTTTCAAGATACTAAATGCACATAATATGTCTATATGAGCTGTATTTGCTCTATTAGGAAGATTTATTCATTGATACCCTTTATTTACAGGACTATAACATAACCTTTATTTACTAAAAAATTAATTTTTGAAGTAAAATTTCTTTACGCACGCTTGACTTGGGGAGTAAGCTGGTGAATGGGTTACGAAAAGTGCAAACGGAAGTTGAGAGCGAGATATAAGTTAGTGAAAATAGAAAGAAAGAGAGTTACGTTTCGTGTATTACTGTAGGAGCAAGAGAGAGAGGTGCGCGCGCACATTTTCTTTCTCTCTTCCTCTCATAGCCATTCTCAGTCATAGTTCGTTTGATTATTTTTCGTAATTCGTTCTTGAACAATTTTAAAAATAAATATTTTAATTATGCAGTTTTACTTCAATCGTGTGATCTAAAGTACGCTCGTTTTTCAAAGGAAAACCACATTGTAAAACGAATCAATACCGAATATATTATATATGTATTTGTTTTTTAATTATAATTAATAACGTAGAAGGAATGAAAAAAAACTGTGTTGATTTGAGGCCAACTAAAGACACGTTAGTCCATTCCATTGTGAACAATACTCAACTCACTCAGACACCATAGTATTATATCAAATATTAAACTTAAAACCGTGAAACCTCCTCTTATAAGTTTAAAATTATTATTACTTCGTACGATCGTACCTTGTACATGTGTACTTGACATAGTTTTCAGACTTTAAAACATTACCCTCCTTTGTGCAGTTGGGTAAAAAGTAGCCTATGTTACTCAGGGTGAATGTAGCTTTTAAATGTATAATAACTACCTACGTATTTGTAACGCGTACGCGACACACACAACTATAAGAAAATACAATCAACGTAATGTTGCGTCATTCATTTAACACACCTACAAATTATACTCCTTCCGGTTTTTAAATAAGGACGAGAATAGATTGCCAAGCTTTGATGTTAGTTTTACGTATGTGTGAGTGGACATAGACTTTGCGAAATTAAGGGATTCCCGGCAACTAGCAGCAGTGCTGCTATTACAAAACTTAATTGAGTTGACTGACTGAGTTTTATTTTACGCAGTACATGATGAAATATTTACAAAAACGTTATTTATAATGATATTACGGTGATTCATGACACGGTAATATTATTTTACCTTGACGGCGGAGAAAGACCAGATTACGGTGGATCTATGGTAATTACCGTGTATATGGAGACACTGACATAGACTGATCGACCTACAGACGTGTGGACAATTTGGTAATTGAACAATTTTTAAATTAATATTTTAAAAAAGAAAATTTACTTTAGTCGTGTGGTCTAAAGCACACTCGTTTGTTTTGTAATATTTATCGGAGTAAATTTAACATTTTCCCACAACACTTTTTAGGGTTAGCAAACAATAAATATTTTTAAAGAAAAGGAGGAGGAAAGGAGGAGAAAGATGAGGAAAGGAAACCTTTGCCCTGCAGTACAGGCTCCAAATAATAAAAATAAACTAAACTACTAGCCTTAGGTACAGTAGTCGCATATGTATGATGTGTAAAATCTGACCACCGCGCGCGCTCATTGGTTAAATAGCGCGTGCTACTCCGGTTTCCTGTTACACATTTCCGTCCCTTTTGCCAAAATCACTCCTACAAACCGAGAAGAAAAATGTTACACATCAACAATATTAAATGTTATGGTATATGTATATACCAAGTTTCAAATTTTGTGAAAGGATAATAAATTTATAAAATTGTAACGATTGTATGTGTTTTCCAGAAAAACAGCAATCAACATTAACTTCATCACCACATTCATCATTAACTTATGCCAATGAGATCAAAAAATAATATTCACGGTGTTCACAACTTTTTCCGGAATTTATAAATTATGGCAACAATTATGATAAACACTGACGTGTATGAGAAAAATCGGAAAAATCTACGGCTAAGTACATAGAAAACATTGCCGTGGTGCTAGCTCAGAGGGTGCTAGTCTGTGTTACCAACCCTACTGTTTTAACAGTAGATTTGCTGTTTTCACATTGATGCCCCTGTTTTCTGTTTCATTCCTAATTTTTACTGTTTTTCAATTAGCAACTATTATAAGAGCATTACATACTAAATCCGAAATAACCGATTGCTACTCATTTGAAGCCACAGAAAGGCACATGAAGAAATTTAATAATATTAAGTATGATTTTAAAAAGGAAAATGAGTTTGAAAATACTGAAGATGAGGCAATTGAGGATGAAAGTAGAAAATAATTTTACTTTAATTGTTGTTTGTGATCAATATTATAAATTATAATATATATAACAATGTATGCGAGTCCTGGTAACTAATAAAAGTAAGTGATTGTTTTAATTATATGAGGAAAGTATGAAATCTGCCTTTTTTACTTTACCTACTGTTTTCTCCTGTTTGTTTATTGGTGAGCTTTGCTTTTTAGGCAACACTGGTGCTTGTAAAACCTCAGATCATGTTTGTACAGTAAAGTAAAACATGAATACATAACACATATACATACATATACCCTAAGCAATATTAATTACTTTTAAAGTAGCATTACGACGAAAAATACACACGTAGGTATGTACGTTGCCAAAGAGTTAAAAACCAAACGAGCCAAGAAGTAATTTGTCGCCATTGTCGCCAATCATAAGTTATCATTCTATTGTTTATGGAGTATTGTCAATAAATATGTCAATGTCACTAATTCAATGATAGATTGTGATGTGAAAGTGATTGGTTGAAAGTTTGCACTTTTGTTTACGTACTTTGAATTACTTTGAATTTTCCGCCTGGAACTCCTGGAGTACCAAAGTTATTATTCTCTCTCTCTCTCTCTCTCTTCTCTTTGCTCCTTGAAGGACTGGATCGGCCAGAAATTCTTTCTGCTCTCTTCTCTCGCTGACTCGATGAGTAATAAATTAGTTTTCTGTGCTCTCGAAATTATTTAATTTGCAAATTATATTGAGCGTAGATAATAAAATTACTAGGTACTTACCTATCCAATCAATATGAAAATTAATGATGATATCAATGACTACGTGCCTTCAATTTTGAATCCAAGGTTTTTGAAAAAACATGATTTTCTCACGCAGGTAAATATTATTTTATGTTCATGTCCTCCAATATCACTTATAAGTTTATAACTATAAATCAAAAACATACTATGCCTCCAAGTGCTAACAAACAACCATATTTTATTTGTAAATTTTATTCTTCACCCAATAAAGAACTTTGTTGAAACCTCCGGTTGTAAAGAACCTGTTGAATCTTTGGATAGTTAGCTGTGGCTGTAGGGATTCCCTAAATATTATGCCTCACCACCTGCCTGTCCTTTGTGCCTTAACACCAGGAGGCGTAATTCATCATTTGTATAAAACAATTTTATTTTAAAAACAACCGTTGACCCAAATGAGATTGGATTATGAATTAAATATATATTTTGACATTCTGCTCCAAATTATTACATTAACATATTGATTCAATTAAAGTCTATAATAGCATGTACTTACCTAAGTCAACTCACACATAGAATTTTACTATCCTTCTGGCCTTCGGTACTGGGATAATCTCGATAAAGATACAGTTAATTCTTGCTCCTCTGCCCTTGTGCCCACCACCTGCATCTTCGATCAACTGATGAAGCAACTGATGTGGCCGTAGTGGGTGCCTGGTGAAAACTAATTTGATAACCAAAATTTGAGTAATTGTCATGAAAAAGATGTATCTAAATAAGATTTGCCTACTGCTGTCTACAAATATGAAAATTGTAATGCTAGACATTTCACACCGGGTTATTATTCTGGAAAATAACCCAGGATAGAACATTTTTAAGAATGAAGTATAGTTGTGTATGTTTATGTTCATATTTAGGTATATATTTGTGTATTAGGATTTTAAGTAGTTTTATTTATTATTATTTTCTATGATCTTGATGCCTTTGTGAGAAGATGGGGGGGGAGGCGAGGGGGGATAGCTAGGATCAGAGATGATTGGAAGGATTTGGGGGGAGACCTTTGCCCAGTGGTGGAAAGATATAGGTAAAAAAAATCTACACTGTTCTGCACTGCCATTCTTTACCCTTTCTTCTGCACCTTCATCTGAAAATTTCCTGGAAGAAATCACTTTCAGGGATGATCATCATCATCCACAGCCCGACTTCAGCCACTGTTGTGTATAGGCTTCCCAAAGTTAGAGCCATCCACCATGTTTTTCGCTAGTCATGACCGCCCGGGACTTTGATCCACCCATCGTGGTTGTCCACTCATCTCGCTGCCGGACATCTTACCCTTCTTTATCCTTGGCCACCATTCAGTCGCTGCCCTGCTCCGCCTGTCATCACCACGTCTAGCCTAGTGTTCCGTCCCGCCCAAGACCGTTTGAGTTCAATAACATGATTCCCAACGTCATGTAGGTACCTACAAGTTTTAAGAAATTCTCTTCTGCATTAAATTGTTTTAAACCCAGCACAAAAAAGGGCTGCTTTAAGTGTGTCTGTCTGTGGAATCGTAGTTAGTTCCCAAATGGTTGGTCCAATTAGGACGCGTGTTTAATTAGGGTGGTTCTTAGCTATGTGTGATGAAGAGAAGGTTAGCCAATCTGAAGATTATCAGCACTTTTCTTTTTTGGTGAAAGGATCTCAGCAGAAGAATATAAATTTTTTTATGTGTCGGGGAATTTAGTTTTTTACAAGCTTTTTATTAACTTTCAATGTATGTATGTTTGTCCCGGTGGAATCTTGCAACTGAATTTTAAACCCATTTCCCTCAACCGATTGAGCTGAAATTTGGAATGTATATGTAACTTCGGTGACAATTCAATAATATGGTACCATGGAGGTGGTCTCATGATGGAGACGGATGCTAGACAACGGAACTTCTGAATGGATTATAGTAGGCTACTAGTACTTGGGCTCATTTGAATTTGCTTTCCAGTTCTGACTAAGAATTTTATCAAAGCTTGTTTTGAAAAAGTAATTTTTAAACAAAAAACTTACTTAATTTATACTTTTGTAAAGGTGTAAATTAATATTAGTGATTTTAGCAGACAAATGTTATCTAAATAGTCTCAACTTTCCACCCCATATAATTTAATAACATTCTTTTGCTTAGCAGAACTTAACCAGGAGCCGATGCTCATTGTCCTTAAGGAGAAGCAATGTGTTATCACAAAGGAATAATAAAAATAAGGTAGGTACCTATACAAAATGTCCTGGAACTAGTTTTTTTAAGTCTGAACGGGGTGATTTTGACCATGAAACTTATCATACTTTTTATTTTGACTAAATCTGTTTTTTTAGTTTTATTTCCAAACAAGGTAGCAAAAAAACCTATTATCGTGCCAAACTTTACAGCACTAATGGTTTGCGAGTAAAACGGCTGTAAAACGCTGGACGGACAGACAGACAGATATGGCGAAACTATAAGGGTAAACGGGATATTTACCATGATTTGTGAGTTTTTGACTGTCCTGATATTTCGACACCTAAATAAACCTATGATAAAATGCCTACAATTTTTTTAGGACTTAAATTGTTTTACTTTAATATTTGTGTATTAAATTCCAGGATTCATCCAGTATAAATACTATTCAGCAAGACAGCAACAATAAGGTATGAAACATCAAATGATTTATTTACAATTTTTAAAGTAGGGTTAGGGGGGGACACTTGATCCCCCATTTTGATTTTTATACATATCTCATAGAATATTAGATATTTTACTATTTTTTTTCATCATTGTATGAACAATTTATATTACTACCATATTGCAACATTGAATTTACTAAAAAGATGAAATAAATGTCATTTTAGGCATTTTTTCTGAAACATTCCAAAATAAACAAGTGTCCCCTATTGAGGGAGACTTGATCCTGGTATGATTCCGGCTGATGGCAAAGAACAGTATTACCAATATAAAATTAAAAAAAGTCTTATAGTTTCCGAAATAATACCTAGGGATCAAGTTTCCCCCCCCCTTTCCCCTACCTAAGGAGCTACACACAAGGAACGCTCTGCTGAGTGGAGCAGTCCAGAAAGGTCTTTAATCGGACATAAGATACTAAGGGGGGTCCATATAAAGGACATGGCATATAGAGTGGGACATCTTTTTGAGATACTTAATACATTAACAATGTAGTGTCCTATAATCACCAGGGTGCTTTGTTAAACGAGCAGCAGTGTTGATCTTGTGAGACTTCTGATCCGAAGGTTTTGAACTTTGCTAATCGAAAAAATTGCGCAAGACATCGTAAGGAAACCCTCGACCTAGTTAGCTCTGCACATTTTTCCATGTTTCCCCTGCGTGTTAAAGCTAATTCAGTTGAGACGGTGTGTCCTGAGCAAGCCTACTCAATCTTATACCAAGACAGACACTCAGCTGCGCGTACATCACCCAGCAAGTATTGTAATTAGGCATTAGATGCTGTATATTAAGTTGCATTATTTCAGGTTATTTCAACAAATAAAGAGAACTCCCCTAACATCAACATAGCTGAATCTCAAATAACTGCCAAAAATGTAGCGCGAACAAGAGCTCTCTCTGATCAAATCAGCTTGGAGTTTTCAGACATTAAAGACTTTGAATTAAATAAAGAAGATAGTCCTCTCAGTTTTGGAGATTTAATTGATGATTATCCTGATGTACTTAGAGGAAACCCCAAAAACAACGATGAAGTAAATAATAAGAACCAAGTATCTTTCATAACAGTTTGTTCTGCAGCGGAACCCAATGAATATCAATCAACAGTAATTTACGATGTAAATAAACCTATAACAAATGTGTCTTTCGAAATAGAACATTGTAAAAATATTGATGTATCTGCTAAAAATGGTGCCATAAAAAGATTTCTAATCACTCACAAAGATCAGAGCACAAATATAGACTGCGAATTACTAGAGTGCTCCCAAATATCCACCGAAGCTGGAACAGACGAAAACATGAATGATACCTCACCTAGTCCACTAAAGAGGTCTGCTGTAGCTATCAATCTGGAAATTAAAAAGCAAAAGATGACAGACAATGACAAAACAGAAAACTCAAAAGTTCTAATTTTAAATACAAACGACATTGAGAAGATTTCCCATGTCATTGTCCAGCCACCAAATTATAAATTCGTGAAACATACTTTAAACAAAAATAAATTTAAAACCAGTCGTAATAGTGCTGAACATGGAAAACCCACAGGTTTAAAGCAGTTAGCAGTCGACAGTTTTTTCCGCCAAACCCATGTCGCTTTAAGAAGTAAGATTGGCTCCGATAAAAAGGATGATGTGGAGGAAATGAGTAGAATTTCGGGTGTCAGTGACGCCGTAAAATGCGAGAGACTTGCCAGATCGGCTAAGGTGTTTCGGGGAGAGTGCCATGAATCTCCCAAGTCAGCCAAACTACCATCGAAGAGAGGTACTTTCTCCCCTAGGATATCGGAAGTTGAATTGTTTAATTCTGAGGCACCATCTCCGAGAGTGGGAAGTTCACACTTTCCTAGCAAGAAGTTAGACTCGATTCATTTTGGTATACCCCCTAAATCGAAGTCGATAAGAAGTTCGCTCTCTCCAAGGAATATACCACATCATAAGATTGTTGCAGGTAGTATTTTCTTTTAATTTTATCACAGTTGGTTTTACCAACTTGCTTAGCTTGTTTTTAAGGTTTCCGTAGTCGAACTAGGAACCCTTTTATTTTCGCAATGTCCGCCTGTCTATCCTTCCGACCTGTTACAGCTGTTTTGTTTGATGGCTAGTGCTGTAACGCCGAAATTTGGCAAGATGATTCATTTTAGTGATGCTTAGTAAGTTAATGAATAAAAACTAAAACATCTTGTATTTTTAGAGTCTCCCCTGTATGAATGAGTTGGGGGTGGGTTTTGAATTAAAACTTCTTTACGCACGCTTGACTTGTGGAGTAAGCTGGTGAAGCTGGTAAGTTAGTGAAGATAGAAAGAGAGAGAGTTACGTTTCGTATATTTTAAAACGTTAATGTGCGAGTTGCTTCTGTCCAGAATGAACATAGACTGATCGACCAACAGACGCGTGGACAATTTTGTAATTTAACAATTTTATAAATTAATATTTTGAAAAAGAAGTTTTACTTCAGTCGTGTGGTTTAAAGCACACTCTTTTTTTACGTTCTTCCTAGTGGTCAAACTTTTTAATTAAACTGATTTGTCCAACAGGAATAATAAAAGACGATCTAGTGCCTTTTTGGATGGCAGTAGGTTGTTAGATTTATTTTATAACAATGGAAGGTACGTGGAAGAAATGGTAGGTGAGATTGTTTCTAAAGCTAGTAGTAGATTTTGATAGTTTTCTTTCACAGAGATTAATAATAACTGAATTACATATTGTTTTTTCTCAATTCCTTAGTTAATAATAAGCTCTATCTTTTGGTATAAATTTGACATGATTTCAAGAAGAAACCTCTTAGTATCGACCGTTTAAATATCAACTTAGTGTCAACTTTATGATTTTTTTTATCGAGACAAGTATTATTATTTACGTTTCTATCTTCACAAAGCAGTAGATTATATGTTCAATTTTAATAAAATATGTTTTTTTGCATATTTTACATTTCAATAGAGATACAGTTGTAAAAAAAAACCTAAAAGTCGGCACCCTTCAAACTTCCCCGCCTTAAAAGACTACTGTTGCGACTCTAAATGGGCGTGTCTTAAATTATACCCTTTGTATTTTTGGTAGTGCTTATTATGTAAAATATTCAGAACAATAAAAAAAATACTTATACTCGACCTACTCCAACTGCTGCGCACTATATATACGATTTATTGAAATGTTGTATCGGCCACAAGACGGGCGCGCGCGGCGTGGTGTTGCCGCACTCCGTGGCGTCGACTCTTGGGTTTCTGCATGTTCGGATATCCAAATATTCCTAGGAGTCCACGCAATCCGCTTGAGATTTTGCACGCACGGGCGGTTTTTAGAGCCTTATGGAGTGTTGGTGTGTAATCTTGTGGAGTCGCGTCCTGGTATATGGCCAGCTTAAGATTAGCCAATCAGCGTTTGGCCACTCTAACCCAGCTGCTGAACCACGAGGAAAATTATTCCTGCTGGACAAATCAGTTTGACTAAAAAGTTTGACCACGAGGAAGAACCCTGTTTTTTACTCGCGCATCTTATCCTGAGACAAAAGATAGCCTATGTCCTTCTCTAGGATATAATCTATCTCTTGCCAAATTTTATTACGATCCGTTCAGCCGTTTAGTCGTGAAAAGGTAACAAACAAACAGTCACTTTCGCATTTATAATATTAGTATGGATATATTCGTCTATTTTATAAGTAGGTATTTTAAGTATTAGGACTACAACTTTATCTTATTATTATATCTGACGACCTCTGTGGCACAGTGAGCGAATAGTCGTCTAAGACGCTAGAGATATCAGGTTGGATTCCCACCGCGGAACAAATGTTTGCGTGATCTACAGATATTTTGTTTCGAGTCTAGTTGTTCCTCTATACAATATAATGGGATCCATTTACCAAAAATAAGTTTATAAGTATTAATTATATCAGTTATCTGGTTCCCATACTACAAGTTTTGCTTAGTTCGGGGCTAGATGGCGCTGTGTGAAATGTTCTGACATTATTTATGGCTGTAAAAGGTTTGCGTGAGATGATTTTAAAAATCGAATTATGCATAATAATTATTTTCGTGGTTACAGGTACACATTTCGCAGTGGACGCATTTTCGTACGGAGACATTCCGAACGTGAAGTACTATTTCCTAACGCATTTCCATTCAGACCACTATTCGGGTTTGAAGAAGAATTTCAATAAATTATTGTTTTGTTCTAAAATTACCGGTGAGTACTTTCACATTTTATTATTAGTACGAGCATTGTTGGTTGGTATATACTTACCCCGATAGGTAGTGGGTTCGAAAACTGGTACCATACCAACTTGTTACGTAATTGCTGAACCGATTACGATGAAATTTGGTATATACCAACTTGTTACGGTAACACGACGTAACCGCTGTACCAATTTTTATGAAATTTGGTATATATGTAGACTAGTTGCCACCCGCGGCGACTAAACGACTGAACCGATTTCGATGAAATTTCCGATATAGATAGATTATGACCGGGATTGAGACGGGCTACTTTTTACCCGACTGCGCAGGAGGTTTTAATAGATAAACCACGCGTGCGAGGCGGGGGCGGATCAGAATCAGAAATGATTGATTGTTAAAATGTTGTACAACAAACATATACCCTGTTGCTACAAAAAAGTTAAACAACTGTTGAACGCGTGTTTACAAAATTATTTATAAGTTTTTGGGAAAAGACGTGGGGAGGATCACGAAACACGGTGTTTTACCATAACTGTTTGTTTTAATCAGCTCTGACGAGTAGGGGGAAGTCCCCTAGTGGCGGACACCTAAGGTTTATGAGATATTAAAGAAAATGTATTTTTAAAATCGTAACTTTCTTTATTAATTACACACGCCAACATATTTTAAAATCAACATTAAAGAACAAAAACGCAACTTCTGCATAAATAAATTATAAAAAATCAGCATAAACTTTGTTAATTAAAAACACGATCACTGGAAGTGGCACCTAGTACCGGACGGATTTCACGTCGAACCCCTAGCACCGGACAGTTTTAAAACATCTAGCATCGATCACATAAGTGACCGTCAGAGCACTCAGTAATATCAGTAATATCAGTATATATAATAACATGCGCCCACCCATGGCAGCTGAAGCTCTGTATCCAGTCTTCGTCGTTGTTTTCCAAGCACACCACGCAACTACTTCTTTCATTATCACATATCTCAGCTAGTGTTTGCTTTTCTTTGGCTTTATTTCCACTGTTTTCCTTTGCTTTTACTCCTTTGGCTTCTTTTCCTTTGAACTTCTCTTTTTGGATTGCTGCCTGTTCTCCTTCTTAGATTTTTGAATTTAGTTTTCATTGTTTTCTTTTCCTCTTTAGCGTTCTTTTCGTTTTCTTTTTGTTCAACCAGTTTTTCAAGGTTATCATAATAGAGATCAACTTGTGGTTTGTTAAAACCTATGGCTCGCATCATGCTCGTCGATTCTGGTGTTTTTAGAGAAAGTTCTGGATCTCTCTTTATGAAATACCCGCAGTGCTTTTGTCTTTATAAAGCGATGAGGAATCTTCATGGATTCAACCAAATCGAAAGCTAACTTCAGGAACTCCTTTTTCATCAGTGTTAGACATCTGTAAGATGAATATTTTACGTGCTTCACTAAAACTTCTTCGTACTCAGGTGTGAAGGTGTTAGTGAATCTTCCGATCTTCGGTTTTAACGATACCTCTTCCTCACAGTTTAACGCTGATATTTTATCGTGTAGAGTGCTTTTTGGTATGTTGTATCGCGCCGAAGCCGCCCTTAAACTAGGTTCTTTAGACATAATCTTATCCATTGCAATTTGTAAGTTTTTTGTTCCCATTTTGCTTTCTTATTCTTTTCATCCAATTTTACTTCTGTCATCTAAAACAACTTACAACAATTAAATAAAAAAATCCAACTATTTACGAAAAAAATATGAAGTTTTTACTGTCCGGCATTAAGGGATCACTTTGTGTCCGATTGTACGGGACAGGATAGTGCCAGAATTATGTGATTTCTACCTACTATCTTTTAAACATCCACAAAAACATTCATAGACAACGAATAACACTGGAATCCTCTACTAATTAACAAACGCTATAAATAATAATAAACAGAAATATAGCTGTAACACTCACCTTGATCTTACGTGACACGGCGTTATCCCGGCGCAAACATGAACCAACCGCTCCCAATGCCGTCATGCGCATCACTGACAAACAGTGCTGTGAACTGCTGTGTGTCCCTACAATGTTGCACCCCCGCGCTCCCTTTTCACCCGTGTTTGATTTTTTCGCGTTTTAACTTTTCAAGATAGGACGAGTGTCCGGCGCTAGGCGCTGTCCGCCGCTAGGGGACTTCCCCCTACATACATGAAGATTGAGCTCACAAAGAAAGTTCACAATTGCATGAGAGTTCTCTAACATTTATCGATGCTGGGGGCGAAGCATCCACGAACAAACACATTAATAACAATGGCTAAGCGGCCGCGCTTGGTAATCGAGGATGAGGTTGTCTGTAAGACCCAGAGATCCAGCCCAGAAACGTGGTGAAGGATTTCCGAGAAAAAAAATCTTGCGGCTTCTTATTTTCCTCCGATCTATGTATCTCTCCTGTCAATGTCATTCTTTTACCGCGCCTTTCGTTCGGAAACGCCACAGGTTTTTTTTAAACACGCGCTAACCAGTGTTTAATTTTATTTGTGGTAAGACCCATATCTAGACGCGCGGTAGCGTGTCAAGCCGAGTTCAAGCTAACAGAACTGGCGAACAGCACCGTGTGTAATATTACACGAACCATTTGGAGCCACTTTTCACCACCTCATAGCTCAAAAACATATTACACATAAACATGTCATATTTGGCTCATATATGAGACTTGCGAGCACTTTGCGAGATACATAGGTATATGTGCTCCAAATTTCATAAACACACCTCAAACGTTTATTTAGATATTACCGTCAAAAAATCGACATTATTGTCACTGACTGACTGACCAAAACTCAAAACTCTAAAATAAAACTCTAACCCAGTTTCAGATGACATAGAAAGTTCAAATTTGGCATCCAGATAGGAATTTGGGGAATACAAAGGAATAAATCAGAATCTAGTACATTTTTATCATATTATTATAATTTTTCAATTAAAATTCTTTGGCATTAATTTTATTACGAATAAGTACCTACCCACTAATTATTTCTGTACAAAAAGTAATGATATCCCATCGAAAACATAAATGTGAAATGAGAGCCAAATTATGATATATGCCTTGGTTGTTGACTTCAACGACAAAAGAAGTGAGACCTAAATGGGTGCCAAGTTCAATGGTTAATCCTGAAATTTATTTATAACAACAGAAAATATCATTTCTTCTTATAACTTAGCATAATATAATGAAGCGTAGCGAGCCGTATTATATTATAGCCTTCGCAAGTTCTAAAGCTGTAATTTCTCATTTTATTCTTCCGAAAATTTGGCTAGCTGGTAGAAACTAACCATCGAACATAGAGCTCTCCCATGACTGTTTTAGTAGGTGCTTATTAATAATTCGTATATGAAAACTAGCCAAGTCAGACCTTGGCTTCAATATAAAAAAATCAATATAAATTCCCAAGTTATATGAAGAAATTATATTTTAAGTTATTATTAAATATTTTATGTTTTTATAAATAAATTTCAGGACTGACCATTGAACTTGGCACCCATTTAGATCTCACTTCTTTTGTCGTTGAAGTCAACAACTTTGCTCTCATTTCACATTTATGTTTTTGATGGGATTGGTTAGTATAAATTTGCACAGTGTAGCCGTTTCGGATGTACATTATAAAACAAAGACAAATAAAAACCGCAAAAAATGAATTACTAGTAAAGAATAAATAAAATGTATCCTTGTTACCACAAAAGAAGTTAAACAGTGTCTAAACGTGTTTAAAAAATCCTTCACAGTTTTTGTTTAAAAATTTTTTTAAAGCAGTGTTTAGCGGGTGTTTATCTTTTTTGTGGTAAGACCCTATTTATTTATTTTTTCAGCTGATCTCTGCATATCCAGGTTAAACGTGAATCCGAAGAGCATTCGCGTCATAAGCGTTGACGAAACATTGCGAATCGACGAGGTTGAGGTGACGGCTACAGACGCTAACCAGTTAGTATTCTTACTTCTTTTTAGGGTTCTGGGACTTCCAGGCTAAACATAGTATATAAAGAAACCTCAATAATTTTGTGACTAGTTCATAATATACTAGTGGTTCGCCCCGAACTGAAATCGCGCGAGTCTCCCCAATAAAAACAAAAAAAAAATATTATTGTCTTTGACTATGAAAATAGTATCACGAAATGCATAACCACAGCTCTTGTTCAAACATATAGTTTAATTCTAATTGCTGGTAACGGGAGTTCATGTTAATTGGTTATTCATTTTTGGGGTAGAAATTGCAGTTATTCTAGATTTTAGACTTTTCCCTATATTTGTGTCACTAAAGCTACACGCATACCATAATTATTCAGCACTGTGAGGTCACTGGTGTACCCTGTGAATTTTGTCAAATTTCAGTTTTTATTATGGCTAATAAATAACTTAAAAACTACTACGTTTAAACTAAAAATAAAAACTGGGTTGAAATGTACTCACAAAGACTTAAGACCTATATACCAAATTTCACGATGATCGGATCAACGCTTCGAAAGTTATCCTCGGACAAACAAACATACATTCATACAACGTTGATTTGGAGATCTCGCTTCGCTCGATCAAAAATCCTGAAAACGCTTTCATCATGAGTAACCGCTGCTACAGCTGCATTTTTTTGGTAATGACTAAATTTGTGCGTATAATAAGAGGTATTTTCCATTGTCAGCTGTCCTGGTGCCCTAATGCTGGTGTTCACGCTGCCAAACGGAAAGACGCTACTGCACACGGGTGACTTCAGAGCGAGCCCTCATATGGAGTCCTACCCTGTCTTATGGAACCGGGATATACACACTATCTACTTAGATACTACGTGAGTAACCCATAGGACATCCACTGCTGAGCATAGACCTCCCCCATATATTTCCAGAGCGACTGATCATGTGCGACCTCACCAAACATCTTCCAGCAACTTTTATCAGACTTTCTATCTGGGGGGAAGGGGGGGGGGGGGGGTCCTACGCTGCGCTTTCCAGTACTTGGTCTCCACTCTAATACTTTTCTGCCCCAACGGCCGTCAGTTCTTTGAGGGTTTTGCCCCGCCCACTGCCACTTCAGCTTGCTAATCCTCTTACCTATGTCAGGATTATGTATATAACTGTTACTTTCACATAATTTATAAGTGAAAATAAACCTTATTGCTTTTTGATCAAGCGAAGCGAGATCTCTAAATCAACTTGTCCAAATCGGCGTTGTATGTAAGTATGTATGTTAGTTTGTCCGAGGATAACTTTCGAAGCGTTTATCTGATCGTCGTGAAATTTGATACATAGGCAGGTAGCACAATTTTGGTGTAACTAAATGAGCTAATAATGTCAGGGATAGTTGAGATGTTACGGTTCAAGAGGGGTAAAAAAAATAAAAATGAGACTATTAGATCAAGTGGGACGTCAAATGAAAGGCCTTTGTACATTTGGATTCCTTTTTTATGTTTAGTAAATTCCTTATAGTTTTTGAGTTATTAGCCAAAATAGAACTTTGTCAAAATTTATAGGGTATACTAGTGTATATCACACCAGTGACCACACAGTGCTGTTATTTGGTATGCGTGTAGCTTAAGCATCACAAATATAAGCAAAAGTCTGAAATCCAGAATAACTGCCATTTGTACCTCAAAAAAGCGTAACCAATTAACATGAACTGCCGTTACCTGTAATTTTAATGAAACTGTAGGCCAAGTCTATGGTTAGGTATGCATTTCGTGGAACTATTTTGGTAGTCAAAGATTACAAATAATTTTGTTTTGTTTTAATCGGAGACTCGCGAGATCTCAGTTCGGGGCGAACCACTAGTTATTATGACTGAATTTACTTTGTAGGTACTGCAATCCCCGTTACGATTTCCCAACACAAGATGAAAGCTTAGAGATGGCATTGGACGTTATACGGCAGAAGAAAATGGCGCTCGAAAAGGCTGGAAAGAAGTTTTCTTCTGTGCTCATTGTCTGCGGCACTTACACAATAGGTATGAATAGAAGACACTCGACTATTACTTTGAAAGCACTTCGGGCTCTTACATCAAACAGGGTTTAGGAAACCGTTTTAAGGTTTTTTGAAGACCTATTTAGTGATACCCCACGCAGCGGCCATTTTACAAAGGGTAGACTACTAGTTACCGAGCAGTAGTAGAACAACTGTCGAAATCAAAAATGTCTGTAGTTGGGTCACACAAACTGACCTAAATTTCAACTTCGCAGATCTAAAAGGCTATACGAATAAAACGGCTGTATGTAACTGGTCGGACACATAGATAGTCATGGCGAAAATATAAAGAGTTCCTTAATATTCCCTAAGAGTTGACTATACTTCAGCCTTAAGTGTCACCACATAAGGTTTTATCGCGCTTAGGTACTTAAATTCCCGTGGTAACTAAATCTCATCAAAATTGGTTGAGCGGTTTTGGCGTGAAAACGTAATAGACATACAGACTTACTATCGCATTTATAATATTAGTATTTTAGTATGGATTTGCCAAAATACGACAATACATACATAGGTATACATAACATATCACATAATAAAGATTTTTTGTTAACGTCTAGTTTACCCCTAATTCCCCATCAAAATCATAATTGCATGGTAAGCTTACCTTTTACAACAACCTTTTTTGACTTTGTTATACTTTTTGACATAATATGTCTTTTTTATTTTTCCCATTTTTGCTAAAATAAGAAATACGAATAAAAAATAAGTCAAATACAAACATCATTACAACCATTTCCTTTCGTTGTCTCGTAACTGCTAGTTAGTGTTTATGTTATTTATCCTCTTTATGTAGTGTAGTTTATTTATTCTTATATTATTTGTATGTATTTAAGTTTATGTTTATTAGTATAATTAATAGGTATATTTTATTTTGTGGGTTCTGTTTATATCTGTAGGTACTCTTACACCGCCGTCTTTTGATTTTGTTTATCCTGTCCATCCAAAGGTTGTCTGGAAGAGATCGCTTTTAGCGATAAGACCGCCCATTGTACCTCTATTTATTGTTTATTTCCATTATTGTATTTTTATTTGGTGTGCAATAAAGAGTATTTCATTCATTCATTCATCATTATAAATTATATTACTCTTTGTATTGAATGCACTCTCTCATACTTACTGCGCTGCGCTGTTAGTACTGTACACAAACACGTCAAAACTTGATTCCTCGGACGGTGCAGAGCGACATGGATTCGCCTGGAATGCTTGCGGCAGACTGAGGTGCGGCTCGGCTGCCGTGTAATATTTATAGGGCGTTGCGTGGCCATAGAAAACATGTATGGCGAATTTCTTCGTGAACTTTGAAGAATATTTGGTATTTTTTAAAAAAAATTTAAAAAAAATCTTCGTTGCAGGAATTGTAGCTAGTTTAATGAACCCACGATTTAACGTTGTTTGAAATTATGTTGTGTATTTTACTTAATGATTTTGTCGTAACTCTAAACCTTGTTTTCGGGTTTTTCTTCGGGTTATTGCACAAAAATAGGGCCTATTTTTTTTCTATCTTCCAATGATTGTGACTTGTCATTTGAGAAGCCTATTGTATAATTTTTATACGTATTAATGATCTAGGTATTGCAGTGGAAGCAAAACAGTAAGGTTCGTTTTGGCTCAAAACGCACGACCCAGGCTTAACTATAACATTTATGAATTACAGATTGAAAGCACACAATTTGTTGAACAAAACATTGTTTCTCAATAAGCGATTTATCGTCTCCCCAGGAATAATGCGCCCCCCCCCCCCCCCCCCCCCTCCTTAGATTTCCACCAACGGCTCTCTGTAACCTTTATCAGGTATTCTTTCCATCTAGTGCAGGGACGTTCCAAGCTGCGCTTTCCAGTGGTTGGTCTCCACTCGAGAACCTTTGGCTTTAACCCCGGCATTTAAAAAAATCCATTCTAATATATAAATGCGAAAGTGACTGTTTGTTTGTTACCTTTTTCACGACTAAACGGCTGAACGGATCGTAATTACATTTGGCAAGGAGATAGATTATGTCAGGAAGGACATGGCCTATATTTTTGGTCTCAAAAGTTTTCTTGAAGGGGGTGAAATAGGCGTTTAAAAGTATGTACGGGCAATCCATAATTCCTCAAGTTAGGTTATGCAGTAGCGACTGCACAGAAGGATAATGTTTTTATTGATAAACCACGCGTGCGAAGCCGCGGGCGGGTCTGCTAGTTTTTATTAAATAATTTGATGATATTTGTTTGAACTATGATTTAGGCAAAGAAAAGTTCTTTCTCGGCATGGCTCGACGGGTCGGCTGCTCGGTGTGGGCGAGTCCCGAGAAGGAGCGCGTGCTGCGAATAGTGGAGGGGGAGGCGTGCAGTCGAGCGGCGCCGCGAGCGTGCCAGCTGCACGTCGTGCCTATGAGGGACCTGACGCACGAGGTACAGTCGCCAAGAGCGAAGCGTGCCCACCCTTAATTCATGATTCATTTTACTTACTTCAATGTGATTTAGTTACATAGATCTTACAAAATAATATTAGAGTGGCTCACATTCCTCATCCGGGATGCAAATATACACAATAAAAAAAACCGGCCATGTGCGACTCGGACTCGCGCACGAAGGGTTCCGTACCATTATCTATAAAAACGGCAAAAAAATCATCTCTGTTGTATGGGAGCCCCACTTAAATATTTATTTTATTCAATAGCACCATTTTATTTAAATACCTTATTTGAGGTTGGTAGCGATTAAGCTAGTCTTTTAAATTATATGAGCGCCCATACAACTCAAGAGGACTATCTTAATTGACGTCAACTATGTAGGTATGGGGACCCGCCTAAATTTTCAACTTTTTTTTTATTTTTTGGAATGTTTCCTTTATTTGTGGTGTAACCTTGCTTTTTGCCGAATTTCGTGATTTTAGGTCAACGGGAACTACCATATAGGTTTTCGACCCAAAACCTATACGATACTTCTGATGACCTAAGATTGACAATTTTGGTTAAAAGTAAGGTTAAAAGCAGCACAAGTAAAGGGGACATTCCGAAACTAAAAAAAATGTAAATTAAAGTAAATTTTGGTTTTGGTAACAAGTTTTCGCGAAAATCTAAATTTGCCCATATCTTTTTATCGTGTTGATTTAGGACCTTGATTTTTATACACCTAATAGGGACCTATATGCCTCAAGTCGTCGCTGTTCTGACTAAGTGACGTAACCGACATTTTGGCGTAACTGACATTTGTAATGTTACTTTTATCTATTGAAGACGAACCGATCTGTCTAATCGGCGTATCTGTATCTTCTACCTATGTCTATGTATGTTTGACGTATCTACATATCTTAAAATTTTAATCATTCGAGGTGTCCTACGACTTACGACTTTTAGTAATATTTTCTAAAATGTCAGTTACGTCACTTAGTCAGAACAGCGACGAAGTATCTGGTATAAATTTCAACTTGCTAGGTTCACCCGTTCCTGAAAAAATCGGTGGTGACACACGGACAGACGGACAAGAGTGTTCCTTTTTACCTTTAACGGTAGCGGTACGGAACCCTAAAAATAAATTACCTTCCTACTTTATTCATAGGCGCAAAACCTACGTTACGTAACAAATCTTTTTTTAAGCCTAATATCCAAATAACGGGTAATAATAACTTATGTCCCTCATTGGTCAAACCAAAAAAGGGCTGAGCTGCTAGCTTCATTCAATTCAAATGTGTTAAAGTTGGATACCCTTGGCCCTTGTCGATAGTACCTACTTACACCTTTTTTTAACCGAAATCAAAAATGGTGGAGGTTCTCAATTCAGTTACATTTTTTTATGTCTGTTACTTCAGAATTCCGTCATTTATTAACCAATTTGAAAAATAATTTTTTTTCAGAGAAATTATATCAAAATCGGTTCAGTAGTTTGGTTGAGTGGGTTATGCTATGTTATGCTATTATAAAATTAACTTCGTCTAGGGTACCACTGCATACAAAGCCATGGGAGCGTACCATGCTCGGCATCAGACTGTTAGATCGACTTCCAAACGTCGAGATCCGTAGACGAACGAAGGTTCATGACGTTGGGATTTGAGTTATGGAGCTCAAATGGTCTTGGGCGGGGACACTTGGCTAGACGTGGTGATGACAGATGGAGCAGGACAGTGACTGAATGGTGGCCGAGGAGCGGGTATAGAAGACCAGCAGCGAGATGGGTGGACGACATCGTAAAGGTCGCGGGCCGTCAGTGGGTGAGACTAGCGCAGGGTCGTGGTGGATGACACACACTCGGAGGAGGCCTATACCCAACAATGGGTGAAGTCAGGCTGTGGATGATGAGGGTACCACTGAAGTATGCAATTTAATTTAATCGTTGTTTTTTGATAAAAATTTCTTTCACACTTTTATTTTATTTTGTCTGTCTTTATTTTCTCTGTTATTGTGCTAAACATGTCCGCAACTAGTAAAATGGCCTTAACGGAAGACCAGCGCTGGTTGTTGCAACCAGCACATGCTGAGTTAAGGATCATTTTGCAACTATACTTTGCGCATAAGTATATTTAGATCGGTTTTGTGTTATGTACCTACTTTTTTACTTTACTTCTTTTTAATGTGTTAACTCTGTATGTTGCAAAGAAAATTTATTCTATTTTATTCTTAAATTATTGTTAAAAAGTTAGGTACTTGTTTATGCCGGCTCCGCTTTCTAGTGCGTGGTCTCCACTCGAGAACACTTCTGCCTCAACGGCCGTCAGTTCTCCGAGCTATGTGCCCTGCCCACTGCCACTTCAGCTTGCTAATCCTTTGTGCTATGTCGGTGACCTTGCTTCTTCGACTACGAATCTCCTGATATCTAATATATCCTTCCTACATCTTTTTCCTGCCCTTTTCCCATATTACGTGGGGTCGGCGCAACATGTATTTTTCTTCCATACCTCTCTTATCAGCCGTTATCTCCGTTGTCACTTCCTTCCTACCCATATCATTCTTCACATAGTCCATCCATCTCTTCTTCGGCCTCTAGATGTGACTCTTTTAGTCACATCTAATACTTGTTTGTATATAAACATGCCATTAGCATTAAGTCCTAGCACTATTCTATTTTGTGTGAAAGTATTAAATAAATAAACAAACATTATTTACAGAAATTACGAAGTTACCTAGAGAGTCTTCAAGGCACTTTCAGCGAGGTGGTAGCGTTCAAACCGAGCGGCTGGGAAAACGGGAAAAACTCGAGCGTGGAAAAAAATGGTGTTACCATTCATGGTAAGCCTGGAATGTAGACCTTATGTCCTATGTTTTAAAGTCTTTAAACGTATCACACACGATAAAAATGTTATAGAATTTTATGTATCTATACTGGTAGAGTTCCTACCCAGGCTTAAATAAAAAGCTCGGTATTCAGCAGAATGGACTGTATTTTCTTTCTTCCTAAGCTATATAATAATTGTTATACATATATATACATATATAACAATTTTGTATAAAATTAGCGCTAAACTTAAACAAATCAGTTCCTCGCTCTAGCGCTACCGCGTAAAGCGTGTTTTACAATTTTAGACATTTTCACTGATACAGTATATAAGCGTCCAAATGACCGTTAAATGCGTGACAGAGACATGTATAACTATACGACCATCTATCTCGTTCTTGACGGTTCGTCACACTCACAATACTAATATTAAAAATTCGAAATTAGCTGTCACTCTGTCTGTCTCCCGTTACTTGTAATTTCAATGAAATTGTATATCACGGTACTTAGTCTTGCATTTCGTGGATACACATAAAGCCATAATACCATACAGTTTACATGACACTATTTTAAAAGTCAAAGATATTTTTTATTTTTTTGGGCGACCTGCGAGATCTCGGTTGGGGCGAAACACTAGTTTATTTAATTGATCGAGCGAAGCGAACTCTCTAAATCAACTTGGACAAATCGGCGTTGTATGTATGTATGTTTGTTTGTCCGAGGATAACTTTGGAAGCGTTGATCCGATCATCGTTCAATTTAATACATAGGTAGGTAGTGATGGCACAATTTTGGTGTGACTAAATGAGCTAACATCTTTTCTTTACAATGTTCAAACGTAGAAACCTGTTATTAGCCATATGTTTAGTTCTAAGCTATTTAACCAAACAATTTGTATCGCCGTTGGTTTCTCTAAGTAAATAAATTAAATAAAAATGTTGGGCGGTTTTGAGATATTGGGGTTCACGAGGGGAAAAAAATGAGACTATTAGGTCAAATGGGACGTCAAATGAAAGGTCTTCATTAGTACATTTAGACTTAATTTTTATTATTAGTAAAGTCCTTATAGTTTTTGAGTTATTAGCCATAATAAAAACTGAACTTTAACAAAATTCACAGGGTACACCAGTGACCCCACAGTGCTGTAATTTGTACCCCAAAAAATACTAACCAATTTACCATGAACTCCCGTTACCTGTAATTTGAATGAAACTGTAGGTCAAGTATTTTGGTTATTTATTTCGTGGTACTATTTTGATAGTCAAAGATTACAAATGATTTTTGTTTTAATCGGAGACTCGCGAGATCTCAGTTCGGAGCGAACCACTAGTTTAAAAAAATATTATGGATGTTTATATAGATAGTTGTTGAACAGGTATACCGTACAGTGAACACTCGAGCTTCTCTGAGCTGATTCGTTTCGTGAAGTATCTGAAGCCGAAGCAGGTGGTCCCCACTGTCGATATTACCGGCGGAGTGAAGGCTGTCCAGGTAAATAACAGTTAATTACACTTTATAACGTGAAAACGTTTATAAAACGGCTTCCATACTAAGGTCCTGCCAGGAGTATCACAGATACACCGACCTCCCCGGCGAGGTCTACGAGTCCCTTCAGTCGCCGCCTATACGAGGTACAAGCACGTACTCGGGCGTTTCTCTCCTATCCCCATCCTGGGAACAGCTCAAGCCGAGGTTCGTACCTAAGTGGTGCCCTTGCGCTAGTTGCCACATCAAAAACTTATAGGGCTGAGCGCCTTCTGCGCTCGCCAAAAGTTCGGTTAAGCTGCAACGGCCTCAGAGGCCAACAGCGAGATTAGTCCATTCGAAAAAAAAACTCTGCGCTTAGCTATGTATGAGATCCGGTCAGCCGGTCCTAAGACTATCTTTTAGCACACTACACTTAGTTTTTGGTGAAGGGCTCTAAGTTGTAACATTGATTTTCACAAGCTTTTATTTAGCTTGCAGTTTAGTTGGTTTAGGTCAAATTTTGCGAGCTGAGTTAGAACCACTTACTCTTATCCTACGGAGATGAAATTTGATATGTTGGTTCAGTTCCGATGACAATGCATTTTTATGGTAAGCATGACCCGATTCTACAACCTAGATTGGCTCCAGACGATGGAACTCCTCAACGGTCAACAGCACAGACACGAAATTTTGTATACGCATAGAGCACTTGTATTTAAAAATGTTTTTTTACTATTAATTTATTTTATGTTTATATAATTATTGCTATATATTAAGATGTAGCTAAGAAAGCCGCCATACGCAACACCGAGCTGCACTCTCGAACACAAATCGTAGATGTAGCCGCCAAACTCTAGTGGGACTGGGCTGGTCATTTATGCCGTATGTCGGGTGACCAGTGGGCTAAGCTCACCACCGAGTGGAACCCCGACACAGCCCGAAGACGTCGTGGCAGACCAAAGAAGAGATGGAGGGATGAGCTCACTAATATCCGAGCGGTCTGGACCATCTTAGCGATTGAAAGAAGTGTCTGGAAAGAATGGGGGAGGCCTTTGCCCAGCTGTGGGACACAGTGGGCTGATAATGATGTTAATAATTATTATTATTATTATGTTTATAAAATGTAAAACTAACATACTCGTATTTATAATTTCTTAAAAACTCATTGACAGAAATACTTCCCCTGTCCGTTGGTGTTCAAAGAGGAGATGCAATCTCAGAGCAGATTGACGGACTACTTCAGCATACAGAGTCGACAGCTGGCGGCGGCCGTCACCTGAATCTCTACGTAAGGTTTGTTCAAATCTAATGAGTGCTTTTAATTTTCCATTTAAAAAGAAAAACCAGTTTCAATTAGCGTACCCTACCTTACTAGATGGCGCTGGTTGGTGAGATGCACCTCCAAAAATATGGTTTATATCCCAAAATCATTGACACAATAACAAAATTTGTCTAAAACAATCTCACTTAGTCAAACAAACATACAGAAATTGTTTTTTTTAAGTTTCTCGAGCATAATATTTAAGTCGCAGCCAACTAGCTTAATTAGCCGTTCAATGAACAGCCTAGCCTCTTTACTAAACAGCGCCGTTTGACTAGCGGCCTGAATGGTATTCAGCCGTAGCGTTTGTTACAATATTTAAATTCTAGTTGGTAGGGATGTTCTCTGAGTCTGCACTCTTAGTTTTCATACATAATAAGGTACATAATACATATTTCTTTTTTATTTATTAAAAACCTACTTCACGACCTACTGCCATACGATGTGTCTGTGTGTTATGTACCTCAAACCTTGTTTGAGGAAATCTAGTTGAACGGCGCTGTTTAGTAAAGAGGCTAGGCTGTTGATTGAACGGCTAATTAGGCTAGTTGGCTGCGACATTTACACGGCAACTGTCATTGACAATTTACTTTCCTTTGGCTGTATTCCGAATCACTATAAAATCGATTTAGCGCTAATAAGCGTTCCGTGTCACCGTGAGCGCGACAAACATGTCCCGTGAACCGTCATAGATGACGTCATTACATACGCCATTTTTCGCTAACAGCGTCCATGCTCCAAACCGAAAACACCTCCCTGTCAAAAGTGAGGTGACGTGACACTGATTAGTTGGCTGCTTGTTGTGTGTACTGTGGTTAGTAGGTTATAATGTTGTTATAAAATTATAGGAACACTGACTTGCAGTGCGTTCATGAGCGTTCCGAACACTTGACAGCACTGATCAGCCACTGTCATCAGTGCGATAACTGAATCGGTAGGCATAATAGCTAGGAGAACGCCAGCTGCGATTATGTCGTGATTCAGAATGCAGCTTTTGTCAATCAGAGCATGACAGAGCAACGCCATCTGTTAGCAGATATAAAAACACGGCCGTGACAAAACACATCATTGAATTACCTCACTACTCTGTAAAGTGGAGCGAGTAATTAATACTCAGCTTCTTAGGTATCTTGAGGAACACCAGCTGATCAGTGACCGCCAATACGGCTTTCGTCATGGGCGATCAGCTGGTGATCTTCTAGTTTACCTCACTCACCGCTGGACGAAAGCCGTTGAGAGTAGGGGGGAAGCTCTAGCTGTTAGTCTAGACATCGCGAAGGCGTTCGATCGGGTGTGGCACAAGGCGCTTCTCTCGAAGCTTCCCTCATACGGCCTCCCCGGGGGACTTTGCAGTTGGGTCGCCAGTTTCTTATCCGGGCGGAGCATAAGAGCCGTTGTAGATGGTTCTTGCTCGGACTCAATGGCCATTAACTCTGGTGTACCCCAAGGGTCAGTGCTATCGCCCACACTGTTTATTCTTCACATCAATGATATGCTGCACATAAGCGGCCTTCATTGTTATGCGGATGACAGTACGGGTGATACTTTCTACACTGGTCGCCCTAATGTCTCTCGTTCGGAAGTGGAAGACAACAGACAAAGACTTGTGTCTGAGGTTGAAGGCTCTTCTGGGAAGGCTCAGACTGGGGTAACCTTAATCTGGTCACCTTTAACCCAACCAAGACGCAAGTCTGTGCGTTCACCACAAAGAAGGCCCCTTTCACAATAGCTCCACGGTTCCAGGGCATTCCTCTCCCCGTCTCGGCGAGTATAGGGATTCTGGGAGTCGAAATTTCTAATGAGGTCCAGTATGGGAGTCACTTAGAAGCAAAAGCTGTGCTAACCCCAAAAACCTTAACCGTACCAAACAGTATTTTACGGCACAACAACGGCTATTGCTGTACAAAGCGCAAATTCGGCCGCACGTGGAATACTGTTCCCATCTTTGGCACGGAGCTCCAAAGTACCAATTGCTTCGTTTTGACTCCCTTCAGAGAAGAGCCATTAGAATCATCGGTGATCCCAAACTCGCCGACAGGCTGGAACCGCTGAGTCAACGCCGTGACATCGGATCGCTCAGTGTATTCTACCGCCTGTATAATGGGGAATGTTCTGAGGAGCTATTTGATCTCATCCCGTCGTCGAGATTTTACCACCGCACTTCTCGACAACGTAATAAAGCTCATCCACATATAATCGACAATTGGGTATCACGCACCACACGCTTCACGCGATCTTTTCTACCCCATACTTGCAAGATGTGGAATGAGCTACCATCTGAGGTTTTCCCATTAGACTACGACATGGCACGCTTCAAGAGAAATGTAAAGAGGTTTCTTCAGTGTAGGGAACGCATCGACAATACCCCGGGTATTGCCGGTGTCAATAGGCGACGGTGACCACTTACCATCAGGTGGGCCGTAAGCCTGTTTCCCCACAAATAACATAAAAAAAAATTGTTGGTTTTAAGTTTAGTTGGCTCTAAAGGCCACCGTTCACTTAACGTTTGAGGACCTCCGTGGCACAGTGGGCGAATAGCCGGCTGAGACGTAGGTTACGGGCGCGATTCATGCGGTACAAATGTTTGCATTGTCTACGAATAATTATTCCGGGGTTGGGTATTTTTCTATTATTATAAGTATGGTATTTACAAAAAAAAATGTATGTGTCTATCAGATATCTGGTTTGTACAAGCTTGTCTTAGTTTGGGACTAGATAGCGCTGTGTGAAATGTCCATCATTATTTATTTATTTATTCACTACATCTACCAGATTTGTCGCTGGTGTCAAGGCCGCGGACAAATCTGTCTGAGAGTGTTGAATGCTGAACCATGACATAAACAAGCACGCATATATTTTTATTCCTATTACAAGGACCGTTTTAGAGAACCTTATCGTATGTACAAATTAGTTATATGAAGGGTACAAAGCAAACAAAGTTAAAGTTAATTAAAACAAACAATTAACTATATATATAACTTATATTGGTCAGATTTGTCCGCGGACTTGTCGCGGACGGGCGAGCGTGTGAACGGTGGCCATATCAGTTTAAAAACAACCGAAGTGTTATTACTAGTATTTAAAAGTAAATTCTCTAAGTAAATACTTGCTAGTATTATAAATTCGAATGTTACTATCTTTGTTTCGTTGCACCGGTTTCGAAGAAATTTGGTATATGGTTTACTACCGGTAGGACATGTTAGTGATCGTGTTCCTACCAGTAGGACCCAGTAGGAGCATGCGGAAACAGCTAGCCTGTCTCAATTCTTTTTTTTTATACATTGTAGGCTTGCGTTTGACCACAATCTCGCCTGATGGTAAGCGATGATGCAGTCTACGATGGTACACGCTTGCCTAGAAGAAACCTATTCACTCGCGACTTAAAGATACCCAGGCTGTAGCTATCTGGAAACACAGACTCTGGCAAAGCGTTCCACTCTTTGGCGGTGCGCATAATAAATTAATTCTGAATATTCTTTTCTGAATTCTGTTTTATTGTTGCAGGTATCATTAAAAAGAGCCTACTAAATAAGCTGCTATTGCCTGTGATGAATTTTTTGTATTGTTATATTTTAGATTGTAATGTTTATAAAGATTTTAAAAATATAACAATGTTAATAAGACCAAACCTCTTTGATTTTATCATCATATCAGCCACAGGACGTCCACTGCTGAACATAGGCCTCCCCCTTTTTCTAGAGCGACCGATCTTATGCGCCGTGCGCCTGCACCCAACGGCTCCCCCAGACCAGCTCTTGTGACTTTTTTTTACTAACCTATATTGTCCCATTGCTGGGCAGAGGTCTCCCCATCTCCCCTCCATCCATCACGGGCCACAGCCAAATTTCACCAATCTGGTTTGAATGCATCCAGGTCGTCTCTCCATCTTTTTCTGGGTCGGCATAGCCGATGTTACTGATGTGGTCGCAGGTGAGGCTAGATAAAGCGCACTTATTGATTTTAATCACATTTATTTTAACTAATAATGAGGCGCACATAAGCTGCCTTGCGTGGGACTTTCTTGACTTCTTCTCCTACCCTCACACATTTATTTCTATAACTACCGTGAAAATATTAAGGTAGCTACAGTACAAAAAACCATACATAAAAGTAGGTAGGTAGGCATGAGCGTCGCTAACAGCCGATGTAGGCATTGAGACCGCCCGCTTAAAATGGGATTGGGCAGTGTATGTGGTTCGAATGCATCCAGATCGATGGGCGAATCTAGTCACCAAGTGGATACCGAATGGACGACGCAGCCGTGGTAGGCCCAGAAAAATATGGAGAGACGACCTGGATGCTCTTTGATTTACTAATATAAATTAATTTCTTTGTACTCTCTTAAATCTTTACTAATATTATAAATTCGAAAGTAACTGTCTCTCTGTGTTACGCTTTTACGACAGATATCGATGCAATTTGGAGTATAGATAAATCGAGATATATGCTACATTTTACCCATTTGCGCAGAAGGAGGGTAATGTTTTTATTGACAAACCACGCGTGCGTTGCCGCGGGCGGGTCAGCTAGTAACCTTGTAATGTTCGCGCGCTGAGCACTGAGTGCACTGGAAAGTGGTATTGGCACATCTGCGACATTTCAGAGTTATTCCACTAGTTTCAAATTACCCATGTGTCAATCGACCACCGCCTCCGAAAAAACCTCACCCATTTCTAAAAGCGGACGGATTTTTTTTTCGAATGGACTAATCTCGCTGTTGGCCTTTGGCGAGCGCAGAAGGTGCTCAGCCCTGTAAGTTTTGATTAGGCAACTAGCGCAAGGGCATCACTTAGAAATGAACCTCGGCTTGGGCCGTTGCCAGGATGGGGGATAGGAGAGAAACGCCCGGGTACGTGCTTGTACCTCGTATAGGCGGCGACTGAAGGGCTCTGACTATATGGCATCCGGGTCTCCCCGATCCTGCGAATCCGGAGCGTGTCCCGGTTGTTTCCAGGTATAAATCGGAGTCGGATGGCCTGGGATCGTATGTAGTCGATGCCGGAAAAATTCAAATGTTTGGTTGTGCGACGGATTGGTCAGTGGCCGTTAAAAAATGGTCCCTGACTAGCCCGGATGCCATATAGTCCGAACCTAGTTATGATGGTTTCGATTTTTTTGGTTAGCCAAAAGGAAGGTTTTATGTTTTTAGCGAATATGTATGTATGTTTGTATTGACCTATATTCCACCGTAGCGCCTAAACTAGTCATCCGATTTTGATGAATGAGATGTCGTTCGATTCGTTATTATAGTCCGGGTGACACAGGCTACATTTTTACCCGATTACGGCAAAGCTTATTATGGAAGAGTTGGGACCCGTAGCGCCTAAACTACTCATCCGATTTTGATGAATGAGGAGTCAATAGATTCGTTACCCGGTGGCATAGACTACCATCAACATCGGTATTATGTAGTCGGGTTTTAGTTTTTTAAAGTTATACAGTCTGTCACCGCATTCACGACATTAATTTAAAACACATATATAGAATCGTATGAACTTATTCTACAGATTGGTTTAATACCGGTAACTTGAATATTTATTCAGTAATCGATACATTTCCAATAAACAATTTTTAACGGAAATCGGCGGCGCTTTTGCCTACGATGCCGCTTATGGCGCGTTCCTATATCCGTCGGTAACCGACTACGACACTTTCAAGGAGATACGAGTATCTCCTTGAAAGTGTCAAACTAGTGTCAAACTTTTGATACGTTTTCAAGGAGAAACGAGTCGTAGCTGGTTACCGACGGATGTAGGAACCCGCCATTAGTCAGTTTAACAGGTACCTACTTACATGATGTATGAATATGATAAGTTTACCTATTTTATACAGGCTGTTTTATTGATATTTAAGACTTGAAATTAAGGTAGATTGAAATATAAAAAAAAAAATCAAGGTAATGAATTAAAAAAAACTATTTTACAACAATACTAGTCATCAGCCCTACCCGTGGTTTTAATTAATGTCGTAATGCGGTGACACGCAGTATAGCTTGTTAATTATGTTAAATGTTGTTAAATAAAAAAAAGTTGAAGCTATTAAACTTGTATTGTTAAAATAAACTTATTACTTTACGTATTAATCTAATCTAGATAGTATTTTTATTTTCATAGTATTATCGACACGGGAAATCCCAAGTTTTTTTAAACCATTTCAAAATCTTACGTGGCCGGACGGGACTTCAACCTGCAACCTTCATCTAGATACGAGGCAGCACAATTGACAGTGCATCCTCGTATCAAGAGAAAAGTTGCGGCTCGAAATTTTTTTGAGATGGTTTTAAAAAAATCTAATCTAGATGATCATAAAAATGTAATTGCCGAGTTAAATACAAGTTACTTAGCATGTGCTCGGTATGCAACGTCTTAATCTCAGCCACATAAAGCAGTCTACACACCAAAGCCGCCGACCCGATGACACAGCCCGGCGGCTTCTTGTCAGCAGCTTTATTTTTTACCGACTTCAAAAAAAGAAGGTCTTCAATTCGTCGGTAATCTGTTTTTATTGTATATTCACGTAATAGAGCAAGAGCCCAGGACGGCCAGACCTTCCTTATTTTATAAAAGCTGAAAGTTTTTCTGTGCATGTCCCCTATACAGGTAAGAACGACCAGCGACTTTAGAGTTTTAGTTATGGTTACTTGGGCAGGTAACAGGTAGTGAAGATGTATAAAATAGTACTTAAAATTCGTTAAAGTATAAAGCTTAATTTTTTTTTATATTCTCTTCGGGATAACTTTAGAAATCTCATCATCCATTGCCGGACACTTATGACAGTTGCTACCTCTTGCCAGACCCCTAAACTTTAATAAATTATACTTTCGTTACACTATAAAAGCTAAATTTTATATATGTTACTTGGGGATCTATAAAAAAATTTTACCTCAATAGCCGGACAGTTTTAATGGTTTTTACATCTTGCCATACACATTGAAAGTCCGCTGTAGGTGCGAGCGCGAATGCTTAGTCAATTACGATCTTTTAAGATACCTAATAAAAAAATAATTTTATTACGTTCATAGCCACGTTACATAAAGTAAAAAATGTTATTTTTATATCATAAAATACAAAAAAGTATGATTACAGATAAAAATAAATAATATTTTTTATTAATTTTCAACATTGTCGTCGATATTTTCATTTTCTTCGTCACTACTACTCCAGTCGATGGCATGATCGTCGTCAATACATGCACATGCACAGAAAAACTTTCAGCTTTTGTAAAATAACGAAGGTCTGGCCGTCCTGGGCTCTTGGGCTGTCGAATGCTTCTGGAGGAATGGGCCAATATCACAACACCTTGGGTACCGGAGGATGGACAGCGCCGTCGGGGCCGGCCGCGAAAGCGTTGGCGCGACGACATCAGCGGATTCGAGAAGGAAAGCCACAAAATCTACCAGAACGGGCATTTCTTCTTCTTAAACCTTTTATAACGTTTCTTGTCAGTCTCGTCCACTATAGAAGGGTACAGCTCCTCGTCCAATCCGAACGGGTGATCGCACTCGGCGCCGGCGCAACTCAGCATTTGCACTAGCGTTAGTTGGTACCAGTGCTTGATCGCTGGTAGGACTGAGTCGATTATGTTTTCTAGTTCGTACGGGTCGTCTGCGAGATTGTACATTTCAGCGAAATTCTGAAACAAATAATGGTTTTAGTGCGTTTTAGAAGTTTTTATTTAATTTTCAATACCGATATTTGTTAGTTAGTTTCTGATTTAAACGGGTATTTATCACGTATTGTCTTTTTTTATTTGTTATCCCGACGTTTCGACTGTTGCTACAGCCGTGGTCGTGGGCAGACTGACTAGGCTTGCCCGCGACCACGTCCATAAAAATTTTTAAACAAACAGAAAACGGTGACAAATCCGTAATTACACCCGCTTAAATCAGTTATTTTGTACAGTGTTCGCGAAAGTTAGAAAAATACTGTTACTTTGTTTAGGTCTTGCAACTGAATTTTAAACCAGCCCCCCCCCCCCCCCCCCATTCGATTGTCATGAAATTTTGGATACATATGTACATTGCAATAATATGGTACCATGGAGGTGGTCTCATGATGGAGATGGATGCTAGACAACGGAACTTCTGAATGGATTGTAGTAGGCTGTTTCGGCTCATTTGAATCTGCTTGCGGTTCCGATTATGAATTTTATAAAAAAGTAATTATTGAACAAAAAAAACTTATTAACGATGTGTGAAGACGAGCAGAAAGAAGGTACAGTACAGCCTGGTTTTCACAAAACTTGAGCAGAGAGGGTTCACGTGTAAAATTTGGCAATATACCTACCTACCTAATAACGTCTTTTTACTATGTTATTGATCGAGCGAAGCGAGATCTCCAAATGAACTTGGGCAAATTGGTGTTATATGTATGTATGTTTGTTTGTCCAAGGATAACTTTCGAAGCGTTTATCTGATCATCGTGAAATTTGGCATATAGATAGGTAAGTGATAGGACAATTTTGGTGTGACTCAATGAGCTAAAAATGTGCGGTGGTTGTTGAGATATTGGGGTTCAAGAGCAATAAAAATAACTATAATGGGACTATCCAGTCAAATGGCAATTTTTATTTTTAGTTAAAACCTTGTAGTTTTTAAGTTATTAGCCATAATAAGAACTGAACTTTGACAAAATTCACAGGGTACACCAGTGACCCCACAGTGCTGAAATTTGGTATGAGTGTAGCTTTAGTGACACAAATATAGGCAAAAGTCTGAAATCCAGAATAAATGTAATTTCTACCCCAAAAAAGTATAACCAAATACACGAACTCCCGTTACCTGTAATTTGAATGAAACTGTAGGTCAAGTGAATTGGTTATCATTTCGTGACACTATTTTGATAGTCAAAGATAATTTGTTTTTATGGGAGACTCGCGCCTCAGTTCGGGGCGAACCACTAGTCTACGTGAATGAAGTATCATTCGCTTGATTGTTAAGCACCTCTCCGCTCAGCTTTGGTAAATAAGAGTGCTAACTAATGGAGCGGTTCAGAACCGCGCTCGCTATTAATGCGATATTGCGATGGATATTACCCTCGCGAGCCATCACGGCTCTTAACGGCAATTTTTGTTTGAAATGGGCATGGCCTTAGCCAGCGGGCGAGGTGGCGGGGGGGGGCTTTTGGGGCCTTGTGGGAGCTGTGTCCGTATTGCAATCTACCATAGATTGAGAGGGAGTCCCGCTTGATTGCCCCTGGCCAGGGTTCTTAGATTGTGTTTTTTTTTTATCACAATTCTTGGTACAAATATGTCTTACGGAATTTTCACTTCCGTCCTACCTGTTACCACCGCTGGACTACCCAGCTACGGGCCATAAAATGGGCTGGCTACATTTATATTCTCTGCCACGCCCCGTTTTACACCGCTCTGGTGGAAATACACATTTAGGGTTCCGTACCCAAAGGGTAAAACGGCACCCTATTACTGAGGCTCCGGTGTTTGTCTGTCTGTATGTCCGTCGCCAGGCTGTAACTTATGAATCGGGATAGTTAGACAGTTGAAATTTTCACAGATGATGTATTTCTGTTGCTGCTATAACAACAAATACTAAAACAGCATAAACTAAATATTTAAGGGGGGCTCCCACACAACAAGTGATTTTTGTTGCTCGTTTTAGCTCGATATTGATAACGGCAACCGGTAGAAGCTTAAAACATTTACAGAATATTTAGTTATATATTCACTTTAAAAATAAATAGTTAAAATAAAACAAATATTTAAGGGGGCTCCCACACAACAAAGGTGATTTTTTGCCGTTTTTATAATGGTACGGAACTCTTCGTGCGCGAGTCCGACTCGCACTTGGCCGGTTTTTATCATATGACTTCGCACCATAAAATATCCAGCAAATGATCAGCTGCTTAAAGTTAGTATCAATTATTGTTAAGAATGTTCAAATGAGTTATTTATAAGAAGAAAATTAACACGTCGGTTCATTTTAATCAGGTATAGTTTGAAGAAACCCTGCGAGTAAGGACAGAAAGAGAAGAAACAAAACAATCGGTTTCAAGAAACCAAAACGATAAACACTTACGGTTACGTTTTGTTCAGTAAAATTATAATTCTGTAAAAGAAGATAAGCTTACTTTTAGTAAAAATTATCTTCAATGTAAACAATGCAACCTCTAAGGTCGTAAAATGGTTCAATGTAAACAATTTACTTCTAAATTAAAAGAAAACAAAGTGTATTAGATATATACTATCTAATGTTACACAAGTTAAAGCAGATATAAAAATCAAAGACGAGGAGTTGGCTCTTGTGGACACTACCGTATTCTTAGGTATAACCCTAGATAATAAGCTTCAATGGGGCCCTCACATTGATAAGTTGTCGAAGAAACTTAGTTCTGCGGCATACGCAGTCAAAAAGATCCGTCTTTTTACAGACGTAGACACAGCTAGACTAGTTTACTTCAGCTACTTCCACAGCATTATGTCATACGGTATACTGCTGTGGGGGAGTGCTGCAGATATAAACACCGTTTTTGTGCTGCAGAAGAGGGTTGTTCGTGCAATTTATAATATGGGCCCCAGAGAATGGCTTGGTCGCGAAGGAACAGGCAGTAAAATTGACGTTTCAAAGTGATCCTTGTGATTTTAATGAATAAAAGATTTTTACTTTGACTTTGACTTCAGTATTTCGAACATTATTTTATTTGTTAGAGGAGCTGAGCAAGCCTTTTGAATTCGTAGGCTTTTTATAGGAGCGAAGCAAGCCTTTACAATTCACAGGCTTTTGTATTGAAATATATTTATATATAAATATATATAATTTAACAAATATGGATCACAAATGAAATAAAAGAGAGTATGCTTAGACTGAAGTAAAACTTCTTTTTCAAAATATTGACTTATTAAATTGTTCAATTACAAAATTGTCCACACGTCTGTAGGTCGATCAGTCTATGTTCATTCTGGACAAACGCCACTCGCACTCGCACATTAACGTTTAAAAATATACGAAACCTAACTCTCTCTCTATTTTCACTTATATCTCCCTCTCAACTTCCGTTCGCACTTTTCGTAACGCATTCACCGGCTTACTGCCCAAGTCAAGCGTGCGTAAAGAAGTTTTACATCTAAAAACTTACCGCTCTATCAGCAAACAAGCAGTACTTTTTATCAATCCTGTCAGCGATGTGCCTTAGACACCCAAACGTATTGTTCCTCGAATCCTGACACTTGCAGTCATATTGTGGGTAGCACTCCTGTAACAAGACACCTGTTTTAAAATGGACTCATTACAAATAAAGTACAAGTTCCATTAAATTAAGAAATATATTAGAAAGAAGAAAAAACATTTATTTGTGACGGTACAAAACATACACAGCACACAAGTAATATACACACAATATAACAAATTCATACACACAAAAACAGCAATACCCAACAAATGTGTGTCTCACAATTACCTATATACAAATGACCGACGTCACAAAAAGGCGTCCAACTCAGCATTTGTTGTGCTTTTGGCGCAACGCTGATCTTCCGTTGGTACCATTTAAAAATAGGATGTCACGGATGACTGCCCGCACAGTACCACAATTACAAAAAAATATTAATATATAGATAAATATAAGTTACCACACTAAGAAAAAATAAGTAAATAAAATATATAAAGAAGTAGCTAAGGATATTAAGTTATAAAAAGTAAAAGAATAAACATTTAGAGGATTGGGGAGAACTAGGCGAGAATGTGCATTAATCAGTCACCACTGCTAAGCAAATATTAAGTTATGTGGTTTATATTAAAATTATATATCTAACAGGTACACTCCGTGGCATTGCCCGATGCCTTCCAAAACAGGTACGATATACAATATATAATTCCCTGGTAAAGTCTCACATAAGTTATCTAATTGAAATTTGGGGATCCGCGGCTAAAACAAACATACGAATTCTTCAAACAACTCAAAATAAAATTATTAACACTATTCCGATATGATTACTTAAAATATTTAAGGAAACAAAACTAATGAATCTGATTCAAATATATAAGTATAAAAACATTATAGATGAAAACACACACCCTCACAAACACACATACACATACATACACACACGTTCATACACATTCTACCCATATACACCCACCGTATGTCCTCGCTACTGTTGGATAACCTATTCCATGTAAAATCTGTAACCTATATAAATAAATTGTATGGCTATTGAAGAGGGGGGTCTTCTGATGCAAGTATAATATACTTCAAAGAAAATCCCAACAACTTTGTTAAAGTTCTATATTTTACAGAAATAAAAACATATTGATTTTGATTTTTTTTTATAACACATGCATTCAAATAAGAAAAATTCTAACTCAGGATATACATACACAAATAATATTTACTAAAATTAGTAGATTAATGTACAAAAAATCATTACGAGACAAGCAAACAATATTTGTTTAGGAAAACCTAGAACAAACTATGGAAAAAGAAATATAATGTTTGAAGGGCCACAAATGTACAACAAATTACCGAAAGACATTAAAGAAATCAAATCTTTTAACATTTTTAAGAAACTGTTAAAGCAACATATTTTGAAGAATTTTTCATAGCCTCTGTTATTTTACTAATATAATTGTTTACAAATCTATTTTATTAAAAATTACTAGAACCGCTACCGCCTATCACTGTGTCCCAGGCCTTAGTCAACATTCTTTGTTGCGCGCTCAACGATAAGCGACTGCACCGCTTACTGTGCAACTACCCCCTTAATAATTTACTGTGATTTTCGTAAGTTTTTGTTTATATTGTCTAAATTTATTATTAATGGTTTGTATCACTACGCTTTGTGGCATAAATAAATGTATATTTAGTATAAGTTTATCTCAGTAAGTGAGTTGTAAATTCTTATGAGATAATAAAGCATTTTAAACACAAAAATATGATGATAAAGAAACACAAACAGAAATAAAGATGATAAGATGACTTGTGGGTTGGTAAGTGTCTCCGCTGTCTGTCTGTCCGTCTGTCACCAGGCTGTATCTCATGAACCGTGATAGTTAGACAGTTGAAATTTTCACAGATGATGTATTTCTGTTGCCGCTATAACAACAAATACTAAAAACAGAATAAAATAAATATTTAAGGGGGGCTCCCATACAACAAACGTGATTTTTTTGCCGTTTTTATAGATACGGAACCCTTCGTGCGCGAGTCCAACGTGCACTTGGTTGGTTTTTTTTACTTTCTGTCATTTTATTAAATACATTTTATGAGATTTTGCGGCTATTTGTCTGGACTACATATTTATAGTGATATCGGGTGTAGCCAGAGTGGTGAACGTAACGTAGTGATCGCGAAAGTTTGAAAAATACTAACACTGATCAGACTCTCGTGTTACACCGAGGTAATACTCACAGACAATTGATCGCTATCATACTTCCAGGGACAAGTCGCATCCACGGTGTGATCACTGCCCTCCCCATAATACTCGATCAGCATATTCCTCTCAGCCAAGCTCCCATTATTAACCTCGATCGGGCGTCCGTCCATTGCGTTCGGCGCTTCCAAACCAGCCAACTGAATGATCGTTGGTGCTATATCTATGTTTAGAACGGGGTTTGGATTCGTGAAGTTCTTGGCTATGTTCGGTCCTCTGATGAGGAGCGGCACTCTGACGTCTGTCTCGTATGGTTGCCGCTTATCATATACTTGGGAGAATTGGCCTGGAATACATGAATTTTGTTATCGTTTTATTTGATACTAGCTGACCAGCTTCGCACTCGTAGTTTGTCAATAAAAACATTACCCTCCTTCTGCGTAGTTGGGTAAAAGTAGCCTATATCACCCGGGGATAGTGTAGCTTCCCAACAGTGAGAGATTTTTTTTAATCGGTCCAGTAGTTTCGGAGCCTATTCAATACAAACAAACAAATCTTTCCTCTTTATAATATTAGTATAGACTAGCTTTTGCCCGCGACTTCGTAGCATTACACTACTAAATGTGTAGGTAACCTAGAAATAAAGCTAAACTCGCAGTTGCTACTTGACTTGACATCCCATAGATATCCCATGGGAACTAATTTATGGGATAAAAGGATCTATGTAATCCAGGTTATAATCTATGTATATACCAAATTACATCGAAATCGGTTCAGCCGTGACGACGTGATTGAGTGACGAGTAATAAACAAACAAATAAATAAATAAACATCCAAACTTTCACACTTATAATATTATTGTGATTTGAAAACTGGAGAGCCAAGCAAGCAGTTTTATAGCACTTCTCAGTTTGAATAGAATAGAACAATTTAAAATAAACAGACAAAAGAGAATACACGATTAAATCAAAGGTACATTGGCGTCCTTGTCGCTAAAAGCGATCTCTTCCAGGCAAACCTTTGGATGTAACTTTTGAAACTATCATGGTTATGAACACTATTTGTACTATAAACGGTATATTTACCATGATTTGTGAGTTTTTGAGTATTAGGATATTTCGACGCAGTTGCATGCGCCATGATCACGGGTAAACTTTGCAATTTTTATTTAAATCATGGTAATTATCCTATTTTTAGTTATTCTATAACAGAGATTCTGTCCATCCAAAGGTATAGAAACCTTTGGATGGAAGGAATCTCTGTTATAGACACGATTCTGTCCATCCAAAGGTATAGAAACCTTTGGTTGGACAGAATCTCTGTTATCTAAGATAGTAATATTTTTTATGCACAAAAATAGTGGATTATTTTTTTCCCCACTAGTTCCGCGTACAAAACTAATGACACTTCTTCTGTGTACAGAACTAATGACACTTCTTCTGTGTATAGAAAAAGAAACTTTTCTATAAATCTATAAATATTGCTGGACATTCCACACAGCGATATCTAGCCCCAAACTAAGCAGAGCTTGTAGTATGGAAACAAGATAACTGATGGAATACTTATATAGGTACTATTTTTTTGTAAATACATACTTATATATTAGGTTGGGGAAAAAGTTTCTTCGCATTTTTTAAGTAAATTCAAAACATTTTTTAATATAGTTTATTTACATTGAACTAAAGTATGGAGGTACCATTTTGTTCGATAACTTTTTGCCATCTTGTAGGTAGAGACATGATCCCATTGCTATAGAAATTTTGGGGCTTCTGATCAAAATACCGCGACAAGTAGTTTTGGCAGTCATCTCGTGATGTTAACCTGACACTGCCTAAAGAATTCTGAAGAGACCGAAACCGGTGGAAATCTGAAGGTGCAAGGTCAGGACTATACGGCGGATGCATTAACACCTCCCAGCCAAACTCTCTTAATTTTTGCTGAGTGGCTAAAGATGTGTGAGGTCTAACGTTATTATGACGAAAAACCACACCCCTTCTGTTGATTAATTCCGGCCGCTTTCTCTCAACTTCTTGCTTTAATCTCATCAGTTGTTCGCAGTAGAGTTCAGAATCGATGGTCCTGCCTGGTGGTAACAGCTCATAATGAATAATGTCCTTCCAATCCCACCAGACACACAGCATCACCTTGTTGCGAGTTAACCCGGGTTTCGCCACAGTCTGTGAAGCCTGACCGGCCTTTGACCACGAACTTTTTCGCACGTTCTTGTCGTACGTGATCCACTTTTCATCACCAGTTATCAGCTTCTTCAAAAATGGTTCGGTTTCATTGCGTCGTAATAAAGAATCACAAATGAGTACACGGTTCATTAGGTTTCTTTCAGTGAGCTCGTGGGGTACCCAAATATCGAGCTTTTTTGTGTACCCAGTTTTTTTCAAATGCGCCAAAACTGTTTTGTGATCAATTTCTAGTTCTTCAGCTACGTCGTAACTACTGATATGCCGATCTTGCTTCACTTTTTCAAAAACGGCATCATTTTTATCCGTAATCGGGCGACCAGAGCGACGTGCATCTTTGACATCAAAATTTCCGGATTGAAAACGCTTAAACCAAATTTGGGCTACTCTCACAGACACTGCACTAGGTCCATAAACATCGCAAATTTTTTTCGCGGTTTGCGTTGCATTTTTACCTTTTTTGCAGTAAAATTTTGATATCTATCGAATTTCTTCATTAGATTCACTCATCTTTACACTACGAAAAACAAATATAAATCACACATTTTCCTACTTTGAATTCGGAATTATCTTCTTTAAAATTTAAACTTTGAATGATACCAAAACCAGCCAGATACAAATAGTATAGCCAAAGAGATTTTATTACAAGTTCATACATACAATAATGCGAAAAGACTTTTTCCCCAACCTATTAGAAAAAAATGAGACCCGGAACAAATTGTAGGTCATGCAAACATTTGTTCCACGGCAGGAATCGAACCCGCCGAATAAAGGTAGATTATTTTGTTAGTCCCCTTGTTTGACCCCCCCCCCCTGCCCCCTCTCCCCTGGTGAGATGTCTCGAGATTTGTTTCAACCCCCTCCACTCCTTCTTTTATCGCATGTGAGATTTTTCAAAATTTGTATTCATAGGGTAAATTAAACTTTTATTAATGGACGGCGCCTAATGGCGGGTTCCTATATCCGTCAGTAACCGACTACGCCTCGTATCTCCTTGAAAAAGTGTCAAACGAGTCGTAGCTGGTTACCGACGGATATAGGAACACGCCATAAGTGGACAGGTATTTATTTATCAAAATCAACAGACTTACCAATATGATACCCATTATCCGACGTATAGACCAGATAAGTGTGATCTAACAAAGCGCTGGATTCCAAAGCACCTACGACGTCGGCCACCATCTCATCGACTGAGAGGAGCGCTTCCCATCGCGACCTGAACACCTCGTCTAGATGAGGCAGCATCGTGTCTGGTAGAGGAGACGGTGGCATTTGGAGAAGCCAGTGTTTGTCCTGAAGGAAGAAACAAGAATATGCTTTTAGACGTTTTTTTTATAATTTAACAGGGCATTGAGTCCCTTGCTGCTGTGCCAGCCCTGTTACATCTTGCAATTTATACACTTTACAAATAGTCTTCACCATTGTCTAAAGTACCCTGCTGCATCGCATAGCTGGGCATACAACGTACTCTGGAATACACCAACATCTAAGAAATTCACATTAACTCTAAATCAGTGGCAGCTGATTTACCAGCACGATACATTACTTTTGGTTGTTTTACACCGACTTCAAAAAAGGAGGAGGTTCTCAATTCAACAGTTTTTTTTTAAGTTTGTTACTTCAGTACTTTCGACTGGATGAACCGATTTTGATGAAGATTTTTTTATTTGAAAGCTGGTGCCTCCCGTGTGGTCCCATTTCCATTTGGTCCAGTTCTGACAATGGAATCTATGAGAAAACCATATAAGTCTTAGATTTGTTTAATTTTTATGATAGGTTTGTTAGCTCAGAACTCCGTTATAAATATTAACCAATTTGGAAAATTCGTTTTTTGGTGTAGAAGTTGCACTTATCCTGGATTTCAGACTTTTCCCTATGTTTGTGACACTAAAGCTACGCGCATACCAACATTCAACACTGCGCTAGATTTAAACTAAAAATAAAAACGGGGTTGAAATGTACTCACAAATACCTTTTATTAGACGTTTCATTTGATCAGATAGTCCCATTTCATATTTTTTACCCCTCTTTAACCTCAATATCTCAACCCCTCCCCCCCCCCCCTCCCCCCAATATTTTTAGCTAGTCACACCAAAATTGTGCCATCACTACTTACCTATATACCAAATTTCACGATGATCAGATAAACGCTTCGAAAGTTATCCTCGGACAAACAAAACATACATACATACAACGCCGATTTGCCCAAGTTGTTCTGGAGATCTCGCTTCGCTCGATCAATGAAACATCAGTTGCCGCGCCTTGGGGGTAAGATTCTACCAATAATCAATAATTTACAAAAGCCGATAAGATAAGATTATTATAAACGGTTTTCTTTATTTATAAGTTTTTTTAAATAACTATCAATTTAGATATTTCATATCTCCCGGGCGTCCCGTGACGGCAAGGGCGGATCCAGGGGGAGGGTCATGGGGGTAATGACCCCCCCATGGGTCCAGAACCTAGGTGGACCACTAATTAAAATTGTTAAACATAATGTTTTAATATTTTTTTTGTCACAATATAGATTTTGTGTAAGTGCATTCAATATTTAATTCATTCATTATAATATTTTGATTTCAAAAATTGATTTTGTTATTTAAATATAGGTATTTTTAAGTACAGTTTGTGTAAGTACATTAACAAAATAACTACTTTTTACTTGTATCTATGATTATAAAAATTAAATTAAAACTTGTAACTTGACTACGACTATGTGACACCCCCCCCCCCCCCCCCTGGCACCAAAGCTGGATCCGCCCTTGCGTGACGGACACATTTTTTTATCGTGAATAGATCTTCGGTTGACTACAATCTTACCTGATGGTAAGCGGTGATGTGGTCTAAGAACGAAGGTCTAGAAGACACCTTATTCAAGAGGCCCGGATTATAGTCATATATTCATAGAAACTCGTAGCTGTAAATTATACATTTCTAAGCTTTTTTCATTGGTTATTTTTAGAAAATTATTTATTGCATAATAAAATAATACATAGGCGAACTTAATGCTAATTAGCATTTTCTTCCATCTAACCATTGTGTAGTGCGGAGAAAGTGGTAGTGCCAGAAAATTGAAATATTAACAAACTTTAGCTTAGAAATAAACTTACAAAAATTAAAAAATAATAATAACACACATTGTTTATTTTAGGGCCCCGTCAAATATTTCGCTTTACAAAAGGGTTGTCACCAAAAAAGTTTGAGAACCGCTGCTCTAGGGTTTTACAGTGCTTTATGCAAAACTGTTACTTTTTTGTAACTTCTTTCGAATAAATAAAATACAAATTTACAGTTTCCAGCTATGGTACTTTCCAGTCCATCCAAAGGTTGCCTGGAAGAGATTGCTTTGAGCGATAAGCCCGCCACGTATTAGCCTTTAAATTTTCTAGGTAAAGTCGTTGTAATTTGGTGTAACTACAAAGAATTATCTACTTACATCAGCTGCAACATTAAAGTTGGGGTGTCTGACAGCAGTGACGTTGGCGTACTTCCCCTTATGTCTAGGCGCTGGCGTGAACGGCTGGTGAGGAGCTGGCGGGGCCAGGACCATCAGGAATGGTTGGGATTCCGTCTGGTTCTCTACGTAGCTGATTGCCATGTCTCTCTGGAATACAAAAATAAAAATCTATTTATTGCGTAAAATAGGTAGGTACAAGGTTTTACATAGTATAAGAGCAGCCATATTCAGCGTTTTTCGCATGCAACGCCGAGTTTAATTAGTAGGTTCTATTTTAATTGTACTTAGATAATAACAATGCCAAAATTATTGAGTTAGTTATATTATTAAAACAAGATTCTTGTCATCTAAATATTCCTTAGAACTATAATAAGCTTTTTCTACAAGCAATTTCTTCAGTTTTGCCTTGAATACGTTCAGACCGGAAGCATCTAATCAATCCAGACATAGGAAGTTTGTTATACACGGTGTCCTTTAAATCACTGTTTTCCCAGAACAAACGTTGTTCAGACCATTGTCTACAAAGGGTTTATAACCTCAAATTAAAAAAAAGTTAAATCGGTCTTTGAAAAACATAAAAGTTGCGAGCTTAAAACGTCTATTTTAACGTTACGCCCTACAACATGCCGCCGTATCGCCACAAAAATAATAATAGTTGGTATGCTACGGCTAGCGTGCCAATGAACTTTATGTCACGGCTAGTTTTTGAACAAAGTTAAACTTATTTGAGATCTAGATCTAGAGGTCTAGATTTTTTTTAATTCTCTTGTTTGATGCTATAAATAAACTGTTAGTAGACCATGGTCTGAACAACGTTTGTTCTGGGAAACAGTGATTTAAAGGACACCGTGTTTATACGGGCAGCCATACAGATAACACTTTTATTACAAAGAGCAGTTCTACTACGAGGGAAACAAATTGTATTATTGTGGCGTTTGCTGTTACGTTTCATAAAAAGGACCATATTCGTTACTATAAATGTCGCAAGATCATAAATGTAGAGACTGGGCAGCGTCAGTATTTTCAGCTCAGCAAAAAATGGTCTACATATATCAGTTTAACGGATTTTACACATCGCTCTGATGCATTTTTTTAGCGATAAATATCCTATCTTTTAACGTAGAATTAGCTCAAAATACAATCCCGAAACTCAAGTTTCATTTATCAATAAAGTAGGAAGTGTTAATGAGCGAAGCGAGCTTTAGTATCAGGGTGTAAGTTGCTATCTACTGATGATGATCAACCAACAAAGGAATGGTGGTAAATTTTGGTAAATAAGTAAGGCAATCTGCTTTTCAGAATTTGCAGCTAAGCGAGCTACCCAACTTTAGTGTTTGTGGGGGGATGAATCTAGAATCTGATTATGCTAGTGAACTAAGCAAGCCCGTAAGCAAGCCGTAAATTTTATTATAATTTTTATAGAAGATACGGTACGCGCTTACATTGCTATTAGTCAAACTAGGCCCTGCTGCACTACAAAGATAATCTCACGCACACGTTTATTAAGTGAGTTACATCACGTTATTAAGTGGAGTGTCAATCCGGTGAGCGAGACAGAGCGAATAGCCTACCATTTTACCTGCCTCTGGGCATTTTAAAGACGTTAAAACGATTGAAAGATACATATACTTACAATGACATCAGTGAGGTACTCGTCAGTAGAATGTGTTGGAACGCCATTGTTTGAGATGGTGTAGTCGTAATAGACGGAGTTGCCTACGAGTCCGTGCCATTCGGTCCAGCCGGGAGGGACCCTGCTTGGCCCGCCCACTTCTTTGACACCGTACTGGAAGTAAATCCTTTAAAAACCCATGAAGACCACAAAACTTATAAGTGGTTCGGTTAGAGGTTAGAATAGTGGTTTGTTTACGCCCACTATATTCAATGCCTAATCCTTCATCTAACAATTTAAGCTGCTCAGAAATAGGTAAGATAAGATAACTCTTTATTGTACACCAAAGTAAAATACAGAACATAATTCTTACAAATAGATTTAGTACAATGGGCGGTCTTATCGCTAAAAGCGATCTCTTCCAGACAACCTTTGTATGGACAGGATCAAAATGTAACACATGACGGCGGTGCATCTATATAAATTTAAAAACATATCTACATACTATAAACCTAAACTACCAATAATAACACAAATTTAATTTAAATAAGCAACTCTAAAAGTGATTATGATGAATTAACAAGCAGCTACAACTTCAACACAAGAACAGATAATGGGTGTGCACTTTTGTTTTAAAATTACTAATAGACTTGGACTTATAGAGAGGGGCAAAGCGTTCCACAATCGTACGGCTGTTACAGTGAAGGATCGACTATAAAACTCTGTCGTATGGACAGGGGTTTTAAGTTGGAGGGAATCTGAAGAACGCAAATTGCGATCATTAGCCTGGTGGAGAAACTCAAAACGCTCCTTAAGATAGAAGTGAGAAGAAGGGTTAAAAAGGATGTTATACAAAAGGGACAGTATGTGTGCATTCCGGCAAAGACGAATGGGGAGCCACTTGAGCTTTGTGCGAAAATCAGAAATATGGTCATACATGCGCAAGCCAAATATGAACCGAATACAGAGGTTTTGAAGGCGCTCAAGTTTGCTCAGTTGGGCTTCAGTGATGTCAAGATAGCAGGCGTCGGCGTAGTCCAGGAAGTATTGGTAACCATTGGAAGTAAAAGGGTCTGTGCAAGCGTAACCTTGGTAGCAGTCGGCAAGAAGTTACGAAGTCTCCGTAAAAATCCAGATGATGCGAATACCCTGCGGCTAATTTCATTGATACAGGGAACCCAGGTTAAACAGGTATCCATCATTATTCTATCTACCTATCTGTATTCCTAGATTTATTACTGACTGGGTGATGTCTATAGGGGTTCCGTCAAAAACTATGGATGGTAGTTGTGCAAAATTGATTTTGGAGATCTGTATGGAGCTACCAATTATAATGGCCTGTGTTTTGTTTGGGTTGACTGTAAGGCCAAAGGATTTACTCCAGTCACATATCCGGTTAAGGTCAGTATTTAGTAAGCTAATGGCTCCGTCAATATTTTCAACTGTAGCTTGAGTATAAATTTGCAAGTCATCTGCGTACAGGTGGTAGGAAGAAGTTAAATTTTGTGAGATAGAATGAATGAACATAGCGAATAGGAGAGGGGATAAAACGCCACCTTGTGGGACACCGGCAGAAAGATAGCACCACGAAGAGTAAGACTCTTCAACACGGATGCGCTGACGGCGCCCAAACAAGTAACTATGAAACCAGTCAATTGACATTGGAGATATGTTAAAGGAGCATAAAATACCCAGAAGTAGGTCGAAGTCCACATTATTGAAAGCGCTGCTGAAGTCAAGGAGTATCATTGCTGTCAGCTTCTGACTGTCCATCCCAGACCGAATGTCGTCTGTTATTTTAACCAGAGCTATTACGGTGCTATGACCTGGACGGAAACCAGATTGAAAATAATTTAACAGGGAGTTTTGGGAAAGGAAGGTACTTAACTGTTGATGAATAAGGCGTTCAAGGATTTTAGATAGGTAAGGAAGGATTGATATTGGACGGTAATCAGCAAAAGAGGAAGGATTGGATTTTTTAGGTAAGGGAATAATCCGAGCTTCTTTCCAGGCATCGGGAAATGAGCCAGAATTGATAGAGGAATTTAGGATATGCGTAATAACGTGGATAATTTCATTAAGAATGGGAACAATCATATTTCGACTGATACTGTCATTGCCCACAGCATTTGAAGTAATAGATGCAATGCTCCTTTTAACATCACAATCGTCGAATTGACTAAACTGAAACTGACGGAAGTCTGGGGTTGGCTGAGAAGAAAGATATTTTAGTGTATTGAGCTTAGTTAATCCATCAATATTTGAGGAATATGAAAAGTGCTGATTGAGGAGATCAATGTCTAAGTTTTAAGGAATAGATTCTTGTTTTGATTTACCAACACCCAATCTTCTAAGAAATTTCCATACTTTGAATGAATCATTACTTTTATCAACAGAATCGTGAATGAATCGGCGTTGTGCATCCCTACACAACCTGTTGCAGTGATTGCGATGATCGTGATATTTGGCCTTATTGATCTCCGTAGGCTTGCATGCCATTCTTACTTTTGCCATAGCCTTTTTGTGCATTGCAGTGCGGATTTCGTCCGTAATCCATGGCGCAGGGAGGTGTTTAATTTTGATAGCACGTATGGGTGCATGTACGAGATCACAAAAAATGATTTTTCAAAATGCTTCGAGGATTGGAAAAAACGTTATCACAAGTGTATAATGTCTGATGGGAATTACTTTGAAGGGGACAAAATAGATATCCATGAATAAATAAATAATTCTTGAAAGAACATGAAATTCGCGATACTTTTTGAACAAACCTCGTATGTCGTAAAGCTTGTTGAGTTGACTATTAAAAAAAGCTACCATGTCATCGACGTTACAAGCACTCATGACCTCTGACCAATCAATATTTCGGGCATCCTCACGAACGTTCTCAAGGTTCATTCTACCAAAGTTACGCTGCATGTGGATTTTAAACTTTGCTTTAGGTAGGTAGGTAAATCTGGTAAATACCCGGATTTTTTTTGTTAAAAGCTTTATAACTCCCAATTAATTCTTTAGGTTAGAATTATATGATTAATGCCGCCGTCCTCCTGGAAAAAAACACTTTTTAAGGCCGTCCATTGTACCTAGTTACCTACCTAAGATTTAAAATATTTTTGTTTTGTTTTTTTATTATTTTTAGTAAATCTATCTATAAATAAAAAATATTGCTGGAAATTTCTAACAGCGCTATCTAGCCCCAAACTAAGCAGAGCTTGTACTATGGGAACCAGATAACTGATAGAATACTTATACTTATACATTTTTTTTGTAAATATGTACATACTTATATTATATAGAGAAACAACCAGACCCGGAACCAATATCTGTAGATCATGCAAACATTTGTTCCGCGGCGGGAATCGAACTCGCTACCTCCTGCGTCTCAGCCGGCTATTCGCCCACTGTACCACGGAGGCCGTCTATCTAAGTATCCTTCTTACCTGATTCAAATACTTCCCCGCATAGAATGTGTTGTAGCCGGCATTCTTGAGTACAGACGCGAAGGTACTATTCTCATGTTGTCGACGCCACTTGCTGCCGTAGCATCCGCCAGACAGACTGTTGTTCTTCGTATTGTGGTTGTGGATGTACTGGCCGGTTAGGAAGCTCGCGCGACTCGGGCAGCAAATCGGAGAGGTGGTGTACTAAAAGGAAGCAAGACCTAGTAAACTTCTTATGTTCTTCTTACTTGTAACTTCTTAGTCAGACGAAGAGTTATGTGAATAGAGCCGAGATTTTTTTTTAAATCTAAATAGAATATGGTTACGGTGTCTACGTCCATTCAATGGCAAATGAAACCGGAACCGGAACTTTTGAAAAGTGTTTAATGAAACTTATACTTCGCTCGTGCTGTTTCAACAGAATACAAAAAGGGGGTAGGTACATACAACCGAATTGAGAACTTCCTGCTTTTTGTGAAGTCTGTTAAAAACTTACTTAAAGTAGGCAAGAAGCTATCATAATAGCCACACATACCTACATTAAGTACCTATTTACTTTTAATCATGCAAGGATATACAGTTAGGTACACACGGCTACGCATCAAGCTATACATTTCCAGTATAAGCTGACCTCGCATTGTGTAGGCTTTTCGTAGAATGAGAGGTAAGCTTATACTGGAAATGTATAGCTTGATGTGTAGCCGCGTATACGTATTATACAAACATTCCATATCCGTTAGGTAGGTACCTACTAGGGTACCCTAGTGATAAGAGAATAATATAATGTTTGTTATTATTATATCCTTGACCATGATTATTAGGTGTTATGTTGTAGATATACTTATTTGTTGAAGATACTTAGGTACTTGTTATAATTGAATATTCTACATCCCAACTAGAAGAAATTCTACCTAAGAGAAATGATAGGTACCTATTGATAAAGACTTTAAGACAAATGCTACTAATAAACTGGATAAATGGAAACTAATATCTACCAGGGTAAAAGACCTGACTTTTTACCTACATTCGCATTCAGTTTAATTCAATAAAAATAGTTTACAACTTTACAGTACAAGACCAAAACGTTATAACTAGGTAACAACTACAAAACAAATATAAAATACTAGCTGACCAATCCGCAGCTTCGCACGCGTAGCGTAAAAACATTACCCTCCTGCGCAGTTGGGTAAAAAGTAGCGCATGTTACCCGGGGATAGTGTAGCTTCGCAACAGTGAAATATTTTTTTTAAATCGGTCCATCAGTTTCGGAGCCTACTCATTACAAACATACACACAAAAATACAAATCTTTCCTCTTTATAATATTGTTAGTATAGATGAAACATACAGTTATCCTCACATACATAAAAACAAATAGAGCCCGAAAAAAGTTAAACAAACAGGAAAATACAATAAAATGAACAATGAACACAATAATGAACAAAAATATAACACTAAATTACTCAATATACCCATTATACAACTTTACACCAAGGTATAACACGGATGAAATTGATGTGGGTAGGTATGTACCCATCTCATTAGGTACTAATTCATACGTGCTTTATAATAACGGAAAGCGCCTCGAAGGCTCAAGGTCGCTCAGCGTGCTATGGAGAGACCTGTTTAGTGTATTACTCTCTACCTACAAGATCGAATCAGAAATGAGAAGATTCGTAGCCAAATCAAAGTTACTGACGTAGCCTCAGAGGATTAACAAGCTGAAGTGGCAGCGGATAGGACACAGCTCGGAAAACTGACGGCCGTTGGGGCAGAAAGATGCTCAAATGGAGGTAGGACGGCCCCACACTTGATGGAAAGACGACCTGATAAGGTTGCTGGGAGCCGTTGGATGCATGCAGGCCACACAAGATCGGTCGCTCTGGAAACCTATGAGGGTGGACCATGTTCAGCAGTGGATGTACCATGGCAGATATGATGATAATGATCACATTTTTTTGTTTTTTACAAATTATAGGTTAGCGTTTGACCACGATCTTGCCTGATGGTAAGCGATGATGCAGTCTACGATGGTACACGCTTGCCTAGAAGAAACATATTCACTCGCGACTTGAAGAACCCTAGGTTGTAGTTATCAGGAAACACAAACTCAGGCAAGGCGTTCCACTCCTTGGCAGTGCGCATAATAAAGGTGGAAGAGTACCGCTTTGTGCGTATGGGAGGTACCTATGTCTACCATGTAGCGGTGGCGCACCGCGGAGCGTCTGGTTGTCCGATGATAGAATGGGGATGGTGGGATTGAAAAGCTCCGCAGCACACTTTCCGAAATGTGTCCGATAGAAAACCGAGAGGCTTGCAACCTTTCGACGATGCTTGAGGTTGTGGAGCCTTGCATCTGCTAACTCGTCATTGGAAATGAGCTTCTTGGCTCTTCTCTCAATTTAATCTAGAGCCTCTAGCTGGTATTTCGCTGATCTGTCCCAGAGGTGAGAACAGTACTCCAGACATGATCAGATTTACATAAGTACCTACTTGGTTTTATTTTTTTATGCTATTGTACCTACACTACTACCGTTTTGGCCCTAGACCCTAGCCCCTTTCCGTCTTTCGACAGGTCCCTCTATTTTGAGTTATAATCAGGCCAAAGTCCAGCTCATCATGTAATTATGTAGAAATGACTTCAACTATGTTCAGCAGTGTATGTTCTTTGGCTGATATGATGGTGATGACCTCGACTATCTAACAGGGTTCAAAATCAGAGTTCAAAATAAAATTGGGTGTGGCTGTGTAATGGACACGGCCGTCTGTTGTACGCAAACACGTGTACGTAACAGATAATATTTTCTATACAAAATATGCTCTTTTATGTTGTTATAATCATGTTTGAACACTAAGTCCTTCGGGTCGCACTAAATGGAAATCTCGAACCGCAGCAAAATGACCTCAAAATGGCGGCGCTTCCCCCTCCAGCGCGCACGATGCGTCACAGTCCTCACTTAGCGTAACGAATTCTTTGATCCCTTTAATATGTAGCTGTAACACCAAACTGTATCCCCCGATTTTGTAAACATTAATTTTTGAATTGCCTCCCACTATGGAAGCCGTTTTAAAAACGCATCACGCCAAAAAACAAACTAAGGTTTGAACTTGCGTGTCTGTGAATCAAAGAGCTATACTTTACCTTACCTATTTTATATGTAGGTAGGTAAGGTAGCCTAGCCTACTCATATTTAAGCTCAAAGTAAATCATCAAATACTCACTGAATTAGAGAACGTAACTCCTTCATTCCCAATAAAACGACGCACATTCGTCATTGGCGTCTGAAATAAATAAAACAACAACTTTCACTACACCATTTTATTCACAAGAATTCTATCACAAAACTCTACCAACCATTCCATCCAAAACAGCATCCTGATCATCTGTTATTACAACAACAAAGTTCGGTTTGCGTTCATCGCACACCGCCACAGCGACGAACAACAATAATAAATAAATTAACATTTTACAACTTATTTTTTATGAGTAGAATTATATTTTACTGCGGTATCGCGGGCATTATTTCAAGACCAGTGCACTCGCTCGCAATCGCGACCCCAACTGCGAAAAAACCTATGCTCTTCACAAGTGACCTGTAATAGAAAAATAACTCTTATCAATTGCTGGTTCAAATTATCAAATGTGTAATAAACTTGATAGCAGCGCTTTTTGTATTCAATATAATAATAAAAAGAGGAAAGATTTCGTTTTTTGTGTGTATGTTTGTAATGAATAATCTCAAAAACTACTGTGCCGATTTCAAAAACTCTTTCACCATTGGAAAGCTACATTCACCCTGAGTGACATAGGCTATATTTATTGCTAGAAAGGGATTAGGGATCCTTACTAAAACTTAAGAAACGTAACCCAAGGTGTAAAAAAAGTGTCCTAAAACATCTTTCGTCGCATGCGCTGCGGAAACTATTGATGATAGAACAAAAGTATGTTCTACAGTATTAAAGAACATATCAATATCTACAAAAATAATATTATAAAGAGGAAATATTTGTTTGTTTGCATTTGGATAGGCTCCGAAACTACTGGACCGATTTAAAAAAATATTTCACCGTTGGGAAGCTACACTATCCCCGGGTGAAATAGGCTACTTTTTACCCAACTGCGCAGAAGGAGGGTAATATTTTATTGAAAAACTACGCGTGCGAAGCTGCGGATTAGTCAGCTAGTATTCAATAAAGGTCTAGTACCAGAGGATAGTAACTATCTGGTGGAATAATACTATTCCACCAATAGAAGGAGATCCTTCTAGTAGGTACTTAAGTTAGCTGGGAGCTGTTGGGTGCAGGCCGCACATAATTGATTGCTCTGGAAATCTATGAGGGATTATGTTTGCGTATATTTAGCTATTTATATGGCTGATATTTTAAGGTTCTTTGTAAGCAAGTACCTATAACGTAAATAGATAATTTGTTAGACAATTAGGTAGGTAGGTAATTTGTTAGTCAAACCTACACGTAGATGTTAGGATAGGAATGGCGCAAATATGTAAACAAAATTCCAAATTGTGAGTTAGTAATTATGTTTTCTGTTAATAAAATAAACATAATATTGATTATTAACAAAATGAATTAAATTATCAATGAGTAAAATAAATGTAGCTTGTACAGTTTAGGTAATTAATTTAAACCTGTTTACTGAATAAGATAAGCTTAAATTAGTTCAGAACTAATAATAAGTACTGATAAGTAGCCATATAACTTAACCTTTGTTTTTCTTGATAATTGAGCGAAGCGAGATCTCCAAATCAACTTGGGCAAATCGGCGTTGTATGCATTTATGTTTGTTTGTCCGAGGATAACTTTCGAAGCGTTGATCCGATCATCGTGAAATTTGATACATAGGTACGTAGTGATGGCACAATTTTGGTGCGACTAAATGAGCTAAAAATGTCGGGGGTTGTTGAGATATTGGGGTTCAAGAGGGGTAAAAAAAATGAAAATGAGACTATTAGGTCAAGTGAGGCGTCAAATGAAAGGTCTTCATTAGTACATTTCGACCACGTTTTTTTAGTAAAGTTTTTGTAGTTTTTAAGTTATTAGGCAGAATAAAAACATAACTTTTTAGTTTTAGGTTGATGTTTGGTATGCGTGTAGTTTAAGTATCACAAATATAGGCAAAAGTCTAAAATCCAGAATAACTGCAATTTGTACCGCAAAAAAGTGTAACATGTGTTAATTGTAACATGAACTCCCGTGACCTGTAATTTGAATGAAACTGTAGGTCAATTAATTGGTCTTTCATGGCACTATTTTATTAGTCAAAGATTAAGGCCGGCTTGCACAACGATCCCTAAATCTATTTAGCGACTAAACTTGTTCAAATGTTACGTATTTGTGTGATTTGACAACTCCCATATTTAACCACTAAATACGTTCAGGCATTGCGCGAGTCGCCCTAAAAATATTTTTTTTTGTGTTTTGGGAGCTTCGCGAGATCTCAGTTCGGGGCGAACCACTAGTTAGGTAGGTATAGCTAAAACTTTACTTTGTTTTAAAATGATTTTCTTAAATAATTTCCTGCTATTGAACGTTAGATAATAAGTAGTTGATTTGTATGAGATAATGACTAGCCCAGCCAGGCTACCTTAGAATAGTTTCTCTGTACGGAAGAATATTGCAAAATTAAATTTTAGCATAGAATGTAGAAATATTGATAGTATGCAAGAATATAGAAATACTGTTCTAAATTCTATACCAAAATGTAATTTAATTCTTTTAATTTTACAACAGAAACACAGCGCTATCCGGATCCAGTCAGTCGATATAGAAACTTTTCTAGGGTGTTTGTGTTGGCCCATCTAGCTTTGGACATCCTATTGCTGATGTGATAATGAATAAAATAAAAAAATATTGATACTATGTATTTGTCAGAGTTGCACAGAGAGCCATAGAGCGTACCATGCTCAGCATCAAACTCTTAGATCGAGTTCCAAACGTCGAGATCTTTTTTTTTTTTTTTTTTTTTAATCTATTTTTTAAGGAACTTGCGTCGTTCTCTACGACCATGTCAGTTCCATAATTGTCTACATTATTATACAATTACAAAGCATCCTCCCTCAGCAGGTCGTATGTGGACCGGTAGAGCATGTTAGCCGAGTCAGATGTTTGTTCAGCTAACACACTCTGAAACAGGCCCACATCGATCTTGTTCACTTTCAGCGCTCTGTATAACTCCTCTCTCATAGATTGACTCCGGACACACTCCGTTAAAAGGTGGTATACATCCTCCACCACCTCACAAGTATAACAATTAGGAGTATCTATCTTCTTCATTAAAAATTTAAAGCTGTTTAAAGGCATATGCCCGGAGCGCAATCTATGAGCGATTACAATCAACTTTCTGCTTATACTAGCGTTGGTGAACCATGGTATGTGAGGGGGCTCACTCTGCATAGTTCGATACCAGATGCGCTTCTCCCGGGATGCAATATCAAAGTATTCCTTCCATTTAGACCTTATACCTTTTCTATATTTATGTAGCAATTCTGAATAGTCAGGTTTCACAAAAACTTTAGTACCATTTGATAATGCCTCCCGAGCCAGGGCATCTGCCACTTCATTACCAACTATGTTGACATGTGAAGCAATCCATTGAAATACCAACGTCGCTCCCCCAGCCACCAGCTCCAGAACCTTATTAAGGATAGTGTAGGCTAGCGATACACCTCTGCGGCCAGAGGTGCATCGAGCCACAAGTTACTTGTCTATAAAAAAAAACTATTCAAGCCTGGTACTGATGTTGCTGAGCTGATGATGGAAAATATTACTCCTTGTATAATTGAAAGGATATACTTTCAGACTGGTCTAATAGAAATTTCATCAAAATGGTTAAGTAGTTTGGTTTTTGCTATTATCTGAAGTCGGTTATATTTTTGTTAAAAAGTTACTTGTCCAATAAAAGCTATACAAGCTCTCATGAGGATTCCAAACACAATAGTGTGTCCTGGTTTTCTACCTTCAAGTCCTGGATTTCAAAATTTGGAGATGGCAACCTTAATGTAAATGCTATACAATTTATCCAATTAATATAGTGTTATGGTTATACCAGTGAATTACTTACCGAGATTGTTAGTTTTGACTGGTAATTGGAGTAATATCTATAACATTTCAGTCTTTTAAAATACATCTAAAGATGTAATATTTAACCTATAGTGAAAAGCCAGCTTTAATCTTATTATTATTGTATTGCTTACTTGATGCTTGATGATTACGCCTCGGTCGAGCCGTATGCACAAGACACACTATTCGAAAACTAAGTATTAAACTAAGTATGTCGTCAGTCTAAGTAAATTACAAGCTACGATGTTTACGACTTTCCGAGGTGCAAATGATCAAATTCGATTAAACTATCCAGTCGTAATTCACAACAGAGATCGAAATCAGTAATTGGATAGTGCATTGAATACAAAATGCGCAACTAACACATTTTTATGTGAGGTTAGGACACTTACCACTTGAATGGATCGTAATAGAAGTCCTGGACGAATGTAACAACAGCCTTTTTGCCCATTATATGGAGTATTTAACTGTACAATTTACAAGGAAAAGGAAAATTGGGAAAACAGTAAAATCTTCCAATGAAAGAAAATCAATTTTTTATATTACAAATTTGATTGACATTGACATAACATATTACTTTACTAATATTGTGACAGTTCTGAGTGTTTCTGAACGAGATGGCAGTAGAAAAAAATCAAGGTGAAGTCCAGCAAAAGAAGTATTTATTTACTGCATACAAAAAAAACATAATGTTAATTTAATCTTCATTAGACAATGAGTACCTACACAAGAAAATATAATAACACAAAATACAGAAATAGAGAACATGTACAATACAAAGGTGAGCTTAACCATAAGAATAGTTTTTTTTCCTGTTAACCCTTGAGGCGATCTTTGAGAGATGATTCTGAAGGTAGGTAATTTATCTAAGTATTAGTAAAAATAGTTTTTACAATCCAATCAGTTAAATGTGATATCTTGGTGTAAACGCCTGGGAAGAACGGATGCCCACATGAATAACCGAATGAGACTAGACCGACCACAAGGCCTTTGAAGATAAGAGGCCCTCCAGAATCACCGAAGCAGCCGTCAGGTCCACCTACATCAAGCTTGCCAGCGCACATCATGGAGTTGGTTATCATGCCTCCAATATTATTGTAGCGCTGCCGGCATACATTTTGATCAATTGAAAGCAGGGTGGTTTGTTGTAGTGTGTCTGGTTGTTCACCATCTACCTATGAAACAGAAAAATAATAATTACTTTACCGACTAACAGACCATTAAAAAGTTTATTGAATCGGACAACGCCAACCGACCGATCGTCCGACGCGAAATGAAACCAACTCTATCGTCATACTATTTCCGACTGTATAATCCATAAGTACTTTTTTTTTTTATTTATAATCTAAATGGCAAACGAGCTTGCAGGCCACCAGATGTTAAGTGGTTACTGCAGCCCATGGATATCCACATAGAATTCAACACAAGCTATTAAGTTGTCTTGATCTCTATGTGGATACGTTGCCATACTATAGGACTTAGCTGTTATGCCTATGTGCCAGTAATTACAGGAACATACCATTACCATCTAACCGGAACACAGCAGCACAAGTAGGTTCTGCTATTTGGCGGCCGATAAAGGTAAGGCGGTGGTGCCCACTTCCTTGAGCTCGTTCACAAAAGCTCTACCACCAGTTGAATACTAATTTATTAACTGTGTTAATACTTTAAAAAGTATGTCTCTCTTAAAGTGTAACTCTCTCGTCTGTTTCTTACGTTTTGGACCGATTTCGATGAAAGTTAGATATACTATGACTTGGATTGAGACATAGCGATTGACAAAACACACATGCGAAGCCGCATGCGTAAGCTTGTAAACTTATAAGAGTTTTATTTATGAAACTCTTACCTCTCGAACTCCCCAACCAATAAGTTCACATAACGAGTTCGGCTTCACTTCCACGCCCTGCTTTATCAGCGTGGCTTGCCGCACATTCGCGTTGAGAATAATTCGCGTCGCGAGCACCACCACAGCGATATCGTTTGAGTAGTAACTAGTATCGAAGTTAGGATGGGGGATGATGCTCTTTACGTTGTGTATGGCGCCCCCGCGTGTTCGAAATGAAGAGCCGACACGAATTTTCCAGTACTTTGGTAGGGCATAGCTGTAAAGATACACGGTGCAATTTAAATCACTGTTTTCAACTAGTCCATGCTACGTTCACCAAATGTAAGACCGTATATCTTTCTCTTTGATTTTATATAAGGGTGTTTATTTTTATAATAAGTATTTGTTTATTTTATTTTATTTAATTTTTAACCGATTCAAATAAAGGAGGGGCTCTATTCATCGGAATATTCGTTTGAAAGCATGTTCTCGCATCACTGCGTGATCCAATTTTGATGTTTTTATTAAATTGATGGGTCTTAACTCTAGCGTGGTCCTATTTAAGTTTCATTGAGGTAAAGAGATGAAAAACAATTTTTGCTTGCACCCCACGGATGGAGTATTGTTGAAAAGCTCTTTAAAAATGTAAAGTCATTATAATAGGTAACATTTGACGTCTGTTGACGTCTGTCAGTTCGGTACAACTCGTACCGAACTCGTACTCGTATCGGTCATTATTACAATAAATATGTAATCGTAATTGAAGAAAGTTAAGCAATTGTACAGTTCTAACAAAACGAAAAAATATCATATTTTATGCCCGCCGTTACAAGGTTACGTTGTTGAATTTTGATGAATTGTCAAAAGTTACCTATTAAAATGGCCTGACTTTAGTAAGTTACATTTTTAAGAGTTACGTTTCCGATTTTCTGAAGTCACTGATTATTTTGTCTAAAAGTTACTCGTAACTTACTTGATACGAGTGTTTGTATTGTACTGAAAGCAGTGAGCAGTGGATATAACATGCCGCGCTGTCAGTACGACTCCCGCGCAGTGCTGGGTAAAGTGCTGATTGTCCCACGCGTCTAGGAGAAGCTGAGCTATGATCGGATACCGGTCTATAGTCGTTGATGACCCTTGAACTATTCTTGCCATGTAGAACTGGGAGTTTACTGAAAATGTAAATTAAAAAAATCATCAGTTCTGATTCTGAGTCTGTTACTGAATATAATATCTTCATTTGAACTTTTGCTTTGAATATAAAACAAGCAAATCAAAAGTTTAAAAACTGGACCCCACTATAATTGACTATGTCGATGGTAGGTGTCAAAAGTGACAATCGATTCGATAATATGGTCTGAGTGATATAGGCCTAAGTATATCACCGGATCTTAATAACGGTATCCACATGCTTTGGGATATAATCCAGGTCTAAAACCTAATGATTATATTTTGTATCAGTTTGATTGTATTCTATTTTAATAATATCATTATTTTTAGGGTTCCGTACCTCAAAAGGTAAAAAAGGAACGGTCCGTCTGTCCATCTGTCTGTCCGTGTGTCACCACCGATTTTCTCAGGAACGGGTGGACCCAGCAAGTTTAAATTTATACCGGATACTGAGATCTATAGTCCCTATTAGGTGTATAAAAATCAAGGTCCTGATTCAACACGATAAAAATATATGGGCGATTTTAGATTTTCGCGAAAACTTGTAAGTACCAAAATTTACCTTAATTTTCAATTTTTTTTATCAACCGGAAGTCCTACCCTGTTTTTTGGTCCTACCTGGTTTTGGGTCGAAAACCTATATGGTAGTTCCCGATGACCTAGAATCACGAAATTTGCCAAAAAGCTAGGTCTTCAGCACAAATAAAGGAAAAATTCCAAACTATAAAAAAAGTTGAAAATTTAGAGGACTAGCTTAATCGGCAGCAACCTCTAATAAGGTAAATAAATAAAATTGTGGTATAATATAATAAAATAAATATTTTAGCAGGGCGTCCATAACACCAGACATGATATTATTGCCGTTTTTATAGATAATGGTACGGAACCCTTCGTGTGCGAGTCCGACTCGCACTTGGCCGGTTTTTTTTATTATTGTGTAGTGTATTTACCTAATGTTTTTATACTTAGGTGAGTGTAATGGTACCACAGACTACTAGGATGCTAACGCATAATGGTACTATACTTTGCTACGCTGCCGCCTGCAATTGCAGAAAATCTTACAAAGTTGCTGTTTTATCGTTCTGCAGTTGCTGTCGACTGTGTAGCTCGGAATAGTACTTATAATGTACAAATTCGACTTACCTCCAATAACAGCTAAAGCCACTAGGAAAATCACCGCACATTTAAAATTCATTTCTTTTTTCAGTAAAGCTCTGCGTTTCTACAATTCGTACCGATATCTTCCATGTATTCTTTATGAATGGATGATCAATAACAAAACTAGTAATGTACAATTATCTTCCTACTTACATGTAGGTATACCAAAGTATAGTTTAAGTGCAACTTGGAGATTTACGACTCGGTAATAAAGCTTAAGTACATGACTGTTCTTAATTACTTACTTTCTTAACGGTGCGATCATGATCTTGAATCTATTTTAGGCTTTTTGATTTATTGAAACTATAGTGGGTACTAATGAATTTGATCCTTAAGACTCGTCAAAGGTTTTGTCGTTTTTATTTTTACCCATTGAGAGGATGACCTTGCATTAGTAGCAAGTAAGGGGTAATTAATGTTATTTAGGTAGGTATATTTAAATTAAGAAATAATTATACAGAATTTAATTCACAAAATGACTCCAGTGACATTGGTATTTATCGAGCGAAGAGAGATCTCCAAATCAACTTGAAGATCCGAGAGGCGATAGAAATAAGTCGTGTGCCGAACTTTAACTCAGATAGAGGATGGGTTCTATCGCCAGCCTGGAGGCCATGTCTTCATGATGCAAGCGACAGAAGAGTGAGTGAACCTTGTAGAGACATCGTTAGTGTTGTGTATTTGCCTGTACTGAAAACTACCGAAGAGAGCAGCAGTGATGATAATGATGATGACACAGCCTGTCAACACGCTGAGCCTTCGTTGACGCAATCCCACTACCGAGCCCGTCTATACGCGCGGCGCGTAGTGCGAGGAGAGACGTTATTTGGAGCGGATCGCACTCACCCTGATGAAGGTTCACGAATTGAACCGAAACATTGTCGGTCGAAACACCGATAAGACGGTACGTGATAAATCCCGTATTTATAATAATGATTGAAATCAATCACGAAAGTTTTCTAAGTAAAATTGGGCAAATCAGCTTTGTATGTAGGTATGTATATTTGTTTGTCCGAGGATAACTTTCAAAGCGTTAATCCGATCATAGTGAAATTCGATACATAGGTAGGTAGTAATGGTACAATTTTGGTGTGACTAAATGAGCTAAAAATGTGAGGGGAGTGTTGATACATTGGGGTTCGAGACGGGTAAAAAAAAATGAAAATGAGACTGTTAGGTCATGTGGGATGTCAAATGAAAGGTCTTCATTGGTACATGTCGACTCCGTTTATAAATATTAAATAAATATTGCTGGACATTTCACACAGCGCTATCTAGCCTCAAACTGAGCAGAGCATGTACTATGGGAACCAGATAACTAATAGAATACTTACATACATTGTTTTTTTGTAAATACATACTTATAATATACCTATAGAGAAACAACCAGATCCGGAACAAATATCTGTAATATTTGTTCCGAGGCGGGAATCGAACCCGCTACCTCCTGCATCTCAGCCAGCTATTCACCAACTGCACCACTGAGGTTGTCAAAATATATTCTACAGATATTTGTTCCGGGTCATTCATGGTGTTAAAAACAATAAAGTTCCTGGAATTGATTACCTTGGAATTGATCCGTGCAGAGCTATGGAAGTACAGTGGCCTAACAACACAATCAATAGGCTTTATGATCTACTGGTCGGTAGTTATATGGGAAACTGAGAATGTTGGCGTTACGTACCCGTGTATAAGAAAGGTAGCAGAAAGAAATGCGAAAATTTCAGACGACCTCCGTGGCGCAGTAGGCGAATAGCCGACTGAGACGCCAGGAGGTACCCAGCGGATTCGATTCGATTTACCAACAGAGTAGGTTTAAGTTATCATTTCAAGTATCAAAACACGTGAATCGCTCTAAGTAATAAAATGATTGACATAGCAATTTGTTGGATGCAGGAAAGATCATTAATCATAGAGACATCAAGGAAGTAGGTACACACGGTTACCCACCAAGCTATAAAATTCCAGTTTATGCTGACTTCTCATTGTACGAAAAGCCTACTCAATGCGAGGTCAGCTTAAACTGGAATGTATAGCTTGATCTGTATACCTACAGAAAACTCAATAATTTAAGTTCATTCGCTATGCAATTACTGAGTTTTAAAATTACATATTAATTAAAAGTTGGAGCTCAAAACTGTAAAAATCTTATAAATTTAAATAACAAGCTTCCGCCCACAGCTTTGCATGCGAGGTTTGTCAATTACCCTCCTTCTTCACAGTCGGATAAAAAGTAAGATGTCTCAATCACGGTTACAATGTACTATCTGATTTTATCTCGAAATCGGTCCAGCTGTTTAGTCGGGAAAACAGGCATAAAGACAGACAGGCAGAGTTACTTTCGAATTTCTCATATTAGTATGGATTACTCTCCATCATGTACACACGGCTACATATCAAGCTATACATTTCCAGTATAAGCTGACCTCGCATTATGTAGTACCTACTTATACAATAAGTAGCAAAAACTCTGTCAGATCCATAAGGGTGTGATAAAAGTATCAATATTTGGTCACAATCATGTAATAGTTTACCAGAAAAAAAATAAAACAAATACCCGACTAATATTATAAATACGGGATTTATCACGTACCATCTTATCACAAAAAACACCGATAAGACGGTACGTGATAAATCCCGTATTTATAATAATGATTGAATTCAATCACGAAAGTTTTTTAAGTAAAATACCCGACTAATTTAATTATTTGGCGCTCAAAACTTACCTCTGGCAACATCGGCAGGGCTACGCGCCGCGCCGGGCGGTGTGGAGGGGCCAATAACCCACGTACTTAGAATAGGTACTCCATCTACGCCCACGTACAACATTGCACGACGTTCAAAATTTGCTTAATTTTGGGGTAAAATTCTGATTATTCTCGAAATTAAAAATGAAATAACTATCAATTTATTTGGTGCAGCTGTTTTCTAAACATCTGTACGACTTTCATTTCTATATCGGACTTGAGAGTTCTACATGCTCTAAGATGTCGGAATACGTTCTTTATGGATCTGGCAAAGTTTTGTTACTTATTTGTATATGGATAGCCCCTTTCACAAAACAAGTTTTGTGCAGTAAAACTTCTTTACGCACGCTTGACTTGGGGAGTAAGCTGGTGAATGCGTTACGAAAACTGCGAACGGAAGTTAAGAGGGAGATATGTTATTCTAGTGGAGATACGTTTCATATATTTTTAAACGTTGTGCGAGTTGCGTCTGTCCAGAATGAACATAGACTGATCGACCTACAGACGTGTGGACAATTTTAATAACAACACACTTGTTTTTTAGGGTAGGTACCTACCTCCTCTATTATGGAAGTTGGGGTTATTTAATTTTTACCTATGCACCTCCATACCATAGTAGTGTATCGTTGAATAGGGTCTTCTACGACACTACCTACGAGGTTACCTCAACACTTTTTGATTCAAGAGCCTGTTTATGGAATTTTAAAGTTGCCACTTTCGTAAAAGTAGTGTCGCCCCAAACCCTCCTCCCTATACCATTCTTGTGTATACCTAACTAAAAATTATCCAATAAAGCAAATAAAATTATTTTAAAATAAATATGTATATTACTTAGGTATAGTATTTTTCTGTACAATATATCTCTAATCAGATGTGCTTAGAGCTTATTTGAGATCTTACATTATCTGATAATGCCTTTGTTTCTAATAGCTGTTTGAATTTGAGTATCAATACTTGTATAATACTTCATATGACTCAAAAGTTTTACAACCCTCTTCAAGTCTCCGTCAAAGAATGCTTTAGACAATTCTTTCTGTAGCTTGGTTATAACTGCTTTATTTTCTTTGTTTAGGCTCATGATTTCTTCCTCCGAGGTAGCGTGTTCAACTTCTTCATTCTTCTCCATGATGTTCATGAGGAAATCCTGGTCCACCTCAGTTGTCTCCAGGAGATTTTGACCTCTGAGTTTGAGCATGTAAATTCCTGAAATCAATACGGCATTTATTATTTACAAGATCAGCTAGCACATATCCATTGTCCACTTAAGTTGTAACCACAACTGGATACTTATCAGAAGGTTGATATTGGTAATAAACTGATCCCCAAAGAGGGGAATGGAGAGGTCTGCCGAAGGTAGTCAATCACTGGCAAATTAACTTTAAATTCAATCAGGACCCTATCAAGCACTAACCATTGGTAGATAATGACCACTTGCAATGAGGGGATTATCAGTGGGTTTTTTGCATTTTAGTCGGTCTACCATTGTATAGCACACGGAGAGTCTGAGACAGACCCCTAAGTGTGAAATTTGGCATGGATAAAGAGGAGCGAAAACGAAATAAAAAATATTTACTTAAATAATATTATGTACATGAATGAATAAGGTCGAATTTCGACCATTGCTGTGCACTACCAACTAAAAGATAAAAAATTAAACATGAACCAACCTCTTGATAATGGTTCCAAGAGCGTTTTGTAAGCCTCATTTACCAACGATGAATACTTCTCAGATATTTCCTGTTCTTCTTTTTGGCTGTAAAATATAAGTGTATAGTTAGGTATGTTATGCTCCTAACTGCAGGGTTTGGTAGAGTTCAAGAATGTACTCATTGGTAGTATTTTGTTAGGTTTTGTAGGTACCTATTAGAATATTTATCAGGATGAAGATACTTCTGTAAGTCCTTAAACTTCTTGGCTAAATCACTTTCATTCAAATCATAGGTTTCTTCGACACCCATTATTTTGAAATAATTTTTACTATGATCTGGATCCTGCAAAGCTTTGCAATTTGGACAGAATAGGTCGGAAACTAGATTATTGGCATCTTTTCTACACGACCAACACGTTAGATGTCTGAATTGCCTTAGATAAACTAAATTCCTGGTGTGATTTTGAAATAACCTTTGAACGATCATAATATAGTTTTGATATCTCTGTCTTGTCTAAGAACAAAGACCTTGCAGTTAATGAAACCAGCCCAAAGGAAACGTACTTCCCTGTCACTAATAGCGATATTTATTAAATTTTATGTACAAGATAAGTAGGTACTTATTTTCTTGCAATGTTGCAATCTAACCAACACAAGAAAATAAATAACTTCAGTTTTTCACTTCACCTCCCTCAGCTGTTAACCGTCAAGTCACACACACACAAGTCAACTCAATTGTGTCAAACAATCCAACCAAAGACAATGACAGACAAGCAACAGCTGATTGAATCAAACCAAGCAAACAAGTTTTAAAAACCATTTCCGGTTACGATATTACCACTAGCGATGGAACGTTTCACAAGTATTTAGCATTGAAATATCCATGAATGAAAAATCATTTGTAGCATCTTCTACTTTTGTTCGCATAATCTGCTAAAAATAATTGAATTGAAATCACTTCGGGTTTCATCGTTGGCAGTTCGTAGCCATTCGGCCCCCGTATTACTAAGCCAAATTACTGTCGTATCGCTAACGCTAGTCAGGGTCATCCCTTTCACACGTACAGTACGTAATAAGGCTACGGGTCTGCTAAAAATCCCAGAGGGCTTAGCCAAGTTATATTTGCTTCGAATCGATTCATTTTCTACATAGGTTTGTTGACGATATATATTATGTATCACATGAGATAGCATGTGTCATACATTTACGGACTTATCGACTAGCGTCATCGCTAATCGAATGCAACTTGGCTATGCCCTCTGTTTGAGTCACGTCGTTCGCTCTCAGCGGACGGGACTCGGGACTCGTCGAGCGTTTTCGTAAATAAATAGCAGCGTAAACCGACTTTACAGACAACTAATTTTTCCTATATAATTAGACATTAACATCCCGATAATTTATTTTAAGTACTCTTTTCATTACATGAATTGTTCGTAACAATGATATGTACTCATAACTAAAAAGTTTTTAAATACAAAAAGTAGTTTTACTGGTCTTTGCAGTCCACTGCGTTTTAAAACTTTGGCGCTAGTACGTATTGTCAGTCCCAACCCAAGCCTTTTCAAGTATGGGGGAAAGTTCATTGTAAATAAATACAATGTACATACCTTATTAATAAGTTAGTAATATATTGGCATAATTGCATTAAATCCGACCCTTTTGCCTTTTGACCGATGTCGTGGAAGTCTGACTTCAGGTCACTTCTGACAGTAGCACATCATACAAATAACGTCACTCAGTGTCAGTAGTTAGCAACTAGAAAGAAGTAAAAAAAGCGGGAAACTTCGTAAAAGGCGGCAGCTTAAAAATTCCTTCCTAAATTTTAATATTAATTTTATTTGATAAAGTAATCAGGAGAGTGTGATTTACTTGTTATCTTAATCTTTATTGTACCTATTTATAGTGTAGTTTACATATTTTAATTAGTTGGTAAGTCTTTTTATTGTTTTTTGTCCGATGGAGATGGAGGAGCCACCGGACCCCGGGGCACGGTCCCTCCGGCTAGTAACTTTGTAACAATCTCCAACAGTTTCGATAAACTTGCATCAAATGAGTCCGGTATGGACACGGACACTTCTGTTTCAAACTCAAAGAAATGTCGTAAACGAAATCGTGTAAACAAAGTGATGTGCAAGCACTGTAGTAAAAGGAAGCGGAAACATGGTTCAAATGAGTCTAAAGGTTGTAACTGCGATGGAAATATATCACCGAGTAGTGATAATAATGACCCTATTCCAGTATCCGTTTCTCCTTCAGTCGATTCATCTACTCTTGCATCATTAAATTCATCTACACCAGCCGTGACGGTGACGCCGCCAGCGCTGCCAGTCACAAGAACTCAGTATGACTCTACAGATAATGCCCCATTTATTGTACATGTGCAACGAGTTACTGACTCTCCTAATGACGGCTCCACACTCCACCCCATCATATTTGGGAAATTCCTGAAACATAACAGTATATATAATGTTGTGAATAATAGTGTTAAGAGAATAGGAAGAAATAGAGTGTCAATGGCTTTTGATAATTATACAGATGCTAATGCTTTTATTAACTTTGTCAGTTTAAGCAGCAACAACTTCAAAGCATTTATACCAACTTATAACGTCTCACGCATGGGGGTAGTCCGCGGAGTGCCCACATACATCTCTCCAGAGGAGATGATGGAATGCACCACGGTTCCCAGCGGTTGTGGGAAGATATTAAAAGTTAGGCGTATCAATTACAAGAAAATTATTAATGGAGGTCCAGTGTGGAAACCAACTCAGACGGTGGTTGTAACATTTGATGGTCATGTGTTGCCTAACCGTGTTTATATGTGCTATAATGCCTTACAAGTTCAAATATATACCTACCCGACCATCCAATGCTATAACTGTTGTCGTTTTGGACACACTAAGTTACAATGTAGATCTAAGCCACGATGCTACAAGTGTGGTCAGGAGCACTCAGATGACTCATGTGATATTGATGAGCAGTGTGTTTCTTGCTGCACATGCGGGGGAATACACTTTGCAACTAGCAGATCATGCCCAGAATATACCAGACAACAAAAGATTAAATTCTCAATGGCTGATAAGTGTATTTCCTACGCGGAAGCTTCCAGGATTCACCCACCTCTGTCTCGATCTTATGCTGAAATTTTAGCTACATCCAAAGATCAAACTACTTCATCTAATAACTTCCGCAAAACTAATCAGTTTTCTTCTAGCGAGCCTTCCTCTTACAAAAAGACAATATTCATGAAACCGCGTTTGCCTTTTAAACCAGTCAAAGGTTATAACCAGAAAGAGCACCGCAATCTTATTAATGAACCATCTCTGACCCTAACAAATGGTTGCGCTCTAAAAGAGGTTCCTCTTTCAGATAAGCAACCAAGTATATCAGATATTATTAATTTATTAAGTGCATTATTAAAATCCAAAATTATAGAACCGTCCAACGCAGCCATAATAACAGACACAATTAGTATTCTCAACACCCATAATGGATCACACCAGATCCACAGTTCAGTGGAACTGCAGGAGTGTACAAAGTAAAAAAAGTGAAATTGTATATTTAATTAATAAATATGACCCTTTTATTTTCTCTATCACAGAGACCTGGCTCAAGCCAGGCTCTGTGTTTAAATTGAGTGGCTTCTCCTGCCTCAGAGATGATAGACCTGATGGATGGGGAGGAGCCGCTCTTTTTATAAAAAATCTATTATATTTTCTCATTTTCCTTTACCTTCTCATAATAATGATAACTTTACTGCTGTAGCTTGTTTGATAGTTAATATATGTTTTGTATCTATTTATATTCCACATCCTTCCATCCAAATATTTAGTGAAATTGAAAATTTACTTGCATATCTTCCAAAGCCATGTGTTGTTATGGGAGATTTTAATGCTCATCATATGTCATGGGGTAGCTCAGTTTCTAACTGCCATGGTAAATACCTCCTAGAGGTGATAGACAATCAAAACCTCTGTGTATTAAATGATGGTTCTCCAACACGTCGCACAAACCCACTAATAAATCAGAGTGCTGTTGATTTGTCCATTACTTTCCCTAGCTTGGCATCTTCTATTGCCTGGAAAACAGTACCATCCACACATGGTAGTGATCATTTTCCCATCATCCTTAGTTTTTCTGAATTTAAACTCAATGACATTCCAAATGTCCCACCTAGAATGAGATACAAAATTAATAAGGATAAATGGAGTGATTTTAAATGTCATGTTGAAAACAATGTGAACATGTTACCAAATATTTCTCAAGGTGTTTCTACTTGCGCGGATAGTTTCACTAAAAGTTTAATAGAAGCTACTGATTCAACTTTTCCGTTGAAAAATAGTGCTTCAGGCAAGCTACCATTCCACCATGGTGGGATGCAGAGTGTAGTGTGGCTGTTGCTCAGAGAAAGGAGGTAGAGTTAACTTATAATATAGATATGTCCGAGGATAATTTCGACAGACTGACTGGCGAAGTACTTAAAACTTCGAAAGCTAAAAACTAAAACGAAACTAGAACTAAAAAGTTACTCAAGGAAAAGAAATTCCAAGGTTGGAGAAGATTTTGCTTGACTATATCTCCAAGTACAAAACCGTACGAAGTCTGGAGAAATATAAGACTACAGATCTGGAGTTAGTCCATCAACTGTTGTAACAATGCCACCTCTGAATGATAGTTTTCTAGACCGTTTGGCTCCACTGACAGTGCCAACAAAACAATTATTTATTTATTCAATCCCTGTTACTATTTCCACTTGCCCTTACGGCCTAGACGCTCCTTTTTCTATGAACGAGCTGAAGGGTATTTTATCAGAAACATATGATACGGCTCCTGGTAAAGATGGTATTCCATAATCATTCTATACACATCTTGGTGATAGCTCCTTGCAATATTTTCTTGACGTTATCAATTCCGTCATGTTGACAGATGACATTCCTTCAACATGGAAAATCCAAATTGTATTGCCACTATTAAAACCAACTAAAAATCCTTCAGATGTCATGTCATATCGACCAATAGCACTGTCTCCGGTTATTATAAAAATTACGGAACATCTAATTGAAAATAGAATAGAATGGTACATTGAAAATCAGAATATTTTACCTAATAGCCAATATGGCTTTAGGAAAGGTAGGAGTTCAATGGATAGCGTGAGTGTTTTTATAACAGACATTCGCTTGGCCTTTTCGCAAAATAAATCCGTTGTTGCAACATTTTTAGATATAAAAGCTGCGTATGACAATGTTTAAATTGAGTTACTAATAAACAAATTAAATATATTAAAGGTCCCATATATTTTATCCAACTTCATACGAAATATGTTAACTGGTATAGTTATTATTTTAAATTCTACAGAACTCTCCAGAGTTGCATGGAGAGGTTTGCCTCAGGGTTCTGTTTTAAGCCCTCTTCTCTACAATATATATATACATATGATTTGGAAGCGTCTGTGAGTGACACAGTTAGTATATTACAATATGCTGATGATTTGTTAATATACTCCATAAGTAGTTTCATGGATATAGCTGCATCTAATATAACATTTGCTCTGAGATTTTTAAAATTATGGTTAGATAAACACGGCTTGGAACTATCACCTGCAAAAAGCACCGTGGTTCCTTTTAGTCGTAGCTTAACCCACCGCCCATAAATTTTAAGTACGATGGTATTACTATACCCGTTAAAAGTCATGCCAAGTTTTTAGGCGTCATCTTAGATTCTAAGCTTACTGGTCATCCACATTGCGAATATATTGTAGAAAAATGTGAAAAACATCTTAATCTGCTAAGATGCCTCACTGGTGTATGGTGGGGTGCCCATCCATTCTCTTTAAAATTGGTGTACAATGCTTTGATTCGAAGCACTCTTGATTATGGCACTTATTTGTTAGAGCCTGGTAGAGTTACTGCATTTAAGACTTTAGATTCTATCCAATCCCGAGCAATGCGTATAATTATGGGAGCAATGAGATCCAGTACTATCAATGCGTTGCAGATAGAATGTGGCGACCCACCTTTACATTTAAGATGTAATATTTTGGCAACAGGTTCTTCTTCCGTGTCCTACAAACGTCTAATCATCAGCTACTTCCTAGAATTCGGCAACTTTCAAAGCTTGTTCGCTCATCTTCGTACTGGAATCATAAATTGCCTCCGAATCTCATTTATAGTTTTCACACATATAGAACCTTTTCAGCCCCAACCCATCAATCATTACTTCTGCCCATTTTCCATTGCAACTTCCAGGCCGTAATAATGCTCCCTAATGTTTATTTTGACCTGAATGTTGATCGTGGTGACAAATATACTAATTTATTTATTTATTTATTTAATACTTTATTGCACAAAAATACAAATTACATGTACAAAAGGTGGGCTTAATGCTAATAGCATTTTCTACCTGCCAACCTCAGAGGTAACAAAAAAGGTTGGCGTGCTAACTTTTAACAATATTAATGTTTATTAAAAAAAAACAAAAGAAACACAAATAACAATAAACTCCGATTACAGTTAGAATAAATACATAAACCTACTTGATATAACAATAATAATACATAGAATATATATGTGAGAAATATAACAAATATATATATATATTTATAGATATAAAACAAAAAATACTATTACATACAACACACATAGGTACTACGTTTTCATATATTTTAACAGCCAGTGGAGGACTGCAAGAAAAGACTGTAGACTAGTCGTCTGAAAACCGGTTTACTAGGCGCCTTTTTAATATGAGTAGGGAAAGAGTTCCATAGACCGACAGCTACCACCTCAAAAGAGTTGCCACGGAAGGCCGTTGAGTGTTTCGGGGTAGCGAGAAGGAGAGAATCAGTGGATCTGAAGTTTTGGTCATGGGTGTCAGAGAGGTAGGAAAATTTGCATTTAAGATAATGGGGAGTAAAGGGGTCCCTAAGGATCGAAAAAAGAAGACATAAAACTCTTAACTTTCTCCTGTCACGAATTGAGAGCCATTTCAGTTTGGAGCGATACTCAGACACATGATCATACTTACGGAGACCGTAGATGAACCTAATGCACGTATTGAGCAGTCGATCCAATTTGTTAAGGAGGTCCTGATTAAGGTCTAGGTACGATATATCCGCATAGTCGATTATAGGTAGGAGCAAAGAGTTGACTAGGGATATTTTAGTATTTGTTGGGAGAAAGTTTTTAAAACGGATAATAGAATGGAGAGATGCAAAAAATTTACGGGATACTTCCTTTACCTGAGCCACCCAGTTTAGGTTAGCATCGACAAGGAGGCCAAGATTTTTGACCACCCCGGTGCAAAAGGAATGATGCAATCATTATATACTAAGGGGTAAGTTTTTAAGTTTTTAAAGTTTCTAATATCTATTTTAATTCAATTGTCGATGAAAGATGGCATGGATGGCATCAAATTTATACTGATGCTTCCAAGCATTCATAGTCAGGTAGTGTTGGTGTAGGTGTTTATCACAAACAGTTCAATATTGTCCAAAAAATTTAATTTCGCTCCGAGACTTCAGTCTTCACTGGCGAATGCTACGGCATTGTGAAAGCGTTAGAATATGTTTTGTTAATGAAACTCGAAAATTACTGTTATTTTTAGCGATTCTATGAGTTCTTTACAATCACTTATTAAATATCCTTTTCGCTCTAAACTACACTTTCCACTTATATTAGAAGCTAGGATGAAACTGTTACAATGTAATGCGAAAGGATTTACTGTTAATTTTGCGTGGATACCTAGCCATTGCGGTATATTGGGTAATGAATATGCTGATAAATTAGCTAATGAAGCTGTGGAGTGCGGAGACCATTTCCCTTACAAAAACTTTTCTCAGGATCTAATTGCTCTGCCCAAGGTTTATATTATGGAAAGTTGGAATACAGATTGGGACGACTCCAGCAATACTAAGGGTAGATATTATAGGCAAATTCAAACAATGATTCCCATCAAACACTGGTTTTTTAAAATGAAACGCAGTAAACGTGCCACTACTATCACAATAAGAATGCGACTAGGGCACACGTGCACGCCAGCTCATCTAGCGCGGATGAAAATCTTAGATGACCCATCTTGTAGTTGTGGAGATAAATTTGGTGATGTAAATCACATTTTCTTTTCGTGTATTAACAATAACCACGTTGAATTTTACAAAGATCTTGTATCCCTTCATGTTCCGCTTCCTTCAAATATTAAAATCCTTCTCTCCTCCTTAGATCCATCCGTGTACCAATGTTTAGAATCTTTCATTTGTACAAATAATATTAATATATAAAATCACAAATTTGCGAATGTCAATTTTGTAAATATCTCTTATCTTGTATAATTTCTCATTAATGTATCCTCTCCTGATCCTTTCCTAGTTTAGTGTATATAACCCGAGTTTTGTATTTATTCTGTTTCCCTAATTTTTTTTTATTTGCAAATGACAAATGCACAAACAGTGCGACGCCACAAAAAAAAAAAAAACTAGCAAGAAAGAACAACATACGAAAAATCATTGCCTGTGATTTTTCACAGGTGAAATAGCAGTGATAAAAAATGATACATCTTGATTATACGAATTAAAAATAGCAATCATTTCCAGGCGACCATTTCCATTACGATAATAAGACCCAATCAAATGAATCATTGCAAAACTTTCAATGTCATTGCATTGGTGGTTAATGTCATATTTGTCAAAGTCAGATAATTCTAAAAGAAAATCAATCAAAACAAAACATTAGACAAAATAAAAATAATCTAATTTTCGTCAATTAAAATGACATCATATTTCAGTGTCGATGCTGGTGATGCAGCGAACTTCCAGAAAGAAATATCCCATATGATGCACGGTTTCGGCGACAATCCTAATCCAAACCCGGCTACAGTTGTTCTCATCGAAAGTATCGTTTTACAGCAACTAAGAACAGTTCTGCAGGAGGCCTACAAAATCTCCGAAATCCGCGGCAAAAAAAGCATAACAAACTATGAAATAATCTTCCTCATGCGTAAGAATATCATGAAATTAAAACAACTACAAGACTATCAGCTGTCTCTTGAGAATATCGACAATAAGACCAGTAACATGGGCCTAACAGAAGAGGAGCTTTTATTTATAGACGACGAATCTAATCAGAAGTTGAGACAGAGAAGAACACATCTAGAAATAATTGAAGAATTAGATGAGTTGGATGCTGTGAAGCATGTTAAAGTAAATACAATAGCACAAACACGAAAACTCAGGGCTTCAAGACTCTCCGAACAACTCCCTTTAGAAAAGTATGAGGCATATCACAAAGCAAGGTGTGCGTCGTTCCGTTCCAATGCTACATTCAATAAAGGATTTTCTAAATTAGAAAAATGGGTGAATCCGAACAAGGAACTTAAACTGACAACTTTGGCATTAGAAGTGCTTGCTTTTATTGCTTACGAGACTGTTGCAGAAATAGTTGACAGTGTGTATCTAATCCGGCAAGATGCTAAGAAAAAACCTGGTGATCCGTTCAGCAAATTTGAAGGAGGTTTCTTTTGCAATCCTGGGGCTTTGCAGAATGCAGTATATGTTAAGTCAGGCTATGAAGGCTTTCCTGCCATCACTGTAGCAGAAGTAAGAGAGGTGGTGAGAAGATTTTTTGTGCCTGGAGGAGGCATGAATGGACTGTTTTCTAGGAACATGGGTCAAGATGTTCCTATTAAGTTTATTGCTTTTTCCTAAAATTGTAATAAATATTTATAAGCATAAATTGAATTTTGAATCATTGTTGTCCGATTTCAAAATTATCTTAATAACATAATTTGCTATTAGCAACAGTAGCAAGCGACTAAATAAACTTTATATTACTAGTTTAGTTTCATAATCCTCTTCGCTCTGCCCCACTAGTGTGGATTATGAAACAAATAAAAAATCGTTCTATCATAATCTTGCTTGAGATTATGAGCTATTATATTAAATGCAATTTCATAAATAATCTGAATTTATACTGCTTGACGTTTTGCATACCTACTAAATGTTCTGTCGTCTACTTATACTACAATCAATACGAGGAGCATTTATCGCATAGTGGGTATTATGATGGCACAATTTTTTTATTTGTTTCGTATTCCCTAGGTACTGGTGAGGCAGAGCAGGGGGTACTATGAAACTAAGCGATATTACCTACTACATTTTAATTTTTGTTATAAAAATAATGGTATATTTCGAGTCATGAATTTCAAACTCGTAGTTAAGGGCGCACTATACCTGGGGAGACGATAAATCGCTTATTGAGAAACAATGTTTTGTTCAACAAATTGTGTGCTTTTAATTTGTAATTCATAAATGTTATAGCTAAGGATACGTGCTAGAACGCCTGTGTTGTGAAAATACGATTCCGTAAAATTTTCTCAATAGAAAAAAAATCCAAAGATGACTCCAAATTTATCTTAAAACCGTTCTTATGCGATGAATACTTCAATTTAGATCTCGAAACTTTATATAAAAATTCTACACAACATAAATAAGAGCACCTGTGTTTTAAATTTTCAAAATACCTTTTGATTTCACCTTAAAATAAAAATTCCTAAGTTTTACACTAATGAAACCATTCGCTTCGGACGCCCGCTCCGTGATTCAGTTCAGTCTGACCTCGGCTTTCAGGCGGGGTACCTACCCGTGACGCTTGTCCCTCCAAACGAACACGTAATTCATAAGTAGAATTTAATATTTAGTTGGTTTTTGTAAGGACGCAGTAATGAGAAATAAGCACAACAAGAAAATGAAGGGATTGAATGATATAAAAACCGGTCAACATAATTCATACTAAGAACCACGGTGAGATAGGACGTGCAGCGGCGCGCGGAGAAGCGGGGGTGAAATACGAGTTTGGGCTGAGGTATAGTCAACTCATAAATAAAAATGTCTGAAGATAGAAGTATTTTTTTATCGGTCTGGAATTTATTGGTTGGTGGACTCACGCACGGGTGAAATGCACTATCATCATGGGTCTTCAACACTTCGACCATGGTTGGAATGTAGCACTGGTGAAAAATAATTGTCACTGTCAAAGAGAATAGTCAGTCACTCACTGTCTCTTCTCTACTGTCTGTTTATCAGAATCAGCCTCCCGCCCGAAAAACAAAACAAAAAATATTTTCCAAAGAAAGTTCTTTAAACAATAATAAACATAGTGCGGTGAATGTGAAATAAAATGGATTTCGACTACGAGTCAGATGATTCTACGAACTTCCAATCAGAAATATCCAAAATGATGTATGGCTTCGGCGACAGTCCCAACCCGAATCCTGAAACAGTTCTTCTCATCGACACTATCATCTTACAACAGCTGAGATCCTTGCTAAAGGAGGCTTACGAACTCTCCGTCGAACGCGGCAAAAAGAACATCACGAACTACGAACTGATATACCTAATATACGCGAATAGAAATGTACTGAAACTGAAGCGTTTGCATGACTTTCAATTGGCTCAGGATGCTATTGAAGATATCGATGACGTCGTTCTGCTCGAAGAGTTCATCGACGATGAAGATGTTATCGAAAAGGACTGCAGTGCAAGCCGGAAAAAAAGAACTCACATAGATATTATCCAAGAGATAGATTCGGCGGGCTTAGTGAAGAAAATTAATTACGATTACCTGGGACACTTACGGAAAATACGAGCTAAAAACGTAACGGATGCTATGACACCTGAGCAGTACGAGTCCTTCCAAGAAGCGAGACGCAGCTCATTTCGTACAACTGACGGCCATCGATTTTCAAAACTAAACCAATGGATAAACTCAAAAAATGAATATAAGATTACAAATTCAGCTTTGGAAATACTCAGTTTTAATGCTTATGAGACAGTGGCTGATATAGTAGATGCTGTGCTGCTCACTCGTCAGAATTCATCTAGAGGTCATAATTATATTTCATCAACTTTGCAACTGGGTAATGGAGTGTCCGTTCAATGGGCTATTGGAGTTATGGAAGTGCACGAAGCGTTAACAAAGTACTTCACACCGAGAGTTTGGTTAAACAGCTTATTTTATAAACACATGGGATTGGAATACCTTTTTGATAGTGATTAGGAATGTTAGATTAATCTTAATTGTTCAGTGTGCTAGGTGTCTTTCTCTATCTATATTAACTTTTATACTATAAATGACTTATTTATTAATTGTAGAGCATAAAAAACATTTGTAGTGTTGGTGTTTTTATAACTAAAACTGTTCGAGCATGAAATTCGATTCATGCATAGATTTTTGAACTTTTTGAAAAACTCATATGTCTACACTTGAATCTTGATTCAGTTTCGAGTGTAGTTCTGGCATACAGACCTTACAGTGAAATAATCATAATACTGGGTCTAAAAAAACTACTCCCTAAATGTAATTCATCACTTGGAAGTAACTTTACATCTTGTACTAATCTATTACATTATTGTAACCAAGTCTTCATACATATTGTCCTTTCTTCTTACAAATACATTTGTTAAATATTATCAATAAATATTTACCTCCAGAGTAAATTAAAATTATCATGAGCCAAGATAAGAGTTGTTTTATTTTCTACTTGCTGACTAGACTCAGCTTTGCACGGATTTTTATAATAAAAAAAGTCTTAGGAAAAGCACTTAGGAATAGCATTTCTTTCAACCAGTGAAATAAATTTTAAAATCGGGATATTATTTCAAAACCCTGCTCTGTAATCGGCACGCCGACAGGTACTTGTTTTACTTTAGTTTAAGATAGACATATTAAGTGTATTCCTATGTTTAGTTAGAACATTAATATTATAAATAATCCATAAATAAAAACTCCTCCGATATTAACATACCTACCATAACCAAAAGTTCACACGGGGTCATGCGTTTACGCGCGGGTTCTGTCGGAGTTTTTTTTTTCAGTCACAGATTCTTTAAACCTGTTGTTTACTATTTTTACTTAGCGGAATACAATTTTTTTATTAAATCATATAAATAATATATTAGGCTATAAAATCAAAGAACATTTACATAGATAACTTTTATATTTTCCAAATCATAAGCATTTAAATCTAAAATTCGCGAAACAATCATAAGATTTTCGTGTTCTACCTGTGATTTGTATTACAACTTATTAACAAAATGGCATAGGTGGCATACCTCAGTAAGCCTATTTTATTTAGATTTTAGTAGGTACAATAAGATTTTAAGGGGAGTCCGCCCATACAACACGTACTACCAAGATTATTTCTAATTGGAGCATACCTTAATAAGGTATTATTTTAATTTGAATAGTATTTATCTAGGTTCCCAACTATATATTAGATCAAAAATTTTACCTAAAATGAAATAGAAGCGTATCGCATTCTGCATGTTTTTACGTCATAAAAGACCTGTTTTCAACCTAATTGTTTCGTATTAAAAACAACAACATTCTAAGTATCCTAGTCATGGGAACATAGATTATATCGTCTAGTTTCAGAATAACAACACAATGAAAAAAATACAACAAGTTTTCAGTCATCATTTTTGGTATTACGGAACACGACCAAAATCTAATCAAATTTAGAATTGTTCATTTGCTATCACTGTCGCTCTGCGTGGCTAAACTTCGTCACTAAACAGGGATAGCGATATTCAGGCCGATGTTTTTTGACGCGGCCGAATTGAAGTTGCGCTCGGGGTTCGCCGGCTTCTTAATACATTGCTACTAGAAAAATATTGATAAAACTTCCAAAACGCAGCGCCGGGGCACTCGACTGCAGCGCCAATCAAAATGTTTTTATTCATTATAACCACAAGGATCACTTGGAAACACCAGTTTTACTGCCGGTTCCTTCGCGACCAAGACAGGAAAGAAAAACAAGAAACAAGACTGGTTGTTCTTTTTAATGAAACAAAACAGAAAATAAACTACGTCTAAATTGTAACATTTTTGCATAGAAAATACACCCATGCATTTTTGTCAGAAGGTCATTTTTCTATCAAGCCCGGCTGACCTACGCTGTGATATCCAGTGCGCGGCCCCCGTTCGAGAAACTTTCTGCCGACGGCCGTAGGTCGGTACCTCTTAATCTTGAAGCGATATGCCCTGTCCAGCCGCCCATTGCCACACTTCGCCTTGATAATCCTCTGGACTATGTCAGTAATTCTCTTTGAGTTAACCTTTGTATAATGTGGTTAAAACAATTTCCATCTGTTTGTGCGACGGGTCGGTTGAATCTGGAGTGAAAAAAATAATCAAAAAGCTGAAACTTTATTATGCGTAAAACCTTTGCATGTTTCCTATCGAAGTAAAAAAGAAAACTTTTTGAGTATAAGTTCGGTTACTTGCATACGGTTTTATTGAACAATTAAATTTAGTTCAGAGCAATTTTGCTCGACAAAAGTTTGTCCACCTTAACATAGAATTTTTGAAGCACTCACAAATTCAATTTTGTCGTGCCGTGAGTTGCGGTCGCTTGCGATCTAGCCTGGAAGCTAGTGATTGGTACATAAATGACATACAAAAAAGGCGTTTGTTTGATCTGTTAATTTAATTTTTGTCTGTAGAGTGCCTTATAGTCTGGCAAGTGAAATTAGGTAGAGAAGAGACTGAAAACGCGCGGCAAATTCAAGTCAATCAAGACCGGTCAATTACGAGTAGGACTCGCGCACCCAGGTTTCTGAACCTACCTTTTATGTTAATTTATTTATGTGAGTGATTCAAGAAAACCGATTTCAAAAAACTGCTCTAGGTCTGCAATAATTTTTCTGTAATCTTTGTATATTTGGGAGGACACGTGAGGAGGATATAGATCAAGAAACTTTTCCCATAACTGTTTAATTGAAGGCACTCTGACGAGTAATTTCACAAAGAAAGTTCACAAATATATAAATAATAATAAATAAATATTGCTAGACATTTCACACAGCGCTATCTAGCCCCAAACTAAGCAGAGCTTGTACTATGGGAACCAGATAACTGATAGAATACTTATATCCATTTTTTTTTGTAAATTAGGTACTTATAATATACCTACCTATAGAAAAACCACCAGACCGGGAACAAATATCTGTAGATCATGCAAACATTTGTTCCGCGGCGGGAATCGAACCCGCTACCTCCTGCGTCTCAGCCGGCTATTCGCCCACTGTGCCACGGAGGTCGTCAAATAAAATACATATAAATATAATAATAATATAAAATTCACAATCGTCTAACGGTGTTGGTAGCGTAAGCTAACTAACTAAAATCTTATATCAGTGGTTACGAAGCCGCGCTTGATAATTCAGGATGAAGTAGCATAGAGAACCAGAGATTCGGCGCCAGAACCAGTAATGAATTCCGAGAGAAATGTTTTTCTTGGCTCATTTTCTTCTTACATAAAAATTCACTCTCCGAACTATCTACGTCATTTCTGCCGCGCGTTTCGGTCAAAAACGCTACACATATACCTAATTTATCTATCAATCATATTGTAAAAGTTGAAAAAACCCCCTTAAGTGAATATATTGAATATATTGATATGTGAATATTTCAGCAATTTTTTTTGTTTTTGACCACGATCTCGCTTGATGGTAAGCGATGGTGCTGTCTACGATGGTACAAGCTTGCCTAGAAGAAACCTATTCACTCGCGACTTAAAGATACCCAGGTTGTAGCTATCAGGAAACACAGACTCTGGCAAGTCGTTCCACTCTTTGGCGGTGCGCATAATAAAGGTTAGGGGAAATAAAATATCCGTTATACCTATTTTCAAAAACTGTAAAATGTCTGTAACTAAAATAAAACTATTTTTTCCTTTATGACCACCACCGATTGAAATAGAAATCTGCTCACTGGCATGGCGCCTGGACTACTACGATATAGGGTACCGTACCTACTGGAATTATTAAATATATTTTTGCATACAATAGGGCAGAATTTTATTGGGTATCGAGCCATTCGAAGCAGAAGGTATGGGTTTTGGGTGAGAATCGGATTTGAATTCGGTGCTTGTAGACAAACTTGCTAATAATGGTTTGGATTGCTAGTAAATAAAAATATGTGGTAATGGTGGATGAATAGGTAAGGATAGAGCGATTTACTTTACTGACTTTAGTTATAAGTTATATTGTCTAGAGAGAGAGAAAGAGAGAGAGAGAGAGAGAGTATTTTCGATAGTAGATTTGACTTTTCCCGACCGATTGCTGTCGTGTTACCGTCGCTAATTTTACGTAATACGGTGGCGGGGGTGCACATCTATGACTAAGTTATGGACGAATGGAGTGGAACAAATATCTAAATTCTTTGCAATATATAAGTAAAAATATAGCTCACGACTGTATTAGTTCATATGATGATCATCATTGGATCTGTTACTCAATACGCAGACCTGTGAAGGTATCCCACAAAGGGATAGTCAGAGGTAAGCCCAAACATTACCTACGTTAGATACATGCCTAAAGTTTTTTCTGAGCATTGCCCGGTTTAAATCACAAATGTTACAATGCCATATTAGATATTATTTAGAAAGTTTTGTTACCAAAGAGTATTTATAACAGTCTAGTGAACTTATAAGTTTAGCTTTTTCAAAACTAATGTTTAGTGCTTGACTGCTCTAAATACCTACTTAGCGAGCTGTACTTAGAGCAGTGACCTATGATTTTGAAAGTAGTAACAACCGGTCAGTGAAGGACAACATTTTTTGATGTGTAATATCTTTCCTCTCGGTTTGTGGGAGTGATTTTGGCAAATGGGACGGAAATGTGTAACAGGAAACCGGGGAAGCGCGCGCTATTTGATTTGACCGATGCTTGTGCGGTGGTCAGATGTTACACATCATATGCGAATACTGTAAGGCTCGTATTTTTTACACTGTCATGATAAATAAATAATTATATAATGCCGGACATTTCACACAACACCATCTAGCCCCAAACTAAGCAGAGCTTTTATTATGGGAACCAGATAACTGATAGAATACTCATATACTTTTTTTTGTAAATACATACATACAATATCATCGCTGTTTTAACTAAGTGACGTAACCGACATTTTAGAAAATATTACTAAAAGTCGTAAGTGTAGGTACTTAGGACACTTCGAATGATTTATAATTTTAAGATATGTAGAGACGTCAAACATACATCTAGACATCATAGGTAGAAGATACAGATACGCAGATTAGACAGATCGGTTCGTCTTCAAAAGTAGATAACCCTTTACCGCATACCGACCCAAATTCTGAACATAACTTTAATTGCCTCTAGCATACTTTTATCGCCATCTCTGCATTCAGTTTGCTATCAACACCTATTGCTTAAGACCCTGTTTCAAGTAAAATCAAACAGGTGGCGCTTTACTTGGCTTACGTGCGGTGTGGTTCGTCGATACGTCAGTCGATTCCACCATTTTGAGTTTGCGGTTTCTTGAGTTTTTTTTTTAATGTGTTTATTGCGATGAAAACATACAGAAAAGTGATTTTGATTGAAGAATAATGGATCCCCGGCGATTTTATGGAGAAAAACGTAAGTTACATCATTTCCATCATGATTATTTTGTGATTCAAACTTTGTGCCAAATGTGGAACAACATGCAGTTAGATGATTATGGGCCTGTCAAATTTGGAACAGCATGCAGTAGGGTGTCAAACCAAATTTGGAACTTCATGCAATAGAGTACCAGATCATCATCATTATGTTTTTTTGACCATCCTTACAGTAATGTATTTTTTATTACAGATGCAATGTCACATCGCAGTGCTACCATCATCTCTGAATCCAGTGAAGACGAAAATAGGTGTTACAGGTGTTTAAATAATAAATGAATAAAATACTTACTAGATTTTTTTATACCAGACATTGCCACACTACATATAGTTCCAAATTTGGATACGATACTTTTCTAAGCTGGAGTGCATGTTGTTCCAGATATGAAACACACGGTTTTTTCAGTTTTTCTCCGATTTCCATGTATTTAAATTTTTTATTATATTTTTCTAGCCTATCTTTTGTTAAATAATAATAATCTTTCTTTCAGACTCATGAGGTCCATACACATTTGCTACACACAATACAATACAATACACATAATTCACAATAAATCACCTTAAGTAGTTTAGGTGGCAATGCCCACCCAACGTCTATACATCTTAGAATGTATAAGCATTTCTGCCAGACTTCTAATGATAGCGTTATTACAAGTGTCAACTCTGGACATGAAAGACGCTATCCTCCTACGCTGAATAGCGTTGAAAGTATTAACGCGTGCTTCGTTAAACATTTCGGAGGCACTACAGCAGCGCTTTAAGCCCATCAGTTGTCTAAAAATGTTATTATAGGCTACCCTTATACTGTCATGGGAATAAAGACATGACATAAATTAATTTGAACGAATTTAAAACATCCATGCGGTAAAGGGATAAAAGTAACAATACAAATGTCAGTTACGCCAAAATGTCCGTTACGTCACTTAGTTAGAATAGCGACGATATAATATAGAAAAACATCCAGACCCGGAACAAACATCATAGTAGATCATGCAAACATTTGTTAGTTAGTGGCTAGATAGCGCTATGTGAAATGTCCATAAATATTAATTTTTACTAGCTGACCCCACGAACTTCGTCAGTATAATAGACTCATTCTGAAAACCAGCGTTGGTCTGCACTTAGTGCCTAAGCGTGGACCAACACAAAGCTGAGACTGATCCTTTTTGGGACACCACACAGTACAGAACCTTTTAGCGCCCACGTATTTATGTAGCTCTTGTTAGGTACCTGCATATAATGATCGTTCCTAATTATGTTGTTTTTATATCTGTCTTTCTGTGTTCTTATAGTGTACCTATCATTTTCATAATCAGTGTTGTTTTTATTGTCTTCTCCAATGTATGTTTTATTTTACTACCGTCTGTTTTGTCTGTGCTGTACTGTTGTCCTAAATAAATGTGTTTTACTTTACTTTTCGTACCGCCTTAATTTTGTGTTGCTACGCTGAGTTAATTTATTTTTTTCTCAATATCTTTTTCTGTGCACATACCCACTTTAATCAACCATCTCTATATTCAAAGTAGAAAATTATTAAAGTACTAATACCGCTATTAAAAAATAGGGGTGGGTGGTAGAAGGGTGAAAATTTATGCTTGTGTTTATTTTTTATTGCCAAATCATAAAAAAATAAAAATAAATTGTCCGAAAAATAAAAAAAATTGGGGGTGGAGCATCACATAGGGGTATCAAAAATAATTTACCTCTTATTTTCAGACCTACCAAATATACACAAACAATTTCATAAGAATTGGTCAAGACGTTTCGGAGGAGTTTTGTTACGAACACTGTGACACGAGAATTTTATATTGTTACGAGCTGAGGGATAAAATAATTAAAATGAATCTAACCAAAATAACACTTTTATTCAACACTAAAATGCAATATACGCGATCTTAATCACAACACACTAATTCACAACACTATCGCATAATAAACCACTTAAAAGTCACCGAAACGTTCGCACGTATCGCCAAATCAAGAGTGACTCTGCGGACGTCTCTACGCACTATTTATACCGAGCGTTATTTCCAGAACATTCCACTAGTATCTAGAAAAGTATAGGTATTTCGATTGCCTACTATTTCTTAATCTGTGCAACGGTAGGTAAAAACGTGGTAAGTAGGTCATTCCATACCAAGTATTACCTATTCTGTGACACAGTAGGTATAACTTCGAGGAAACCGACTATTACTTATTCTGTAACAGCCTCGGCGTAACAATATATTGGACTAGCTGACCCCGCGAACTTCGTACCGCTTTAGAATCAATAAATTTTGTGTTGCTAAGCTGATATAGGGGTTGGTGATAAAAGGGTGAAAATTTATATTTGTATGTATTTTTTATTGCCAAATGATACCTAAAAAAATAAAATAAAAAAAAATGTTGTCCAAAACACAAAAATAAATTTTTGGTGTAGACCACCCATAACAGAGGAGGTATGCAAAACAGTTTACGTCCTATTCTCAGACGTACCGAATATACACAAACAATTTCATAAGAATCGGTCAAGCCGTTTCGGAGGAGTTGTGTTACACTGTGACACGAGAGTTTTATATATTATATATATTTAATTTAAGTTTTATGAGATCTGGTGTTTATGTTATTCTCCAACTCGTTCAAAATGTTACAATTTAGACGTAATTTATTTCCTGTATTGTTAAATATTGTAAAAGGATCATCAAAAAACAACCAGCCTTGTTTCATGCATTTCTTTCCTGGCTTAGTCGCGAAGGAACAGGCAGTAAAATTGACTTATCAAAGTGATCCTTGTGATTATAATGAATAAAAGATTTAGACTTTGAATTTGTCACTGCTCGACCACATTGAACATTATTTCTAACTAGTTAAATCGTCTCGCCAAAAGTTCATTCAACTCTTAAAAGAATCAATAAATAAGTTCCACGATAGTCTTTGACTTAGATATTTTATCTAGATTTAAGATCAAGTTTATCACTTCAGCTGAAGTGTATTAGAGAGGCCATAAAATTTACGGGTGTTTAAAACAGCATTCAAGAGTTTTATGCGAGGTGACACTCTGTTTAAACTTCATTACTGGGGAGGTGATGAGAACTTAATATAGATAAGTAGATTATATATGTAGATATAAACATTTGTATCGACACTGATACAAAAAAAAAACGAGTGTGCTTTAGAACACTTCATTGCTTGAATGCTTCATTGGATGCTCTTAACACTGATCTTCTCCAACTTAAGACCTGGTCTGAGAACTACGGCATCCAAGTGAACCCAAACAAATGTCAAGCAATCATTATCGGGAGTACTCGCCAACTTGCAAAAATCGACCTACCCTCAACCACTCCCTTAGTATATAATGATTGCATCATACCTTTTGCACCGGTGGTCAAAAATCTTGGCCTCCTTGTCGATGCTAACCTAAACTGGGTGGCTCAGGTAAAGGAAGTATCCCGTAAATTTTTTGCATGTCTCCATTCTATTATCCGTTTTAAAAACTTTCTCCCAACAAATACTAAAATATCCCTAGTCAACTCTTTGCTCTTACCTATAATCGACTATGCGGATATATCGTACCTAGACCTTAATCAGGACCTCCTTAACAAATTGGATCGACTGCTCAATACGTGCATTAGGTTCATCTAAGGTCTCCGTAAGTATGATCATGTGTCTGAGTATCGCTCCAAACTGAAATGGCTCTCAATTCGTGACAGGAGAAAGTTAAGAGTTTTATGTCTTCTTTTTTCGATCCTTAGGGACCCCTTTACTCCCCATTATCTTAAATGCAAATTTTCCTACCTCTCTGACACCCATGACCAAAACTTCAGATCCACTGATTCTCTCCTTCTCGCTACCCCGAAACACTCAACCGCCTTCCGTGGCAACTCTTTTGAGGTGGTAGCTGTCGGTCTATGGAACTCTCTCCCTACTCATATTAAAAAGGCGCCTAGTAAACCGGTTTTCAGACGACTAGTCTATAGTCATTTCTTACAGTCCTCCACTGGCTGTTAAAATATATGAAAACGTAGTACCTATGTGTGTTGTATGTAATAGTATTTTTTGTTTTATATCTATAAATATATATATATATATTTGTTATATTTCTCATATATATATTCTATGTATTATTATTGTTATATCAAGTAGGTTTATGTATTTATTCTAACTGTAATCGGAGTTTATTGTTATTTGTGTTTCTTTTGTTTTTTTTTAATAAACATTAATATTGTTAAAAGTTAGCACGCCAACCTTTTTTGTTACCTCTGAGGTTGGCAGGTAGAAAATGCTATTAGCATTAAGCCCACCTTTTGTACATGTAATTTGTATTTTTGTGCAATAAAGTATTAAATAAATAAATAAACACTCGACTGAACTATACTTCTTTTTAAAAATATGAATTTATAAAATTGTTCAAGAACGAAATGAAATTACGATTAAGAAATCTCCGTTCGCGTAACGCTAGCAAACTCGCAAACGAACTACTGACTGACATATGTAAATATTTCACGCACTGGCTATGAGAGGAAGAGAGAACTAAAATCTGCGCGCGCACTGCTCTCTTGCTCCTACAGTGGGATACAGACAATAGGCCTGCACTGTGTCTTAGATATACGAAACGTTACTGGCTATGAGAGAATGAGAGAAAGAATATGTGTGCTCGCACCTCTGTCTCTTGCCCCTACTGTAAATAATATACGAAACGTAACTCTCTCTCTTTCTATCTTCACTAACTTATATCTCCGTCTCAACTTCCGTTCGCCGTTCGAAAGGAAAGAAAGATGTTACACATCAACAAAAACACACACAGAAACTACATAAGATGTACACTTTCATATAAACACACTATCAAAATCAAAACAATCCTAATCCTAATCCTAATTCCTAATAATATTATAAACGCGAAAGTTTGTATATAGTTTGGATGTTTGTTACTCTCTCATGCCGGAACGGCTGAACCGATTGCGATGAAATTTGGTATGTACCTAGATCATAACCTGGATTAACAAATAGGCTACTTTTTACTGGCAAACCACGCGTGCGAAGCCGCTGGCAACAGCTAGTATATTATACAACGACGACTTCCATGGCGCAGTGGGCGAATAACTGCCTGCGACGCTAGAGGCTAAAGATTAGATACCCGCCATGGAAAAAATGTATGTATGATTTACATCTATTTCGTCTGTGTTTCTCTTAAAATACAATAGCGGTATGTACCTATTGAAAACACTTATTTTACCTATTATCTAGTTCCCATAGTACAAAACTTTGATTGAATTAATAAATGAAACCACGTTATTGTACCCCACAAAAGAATCAATCATAAAGATAAAAAAACACAGAGCCACAAGTAAAATTGTCGGTCTTATTGCCTAGCTATTTTTTCCACACAACCTTTGGATGGGAAGGATTTTGTAAAATTATTAATGGGATGGTTGTACACACAGCTACACATCAAGCTATAAAGTTCCAGTATAAGCTTACCTCGCATTGTGTTGGCTTTTCGTAGAATAAGAGGTCAGCTTATACTGGAAAATTATAGCTTGATGTGTAGCCGTGTGTACAATTGTACAAAAATTAACAATCATAAATTAAATAAAGGAGAGCGTTAACTAGTTACAACTTTAGTTTGGGTTAGATAGTGCTGTGTGAAATGTATTGCCTTGTTTAGTTATAGGTACGAGTCACTCAGTATGAGCCCTGTGCCAAGGTATATTTAATTCAACTGAGCAAGTGAGCATTTAAAATTATGTTCTGCAGATTTTCATAAGAGTTTTCCAGTAAGACCCGTTTTTCGATCGAAGTGTGAGGCAATAGGAATATCAGGGTAGGTTGCATATACACAGATGTATATCTGGCTTATTTCTATCACAAGACAAACCCATTAACCATTTGTCCATATTGATTTTCCCGTTTTTAGGGTTCCGTACCTCAAAAGGTAAAAAAAGAAACCCTTATAAGATCACTCTCTTGTCAGTCTGTCCGTCTGTCTGTCCGTGTGTCACCACCGATTTTCTCAGGAACGGGTGGATCTAGCAAGTTGAAATTTATACCAGATACTGAGGTCTATAGTCCCCATTAGGCGTATAAAAATCAAGGTCCTTAGTCAACTTGATAAAAAGACATTTAGATACCAAAATTTACCTTAAATTTCAATTTTTTTTATTTTTCGGAATTTTCCCTTTACTTGTGCTGTACCTTGCTTTTAATCAAAATTAACCATTCTAGGTCAACCTGAAGTACCCTATAGGTTTTGGGTCGAAAACCGATATGGTAGTTCCCGTTGACCTTGAATCACGAAACTTTGCAAAAAGCAAGGGCACAAATAAAGGAAAAATTCCAAAAAATAACAAAAGTTGAAAATTAAAGGCTGTCCCCATACATACACAGTTGAAGCCAATTAATATAGTCCTCGGAGTTGTATGGGCGCTCATACTATTTAGAGGACTAGCTTAATCGGCACCAACCTCAAATAAGGTAAATAAATAAAATTGTGCTATTGAATAAAATAAATATTTAAGTGAGGCTTAACAGGATTTTTTTGTCGTTTTAATAGATAATGGTACGGATCCCTTTGTGCGCGAGTCCGACTCGCATTTGGCCGGTTTTTATATCTTAGTTTAATCTAGATTTTGTAAGTGGAATGCTGATTATTTGTTTTGCTATGTTTAAACCTACTCATAATACTTAGATAACTACTTAAATATAGGAATGAAGAAGACGTAAGAAAATAATAACGTTTTCCTACATATGGAATGTTATGTTACCGATGTTCGCAGCCGGTTTCAAGTAGCCTCCTCCTGGCCACTTCAGCTACATCTCGAGATGAGCGTTAGGCCTGACGATTAATTGAGAGGTTCGGCCGAAAATCTAAATTGCCTATCGACCTCTACCCCATATTGTGGCGTTTATACCTTTCTTTTACAGAACAGGGTAGTATATAGAACAGTTTATAAATTCTAAAACCTTGGATCTTTGGTATGAGGGTAGGTCGTAAGGTCGGCGAAACAAAAGGGGAGATCCCCGACTGACTTTCGGCCCCGGGTCCTAGGACAACAGGTCTTGCTAAAGTATTTTTCAAACTTTCGCGATCACTGTACATAATTACTGATTATAACGGATATTTTACGCGTATGTACCTTTTTTATTTGTTACCATTAACCAGATTAATACCCGTTTTAATTAGTAATTAGGTCTTGCTAAGATTCTCAGAACACACCGTTTGCGGACTAGTTCTTCTATTTACCGTCACGTGACGAAGTACGTAGTTGTTACTATCGCATAATATAAGAAATGAACTGAAGGTTTATTAATAAAACTGGCCAAGTGCGAGTCGGACTCGCGCACGAAGGGTTCCGTACCATTATCTATAAAAACGGCATAAAAATCACGTTTGTTGTATGAGAGCCCCCCATAAATATTTGTTTTATTTTGATTTATTTATTTATTTTTAAAGTGAATATATAATTTAATATTCTGTGAATATTTAAAGCGTCTACCTGTCGCCGTTATCAATATCGAGCAAAAACGAGCAAAAAAATCACGTTTGTTGTATCGTGTCAGTGAAAATTTCAACAATCTAACTATCACGGTTCTTGAGATACAGCCTGGTGACAGACGGACAGACAGCGGAGCCCTAGTAATAGGGTCTCGTTTTACCCTTTGGGTACGGAACCCTAAAAACGCTTAGCTAACATCTGGGGGGCAATCGCGCTAATGTTGAACGTGTCTAACGTTGAAACTCACGTTGGTTAATACACGGAAAAAAACATTAACCTCTTTCTGCGCAGTCAGAAATATTCATCTTCAATCGGATCTACTAGAAAATACCTCATAATTATACAATAAGCTACGACTATTCTCCCTTGATCAAAACGTTGCTACTTTTAAAACTCTGTTTTTGGAAGTATATACGTAAATTGGGGTCAGTAATCGATTCTAGCATCGTAAAATTCAATTTTATGCGCTGAAACGGGTACTGGAATGGGAAATATTGTCCTCCTACGGCCATTGAACTAACCGTTGGACAGTTAGACTACTTGTAGTTACTTCTTTGAACGGCCTAACATACTGTTGCCGACGATTGGAACTTGGTGGAAAGGGTGCATGGTTGTCTTTTTTGTTCAAGTGTTTTATTGGTGAATTACTTGGTTGATCAATTAATTTAATTAATAAGACCAGAAAACTAGATAGCGATTTGGAAGCTAAAGGAAATTTTGAACAAATATTTGAATTTGAGTTTGTATTCAGCAGTGTTAAGTATGATTAAGTAAAACTATCGATAAGACTTAGGTACGTCATTATCACAAAACAAAACTAACATGCTAGTTAAACAGGTATGATTTTTAATAAGGTGAGGAAATATTAAGGGTTAGCAATAAATATAAATTACTAGCTGTTGCCCGCGACTTCGTACGCGTTACACTACTGAATATGTAGGTAACCTAGAAATAACGCTAAACTCGCTGTTGCTACTTGACACCCCATTTTTATCTCATGTGAACCTGATTTATGGGATAATAAGTAGCCCTGCGTGGTAATCCAGGTTATAACCTACGTACATACTAAATTTCATTGCAATCGGTTCAGCCGTTACGACGAAGTTGAGTAACAAACAAACATCCAAACTTTCACATTTATAATATTAGTGTGATAGGCACATACGGGCTATGTGCCGTCTTCTTACCTTATAAAATAATAGTTGACCCGCCGAATTTCGTACCGCCTTGACATGCATAAAACGCGGGCTATCAATATACGTCACCCTGGTAGAATTGTCAATTGTTGTCCCCGGCTCTCATTTTACAACCATACCTAACCATAGACAAAATTACGTTTAGCTGTCATTTGCGTTTTGTTATTCCATGTCAGATGCGTTTTTGTTATGCCACGTTTTATAGTGACTTGTATTCTCTTTGACGTTTTATGTCACGTCACACGGGAACGCGGTCGAACGGGATAAAAAGTATCCTATGTCCGTCTCCTGGTTCTAAGCTTCCTCCCCACCAATTTTCAGCCAAATCGGTTCAGCCGTTCTTGAGTTATAAATGGTGTAACTAACACGACTTTATTTTATATATATAAGATGTGACCACAGGCCGTAGTTCTAAGGTACTCATACTTTAGAAATTGAACTTTACATACATTCCAGGCTATAATATACCAAATCTCAACCTATTCAAAACATTAAACGATTCTATTCTCAACTAAAAGGTACCCAAATATTTACGCAGCGATTAAACACGACAAACGAGCTTCAGTACTCACCCAAGGGTCTTTAACCAAACATATTGAGCCCTGCTGTAACTCATAATTCCTCTTTTAATATATTTATAAGGGATACCATCCCGAGCCGCAATCTGTATCCGAAATTGGAATATTTTTTACTTTATCCCTAGCGGTGGCAATCTACAATCTTATTTATTCAACCCTCCACACGATATTCACCCTTATATTTACCCCGCGTAAGGTTGAAATGTTAGTTTATTCTTAGTAAATCTAAGATCAGTAAGCCGTTCTAGACAGGAATGTAACATTGCGCTTTATTTTATGAAGGAGATGACGTTATGGTGCTATAGCGCCGGAAAATATAAGCAGAAGTACGTTTGTTTAATATAATTTGGTTTGTTTACTAACTAGTGGTTCGCCCCGAACTGAGATCTCGCGAGTCTCCGATTAAAACAAAAAAATATTATTTGTAATCTTTGACTATCAAAATAGTGTCACGAAATAATAAACTAAATTACTTGACCTACAGTTTCATTCAAATTACAGGTAACGGGAGTTCATGTTATTTGGTTACTCTTTTTTGGGGTACAAACTGCAGTTATTCTGGATTTCAGGCTTTTGCCTATATTTATATCACTAAAGCTACACGCATACCAAATTACAGCACTGTGGGGTCACTGGTGTACCCTGTGAATTTCGTCAAAGTTTATTTTTTAATATGGCTAATAATAACTCAAAAACTATAAAGAATTTATAAAAAATAAAAACGGAGTCTAAATGTACTAATGAATACCATTACTTTAACGGCCCTTTTGACTAGTGAGTCTCATTTTTAATTTTTTTACCCCTTGAACCCCAATATCTCAACAACCCCCAAAATTTTTAGCTCATTTAGTCACACCAAAATTGTGCCATCAATACCTACCTATGTATTAAATTCACGATGATCGGATCCACGCTTCAAATTTATCCTCGGACAAACATACATACATACAACGCCGATTTGCCAAAGTTGATTTAGAGATCTCGCTTCGCTCGATCAATAAACTTGTATTATCCATGGACAACTTACAGAGAACAGCTTCTTACAAACTGTATTGTGACTAGTACCACTTTTAAAAATAACGCAAGTTTTTTCGTAATAAAGAATGATTTTGTAAATCAATTAATTTGATAGATATCATTTTCACTCTCATTTAGTTCATGAAACAAATCTGGCCTGCTGAAGACGTCCCTAGTCTTACATCTAACGTCTTAAAGTTTAGTCCCATCTCAATACATTTTGGGAGCTAGATTTGCAAAATTTTTATTATCAGCCCTTAGCGTCCCACTGCAGAGCAAAGGCTTCCTTATTCTCTTTCCACTTTTCTTTGTCATTGGGTAATTGAGGCCACTCATGTTGGGGAAATATTGACAAAAGTTACCTCGGAATGGGGTTCATAGTGGATGGAGAGACTGGATAACCTTACAGGATTTTATTATGCTTACCAAAGTTTCGAGCCTCAGTACGAAATCAAAACGAATTTAAGTCCAAGCAACAATGTATGTTAATATAATATTTAAAGCACAAATATTCTATTCGTAGAAGAACGACCTCTGTGGTGTAGTGGGCGAATAGCCGGCTGAGACACACGCAGGAGGTAGCGGGTTCGATTACCGCCGCGGAACAAATGTTTGCATGATCTACAGATATTTGTTTCGGGTCTGGTTGTTTCTCTATCTATACTAATATTATAAAGAGGAAATATTTGTATTTTTGTGTGTATGTTTGTAATGAATAAACTCAAAAACTACTGTGCCGATTTCAAAAATTCTTTCACCATTGGAAAGCTACATTCACTTTGAGTGACATAGACTATATTTATTGCTAGAAAAGATTAAGGATCCTTACTAAAACTTAAGTAATGTAACCCAAGGTGTAAAAAAGTGCCCTAAAACGTCTTTCGTCCCATGCGCTGCGGAAACTATTCATGATAGAACAAGTTTGTTCTACAATATTAAAGAACATATCAATATCTACAAAAAAAATTGTAATATTAGAAAGAGGAAAAACTTGTTTGTTTGTTTGTTTGTATTGAATAGGCTCCGAAACTACTGGACCGATTTAAAAAATTCTTTCATTGTTGGGAAGCTACACTATCTCCGGGTGACACAGGCTACTTTTTACCCAACTGTTAAGAAGGAGGGTAATGTTTTTATTAAAAAACTACGTGTGCGAAGTTGCGGATTGGTCAGCTAGTATATTATAAGTAGGTGTTTACAAAAAAAATTTACATATTTAAGTACTATATCAGTTATCTCGTCATTTTCATTGGTCTTATGTATCTATAAAATTCATATATTGCAAGATAGAGGTGGGACAGATGGTTAAACTATTGCAATAATGGATTATGAGTCAGAGTAATGCTAATGGAATGGATGCTGGGCTATGGGAGAGATGAGATACGGCACCTGCCAATTCCGCAACATCAAGAATGATTGAGGCAGGAGGTGGTGACACGCCGTCCACAAAACGGGTCCCCATAAATGCCGCCAATAAAAGGCAGCGTAAGGGGTAACGTTGGTGTGGGCGGTAAAAGGGGTTTGAGAGGTGTGCTGCAGTTTCACTAAGCGCTACTCCCGGCTTTATGCTTTTAACACTTCAACCCTTGGAGCATAGCTTCCGCTCTTGCGCCTCCACCGTTGACCGGCCAACTAAGGCAAACCAAGGGTCAGGGGTTTCTGTCAACCCCAGGGAGTAATGGGGCTCCGCGGTGTCGCCACGCACCGAACGCTCGACAAGGGCGTGCCCTGCGGGGTGTAAATGGAAATGGTGATGTGTGTAGCACTTTGTTACTATAGACGTCATCGGGGCCGCGCACGGTAGAGCTGAGGAATGCCGGCGCCGAGCCAGCCGACAGCAGGTCGCCCTCGTGCAGCTGGTGTCCGGGGTATAATGCATGTCATCCCGGACGACCACACGGAGCTTGACGAGGCGTGTGGCGGTGGTGGTGGGCATGCATTGAGTATCCGCTTGTTTTTGCTTTCTCGTGATTTTTGAACGTTGTTATATTTTTGTTATTTGATCGTGGAAAAAATAGCCTAGTGACAGTTTTTGTCTGTCACGTAAAATACTCGTAGGATTGAATGTTTATAGCCGAAAAAAGGTGTAATAGAAGCCGTTTTATTTATTTAGTGTAAATATTATGTAATCATTCTTGAATTTGGTTATTGCAGTGTTGTAAACAGTTTTGAATGATTTAAATAAAATCAGAAAATCTTCGAGAAAACTGAATGTGCCAACGGTAACATTTTTTTTATTATTATTATTGTAAAAAGCAATTGCGCAAAAGGCTCGTGCTGTTTCAACAGACTGCAAAAAGGAGGTTGTGAGCTAAGTGCTTCCATTAAAACAAAGTTAAAATCATGGATCCTTTTTGTCGCGGCAAAGAGACGGGTATTCATTAAGGGTTGAGAATGAAGCGTTGGACGGAGAGGCTTCAGTTCCACATTGCTTGTTTTTTACTTGCTGGAAAAGGAGGTACTTACTGGATTGTTATTATCGTGAATTGTTTAATTTTTATCAAGTGCCCTACACTAAATAAATACATATTGCTGGGCATTTCACACAGCGCTATCTAGCCCCAAACTAAGCAGAGCTTGTACTATGGGAACCAGATAACTGATAGAATACTTATATACATTTTTTTGAACAAAAACTTCTTTACGCACGCTTGAATTGGGGAGTAAGCTGGTGAATGAGTTACGAAAAGTGCGAACGGAAGTTGAGAGGGAGATATAAGTTAATGAAGATAGAAAGAGAGAAAGAGTTACGTTCCATATATTACTGTAGGAGCAAGAGAGAGAGGTGCGCGCGCACATTTTCTTTCTCTCCTCCTCTCATAGCCAGTGCTTGAAATATATATACTTATATATCTCAATCAGTAGTTCGTTTGATTATTTTTTGTAATTTCATTTCGTTCTTGAACAACTTTATAATTTATTATTTTGAAAAAGAAGTTTTACTTTAGTCGTGGGGTTTAAAGCACACTCATTTTTTTTTGGTAAATACATATAGAGATACAATCGGACCCGGAACATATATCTGTAGATCATGCAAACATTTGTTCCGCGGCGAGAATCGAACCCAACAACAAAGTTAAAATTGCGTGTGATTTTTTTAGAGGTGTATGCGTTATCACATTCTATTGTAATATACAAACAATATTCGACATCTACGTAGTTATGCATTATTTAGCGTTATCTGTTCATATGCCTTATTTACTCTATTTAGGAGTTGGTTTGTCTGTCTATTAAAAAATGAAATTTTATAAAAATAGTTCGCAGTGCAGTACTTATTTTTTTTAATTTTTATTCAAACACTTTTAACTGCCACAAATGTTGCATTGATAGTAATTGAGATTAGATCGGAAACTTGAATATTTTGAAATATAGATTTCATTGTGGTTTGACAATTCAAAGTAGCCTATGTGTTAGTCCATATTATAATCTACGTACATACCAAATTTCATCGAAATCAGTTCGTCCATTTTGACGTGATTGTGTTGTTACTCAAACAAACATCCAAACTTTCACATTTGTAATATTAGGGTGATATCATTTGCAAGCTTAATTTATTGGGTTTTATTAAAATAAATAATTATTTATTCATTTTAAAATAAGATAAGCGACCCACGTGATAGTAAGCGGTTAGCCGTAGTCTACAGACGTTTTTTTAGATCGTTACACGAACAGATATTGGTTTGACCACAATCTCACCTGATGGTAAGCGATGATATGGTCTAAGATGGAGCAAAAGATCTAGAAGACACCTGCTCATTCTTGTCTTGAAAAGACCCAAAACACCAAACACAAATATTATCACCATGAGACACACAGGTGAACAGTCTCTTGTAATTTCAGTTAGGTAAAACAGTATAGATCTATAGCGTGAAAAGTGATCTCTTTGAGTGGCGAAGTAGAACTGAATGGACAGCATAAAGTGATAGGATATGCAGACGACTTAGCTCTATTAGGCGCTAGCCAAACAGATGTGATAGGAGCTACTCAGTGTTTGGAAAAGGAAACCTTAGATTTTTTTTAATAAAGAAAAGACCGAATATGTTCACATGCGACGCGCCAGCAATCTCCGATAAAGACGAGCAGACCTGATAGTGACAAGCGACACGACCTATAAAGGAGTTGACAGATTCAAGTACCTAGGCTGTACTGTAACGGATACGAACACAAGAGAGGACGATATAGATATGCGGGTCCAAAATACACTCCGGTGCAGTGCAGCTCTACATAAGATCCTAGTGTCAAGGCTCCTTTCCCGGTGCACCAAGACCTGAATCTATAAAACTGTTATTCGGCCTATCTTGATGCACGGATGTGAAGCCTGGACGCTGACCCAAAAAGAAGAGCGCAAACTTTTAGTAACGGAAAGGAAGGTGCTTAGAAAGATCCTAGGCCTGGTGCGACGAGAAGATGGCACTCTGCGAGTGAGTCGGGAGGTAGCGGAACTGGTGGCCGAGCCCAACATCATAGGCGAAATAAAATCTCATCGATTACGCTGGCTCGGCCACGTTGAGCGAATGGGGGACGATCGTGCTGCCAAACGTGTCTACCTAGGAATGCCAGTAGGCCGACGACCAGTCGGCCGACCCAGATATCGTTGGAAGGATGAGGTGGAGAAATACCTTCGCGCTCTTTAAGGGTCAGACTGACAAGAAGTGGTGCAGAATAGGGACCAGTGGCGTCTTTCAGTGTCGTAGGCCAAGACCCGCTTCGGGGTTGATGCGCCTGGATAGTAAGTAAGTAAGTAGTAAGCGTGAAATGAGTGAATACAAGTGATGAGGAAGATCTTATACTATATGGATCAATTATATTTTTAAGTATTTAAGTGCGTTATTGACAATTACAAAGGAACTTCCAAATAAAATATTTCAGCGATAAGGAAACTACCACTAAAAGAGTTTTGCATTGAAAGAGTAATGTTTTCGCAAGACACAGAGTTGTATTCAGGAATAAAGAGGGAGAGGCTACTATCCAGTAGGATTTTGAGGGATTGCCTTTTACCAGCTTTTTATTAACTAGCAATGTATATTTGTCCGCGTGGAATCTTGTAACTAAATTTTAAACCCGTTCCCCTCAACTGATTGAGCTGAAATTTGAAATACATATGTAACTTCAGTGACAATGCAATAATATGGTACCATGGAGGTGGTCTCATGATGGAGACGGATGTTAGACAACGGAACTTCTGAATGGATTATGGTAGGCTACTGGTGTATGGGCTCATTTGAATCTGCTTGCGGTTCCGATTATGAATTTTATAAATGCTTCTTTTGAAAAAGTATATTTTCAACAAAAAATTATTTGTTTTCATTCATTCATTCATCATCAACCATAAGAGAAGACTGCTGGATGTAGGTCTCTTCCAAGTTGCGCTACTGAGCTCGGTACTCAGCTCTTCTTATCCAGTCTCTACTTTTTTAGAACTACTAATTTTTAGAATTTTAGAAAACTTACAGCTAGGTTACAGAAAACGTATTTAGGTAGAAAATAAACAACATTAAATGCTACTTATTCTAAGAAGGCAAATTAAAAGTTTGTGCAGATAAATTATAGCCTTAATTTAATTATTATAGATAAATATTATTGCAGCCTTGGCAAGGTCTAAAGCTGTAAGTTAACATTTTATTCTTCCGAAAATTTGGCTAGCTGGTAGAAACTAACCATCGAACATAGAGCTCTTTCATGATGTTTTAGTAGGTTCTTAATAATAATTCGCATATGAGAACTAGCCAGGTCTGACTTTAGGCTTCATTTTATCCTAAGTTAGAAGAAATGATATTTTAAGTTGTTATAAAATATTTTATGATGTTATAAATAAATTTCAGTTCTGACCATTGAACTTGGCGCCCATTTAGTTCTCACTTCTTTTGTCGTTGAAGTCAACAACCAAGACATATATCAGAATATTGAACGTGGCTCTCATTACACATTTATGTTTTTGATGGGATACAGAACGATGTCACATTTAATTATTACCCCACTCAGAAGCGTGGACGAAATGTAAAAAAAAATTGAGACGCTTAGTAACTGTCGTATTCAATAACGAAAACTGGTACTGATTAAATATTTAAGCAATATTTACTGGAAGATTTAAACTACATAAATGAAAGTCAGAAACGCAATTGGTGAAACTTTTCTCGGTACAACTATTTGTCAAAATCGGCTCTTCTAAAACACTAATATCGTTCATTCTCCGACCCTAGAAAAGATTTAAAGTATGTTTTACATAGTTATGTGGGTAATTATGGTACCTAAATTATTAGTAAAGATTTTTTTTTTATTTGTTGGTTCTCATGCAATTCGAGATTTTATTTGTCGCTTACGTCATTTACTCCTGCGACGATGCGGCGCGGCTATGATACATGTTTGTTTCTTCACCTAAGTAAGTAAATAGCTCTGTATAAATGAAATATATTACCGTCACTGTTTTGAATTTTTATATGCTCCGCCCAATCGTCACCGAAATTAAATTTGTATATCGAAGCTTGTAAAGCTTTCATATTTGTTCACTTATAAAAAATATAGTTGTTGTCTTCACTCACCTTTCTGTGTATACTAGTCACTGGGAACGGTTGGCTGCCGTATGTTGAGGCATACATATGTTCAGCGATGGTGAAGACAAACTATTGTCTCGCAGTGGAAATTGAAGTAACCTCTTGCATATAAGTCGGCTTCTCGCCATCGGAGCACAAAAGTCGTCATACTCAGCTACTTATAAACGTGTAATGAACGCGGAAGTGCGAGTTAGAGCGAACTCGTGTCACTCATTTATGTGCTTTTGTATTCTTTATTATGTGCATATTCAATGAAGATAAATTCGGATTCTTGAATTTTAAGATTGTTAGCTATAATACTCGAGGAACTGATTGCTGTTCCGGCAGAAAAGTTTCAGGAGACCTTTGGAAAGTGCAGCGTAGAGCGACCCCTTCGATGTGAAATGTTTTAAACAAACTACCTAATTGCTTCTATTTTTTTACAGAATCGATATATTTTTGATTGTTAATACCTCCACCATCAACACTAACATCACCATCTGTCACATCTTTGACCGACTCCCATTCTCCATCGTTTCCACACATATGAATTTGTATTCTCCTCAATCCAAATCTCCAAATATCCAAATCATCATCTATAAGATCAACGCTCTCCCATTTTATACATCATCCTCATCTAATAATATAGGTATATAATGCGCACACATACACACATACACCCAAACACATACACGCAAGCAAGCAAATAAAATAGATAATTAATCAGTTAGGCTCGAAACTGTAATTGTTATTTTGTAGTACTAAGTAAGTTAAATAGTTAACAGTGTATATTTTCATGTCTCCTACATCTTTGTTGCTTACTTCAATGGTATTTATACCATTATTGCAACACAATGTCCGGTTCACAGACAAGCCTTTGTTGTTGATGCTCGCAGAGTGGGGGCCTGGTGACCTGTAATACAGGTTCCTATGAACCTACTTCAGGCACCAGTCTCTCAGAATATTGTTAACACCATACAAACTCGCCTTTGTAAATTAGACTTAAGCAACAAAAATTGTTAGAGAAATAAATGAATATATATTAAAAAAATAGATTTTCAAGCATTTGACACCTCACCTGATAGTAAATGATGGCGTGCTAAAAGATGGAGCACTCTCTGGACTTGACGACTTCGTGATAAATACAACAGAAGCGAGTTTCACTCGTTACTCGTACTAACGATGAATGTTGAAGCGAATCGTTTGTTACGGCAAGGTTCAGTACGTCTGTTTGTCCGGTGGTGGAAGGGGAAAAGAAGGTCACGTTTAACTAAATGAGTTCTGTAAAAACTGTAAGCCTGGCTTTCCGGCGTTTGACTCGAGACTTTGTAAATTGGCCTCCATTAGGGAGTCATCGCCAATGAGCCTAGAAGCACCTTGCTCAATCCAATCAAGGGCTTCAAGCACATTTGGCGAGCAATCCCAACTATAAAGATATTTATAATTTTAATAATCACAAGTACGACTACAATTGCAAATTTTGTCTAAAAATCAATCATCATCAACATCATATCAAAGGACGTCCACAGCTGATCATAGCCCTCCATAGATTTCCAGAGCGACCGATTTTGAGCGGCCTGCACCCAACGGTTCCCACTTAGGTCTTCTTTCCATCGAGGGGAGGGGGGTGCAGTGCGTGGTCTCCACTCGATAAACTTACTGCCCTGCTTTGAATAAATCAATACTTAGTATGTAACTTTGAATGAATGAATGAAAACACTACACTATTGTAAATACCTTAAAAAATTAAAATTACAGACCAAATAGAAGACACAAAGCCAATAGTACAATGGGCGGTCTTATCGCTTTGAAGCGATTTCTTCCAGACAACCTTTGGATGAAGAGGATATCGATATGTCAAAGATATGGTCTGGGGAACACTTTTAAGACTAAGATATATATGGATGAAGAGAGTGCAACTAATACTTAAATACTTTATGAAATATAAATAAATAATTATTTATAAACCTAAATATAATATATAAAATTATGATATATATAATATTTATAATACGTATATAGATGACTATACATTAATTTATGTGCGATACTATGACGTTTCTAATTGATAAAAGTATGGTTTGTTTACAAATATTTTTCATATTAAATTTTCCTGAAAATATGAATAAATTTTACTAAAAACGAAATAGTTCTGATTACTGGAAGCCGTTGGGTGAGGCGAACCAGATTAGTGACACTGGAAATCTATTGGAGTCAAATGTTTAAAGCTAGTCGTCTTAATAAGACTGTCAAGGATGAAGTGTTTAAGGCATACTATTTTGACCGTTACCACTCGTTTTCATACTTTGTTACACACTTAAAAAAAAACTAATGTATGCTAAATATAGTACAATGGGCGGCCTTATCGCTGAAAGCGATTTCTTCCAGGCAACCATTGGATGAAAAGTATTGAGCGAAGCAGTAATGGACAGCGGCGCACAGAGTATATTTACAAATGAAGAGAAATAAAAAATAAATACCTAATGATAGACTAATATATACCAACTAAAAACCTAAATCATTGTTCTTACAAATCTATTAACACGGAGACAATTAAAATAATAAATAAATAAATAAATAGGTAATTCAAATGATAAGAAAGCTAGGTATTAAGGTAATGCTGCTTAAATATCAGCTTAAAAGAGTTCTGTGAAGGAACCCGTCTAATTTCCACAGGCAAAGCATTACACAGCCGCACAGCTTCGACAGTGAATGATTTAAATAGATTATAACTAACTAGAAAAATGCTCAGTGTGTTGAGTGTAAGAAGATATATAAATACATAAAATAAATAAATATTGCTCGACATTTCACAGAGCGCTATCTAGCCCCAAACTAAGCAGAGCTTGTATTATGGGAATCAGATAACTGATAGAATACTTATATACGTAATTTTTTTGTAAATACATACTTATAATACATAGAGAAACAACCAGACTAGGAACAAATATCTGTAGATCATGCAAACATTTGTTCCGCGGCGGGAATCGAACCCGCTACCTCCTGCGTCTCAGCCTATCCACTTATACCAATTATACGTGTATTATAATAGTCAATTTCTTATTATGTAAGTCTAAATCCGTCCCAGTAAAGTACACAGCACTGAAACTAGTCACAATCGCCACGTACAAGTGACGTTCAGAACGTGCTCTTCATAAATTACCTTCTAAGTTCGCTCTCTACGCAGATGTCGAAATAATGTTAGAAAATAGCGCGAATAAAGACGTGAGCAAAAAGATACGAACAAATTTTGTATTAGGAAACTATCATAAGAATAGTTCACGTCTGTGAACCTTATATCAAAGGCGCAAAGGTTATTTTTGGCTGATTGTTGTGCCTTTGTCTGTTGATTCGACGCTTTTTGCATTGCTTTTTCCTCGATAGTTTTGGGATCGCAGTCATTTAGGAGTGACACAATAGGGATTAGGCTACGCTGCTACGGACTTGCTACGGCGTAGCCGCTCGTAGATTCTCGTAGCTTCCGTGTAGTTTCGTACTGGACTTTTTCAGTTTTATTGCAAAATGCAATTGGAATTGTGGTTTTTGGGTGAAGCAAATATAAAATTTGTAAATGAAGTACATATTATTATCGTACTTTTTACAATTTTGAAGTTTTTTTAATAAGCTATACTGTCCCACCACTGGGCAAAGGTCTTCCTCATTTCCTTCCATTCCTTGCGTTCTCCAAAAATCTTCTACCATTTTAGTTAGTCTTTATTAAAATAATATACATTGGTAAATAGATACGACGTTATACAATCTTTTTTGTATCTGATTTTGAAAAGAACAAGTTAAATAATAGCGATATAGAACCTACTCTGAAATTATATCGCCATGTGTGATTTTTAAAAGGCAGCGCTATTTTTAAAACAATTATTTATCATGTTTGCAAAAAACTTAGCGTGAGTTTAAACTTACACCAAGTAATGGTGTTTATTAACGATTCCTAATTGCAAATTCCACTATCTAACCTCTAGGTTTGCGAAACAGAGATAGTGTTACAACCATCTCTGTCTGCGAGCTTCTGATACTCAGCCAGTGTGGCGACACTGCGCGAAGGCGATGCACGTCCGTTTATAATTAAAAAAAAACGTGACGTATTTCGTAAACTCATGTGCTTGTGTGTGTATGTGTAAATTGACGTGTTACATTAATAAGTGGTTGTGTAAAACATTTGTGTTTAGATTAAACTTAGTCAGATTTTTAGGGTAAATTTTTAATACATTGTAAAAATATTGGATGAGAAGAAGTGATTTTGTGCGTGCAGTTGCTAAGCTCCGCATTAAAGGTAAGTGATATTTTAATATAATAGCATGATATAAATAATTAAAATAAGTTTTTGTCACTATGTGATCCATCAACTAATTACGTAAATATTTTTTTTAAAAACTCCTCGAAATTGCTTACGAAATTTTAAGCGCACCGAAAGTTGTATCTTGTATGTTAATTTTTAAAAGTTTGTAAAAGGCCCTTTTTAGGTAAGAATAAAATCCTCACATCTCAAAACAATTCCACATACAAAAGCTTCTAATTAATTACATTGGGCGCGTAAAACAAGTTATATGTGAGAAGCATTCTTGAGATGTTTTTGTCTAAATTGGTACAAAATGTGATGTTATAAAATTCGTCGCGAAACGTTTAAGCGAATGTTTTCCTCGGCTTGACAGTTAGGCAAATATTTAAGCTATATTTTAGCTTAAAAGAAGACGGGTGCTATTTAATTTGTACTTCTTTTTATGTAAACTATTAAGTCGTTCTTTAGTTTGGAACATATAATCATACATATTCGTATATATAATCATATATATTGTGTGAAAAAATTTAAAATGCTATAACGATCTAAAAGATTTAATTTAAAAAAGTTTGAGTTTGAGTTTGAGTTTGAACTTTAGTTTTAAATCTCTCGATGCATAAATAGGACTGTTATAATCTTGAAGCCCTAACTTTTTTATATTTTTCTTCCCTTTGCTAACCATTTTCCGTGTTTGCATCTTGTGGTATTGTTGTTGGTGGATTGAAGGGGTTTTAACTGGTGTTTGAGATATTATTCTAGGCTACTTTTGAAGAAAACTGGTGGAGATGATTATATTGGTCAAGTGTTTTCAAATGGAAAACTTTTTTTATTAGATATGTATCCGTTTTAACAAATACTTTTTATCATAACTCGCTTGAGGGTTTTATGTTTACCTAAAGTTTTATTTTATTATATTTATTTGTGCAACTAGAACGGCCATGGTCATTATTGTTATACAAATAACAATATTTAAATAATTATAATGTTTGGAATAAAAATAGGTAGTATATGACAAAAATATCAAGAATGTGTTTGAGACAAAAGTAATGTCATCGGCCAATTATCAGAATTCGTAAGTCCATAAGGGAAAATTTTACAAGAGCCACAAGAAACTGATTTTATTCACAAAACTTGAGAGATTTTTATTGGGCTACTCTTATTTTAGGTGTAAAAAATATCCTAATTTGATACCTAAAGTAAGAATAACCAAAAAACTCTCAAACATTGTGATAAAATGAGTTTCTTGTTGCTCTTATAAAATTTTCCCGTATGGACTTACGAATTACTTCCGATGATTAGGCCGACGATGTACAATGATTACATTTAGAGAATACGCTCAAGTAGCCAATGTAAAATAATGTGTGTTTTAGCCCTAGAACCCACCTAGAAGAAACTAGCTCACTCGTGACTTGAAGACCCCCAGATTGTAATTACGGTTTCGGCATACCCGGTTTTGGTTAAGTTCCCTTACTTACTATAGGATCCTCACAACCATGTAAGAACATTCTTTTATACAGTATTTCTCATATAAATGGAGTCGGGGATAAACCACCCGTAGATTCATCGGCGCCAGATAAGCAAGACATATTAAGATTAATTCTTTGTTCACCCTCTTTCACTTTTGCTGTATGATGTAATTAATATCTATGGAAGCTATTATTTCTATGCTCGTCGGAACGCCATTGAGAACATGAGACTTGTCATCATTTCTAGAAAAACCGGACAAGTGCGAGTTTGGCTCGCGCACCAAGGGTTCCGTAATAATATTTTATTTATTATAACTACAAATTAATGGGTTTCAGATTTTTGAAGTGAAATCTTCTTAGGCGCGTTGGGCATTTCAGTGATGGGAAAAAACTATTGAACTCGCAACAATATTACCGTTACCGAGAAATCTGTATATAAGTATCTAGTAATTGTTCAAATTTTCAGTTCTTCAAGGCACTCCCGGAGTGGCAATTTTTTTACTTGTGCTGTGAGGCCTTGCTTCTTGCCTAGAGGTTTTGATTTATTTGAGAGCAAAATATGCAGCATTGAGGATTTTTTTGCAACTCTAAGAGACTGTAGACTTGTGTATTTGATATTAATTTCAACTTGATACCTACGTCTTGCGTCTCCGCGTTTTTGAGAAAAAGACCCTTGACAGACGGATAACGATAGCATATAAGGATTAATTTTTACGTTTTGAGTTACGGAACCCTAAAAAGGAAAAAACCCAATTCTCATAATTTTTAATTGGCTATAGACTTATATATCATTGGAAAAATGAGGTGGAGATAGAACTCCGTGTGCCCGAATGGCCAAAATGTGGTTTACAGCTAATGGGGGGTTTAAGTGTTGGAGGCCTAGAGCCGCGTCGAGGTTTTTGTGGCAGTATAACTTAATTAATAAACGTATTTAGTAATTATACTACAGATAGATGCCCTAACTAATAGATTGTAATGCGAATAAAAAGAGTCAGATGGTCTAGCATGAATATTTACGTTTATCTACTTCAGCGAATGTTCGTGCTGTGTGTCTCTTTTATATATTAAGGCATCGTGCGCCTCTCCAACTTCACTTGTTAGCCGCTTATTAGACTATAGTAATGTTTTAGCCCATGACAGCAACGTATTTTAGACCATGATGTAGCGCAGAAACGCTACTGTTTTTCACAAGTATGTCTCGAGGTGAAGGGTACAATCTAATACAATGTAAATCAAGTGTTAGTTAGACGTAACTAGTGAGGTAGATTTTTATTTTTATAGGCTGTGGTAGCCGTTTAAGTTCCAGTGCCGCCAACACATCTTACAAAAAAAGGCCTTTAGTATAATCAAATTTTGTAGCACAAGAAAATGCTGAACCATATTGAAATATAGAAAAGTGCAAATATTTGCGCTCAAGAAGTTTTCATTTCATTCCACGCCAAATGTCGTTATGACATCTGAAATTCGTATTGTTGTTGAAAATATCATTTTAAAATGTCTACGATTTCGTAGAATTTCGTAGAGCCTCTACGAAAAGCCGTAGCATGTTATAAGTTAGTATTTCTCTGGTATTGGAGGAAATTCTGTGGACGCAAACGAAACTAACAAATTAAAATGACAACTGACAGCTGTCCGTGCGAAAAAACGATGACTATTAATTTTAGTTTAAACCTAAACTTACTTTTGTTTGTGCAACAGAACTCTCCTATTACGATGAGCGTATTTTACGCACGTGAAGCAAATTATTATCCGTAAAAAGTTGCGACTGGTGGATATACTGGTGGTTATGACAGTTCCGAGGATTCACGCCGATATATTTTGAAAAGTTTTCTGCGTGAAAGCTTTTTAAACAACTTACCAACTCAGATTATCAGTTAAAATAAATTAGTTTTTTGTTGAAAAATTACTTTTTCAAAACAAGATTTTATAAAATTCATAATTGGAAACGCAAGCAGATTCAAATGAGCCCAAACACTAGTAGCCTACTATAATCTATTCAGAAGTTCCGTTGTCTAGCATCCGTCTCCATCATGAGACCACCTCCATGGTACCATATTATTGCATTGTCACCGAAGTTACATATGTATTCCAAATTTCAGCTCAATCGGTTTAGAGGAACGGGCTTAAACTTTAGTTGCGAGATTCCACCCGCACAAATGTACATATACATATACATTGCAAGTTAATAAAAAGCTTGTAAAAAATAGGCTTTATTTATTGCACACAAGAAAAAACATTTAAAAATACAGAAATAGAGGTCATGTAAAAAGTCAAGCTAAACCCTAAGACGAGTTATGGTCCAGTTAACATTTGAGGCTAGAGAGAGAGACGATTTTAAAGGAAGGTGAGTGTACAAAAATATAGATAAATATATATACTCAAATCTAATATGAACTATACCTAGAGATTGATATAATATTATATATATAATAAATAAATTATATTAAATAATAATACGTATATATGTAATTTAAATATATACCTATAATAATATAAAACTACAGAGAAAGATAACGACTAAGACTCGAGAACGATAAAGACTCTTTTAACTTTCTGTTTGAAAATGTTGAGTGATGGGCTAGCGCGAACTTCATGAGGAAAGCTATTCCAAATTTTTACCGCATAAACGGTGAAGGAGCCACCATAGCGGCTAGAAGTGAATTGAGGTGTTTTGAGAAGATACTTGGAGGACCGGCATAGCACACTGCGAGGGACAAGGAATTCAATACAGACTTGTAACTTTGTTAATTCCCATGGTGAAAATCTTCAGATTGTACTCAGAATGCAGACCTTTGAATCTCGCTAAAAGTTAGTCCAAACATTACGTTAGATACATGCCTAATTATTGCATAGTAGTAAGAATTTCAAAAGTGACAGGTTGCAAGCCCATCGCCGCTGCGCTTGTTACTAACCGGCTCTTGAATGGTTGCCTCTAGGCCATGCCATTACGATTGGTATAGGCAGTTAAAACCGATTAACTAAAACCGAATCAGGTGGGCATTCAGCTAGATCTGAGAGTACCCATCATGGGTATGAAGTTTTTTTCATAGGGTTCCGTACCCAAAGGGTAAAATGGCACTCTATTACTGAGGCTCCGCTGTCTGTCTGTCTGTCCGTCTGTCACCAGGCTGTATCTCATGAACCGTGATAGACAGTTAACATTTTCACAGATGATTTTTTTTATTGATGGTAGCGAAGCGCTTGACCACTACCTCACCTGATGGTTTGAAGATGAAGCACGCTTGCCTAGAAAAAACCTATTCACTCTGGACTTGAAGACTCCAAGATTATACTGGTTTGGAAAAACATACGCCGGAAGTGAGTTCCACTCCTTACTTGTGCTAAGAAGAAAAGTTGGTAAGAACTTAGACGTACTAACACTACACGTAGAACTAAGAAGTAAGCCAGATATGGGTGGTTCTTCTCGGTAAGTCTGCTTGTCCGGTGGTGGAAGGGAGAAGGAGGGATAAGGTCATGAAGATCTTACGCACATTCACCAAAATGTATCTTGTAAAAAATTTAAAGTCTGGCTACTCGGCGTCTGTGCTCCAGACTTTGTAAATTGGCTTCCACTAGTGAGTCATCACCAATGAGTATAGCAAAACGTCGCTCAATTGAATTGTATTGATGTATTTCTGTTGCCGCTATAACAACAAATACTAAAAACAGAATAAATAAATATTTAAGGGGGGCTCCCGTACACCAAACGTGATTTTTTTGCCGTTTTTATAGATAATGGTACGGAACCCTTCGTGCGCGAGTCCAACTCGCACTTGGCTGTTTTTTTTATTACCCAAAACATTCACCGTCTCTCGCGATCACGTTATTAATAAATCACGTTTTAAATAATAACAACGGTATTCAAACGTCGCGCGACTTGCACGATACAATTAATATTCTTCTGCACGTCTGTGTCACATTTCACCTGGTAATGCGATTTGATTAATTGAAGCTTGGAATTTCGTTATTTATTATGCGAAGCTCCAATATTTCAGATTTGAAATGAGTTGAGCTGGTCTGTAGTCAGGATCTGAGAGTGTTGCGTCGAGAGCCGTGTTAGTCTAGTATAGTGGGATGAATGCTGACTTCCAATCTGGTGGTTGTGAGTTCGCATCCCAGCCGTGCACCAATGGATGTTTTTATCCTTAAATATATGTGCGCATTGACACACGACAAGACAGTGAAGAATACGCGGGGAAAGCCGTGCCACAGTTATTTCTGCACTCATTAATGTGACATTATTGGGCAAGTCTCGGACATCCAAATGACCTAATTTTATTATTTGAAATGTTTTTTTTATTGTTGAAATTGTTTATTAATAATTTTAATTATTGACATGTTTTTATTGTTAGTCAATTTGTTTATTAATTAATAATTAATTTTTACTTTATTAATTTGACAATGCTGTTGCAGAAAATTTATTTCATGTTTGGTAACATTATTTTATCTAGTTTGTAAATTATAGGATCTAAATTATAAGAACTAAAATCTTATGTGTTGTTTAAGTTAAATCTTATTAGTATAATATTTAATAGATCATATTAATAACTTGTAAACTTTGACTTGTCTAAGTGCTTGTTACCATGTCTAGAGATGAATCATCATCATCATCATATCAGCCGTAGGACGTCCACTGCTGGACAAAGGCCTCCCTCATTGATCTCCAGGAACTGCGGTTGGAAGCGGCCTGCATCCAACGCCGACCTGCGGTTCTTACCAAGTCGTCTGCCCATCTTGTGGGTGGACGTCCTACGCTGCGCTTGCCGGTCCGTGGCCTCCACTCGAGAACCTTTCGGCCCCATCGGCCGTCTGTTCTGCGCGCTATATGGCCTGCCCATTGCCACTTCAACGTGCTAATCCGTCGGGCTATGTCGGTGACTTGAGTTCTCCTACGTATCTCCTCATTTCTGATATATTTCATAGAGATGAATAAATGATATGAATATGAATGAGCGGCTGAGTAGTGAAAGACAATTTTTTTATTTATTGACTAGCTGTGGTTAATCTATTTCAAGAAAACATTTTTATTTTAAAGTTTTAGTACGCTAATTTAGTACGCAGACACATATGTGCCGAACTATCTAAATAAATTCAATTTTACCTTGTGTTCTTTATAATTGTTTTATGTGCCATTATGTGTATCTATATGTATATAAAAATGAACTTCTGTTTCCCTTGGTCACTAAATAACTTAACAACGACTACCAATTTCATTCTTGCTTGTTAAAGTTTTAATACTTCATTAAAAGGTTCTTACGGAAAGAAAGTTGCGCAGAAAATTGGATAATATCAGAAAATTTAACGACAATTTTAACTTCGTGACTTTGACAGCGCGTTTGATGAATGCGAATTTAGCAGATAGCTAACGAAAAGACGTCTGTTGGGTCAGCTAGTACAAAATTAATTATTATTCTATTCTATTTGTTCTATTGACATTTGGGTACCACGCTTCACGCAATCTTTTCTACCACATACTTACACATACAGCTACCATCTCAGGTTTTCCCATTAGGCTACGACATGGCACGCTTCAAGAGAGAGAGAGAGAAATGTAAAGAGGTTTCTACAGTGTAGGGAACGCATCGACAATACTCCGGATGTTGCCGGTGTGAATAGGCGACGGTGACCGCTTACCATCAGGTGGACCATAAGCCTGTTTCCCTACAAAAAACATAAAAAAAATTCGTTCCTATTTCTGCCGCCAAGCAGTTATGTTCCCATTGCTGTGCTCCGGATTGAAAGGTATGGGTGCCATTTTTCACTTGTATGTATCAGGGTGACGGGCGCGTCGGAATGCCATGTAAGCCATGTCTGTTTTTATACTACCTGGAGTTGGAACAAGCTTATGGCCCACCAAATGTTAAGTTGTAACCATCACCTATAACAGCGAATTACCTCGTATGTCACGCACGTTAGAAACGTGTCCTGCGTCCATTAACTTGAGGCATACAGGTGTAAAGCCTCATGTGTCTGTAATTTCACCGGCAACCATACCCTTCATACCGAAACACAGGAATGCTGCTTGGCAGAAATAGGTAGGATGGTAGTACCTTTCCGGGCAAACCCTTTCACAAGGAACTATACTCTTGAAGTCTTTAGTAGTTGGACGTAATCTATGAAGTGAGGAAAAGCATTTGTTCTAAGCAAAGGTAACCTTATTTAAATGGTAGTTGTTTATGTTTTTTCCCTTCTCGATCGGACCCTGGGTTTGAATCTAAAATGATAAATGGCTGGGAAACTCAGCTAATATTGTTTTGATTGAGTGTTTACTGTTACTAGTTTATTTAATAAGTGAACATTACTTTTGAAAGATAGAATAATCTTTATTGCACACTAAACAAAATTACAATGACAAATATATACACTAAAATAAACAACGAGTGATCTTATCACTAAATGCAAAAGTCTGCAATATAATAAAAAAAATACAAAATATTTATAAAAACTTTTTCATTACAAACATGACATAAACACAATGCAACTTTGAAATATTAGTATGCCACTTATATCCTTCATTACATTAACGGAGAAACGAGTGAACTATATATACACTTATATATAGTACACTTGGATATATATAAAGTACTATCCGACATAAACGGGAACGGACGGGATTTGAACTCGCTATCATCCCCTACGCTTCGCGGATACGGGGATGCAATTTGTCATTTTATTATTTTTTTAATGTACTAAACACCATTTTAATGTCCTTGTATACCTACTCATATTACGCAATAAATAGATTTTTATTTGTATTTGAAGCAAAAAAGTAAGGTCACAGAAAGTTCCATTTTAAAAACATTCATCTAAGAACAACTTTAAGTAACAACAAATATTTTTGTAGTAACTCAGAACACCGGTAGGTACCGTTCTTTGACTTTGTGATTTGCCACAAAGTTGTACTTCCCTTGAGATTTTCTCACTCGATCTCTGACAGTCGAAGTTTTGACAAACAAGTCCTGAAAACTACATCTCTTGCAATAAAGTTCCACGCGCTTAGAATTTAAATATCGACTACATTAAAAAAATGAATAAAGTTTAAATCTGGATGCGTGCCATAAAGAGTGGCCCCAATTAGTCAATGACAGAAAAGCTTGGAAAAATGGAAGTGAGGTCACAGGGGAGTGGAACTCTACAGACTAAACACAATTAAATAAAAGAAGATTCGAATAATACATTAACACAATAAAAGTATCAATAAACTAGCTGACGAATCCGCAGCTTCGCACGCGTAGTTTTTCCATAAAAACATTACCCTCCTTCTGCGCAGTTGGGTAAAAAGTACCCTATGCCACCCGTGGATAGTGTAGCTTCTCAACAGTGAAAGATTTTTTTAAATCGGTCTACTAGTTTCGGAGCCTATTCAATACATATAAACAAACAAACAAATCTTTCCTCTTTATAATATTAGTATAGATTCTCAGAGGAACCAAACTACGCCACACAACAAAAACACTAGAGCCCAGAAAAAGCGTACTCACTCATCAGTACTTAAACTTCAGTTACTAAAGTCTAGTTAGTTCTCTACCACATATGCTGACACAAAGTAAATCAAAATAAAGTTAGTCTAATGCCTGAGTCGCAACTGTTTAGGTAAACCACATGTCCTAAAACTCTGGATTACGGAATTGAGCTAACTTGGATCACAGCTAGCAATTAGTAGCTAGCTCATTCTATTCATGGCCAGACTAAGTAGAGTTATGTTTTACTCGCATAAGGCTGTCATTATTATATAACAGCCATAAGATAGGCTGCTGAAGATAGGCTTTCACCATAGATTTTCAGAGCGACTGACATATATGGCCTGCAATCAGCACCTCCAGATACAATTTTATCTCACATGTAAACTTTTCTTCCAAATAAAGCGATATACTCGTAGCTATCAACATCAAGATCTTATACGATTTAGTAAATTAAGTATGTATATAAAGTTAAAAAAAACTAATCCAACGGAACTGACGACCTCCGTAGCGCAGTGGGCGTATAGCCGGCTGAGACGCAGGAGGTAGCGGGTTCGATTATCGCCGCGGAACAAATGTGTGCATGCTCTACAAATATTTGTTCCGGGTCTGGATGTTTTTCTATATATTATAAGTATGTATATACAAAAAAAGTATATAAGTATTATATCTGTTATCTGGTTCCTATAGTACAAGCTCTGCTTAGTTTGGGGCTAGATAGCGCTGTGTGAAATGTCTACCAATATTTAATATTTATTTAACTGCAGTAAATCTGATTGAATTACAGTCGGATTTTTTAGTTTTTATAACTGCGTACCTACTAATATTTTTCATTAAGCACAGTTTGCTTTTCAGCTTGGTATCGGATTCCACTTTATCGAAATCAAAATATTCTTATTCATTAAACTCACAAGGATCACTTTGAAACGTCAATTTTATTGCCTGTTTCTTCGCGACCAAGCCAGGAAAGAAAGGCAAGAAACAAGGCTGGTTGTTCTTTTTACAAGCTTTTTATTAACTTGCAATGTATGTATGTTTGTCCGGGTGGAATCTTGCAACTGAATTTTAAGCCCGTTCCTCTCAACCGATTGAGCTGAAATTTGGAATACATTATGTAACTTCGGTGACAATGCAATAATATGGTACCATGTAGGTGGTCTCATGATGGAGACGGATGCTAGACAACGGAACTACTGAATGGTTATAGAAGGCTACTAGTGTTTGGGCTTATTTGAATCTGCTTGCAGTTCCGATTGTGAATTTTATAAACGCTTGTTTAGAAAAAGTATTGTTTCAACAAAAAACTTAATAATGATCCTTTTAGAATACATAACAATAAAGATAATAAATGAGGTACGTCTAAACTGTAACATTTTTGAACGAGTTGGAGCAATTTCAATCCCAAGCTTCTCTATCATCAAAATAATCCAATATCAATAGGCTTTTTTATAAAGATTTTGTTTAATTACGTTTTTAAATTTGTTAATTGTAAATTGTAATTTGTTGTTGTAAATATGATCATGTGTCTCCCTTCCGTTCAAAGCTTAAATGGCTTCTGATTCGTCTTCGTCGGAATACGCATATCCTTTCTCTTCTCTATTCTATTCTTTTCAATCCCTTCTCTCCTCACTATCTGAAAGATAGATTTGAATTTCTCCATTCTTCAAATAACTATACTCTTAGGTCATCAGAAAACTTGATACTCAGAACTCCTTCGCACAGCACTTCCTTTTACAGCGCTTCTTTTACTGTCCAGGCTGTTCAGCTGTGGAATGCTCTGCCCGAAGAAGTAAGACGGTCATCGTCCTTACACTTCTTCAAATTGAAGGTGAAACATCATTACCTGACGATGTCATCTTCCTAGCGTTTTTTATTTACTATTTATGTACTTAATTTATCTGTTAGTATAGTTTGCTATATATTAGTCTATTTTATAAGTATATTAAGTATTAGGATTAAAACTTCATTTTTTATTATATCTTAGAATATATTATGTGTAAATGTAATGTATCCGCTAAAGTACACCGCACTCCGTAATTTTTAAAAATTTCGCTCCATCCAAAGGTTGCCTGGAAGAGATCGCTTTTAGCGATAAGGCCGCCCATTGTATTGCCTTATTTATTTTAACCCAGTACTTATTTTTTTATTATTTCTGTTTGTGTGGTAATTCAATAAAGAGTTATCTATCTATCTATCTATTGTCAATTTTTGTATATCACTTTCGAGTTTGTTATAAAAGCGATGCCCTTTAAACGATTTACTAACTTAATAGAGTCTACAAGTGGCAACAGCGAGTTTATCTATATTTCTAGTATTAAAATTATGATTATCGCTATTTTTCTTAATCAAATTAATATATTTGTAAATATACATCAAGTTTTCATAGGTTTATTGACAAGGGAATGCCATTCAATTTATTTCTTTAAACTTATCACGTATTGATTCTCTGGGGCCCATATTATAAATTGCACGAAGAGCCCTCTTCTGCAACACAAAAAATTATAGCAGTTAATATCTCCCACAGGAGAATACCATATGACATAATGATATTAAGAGTTAAGCTCCTCTGTCTACAATATAAGATATTCATTTAACTCATTATACTCTTCAGTATAGAAAGGTAGGTGTAAAGGCATGAAGGTATCAGGTATCGAATCCCCTTAATTTAATTATTCGCTTTCGACTCAGCTCACTTAAGCCTTGGTTTCCTAAAAGACGGCGAACGCTATGCGGCTTCTGTCGATACCTTTTCTGATGATGTTAAAATGACTACGAATTAATAAAGTTACCGTTTAATGCAGGTTAAAAAAATAGGTCGCTCTGAAATCTACGGTAAGGCCTATATTGTTTTGCCCGAAGAAATAAGACGGTCATCCTCCTTACACACCTTCAAGTTGAAGGTGAAACAAGATTACCTGACGATGTCATCTTCGTATACGAAGATGACATCGTCAGCTATAGCGCTATAGCGTTATTTATTTACTATTGAAGTATTTTATCTGAAAGCATAGTTTGCTATATGTATATACCTATATATTAGTTTATTTTATAAGTATTTTAAGTAATAAGATTAAAACTTTATTATATTTATGTTTTTTTTTTAATTTACCTAAGAATATATGTGTAAATGTATCCTCTAAAGTACACCGCACTCCGTATCTTCGTAAATTTCGCTCACACCGCACTTCTCGACAAACTAAAACTCATCCACATATAATCGACAATTGGGTTTCGCGCACCACACGTTTCACGCGATCTTTTCAACCCCATACTTGCAAGATGTGGAATGAGCTACCATCTGAGGTTTTCCCATTAGACTACGACATGGCACGCTTCAAGAGAAATGTAAAGAGGTTTCTACAGTGTAGGGAACGCATCGACAATACCCCAGGTGTTGCCGGTGTCAATAGGCGACGGTGACCGCTTACTATCAGGTGGGCCGTAAGCCTGTTTCCCAACAAATAATATAAAAAAAACGAGATTGACTTCATGATTATTATGAGTTTGTAAACAGCCCACCGCTAAATCATCCGTCATCTGATAATCCCCGCTTCTAAGAAAACCAGCTTAAGTTCTGAAAGGCGATGGAGTAAGTCCATGAATTATTTTTACTCGGATTGATACTGAGACGAGATAAAATCTTAACAAGGCTACGCTGAACGAAGGGTACAATAGATAGGATTCGCTGAACAAAAGAGAGGCAGGAGGTACTTTGATTAATTTTCTGTTTGAGATGGCTAAAATAAAAGGATCTTTGGCTGATGTCGAGTAATCCGCACAACACATGGGTTAGTTGAAAGAGAATGTTTTTTAGCGATAAGTTCATTCATGTATAATGTCATACACATGTGTGAGTTCAATCGTTCAACTAAAATTACGCTATAAAACAAAAATATTTTCTACCTATTGAATAAACTTAATAAAAGAGTCATATAAAATCAAAGTTGGCAATAAATAATAGATAAATAAATATAAGTATTGCTCGACCAATCATAAGCATTTATTCCATCATGACCTACAACAGATTTTAGTTGGACGTTTCAATAGAGTCGTTTTTTAAGGTTCCGTATCCAAAGGGTAAAACGGGACCCTATTACTAAGACTCCGCTGTCTGTCTGTCCGTCTGTCTGTCTGTATGTCCGTCTGTCACCAGGCTGTATCTCATGATCTCTCGTGTTAGTTAGACAGTTCAAATTTTCATAGGTGATGTATTTCTGTTGCCGCTATAACAACAAGCACTAAAACAGAATAAAATATATATTTAAGGGGGGCTCCCATACAACAAACATGATTTTTTTTGCTCGTTTAATAGATAATGGTACGGAAACCTTCGTGCGCGAGTCCGACTTGCACTTGGCCGGTTTTTTTATTTCGATTTATTAACATTCTGAGAAATGATAGATTGCCACCTGTGATTCTATACGACTCAATTAATATACTTAAAATAGCTGATATACCAATCACATATTCTGTACTGGTTGCTGTGACGACGGCAGACTACATAGGTGAGGCTACACGGCAGCGAGGTTAACCCCTCGATATATTTACCTACTGTTAATTTAATGTAATATTTTGTAATTATTTTTATCAACGAATAAATACACTTTTGTTAATGAGTTTTCTAATAAATAAATATTGCTGGGCAATTCACACAGCGCTATCTAGCCCCAAACTAAGCAGAGCTTGTACTATGAGAACCAGATAACTGATAGAATACTTATATACTTTTTTTTTGTAAATACATACTTATAATTTATAGAAAAACACCCAGACACGGAACAAATATCTGTAGATCATGCAAACATTTGTTCCGCGGCGGGAATCGAACCCGCTACCTTCTGCGTCTCAGCCAGCTATACGCCCACTGTGCCACGGAGTTTGTCAAATGACTCCTCCAAAAATAAAGACGCAGGTTTCGTGTTTTTTCGCGACACACTTTCGGACTCCTTGTGTTACGTGAAAGCAAGGATTTTCCCGACGTTTTTCAAACTTACAAGGCCTATTTGAAATACCAAATCGTGCCAAATATTACATGGCAATGAAAGCAAGCCTGGCTAGCATATCCTTATTTCCATATCATTTTCCCCAAGAACCTTAAAGTACAATAACGACCAACAAAAACAAACAAGGAAAATATTAACGTTAAGTAATTCTCATGAAAATGTTATTTCTTCACACTTACATGAGCCGATGTGTAAACATTCCTATCAGTTAACACAAACAGATTAAAGTTCTGTTTACACGATCTTGATGAGTTTCTCGCAACAAAAAGAAACCAATTACTTGCGTTTATTTCGGATTTGTGTTGTTGAGTAGTTGCCCGAATACTTTTTCGGGTTCCATGGCGAAGAGAAAGCCTCAGTGATCGAGCGAAGCGAGATCTCCAAATCAACTTGGGCAAATCGGCGTTGTATGTATGTTTGTTTGTCCGAGGATAACTTTCGAAGCGTTTATCTGATTATCATGAAATTTAGTATATAAGTAGGTAATAATGATTATTGTATCGTTTTACAAGTCTATCATTTTCAATAGTCACCATTGTCATAGCAATGGCTAACAAAATAGTAGGAGAGTGATGAGAGATGAGTGGAGTGGGTTGGAGGAGGCATTTGCCAACTGGCAAACGGACTTACAGAAATTTAAAAAGCAACAAATATGCGAATAATTTTAATTGTATAAAATATTTATCTAACAGTGCAGTAGTGTAAGAAAAATTTTATAAAAGGCTGTATTTTTGGGGCACTATTTTGATAGTCAAAGATTACGAACAATATTTTTTTGTTTTTATGGGAGACTCGTGAGATCTTAGTTCGGGGTGAACCACTAATTATTACTATGACGTAGAGTTCTCGGGAATTCGTAGGAATATTTGTGCATTGGTTTTATCCTTTGTTCACTTCTTTTCTATGCCAAATAGCGGTAAAAGCGGTATAATAAATCCAGTAAAATTCAAGTATTGAACTAATCTTGATGCTTATATTTCACCTAAATAAACTATGCAGCCTCTATACAGGGCGTCCCAAGACAATGCGACATGAAGGGATATCACCTTAAATATTGTAGATAGTATATTTTGCGGAAAGGAAACTTTATTTTATTTTTAAAACTTAGTAACGCTGCATTAAAAGATTTTCTAAAAATTACTTGCTTCATCTGGGAATCGAACCGACTTAAATGTGTAAAAAACACCCTGTGTTGTATTTATTTTTATACTTTAAATGTATACTAGGAAACGTCACAGCAGAATACATTGTGAAGTAAGTATATCACTATCAGTACCTATATACAATACAGGTAGGTACAAACAAAATAATTATTATTCACACGTACTAAAGTATGTGCTAAAGTCATCAGCTTTGTCAATATCATAATATGATTTATACAATAATAACTTCCTAATTTTAAAATTATATCCTTACAATCTAAATCTCTTATAACTAAAGGTAAGTTATTAAATAATTTTATGCTTAGGCATAAAAAGCTTTTATTTATTTTGTCAAGTCTGTGTGATGGAACACCAATATTGTTTTTATTACGTGTATTATAACTATGTATGTCTATGTATGTGACTGAAAGTCTATGTATGTAATTAAGGAGAATCATTTTCAAGCGAAATGTATTGTTGATTTTCTTATTTGCAGAACCCAACCTTACTTACCCAACATGTACACGGCATTTCATTTGAAATCTCAGAGAAAGCTCTTTTGGTTTAATTTATTAGAGTAGTGGATGTGACACTTGAAAAAATGAATTCGCAGCACAGTAAGTGCATTGGAATAGAATCTGCTTATGTTCATTTATCTTGCGCCTACCTACAGGGCTGTATTCAGTACCTTTTATACTACTTATGCCCGGTTTCTGAGTTACCAAGCTAAAGTCTCACTAGTTATCGATTCGGTAAGGTTGTGTATTAGATAGACGTCAGTTAACTGACGCTGTGTTTCTGTGAATACGCAACCAGGCATTAAGGCGCTAACTGTATATGACCTTGAGCGAATGGGCGTAGCTATTGTTTCGGCCCCGCACTAACCGCACCCTCTGCCACACGCATCTAACCGACAAAAAGGTGAGCGCGAGGCAGACGAGCACAACCCTCCCGTACGACAGTCAGCGGTACACTGCCTCCAGTTGCCCGCGGAACCACCTTCTATAGGTACGCCCGTTAATTATTCGGATAAATTTAACATAATTAATTGCCACGTGAAAGACCGTCGCAGCACAGCATCATATGTTCAACTTCAAGGTATAGTTTTTGCCCACATTTAGGTGAAAGAAAAAATACAAAGTTTTACGTCGTTTAGAGGTTGAAATCCAATTGAATGTCGAAAACAGCTACATTTTTTTATTTTTTTTTCTCATAGTATATAAACAGGTAGAACTTTTTTGTATGTTCACTTTGCAGTTAAAAGGTCAATGAATGAACATATATTTTATTGAGCACATAAAACTGATTCCTTCCTGAGGAGAAAGCCTCCAAATAAGACCAATCAGCTACTATATTCGCCTTAAATAGGTACTTATGGAACTTATAGCCAGTCACTAAATCTACCACTAGATAGATCTTTTCTAAAGATAAAGTTTTAAATCGATTTTAATATTTAAAATTGTCATTTATTAGTAGTTGTATTATAGTATACTTTATATAAGTAAACAAAGGTCCAAGGACTGTAATAATTACAAATATAAATTGTTAAATTAACAAATGAGTAAAAAAAAAAGACGACAACATTTTCATAATGTTGTGGTGTCAGAAAAGAGAAACGTCAAAATAATAAACAAAACAAATTCATAAACTCATTCACAGTCACAGTGTAACCTACATTCGATTTTGTACTTTTTGTATCGCGCGTATTATTTTGATAATTTGTGTCGTCGTTTGTTGTTTTATTGGATTTCTTCCAAATCTTAAGTTTCTTGACACTGATATGCAAGAAATAAACGGCTTCTGTTTAAATGCCTACCAGAAATGCACTAATATTAATTCAAATAAATTCGAAATACCTGCCAAAACGGATAAATGCTCACCAAATTGTGTTTCATGAAGTATAATAGAAATGAAGCTAATTTCAATTTTTATTGCATGCCATAAAAGTATGTGAAAGTCGTTAAAGTTAACTTTAGACCAAATATTTTATCATCATTCATCATTTTCAGCCCGTGTCGACACACTGCTGGGCATAGGCCTCTCTTTGTTTCTGCCATTCTTCCCGATCCTGTGCCAGTCTGAACCACGTACGACCCACGGTCTTATGGATGTCGTCGACCTATCTCGCTGGTGGACGTCCCCTATTTCGATGCCCAGTTCTCGGCCTCCACTCTGTTAGAGCCTTAGTCCACCTGTCGTCACTACGTCTGGCCAAGTGTCCTGCCCAACTCCACTTGAGCCCCAATATTCGCTTGCTGACGTCTTGTACTTTAGTCTGCTTGCGATTTCAGTATTGGGAATTCGATCTAAGAGTGTGATGCCGAGCATGGCGCGCTCCATGGCTCTCTGTGCTACACTTATTTTGTACACAGTCTCCTTCGTGAGCCTCCATGTCTCGGCACCATAAGTCATAGTTGGCAATATTTTATATTATCGCTTAATAGATATTACCAATATTTTATTTTACGACTTTCACTTAAGTAATCTTTGCTGAGGCAAAAAACTAACTGTCGGCTATATATTTTTTTTTAAATACCAAATATAATATTGCTTAATCCAAACACAAGATACTTGTTTAATGCCTTATGAATTTAATTAAAAAATGTTATAAAGTAGTTAAATAAATATTTCATTCTCAATTACTGCAACTCACAATGACTAAGGTAGGCAATAAGAAGAACGAAAATGGGTAGGGGGGAGGGGGTGTCTCTCTGAATCTACACTCTTAGTTTTCATAATTTTACATACTACTTATTTTTTTTATTATGTACAAAATTTTTATTTAAATAAATAAAAATAAAAACCTAACGACCAACGGTGTGTCTACTGCCACTACATACGTTTAAATATATTATATATATTGTAGCACGTATAATAGTAAGAACTAAAGTGAGGTAGCCTGTCTCTGCCTGCTAGCGTACTTACATCCGCGAGCATACATATACATTATTCATTCATTTTTTACATACATCAAGCAAGCAGGTAGGTAGGTACAAACAAAACGTATCTATTGTCAGAGAAACAAATTTTCATAAATTTCGAAACATGTGCGGCCCTGAAAAGGGCCTTTTTGTTTTTGTTTTGCGATCTAGCTAGAGCCAGCCAGAATAATTAGGCGCGTTCGCCTCTGATCCTGCGTGCCAAATGTATGATGGTGACACGCTTCGCGATTGTAATCTTAGTTTGACAATAATATATTTTGGATTTGGGTTGGATAATTTGATTACACTAAGGCAAATTTGAACTGTATTTTTTGATATCGATGTTACTGTTTCAGTAAAACAATATTTGGTGAGCCTTAATCCATTTTGGCAAGCAAAAAGAATATCTATACAAAACGTACAATTATTCTGATGTGTGTATTTTTATTTTGGAATTTAAAATGTTTACTTTAGGGACCTCGGTATAAAATCGGTTTAATTTATATGGAGTTACATTATTTTACTTGATAACTAAGGTACACTTAAGTCTTAGGGTAAATAAATTATTTTGGTGAGCACTTAAAACGTACCCGAAATAAACTCCATGTACTCCAGATATCCATTTTGTTGTTTTTTTAATTTTAAATGTAACTATAACTAGAAATACTATATTAACACGTAATAATAGGCAGCTATACAATGTAACCTAAAAGTTGATGTAAATTGGTATGAAATTAAACGTCAAATAAAGTTATGGAACCGATAAGCGGCCTCAGGTAGCCAGTTAAGTTATCCTACATATAAACGGAGTTTATCTTACGTGTTGTTCAGAAACGCACTTTCACAAGTTATCGAACCAATAGTGCTTACGGATAGATAAACTACTGATAAATGTACCTCAGAAACCAAATGACAACCTCTGTGGTGCAGTGGGCGAATAGCCGGCTGAGGCGCAGGAGGTTGCGGGTTCGATTCCCGCCGCGGAACAAATGTGTGCATGATCTACAGATATTTGTTGCGAGTTTGGGTATTTTTCTATAAGTATGTATTTACAAAAAAAAAGTATATAAGTATTCTATCAGTTATCTGGTTCCCATAGTACAAGCTTTGCTTAGTTTGGGGCTAAATAGCGCTGTGTGAAATGTCCAGCATTATTTATTTATTATTATTTATTTAGATATTATTGTTGCAAACAAGCATGACCTATCTGATGGTAAGCGGTTACTGTAGCCTAGGAACGTTTGTAGCACGAAGGGCAACACTCGTGTATTGTCACCTTGAGTCACACATGAAAATTTTCATGTGTATCTAATTTCACTGGCACCCATTCCCCTCAAATTGGAACCAGCATTACTACTTGGCGGCATTATGTACGATGATAGTACTTCCCAGATTGAACTCTTTCACAAGAATCTACTAAACCTACCCAATTATTGTAATATTAACTGCCGATAACTTTTCAAAATGAAATATTGAAAAGTTATCTGAAGTTAAAATTATTTAATATTTCGATGGCATTTTCTTGCTGCCTCAATAATTATGTTTGTTCAACGAGCCAACGACTGAGTCATTTATGTTTTGATGTCTTATGTATTTTTCTGAGCTTTTATGACTTCGTCATCATCGCCCACGTTCGAGTGGGTTCGGTCTATCCATCAGCCGTCAATCCAGGCATCAAAAGTAACTTTTTAACAAAAATATAACCAATTTCAGATAACAGTTAAAACCATACTACTGAACTAATTTTGATTAAATTTGTACAGAACCAATCTGAAAGTATATTCTTCCAAATATAAAGAAGAACAATTTTCCAAATCCGTTGATTAATGCCAGTGTTCTGAGGTAAAAAACTATTTAAAAAAGTACAACTGAATTGAGAAACTACTCGTGTTATGAAGTCAGTTAAATATGTTGGTCATCTGTGTAGAATCTTACCTAACATTCAAACAGACCATGCACTAGGCAGACAAAAGTATAGTATATTCTTGGTTGCTCACTGTTGAATTGTTTTTTTAAATCACACTAATATTATACATGTGAAAGTTTGGATATATGTTTGTTTGTTTGTTACTCAATCACGCCGTAACGGCTGAACCGATTTCGATGATATTTGGTACATACGTAGATTATAACCTGGATCACCAAATAAAGTACCACTTATCCCATAAATGAGCTCCCATGGGATAAAAATGGGATGTCAAGTCAAGTTGCAACTGCGAATTTAGCTTTATATCTAGGTTACCTACACATTTAGTAGTGTAACGCGTATGCAGTCGCAGGCAACAGCTGGTAAAGAATGAAGAATTGATTAAAGAAAAAAAATCATGAATATAATTTTTTGTGTATAGATTAGCCTCTTGAGATGTCAGAATTGCAAAAAACCGAAACTCCTAAAAAATTACGATTACTGCAAGTACAATTAGTAGGGCAGTATTGACTGAGTGATTTTTTGAAAACCTTATTATTTAGTTAGAGTTTATATATTCCATAAACGAACTACCAATATCTTAGTTTAGTTCTGACATGCAAGAGCAATCAATATCTTTCGTATCGTTTGCCAGGAAGTTGTTTAAAATTGGCACGACTCTATTCAACAGAAAATTCGTTGGGAAAAGCCGAAACTGTTTTTGGATATATTATAATTATTATTAAGAGCCTGTAGTGTCCCACTGCAGGGCAAAGGCCTCCCTCCCTCCCTCCCTTCCTCCCTTCCCTTCCTTTTAGGATATAAAACTTCTGAAATCATCACCAATTTCAACCACTACTGGGTATAGCGTTTCCTCGTCATCATTTGCAGCCTAGGTTCCATCCTTCTCCCAGAGTTAGTCTCATCCAGGTACATAGTTTGAACTGTATCTCGACAAGCTGCTAACCGCTCGACACCGGTCACTTCTATAAATAGAAGTAATTATGATACTTTTAGCCCGGCTTGTACAACGATCCCTAAACGCGTTTAGCGACAGCGTTAAAAACATATTTAATTGTTTTAAATTGACGTATTTGTATGATTAAACAACGCCATAAATTATATTTAGCCAAATACGTTAAGTCATCGTTGGGCAAGTCGCCCTTAGTATAAGATTTTAAGTATCATTTGATGATTGCAGCTAGCATAACTAGCTTGGTGAAAACACAGTTGTAATACCTGGCCATACCAGGACTGGGTATAGTTATATTTTTTTTTTATTTATAAGCCCGATGTTTCCCACTGCGGGGCAAAGGCTTTCGTTCTTTCCATAGGCTACTCTGTGCTATTTTTGGCCAGTCCTTTGTGTAGGAGCGCATGCCACCGCAATCAAAAATAAGAACAACATAATAAAACTACTGACTTAAACGGAGTATTTATCGCATATATATCTTTTTAATTTTTTATCCCGAAGTTAACGACGTGTTGATCGGTCATCTTAAGGTAGCATTCGGTTCTTAGCGACCGCGACGCGCGACTGCAACCATTGAACGACGCGACCATGGACGTCTGTCGCGGGGCGACCTTCCGATGTCAGCGACCACGACGACGGCGACATCGCCATTCTTCCCGCTGTTTTATGGGTGACGGTTGTGTTCAATTGCTGTACTATATGTTGGACAATTTATCCGCAGCTAGAAAAAACTTATTCTGTAGCTATTGGAGGACAAAGAAGATGATGATATTATGATTATGTTATTGTCTATGCCTCCGGAATTATTGCCTTGCCAATTATTTCCCAAATATTGTCACTCACAATGTTGTCTTTATAAGATGCGAGCCTTACATCATATAAAGGTGGGTTTTAATTTACTAATTTTATCAACATCTCATCCTCGTTCGGTGAAAACGCCGCCATTTCGATGTATTTCTTGCCTGCGTCGCGTGAATGCACTGACTCTGGTCGCGGTCGCCACGCCGCTCTCTAGCCACGCCCACTGGTTGCGCGACGCGGTCGCCGTTTGTTTAGTGTTCCTTATAAATCCATACTAAGCAGTGGGTCGCGCGATCCGGACGAGGTCGTGGGTCGCGGTCTCGCGTTGCGGTCGCTAAAAATCGAATGCTACCATTAGTTCGTAGATGCGGTTAGTGTAGTGTATGAACGAGTAAATTTGTAATTCTGAAGACCAAGTGAGGGTAGTTGCTGCAGCTGCCATCACTTCTCGACGGTAGCTCCAAGTACTCCAGTCTGTCCGCGACCACGGCTGTTGCAACACAGTAGTGGTCGGCATAACAAATAAAAAAGGTACATAGGTGATAAATACTTGTTTAAATCAGCAATTCTGATCCCTTTTGTGCTATTTTTGGTCAGTACTTAGTGTAGGAATCCAACTCATGCCACCAAATTAAAAAAAAATATGAATAATTTAATCAAATAAGGCACTTGACACAGCGCAGACGCGGAAGCGACTAGCTATCGACACTTTTCTAGCAAGTAACGTACAATTGAAGTATGATTCCGTGTCAATAAAAGAGACACCATTAAAAGTTGATCGCTGACTGTTCACACTGTCAATGATAACTCTCTCTTCACTAATTTATTGCAGTAAGAGTTACTCGTATCAAAAAAAAACCTGCTTGTCAACTCGTTATTAGTTCTAATTGAACTTGCCTCTCGCTAATCGGTGGCGGTGTGACAAGTGAAAAGAAGATAAATGCGACCAAATTCGACCACAGATCGAACAGCCGAAAATTGGTTCGAAAGCCGGCGGGGCTAATAACAAATCCTAGTTATATTACACTTCATCTTACAAGTCCAGCCCGTACATTTTGCTAGATCACGTAGGTGCTCACTGAATCGATTCTGCAAACAGTGCAACCCCTGGGGGCCCCAAATCTGTAGAAGAGGATTTTTTAAATCAAAACGTGATTGAAGTGTTCAACGCCGTTGTGCGAGCTTTGTGTTTTGGCTACGTGTTTCACAAGGTTTGAAATGTTGCAGGTTCTATTTGTGCTTTTAGTATCAGACTCACGCGCGGGCGCGGGTAGGTGAGATCGCATGCCGTCCGCAACGACTTGAAATGTAGGGTACATGTTATGTAATGTAGGGTAATGTTTAAGAAAATAATGTTGTTTTGGTTGTTTTAAGACCAAGTTCTAATATAATCACAATATGAGCGTGGCAGGGTTTTTTTATGTTATTTGTGGGGAAACAGGCTTACGGCCCACCTGATGGTAAGCGGTCACCGTCGCCGGGTGTTGCCGGTGTTATTGACACCGGCAACACCCGGCGACGGGGTATTGTCGATGCGTTCCCTACACTGTAGAAACCTCTTTAAATTTATCTTGAAGCGTGCCATGTCATAACTTAATGGGAAAACCTCAGATGGTAGCTCATTCCACATCTTGCAAGTATGGGGTAGAAAAGATCGCGTGAAGCGTGTGGTGCGTGATACCCAATTGCCGATGATATATGGATGAGCTTTATTACGTTGTCGAGAAGTGCGGTGGTAAAATCTAGACGACGGGATGTGATTAAATAGCTCTTCAGAACATTCCCCATTATACAGGCGGTAGAATACACTGAGCGATCCGATGTCACGGCGTTGACTCAGCGGTTCCAGCCTGTCGGCGAGTTTGAGATCACTGATGATTCTAATGGTTTGTCTACCTAAAAATATTTAGGACTATTACTTGTAAACAGGTAGATTTCCTTACCTTAAAAATGCGCGCTATACAAAGTGCTCATATCAACTTTTTAATAAGTACTTTTGGAAAAATTTTGGCTTCATACAATTAAGAAATCTGATATTCAAAGTGTAACTCTCACAAATACTAATTTTATCAAAAACTTATAAAGGTGCTATAGCCTGCTGAGTTATTCTAATTTAAGATACTATTATGCTAATCTGTGTTTAGTTGTAATACGCTGTTAACATTTATGTTCAATAAATACCTTTTAAAAACAAACAGTATCAGACTCAAATCATAGTATTTCAGATAATATGTTCAATTAAGATTGCTAGATCAGTCGGTCTAGCATGAATACCCTGGAAATGTTTTTTCTTCGGAAGAATAGAGATAACAGTCCTTCTAACGTGTACCAATGTTTCTACTGAAATCTACATTAAAATTACATTTTAGTCTATTTTTACGTAGAGATTAACTTTTTTAACTTTTTTTCTAAAAAAAAAACTTTTCATACTGGAACCATAGTCTTTATAAATAAATTAGCTTCCGCCAGCAGCTTCGCACGCGTTGTTTGTCAACAAAAAGTAACTTATGTGTTAATACCGATTATAATCTACGTGCATACTAAATTTCATCGAAATCGGTTAAGCCGTTACGACGTGATTGAGTAACAAACAAACCACCAAACATCCAAACTTTCGTATTTATAATACTAGCTTCCGCCAGCGGCTTTACACGCGTTTTTGTCAACAAAAAGTAGCTTATGTGTTAGTCCAGGTTATAATCTACGGACATACCAAATTTCATCATAATCGGTTTAGCCGTTACGTTGTGAAAGAGCAACAAACATTCTTTATCTATATTCTTTATTTTACACAAATAGATTTAGAGACAAAAATAGATTACAAAATGGGCATGTACAAAGATGAGCTTAACCTTAATAAGAGTTTTCTTCCAGCAAACCTTTGAAGATAGAGATATTTGATTATAGTGGTGGGTACGTGCACAGAAAAGGACGTTGGAGTAATATACTAATATATAATATATACTATAAAATTTACAATACTAATCCATATAAAAAAATACCTTTATACTATACCTACATTAGAGATAAACATAATACATTATACAAAATATAAATAATATACATACTTATACATAATAACCTAACATTCACACATATATCCATACAAACTTTCGCGTTTATAATATTAGTGGGATTTTTTATCTAACCTATGCTGTCCCACGGCTGGGCAAAAGCCTCCCCCTCACTCCACTTTTCTTGATCTTGTACCAAATCCCGCCAGTCCTTATAAAAAGTGTCCAAATCATCGAGCCACCGCTTCTTAGGCCTTCCACGGTGTCGCTTTCCATCCACAAGGATCCATCCAGTTACGACCTTAGCCCACCTACGAGTTTTTGGATGCATGCGAAAGACATGACCCGCCCAATCCCACTTCAATTTGCCAACCTTAGTGGGGTTAGTGTGACAAAAATTATTAAATTGTACATTTCTTAATTTTATCTACTAGGTAATTGTTTGCATGTCACTTTTTAAGATATTTTATTTATAATTATTTATCCTAGCCAATGAATTAAAATAGACAATATACTGTAACATTCATTGGAGTCCAAGGGAAGGCACTATCTACCAAGATACAAGTTGGCAATAGCTTAGTTTGGTAGATGGGGTTCCGACTAAGTGTACTTTGAAGCAAGATATAATTTTAATTTTATTCTGGACCTTGAAAATCACGTGACCAACGCTGATCAACTGAGCAAAGTGACTATCAAGAATAATCTCTCTCTCTTCCCAGCTATGTACCCCACATGGTGGTGGGGTCAGCTTTCCTGGTCGTTCTTCTCCACTTCGCTCTATCCTCGACGTCGTCACCAGAAACGTGGCACTCTCTCATGTCTTTTGTCACTACACCTCTCCACCTTGTCTTGGGGCTACCTCTACATCTTCGACCGGGGATGGAAAGTTGTAGTGCCAAATTCCCTACGTAGCCAGGTGGCCTCCTCTTCACTATCAAGAATAATCGAATGCTTTCAAAATTTTCGAATGAGTTGGTCAGTACACTGTTTTCGTTAATATGGAGAATAGAGGGGCAGGTTAGTAAGGTGACAGTGGGTGGGGAACATTGCTCGAAGCACTGACAGCCGTTGGGGCAGAAGGTTCGAGTGGAGTCCACACTGGAAAGAGTCCACACAGTCCACTGGAAAGCGTAGCGTAAGATGACGCACCACTAGACATAAAGACGACCAGATGAAGGTTGGTGGGAGCCGTTGGGTGCAGGCCGGACAAGGTCGGTCGCTCTGGGAATCTATGGGGGAGGCCTATCTTCAGCAGTGGACGTCCTTTGGTTGATATGATGAAGTTAAGTAACGTTTTGCGTTGACTTTTTTATATTAAACTTGTAGACACACAAGCTGACGGGCCTCTTGATGTTAAGTGGTCACTGCCGCCTATAAACTCCTGCAGCACTCGTGGTACTGCAGTCGCGTTGCCTAGTACTTAGTACCCTATTTATATCTCGCTTGAATGCGTTCATTTTGAAGCCCACCGGAAAAAACCTCAGGAGGAAGGTCCTTCCACATCTTGCAGGTGCGTGGAAGGAACGAGCGGCTGAAACGCACCGTGTGAGACTTCCACGCATCTGCAATATGTGGGTGAGCTCGTTGCCGGTTGCGGGAGGTTCGATGGTAGAAGTGGGGAGCAGGGATTAAATTGAGCAGCTCTTCAGAACATTCGCCGTTATATCTATCTATTTTCTATCATATAAAAATGAATCGCAAAATGTGTTGGTAAGCGCATAACTCAACAACGCCTGGACGAATTTGGCCAATTCTTTTTTTGTTGTATTTCTTATTGTCAGGAGAAGGTTTTTATGAAAGAAAAAATTAAGAAAGTTGCGCGTAAAATTAGAAAATTTAAGAATACTTAACCACCATATAAAATTATTTATAATCTAACCTTAGCGCTTTTATAATGTAACCTTATGACGTTTGACATAGAATTGACAGAATGCGTGCTGCAAATATCGTCAAAGAGGATGTAAAAAAATGAATATCGTTCGAAACAGTTGCTTCGGTAGGAGTTATCCCGAGATATATTGTCTATATATATAAAAATTAATTGCTATTCGTTAGTCTCGCTAAAACTCGAGAACGGGTGGAGCGATTTGGTTAATTTTGGTATTGAATTATTTGTGGAAGTCATTCATTTTCTCATACATAATGATGGCCGGGGACAACAATTGACAGTTCTACCAGGGTGACTTATATTGACAGCCCGCTTTATACCTATGCATGCCAAGCCGATACGAAGTTCGGGGGGTCCACTAGTATTTTATAGAAAACGCTGAGCGCTCCGATGCCACGGTAGTCTAGTGACTAGGTGAGTAAACTCTAGAGGCATTTACAACAGAGCGCGGATTTCGACAGTGGCTTATAAATGTCAGGCCTGGCTATAACAGCTGATAAGTTGTTATTTAACACCTCGGATGGTCTAAAAACTCCGATACTGGGGCTTGACAACTAGCTCATAGGTACTCCAGATTCACATTAAACAAATAAATAATGCTGAACATTTCACACAGCGCTATCTAGCCCCAAACTAAGCAAAGCTTCTACTATGGGAACCAGATAACTGATAGAATACATTATATAATTTTTTTTTTGTAAATACGTACTAGAATATATCCAAACCAGGAAAAATATCTGTAGACAATGCAAACATTTGTCTGGCAGAGGGAATCGAGCCAGCGACCTCCTGCTTCTCAGCCGGCTATTCGTCCACTGCGCTACAGAGGTCGTTGAACGGGCCCCAATGGGAAAATATCCTTTTCGTACCACTTGCTCAAAAAAGTGACATTCTATGCCACAAAAAGTTTTTAATCTGTTAAAAACAGGGAAAGAATATTGTACTGAGTTTCATTCATCCTCTAGGGGGAGAATGTGATTTAAATTTGGAATACTTACCGAAATTTATACTGAACTACATCTGTGTTTACACCATTGAGTTTGTATATAAAGCATTATACATCTTTTTGAAAAAGGAATACGCATTTATTATGCACTTATGATTATTAAATAAAATTACTGAAACCGACGAGGCCGTATGAGCTTGATGCCTTTGCTTTTCCGACAAAAAATATTAGTCTAGGAATTTGCCGCGTTTTTGTTTTCTTCAAATACATAAACGTTAAGTTTATTTTAATTTATTTTTATAAATAAGTTAATGTTCTAAAATACTCAAATCAACTCATCAACAATAAATGTACCAAACAAAAATGTAACTCTCTCTATCAATAATTGGACCAATGTTTCGAATGTTAACTTTTACTTTTAATTGTCATTATTTTTAATAAATGCTTATCTCATATTATTATTGTGTTAATTTTTTCGCAAATGGTACGAAAAGTAGAGTATTTTCCTCGGTGATAAAGCTGTCTTAGTCTTGGGTGAACTTAAAACCCTCGCTACACTCAGGACTCGTCTTAAATCCCTCGCTTCGCTCGTGATTTAAGTTTTTAACACCTTCGCTACGCTCGGGAGTAAACCTCGAGTCCTTCGTTACGCTCGCGATTTTAATCGTCACCCGCGACAGAAGACACTGCTTTATCCCCTTGGTTAATAATCTACTATTAACTCGTGGAAATCTTTGTGGTTGGATTTGAGAGGTATCAAAATACTACCAAAAACAACAACATTGGAATATCTCGACATGTTGAAATTTTGTAACGGATTAACTAGATTTTCTGTGTGTAATTTTTCAATAGTGTAATTTTGGTGCGATGTTTACTTAATGTCATAGTATATGTATATGTTATTATTTAAAATTACGTGGTAGATTATTCAATTTCCTGTGTAGCCGCTCGTATAAAGTTATTACCGCGTGCAGTTTAATAGCCTTCAAATCGGACCTATATATCCTTCGTTGTTATTAAAGTTATCAAACTTTACCCAAAATACATTTGATTTCCTTTAATTTTGTTGGCATTTTGATAAACTGCATTCAAAATTTTAATATTAAGGGTACTATTACCAATTGCCAACAACCAATTGTATATGTACATTCATTTGAGTACTGTTACTTTTGAATGTCTTCTTGTTTTTTTAGGGTTCCGTACCCAAAGGATAAAACGGGACCCTATTACTAAGACTCCGCTGTCTGTCTGTCAGTCTGCCACCAGGCTGTATCTCATGAACCGTGATAGTTAGACAGTTGAATTTTTTTAGATGATGTAGCCGCTGTAACAACAAGTACTATGGTGTGCAATAAAGTATTATCTGATCTAATCTAATTTTTCTCCAGTGTCCTTTTTTGCTTTTTATAACTAGTGGTTCGCCCCGAACTGAGATCTCGCGAGTCTCCGATTAAAACAAAAAAAAATATTATATGTAATCTTTGACTATCAAAATAGTGTACGAAATAAACAACCAAATAACTTGACCTGCAGCTTCATTCAAATAACAGGTAACGGGAGTTCATGTACTTTGGTTTTGTTAAGGGTACGAATTGCAGTTATTCTGGATTTCAGACTTTTGCCTATATTTGTGTCACTTAAGCTATACACATACCAAATTACAGCACTCTGGGATCACTGATGTACCCTTTGAATTTTGTCAAACTTCAGTTTTATTATGGCTAATAACTCAAAAACTATTACTACTTTACTAAAACTAAAAACGGAGTCTAAATATACTAATGAAGACATTTTATTTGACGTCTCCCTTGACCTAATGGTCTCATTTTCATTTATTTTACCTCTCTTGAACCCCGATATCTCAAAAACTCTACAACATTTATAGCTCATTTAGTCACACAAAAATTGTGCAATTACTACCTACCTATGTATCAAATTTAAGATATGAAGTCAAGATTCTGCATTACAACTTTGTCACCATTTTCTTTTTTGTTTTTATTTTGTTCGTGTGTCGTGTCAAATAAATGTGTTAATTTTAATTTTTTTTTCATATATAATTTCACGATGACTGGATCAACGCTTCGAAAGTTAGCCTCGGTCAAACAAACATACATACATACAACGCCGATTTGCTCAAGTTGATTTAGAGATCTCGCTTCGCTCTATCAAAAATAAATAGTAAATTATTTTTGTATGATCATGATACTTATTCCTGAAATTGAAGAAGTTCTTCAAGGTTCTCTACCATTTTTACTCCTCCACAATATTTTCACTTTTCGTCGAGTTTCCGAAAGCACGAAGGTATCGTAACGAGCTTGTTGTATGTTAGCAATATAATTTTATGTCCCACGACCCGAATGTCTGTAATACAAATATTGTGACGCGTTTTGTAAATACACTCATATTGCCGAGTATTGATATAGCGTAACATACGATTTTCACCCTTTCTATTTGGCCGCAAAAGCTTACTAAATATTTTCGAAGCAGGTAAGTGGATGCTGTTTGTTTGTTTTGCTTTTGGTAATGTGCACTCAGACCCGGATTTAGGGCAGGGGTGGGGGAGGGGGAGGGCTAACCGGGGCGCTAGCCCCGGGCGACAAGATCACCAAATTCATGTTTGAAAAACATCTTGTTTCATAAAGCGTTTAGCATCCAGCGCACGTCGTACTATCGATTATTCGTTTGATTTGACGCCACAAACCCCCTCTAGCTACACCCGATATCACTGTAAATATGTAGTCCAGATAAAATACCATTTTATGTTATTTTGGGGCTTTGACATGAAAAACATAATATTAAACTTTGACATTTGACAGATATTAAATGATGCGTGTCTCATATTTTTATACTCCCAATCCACCCGTCGGAAAGTAGATCCGGGGCTGTATGCACTATCAGGGTAAATTAACACTAACTAACTGGCCTTATTTAGAGGTTGATATACAAAAATGGCAATCTTTGACAAGGCCTATTTGCAGCCGCAATCACAATCTGTGTATTTCCATTAATGTTTTTTTTTTATCTCGACATGGAAACATTAATTACGATTTCGTATTGACATTGATTGATTGACATAATTGACATTGCTCTGTTTGTTCTGTTCACTCACTCTGTGTTGAATGTTGATGAGTTATTGTAATGTTTATGAAATGATATGACTTTATTTGTATGACGTGTTTTACACTTTATGGTTAAACTTCAAGATGTCAATTTTAGTTTAGTTCCAATAAAGTACCCCTAAGCTAAGCATGCAATATAAATTTTATTTGAAGTTATATTAATTAAACTAGTGGTGCGCCCCGAACTGAGATTCGCAAGTCTACCATAAAAACAAAAAATAAAATCTATTCGTAATCTTTAACTGTCAAAATAGTGCCACGAAATAAATTACCAAATTACTTGACCTACAGTTTCATTCAAATTACAGGTAACCGGAGTTCATGTTAATTGGTTACTCTTTTTTGGGATACAAATCGCAGTTATTCTAGTTTTCAGACTTTTACCTATATTTGTGATACTTAAGCTACAAGCATACCAAATTACAGCACTGTGGGGTCATTGGTGTACCCTGTGAATTTCGTTAAAGTTAAGTTTTTATTATGGCTAATAACTCAAAAACTACAGAAATAAATTAAAAAATAAAAACGGGGTCGAAATGTACTAATAAAGACCTTTTATTAAACATCCCACTTGACCTAATAGTCTGATTTTGTTTTTTTAACCCCTCTTGAACCCCAATATATCAACAACCCCCCAACATTTTTAACTCATTTAGTCACACTAATATTGTGCTAACATTACCTACCTATATACCAAATTTCACGGTGATCGTATCAACGCTTCGAAAGTTATCCTCACATACATACAACGCCGATGTGACCAAGTTAATTTGGAGAGCTCGCTTTGCTCCATCAAAAGTAAGTAAGAATTTTAGGGTAATGAAACAATGGAAAGAAAGAGTGGATGGGTATCGATCTAGCAATCCAAGTATGTATCTTGATGATTGATAAATCGACGATTAAATTCAACTAAATTTTCCAACTTCGTCGAGAGATTATAACGATTCCATCTACCAGCTACAGGGACTGTATATCTAAAGTTCTTTGTATAATAATTAAAAATCTTCATTATAATTTCTTATTTACTATATAAACAGAGTTACATGATACACTTTGCTATACAAAGAAACTGAGTTGTTTGCTATAAAAACTTTCTCCGTATTTCTTGCAATCTTGTCTCAATAAATCGAGTCGATGGCTCGAAAATGACATGGAAAAATGGTTGGTGCCCGTTACAAAATCATGAACTAGACGGATCTGCTACATGTCGGTGCCTGCAATCTCCGTTTATATTTATAGCCACTAGACTCGAAGTATAACAACATTTTGTTGCTTGTTTTTCAACTCTATTTCGTTCTACTGCAAAAATTGCGGAAATAATCTAGTTTTTCTCACTGGTCTTGTTTATTTTCACCAATTAATTAAGATAAGATAACGTTTATTTGCATACATAGTAAATACATCAGTAGGTCTTAGTCTAAAAGTTGGTGGTTTATTGTCCAACTTTAAAAAATCATCTAATTTATTCTGTTCTAGCCATGCCTGGTAATATCCCCTACAAGATCGACGACAGTAAGAAATGAATGAAAGACCGATGCAATAGTCGGGATAACAGTTAATCGCTTTATGTCCTAATCTGTGACCTGTGCGATATTTTTCCATTCATTCATTCAATCAATTCACCGGATCCGGAGACGTTTTGAAATTTTAGAACACAGACCGATTTGTTGTTTTTTGAAATAGCTGCCATACATTACTGTTTGTTCGTGTTGATAAATTTGTTATTGTTTATTAATTTGTGCTACAGTATTCAGTAATTTCGCGTACGTAATTCATCTAATTGGTCTGTGCGACACAATGATGAAAATGTTCCGAAAGTGTTGTGTCAGAAATGTTCCTAAATGCGACAGCCAACGATAAGACATTAAATTACACAAATTTCCTATGAGAAAAGAACTTCTGCCAACTTCTGAACTTCTTTACAGTGCCACAAACCACAGGCAGCCTCACTGTGATCACACATATTGTGCTTCAAACAGCAAAACAGCAGTCAAAGTGAGACGTCATTGATAACAGCTCAGCTCATGAAGCTTCCATTTGCATTGAAACAGGTAAAACATATGTATGTGCAGTTTGTTTGGTGAATCATGGCCTCTGAAGTTAATATTATTCGGCGGTGCAGCATGAAATAATAAAATTCATTGTAATTTTCAGTGCCGTAAATCCACACAACTACAGGCAGCCACCACTGTGATCACACTTATTGTGCATCAAACAGCACTCAAAGCGAGTCATCACTGATCAACAGTTCAGCTCCCGAAGCTTCTATTTGCATGAATCAGGTAAAACCTAATTATGTTTGTTTGGTGGATCATGGCATCTTGAAGTTATTGTTCCTACCTGTTGTTCCACACAGTAAGTTTGTCACTTAGTTCAGTGTGCCTCTTGGTCAAGTCCCCTTTTAGCGTTTTCAATTGAGATCTGTTTCAGTCAATTCTGACAAATGTATATCTTGATAAATTCATTATTATTCTCATTATTTACAAACGTTATAATTTTCTTATAGATGCAGTCATGAACAACATAAATTTAACAGAGAGCACCAAACCTCACCAGCTGGAACATGGAACTGAGACCCAAAATATACAAAGTGAGTTATTTTATGAGCTTTATTGTGTAGGATAAAACTGGTAATTAAAATGTTCGTGGACAAAATTTAGTGTAAAAGTTTTGGTTTTATTGTCAATATAAAGATTCTGGGTACAAAGTGTAGCGTAAATAAAATAGTAAATCTCTTTATTTTCAGACTGTTCAACTCCAAGAAACTGAAAAAAGAGGTTGATCAGAGATTTAAAATCTTTGACTCCGAAATGCAAGCTTTTATACAAGGAGTATAATGAATAAAACGAGTCAAAGGAATGTTGAATTCATGACCAAAAGAATAAATAAATACGCCTGCATACTAAAACAAACTTAAATGCCAAATTTCAAACTCGTACTCTGTAGTGTCGAAGATATCGTGATGAGTGAGTGTCAGTGGACTTGTTTTCTATATCTAAGTAATAGAAGATTATGTATCTACTCTAATAATTAAATATGTACAAATGCAATTGTTATGTTATGATTGAATAAAATAGTTTGACTGACTTTGCTTGTTATGTTCTTTCTTTGTTGTCAAGTAATAAGCGTAATATAGGTAGTGCAACTTAATATGGATGCAGGTATGTATGTATAATAAAATCTCGTTCGTTGGTAGAATGCGCATGCTGGCAGTTACCATAAAAGAGTGACCGAAAAGGAAAAAAAAGAATGAGTGAAGATGAGCTTTAAAAATAAACACTTGTCAAAACCTATTGTAGCATCGGTCCATTCATTCCGTTACGCTCCAACTCCAATGTACGTCACATGACCGTCTGTACGTAGTACATCTAAGTGGTCTGTGGTTCTAGCTGACCAATCCGCAGCTTCGCACGCGTAGGATTTCAATAAAAATATTACCCTGATTCTGTGCAGTTGGATAAAAAGTAACCTATGTCACCAGGGGATAGTGTAGCTTCCCAACAGTGAAAGATTTTTTTAAATTGTTTCAGTAGTTTCGGAGCCTATTCAATACAAACAAACACATCTTTCCTCTTTACAATATTAGTATAGATTCAATAGCTCTTATTTAATTGTTTTGTATTTAATTTGAACATGAATTTGAATTTGCGACCTTAGGCATGCAAATGTTCAAAGGCGGCGCGTGCAGCGGAGCGTTCCAACGTGCATTGTCGCGTGCAGCGTCCCGTTCAACGTGCACGGAACCAGTTTTCGCTAGAGCGCGCGTGCGAGCGGGGCGTCCAAGTGTGTTGACCAATCAGAGGCCAATTTAAGGACAAGTGTCATCATAACATTATCATATCTAAAACTGAGTTTTCTTCTAATGATACGACAATATCTTCTGAAGGAACGCTTCGAGTTCCTTTTTTGCACAAATTCCCGAACACTCCGATCCTCTGAAAACCTCCTTCTCAAAACCCCGATGCATAGAACCAGTTTCTATGCAAACTCCTTTTCCGTCCAAGCTGTCTGATTATGGAACACCTTGCCGGTCTCCATTAGGAAATCCCCCTCACCTTCCGTATTTAAAGCTAGACTCAAAAACTTTTATCTCCATGAAGAGTCGTGATTCATTAATCTAATCTCTAATATTAACAATATTTGTATAATGTATGTAAGTACATATGTATTTATTTTATATATGATATTTATTTATTTAAAATTATTTATGTACCTAATTGGTATGTATACATATAACTATATAAGGTTAAGTAGTTTTTTTTTCTAATAATATTTTTATTCTTTTTACACCTCGGCCAATCTTCCATTAAGCAATGATCCTCTCCATACAAAGGTTGTCTGGAAGAGATCGCTTTGTTAAGCGATAAGACTGCCCATTATGCTTACATTTATTTGTTTATATTTGTTGTGTCTAGCTTGTAAGGTATATTAAAGAATTTTCATTCACTAGTTCATTCTTCTTTTCATTCCATATTCTATTTATGAACACACCATTTTTTTTACTGGCAAATCTTGACACACTGAACAAAATATCACTTGTACACACGGCTACACATCAAGCTATACAAGGCTATACATTTCCAGTATACGCTGACCTCGCATTGTGTAGGCTTTTCGTAGAATGAGAGGTCAGCTTATACTGGAAATTTATAGCGCGATGTGTAGCCGTGTGTACACGCTCGTTGAAATGCCGAACACTGATCACACCACTTTACTACACGTTGAAAACGCTGCTACGAATACACCAAGAGAGAAGTCCATACGTTCAGTAGTTGAGCGTGCACGCTCCGCCCGTTCCGAATTTGAGGCCTTAGGGCGTTTGTGCACTACAAGGAATTTTACTGTCCGGCAGTCCGGATTTTTGTGCATCGTCCATTACTCGCAGGTGCGGTGCAGTTTAGGGTAGCTCTTTTTGAAAACACGCCACGCACGCGTAAATACGCTAGGAACGATGAGTTTCTTGGAACGTCGGTAGTTGCTGGCTTTATAGAAGACAAAAAGAATTTTGGGTTCATCCCCTTTTATGTGAAAGGTACCTGACAGGGTCATTTTACATAAACCACAATAAATTGAGGCAGGACGAAAGATTTTTTTTAAATGGCCCGTAATGGGGAAAATTAGACTGGAAGACGCAGCGTAGGCCGGCCTCCCACAAGGTAGACCGACGATCTAGTAAGAATCGCGGGAGCCGTTGGGCGCAAACGGCTACCAACCGCTCGATGTTCCGATCTAAGGGGGAGGCCTATGTTCAGCAGTGGACGTCTACCGGCTGATGATGATGATTATGGGGAAAAGTAAAATGTTGGACGGTAAAATTACGTATAGAGCACAAACTAGTATATAAATTTATGGCGTGCCATATCGGACCGTAAAAAATCGGACTGCCGGACAGTTAAATTCCTTGTAGTGCACAAACACCCTTAGGGTTTAACATAAATGTGCTTATTATGCACTTTTTCATACAACATTCATTCAAACGTAACATGATAGTTATCGTAAAGTTAAATTAATAACTACATTATGACAATAATATTTAAACTTTGGGTATCGAACCCGCAGCTTCACGAGTCTCAGCCGGCTATTCACCCACTGCGCTACAGAGGTCGTCAAATAATCATGTGCTCATAATTTCGAAATTTCCAGAAGTCGAATGAACTAGAAACTTTAACATAAGTAAACAACCATTATTATGCAAGGAAGATATAAAAATGTCAGCTTCCATACAAAACTGTACAAGACACAAAGCATACCTATTCAACATGGAAACTGGAACGTTTGTCTGTTATCAAACGTTCATTTCTACTTTCTTGGTCACCCTCTACAGTGTGCTTCGGAATGTGTATGTAAATATGAAAGTGGGGTTTTTACTCGTTGTAATAAATACCACAGTTAAACTTAAAATAATCTTTTACTAAGAAAACTTTAGTTATATTATAATTATTAATTGATCGAGCAAAGCGAGATCTACCAATCAACTCAACCAAGCAAATCAGCGTTGTATGTATGTATGTTTGTTTGTACGAGGATAACTTTCGAAGCGTTGATCCGATCATCGTGAAATTTTATACATAGGTAGGTAGTGATGGCACAATTCTGGTGTGACTAATTGAGCTAAAAATGTAGGGGCGTTGTTGAGATATTGGAGTTCAAGAGGGATAAAGAAAATGAGATTATTTGATCAAGTGTGTCGTCAAATGACAGGTCTTTATTAGTACATTTCGACGACTCCATTTTTATTTTTAGTAAAATTTTTGTAGTTTTTAAGTTAATAAAAACTGAACTTTAACAAAATTCTCAGGGTACACTAGTAACACCACAGTCCTGAAATTTGGTACGCGTGTAGCTTTAATGACACAAATATAGCTAAAAGTCTGAAATCTAAAATAACTGCAATTTCTACCGGTAAAATATAACCAATTAACGTGAACTCCCGTTACCTATAATGTAAATGAAACTGTAGTTCAAGTACTTGGTTATGAATTTCGTGGCACTATTTTGATACAAAATTAAACAAATTTAAGACTTATATGGTTTTCTCATTAAAGCCATCGTCAGAACCAGACTAAATGGAAATGGGACCACACGGGAAGCACTAGCTTTCAAATAAAAAAAAGGAATCATCAAAATTGGTTCACCTCTCGAAAGTTCTGAGGTAACAAACATAAAAAAAAACACAGTTGAATTGCAGTGAAGAGCAGCACAGACATCTTTTTAAGTAAAATGTATAATATATAACTTATCTTTAAGTTTCGATCAGAATTCGTAACCACGACCATCGCAAGTAGTGGTCTCCACCATTATACCACGGACGCTCAGAAGCGAAGAGAGAGCGTTGTTTTATGTACCGTCACCAATAAAAAGTTTCGGTGTGCACAGTTCAAATGTCTTTTTAATTCAGTTTGTCATGTTATTGTTATGACATCATTTAGTGTTGGACATAAAACAACTTCTAGTATTTTTGTTATTTAAGTATGATTAGTTTTGAAACGTGTACTTACTGCCTTATCCATTCCAGGTTATCCATTTCGTGGCACTATTTTATTGGTCAAAGATTAAGGCCGGCTAGCACAACGATCCCTAAACGTATTTAGCAACTAAACATGTTTAAATTGTACGTGTTTGTATGATTCAACAACTACTTAAATCATATTTAGTCACTAAATACGTTTAGGCATCGTTGCGCGAGTTGCCCTAAGAATATTTTCTTTTGTGTTTTGGGAGATTCACGAGATCTCAGTTCGGGGCGAACCACTAGTGTTAGTGAATGAGACAACCAGTAGGAGTTGCGTAAAGAGAGATGAGAGAGAAAAAGAGATGGAAATGGATCTGATACTACTGTCATGTGATCTAGATGAGACATACTGATCCATACTATCTAGATCCAACTAAAACAAAAACGTTACTTTAAGCACATTTCGCACATACTTTAAGCAAATCTTAAATCATTCGAACGTGAATGTATTGGCTTATAAATAGCGGGATTTTTGTCATCAGTCAAACAAATACGTTAAGTCCAACGTTAGGCACGTTCAAAATTAGCGCGATTGCCCCCCCACCCCCCCTGGTTATGTGCTACGATTGCTTTATATGTACGTTTTTTTACATGTTGTGTTTGGAGTACTGTTCTCACCTCTGGGACGGATCAGCGAAGTACCAACTTGAAGCTATTTAATCGTATATATTTATATGTATGTATGTACACAGTGTCCTTTAAATCACTGTTTTCCCAGAACAAACGTTGCTCAGACCATGGTCGAATAACTGTTTATAGCATCAAATAAAAGAATAAAAAAATGTCTAGACCTTCTCAAATAAGTCTAACATTGTTCAAAAACTAACCGTGACATAAAGTTCATGGGTACGCTAGCCGTAGCACTCCTTAAGTTAGATAGGTACTTAGTAGGTACCGGTCAGCGCGCTGACTATGTCGTAGGGCGTAACGTTAAAATAGACGTTTTAAGTTCGCAACTTTTTATATATTTCAAAGACCGATTTCATTTGGTTTTTTAATTTGATGTTATAAACTGTTAGTAGACCATGGTCTGAACAACGTTTGTTTTGGGAAAACAGTAATTTAAAAGACACCGTGTATGTATTATTATTCCATATAATTTATTTAATATATATATAATATTATATCATACTTTAGGTATAGTTCATATTAGATTTGGGTATATATATTTATCTATATTTTTGTACACTCACCTTCCTTTAAAATCATCTCTCTCTAGCCTCAAAGGTTTGCTGGAAGTAAACTCTTCTTAGGGTTAAGCTCGCCTTTGTACATAACCTCTATTTCTGTATTTTGAAATGTATTTTCTTGTGTGCAATAAAGATTAAAGAAGCTCTGGAATCAATTGAGAGAAGAGTCAAGAAGCTCATAGGCAGCGCTGAGCTAGTTGATAGTTGATGCAAGGCTCCTCAGCGTGGATCATCGACGAAAGTTTGCAAGCCTCTCGGTTTTTTATAGAGTACATTTCGGGGAGTGTGCTGTGGAACTTTTTAACTTGATCCCACCATTTCCATTCTATCAACGGACAACCAGACGCTCTGCGGTGCGCCACCGCTATATGGTAGAAATACTACCCATTCGCACAAAGCGGTTCTGTGCGACCTTTATTATGCGCACCGCCTAAGAGTGAAGCGCCTTGCCAGAGTCTGTGTTTACTGATAGCTACAACCTGGGTATCTTTAAGTCGCGAGTGAGTAAGTTTCTTCTAGGCAAGCGTGTACCATCGTAGACTGAATCATCGCTTAACGTTTCAGTTATCCAGATTTTAGGCTGGGTCCAGATACAAATGATCCAATCTCAACCAAGAGTCGTTTTACCGCCTCTCCTACCATTAAAAAACCAACCAAGTGCGAGTCGGACTCGCGCAAGAAGGGTTCAGTACCATTATCTATAAAAATGGCAAAAAAATCACGCTTGTTGTATGGGAGCCCCCCGTGAATATGAATTTTATTTTGATTTAATTATTTATTTTAAAGTGAATATTATCACTTAATATTCTGTTAATATTTCAAGCGTTTACCTGTTGCCGTTATCAATATCGAGCAAAAACGATCAAAAAAATCATGTTTGTTGTATGGGAGCCCCCCTTAAATATATAGTTTATTCTATTTTTAGTATTTGTTGTTATAGCGGCAATAGAAATACATCTTTTGTGAAAAATTCAACTGTTTAACTATCACGGTTCATGAGATACAGCCTTGTAACTGACGGACAGATAGATAGACAGTCAGTGGAGTCTTAGTAATAGGGTCCCGTTTGACCCTTTGGGTATGGAACCCTAAAAAGTAGAGTTAATTTATAATTCTAGATCTCAAAGCACACAAGCAGCTTAACAGGTATCAAGTTTCCAGATTGGCTTGGATTTATAAACATTCGGTCTGAATGGGTGCTGGCCGCGCTCATCAGATATTCTTCTAATTTAATTGAGTAATTTGCGAACCGTACACATACTAGCAAAAACGGTAAAGTGACTAACGTTGTGGGGTTAAACCGCACGTGTGGGGTTCAACAGCCCGGGTTTTTTAGAAGCTGCGCCCTTTGATGACGGTCTGAATATAGCCGTTTTTCCAACTTTTAACGCTACTTTGACCGTGTCATCATCATCACCTTAGTGGCTTGTTCGTGATCCAATCTTGGAAGGCCTCTTCCCTTCTTCTTCTTTCCTGGGGATCTTATGCCTGTCTCATCCAGTCATGCCCTGCGTGTCATAATCTATACTTCTATACTAATATTATCAAGAGGAAAGATTTGTACTTTTGTATTTTTGTGTGTATGTTTGTAATGAATAAATTCAAAAACAACTGTGCCGATTTCAAAAATTCTTTCACCATTAGAAAGCTACATTCACCTTGAGTAACATAGGCTATATTTATTGCTAGAAAAGATTAGGGATCCTTACTAAACTTAAGTAACGTAACCCAAGATGTAAAAAAGTGCCATAAAACGTCTTTCGTCGCATGCGCTGCGGAAACTATTGATGATAGAACAAAAGTATGTTCTACAATATTAAAGAACATATCAATATCTACAAAAAACTATGTAATATTATAAAGGGGAACGATTTGTTCGTTTGTTTGTATTGAACAGGCTACTTGACCCATTTAAAAAATTCTTTCACTGTTGGGAAGCTACACTATCTCCGGGTGACACAGGCTACTTTTTACCCAACTGCGGAAAATGGGGGTAATGTTTTTTATTAAAAAAACTACGCTTGCGAAGCTGCGGATCAGCTAGTTAATATATAAAACAAATTTAGCTTAAAACTGCTTACTACTTGGCTAAATTTTATTAAACTAGAGTACATTTAGGATGTCGCTAAAAAAACCTGCTTGTCGTCTCATGTCATCCATCCAGCGATTCGGCGCGCGGTGGTCGACCACACCGATGGCGTCTGATCTAGGTCTCCATTCCTGGATTCCTGAATTCTAGCGGTAATAGAATGCAGAATCGCACAAGCCTGACATTTGACGCAAACAAATTTTGACAGTCTGTGCTTTGACCACATTTTATATGTATATGCTGTGTAAAAAAATATAATCAAGTCACACATTGGCACTGTCGTTAAAGCCACCACTCCTCCGGCACAAACATCGGCATTTATTCGACAGTTATTTCTTTGGAAGCTGGTCAGAGTGAATAGGTTTCTTCTAGATCTTCGTGCTTCATCTTAGACCACATCATCGCTTACCATCAGGTGAGATTGCGGTCAAGTGAAGATCTATAAAGTGTAAAAAAAAGCCCTTCTTTTTCTTAGCGTATCATAGATAAGAAAAAGAAGGAAGCTCTTAAAAAATCAACACTTGAATCTCGGATTACCCTTGAGCTCACTTCTGGACTAAATCACAGTGAATCTAAAATTCAAAGGCATGCCACAATATTAATAGTGTTGCCACCCTATCTAAAGTACCTTTGTATTTACGCTGATACTTGTAACCAAAATATACTCTGTAATACCACAGATAATTAACTGATTGAAAATAACACAAGTAAATTTTTAACAAAAATATAACCGACTTTACCAAACTACTTAACTGATTTTGATGAAATTTCTATGAGACCAATATGAAAGTATATATTTTCAAATAAAAAAATATTTTCCAAATCGGTTGATAAATGACGGAGTTCTGAGGTAAAAACATAAAATCGAATTGCGTCCCTATAAAATTTGAGGGTTGTCCTCGTTTGTTTTGGGATCCCATCATCAGATCCTGACTTGGTGTCAAGGGAACGAGCCCTTTTAATAAAAAAAAATAATTCTCGAATCGATCCAGGCATCTTCAAGTAATCGGGGAACATACTCGTACATAAAAAAAAATTCCGATGAATTGAGAACCTCCTCCTTTTTGTACAGCCGGTTAAAAATAACAATCAGTAGTTTAAGATCATATAACAGATTGATATTATCGCCTATTTATACCTATTATATATAACCCCGACGATCTTTCCTTAACAAAAGTTTTATGTACAAGATTTGAAATATACAAGATTTATATTAGGCGAGTTAAAGGCATCAGTGCTGGCGCCAAGAACTGACTTACACTGCTTACTACACTGTCAGGATGTCTTTTAAATACACAGCAGTGTCACAATACTGACTTAAAAAAAATTACACTATGACAATAACGCAACAGACTTTAATTTAAAATTAATAACTGACTCAATGTACAAGCCGTTACATAAAATACTATTTTGGGTTTCCACGTCTACGCTATGAATGAATGAATGAATGAAAATTATTTATTATACCTTACAAGCTAGACACAACAGATAGAAAGAGATAAACAAATAAATGAAAGCAAAATGGGCAGTCTTATCGCTTAACAAAGCGATCTTTGCTTAATGGAAGATTGGTCGAGGTGTAAAAAGAATAAACTTAATGATAGAAAAAGAACAATTACTAAACCCTATACATACATGTTAGGTACATAAATAATTTTATATTAATAAATAAATATCATATATAAAATAAATATGTACTTACATACTTATACATATATTATTAATATTAGAGATCAGATAAATCACGACTCTTCATGGAGATAAAAGTTTATGAGTCTAGCTTTAAATACGGAAGGTGAGGGGGATTTCCTAATGGATACCGCTTTGTTACGGCCGTAGCTTTTTAGGAAATACTGTTTACCGTTGGAACTTCTTACCTAATTATATTTAGGTAGGCTTACCTTCCGAATACTGCGGTGGCTTTGTTCTGGCTCTATTTCCGTTCTATACTCAAGTTACTTCCAAAGTCTGAGAAACAAGCATGTAGATATTTCTGGAATTAGATAATAAAAAGTAAAACGCCTGAGGATTATTTTTTTTAAGTGAAAACTTCTTTAGGCGCGTAGAACATTTTTTGAGACAGGAAAAAACCATTCTACTCGCGACACTGTTACCGACACCTGTCACTGACTACTGACACTGACACCTCTGTATATAAGTATCTGTAGTGTAGTCTCCCGGAGTGCCACTTTTTTTTTGTACCTGGAATTGGAAATTGGAACAAGCATAAGGCCTACCTGATGTTAAGTGATAACCATCGCTTATAATAAGGCCTTGAAGTTCACGCACCTTAAAAACGTGTCCTACGATGCACTGCTCTGCGTACATCAACTTGAGTCATAAAGGTGTAACGCGTCATGTGTAATTTCATCGGTAACCATACCCTTCAAACCGACTTGGTAGCAAAAACAGGTAGGCTTGTGAAACGACTTACCTACTACATTACATGTAACAACTTTGTAACCGTATGTGAAAGCAATAAATGTATTGAGTATTGGGTCGGAGTTGCTATTATAGGCGTATATCGAGAACTCTGTAAAAAGTTAAATACGTATTCTTCTACTATTCGTAATTCATTATTAAATACAAAATTAATAGATAAATAATTCCTTTATTGCACACCATTAAATATAAACATATCATAGACAATACAATTCTAAATCATAGGTACAATGGGCGGCTAAAAGCGATCTCTGCCAAGCAACCTTTAATAATAATAATTAATAACAGGCGAAATTCTTTTATGGTGAGAGCTTGTAACTCCTTTAATTCATTGGCTAAGGCAAATAAGGAGGTTGATCTATTCAACACAAATACAAGTAAGCTTAAACGCTTACCTAGTGTCAGTTATTTTAATAAATAGATCAGGCACTTAATCGATGTCGTGTGTGTTTGTATTGATATCTCCTCTATTTAATTTCTTTTCACATTTTATGTGTCGTCGACCTTACCTGTTTATATATTACTAGCTGACCAATCCGCAGCTTCGCACGCGTAGTTTTTCAATAAAAACATTACCCTACTTTGTGCAGTTGAGTAAAAAGTAGCCTATGTCACCCTGGGATAGTGTAGCTTTGCAACACTGAAAGAATTTTTAAATCGGTCCAGTAGTTTCGGAGCCTATTCAATACAAACAAGTCTTTCCTCTTTATAATATTAGTATAGACTATTCATCTCTTATCTTATCTGCGGAAACTTTTAATCGGCCTTCTTTGAATAAGTAGCATTTATTGGTGCTTTTTTTTCTACTCGAATACCTTTTCTGTAACCTAGCTGTAAGTTTTCCTAAAATTCTATAAATAAAATAAATACGGGATTTATCACGTAACCGCTTTATCGGGTGCGAGGCGTGATGTTATTCGTAGCGGATCGCGCTCGCCCTGATGAAGGTTCGCGAATTGAACCCAAACATTGTCGGTCGAAACACCGATAAGACGGTACGTGATAAATTCCGTATTTATAATAATGATTGAAATCAATCACGAAAGTTTTCTTAGTAAAATTATTCGTAAAGTTGACATACATTTGAAGCAAGTTAGTAGCAAAACATTTTATCTGAATCATTTCGAGAACTTTTATTACTGGAATAAAAATTAGAAAGCAAATTATTTGAATGAAACTGTAGGCCAAGAAGCTGGTTATGCATTTCGTGGAACGATTCTGGAGTGGAAACTCGCGAGATCTCAGTTCGGGGTGAACTACTAGTCTTATAGTTATATAAATATGTCTGGGTGTACGTGAGGTCAACACTGGCTTCAGCAGAAGACCAGCGCTGTAGTATAGCAACATGTTTTAGCAAATACTGAACTGAGGACCCTTTCGCCACCACACTTGTAATTTTTAGTTAGTTCATATTTTTGGTGTCATTTGTTTCTGTGCCCCTTGTAGACACCATAAAGTTAGTAAATCGTTTAAAGGACAAGGTATTCGCTTTTATAACAAACTCCCAAGTGATGTACAAAAATTGACAATTAACAAATTTAAAAACGCAATTAAACAAAATCTTTATAAAAAAGCCTACTATAAAATATCGGATTGTTTAGATCAGGGATCCCCAAACTATTTTGACAAGTGACCCCTTTTCCAAAATGAACTGTTACCTCAGACCCCCATGGCCAAATTACCTACTTTTAAGATCAACCCCCTTATGCATAATGGTCCGCTAACTTAAAACAGCTGATACAGAGTGTTATTTTTCATTCTGAATTAGATCAATAGAAGAAGACTATTATGAATAAGGGGGCCCATCTTTCGTTTTTTCCTATTGATACAAAATACCTAGGTACTAAGGTACCAATTGGAAAACTTTGCACTTGGTTAAGTGAGTAAAGTTGACTTCATTAAAATTTAACAAAATAAAAAGACATACAATTCAGTAAATAGCAAGTTTAATTTATAATGATTATTACAAATTAAGTACTTAAAGAATCTTAAGTAGGTAGGAAATTATATTTAAAAAAGTATTAATTCGCAAAGAGAAAATAAAACATTCAGTGTGATGGATGAACCTGGTGACTATCTACCAATCTAGCTACATCCGGTTCAATATTGGTGAGTTGTAGCCTTAAATCTCCACGTTCGTTGATTTTCAAACGGTTTCTTTGTTTCGTCAAAATGTTTGTTACCACACTGAAGCTTTTTTCAACTAGGTATGATGATGGAAAAGCGATAAGGTATTTTTCAGCAATGTTCCACAATGTAGGATACTGTGTTTCAATGTTGCGTTGCAACCAGAACTTCTGATAGCCTTGGTTGAACTTCTGCTTAAGCTCTTCGTCTGTGCTGATGGTAATCAACTCTTCTTGCATTATCACATTGGCTACTTCTATCATTTGACTGTGGTATTGTACGGATTTTTTATCCATTGAGGAATTTGTAAATTTAAAAGATCCTCAAACCTCTCCGTAAAATCCTTGTGTAATACGTCCAAGTGAGTGACATATAATAAAATGTCATCATCTTGAAGCATTTCTGTTAATTTTGACAAATGCGGAAACTGCGAATATTCTTTTCTGCCTAAATTTTGTTTATAAAGGATTAGTTTACCCACGAAGGCCGATATTATTGGTTTTAATCAAGTTAAGATCGTCACCCTGCAGCTGCAAATTAACTTTGTTGAATATTCCAAAGATATCAGTCAAGTAATAAATATCTGTTTTACAATTGTTCAGATTTTTTTTCAAATTCGGATCTTTTTCTTGTAAAAACTCCAACCTTGATTCAAAAATGCCTGAAAATCTTTCTAAGCAAGAGCCTCTTGATAGCCAGTGAACTTCTGTGTGCAGAAGTAATCGAGTAAAGACTTCGTCGTTTTCCTCACATAGCTGAGCAAATAACCGAGAGTTCAAAGAATTGCTTCGAATCTTGTTGATAGCATTTATTACATATTGTAAAGACTTATGCAATCTAGGACTCAGCTTTTTTGCTACTAAATGCTGCCTGTGAATCACGCACTGAATGACCAGTACATCAGGCAGTTGTCGCTTTAAGTGAGCTATAAAACCACGATGACGACCAACCATAGACGGTGCACCATCAGTCGCAACAGAAACAATATTTTTCCATGGAATAGCTTTGTCAGTAAAAAAATGTTCCACGGCCTGAAAAATCGATTCTCCTCTGGTATCAGTCTCTAAATATGTAGCAAAAAGCAGTTCTTGGCACATATTTTCATCTTTGACATATCGAACATATCCTAACAACAGAGCTTCATTGTCAGGTAATGTACACTCGTCCAACTGGAGAGGGAATCTGTTGGTCTGTAAGAACTTGCATAAAATGTTTTCCACATCCCGTCCCATCTCGTCTATGCGTCTCTGAACGGTGTTATTGCTCAAAGGTATTCTCTTTAAAAGCATGATATTTTTTGTGCGGGTTTGTGCAATACATTGTTAAGGACCTCCGCAATGGCTGGTAAGATAAGCTGCTCTCCAATTGTGTGGGGTTTCCCCGACTTCGATGTTAGTAAAGATATATTATAGGACGCTCGTAAACCATCATCGTCTTTAATAGATGATGACGCAAACATCGATCTTATGGATGGTCTTTTGTCTAGTTTTTCTTTAAGTGCTTGAAAAAATGACAAGGGATTACTTTTTTTGTCAGCATGTACTCTTGATAAGTGGTCATCCATTTTTGAAGGCTTCATGGCATCGTTACTGAATACTTTTTCATATATGAGATCCATCGGCAAGTATTGATTTGATGGAGATCCAATAAATCCGAACTTCAAGTAGTCCAAACTGTATTGTCTGCATTTTTTTTTCGTGTCCGCAATCATAAAACTCTGTAATCCTGCAAATAAAAAAATAAAAAACTACCTAAATAAAAAACAATAATAAATTGTTTACTGGTAATTTTTTACAATTGAAACAACTGAGGCAACTGCAAACTGTTGCAAACAATCTACACATAGTTCAACTGATCACTATCACACAGTGGTGCAATGCAGACAGCGTCCCCAAGACGCTGGATGCATTGTCTCATTGTATGGCAATGCTGATGCGCTGTGCCGGATAAAAACTGTTTGGTACTTACCCTGTTAATTTTTCATAAACTGCAGATATTGTATGGTTACGCTATTAGCTCGCGTAGGGAGCTCAGCATTTTGTAATTTTTTTTCAATCACTTGACTTCATTTAATTTAGCTATGTTATAACTTTGTAATCTCTTGAAATAAATGAGTACTTATATGAGTTATTATCGTTCAAGCTCCAACGAATTTCAAAACGCAAATGAACTTGCAACCTAAGTGCAAGCTCGTTAAATAGTAAAATATCGGGAACATGTTTGGACTTGCAACTTGATCATGAATTCGTTCGTATTTAATCCCGTAAGCGTCAAATAGAGAGCAAGTCAAAACGCGCCTGAAAGACGTACGCTCGAACTCATTATCTTGCACAAACTTGTCCACACTGACTTGCCGAGTTTTTCATCTTGTACGAACTTGAGACTTTACATTACTACAACAATGCTATTTCCTACAAAAATATTAATTATTCTTAGTACACGTAACACAACATAAACAATACAGTACCTACCTACCTATCTTGAAAGATTTAAATAAGAACTTGTGTTAATTAAATAGGGGTCGATTTTTAGACCTCGTCGACCCCCAAAATCAGTTTTCGTTTATGTCGACCCCTAGGAAACCGATATCGACCACTTTGGTAATCCCTGGTTTAGATGATAGAGAAGCTTGGGATTGAAATTGCTCTAACTCGTTCAAAATGTTACAACTTATACGTAATTTATTACCTGTATTATTATGTATTCTAAAAGGATCATTAAATAAAACAACCAGCCTTGTTTACGTGCCTTTCTTTCCTGGCTTGGTTGCGAAAGAACTGGCAGTAAAATTGACGTTTCAAAGCGATTTTATCGAATAAAAGATTTTGACTTTGACTTTGTGTTCATTTGTGGTGGTCTGAATAAATATTTTTCTTTTCTTTTCTCTCTTTTCTTTTTAAGACACACATTAAATAAACACTGCTACATAATGTGCAAAGGTATTATACCTAAGGGTATTCCTCATGACGTTTTCATTTACAATCTTCTTCCATTTTATTTCAATATATTGGATATCATATGACACGGGTTTCATGTTACTCAGAATATTTCCTATTCACCCAATATTCCAAGTGATTAGAAATTAATATAGATCATAAAACGCGCAAACATCGTTTTAGATAACGCTTCAATGAAAGTGATGTGCTATTCATTCCTTGAGGAGTTTAGTTCTACAGGTCGAAATATCTTCATTAGATTTTCACAAATTCTATATATAGTTTACTAGCTGACCAATCTGCAGCTTTGCACGCGTAGTTTTTAATAAAAACATTACCCTCCTTCTGCGCAGTTGGGTAAAAAGTAGCCTATGTTACCCGGTGATAGTGTAGCTTCTCAACAGTGAAAGAATTTTTTTCGGTCCAGTAGTTTCGGAGCCTATTCAATACAAACTGTAAGGTATGATAGTTATTGCCGGTAAAAATGCCGCATATTTTGTCAACGTAACAAGTAAATTAATTAAGTATTATTTCACACGGCTTTTAATGTATAATTAGTAACTTTGATTTATAACTAACCAATCAATTGATTATTCGGAAGCTAGAAAGTGTATTGTCTGTAAGTTTACGGAAGCCAATCAGAGACGTCAACGAATCAGAGACGTCGGCCAATCACAGCTCAGCTCGTTTATTTTACGGTGATGTGATGGACAATGCGTTGATAAACGACGGTCATTGTGTAGTCTACACAATACAAACTGTATTGTATACGTGTTACTTCGTCTAGTGTTCTACACAGTGTAGAGCGCTAGACGAAGTAACACGTGTACAATATTTCAAGTGAAGTTCGAAGAAATAGTGCAATTGCTGTAAAGTGACACTGTGTTTAATTTCCACTGACCTAGGCCCTTATAAAACAAACAAATCATTCCTCTTTATAATATTAGTATTATATAGTTAATATATACCAAGTTGGAATGCAATCCCGACTCGAGATTGCAAATTCGAGATTGATATTTCTAATCCCGCGGGATCCCGGAATTTTCAGGATCCTTTCGAGTTTAAAAAAAAAATGTTAAATTCGGATGACTGAAAAAGCTAATAACTGCTTGTTTGTGATAGTGAGGTTAACTAAAATAACATATTACTCGAAAGAAAATAAAAATTTTAATTCTTTAATCTTACCAACTAAATAATTATCGTCACCTGTCGCTAATATTTGGAAATAGTCGGACTAGTTTTTTAACGCTGTTTGGCGTTCCTGCCGCTCGCGGCCGTCAGTCAGCGCGCCGCTTGCGCCCCGATTGGACGTGTGTAGCGTCGCTGACCACTGCCGCCCAATCCCGTCAATCTCGAACGGGATCTCGTCATATGATGCGTCGGGATTGATCCCGAAAAATTACACGAGATCTCGCGAGATCGGGATCGGGATTGCATTCCCTAATACCAACCTTGTGATACACGCATGGGCGTATTGTCCATGGATATACGTATTTATTATAAAAAGAATTAACAAAATCAGATCGTGATTGCCGGAGATCAGCCCCCTACTTTGAAAGTCAGCTAGCGAGAGTTGGTCACTGAGTGATTTCACAATTCTGGAGGGTATTTGACAAATAGCATTTTTTTTTCTTATTTTTTTTATCCGAACACTTGAGGAAAATTCCAAGATTTTAAAACCATCTCAATAATTCTCTAGCTTAGACGGGACATGAACCCGCAACCTTCCTTCTGAAGTGAGGATGCACTACCGTCTAGGTTTCAAAATTTTTGAGATGGTTTTAAAATCTTGGTATATGACAATTCTTGAAAGTAGCATTGAGCAGTTTATGAGCATATTATTTGTTAAATTTAAGTCAGCGGATGATTTTTAAGATACAGAATTACAGCGGCTGAGGTTAACACACAAAAAACAGCATGTACGCACTTAAAAAGTTAATTCTTTTGCTTTTTTTATTCCTGATTATATCTTAATTTGACCACAATCTCACCCCAATCGCACGAAGATTTAGAAGACGTAAATGATTAAATAGTTTATGTCATTTGCTTACCACTTGTGACCATAAAATCTAACTTCATGGTGTGTTACGCGCGCAAGTTCCATCACTTGCTGAAAATACATTCTGACATGTTTCTCCAAACATACCAAAAGAAGTAGAACTTTGAAATGAGATATGAAGGGTTTTGTTTGTAACGAAGCCTAAGCACTAAGCCTTCATTTATTAATTCAAATTACCCTACAGGTAGACATAACATACAGCTATAAAAATGTTGCATTAACAAGTACCTATTGATATTAGATAAAATGTTGGCCTTAGTAAACATACGAAAAATATGTTTAACTAGCTGACCAACCCGTAGCTTCGCACGCGTGGTTTTTCAATAAAAACAATTCCCTCCTTTGCTCAGTTGAGTAAAAAGTAGCTATGTTACTCAGGGTGAATGTAACTTTCCAATGGTGAAATAATTTTTGAAATCGGACCAGTAGTTTTTGAGTTTATTCATTACAAACATACACACAAAAATACAAATCTTTCCTCTTTATAATATTAGTATAGATAAGTAGAAAGAACTGTACTCTACGAACTGTAAAATACTCTGTAATCAACGATTTTGGAGGTTGGAGGTCTTGGTGTTTTGCATTACCGTAGCCAAAAAAATCTAAAATCTAGTATTTTCAACAATATAGCAACTTGCACTTCACAATACAATCTGAACTTAGAGCTGGCATTATTAAATTAACAATACCAAAAGTTAGGTTAAAAGTTTGTCATAGTTTTAGTCGATTTGGCAACGTACCCAACTTGTAGATTATTGGATTTCTGTAGAAAATATGATTTGTTTTATGGTTCTCGATCATCAAAATAATAGTGGATACCACTGGGAGGAGAGCTTTGGGGGAGTTTAGTCATCATCATTATCGTATAAGACAAATAACGTCCACTGCTGAACATAGTCCTCCTCCAATAATGGAGCTTAGTCCCCGCGCAAAAAAAATACGTAATATTTTCCTTTTCAGTAATTTTTTCTCTGCAACGTTTCGATGGTTGACTCATATAATTGGTCACGTTCAGTTTACTCATGATTCTCAGTGGCACAAAATGTAATGTTTTTTACTTAGGTAGAACAAAAGTAAGGTAGGAAAGGTTAGAATTTTCGGTTACCTTTGTAATTAGTTCTTGACCGGTCAGAGGATCATACTATCTACGTTTTTGGCGAAAAAACCAGCTACATCGCGACAACAATCGTTCGCGAAACGTCAATTTGCACATAGAAACTAGCGCCACTAGCAAACGGCGAGAGATAGAACTATTTCCCCTTAGTTTCAACGTTTTGCGACCAACTACTGTCGTGTTGCTAAATGGAAATTTCGAAACGCAGCAAAATGATCTCAAAATGGCGGCGCTTCTCACTCCAGCGCGCGCGATGCGTCACAGTCCTCACTTAGCGTAATACATTCTTTGATCCTTTAGCTATCCAGTGGTGTAATTAAATTTTGGATGGAGATGATAGTTATATAGCTGAACACAAAACTGTATCCCCCGATTTTGTTATCATTAGTTATTTAAATTGCCTCGCACTATGAAAGCAATTATAAAAACGTTTTCACGTCAAAAACATGCAATTAACAAATTTAAATTAGTATGTTAAAATTTCATGTCAAAAAATCATTAACCGTATAAAAACATTTGTCAACTAGGCACCCGTAGAGCTTTGTCTTGAATTGTTTATTAGGTAATTCTCTTATGCCCCTTGGTATTTGATAGAGCGAAGCGAGATCAAATAAAAAAAAAGATAAATCCAAAAATCAGCTTTTATCAGGGAAAATTCAGTATCATCAAATCAATCAAGTACAAGTAGTCCAAGAACGATCCTAGCGTCAATTTTTCATACTAATATTATAAAATCGAAAATAACTTTGTATTTCTGTCCGTTTGTTATGTTTTGGTAAATTTGGTACTAATAGATTGAGACAAAGACTACTATTGATAAACCACGCGTGGAAGCCGCGAGCGGAATATTCTATATAAAACAAGTGGGCCTGCCGAACTTCGTACCGCCTTGACATGCATATAACGCGGGCTGTCATTAAACATCACCCTGGTAGAATTGTCAATTGTTGTCCCCGGCCATCATTATACAACCATACTTAACCATAGACAAAATTACCTTAAGCTGTCATTTGCTGTCAGCTGTTTTGTTATTCCATGTCAGATGCGTTTTTGTTATAAAACGTTTTATAGTGACTTGTATTCTCTTTGACGTTTTATGTCACGTCTCACGGGAACGACGGAAACGGGATAAAAAGTATCCTATGTCCTTCTCCTGGTTCTTAGCTACCTCCCTATCAATTTTCAGCCAAATCGGTTCAGCCGTTCTTGAGTTATAAATAGTGTAACTAACACGACTTTCTTTTATATATATAAATATATAAGATGTGCCCTTAAAATTTCTTAGCATACCTCTAGTAAGTACGTATATTATGAAATCACCACGTCCCCTTTCAGCTTTACGAAAAACGAACGAACGCCGAGCCAGAACAAGCAATAACCACCTCACTCAACTGAAACTTTCCACAAATGAAAAATACAATAAAATGGAAACTATTTCGCCGCAATGCAAATACGAGTCCTTTTTCAACCGAAAACTTAAAGGGAAAAAGTCGGAATGTCTCTAAATTCTATTTACTTTTCCTACGTTCGTATCTTCGCTCGGAGCGTTAGATCGGATACTTTAAAAGAAAGAGTGAATGGAAACTTGCGAATGGCTAGAATTTCATTCGACTAGGTACTTCTTTGTGGATCTCGATATCTTTGTACTTATATTTTTGAGTCGGGAAACGTGACTTAGATAGATAGATAGATAATTCCTTTATTGCACACCAATAAATATAAACATATAACAGAATAAAAACAATTCTAAATAATAGGTACAATGGACGGCCTTATCGCTGAAAGCAATTTCTTCCCGGCAACCTTTGGATGGACAGGATCTGTGTGAACAAATAAGGACGGCGGCGTAAATCAGATAATATACCTAGTACAAGTTTAAAATACAATTTAAAACAAAAAAATATACCTACTTAGATAATATAAAATAAAATGCATAATTATAATATATATAATATATAAATATAATATAAATATTAATATTAAGATACATAAAATATATATTGTCATACCTACATATATAAATTACAAAAATGTTTAAATTAATAAGTGACCTAGTGAGCGATGGATGACAGATAATGTTGTCTGACCATGTTTTTAAAGATAGGGAGAGATTTAGCGAAACGAATCGGTAATATATTCGACCGAATATCTATTCTTGGTAAGATTTTGTTTAATGACGACGAGCTCCGTGGCGCAGTGGGCGAATAACCGTCTGAGATCTAGGAGGTTGCGGGTTTTATTCTCACCGCGGTACAAATGTTTGCATGATCTACTGATATTTGTTCCGATATTGTATTTGATATTTGTATAAATAATTAAATACATATTTCTGGACATTTCACACACCGCTATCTAGTCCCAAACTAAGCAGAGCTTGTATTATGGGAACCAGACTGATAGAATACTTACGAGTATATACTTTTTTTGTAAATACATACTTATTATATATAAAAACATTCAGACCCGGAACAAATATCTCTAGATCATGCAAGCATTTGTTCCGCGGCGGGATTCGTATCCGCTACCTCTTGCGTCTCAGCCGGTTATTCGCCCACTGCGCCACGGAGGTCGTCCAAATGAGAAAGTATGGATGTTTGTTTGTTACTCAATCACGTCGCAACGGCTGAATCGATTTCGATGAAATTTAGTATGTACGTAGATTATAACCTGGATTAATACAAAGGCTACTTTTTATCCCATAAATCAGGTATCATGGGATAAAAATGGGAAGTCGAGTTGCAACAGCGAGTTTAGCTTTATTTCTAGGTTACCAACACATTTAGTAGTGTAACGCGTACGAATAGGTACAACGATGGTCATAAAATATATCACCTCTAGACCTTCAAGCTCCTTATTAATGTAAATATCGACTATATACTCACGTATACTTAAAGAAAACGAGTGTATTTTTTTCCCTCTATTCCATGCCTATTCCACCGAAGAAAACTTCTGTACAGCCGTTTCAGTATTCACAAGATCTACAACAACAAACTTAGTAGGGACTAGTACACAAACACAAAGCATTTATTCTTCCCATGCACAAACTCTATTTGTCTGATTATCCAAATTACAAATCAGCGTCCACAATCAACTGCGGTCAAAAAGATAACACGTCACCTCACGTAAAGGCTTCCAACCGAAGGATCAGGCACGTAAAGGACAAAAAACCCAGGCCAGTGGAATCAAGGGGATAAAGTGATACGATCTCCTTACGATAAGGGAATTAAATCACTGAGGCGTGGTCGCAATTACTGAGAAGCACCTCTGTCGCAGCGGTGTCAAATGACGGGGCTTCAAATGGAAACATTCTGCTGTTATGTAGACAAAAACATGATGGTAAAAAGTTTTTATTTCTCACAAAAAATATACACTTGCAATCAACTCGAGCTAGTATATATTTATGGATAATTTATGAATAAGAATAATATAATAAAGAGAACATACTTAAACAGTAGTGCTTAATATGATAGATTGAGACATGTAAGCCTCATTTCCACTCTAAATATTAACTTTTACCTGTTTATACATATTTGAAACAAATGTATTTGTCAGACAAAACAAAAGTCATTATTATAAATACGGGATTTATCACGTACCGTCTTATCGGTGTTTCGACCGACAATGTTTCGGTTCAATTCGTGAACCTTCATCAGGGTGAGTGCGATCCGCTCCGAATAACGTCTCGCCTCGCACTATTATTCGACGTTATTCGGAGCGGATCGCACTCACCCTGATGAAGGTTCACGAATTGAACCGAAAAATTGTCGGTCGAAACACCGATAAGACGGTACGTGATAAATCCCGTATTTATAATAATGATTAATGATAAATTATAATGATGATAAAAAATTATTATAAATTATAATAATGATTAATTAATTGATGATAAGTCAATCACGAAAGTTTTCTAAGTAAAAAAACAAAAGTCAATTCGTAACATTGGGCAACAGACATCAATTTAATAAAATACGAATGCCTCAACATAAAACTGCTCTTTTTTGACAAAAGCACTTTTTTGATATGGCACCTAGGTTGTTTAATAAGTTAACAAAATCAATTTTAGAAACTGATAATGTATATACACGGTGTCCTTTAAATCACTGTTTTCCCAGAACAAACGTTGCTCATGGTCTAATAACTGTTTGTAGCATCAAATAAGAGAATAAATAAAAAAAAACTAGACCTTCTCAAATAAGTCTAGCTTTGTTCAAAAAGTAACCGCGACACAAAGTTCATGGGTACGCTATCCGTAGCGTATTACCTACTCCTTGTGCACCTAGTAGCTACCAGTCAGCGCGCTGACTATGTTGTAGGGCGTAACGTTAAAATAGACGTTTTAAATTCGCAACTTTTTATATATTTCAAAGACCAATTTCGTTTTGTTTTTTAATTTGATGTTATAAACTGTTAGTAGGCCATGGTCTGAACAACGTTTGTTTTGTGAAAACAGTGATTTAAAGGACACCGTGTATGTATAAAAATAGAAAACAAAAGTTTTTAATTGTGAAAGCCTACATATAACATTCAGGAATACTTGCTAGATATAAGATTATTGATATTGCCGTTGGTACTATATAATGAATATTGCCTGACATCTGAATTTGATTAATTATTTTTATTTGACATTTACTTTATTTGGTTTGTTTGACATATTTTTATAATTTGTAATATTTTTTTTTAATAATTTGCATGCCTCTGTGGTATAAAGAAGTTGGACCCATAGTAATTTTAAGAACTTTGTTATACCTAACCTTATTTCATGCAAACAAATGATTTGATTTGATTTGAAAAACTTACTAGTGGTAGAGCTTTTGTGAACGGGCTCGAGGAAGTGGGAACCACCGCCTTACCTTTATCTGTCGCCAAATAGCAGTACTTGTGCTGCTGTGTATTATTGGCACATAGGCATACCAGCTAAGTCCTATAGTATGGCAACGTATCCACATAGAGATCAATACAACATAATACCTTGTTTGAAATTCAATGTGGATATCCATGGGCTGCAGTAGCCACTTAACATATGGTGGACTGCATGCTCGTTTGCCATATAAGTAGTATAAAAAAAACTTACAATAGAAATATTTACTAACCTAGTCTAAACTAAAAATGTTAAGCGCATGTCGAACCACGCACACTGAGAGTAGTCTAAAAGTGATAGAGATAGATATATAATAAATTCTTTGACAATGTCCATCTACAGCAGCTATAATCTTAAGTACTTATTGATCGAACAAAGCGAGATCTTCAAATCAACTGGGGCAAATCGACGTTGTCTGTATATGTTTGTTTGTCCGAGGATAACTTTCGAAGTGTTGATCCGATCACCGTGAAATTTGATGGCACAATTTTGGTGTGACGAAATGAGCTAAACATTTTTGGGAGTTGTTGAAATATGGGGGTTCAAGAGGGGTAAAATAAATGAAAATGACACTATTAGGTCAAATGGGGCGTCTAATAAAATGTATTTTGAGTACTTTTCGACCCCGTTTTCATTTTTAGTTTAAACCTTGTAGATTTAAGGTTATTAGTCATAATAAAAACTGAACTTTGACAAAATTCACAGGGTTCTCTAGTGGTCCCACAGTGCTGAAATTTGGTATGCGTGTAGCTTCAGTAACACAAATATAGGGAAAAGTCTGAAATCCAGAATAAATTAATCAGTTAACATGTACGTCAATTACCTGTAATTTATATAAATTTTAATATAAGTTTTAAATTTAATTGATTCCAATTGTTATTTTAGTTCTTAAGGGTTATGACTCTGTAAATAATTTTTATTATTTCTAAGTCTTTTATTTATTTCAGTGTATTTTGTGTTTTTTTAGTTATTTGTATTATGTTTTTTATTGTTACTGGCTTAATAAATTAGTCTTAAATTAGTTAGAAATTAGTCTAAAAATAGTATGTGGTCTTCACCTGTAATTATAGTAACATTTAGCTGGTAAAAATATTAATTGATTTGTTATGATGTGTTAATGTATACTAAGTTGGTGTTCAAATAAATAAATTTGAATAAAACTGTAGGCCAAGATGATTACGTAGTTCGTGGCACTATTTTATTGGTCAAAGATTAAGGCCGGCTTGCACAACGACCCCTAAACGTATATAGTCACTAAACATGTTTAAATTTTTAATATTTGTACGATTTGACAACTCCTTAAATCATATTTAGTCACTAAACACTAGTCTGTCTATTTATCTGTTTGATACGCTATCACGACTTCCGACCGGAACCGATTTCGATGAAATTTGGTATATAGATAGATAATGACCAGGGATGATGGGACTAAGGCTACTTTTTATCCGACTGCACAAAAGGAGGGTTTTTTAGGGAAGGAGTTAAGTTTTTTAAGGAGGGAATATTTTTATTGACAAACCACGCGTGCGGAACCTCGGGCGTGTAGCTAGTATTATATGGTTTCAAAGTACGAAGTTATTTTTGCTGTTGATTACTTAATATTTTATGCTACTATTGTAAATACTTTTTCATCACACTTGCTCGTAAAGTGAGCCTTATTACATCGTTCTTAGGGCCATAAACCGATCTATAACACACACGTGCATAATAATATTACACACTAGTGCATAATAGAATTATCCGTACAAGGTTAAGTTAGTACCTAACTGCAAATTATATGCGAGTAAACAGAGCATTTTCGATTTAACCGGGTAATACAGTTTTTTTACAACAACATAGAGGTTTTAGAGCGCTGAAATTCTTATTACATTTTTGGAATAAATAAATGTATCCCTAATTAAGACCAAAAACATTTATTATTATCAAATTATTTATAAATCACAAAAATTGGTTTTATAATATTTATATTTTATCACTAAAATTATAATTTTGAAGTAGACTGTATGGGTATATGTATTCAATTATCTTACATTTGGCGCGTGCAAAAAAAAAAAGAATCTTGCGCGCCATTTCCCATTTTTTTTGTTTGTATCGCATTAGTTGCTGTGTGGTAAAAAATTTTAAAAATGACAAGTTTTAGTACACAAGATTTGTTTTTTCCTCGCAAGTGTGTTGAAAAAGTGCATATGAAACTCGTGAACCACTTGCTTATTAGACACTAGGCTGATTTATGCCCTCGCCTATGGTTCGGGCTGCAACCCACAGCCTCGTGTATAATGAGCAACTTAGCTCACTTGTATCATAATATACTATTTTCTGCTTTACAGCACTGTTAGTCTAAAAGTAAAACGGCTATAACTATGGACGGACAGATGGATAGCGAAAGTATACCTAAGGCTTCCCAACCAGATAACGGAACCCTAAAATGCACTCTATTGTCAAAAGTGACCTGTTCTCGTAAAAGGGGCATCACTTTCACATAGCGTCCATTTAGTCAGGTTGCCCAGAGCATGTTTGGTCGAGTCTCATTACCCTACGTCATTAGAGAAACTTTAGAAGAAAGGAAAACACAGACTTGGTATATTACGTTTTAAATTATCAAAGTTGAGAATGAAGGTTGGTGTAACTTTGCCGGTATGAAGTTTCGAAATTTTGGGATTTCCATCAAGAGGAAAAAGATGGAAAGGTTCAAAGTAGAATTGCATGGCTGTTTTTCAAAATTAAAAAATACAATCTTTCTTTATTGTTGACAACTGGGAAGTTCTGGAGTCTCTAGTTATGATTCTGTTCTATTTATGAAAATAATTCAATGTAATGAAATGAGGTGTTTCCGCGACCGTCATGAATTCCAAATTCTCAAATACTTTATATTTTGACATTGACAAGTAAATTGGTATGGAGCCGTTTTAGTAACAATTTTTAAGGTTCCGTACCCAAAGAGTAAAACGGCACCCTATTACTAAGGCTCCGCTGTCAGTCCGTCTGTCACCAGGCTGTATCTCATGAACCGTGATAGTTTGACAGTTGAAATTTACACAGATTACGTATTTCTGTTTCCGCTATAGCAACAAATACTAAAAACAGAATAAAATAAATATTTACGGGGGGCTTCCATACAACAAACATGATTTTTTTGCTCGATATTGATAACGGCAACAGATAGACGCTTGAAATATTCACAGAATGTTTAGCTTTATATTCACTTTAAAAATAAATTAAATTAAAATAACACAATGTGATTTTGTTTTTATAGATAATGATACGGAACCCTTCGTGCGCGAGTCCGACTCGCACTTGGCCGGTTTTATTATTTAAGATTGAATAAATTGTCAATTTGTTGATCGATAAGTTCAGTACTTACGTGCGATGCAGTTGGTACTATTTTAAGGGTTCCTTAGTCGAAATAGGAACCCTTACAGTTTCACCATTAAAGGGAGATTCCCTTTCTAGCGTGTAGGGTATCGTTGAATAAGTTTATCTTTTAAAAACACTAACATAACATACGAAATATAAATCTTCCAAGTGACCATTTACATAAAAGTAGTGTCCACCAGCAAAACTGCTATTTTTTAATATTTACAAAGTATCCACAATAGCACACAGTAGCTCACTGTAGGTATAAGAATTATTAAAGCTAAGTAGACTCTACCAGCTTATACAAAATGACCAAAATTAAATTTTATAAGCAAAATTTACTTTGTATTTTTAAAATGACTATTCTTAGCGTGTCAAGATACTATGTTGGATAGGTGTTAGGCCACAACAATAACATTAGGTGAGGTGGTTATTAGGTCCTCCATCGTGCAGGTGTTCGGACACAAAAGGCACATTAGCAAGTGCTGCATTGACTGCGCGGGATCACCCATTTACACGTACGAGTATTAAGTCTGCAGCAGCCAACCTGGGCGCAGAGTCTGTTTAAGCAGTTTTAGACTGGCTACGGCATATCGTGCCCGGGTGGTAACTGTTTCTGTGGGGTGATAAAATAAAAAAATGACTATGATACAGCCGTACTGACTACGGAATTCTCACTGTGCGTGTCAGACATGCGCTTAACCAATTTGTTTTAAATAAAAAAAAACCTTTAATTGTAGACGTACATTCAAAGTGAGATGGCTGAAAAGCATAAGAAAATGAAATAGCAACTCCAAAACAACAAGGAGCACAGCTGTTCATCCAAGAATCACATACAAATTTTCCTATTCACAGGATAGGTACAGAATATCTTAACAACTCGGCATTTTTACTCGAAAAAGAAACGTCTTTCTGTGACGGAAAGAGGTTTTCATCTTTTGCCGGGATTTAAAGCATTGTTCAACATGCTCTTTACCTGCTGTAGGTTTTTGTTCTTTTGGATTTTGCGTGCATTAGCTCTGAAATTCAGGAAATAACTTTCACGAAAGGTAAAATTGGTGTATTTTTAGATGATTTTTTGAGACACGGACTTATTATTCATATTCATCGAATGTAATTCATAATTCATGAATGACTTGTAAATCTAGATATTTTTTTTTTTTTTTTTAACGGTGATCGGGCGAGGCGAACGGAATTTGAGAGGGAGATATAAGTTAGTGAAGATAGAAAGAGATAGAGTTACGTTTCGTATATCACTGTAGGGCAAGAAAGAGAGAGGTGCGAGCAAACGTTATCTTTCTCTCTTTCTCTCATAGCCAGTGCATGAAATATATAATAACTCAGTCAGTAGTTGGTTTACGAGTTTGCTAGCATTACGCGAACGGTGATTTCTTAATTATTTTTCGTAATTTCATTTCGTTCTTGAACAATTTTATAAATTAATATTTTGAAAAAGAAGTTTTACTTCAGTCGTGTTGTCTACAGCAACTCTTTTAATAAATTATACATAACTTATATATCTAGTCGGTAGGTATATAAGTCATGTAGAGTTTTCTCTAATTGCTTGTAAAGACTTGTACTACCTACAAGACTTTACAAGCAAAGAATCAAACTCTACATGACATATATACCTACCTACTAGGTACATAAGTCATGTAGGGTTTTCCCTAATTGTCTCTTTGACTTTGATTCTTGCTTTAAAGTCTTGTAGGTATGTAGTACAAGACTTTACAAGCAAGAATCAAAGTCAAAGAGACAACAGTGTCACACTCTTCGTAACGCTCTCGTCACGCATTCACCAGCTTACTTCCCAAGACGAGCGTGCGTAACGAAGTTTTACTTCAAAAATGTTGCCATACTTTACATTATTTATAGGGTAACTTAGTTGGTAGCAGTTTAATGGTACAGCAGTCTATAATACCTGAAGAGAAGAGCGCTGGTTGGCACAAGGTTAATGAACTTTACCCCCCGTACTAGTTAAAACTGTGTTACGGCAGGGTAACGCTTCTTACCCCATTGCAATACATCGTAACATTGTAACATCTCTATTTAACAGGCTTCCGAAAAACAAGTAGGCATATACATGTTCTAACCCCCTCTTCCGAACCAGCCTAGGTCCCTGCTCATGTATTCTGCGCCCTCTTTTAGGCCATTCAAGGTAATGGTCGTCCACGGAGTCGTGATTCATTCATCTGATCTATAATATTAATAATATATGTATATGTATGTTAGTACATATTTATTTACAATTATTTCCCTAATCCCTAATATACAGAGTGTTTTTTTTAACTGTAACAGTACGGCAGCACCCATAACCAGAGGAGATACAGGTGCAGTTTCTTTTAAAACATCAGCTCGTTTTTGAAGAAAAACATTTTGGCATTAATTTTTTTTTGGTTAAGTGTGAGTAGCGCCTTAAAATGAATCAAGTTGGATCATTTATTTGTATCGGATAAAAAAAACCTGAACAGCGGAAGTTAGTCAAATTTGATAAAAAGTATTCTCATACAACAGGACCAACAAAATTCCTTCTACAAACATTTTATTATATTCTAATTGCACATTAAAGAAATATTAATACTGTAGCGATTAAGACGTTTAGGAACTCCATGCTCTCAGACAGGTTCAGTTTCTGCACCTGTATCTACTCTGGTTATGGGTGCTGCCGTACTGTTACAGTTAAAAAAAACACTCTGTATAGATATGTTTATAAGGTTAAGTAATTTTTCTTTTTCTATTATTATGTTTATCCTTTTTACACCTCGACCAATCTTCCATTAAGCAATGATCCTCTCCATCCAAAGGTTGTCTGGAAGAGATCGCTTTGTTAAACGATAAGACCGCCCATTATGCTTACATTTATTTGTTTCCTTGTTATTATTGTATCTGTTGTGTCTAGCTTGTAAAGTATAATAAAGAATTTTCATTCATCCATTCATGGTTTTTTATTGCAAAATATTATTGAAAACTAGCTGACACGCCCGCGGCTTCGCGCGGTTTAAATTTCCCGTTCCCGTGGGAACTTCGGGATAAAAACTATATAACACACTCTTGTAAAAGTGACGCGACACTTCATGTAAATGAGTTCACGTCAATGAACGACGGTTATTTATATATAATCGTGATTTTAGTATTACTAAAAAGGCGATTAAAAAATGGGGGTGGTGGTAGAAGGGTGAAAAATAATTTACGACCTATTCTCATACCTACCAAATGTACATAAAATTAAAATCGGTCTACCCGTTTTGGAGGAGTGCGACTACTAAAACCGTGGCACGAGATTTTTTATACATATATTAGAAAGGTGAAAGTTGTCGTTATACTGACATTGGATTGACATATTTAGGGAAAGCCGTTAGCGCGATATAGTAATAATTAGCTACTAGCCTAAGACCTTATCCAGAAGGGGCGAATTCGCCGCGAATTCATACGCGCGTTGGCGATATACTTGGCGCCAATACACTGCACCCACAAAATCGCGCGAATTTAACGTAAGTGCGTAAATCTGTGCACTTCGCCCGATATTAAAGACGCCTTGTTGCGTCCAGATTATGCGCGAACTTCAGAGCGAGTGCACGTATCAAGAGAAATAGAGCGCCAGCATTTTGATACTGAATTGTTTATCCGTCCCCAAAAGCTCGCGCGTTGGTACACTCCTTCTGTACGCAACGATCGCGCGTAACACGCGCGAAAGAATTAATCTGGGCATCCTAGCTAAGGTTCGGCGGTACTTCTCACCGAGACAGCTGCTCAGTCTCTACAAAGCACAAGTCCGCTCATGTATGGAGTACTGCTAATTACAAAGTCAATTTACAAAGTCTAGAGCACAGACGCCGAGTAGCCAGACTTTCAGTTTTTTACATGATACATTTTGGTGAATGTGCGCAAGATCTTCATGACCTTATCCCTCCTTCTCCCTTCCACCAACAGACAAGCAGACGAACCGAGAAGTACCACCTATACCTGGTCGGCATACCACCTTGCCGTACCAAACGATTTGCTTCAACTTTTCTTGTTAGCACAAGTGAGGAGTGGAACTCACTTCCGGCGTATGTTTTTCCAAACCAGTATAATTTTGGAGTATTCAAGTCCAGAGTGAATAGGTTCTTTCTAGGCAAGCGTGCTCCATCTTCGATCACACCTTCGCTTACCATCAGGTGAGATAGTGGTCAAGCGCTTGGCTATCATCAATAAAAAAAAAGAATCGTGGCGAATTCGCCCTTTCTGGACAGTCTCTAAGCCTACACACTATAACTATTCTTTGCGTTTGTTATTTTATTATTTTACTAGGTATACCTTCTTACATACACTACTTAATTATACATATAAATGAACGCTGTATAGCACACTAGTGTTACATTATTATTAGGTTCTCTCTGTAAGTAAATTACTAATTCGATATCTTCAACCGTATTGAATATGATGAGTTTAATATAGATTAATAAACATTAATTTCTCGTTTGCTCTTGCCGTCGTTCGTAATGTAACAAAAACAAGCACGATTGATTTGCGGTTATGTTAAATAGCAATTAGCATTCCATTAATATACACGATCCCACGAATTTGAAATAAACTTACATCATTTTCATATCGGTTGCATATTTGCAATTAGCAATCCGCGATATTTTTGTTAATAAACTCATCGCCAATAGCTTATGTAAGCTGTGGTTCGACGTTCATAACTTATCCACATTACGTGGGGTCGGCACAACACGTATTCCTCCTCCACATCTCTCTATCATTCGTCACTTCCGTTGTTACTTCCTTCCTACCCATGTCATTCTTCACACAGTCCATCCTTCTCTTCTTCGGCCTTCCTCTATTTCTATATCCATCCACACTCATATCTAACACTCTTTTAGTGTTCCGTATCGGAATTGATTAGTAATAGATCACACAATTTGGAGGGTACATCTACCCTCATTTTTCTTGATATACCTACCCTCATTGGCTGAACGAAGTGACATACCAAAGTGACGGTCAACGTGTATGGCCCGACCAGTCCTCATGCCTTTGTGGTAATGGTAGCGCGTCGTATGTACGATCGCGCCGACAATTGCCGCCACGCTCACCTCAACGTTATCGCTCCGCTGCACGCACGGCCACCTGACATTTGAACTCCCTGGCGTCCATTACCGCGGCAGCTCCTGTGCTCACCATCCTCTCCATAGCGTATACCACAATAGGACCAACGTTAGCCAAGACATTGGTCACATAACGTCTGAGAGGCCAAACTGCAAGCCAAGCCGACCCTTACCCACACTTCCCAATCAAAAATAGTCGAAGTGTTGAAGATCCATGATGGAGTCCTCATGCGCCACTCTCATTGCAAACACCTACTAAATATCAAATAGTGTACAACGCCGGCCGGTAGCTAAGGGGTAGTTTTCGCGCGTGTAACATCCCTCAAGAAGGCGAGATACATCTATCATCTCATCACCACAGCAGCCTATGGATAGAGGAGTTGCGGAGTTTATAAGGGCATGTGGAACGCAAGACGGAGCAAACCAAGGTTAGTCGCTCTCGCATCGACCTTTTATTGAATTCCCGTACATTTAGTCACATCCTACTAATACTATTAACGCGAAAGTTTGTATGTATGGATGTATTTTTGTTTATTACTCTTTTACGCCGGAACGGCTGAACCGATTGCGATGAAATTTGGTATGTACGTAGATGTATGGTATGTAGGTATGTACCTGGATTAACACATAGGCTACTTTTTATTGGCAAACCACGCGGGCGAAGCCGCGAATTGGTCAGCTAGTATATCTATATATCGAATATACTTACCGATCAATAAAAGTCTATAAACTGACCAATTGTATGGTAAAAACTCAAAATCGATAACTGTGATGTGAAAACCATGTCAACTAATTTCAATATTAATTGCTATAAAAATGGCCATAAGTAAGCCATAATAATAATATTAAATTTAAAAACCATATTATTTTTATGAATTCGAAAGTACCTCTGTCTCTATGTCTGACTGTTTTTTACAGTTTTACAACAGGCCTTTATCTATACGGTACTGCCTTTTAATCGTATAAACGTCAGACACTAGGTATATAAGTCATGTAGGGTTTTCCCTAATTGTCTCTTTGACTTTGATTCTTGCTTGTAAAGTCTTGTAGGTATGTAGTACAAGACTTTACAAGCAAGAATCAAAGTCAAAGAGACAATTAGAGAAAAGCCGTTAACAAAGCCTACATACCAAAACGATTGCTAACAACCGAGGTATTCGCACAAAGGTGTTCTGTGTGACTTTCAATTTCCTCAACTCTCATTATGCCGTGTACTTCAGTAGGTACGTCGAATAGGGTTGCGGTGGATGTACTCTGAAACGCCTTACTCCGAATAGTCAGTCAAATACTACTCCGAAATACCATTATTGACAGTGTAGTATAGTTACTAAACTTGCAATATGTACAGAAAGAAGTGCTAACTGGTAATTCATTCATTAATTCATTCAAAATGACATATTTTACAAGAAAGATAATATTCATTAAAGATAAGATAACGTTTATTTGTGAGAACATAGTAAATACATCAGTAAGTCTTAGCCTATAAGATAAACACACGTATGTTTTAAACTAATAGGGCATGCAAATGTTAAATTAAATAGAAAATAATTAAATCAGAGCAACTGAATACAAAATAAATTCTAAAAAATTAGACAATATCAATTAATTTCAATATATGATTTATAACTAGTGGTTCGCCCCGAACTGAGATCTCGCGAGTCTCCGATTAAAACAAAAAAAATATATTTGTAATCGTTGACTATCAAAATAGTGTCTCGAAATAAATAACCAAATTACTTGACATACAGTTTCATTCAAGTTATAGGTATTGGGAGTTCACGTGTATGGTTCCACTTTTTTGGGGTTGTTCAGTTATTCTGGATTTCAGACCTTTGCCTATATTTGTGTCACTTAAACTACACGCATACCAAATTACAGCACTCTGGGGTCACTGGTGTACCCTGTGAATTTTGTCAAAATTCAGTTTATATTATGGCTAATAAATCAAAAACTATAAAGACTTTAATAAAAATAAAAACGGAGTATAAATGTAAAAAAAAAACCTTTCATTTGACGTCCCACTTGACCTAATAGTCTCATTTTCATTGTTTTACCACTGTTGAACCCCAATATCTCAAAAATTCTACAACATTTTTAGCTCATTTAGTCACATCAAAATTGTTCCTTCACTACCTATGTATCAAGTTTCACGATGATCGGATCAACCCTTCGAAAGTTATCCTCGGATAAATAAACATACATACATACATAAAACGCCGATTTGCCCAAGTTTATTTAGATATCTCGCTTCGCGCGAATAATAATTAATATTGAATGTCCCTGTAATCTAAGTAATGGTATAATGAATAATATAACAAATAAATGAATCTATTTCCAGAAAGATTTTAAATCCTCTGGCAGATTATTCTAAATCTTAATAGTTATTTATTAGGCCTGATTTTGCGTCAGTTAATTTTCTTATCACACTTTGTGTTAGATTAAATCTATATTTGATAGATCTCTTTCTGGAAATGATTTGGAACCTCTAGATAGTTTTATTTCAATCTTCTAACATAAAGAGGGGGGCTTTTCACCAATTATCGCTTGAACTTCGCATGCTTGAAATTTCCCGTTCTCGTGTGAACTTCGGGATAAAAACTATAAATAAAACCGGCCAAGTGCGAGTTGGACTCGCGCACGAAGGTTTCCGTATCTATAACACACGTTTGCAAAAAAATCACGTTTGTTGAATGGGAGCCCACCGTAAATATTAATTTTATTTTAATATAACTATTTATTTTCAAAGTGAATAATATAACTCAATATTCTGTGAATATTTCAAGCGTTTACCTGTTGTCGTTATCAATATCGAGCAAAAACGAGCAAAACAATCAGGTTTGTTGTATGGGAGCCCCCCTTAAATATTTGTTTTATTTTAATTTAATTATTTGTTTTTAAAGTGAACATTTAACTTAATATTCTGTGAATATTTCAAGCGTCTACCTATTGCCGTTATCAATATCGAGCAAAAACGAGCAAAAAATCACGTTTGTTGTATGGGAGCCCCGCTTAAATATTTATTTTATTCTGTTTTTAGTATTTGTTGTTATAGCGGCATCAGAAATACATCATCTGTGAAAATTACAACTGTCTATCTATCACTGTTTATGAGATACAGCCTGGTGACAGACAGACAGACAGCGGAGTCTTAGTAATAGGGTGCCGTTTGACCCTTTGGGTACGGAACACTAAAAACACTTTTGTCAAAGTGACGCGACACCTCATGTAAGACTTCACGTCAATGAACGACGGTTAAATTATATGGATATTGTTCATACAAATATACTAAAACCGCGATTAAAAAATGAGGGGTGGGCGTAGGAGAGCGAAAAATACTTTAAGACCTTTTCTTATACCTACGAAATATATATAAATAAAAAATCATTAAAATCGGTCGACCCGTTTCGGAGGAGTGCGACCACTAAAACCGTGACACGAAATTATTATATATCAGAAAGATTATATATATATATATATATATAATCTTTCTGATATATAATAATTTCGTGTCACGGTAACCGTGACCGTGACACCGTAAAACCGTGACACGAAATTATTATATATCAGAAAGATTATATATATATGTATATATAATCTTTATATATTTATCGCTTAAATATTTAGAAACAGAAAGATTATATATATATGTATATATAATCTTTCTGATATATAATAATTTCGTGTCACGGTTTTAGTATATATATATATATATATATGTATATGTATATATAATCTTTCTGATATATAATATGTTCGTGTCACGGTTTTAGTGGTCGCACTCCTATATAAAAAAATATAAATAATATCCTATATAAATATATTTATTTGGAAAACCACAGCTAATTCTACATAATATGAAACACAGTAAATAAAAGAAGGTTTTCACGAATAAACAACATAATAAAACATTTGACGACCTCCGTGGCGCAGCGGGCGAATAGCCGGCTGAGACGCAGGAGGTAGCGGGTTCGATTCCCGCTGCGGAACAAATGTTTGCACGATCTACAGATATTTGTTCCGGGTCTAGTTGTTTCTCTATATATTATAAGTATGTATTTACAAAAAAAAAGTATATAAGTATTCTATCAGTTATCTGGTTCCCATAGCTTTGCTTAGTTTGGGGATAGATGGCGTTGTGTGAAATCTCTAGCATTATTTATTTGTGAACAATAAAAAAGTCAAAACAAAGAGGTTGTATATAAATAATATAATGTAATTCATGTTATCTATCTATCTATCTATTTCTAGGTATGTATATTTTAAAAAACAAAAAAAAATTGGCTTAGCTCGTGTCGGACCATGCAGAGTGGCTTTCTGTTCAGTAATCAGTGCGGTTTTCGTTTCCATGTATCACAGTGACATCGCTATTCCGCAGGTATCATTTTTGACTTTAAAACGCGTATTGCAAGTTTCTTTTATACACAGACAAAGGCGCTCGATGGATAGCTCCCTTTGTCTCCGCCTGTAATCAAACACTACCTCTTTTCTATAAGTGTATTCTTAGGATTTTCGGGTTTTGTTGTGCCTTAAGTAGACTTGATCAGGCCTACATTTTCAAGGGGCTCTTATACTCCGTAATCTAGAAATGTTTCAACGTGAATTGAGACTCAATCATAATCTATGGTTACTCATAATCCATATCAGCTATAGAACGTCTACTGCTGAACAAAAACTTCCCCCATAGATCTACAGAGCTACCGATTCTGTGCTGTCTGCACCCAACGGATGCCAGTAGCCCTTGTCAAGTCTTTTTTCAGAGGTTTTCAGTGCATGGTCTCCATTCTAGAACCGTTCTGCCCCAACGGCTGGTTTTTAGGGTTCCGTACCCAAAAGGTCAAACGGGACCCTATTACTAAGACTCCGCTGTCTGTCTGTTGTCTGTCCGTCTGTCATCAGTCTGTATCTCATGAACCGTGATAGTTAGACAGTTGAAATTTTCACAGATGATGTATTTCTGTTGCCGCTATAATAGCAAATACTAAAAATAGATATCCCATGCAACAAACGTGATTTTATTGCCTTTTTTTATAGATAATGGTACGGAAACCTTCGTGCGCGACTCTGACTCGCACTTAGCCGGTTTTATTTACTATCAGAATATAGTCGATAAAATATGGCACTGTTTTTATGAAACCACAGCTTTGCAGTCTTGCTACTAGTACTAAAAATACTGGCCTACTCAGTAAATACATTAATACAAATACATTAATAGTAAATACATTGTAAAAACTTACCTATTTATCTGGGTACCATACGGATAAGGCCGTCGGCAAAAGCTAGAAGAAAATTCTTCGTAGTAATTCTGAAGAATTTTGTACATAATTTTGTAAATGCGAATTTTGGGGCTTAATTCGATTAAGTTCAATGCCATATTAAGTTCTTGGAAAACCTATAACCTTTTAATACGATACGACAGATTTCTAGCAAAGAACACATTGCCATAAATTATTAGGGTGTAAAATCAGTGCTAAAATGCTGTATTTCGTTTAGTATTTCACGGTATTCCGAGTTTTGTAGCGACTAGCGACAATTATGACGCGTAGAACAATCACATATTTTATAAATAGTTCTTCTGCGGATCTCGACGTAGAGAATATAGAAGAACAAAGGTTCATGACATTGGGAATCGAGTTAAAGAGTTCAAATGGTCTTGGGCGGGACACACAAGACGTGGTGATGATAGGTGGAGCAGGGTAGCAACTGAATGGTAGCCGAGGAATGGCTGTAGAAGGGTAGGACGTCCGGAAGCGAGATGGGTGGACGACATCGTTAGAGTCGCGGGCCGTCAGTGGGTGAGACTAGCGCAGGATCGTGGCGGATGGCACAAACTTGGGGAGGCCTATACCCAGCAGTGGGTGAAGTCGGGCTGTGAATGATGATGGTGATTATAATTAGTATTTTTATAGTGTTATCCGAACACAAGGAAAATTCCAAGATATTTAAAACCATTACCTAATTTGAATCATCCCACTAATTTCGACCACGATGTGTCAAGAGCCCGGTAGCACAATTGGCAGTGCATCCTCGTATTCACATATTTTATGTTGGTAACGTTACAGTTTATTGCGCATCGAATCCTATTATATTTATATTTGACCTATTATATTTCATTTTGACTTATTATATTTGATTTTGGCCTATTATATTTGACTACTTTTGACTGGTATCTAATTAAGTAGGTAGACTAATCAAACTAACTATCCACACCAACTGAAGTTGGTTTTTTAACCTCTAACGCAAAAAAGGGGCGCTATAAGTTGGACGCGTAGACTTTAGTGTGTCTGTATCCTGTGTGTATCTGCAGCATAGTAGTTCCCTAACGGATGAACCAATTCAGACGCGGTTTCTTCAGCTCTTAGTTTTTAGGGGTTTATAGGCGACGGTGACCATTTAACATCAAGAGACCTGTCAGCTTGTGTTTAAATGTTTAATATAAAAATATAGTTTTTACTTCCTCGCCCCCCCGAAAAAGAGGGGGTCGGGGATGTTTTAATTTATACTTGTTTATTGATCGAACGAAGCGAGAACTCCAAATCAACTTGGGCAAATCGGCATTGTACGAGTATGTATGGTTGTTTGTCCGAGGATAACTTTCGAAGCGTTGATCCGATTATCGTGACATTTGATACATAGGTAGGTAGGTAGTACAATTCTAGTGTGATTAGTCGAGTGATTAGTGTGATTAATGTTAGGAGGTTGTTGAGATATTAGGTTTTAAGTAAGGTAAAAAAAAACAAAAAGTGACTATTAAGTCAAATGGGACGTTTAATAAAAGGTCTTTATTAGTACATTTCGACCCCGTTTTTATTTTTAGTTATTTTATCTTTGAAGTTTTTGAGTTTTGAGTTTTGAGCCATAATAAAAACTGAACTTTGACGAAATTCACAGGGTACACCAGTGACCCCACAGTGCGGAAATTTGGTATGCTTGTAGTTTTCTAATGTAATGACACAAATATAGGAAAATGTCTGAATAACTGCAATTTCTAACCCTAAAAATATAAGCCATATAACATGAACTCCCGTCACTTGTAATTTGAATGAAACTGTAGGTCAAGATTTGGTTGTTCTTTTCGTGTCAAAGATTATAAATACTATTTTTTTTGTTGTTTGGGAGTCTCGCGAGTTCTCAGTTCGGGGCGAACCACTAGTTATAATATTTTTACAAAAACCGCTAACATTAGCAGGGGTGATCGGGCTACAGTGTTAAGCTTCCGGCGTTTGTTTTGTTTTAAAGAGCATTTTTCATGTGCATTCGTTTTGTTGTCATCAATCATTGTCTATCAAGGATGTTTCGTGTAATGTCATCTAATGTACTCGTAGTTGTGAAGTGTTACGGAAAAATGCTCAAAACTTAAACTAGAGATAGTTGATGATGATCATAAATATTTTTGTCATAAAACTTCTTTACACACGCTTGTCTTAAGTAAGCTGGTGAATGCGTGATGAGAGCGTTACGAAAAGTGTGATCTGGTGAGGCGAACGGAAGTTCAAAGGGAGGTATAAGTTAGTGAAGATAAAAAGAGAGTTTCGTTTCGTATATTACTGTCCGGGCAAGGAAGAGAGGTGCGAGCACAGATTTTCTTTCTCTCATAGCCAGTTACATTTCGTATATGAAAGACACACTGCAGGTCTATTGTCTGTATCACACTGTAGGAGCAAGAGAGTGCGCGCGCACACTTTATTTCTCTCTTCCTCTCATAGCCAGTGCATGCAATATAACTTTTCTTTTAGAATGCTGGCCACAAAAAAAGTTTATAGAATTCGAATTTCGAATTGTTCATGAAAATAAAAATGTATACTTTTTAGAATTTTACTCATTTTTAAATATGGAGTGGACGCTTAAAGAAGACCGTGTTGCAGTTATTGCGTTGCATCGTTGCGGTTACGCGCCAATTCAAATTTTTGACATACTGAAAAATTTTAATATAACCAAAAGATTCGTTTATCGCACCATCAAACGATCCAATGAAGACTAGTGTAGATGACAGGTCAAAAAGTGGTCGCCCTCGGTCTGTTAGGACTCCAGCAGTGATAAAAGCTGTGAAGGCGCGAATTCAAAGAAATCCCAAACGTAAGCAGAAACTGTTGGCCCTTCAGATGGGGTTAAGCAGAACCACGGTGAAAAGGGTGTTAAATGAAGACTTAGGGCTTCGGGCATATGGAATAAAAACAGGACATCGTTTGAATGCTCGTCTAATGGACCTGAGACTGAAGAGATGCCGCGCTTTGTTGAAGCGGTACGCGGGAAAAAAATATCGGGAGATATATAAGAAGAGAGCTACAACAAACAAAATGATAAGGTGTACGCACACAGTAGTGAAGAAGCGAGCAACCGTATTCCGCGTGTCCAACGAGGTCATTTTCCATCCTCGCTCATGGTATGGTTGGGAGTTTCTTATAGGGGCTTAACAGAGGTACATTTTTGTGAGAAAGGTGTAAAAACGAATGCAGTTGTGTATCAAAATACAGTCCTGACGAACCTTGTAGAACCTGTTTCTCATACCATGTTCAATAACAAGCACTGGGTATTCCAACAAGATTCGGCGCCAACTCATAGAGCGAAGAGCACACAAGACTGGCTGGCGGCGCGTGAAATCGACTTCATCCGGCACGAAGACTGGCCCTCCTCCAATCCAGATTTGAATCCGTTAGATTACAAGATATGGCAACACTTGGAGGAAAAGGCGTGCTCAAAGCCTCATCCCAATTTGGAGTCACTCAATACATCCTTGATTAAGGCAGCCGCCGATATTGACATGGACCTCGTTCGTGCTGCGATAGACGACTGGCCGCGCAGATTGAAGGCCTGTATTCAAAATCACGGAGGTTATTTTGAATAAACTTTAGTGTCATAAGAATCTATGTTTTGTTAAGTTCATTTTGGTATATAAATGGTTACATAATGAATAAACTTGTTTCAATTATTTTATATTAAACATGTGACAGAATTTATGACCTGACTAGGTATATATATAGGGTGGTTTTTTGAGAAGGGCGGTGATGGCCAAGTCCGAAACTACAAGAGTTAGGGAAATGTCGTGAAAGGAGTCATGCCCTCGATTTATAAGAAAACTATAACTGCATATTTATTTTTTTCAAAAATCTTTTACTTTAGACTGAAATGGATCCAATTGATTTTTTAAAAATAATTACATTCTGTATTATTGAACCAATGGATTCTGTTGCTAATAAGGATCAATCTTTGCAATTAAATATGTTACGAAAAATTAATGGAAATAGCAAATTTTCACTATTTTATATTTTTTACACGTAAGAAAACTAACTTCCTATTCAAACTTTTTGGTCGTTATGTGTGAAACTCATTTGTCTTATTAGCGGGAGACTGTGGTGATACTAAAAAGCAAAAAAAAGAATTCCATTTATGTTTTTTCGAATAATTGTTTTGTTTCGAATTGTTTGTGTATGACAATACAAAGATCTTTATATGAATGGATTTATGAAAAAGTGAACGATTTGATTTGATGGAATAGTAGAAGCATAGTTCGCGCACTTCAGGAAAAAATTCAGTATCAGTAGTTCGTTTACGAGTTTGCTAGCGTTGCGCGAACGGTGATTTCTTAATTATTTTTCGTGATTTCATGTCGTTCTTGAACAATTTTATAAATTAATATTTTGAAAAAGAAATTTTACTTCAGTCGTGTGGTCTAAAGTACACTCGTTATTTTATATTGATTGGGCCCACTCTCGCCAGTTATCAAAATATTTACAAAGAAACTTTTGTTTAACAAAAGTTACGACTACGTACATTTCTGGAACTTAATAATTTGTGAAAGGGTCTGCGTTTAAAGTTTTTAGACGTTTGCCGATCTCTTTTGTCACGGTGAATAACAAACTTTATTAGAGATATCATATTTTTAAATTGTCAAGTTTTGTAACCTTGACAATGTGACAGCTATTCAAATTCTGACATAATTTGAACAACAACAGATATGTTCAGTCATATTATGTATAGCTTGGTCACCATGGATTATCGTGTTCCAGGGCCACCTTGCCGGGTAGGATTTTCTGTTACGCTAGCCTTAACGATATCATACACCGGGATTTTTGCAGCGACAACGTTCCAGCCTTTCTCGAACCGAACGGTCTGATACGTGACGATGGTAAGCGGCCTGACGGTATAACTGTTATACCTTGGGAGAAGGGTAGGCTTTGGTGGGTGGTGGAACGCCACGTGCGTCGATACCCTTGCGCCATCTCATCGGTCTGGTATAGCAATTGAGGCCGGCAAATACAGCCGAAGATCTCAAGCGGCGCAAATATGAAAGTCTCGACAGATCTTACGTATTTGAGTCATTTGGGGTCGGTCCATGGGGTACCGGGGCCCATCGCGTTTTCAAAATGTTTTCTGTGCGTCTGTTCGAAGCGACGTGTGATCCGAGAGCTGGCGCTTATCTGGGTCAACGCATAAGCATTGCAATTCGGCCAGTCATGGGGACACTTCTGCCTGGTAGCGATCTGGAGCAGTTGAGCTATCTATAGATCGTTATATGATTCAACTGTTTCTCCTGTATTATAGTTTTGTCTTGTCTAAATAATTTTATATATAACCACCTGTATAATGGGGAAGGTTCTGAGGAGCTATTTGATCTCATCCTGTCGCCGAGATTTTACCACCGCACTTCTCGACAACGTAATAAAGCTCATCCACATATAATCGACAATTGGGTATCGCGCACCACACGCTTCACGCGATCTTTTCTACCCCATACTTGCAAGATGTGGAATGAGCTACCATCTGAGGTTTTCCCATTATACTACGACATGACACGGTTCAAGAGAAATGTAAAGAGGTTTCTACAGTGTAGGGAACGCATCGACAATACCCCGGGTGTTGATAGGCGACGGTGACCGCTTACCATCAGGTGGGCCGTAAGCCTGTTTCCCCACAAATAACATTAAAAAAAATATATGTTTTTTGTTATTTAAGGCATTTTGCCCAAAAAAAAAACTTATTCGTAATTTTTATTTACTCTCCTGATCTTTCTCCTCAATTTGTGTATCTCTAGGGTTTTGTTTTTTTATAAGTTTTTGCTTACAAATACACAAATTTGTGTAGCGCCAAAAACTAAACGACACGTGGCAAATTTTAAATGGACATAGACCTTTTCACTTTAATGAGATATGCCCTGGCCTTGTCATGGCCAGCCTTAGCAACAATCAATAATATAATAACAAAAATATAAGCAACTTAACTAAACTACTGAACTGAGTTTGATGTAATTTCTATGAGCCCAATATGAAAGTATATCCTTTCAAATAAAAAAAGAATTTTCCAACTCAGTTGATAAATGACAGAGTTCTGAGATAACAGCATAAAACCCAATTGCGTCCCTATAAAATTTAAAGGTTGCCCTCGATTTTTTTTGGATCCCATCATCAGATCCTGACTTGGTGCCAATGGGACCACCTGGGGGACCCTTTTAAACAAAAAAATAATTTCTCGTATTGCTCCAGGCGTCTCCAAGTAATCAGGAAAAATACATTAAAAAAAAGATTCTGACGTATTAAGAGCCTCCTCCTTTTTTTGAAGTCGGTTGAAAAGTAAAAGGCAAAATGATAATCCACTAAACAACATCCAAAATACCATTACCATTCATATAATTTTCCTAAACGCTCCAACGACATTGACGATACTTCAAAACGCCCTTCGTTTATCGAAAAAAGTATCCGGATTTAGTCAAAGTTAAAAGGGGAGGTTCTGTTAACAAGATAAGAGACGGGTAATGGGCTTTTTGTCGCCGGCCACGTCCCACGATTAAATTGGTGAAAACGTCCGGGATACAAATTTTGTTAGCGGCACAGAAACGCCCTCCTTGTGGATGGACGTAATTGTCACACTACTTACGTCACACTTTCTATGGCACAGCTTATCCACAGCTTATCTATGCATATAATTTAGTATATTTTTTTTTCCTAACCTATCTCGTTCCACTGCTGGGCAAAAGTCTCCCCTAAGTCCCTCCAAGCATCCCTATCTGTTGCTATTTCCCATCATCCTCTTTGGAAGGTGTCGAAATCGTCCCGCCAACGCTTTCTCGGCCGACCCCGACGTCGCCCTCCATCTTCAGGCGTCCATGGTGTTGCAATACAATACAATACAATACAATACAATTCTTTATTTATAACGCCAAGTTACAAGTCAAAAACACAAATAAACAAAAAAGTTATATAGGTCAGGAATAAATTGAATATTTAGAATTATTAAAATATCTAATATAAATATAGTGTATTAATTGTATAATAAATTCATTTTATCAAAAATTATATAATAGGCAATGTGTAGAACTCATCTACAGAGTAAAAAGAACTCTCTAAGAGCCATTTTTTCAATCTATTTTTAAACATTATGGTGGAAGTTGTATCCCTTTTAATCTTGTACGGCAGCCTGTTGTAGACCGAGGGACCCATTATATATACGGACCTCTCCGACTTGCACAGCTTGTGCGCGGGCGTGACGAGGACGTGATATGGGCCCATTTCTCGGAGTGCATTTTGTTTATTAGGATTAATTAAAGATTTTAATAATTTTTGCATGCTGGACTACTTTTGGCCTAAAATCACTACGCCGGTCCCGCAAGGACCGCGACCACGTCGGCCCAGGCGGAGATGGCGTGCTTATACAACTTGACGCCATTTCGGTATCCGGCCAGCGGAAGCATTTATTGAGCGAAGCGAGATCTCTAAATCAACTTGGGCAAATCGACCGTTGTATGTATGTATGTTTGTTTGTCCGAGGATAACTTTTGAAGCGTTTATACGATCATCAACATTTGGTATGTAGGTAGGTAGTGATGGCACAATTTTGGTGTGACAAAAGTGGCACGTCTAATAAAAGGTCTTTGTGAGTACATTTTGACCCCATTTTTAGGGTTTCGTACCCAAAGGGTAACACGGCACCCTATTACTAAGGTTCCGCTGACTGTCCGTCTGTCTGTCTGTCCGTCTGTCTATCCGTCTGTCACCAGGCTGTATCTCATGAACCGTGATAGTTAGACAGTTTAAAGTTTCATAGATGTATTTCTGTTGCCGCTATAACAAAAATACTAAAAACAGAATAAAAGAAATATTTAAGGTAGGCTCCCATACAACAAACATGATTTTTTGCTCGTTTTAGCTCGACATTGATAACGGCAACAGGTAGACGCTTGAAATATTCACAGAATATTTAGTGTTATATTCACTTTAAAATAAATAATTAAATTATAACAAATATTTAAGGGGGGCTCCCATACAACAAATGTGATTTTTTGCCGTTTTTATAGATAACATACGGAACCCTTCGTGCGCGAGTTCAACTCGCACTTGGCAGGTTTTTATTTTAAGTTTAAGCATAATAGTTTTTAAGTTATTAGCCATAATAAAAACTGAACAAAATTCACAGGATACACCAGTGACCCCACAGTGCTGAAATTCGGTATGCGTCTAGCTTTAGTGACACAAATATAGGGAAAAGTCTGAAATCCAGAATAACTGCAATTTCTATCCAAAAAAACATTAATTAACATGAACTCCCGTTACCTGTAATTTGAATGAAACTGAAGGTCAAGTTAACTGGATTTGTATTTCGTGGAACACTTTTATTAGTCAAAGATTAAGACCGGCTTGCACAACAATCCCTGAACGTATTTAGCGACTAAACATGTTTAAATTTTACGTATTTGTATGATTTGACAACTCTTTAAATAATATTTAGCCATTAAATACGTTTAATCATCGTTGCACGAGTCATCCTAAGAATATTTGTTTTGTGTGTTGGTAGACTCGCGAGATCTCAGATCAGTGCGAACCACTAGTAAGATCGCAAAGAAAAGGGAAGGAAAGCCTATGCCTTGCAGTGGGATCACACAAGCTAGTTAGTCTAGATAAGAATAATTTATGTTAAACTCTCTTTCTTGGTTTGTCTGTAAAATATATAATGTTTCAATCCAGGTTATAATCTATCGATATACCTCATCGGTTCTATTGTTACGACGTGTGTAACTTGTGAAGTTTATTTACTGACCAATCCGCAGCTTTGCACGCGTACTTTTTCAATAAAAACATTACCCTCCTTCTGCGCAGTTGGGTAAAAAGTAGCCTATGTCACCCCGGGATAGTGTAGCTTCCCAACACTGAATGATTTTTTTTAATCGGTCCAGTAGTTTCGGAGCCTATTCAATACAAACAAACAAACATTTCCTGTATATAATGTTAGTACAGATTAAAAACGAAGTCTCTATCGAGAACAGTTTTTTAGGTATCTGCCTTTAAAGTTTTCTTGGTTTACTGCTCACATAACTAGATGACGCTGCTGAATTAACATAAATAAACCTATCTAGGTCTGGAACCCTCGGTGCGCGAGTACTACTCATACTTGACCGTTCTTGTTTTACTCAGGGTGACTTGCGTTTTCAGTGGTATCTATACTAATATTATAAAGAGGAAAGATGTTTGTTTGTCTGCTACGAATAAACTCCGAAACTACTCGACCGATTTAATAAAAATCTTTCACCGTTGGGAAGCTACACTATCCCCGGGTGACATAGGCTACTTTTTACCCAACTGTGCAGAAAGTAATGTTTTTATTGAAAAATTACGCGTGCAAAGCTGCGTATTGGTCAGCTAGTACGCTGATAAACAACCTACCGCTGATTGCACTAGCTGAGTCAACTACTAAGCTGTGCCACGTAAATTAAGCTCGCCCCAGAAAGTGCGCAGTTTTTGGAACGAACCTGTTTTTTGGAGCGACTCCATTTTCGATAAATAGCGGATGAAAATGTTCTTGTCCTAGTTTTAAGTGCTCTTAAGTGAATTAAGGTTTTAGGTTAGGGCTTACCGTTTTAAAGTATATTTAAGAATGGCTTCCAACCGTGGCTTGCAAGGCTGGTTTGTCTGTTAAAAGTGATAAACAGTGAGTGACTGACAAAAAAGTGATTAAGTGATTAAAAGTCATATATTATCCTCAGTTTTAGAAGTAATAACAATTTTAAGTTGTTGTAAAATATTTTCATCATCATCATCAACATAATCATCCACAGCCCGACTTCACCCACTGCTGGGTATAGAACTCCCCAAGTTTGTGCCATCCGCCACGATCCTTCGCTAGTCTCACCCGTTGACGGCCCGCGACTCGTAACGATGTCGCCCACCCATTTCGCTGCCGGACGTCCTACCCTTCTACAGCCATTCCTTGGCCACCATTCAGTTGCTACCCTGCTCCAACTGTCATCACCACGTCTTGCCAAGTATCCCGCCCAAGACCATTTGAGCTTCATAATTCGATTCCTAACGTCATGAACCTTCATTCTTCTACGGATCTCCTTTTTGGAACTCGATCTAAGAGTTTGATGCCGAGCATGGTACGCTCCATAAATATAAAATATTTTATGATGTTATAAATAAATTTCAGGACTGACCATTGAACTTGGCACCCATTTAGATCTCACTTCTTTTGGCGTTGAAGTCAACAACCAATTATCATAATATTTGGACGACCTCCGTGGCGTAGTGGGCGAATAGCCGGCTGAGACGCAGGAGGTAGCGGGTTCGAATCCCGTCGCTGAACAAATGTGTGCATGATCTACAGATATTTGTTCCGGGTCTGGATGTTTTTCTATATATTATATATGTATGTATTTACAAAAAAAAAGTATTCTATCAGTTACCTGGTTCCCATAATACAAGCTCTGCTTAGTTTGGGGCTAGATAGCGCTGTGTGAAATGTCCAGCAACATTTATTTATTTGTTTTATTTATTTATTGAACTTGGCTCTTTTTGATGGGATAAATATTTAATTTCACTCACTCATTGCAACACAATGTGCACATAACATAAATGATGGAATAGTATCTACCATTGTCATTCTGGGCGCCTTTTGAAATGCTTAGGTACATTGTGGTACATAGATAAGGTGATCTAGGTACATTGTGTTCCGTGTCTTCAATTGTGATTCTCTACGGACTCCCTGTAAATATTTTAATTATTGAATCCTACTTTGGCAGTCTGTTTTATTGCCTGTGGAACCTCTGAGAGTTGAAACGTGAGAGGTTCTAGGATCTTCACGATCTTCTAACATGTGTACGTCTAATTCAAATTCACTACTGGTTTTCATTGCATATTTAGTCTAAGATCGTTATTTAGTAACTTATTGATATTACTTTATTGATAACTAGCTTACGCCCGAGGCTTCGTACGCGTGGTTTGCCAATAAAAAGTACCCTATGTGTTAAACCAGGTTATAATCTACGTACATACCAAATTTCATTAAAATCCATAAAGTAGTTTTTGCGTGAAAGAGTAACAAACATCCGTACAAACTTTCGCGTTTATAATATTACTAGCTGACCAATCCGCAGCTTCGCACGCGTAGGTTTTCAATAAAAACATTATTCTCCTTCTGCGCAGTGGGTAAAAAGTAGTCTATATCACCCGGGGATAGTGTAGCTTCCCAACAGTGAAAGATTTTTTTAAATCGGTCCAGTAGTTTCGGAGCCTATTCAATACAAACAAACAAAGAAACAAATCTTTCCTCTTTATAATATTAGTATAGACTAGCTATTGCCCGGGACTTCGTACGCGTTACAATCCTAAATGTGTAGGTAACCTAGAAATTAAACTAAACTCGCTGTGACTTGACACCCCATTTTTATCCCATGGAAACTGATTTATGGGATATTTCATCGAAATTGGTTCAGCCGTTACGACGTGACAAACTTTCACATTTATAATATTAGTGTGAAGTGGGTTTATTGTGATTATTATGGATACTTTCAGCGGTTTGGCAAACCGAACCCTGTATCGAAAAAGTGTTGATGAAACTTAAAAGTATTTTTGAAAAACCTATTTAACGATAAACTAAACAATGATAGAAGTAATTACCCTAAAAAAATTTTTTACAAGGTTTTTATTAACTTGCAATGTTTGTATGTTTGTCCGGATGGAATCTTGCAACTGAATTTTAAACGCGTTCCCCTCAACCGATTGAGTTAAAATTTGGAATACATATGTAACTTCGGTGACAGTACAATAATATGGTACCATGGAGGTGGTCTCATGATGGAGTCGGACGCTAGAGAACGGAACTTCTGAATGGATTACAGTAGGCTACTAGTGTTTGGGCTCATTTGAATCTGCTTGAGGCTCCGATTATGAATTTTATAAAAGCTTGTTTTAAAAAAGTCATTTTTCAACAAAAAACTTATAACGTACTAAGCTTTACTGTAAAAACAAATGACTGTTAGTTTTAAAGCATAAATAGTCTACCGAGTAAAACATAGACCAATAGGACGACTTGCGCCGGAATTGTCAAATCTTACAAATACGTCAAATTTAAACATATTTAGTCGCTAAATACGTTTAGGGATCGTTGTTCAAGCCGGTCTTAATTTAAAAACTCCAGTCAGTTAGCTAGACAGAGAGTTATGGCGAAATTATCACATCACACTCTAATATTATAAATGCGAAAATTTGGATGTTTGTTTGTTACTCAATCACGTCGTAACGGCTAAACCGATTTCGATGAAATTTGATATGCAACTAGATTATAACTAATATTTTTTTTAACTATATAGATCTTCGTTTGACCACAATCTCACCTGATGGTAAGCAATGATGTGGTCTAAGATGAAGCACGAAGATCTAGAAGAAATCTATTTACTCTACCTTATAGATGGCCGGATTGTATTCTTTAGGAAAAACAGACGACAACAAAGTGTTCCATACCTTAGCTGTGCGCATCAAGGACGTAGAACCAAAACGGTGTGTGCGAATGGGTGGTATATCAACTAGGTACGGATGGTACTGAGCCGTGCGCCTCCTTGTCCTTTGATGGAAGGGAGATGGCGGAATCAGATCGTAAAGTTCCTGGGCACATTCCCCGAAACGTACACTGGATTAACACATAGGCTACTTTTTATTGAGAAAGCACGCGTGCGAAGCCGCGGGCGGAAGCTAGTATTAAATTATCTTGAGGGTTTCGAGAAGCATTCTGTAAACAAGCCAACCAAGCTGAGACCAAGTCTACATGGTGATATCAGAAACGGTGTAATGATGTGGAAAATGAGCTTGTTCAACAATCTGAATTACAACACCTAGCGTGAAATAGGTTAACTGGAAAATAGGCTGCAGTTTGCACCGGAACAGTATCGGCGTGTGTGAGTGCATCTGCGCGATAACACAACTTTATTTCTACTTACTCTTTATAGTTTACTAGCTGACCAATCCGCAGCTTCGCATGTGTATTTTATTCAATAAAAACATTACCCTCCTTCTGCACAGTTGGGTAAAAAGTAGCCTATGCCACCCGGGAATAGTGTAACTTCCCAGCAGTGAAATAATTTTTTTAAATGGGTCCAGTAGTTTCGGAGCCTATTTAATACAGACAAACACACAAATCTTTCCTTTTTATAATAATAATATAGGCTGGCTTCCGCCAGCGCTTTGCACACAAGGTTAGTCAATAAAATTGCCTATGTCCCAATCCAACTGTAAAAAAGCAAGTGTGCTTTAGACCACACGGATGAAGTAAAACTTCTTTTTCAAAATATTAATTTATGAAATTGTTCAATTACAAGATTGTCCACACGTCTGTAGGGAGATCAGTATAAGTCATTCTGAACAGACGCAACTCACACTCGCACATTAACGTTTAAAAATATACGAAACTCTCTCTCTTTCTATCTTCACTAACTTATATCTCCCTCTCAACTTCCGTTTGCACTTTTCGTAACGCATTATTCAGCTTACTCTTCAAGACAAGCGTGCATAAAGAAGTTTTAGTTTAATAAAATAATCTATATTTATCTATACTAATATTATAACGAGGAAAGATTTGTTTGTTTGTATTGAATAAGCTCCGAAACTACTGGGCCGTTTTAATAAATCTCCGTTTTAACACTATCTCCGGGTGACATAGGCTACTTTTTACCCAACTGTGCAGAAGTAGGGTAATGCTTTTATTGAAAAACTACGCTTGCGAAGCTGCGGATTGGTCAGATAGTAGGTGTATATAAAACCTGTAGGGTTAGTTACACCATTAATAACTCAAGAACTGCTGGACCAATTTTGATGATCTTTGATTTGTTGGATTTTTTTCCGCTCTCAATAGCAGAATAACTATTAAAATATTGGAACAATTACGCAAAAAAAATTATGAAAAATATTCTCTCATTTTTTTTCACAAATTTTCTCATAAATAGATGCAGCTAATGATGGCCGATTGATAATTCTATCGGCGACGTAGATACGTAGGCAGCCCGCGTCATATGCATGTCAAGGCGGTATGAAGTTTGCTGGGTCCGCTAGTTATCTATGTATATAAGTATACCAAATTTCATTGAATTCGGTTCAGCCGTTTAGTTGTAAAAATTAAAAGAGGGACAGTGAGTAAGAGTTACTTTCAAATATATTATTAATCGAGCGAAGCGAGATTTCTAATGGCTGGAAAACCTGTCAAAAGTTTGACACTAGTTTGACACTTTTTCAAGGAGACGCGGAGGAGGACGAGGCGTAGTCGGTTACCGACGGATATAGGAACCCGCCATAAATCAACTTGGGCAAATCGGCGTTGTATGTATGTATGTTTGTTTGTCAGATGATAACTTTCGAAGCGTTTATCCGACCATCGTGAAATTTGATATATAAGTAGGTAGTGATGGCACAATTTTGGTGTGACTAAATGACCTAAAAATGTGGGGGGTTGTTGAGATATTGGGGTACAAGAGGGGTAAAAAAAATAATAATAATGAGAATATCAGGTCAAACATGTTAAATGAAGGTTCTTCATTAGTACATTTTGACCCCGTTTTTATTTTTAGTTTTGTTCTTGGAGTTTTGAGTTATTAGCCGAAATAAAAACTGAATTTTGACAAAATTCACAAGGTACACCAGTGACCCCACAATGCTTAAATTTGGTATGCGTGTAGCTTTGGTGTCACAAATATAGGTAAAAGTCTGAAAACTAGAATACCTGCAATTTGTACCCCAAAAAAGCTTAACCAATGTACATGAACTCTCGTTACCTGTAATTTGAATGAAACTGTAGGTCAGGTAATATAGTTAAATATTTCGTGGCACTATTTTGATAGTCAAAGATTAGGTACAAATATTTTTTTTTGTTTTTATGTGACACTCGCAAGATCTCAGTTCGGGGCGAACCACTAGTTATTCGGTTGAAAAAAAACACACATTTTTAAAATTTATCAACTGTTCACAAATACACTGTGTAGATTTATAACTTACGTAGAAATGTTACGGTAAAAAAATACAGTTGGGCTGTAGCATCTATATTCTTTGATAACATCTCCATCAGATGAAACGGCTGACAGTAGGTAAGTCACGTGTCAACGTGCTAGTCGCATTGTCGACGGCATGAATAGACTGCTCCTATCCTGTAGGCTGGCTATAAATCACGAGGCAGCATGGAAAGGTATTACCCGTGCGCGATAAGTTGGGACCTGAGCGCGGTGACGTCATATTGGCGTGTTTGTACCGCCCGCAAAAAAGCGAACATAACAAGCAGCCGCCCGCGGCTTCGTCTTTGTTTTTTTTAACCTAATTTATTATGTTACTCAGGGAGGACGCTGCTATTTATCTAATCTTTTTTACACTATTTGAATAAAATAAAAATACAATGTTTAAGTTTATACATTTATTTTATCTATTATTTACATTATCTCATCTTCGTCACTACTTAGTGGATTTATGCCTTCTAGAGGTTGTTCTTCGTCCTCAGTCTCACTATAATCACTTGACGAAGGAAGAGGTATCCGATAAATTTACAATTAATTGCGATTCATTCGTCTCTTGTAAGAGGTCATCGTCCCAATACTTTTGTCGAAGCCTGTCCACATGGTTGACTTCTTTTTTCCAGACAACAAAACAATAACACAAACGAAAACTAAAAGAATTCCAGAGCGCGTCGTTACGTGATGTAGGCCAGTACGAGACTAAAAAACCTAGTAAAAAATAGTGATGCGAACGGTACAATACGGGCGCCATCGGGGAAGTGCAGGGGAAGCGGTCGGGGAGTCGCATTCCTAGCAGGTCCCAAGTTATCGCGCACGAGTAATACTTCGCTTGATTTACAATTTGTATTTTAACCCAAAAAGAGGTGATTTCAACGAAGATACCAACTAACAGTTAAGTAACAGGCAATGTAAAATCCGTTTATGAACATTATGGTTTCCGGTGACATTACAGGCAAATGAAGCTTACGCAATAAGTTTAAAGAAATAAATATTATCACATTCCCTTGTCAATACATCTATGAAAATGTGATATATGTTCACAAAATACTAATTTGTTTAAGAATAATAGCGATAATCATAATTTTATTACTAGAAATAAAGATAAACTCGCTGTTGCCTTTTGTAGACTCAATAAAGTTAGTAAATCGTTTAAAGGGCAAGGTGTTCGCTTTTATAACAAACTCCCAAGTGATGTACGAAAATTGACAATTAACAAATTTAAAAACGCAATTAAACAAAATGTTTATAAAAAGCCTACTATAACATATAGGATTATTTAGATGATAGAGAAGCTTGGGATTGAAATTGCTCCAACTCGTTCAAAATGTTACAATTTAGACATAATTTATTTCCTGTATTGTTAAGTATTGTAAAAGGATCATTAAAAAAAACAACCAGCCTTGTTTCTTGCCTTTCTTTCCTGGCTTGGTCGCGAAGGAACGGGCAGTAAAATTGACGTTTCAAAGTGATCCTTGTGATTTTAATGAATAAAAGATTTTGACTTTGACCTGTATGCCTCAAGTTGATAGACGCAGGGCAGTGCATCGTAGGGCACGTTTCTAAGTTGAGTGACTGCGGCAATACTTTGGTAAAGGCGATGGTTACCATTTAATATCAGGTGGCTCGCTTGTTCCATCTCCAGAAAGTATAAAATAAATTGGTTGTCTATAAAGTCGATTTACGGACAATAATTTTACGTTATAACGAGAGAGACAGATGCGTAATAAGCCGAACGCTTAGGCCGATCGTGCCTCTCTATCGCTTGTTCCGCGTTCTCGCTTGCACGCTCGGCTCAGGCGGAACGTGACATGAGTCCTTTCGTGCGTGCAGCCGGAGTTTGTCGATTTATAAGACGTTTATCACGTCAAAATATCATCATGGAAGTTAATTATTTGGTTAACAGTTTGTATAAAAAGTTAAAAAATACATATATTACAAGTAAAATATGCCGTAAGACGACGCGATATGATAATACTTTGTTGTGAAACACTTTACGACTTTAGTCTCTAGCAAGTAAATTTTTAACAAAAATATAACTGACTTCAGGTAATTCAGGTCATAAAATTTGCATGGGATCAATCTGAAAGTAAATTCTTTCAAATAATAAAAGTGTTTTCCAAATCCCTTCATAAATGTCGGAATTCAGTGGTACTCGTAACAAACATTAAAAAAATACAACCGAATAGAGAACCTCCTCCCTTTTTTGAAGTCGATTTGGTTTTTAAATATTGTGTTTAGAGATCCGGGGTGTAACGGATGGAAATTTTTTGAAATCCACGGATGCGGATAAGAATTTTTGAAGGATCCGCGAATGTGGATGCGGATGCGGATCTTAAGATAATAACAGCAAGATCTTAACAACATAAACAAAATATACACAATCTAAGAAACAAAATTAATGTACATATATGTAAGATTCGAACTAATTATGGAAAGAAAACTATTTTGTTTGAGGAAGCACAGCTGTACAACAAATTACCTGACATTATAAAAGAGTGTGTTAATATAAAAATATATAAAAACAAACTTAAGAAATATGTACTAAAATTAGAGAATGTAGCACTAACCTTAAATCATAATTATAGTCATAAGGCCCCAGAGGGTAAGATTGTGAAATCTCTTTGTATCTCATTTTTAGTGAACCATGTAGTTCTTATGAGAAATAAAGTTCTTTAAACCTAAGAAGTTTAGGAAACTTCGTTTTAGTGCAGAAATAAAACACAAATATAAACTATTAACTGCGGGAAATTCACTTAACATAACACTCAATAACACACTAAAACTGCAATGTTCGAACGATAAGTGCAAGTAAACGCGTTATGATTGATTTACGAGATACAAATGATAAACAATAACAAACGCGTCGGATCTTGTCACCGAATCTTCGCTCCTATTGGTCAATCAGCACGTGCTCACGGTACGCGTCATTCTCAAGCCCCACCCAATTCTCTTCATGTCGTGACCTGCGCTACATCTGCATCCGCATGAACATCCGCATCGATTATTGCGGATGCAGATGTCTAAATCGATGCGGAGGCTTTGCATTTGCGGATCCGCAACATCCCTGGTAGAGACCGTCTAATCTAAAACTGAACGCCCCTCTACTTAATGACGTCAATCTTACTTAATTAAGAAATGTTCATTATTCACTGTAATACACACACACAAGGCTCGTTTTGAAATAAGTTGCTGTGCGTGAACTTCAAGTAGACGCGGTAGAGGGCCGTTCAGTTAAAGATTAGAATTAATCTATCGCAGACATTTTGTGTGAATCCACCGTTTACATACGGCGTCGTCTGTTTAAAAACGCTCGCTGTTATGTGTGAATCCACCGTTTACATACGGCGTCGTCTGTTTAAAAACGCTCGCTGTTATGTAATATACCGAAGACAAATCGTTCAAGTGTTATAATTTCAACGTTGGTTGTAGTTTTGGGGTGACCATAAAGAAAACACAGTTTGGACAAATCAGACTGCTTTTTAAAAAAATATAAATATTATATATTAGGAGGTAGCGGGTTCGATTCCCGCCGCGGAACAAATGTTTGCATGATCTACAGATATTTGTTCCGGGTCTGGTTGTTAGTAAGTATGTATTTACAAAAAAAATGTATATAAGTAGGTATTCTATCAGTTATCTGGTTAGGTCGTTAGGTTTTTTAATAAATAATAAGAATTATGTGTTATTGACCAATAATACATAATATATATAAATTTATATCTATATATAAATATTGTATGTATTATTGACCAATAATAATGTGCAGGGTCCTCTGAGACTCTACAAGACTCTATGGACACCTTAGCATTTTTTAGGTGCCGGATAACCTCAAAAATCTTCTCAGTTCAATTTGCCGCGCATTATGTAGATGGCGTTTAAATAGCTCAAATGTTTAATATATCACGACACGGCAATACACATTTTGCCTTTGGCATATTAACAGCGAGCGTTTCTAAACTGACGATGTCCTATGTAAACGGCGGATTCACACAAAATGCCTGCGACATATCTACCAGTACATATTACTGCACTGCGCCTGCAACCCTGATATATACAATTGGAAAGTCTTATGCCTGTAATTTCACCCGCAATTATAAACTGGAGCATAGCCACGCGAGCATTACGGTTGTTACCGCCCATTGTACCTTTATTTATTTCCATTATTACTGTCTTTTTGTTTGGTGTGCAATAAAGAGTAGTCCGTGGTGCAGTGGGCGAATAGCCGGCTGAGAGTCAGGAGGTAGCGGGTTCGATTCCCGCTGCAGAACAAATGTTTGCATGATCTGCATTTATTTGTTCTGGGTCTGGGTTTTTTTTCTATATATTATAAGTATGTATTTAAAAAAAATAGTATATAAGTATTCTATCAGTTCTCTGGTTCCCATAGTACAAGCTCTGCTTAATTTAAAGTGCAAACAAGCTTTGGTAAACGATCGTACAACTATTTAGGACCCCTCATCTATAGCAGAATAAACAAGGAACTGACACTACTGACATACACTAGGAAGAAATGTAGAAAACTCTCGATAGCATGGCTTATAACACAAAATTATAACGATACAGAATAAATATTGATAACCCCAACATGAACGTAAAAGTTAGTAAAAATATTGCTTTTTACATGAATCATCCCATTTGCCCTCACATACAAAATACGCACAGATCTATATTTTGTCACATCCAAGCAGGCTCTAGTGTACAGGTCGAAAGATGTAGATTAATACACACAAATACACACATATATATAAACTCACCCCCCTCACATAATACACACATGCTCAAACATGCGTTCTCAACCACACACAACACAAGACACGATCACACTCATACACCCGCAAACTATCACCATCACTCACACTTTAACCGTTTCATACAAAAACACACTTACATTTATATCTAGATGTACCATTGCTGAACGGAAGAGAACTTATCTCCACAACACAGGTATTTACCTAGAGTGGAGGTAAGTGCACTACAAAATTTGCACCCATGTGTATATCACGTATTTTAAGTTTTGTACCTTTTATTGAGTTTTTATACCTTTTTTATACCTTGTTTTGTACACATGTGTTATATATATTTTGAATAAAAAATAAATTATTATTTGGGGCTAGATAGCGCTGTGTGAAATGTCTAGCAATATTTATTTATTTTTTTATTCATTTATTCATTACTGCTTAACAGAAGTTTATAATCATCTATTATATATTATTATATCTAATACTTACAGAAATACTTCGGTACGGTATTACTACGTGGTAATACTACGGTATTAATACTTCTACGGATTAACTCACTACCACTACCATAATTGAAGTCAAAACGAAAAATTTAAGTTAATAAATATCTACATTATTTTTACTAATAAAACCGGTCTAGTGCGAGTCGGACTCGCGCACGAAGGGTTCCGTACCATTAACTATAAAAACGGCAAAAAAACAAGTTTGTTGTATGGGAGCCCCCCATAAATATTTGCTTTATTTTAATTTATTTATTTATTTTTAAAGTGAATATATAACTAAATATTCTGTGAATATTTCAAGCGTCTACCTGTTGCCGTTATTAATATCAAGCTAAAACGAGCAAAAAATCACGTTTGTTGTAATATTTAAGAAGGGCTTTCCTTTACATATCCGTTTTTAGTATTTGTTGTTGTAGCGGCAACAGAAATACATCATCTGTAAAAATTTCAACTGTCTAACTATCATGGTTCATGAGATAAAGCCTGGTGACAGACGGACAGACAGCGGAGTCTTAGTAATTGGGTACAGAAACCTAAAAACGGGATATTCACAGATCATGGTAAATATCATTACTGATTATTACGGGTATTTATCGCGTATGTACCTTCTACACGGTAACTCCAAGTACCCCAGTCCGCCCGCGACCACGGCTGTTGCTCACAGTCGAAACATCTGAATAACAAATAAAAAATTTACATACGCGATAAATACCCGCTTTAATCAGTAATTATGTTTATAAAATATAGGGGTAAAAAATAGTGTTGGTATATATAGTTTTAAAAGTTATAGCTAGTTAAACTGGGTTTAATTATTTTTGTTTTAACATTAATGAATAAAGGAGCTTGTCACTCCTCGATTGCTCGCGGCCAAGTGCCCAGCGGTGCGCGGGCGCGCGGGGGGTGACAGCGCTGTTCGTATTTGTGCGTAAACAATCTCCGCCTCCTTGAAAGTGAAGATAGATCCTGTTCTACTCGGGAAGATCCATAAGCGGGCAAATTGTATTGATCGCACGTCTTACAATTCCTTTACTGGTCTTAATATCTGCTAGGCGGCATGCACCATCAGATCCTTTGTAAACTGCAGTGGTCCTTCTTAATGGCCACTTCAGCGGCGGGCTGCATTCATCTCGAATAAGCACCAATTGATTGTGCTTGATGTCCGGTTGTCTGTTCTGCCATTTAGTTCGCTGCTGCAGCTCGCAAATATATTCCCGGCTCCATCTGCTCCATATATGCTGTCTTGCTTGCTCTAAACGAGCGTATCTGTGGAGACGGCCTGGATTAACATCTTGTAGATCAGGGGCAGGTAGTGGAGTGAGCGGTCTACCTATGAGGAAGTGCACGGGGGTTAAGGGACAAAGGTCATTCGGATCGGAGGACATAGGAGTTAGCGGTCTCGAGTTTAAAAAGGCCTCGATTTGGCAAAACAAAGTAGTTAGTTCCTCGAATGTGAAATGAGCGTTACCTGCAACCCTTTTTAAATGACATATACTGCCCGACGAGATACAGTCTCAAACTAGTTCGGAGGGCAGGGTCTTATCGAGCTTGTCACTTCATACGTGTTACTAATCTGATAAATACAGAAATTTAAAATATAAATTATAAAATTAAATTATTATATTATTAATAATTATTTCAGTATGTTCTGTTTAATAAATGATTCTTATTCTTAAATAATTCTTACTAGCTCGAATTGATAGCGGTGTGTTTCACTCTCTCGTTTCTTCCACGCACCTGCTAGATGTGGAATGACCTTCCTCCGGAGGGTTTTCCGGTGGGCTTCAAAATGAACGCCTTCAAAAGAGGTGTAAATAGGGTATTAAGTGGTAGGCAACGCGACTGCAGTACCACGAGTGCTGTAGGAGTTTATAGGCGGCGGTGACCACATAGCATCAGGAGGCCCGTCAGTTTGTGTGTCTACAAGATTAATATAAAAAAAGTGTATATTTTCTGTGGTTTTACTTAAAGCATGGTCACTGTATACGCTATCTACAATTTGTAGACATGGCCAGGTCAAGCTTTTCAATGGCGGAAAAATTCTTGCGCTTTTTTCATTGTCAATCTATTATGTGGGAAGATAACCGCCGTTTGGTTTATTTGGGTTGACTGGTCACTGACAAGGATAAAAAGTTATTGATGTAGGTTTTTGTAATAGTTATCTTTGTCGCATTATGTATATATTTCATCGGGAAATGCGAGTGAGATGGTTTCTCAGTTTCAGTTTTAAACAGGTATTACCTAAATTGTTTTTTTATTCGACTAAGCCTGGCTTGGGTGCAAGGTGCATGTTAAGTTGCTAACGAATATTTTTTGTTTTACCGTTATTTGTGGGGAAACAGGCTTATGGCCCACCTGATGGTAAACGGCCACCGTCGCCTATTGACACCGGCAACACCCGGGGTATTGTCGATGCGTTCCCTACACTGTAGAAACCTCTTTACATTTCTCTTGAAGCGTGCCATGTCGTCGCCTAATAGGAAAACCTCAGATGGTAGCTCATTCCACATCTTGCAAGTATGGGGTAGAAAAGATCGCGTGATGCGTGTGGTGCGCGATACCCAATTGACGATGATGTGTGGATGAGCTTTATTACGTTGTCGAGAAGTGCGGTGGTAAAATCTCGACGACGGGATGAGACGTGAAATTTGACGTAGGTATATGTATGATTTGACAACTCTCTAAATCATATTTAGCAACTAAGGGCGATTTCGCAACGATGCCTAAATGTATTTAGTGGCTAAATAATTTGTGGGATTGGGGACTCTTCTAACACAGGTTGATGTAAGTTAGAACTTAGTTATAAATGTACTCTTGTAAGAACAATACAATATTTTTTTATTGTGAATACATTTAAACATAACTATACTCATTAAACATAACATTTAAACATGAATTAATTTAAACATGTTTTGTTTTTGTTATATTTTATTTTTATGTATTTATACACGCTTGCCTAAAAGTACTCTACTCACTCGCGACTTAAAGATAACCAGGTTGTAGCTATCAGGAAACACAGACTCTGGCAGACTCTCCACTCTTTGGCGGTGCGCCTTAATAAAGGTCGAAGAGAACCGCTTTGTGCGAATGGGAGGTATTTCTACCTTATTGCGGTGGCTCACCGCAGAGCGTTTGGTTGTCCGATGATAGAATGGAGATGATGGGATTAGGTTGAAAAGTTCCGCCGCAAACACCCCAAAACGTACTCGTTAAAAAACCTAGATACGTTTAGGGATCTTTGTGCAAGCCGGGCTAAATACGTTCAGACGTGCAGGTTGCGCAAGTCACCCTAAGAATGGTAATAGTTTTCAGGTTGTTCCTAGTAGACAAACTTTTTAGTCCAGTTGGTTGGTGTTCAATGTGGTCAAACTGCTGAAATAGATGAACGACGAACATATTTTCTAGTTCATTAAACTGTTTTTTGTAAGTACAGTAGAGTCTCACTAATCCGGCACTATGAAAAACTAGGGGCTGCTGGATTATTGATTGAGAGAAGCGAGATCTCTAAATCAACTTGGGCAAATCGGTGTTGTATGTATGTATGTATGTTTGTCCGAGGATAACATTCGAAGCGTTGTTCCGATCATCGTGAAATTTAATACATAGGTAGGTAGTGAATTTTGGTGTGACTAAATGAGCTAAAAATGTGTGTGGGGGGGGGGGGGGGTTGTTGAGATATTGGGGTTCAAGAGGGGTAAAAAAAAATGAAAATGAGGCTAACTAGTCAAATGAAACGTCAAATGAAAGGTATTTATTAGTACATTTAGACTCTGTTTTTATTTTTCGTAAACTCATTATAGTTTTTGGGTTATTAGTAATAATAAAAACTGAACTCTGACAAAATTCACAGGGTACACCCCAGTAACCCCACATTGCTGAAATTTGGTATGCGTGTAGCTTTAGTAACACAAATATAGGCAAAAGTCTGAAATCCAAAATAATTGCAATTTGTACACCAAAACAGAAGAACCAAATATATGAACTCGCGTTACCTGTAGGTCAAGTTATTTGGTTTTGCCACTATTTTATCAGTCAAAGATTAAGGCCGGCTTGCACAACGATCCCTAAACGTATTTAGCGACTAAACATGTTTAAATTTTACGTATTTGTATGATTCGACAACTCCTTAAATCATATTTAGCCACTAAATACGTTTAGGCATTGTTGCGCGAGTCGCCCTAAGATATTTTTTTTGTTTTTGAAATACTCGCGAGATTTAAGTTCGGGGCGAACCACTAGTTAACTTATTTTGAATACATCTTTTGCAGGTACGGTCTCATCACCAAATACCTACTTGTACACTGATCATTGGATACTACAGAACCAAAAGGTGAGTTTTATTTAATAGTACACAATAAGTGATCTGTTTTACACCCGAGAGCGAGGGAGTACGCACATCGATTGAGTTATTGATCGCTTACACCCTAATACTCATACTCATTTATTTAAACCGTAGGGGCACAATAGAACACATGGTTACGTCAATAATAGTACTTAAGGGGAGACCGGAGGGGAATCGCCCATACAACACGTACTACCAAGATCATTTCTAATAGGAGCATATTTCTACCTTAATAAGGTATTATTTTAATTTGAATAGTATTTCTCTAGGTTCCCAACCATATATTAGATCAAATTACGTACCTAAAATGAAATAGAAGCGTATCGCATTCTGCATGTTGTTACGTCATAAAAGACCTGTTTTCAACCTAATTGTTTCTTATTAAAAACAACAACATCTTACGTATCATATATATATATATAGTCATGGGAACATAGATTACATCGTCTAGTTACAGACTAACAACACAATGAGAAAAATACAACAAGTTTTCAGTCATCATTTTTGATATTACGGAACACGGTCAAAATCTAATCAAATTTAGAATTACTTTTATTACTATTGCTATCACTGTCGCTCTGCGTGGCTAAACTTCGTTACTAAACAGGGATAGCGATATTCAGGCCGAAGTTTTTGACGCGGCCGAATTGTAATTGCGCTCGGGGTTCGCCGGCTTCTTAATTAATTACATGTCTTTATCTAAGTAGCTCATTGCACCCTAATTTTGGAGGTGCCAGAAACTGACAAGCATTTCGTATACATTACATTTATGAATCTAAATACTGATTAATAAGTATGTAAGTACTTAACACTAGAGTGCGCGCGCACTCTACTATAGTAGAATGCGCTTACTTATTTTATCACTATTCATTCGTTCTTACACCTGATTGCCCGCGCTACAAGATAAGCCTCGTCGACAAAATCGCGGAACGGATTGGTACAGCGCCCACTGGCAGCGTAAGCGCATGTTCTTGTAATTAGGTGTCTAAGTTCGGCTTCTACCATTGTAGTACATGCGAGTATTGGCGTAATAAAACTGAATGTAAGTAAAGTGGTATAAGCGATGTGCTAGGTGGATTTGTCGTGATCACCAAGTTGTGATCTGTATCGAATGCGAGGATAGTGACCAATAAGATCGCTTATTAGATATTTTTTTTGAGCTGATCTCAACAACCATGCCAAAAATGTTGATTATCTTTTTGATATCGTAAATTGTTTAATCGTGAACCTAATTAATGTGTATTCTATTATAAATGTGATTTTTTGCAATAATTAATAAATAGTTGACACATATTATTTAGTTTTATCATTTTAAAACTACCCATTTTTCAAATATCTGATATATTGTTTTCTACTATGGTAGAGCACGCGAGCACCCATGTAAAATAAAGGGGCGCGTGCACTGTAGTGTTAAGATTATATATCCTGTAAAAGGGCATTCTCAAAGAATTGATAATAATACCTAATTTGAGTTCTAAATTGCTGCGTATGTCAGTAAGTAATAATAATTATAAATATTTAGTTACATTAGTCATTGATTATGTTTTATGGAATGTCAAGATATGCATTTTATAGTGTCAAATCGTAGCTGCTGTAAAAGGGCATTGTCATCATAATTAAATAATGAATAACAAAAAAAAATGTATATAAAATGTAATTCAAAATAAATAATACCTACTATCATCTAATGCGTAAAACTACCTCTTAATTGCTTGACTTGCAATGTTATTGATGATGTGTATCACATATTGATGGAATATGTTCAGAATGCTGGTGCGAGAAATACTTCCAATTTTTATATTGGTGATTGTAATAGTATTTTGGCAGATCCGTTATCAGATACTGCCAAAAAACTATTTAAGTTGGTAGATAGGAGGTAGCTCAATAAGTTTTGACCTGTATAATTAGTTAACTTTCTTTTGTTTTCATTACCAGGGTATCATAATCGCATGAGCGACAAAGCCCTTTTGTTAATTGATTAAAAAAAAATACCTACTACCAATTGTTTTCCTGCGAAATGGAGTCATCCTTGAGATATAAGTTAATACATATAAGTTTTCATCAGGCGTGCGAGGAAACTGAACATGATTCTATTTTTAAAAATACAGCCGTTACGGACGGAGCTTATAATAATCAGCTTTTAGAGCATGAGTGTTGAAAAATCCTACTAATATTATAAACGCGAAAGTTTGTATGTATGGATGTTTGTTACTCTTTCACGCCGGAACGGCTGAACCGATTGCGTTGAAATTTGGTATGTACGTAGATCATAACCTGGATTAACATATAGGCTACTTTTCATTGGCAAACCACGCGTGCAAAGCCGCTGGCAACAGCTACTAAATAATATGAATAAACAAACGACGCGCCGGGCAAGATCTATTCCAAAGTAAAAAGAAATTAATCCACGCTCGCAAACAAACAGAGCAAACCCTCAAATCTATCTATACTTCTATCGTAATAAAAATGAGAAAGTAAGTTTGTTTGTTACGCTTCTATGCCATAACTCCGAGACGATCTCCGTGGCGCGGTGACGAAGACGCAGGAGGTAGCGGGTACGGTTCCCGCCGCGGAACAAATGTTTGCATTATCTACAGATATTTGTTCCGGGTCTGGATGTTTTTCTATATATTATAAGTAAGTATTTAAAAAAAATCTATATAAGTATTCTATAAGTTATCTGGTTCCCATAATTCAAGCTCTGCTTAGTTAGGGGCTAGATAGCGCTGTATGAAATATCCAGCAATATTTTACAATACTTATCTACTCGCTACCCCACTACTACAACAAAACTCTCTCTATCCAAAGGTTTTCTGGAAGAGATCGTTTCTAAGCGATAAGACCATCCATTATACTATTTGTTTTGTGTTGGTATTTTTTTATTGTGTACAATAAAGTGTTTTCATTCAATTATTCATGGCCCATCGTTATGCTATGAAAATACCTTGTACAGGAATTTGCCAAAATCTTTCTGCGGAGGATGAAATGGGGTTGTAGTTTTGTACGAAAATCATATGTTTTTTTTTATGTTATAATAAAGTACTAACGTATAAAAAGTTTATTCGTTGTAACAAGTATTGGTACATAGTATAAGTTACAAATTCTTAATTAGGTACACACGGCTACACATCAAGCTATACATTTCCAGTATAAGCTGACCTCGCATTGTGTAGGATTTTCGTAGAATGAGAGGTCAGCTTATACTGGAAATTTATAGCTTGATGTGTAGCCGTGTGTACAAGTACATCTTAATCATAACATAAAAATATACCCTAGGAAACCTGGCCTCTTTCGATCGCTGTGGCCGTCAACATCATAAAGAAATATACAGATATACGTTTGGAGAAAGTGTGACAAAATGTGTTAGACAATTACATTCTTCAATTAAATTTTGTAATTTTTTGAATATTATTAAGGAAAAGTTATGTTGTGTGATAGTAATGGGAGAAAAAAATCTCATGTTTAGGTATAGATAGATAGATAGATAAATAGATAATACTTTATTGCACACCACGAATCAAATACATATAAAAAACAACTACGTAAATCTATGGATACAATTGGCGGTCTTATCGCTGATTAGCGATCTCTACCAGACAACCTTTGATTGGAATGGACTGTGTAGACATTACCTGGGGTGTTATGGTGTACCTAACATACTACATATACATACATACTAATAAGAATTATAAAAAAAATAAATATAAAACTTACATAAATGAAAGTTACATGAATCTAAATAATAACTACTCATAATAATTTATAGATACATACTTAGACTTATTTAAGAAACAAATAATTAATAATAAATACATATATATTTAGCGACAAATACTGAGATAGTGTTCTCTGAGCATACGTTTAAAAATGGCAAGTGACTTGGCACATCTGATAGCCACCGGCAGCGCGTTCCATAACCGGACAGCCTGCACTGTAAAATACTTATCAAAGTAGCAGGAGGAGTGTACAGGTGTCCTGAGTTGGAGTGTGTCAGATGAACGCAAGGATCGAGGATTGGATTGATAGAGGAAATGGAAGCGTTCTTTAAGATAGGAAGGTGAGGAAGGGTTGAACAGGATGTTATATAAATGCTGAAGGATGTGAGTATCCCGGCGAAGGTATAGTGCAACAGTTATTATTTACTTACTTAAGTTAAATAATTAGGATAGGATAGGAAGTAGGTAACCAGGAAGATGTTTGAGTAGTTATTTGAAAGTGGTTGTGAGTGTGTATAATATGTGTTTGTGTTCGTGTGTATGCGTGTGTAAGTGTGTGTTTGTGTGTGAGTGTAAAATATATAGAAATGTATATTAACAATAAGCATGTACCTTCCTAGTTTACAGATACAATATTTTCTGTTTCGGAATAGTTTTTTGTAGAGAGCCAATCAGTAGTGCTCTTCCTACACTTTGTTCTCATTAACAAAAGTTCTGGAAAGTTAAGTTTTTTATTCAGCCTTGAGTATAAGAATGGCCCTAAGTAGTCGACATGTTATAGACATGAGGAAACATGGTTTATAGATGAAATAAGGTATGTTAACTCATTATGAAAGAAAATCTCCGAAATCCTTCCCTAAAGGAATAAAATGGGGTTTGAAAGATCCTGTGAAATAATATTGTTTTACACTACCTGGTGATGGAACAAGCTTATGGCCCACCTGATGTTAAGTGGTAACCATCGCCTATATCAAAGTATTAGGTCATGCAACATAGAAACGTGCCCTACGATGCACTGTCCTGCGACCATCAACTTGAGGCATACAGGTGTAAAGTGTCAATATATCATGGTGCAATATATTTAGATGTTACAGTTAACGCAAACAAAGCCGCATGAAAAAGCTAGTCTGATAATATTCAATGGCAGACAAAGCCAAACTTTTTATCCAAAGGTTTCTTTGCTTACATAGGACAGCCACTTAGACCCTTTGCCTTTATACAAATGGTATATCTGACCAAGTTCAGGTTATAACCGCCATAGGTCACACAAGGTTCAGCTTTTTCCGCTAGGTATGAGTTTAAGGGCGTAATGAGGACGTTCAGAGGGGTAAATAATAATAAAATAACACTTTATCGTATACCAAAATAAAATACAGAACATAATTTTTACAAATAGAAGAATGTGCAAAAAAAAACGGAATGGAGAAGGGTTCTGTTTATCGCGCCTAATACGTACCATCATGACTATTAACACCACAGGACGGTCACATCATTGATAGAGCGAAGCGAGATCTCTAAATCAACTTGGCAAATCGGCGTTGTATGTATGTATGCTTGTTTGTCCGAGGATAACTTTCGAAGCGTTTATCCGATCATCGTGAAATTTGGTATATAGGTAGGTAGTTATGGCACAATTTTGGTGTGAATAAATGAGCTAAAATTGTATGGGTTGTTGAGATATTGGGGTTCAAGAGGGGTAAAAAAACAATAATGGGATTTTTCGCTCAAGTGGCACGTCTAATAAAAGGTCTTTATGAGTGCATTTTAATCCCGTTTTTATCTTTAGTTTAAATCCTATAGTTTTTAAGTTTCGATCGTGAAAATGAGCTAAAAATGGGGGTTGTTGAGATATTGGGGTTCAAGAGGGGTAAAAAAAAAATGAAAGTGAGGCTATTAAGTCAAGTGGGACGTAAAATGAAAGGTCTTCATTAGCACATTTCGACCCCGTTTTTATTTTTAGTTTAGTATTTGCAATTTTTGAGTTTATTAGCTATAATAAAAACTAAACTATTGACAAAATTCACAGGGTACACCAGTGACCACACAGTGCTATAATTTTTTATGCATGTAGCTTTAGTGGCACAAAATATATAGTGAAAAGTCTGAAATCCAGAATAATTGCAATTTCTACCAAACTACACAAAAATGTATAACCTATTTACATGAACTCCCGTTACATCCAATTTGAATGAAACTGTAGGCCAAGTTATTTGGATTTTTTTCGTGGCACTTTTTTGATAGTCAAATAATATATTTTTGTTTTTATGGGAGACTCGCGAGATCTCAGTTCGGGGCGAACCACTAGTGTAATAATGTTAAAAATATCCGATTTATATAGCACAAACTTTGCTTAGTTTGATGGTAGATATCACTGTGGCTCAATACGCCAGTTCTCTAACATTTCGTCGAGCAGCATTTTATTGATTTTCTAGAGATTTTTATAATAAAACAAGAAAATTTTATAGATAGTTATTTTTTATTTATTATGTAGAAATCGTCCCTTAAATATAATTAGTATAAATTGCTAGACCTTGTATACTAGAGATTAGGTAATGATTTATTCGTTTTAAAATCATCCGATTTACTCTTGAATGTGCGAAAATGTCTAGTAGATGAAAATACTACATAGTGTATCGTCTTGCACATAATAGAGTGCCCGGCCGGCCGGGTCCCTGCTTGAACGTGCGGGCGCGGGTATCTTCGCTCGCATGCCGTCCGCAACGACTTGAAATGTAGGTACCCTATGTTTGAGGCGATGTGTGTTTGAGGTTTTTAGCATACGGGACGCGTCTATCCAAAGATGCTCAGCGTGCCGTCTCACTTTTACAGCTCATACTATAACAGCTTGTCCATTTCATTCTCTGCAATTCAGTGTCCATTTTCTAGGAGTAAGTTCTTACTCCCGTGCTACACTTATAGAAAATAATATTGTTTTGGTTGTATTATGATCAAGTTTAATATGCTCGCAATATGAGCATGGTAGGTTGGTCTGCCTAAAAATATTTAGGACTATAACTTGTAAACAGGTAGATTAAGCTTGATTTCTTGACCTTAAAAATGCGCGCTATACGAAATGCTCATAGCAACTTTTTATTAAGTACTTCTTGTATTATGTTTGCTACATAAAATTAAGAAAACTGATTTACAAAGTGTAACTCAATTATAAATACTAATTTTATCAATAAACTTAAAAAGGTGCTATGCTATATTTAAGATACTATTATACTAAACTGTGTTTAGTTGTAATACGCTACTAACAATAATATTATTTAAACTAATATTATAAAGAGGAAAGATCTTTGTGTGTATGTTTGTAATGAATAAACTCAAAAACTACTGTGCCTATTTAAAAAATTTGTTCACCATTGGAAAGCTACATTTACCTTGAGTGACATAGGCTATATTTATTGCTAGAAAAGATTAGGGATCTTTACTAAAACATAAGTAACGTAACCCAAGGTGTAAAAAAGTGCCCTAAAACGTCTTTCGTCGCATGCGCTGCGGAAACTATTGATGATGGAACAAAAGTATGTTCTACAATATTAAAGAACATATCAATATCTACGAAAACAATATTATAAAGAGGAACGATTTGTTTGTTTGTTTGCATTGAATAGGCTCCGAAACTACTGGACCGATTTAAAAAATTCTTTCCCCGTTGGGAAGCTACACTATTCCCGGGTGGCATAGGCTACTTTTTACCCAACTGCGCATAAGGAGTGTAATATTTTTATTGAAAACTACACGTGCGAAGCTGCGGATTGGTAAGCTAGTTTTCAATAAAGACATTTTAAAAACAAAACAAACAGTATATCATCTATTTATACATGTAAAGTGAAGCTAAAGAAATATAATCATATTTGATGAGTCAAATTTTTGAGCCTTGAGTAATTTGCCCCTTATCATTTTTCTTGGCTACATCCCTGTAGCATATTATATTCTAGATGTATAATTAGGTCACTGGCTTTCATGCCCTATGACCGTGTTTCTACCAGTGTTCCATCCGGCCGGGCTGGAAAATAAATCTGTTTTTCACTACGTATTGATAAATGTTAACCTATAAATCAGTGCTTCTATGTGGAGTACAGTTTATAATAATCATCTATACTATAATATTATAAAGAGGAAAGATTTATTTGTTTGTATTGAATAGGCTCCGAAACTACGGGACCGATTTAAACAATTCTTTCACTGTTGGGAAGCTACACTATTCCCGGGTGACATAGGCTACTTTTTACCTAACTGCGCAGAAGGAGGGTAATGTTTTAATTGAAAAACTACGCGTGCGAAGCTGCTGATTGGTCAGCTAGTAAGGTATATTTTGACGTATTTGTATATTTTAACTCTTTTAAACAAATTTAGGCACACATATGGGATAAGGCGTCGTTTCGCAATTCAACCTAAATACAGTAAGAAAATAATATGTCTTACTTAGAAGACTTTCGTGTTTTATTTCAATAACTAGCTGTTGCCCGCGCGTTACTCTACTAAATGTGTAGGTAACCTAGAAATAGAGCTAAACTTGCTGTTGCAACTTGACTTGACACCACATTTTTATCCCACGGGAACTGATTCATAGGATAAAAGGTAGCCTATGTGTTGATCGAGGTTATAATCTACGTATGTACCAAATTTCATTGAACTAGGTTCTGCCGTTACGGTGTGATTGAGTAACAAACAAACAAACATCCAAACTTTCGCATTTATAATAGTAGTGTGACTAGCTGATCCGCCCGCGACATTGCATGCGTCGTGTGTCAATAAAAATATTACCCTACTTTTGCCCGGTTGGGTAAAAAAGTAGCTTAAGAACTTTTTAAATTTTTGCGATTATACTCATGTTTTTAAGACAAAACTGGTCTTTTCGCGCATAGATTCATATCAAAATCATAATTTTCACTAACCTCGACGTTTCGGCCAAGTTACATCGGTCGTGATCACGAGAGACTGAAAGCGCGTTCGTTGCCGGGAAGCGCGAATGTTGTCGCCAACTACCCGCACTTGGTTTACTGAATCGTCGGTATCACTGTTTCGACATAGAATACTAACAGTATCTGAAGTTACGCGTGGATCTAAATCGCGACGTGAACACCCAACTATAACTGGATTCCACGATGCAGATAATCTAAAGCCGTCCTCACGATTAAAATTGCGATATTTCTTTATCTCGACGGTTTCTCGAACGATTCTTGGGTAATATTGGCGTTCGGTGGAGAGAACTTTGGGGTCGTGAAATTCTATCCAGTGGTTTGGTCCAGATTCAATTAGGTGCTCAGCGAGGTTAGTCAAAATTATGATTTTGATATAAATCTAAATGCGAATGTTTGTATGTTTGTTACTCAATCACGTCGTAATGGCTCAACTGATTTTGATAAAATTTAGTATGTACGTAAATTATAACCTGGATCACCACATAGGCTACTTTTTAGCCCAAAAATCAGGTCCCATTGGATAAAAATGGGGTAGTATTTTTATTTATAGTGTTATCCGAACACATGCGGAAAATTCCAAAATTTTAAAATCATCTCAAAAATTTCAAGACGGGACTTGAACCGGCGACCTTCCTCTTGATACGAGGACGCACTACCATCTGTGCAACCAGGCAATTCACGTCTAGGTCGAAATTAGTGAGATGATTCAGAATTACGACTAAAGCGCCGTTAGCTCCATCTACAGGAAAACTTATATAGTTCTTTGTACCTTCTCAATGACAAACGTTGCAGTTCAGTACATTGACAAGAGATGTCGCGTTGCTTTTTTCAAATAGTATTTTTATTTATAGTGTTATCCGAACACATGCGGAAAATTCCAAGATTTTAAACTCATCTCAAAAATTTTAAGCCTAGACGGGACTTGAACCCGCGACCTTCCTCTTGATACGAGGACGCACTACCATTTGTGCAACTGTGATCTGGAATAGTAGTGCGTCCTCGTATCAAGAGGAAGGTCGCGGGTTCAAGTCCCGTCTAGGCTTGAAATTTTTGAGATGATTTTAAAAATCTTAAAAATGGGGCGTCTAGTCAAGTTGCAACAGCGAGTTTAGCTTTATTTCGAGGTTTACCTACACATTTAGTAGTGTTACGCGTACGAAGTCGATGGCAACAACTAGTAGGTCCATAATCCAAAGAAGCAATGCCCATACAAAATTGCCAATTTTGAATTTATAAAATTTTCAATTATTTTTATGGGTTCCTCCATTTTTTTTTCTTTTAAACGACCCCTGCAATAGAGCAACAAAAACATCAAGCCGTTTTTGAGTTTTAGGGAAATTAACGAACAGCAATTGATTTTTAAATATATAGATACTAGATTGTTGTCGGTCGGAACACTGATTAAACGGTACATGATAAATCCCGTCTATTAATAACATACATTTTAATAAAAATGTCATCATTTGGTAAAAGTAGAGCTCTTTGTGAGAGAGTTCCTCCTGAGAAGTACTAACAACTTACCTAATTCTGATGCGAAGCAGTAATACTCACGTTGCTGTGTTTTGGTTGAAAGTGCCGGTGAAATTACAGACAGATGACACTATTTACCGGTGTATCTCAGAGTGCTGGCACAGTATACTACAGAAGTTAAGCTTAGTAAAACAGGCGCACGCACACATATACGCGCGCATACGAGGTTCTCGGATCAAGTTGGTTGAACGCCAGCCGCGAGTGCCACACTTTGGAGAGACGTAAATCATGTTGAGAATCTGCTTTTGATAATTTACGTTATAATGTTTACGAGATTAAACATTCATATTAAAATTGTCGCGTATTTGGTTGTAGTATATTGAAGGTCCGGTTTTTAGCGCTACGTTTGAATATTAAAATTAAAATCGACTCAAGCTTTACTTCTGTAACTATCTATTTTGTGGTAACGGGCACACTGCAATGTAGATGTAGTCGTATTTGGATGTTACCTATGAGGCAATATAATTGCGCACAATGCAAGTCCGAGTTGGACTCGCGCACGAAGGGTTCCTTACCATTAACTAAAAAAACGGTAAAATAAAATCATGTCAGTTTATTCAATAGCACAATTTTATTTAATTACCATATTTGAGGTTGGTGCCGATTAAGCTAGTTCTCTAATTTGTATGAGCGCCCATACAACTCAGAGGACTACCTTAATTGGCGTTAACTATGTATGTATGGGGACACCCTTTGATTTTCAACTTTTTTTTATTTTTTGGAATTTTCCTTTATTTGTGCTGTAAGACCTTGCTTTTCGCCAAATTTCGTGATTATAGGTCACCGGGAACTACCATATAGGTTTTCGACCCAAAACCTATAGGGTACTTTCATTTGACCTAGAATTGACAATTTTGGTTAAAAGCAAGGTTACAGTAGAAATAAAGGTGAAATTCCGAAAAATAAAATTAGTTGAAAATTAAGGTAAGTTGTGATACTTCTGATACTGAAAATCTAAATTTGCCCATATCTTTTTATCGTGTCGACTCAGAACCTTGATTTTTATACACCTAATAGGGACTATAGACCTAAGTATCTAGTATAAATTTCAACTTGCTAAGTCCACGCGTTCCTGAGAAAATTGATGGTGACACACGGACAGACGGACGTGAGAGTGATTTTATAAGGGTTTCTTTTTTACCTTTTGAGATACAGAACCCTAAATATGATCATTTGCCGTCATCTCCTCATCTATATATATATATATATATTATATATGTATAAAAGAAAGTCGTGTTAGTTACACTATTTATAACTCGAGAACGGCTGAACCGATTTGGCTGAAAATTGGTGGGGTAGCTTAGAACCGGGAGTCTGACATAGGATACTTTTTATCCCGTTCGACCGCGTTCCCGTGTGACGTGACATAAAGCTTCAAAGAGAATACAAGTAATCATAAAACGTGGTATAACAAAAACGCACCTGACATGGAATAACACACGCAAATGACAGCTAAACGTAATTTTGTCTATGGTTAAGTATGGTTGTAAAATGATGGCCGGGGACAACAATTGACAATTCTACCAGGGTGACGTATATTGACAGCCCGCGTTATATGCATGTCAAGGCGGTACGAAGTTCGGCAGGTCAACTAGTTTAAAATAACTAAAATGTTACCTCATGTAATAAACGCTAAAATTACTGGTGATCGAGCTACAAAACCTCTTCCTAAACGTCAGCTATATAATTAAGGGGTGCAAATGCGGACTGCGATAGCGAGACGCCACCAAACGTAATTGAATAATTTCGTTAGCTAAATGAAACTGAATTTCGCCACGCAGATGCATAAAGAATTTTATCGTGGCAAACCGAGTCTTGACGAAGAATACGTTAACTGGAAGAGCTCAGTTTCTTATATGTTTTAAAGTGGAGAGTTAAACCTTTTTATTAGTTTTTATATTCACTATATAGTTAGCGGTTGTTCCAAATTTAAAATTGTGAATTTTTTTTTCGATACGTAGCAATTTGGTGGAAAATAAATACAAACACAATTATGGAAAAAAAGAACATACATTTATTTGCATAAAAAAAATTAAACAATTGTAACTAAACATATTCACATTAAATATAAAATTACAATAACAAAGGCACATTTTTTTATATTAAATATACTAGTGGTTCGCCCCGAACTGAGATAAATAAATAAATAAATGTTGCTGGACAATTCACACAACGCTATCTAGCCCCAAACTAAGCAGATCTTGTATTATGGGAACCAGATAACTGATAGAATACTTATACACTTTTTTTTTGTAAATACATACTTATAATATATAGAAAAACAACCAGACCCGGTACTAATATCTGTAGATCATGCAAACATTTATTCCGCGGCGAGAATCGAACCCGCTACCTCCTGCGTCTCAGCCGGCTATTGGCCCACTGCGCCACGGAGGTCGTCTGAGATATCGCGTAATATTTGACTATCAACTATCCAACTAACTTGACCTACAGTTTCATTCAAATTACACAATTAACGGAAGTTCATTGTTAATTAGTGTCATTGGAATGTTAATTGGCAACTTATTTTTGGGGTACAAATGCAGTTATTCTGGATTTCAGACTTTTTTCTATATTCGTGTCACTAAAGCTACACGAATACCAAATTTCAGCATTGTGGGGTCACTGGTGTACCCTGTGAATTTTGTCAAAGTTTTGTTTTTACTAAAGCTAATAACTCAAAAACTACAAAGAATAAACTAAAAATAAAAACAGGGTTGAAATGTACTAACAAAGACCTTGCTTTTGACGACCCATTTGATCTAATAGTCTCATTTTCATTTTTTTTACCCCTCAACATTTTTAGCTCATTTAGTCACACCAAAATTGTGGCATCGCTACCTATCTATGTATCAAATTTCACGATGATCGGACCAACGCTTCGAAAGTTATCCTCGGACAAACAAACATACATACATACTTACATACATACATACAACGCCGATTTGCTCAAGTTGATTTGGAGATGTCGCTTCGCTCGATGAATTGAAATGAAACATTGTTTCATAAATCTTCTTTCGAGTCAACGATTCACTTCTTAATCACAATAAGGTTGAAATGGTTGAATATAAATTTACCATTTGTATTGCGTTGTCAGTGGCTAGGTTTATGTCGTCCTTTGTGCAGGTGGTAGGACACAGATAAGCATGTCAAAATGCAAAATGTATTTATCAAACTTTCGCGATCACTGTACATAATTATTCATTAAAACGGGTATTTATCACGTATGTACGTACACTCAACCCGTGACCACGACTGTTGCAACACAGCCGAAACGTCGAGATAACAAATAAAAAAGAAACATACGCGATAAATACCCGTTTTAATCAATAATTATGCAAAATGTGTTTCTCAGATAAAAGTGCGAACTGGTCGACAGAAGCCCTAGACCGGGATGAATGGAAGAAGGGAAGGGAGAGCTTTGCCCAGCAGTGGGATCCAGCGGGCTCTTTACACTAGATTTTCCGTAACATAAACGTAATAAAAATGTTTGATCAATATACGAGTACTAATATGACAGTCACCACAACTCTCTAGTAATTAACTGCATTTATAATTTGGGGCAAAATACACAAGTGCCAATATTATATTACCATGAGCTAGTTCGAAGCTTTGATTCCAAATAATTAATTAGTTATGCCAGTAGAACCAATTTAATTAAACTGCAGGCAGTTGAGCTAAAAACAACTGGTCTAATAAATAATTACATAAAGTGGCGACAGTATCACATGATTATATCGCGTCTGGACTGTCCAATCCAACCCTAGTGGATGCAGATTTTGATTTATTTAATTGATAGAGTGAAGCGAGATCTCTAAGTCAACTTGGGCAAATCGGCGTTGTATGTATGTATGTATGTTTGTTTGTCCGAGGATAACTTTCGAAGCGTTAATCCGATCATCGTGAAATATGATACGTAGGTACGCAGTGATGGCACAATTTTAGTGTGACTAAATGAGGTAAAAATGGGGGGGGGGGGGGGGGTTGAGATATTAGGATTCAAGAGGGGTAAAAAAATGAAAATGAGACTATTAGGTCAAATGAGACGTCAAATGAAAGGTATTTGTTAGTATATTTCGACGCCTATTTTAATTTTAGTAAATTTTTTGTAGTTTTTGAGTTATTAGCCATAATAAAAACTTAAATTTGACAAAATTCACAGGTTACACCAGTGACCCCACAGTGCTGTAATTTGGTATGCGCGTAGCTTAAGTATCACAAATATATGCAAAGGTCTGAAATCTAGAATAACTGCAATTTGTACCCCAATTCAATTTGTTCCGTGGCAATATTTTGTTAGTCAAAGACTACGAATAATATTTTTTTTGGTTATATGGTAGACTCGCGAGATCTAAGCTCGGGGCGAACCACTAGTATAGTTTCATTCTATTCTTCATCCTATTTTTTGTATGGAATTGATAACTTTAAAAATGTGACACATTAATTTTGTGTGCAATGTCAATTTTCTTTAGGTATTTTGTTTGTAGATTGGATTTGTTTCCTGTTAGGTTTTAGGGTATAAATAAATCTATTTTAAATCCAATTTAGGGCAATTACAGATTTCTAGATCAAACATAAAGTTAAGAAATACACTTGGCATATCTAACCTGTTGTTCTTCTTAGTAGGAGTAAAACATCTCCCTAAACGTTGACTCAATCATAATGTCAAAAAAACCCAATCATAATGTATCATAATTTGGCATACCAAATAACAAATTCCTACGCTACATTGTTCAAACAATGAGAGATTGATCATTAAAGGGTTCGATTTTTCAATTTTTCTATTTAATGTACGGAACACTGGAGATTATTGTGATGTAGGCAAGACTTTTATTGATTGAGTGACCCAGCCGTTTTCTATTACACTGTGATAAAGTACACTTTATCATAGGTTATGATCGCCACAAAGGGACAATAATTTAATTTGAACTGCTCGTTGATTGTTCTTCAAACAGCACTTTGATTGGGTTTATGCACAAAAGTGTTTTTCACATTTGTGACGACCTCCATGGCGCAGTGGGCGATCAGCCGGCTGAGATGCAGGAGGTAGTGGGTTCAATTCCCGCAGCGGAACAAATGTTTGCATGATTTACAGATATTTGTTCCGGGTCTGGTTGTTTTTCTATATATTATAAGTATGTATTTACAAACAAAAATATATAAGTATTCTATCAGTTATCTGGTTCTCATAGTACAAGCTCTGCTTAGTTTGGGGCTAGATAGCGCGTATGAAATGTCCATCAATATTTATTTATTTATTTATTTTGCCGTGGGGGTAAGACTGACTCGTATGCCGTCACGCCGTGACGCCGTGATGGCATACTCACACAATTAAATACGCTAAAGTAAATTCTACCTAGGAGAAATAGTAAGCGATTGAAACTTTTTTCTCTTTTTCCTCAATCTTTTGGCTTGAATTCATCCAGTCACTTCCAGTATCTCGTAGCCTTTTTGATTTTACTGCCATAAGTCTTCTCGTCACTTTGCTGAAGACGTTGCAGATTGAAATGAGACGGTATGAATACAGCTGACATACCCACGTCTCATACAGAATGTACTAAAATACTATGATGTTCCATGATAAGGTAAAGATTTTGTTCGATGACTTTAGGCTTGATTGGCGAGACTGGACACAAGCCATGTTAATAAAACCGATCAAGTGCGAGTCTGGGTCGCGCACCGGTTCCGTAAAATATTTTATTTCTATGATTAAATATATTTATTTCTGTAATGTTTTTCGGAAGTTTTCCTTTACGTGTTCTGTGAGACCTTGCTTCTTGCCAAATTTCACGGTTCTAGGCCAACGGGAAGTACCTTAGGTTTTGATTTATTAGCGAGCAAAGTATGCGGTAAAAATGCCTGTATTTTTTATTGCTTTGACTTAGAAAGTTGCTTTTTTACAACATCTAGGGATCGGAGTCCTACGTCATCATCATCATCATCATATCAGCCGTAGGACGTCCACTGCTGGACAAAGGCCTCCCTCATTGATCTCCAGGAACTGCGGTTGGAAGCGGCCTGCATCCAACGCCGACCTGCGGTTCTTACCAAGTCGTCTGCCCATCTTGTAGGTGGACGTCCTACGCTGCGCTTGCCGGTCCGTGGCCTCCACTCGAGAACCTTTCGGCCCCATCGGCCGTCTGTTCTGCGTGCTATATGGCCTGCCCATTGCCACTTCAACGTGCTAATCCGTCGGGCTATGTCGGTGACTTGAGTTCTCCTACGTATCTCCTCATTTCTGATTCGATCCCGTAGAGAAACCCCGAGCATAGCCCTCTCCATAGCTCGTTGATAGCATAGTCCTACGTATTTGATATTAATTTGAACTTGGTATCTCTACGCGTCCAATTCCACGCGACGCCGACTGACAGACTGACTAACAGACAGACAGACGGACGGACAACAACGTGATCCTTTATGGGTTCCTTTTTTCTTTTTGAGGGACGGAATCCTAAAAATTATATGAATAAATAGAATATACTAATAAAATAATAATATAATAGACGCTATCAATGTAGCCAAGTACACACGGCTACGCATCAAGCTATACATTTCCAGCATAAGCTAACCTCGCATTGTGTAGGGTTTTAGTAAAATGAGAGGTCAGCTTATACTAGAAATGTATAGCTTGATGTGTAGCGGTGTGTACCTATCTAACACAATATAAGTAGAGCTATTGACTCCGCTAACAAATAGAATAGAAGAAGAATATAATAAATAATATAAATAATAAAAATAATTGATGACCTCCATGGCGTAGTGAGCGTATAGCTGGCTGAGACGCAGAAGGTAGCGGGTTATTTCCCGCCGCGGAACAAATGTTTGCATTATCTACAGATATTTGTTCCGGGTCTGGATGTTTTTCTATATATTATAAGTATATATTTACAAAAAAAAACATGGTATATAAGTATTCCATCATTTATATGGTTCTTGTTTCGTATCTGGGTGTTTTCTATATATTATAAGCATATATTTAAAAAAAAAAAGTATATAAGTATCCTATCAGTTATCTGGTTCCCAAAGCTCTGCTTAGTTTGGGGCTAGATAGCGCTTTTTGAAATGTCCAGCAATATTTATTTAATAATCATTACATAAGAAAATAAAAAGGAAAATAATGTCATAGAAACTACATATAGTAGGTATACATACTTAGTTAAGTATGTATACCTACTTGTTATGCCCTACTTATTTTAAAATATTGCCTGTAAGTGCCATAATCCCTACCCAGTGCTATTGAATAGAGCAATTGAAACACGCAGCAATCATCTTCAGAATACTGTTGGGGCTACCGTGCAATTTGTGGTAAAGGGACGCGATTATTTTTCATTAAGCCTTGATGGAATGGCCACCGAGAACTTACCATAGACATTCTAATTATTAGTAATAAACGGATATTTATCGCGTATTAAACTTTTATAAATTATTGATCAGTGAGATCTCTAAATCAACTTGGGCAAATCGGCGTTTCATGGATATATGTATGTATGTTTGTCCGAGGATAACTTTCGTAACGTGGATCCGATCATCATGAAATTTAATACATAGGTAGGTAGTGATGGCACAATTTTGTTGTGACTAAATGAGCTAAAAATGTTCGGGGGTTATTGAGATATTGGGGTTCAAGAGCGGTAAATAAAAATGAAAATGAGGCTATCAGGTCAAATGTGCCGTCATATGAAAGGTATTTTTTAGTAAATTTAGACTCCGTTTTATTTTTCGTAATTTCTTTATAGTTTTTGAGTTATTAGCCATGAAAAAACTAAACTTTGATAAAATTCACAGCGTACACCAGTGACCCCACAGTGCTGTAATTTGGTTTGCGCGTAGCTTAAGTAACAGAAATATAGGCAAAAGTCTGAAATCCATTATAACTACAATTTGTACTCCAAATAAAATAACCACAATATATGAACTCCCGTCACCTATAATTTGAATGAAGCTGTAGGTCAAGTAATTTGGTAGTTTTTCGGGGCACTATTTTGATAGTCAGATTACAAATAATATTTTTCTGTTTTAATCGGAGGCTCGCGAGATCTCAGTTCGAGGCCCAACCACTAGTTATCTCGACGTTTATTCACAAAGAAAATGGTTTGTGAAGCGATTGAAATTAAGAGATTTTCTAAATTCAATCGCGAAGATGATTATAGACTCTCAGCGTCCTGGAATCCGGTGATTACTAGATATACGCGCCGTGATCGTTCATCTTAGTGCGTAGATACGGTTTGTGTAGTGTGTCGCAGTATGAACGCGGACTTTTCTAATTCTGATGACCTAGTGAGGGTAGTTCCGTCGAGGAGTGATGGCAGCTGCAGGCAGCTGCCATCACTCCTCGACGGTAAATCCAAGTACTCCAGTCTGCCCGCGAGTACCTACGGCTGTTGCAACACAGTCGACACCACTTTGGTCGTCGGTCAGTCGCGGGCACCGCCTGGATCATAAAAGCTCAAGATCGAGGGCAGTGGCAGAAGCGAGAGGAGACCTAAACTCAGCAGGGTACCTATGGGCTGATGATGGTGATGAAGCTAAGAGAACGGTATTAGTATAGGCTATGCCAAAGCTAGCCTTCTCCATCAGACTGTTACTAATAGCAGTATCGACTCTGTTGGGCAGCGTTTGGGAAACTACGTAACTTGTCGTCCAAAATACCTCAGTGTCTTAACGCAAAAGTTTTGCATGCCAATTTTGACATGGCACAGAAACTTGGTCACTACGGACCTCATAAAAAGGCTCAAAGTTGCTCAGCGTGCTATGGAGAGAACTATGCCTGGACTTTACGAGATCGAATCAGAAACTAGGTGATAGACAAATCAGGGTTACATACATAGTCAAGAGGATTAGCGAGTTGAAGTGTTAGTGGGCAGGGCACATAGCTCAACGAACGAAAGGCCATTGGGGCAGAAAGGTTCTACAGTAGAGACCACGCACTGGAAAGCGTACCTAGATGGAAAGACGGCCTGATAAAGGTTGCTGGGAGCCGTTGGGTGCAGGTCGAATAATGCCGATGTTCAGTGGACGTCCTGTGGATTAATGATGATAATGATAAAATGAATAGCAGTATATTCGTAAGCTTATATTCAACACCATACGTCTTATAAATGATTTTGCAATGAGATGATTTGAAAAAATCTCTCCAACGCCCCTGAGCTTCTCAGGGGAATTCAGCTCGTGTCCTTTGAACTTTAATGTGATCGAGGTCAATTCAAATCAGCGATCCCGGAAAAGGGATAGAACTGTTATTCGATTTTAAATTGGTAAGGTTTTTGCTGCAATAGTTTAATTTAAGAATTTGATGATTATGATATTAACAAATTCTTGTTATAATGTGACCATTAGTGCTGTGCACTCCCTGAGGTATGCGCGGCGAGGTGGGAGGCAAAGAAAAAACTGCATGAGTTCACATGAGATCAATACATGTCGGACATATCTTACAGATATCAGTTTGCATTTCTAAGGCAAGACTTGTGGCGGGACGATGGTCGGAGGCTATCTATCTGTAATATATTATACTTACTTAGTTGATTAAAATGTAACTTAAATATACTCATATTTTATTAAAAATATGCAGGTGATAAATAAGAACTAAACTTATAATTCAAAGGACTTGTTTTATTGAACATTTTTTATATTTACAAACAATTATATATTCTAACGAAAGTTATTCTGACATAGATTCTGTTTCAACTTCATCTTCCATTTCATATCACGAGATAACGCACTACCCATCTTTGAATATTTATCTCATGTACGTCTGACATAGACAGTCCGATACAAATAACACTACCTGCCGCCACGAGCGTTGACGGCGAACTGACAGAGCGCAGCAGCCGATTCTCCCCCCCGTCTCGCCGCGCGCATACCTCAGGAAGTGCACAGCACTAATGGTCACACTATAGAATGTATTTATATTTTAATAGGTACCTACCTCTAGTAGGTACATTTAGTTTATTATACACGGTGTCCTATAAATCACTGTTTTCCCAGAACAAACGTTGTTCAGATTATGGTCTACTAACAGTTTATAACATAAAATTAAGAAAACAAAACGAAATCGGTCTTTGAAAAATATAAAAGGTTGCGAACTTAAAACGTCTGTTTTAACGTTACGCCCTACAACATAGTCAGCGCGCTGACCGGTAGCTACTAGGTATCTATCTAACTAAGGAATAGGTAATACGCTACGGCTTTATGAATGAACTTTATGTCACGGTTAGTTTTTGAACAAAGTTAGACTTATTTGAGAAGGGCTTGATTTTTTTATTCTCTTATTTGATGCTATAAACAGTTATTAGACCATGGTCTGAGCAACGTTTGTTCTGGAAAAACAGTGATTTAAAAGACACCGTGTATATTATTAATATTTTTTAGTTACACCTCGTCCAATATTCCTTTTAATAATCCTCGTCTCCATCCAAAAGCTTGTCTGAAAGAGATCGCTTTTTTACCGATAAGCCATTATACATTTTCTTTTTTCTTATTATTTGTAACTACTCGTAGCTTACAAGCTATGAATAAATGAACATTCTTTCATATATCGTGCAAGATATTGATGTTGATAAGATATTGATGAATGAATGAATGAACAGAGTAATTAAATCCATTGGCCAGGATTTAAATCCACAACCTGCGAATCAAAAGTCCGGTACATCCCATTAGGCCGCCACAGCTCCTACGATGAATGAATGAATGAAATGTTGAATTGAAATGAAAGAATATTCATTCATAGAAATTCAACATTCTTTCATATTTATATGAATGAATATTCTTTCATTTCAATTCAACACCTAAGATCTATCTAAGATATATGAAAGAATGTTGAATTGAAATGAAAGAATATTCATTCATTCATTCATCGTAGGAGCTGTGGCGGCCTAATGGGATGTACCGGACTTTTGAATTGCTGGTTGTGGGTTTGAATCCTGGCCATGCACCAATGGATTTAATTACTCTAATTGAAAGAATATTCATTCATAGAAATATGAAAGAATGTTGAATTTCTATGAATGAATATTCTTTCATTTCAATTCAACATTTCATTCATTCATTCATCGTAGGAGCTGTGGCGGCCTAATGGGATGTACCGGACTTTTGAATTGCTGGTTGTGGGTTTGAATCCTGGCCATGCACCAATGGATTTAATTACTCTAAAAGAAGAAACCATCGTGAGGAAACCGGTGGTATGTCATAAAACCAAAACTTCTACGATACCTATTTGTCCTCGGTTAGTAACTGTAATTCGACCGTGGTAATACATGAAATGACTTGTCTTGTCTTACATGACATTATTTTTATATTATTTATTCATTATTATTTATTATTAATAATCGTACGATGCCTAATCGTATTTAGGGGTTATATACAAATGTTAATTCATTGTTTTTAGGGTTCTCTCAGTCTCCAGGCTGTATCTCATGAACCGTGATAGTTAGACAGTTGAAATTTTCACAGATGATGTATTTCTGTTGCCGCTATAACAAAAAATAATAAAAACAGAATAAATAAAATATTTAAGGGAGGCTCCCATACAACAAACGTAATTTTTTTTGCTCGATTTTGCTCGACATTGATAACGGCAACAAAATATTCACAGAATATTACGATATACATTTACTTTAAAAATAATTAATTAAATTAAAATTAAACAAATATTTAAAGGGGGGTTCCAACACAACAGACATGATTTTTTTGCCGTTTTTGTAGATAATGGTACGGAACCCTTCGTGCGCGAGTCCGACTCGCACTTGGCTGGTTATTTTATGTTATTTGTGTGCACACAGGCGGTCACCGTCGCCTATTGACACCAGCAACACCCGGGGTATTGTCGATGCGTTTCTTACCCTGTAGAAACCTCTTTACATTTCTCCTGAAGCGTGCCATGTCGTAGCCTAATGGAAAAACCTCAGGTAGCGCATTCCACATCTTGCAAGTATGGGATAGAAAAAATCGCGTGAAGCGTGTGGTGCACGATACCCAATTGACGATGATATGTGGATGAGCTTTATTACGTTGTCGAGAAGTGCGGTGGTAAAATCTCGACGACGGGATGAGATCGAATAGCTCCTCAGGACGTCCCCATTAAACAGGCTATTGTTAATGTAATGTGTCTCGGTGACGGCGGCGGTGGAGAAACGTCCTTATGTGGACACGATAATCAAACAAAAAAAGTTCTACAAAGGAAAACCAAATTAAACACGCACCTAAATCCAAGACCGTTCCATACATTCCCTCAATACTTGTTTACAAAAATTGTGCTCATATTTAGATTTCGGTATTTTCATTCAAGATTATGTACCTTTGACAGATGAACTGTGAACACAGAAGGGTTATTTGTATATCGACCATAATTCAAGGCGTCAAAAACTTCAGTGTTTACTAAGGCAATACCAATTCATTTTCATCCAAATTTTGTTTTTAATTATTTATTTGGTCCGAATAAATGGAAAAAATTATTTGCGAGTAATTTTTACTTTTGTACGACCTTCTTCGTATAATTTATTGTGTCTAATAAGGATTTATATTATAACTAGCTGTTGCCAGCGGCTTCGCACGCGTGGTTGCCAAAAAGTAGCCTATGTGTTAATCCAGGTTATGATCTACGTACATACCAAATTTCATCGCAATCGGTTCAGCCGTTCCGGCGAGAAAGAGTAACAAACATCCATACATACAAACTTTCGCGTTTATAATATTAGTAGGATAATAAGTACATTTGATGAAGGGTAATCTTCCTCTTTCGCTCAAGCGATAGTTGATGTACATACGTATGCATCCTCCCCGTTTTAACTGTTGGTGCGCAGACCTGGTCTTTGACTAACATCCAAAAGTATAAGTTTATGGTTTGCCAACGTGTGATGGAGCGCAGAATTCTCGGATTCAAGCGTATTGACCGCATACGCAACACCGAGCTGCGCTCTCGAACCCAAATCGTAGATGTAGCTAAGAAAGCCGCCAAACTCAAGTGGGACTAAGCTGGTCATTTATGCCGCATGTCGGGTGATCAGTGGGCTAAGCTCACCACCGAGTGGAACCGCGACACAGCCCGAAGACGTCGCGGCAGACCAAAGAAGAGCTGGAGGGATGAGCTCACTAATATCCGAGTAGACTGGACCATCTTAGCGCTTGAAAGAAGTGTCTGGAAAGAATGGGGGAGGCCTTTGCCCAGCTGTGGGACACAGTGGGCTGATAATGATAATAATAATAAATTATGAATGTAAGCGTTAACTAGAGCAATGTATTTTAACTCTCTGTTGGTGCATACTCTAAACTAGTGGATTCGTCTGGGTTCGCACGGATTTTTATTAAAGCAAAGTATACCTAGCCTCTCAGGAAATTAAATGAAAATCATTTTTGTCATAGGCGAAATACACATTAACAAATTATTAAAACTTAAATAAATAGTTAACAGTCTATATCTCGTCAGGTGTTGATTATATGCTCCAAACATAATTAGCAAGTATGCAGGTATAGTATATAGGTATATGACGACCTCCGTGGTGCAGTGGGCGAATAGCCGGCTGAGACGCAGGAGGTAGCGGGTTCGATACCCGCCGCGGAACAAATGTTTGCATGATCTACAGATATTTGTTCCGGGTCTAGTTGTTTCTCTATATATTATAAGTATGTATTTACAAAAAAAATGTATTTATGTATTCTAGCCGTTTTCTGGTTCCCACAGTGCAAGCTCTGCTTAGTTTGGGGCTAGGTAGCGCTGTGTGAAATGTCCAGCATTATTTATTTATTTATAGTACAAAACAATAAACACACAAAAAACATCAACGCATTTAAACAATTACGTAATAAAACTAAGGATATTCTGCTGTATAGATGTGTGTATAATTAATTAATTCATTGATAAAAATTTAATAGAAAAATAGATACGTAGATATATAAAATATTATTTATAATTAGATTGGTTTAATAAGGTAAGTTAAAATTATGGTAATCTTTCTGCAAATTTTTTTATGCTGTACACACAAAAGCTACAGATATAATGTAGCTTTTGTGTATTTGTAGATTAAGTACCCCAAGTAAGAAGTAAGAAATAAATATTATGACATTCTCTTGTCAATACATCTATAGAAATCTGATGTATGTTCACAAAAATATTAATTTGTTTAAGAAAGATAGCGATAATCATAATTTTAATACTAGAAATAAAATAAACTCGCTGTTGCCCCTTGTAGACTACATAAAGTTAGTAAATCGTTTAAAAGGGCAACGTGTTCGCTTTTATAACACACTCCCAAGTAATGTACAAAAATGGACAATTAACAAATTTAAAAACGCATTTAAACAAAATCTTTATTATAAAGCCTACCATGAAATATTGGATTATTTAGATGATAGAGAAGCTTGGGATTGAAATTGCTCCAACTCGTTCAAAATGTTACAATTTGGACGTAATTTATTACCTGTATTGTTATGTATAAAAAAACAACCAGCCTTGTTTTCTTACCTTTCTTTCTTGGCTTGGTCGCGAAGGAACAGGCAGTAAAATAAACGTTTCAAAGTGATCCTTGTGATTTTAATGAATAAAAGATTTTGACTTTAACTTTGACCCTACAAACACACAAACTTTACCTTTTATGATGTTAGTATAGATCAGTAACGAACAAAGTCAATTCCTTCCTACGAAGGATAAACTGATACGAAGCCATTTAATTTGGTACAAATAAGACACTTGATTTATTTTTCGTTGTACTTAAAATTTAAAAAAAACTGCAGGGTAGTTCAGGGCTATTAATAAAATAAATACTAAGAAATCTCAAAATAATATAATTAAATAATGCTGGACATCTCACACAGCGCTATCTAGTCCCAAAATAAGCAGAGCTTGTACTATGGGAACCAGATAACTGATCTATACACTTATATATTTTTTTATAAATACATGCTTATAATATATAGAAAAATACCTAAACCCGAAACAAATATCTGTAGACCATGCAAAGTTGTCCCCGTACCTTTGTCCCGCAGCGGAATTGAAACCTCCTGCGTCTCAGCCGGTTATTAGCCCACTGCGCTACGGAGGTTAAATTAAAATTGATAAATTTATTTTTATCCTATAACCATATCTTGACTTAATTTACCGCCAATGAGGGATTTCTTTTCTAATAAAAAAGATAATCAATGATCTCGGATAAAGGGCTAAAGAATTAAAGCTGAACACAATAAAAAATAAACCGGCCAAGTGCGAGTCAAACTCGCGCACGAAGGGTTCCATACCATTATCTATAAAAACGCCAAATAAATCACGTTTGTTGTATGGGAGCCCCCCCCCCCCCCCTTAAATATTTGTTTTATTTTAATTTTATTATTTATTTTTTAAGTGAATATATAACTATATATTATGTGAATATTATAACCGTATACCTGTTGCCGTTATCAATATCGAGTTAAAACAAGCAAAAAATCAAGTGTGTTGCTTTGCCCCCTTAAATATTTATTTTATTCTGTTTTTAGTATTTGTTGTTATAGCGGCAACAAAAATACATCATCTGTGAAAATTTCAACTGTCTAACTATTACGGTTCATGAGATACAGCCTGGTGACAGACGCACAGACAGACAGCGGAGTCTTAGTAATAGGGTCTCGTAATACCCTTTGGGTACAGAATCTTAAAAACCGATGAAGTAAGAACTCCTATTTTTAATCTCGGATAGAAAAAACCTCTGCATTGTTTTTATGCACGTTTTCTGACTCCCTGGCCGTCACTAGTAATAGAATATTCTATTAAATTCAAATAGAAAGAAATTGCTTTTCAATTTTCCTAACTAAATAATTCACTTGAATTTAAATAGGGTCAGGTACAAGTTATGGCACGTTGACGACCAAATAACGGTTAAAGCCTCTGCCATAGTACGCGGCGGAACCTCTTGAGAAACCCTGCTGTGTTATCTATCATAATAAGTTGGGGAAAAGTCTTTTCGCATTATAGTATATATGAACTTGTGATAAAATCTCTTTGGCTATACTATTTGTATCTGGCTGGTTTTGGTATCATTTAAAGTTTAAATTTTAAAGAAGATAATGCCAAATTCAAATTAGGAAAATGTATGATTTTTATTTGTTTTTCGTACTGTAAAGATGAGTGAATCTAATGAAGAAATTCAATACATTTTAAAATTTTACTACAAAAAAGGTAAAAATGCAACGCAAGCCGCGAAAAAAATTTGCGATGTTTATGGACCTAGTGCAATGTCTGTGAGAGTAGCACAAATTTGGTTTAAGCGTTTTCAATCCGGAAATTTTGAAGTCAAAGATGCACGTCGCTCTGGTCGCCCTATTACGGATAAAATTGATGCCATTTTTGAAAAAGTGGAGCAAGATCGGCATATCAGTGGTAACGACGTAGCTGAAGAACTAAGAATTGACCACAAAACAGTTTTGGCGCATTAGAAAAAAACTGGGTACACAAAAAAGCTCGATATTTGGGTACACCGCGAGCTCACTGAAAGAAACCTAATGAACCGTGTACTCATTTGTGATTCTTTATTACGACGTAATGAAACCGAACCATTTTTGAAGGAGGTGATAACTGGTGATGAAAAGTGGATCACGTACGACAAGAACGTACGAAAAAGGTCGTGGTCAAAGGCCGGTCAAGCTTCACAGACTGTGGCGAAACCCGGGTTAACTCGCAACAAGGTGATGCTGTGTATGTGGTGGGATTAGAACGGCATTATTCATTATGACCTATTACCACCAGGCAGGACCATCGATTCTGAACTCTACTGCGAACAATTGATGAGATTAAAGCAAGAAGTTGAGCGAAAGCGGCCGGAATTAATCAACAGAAGGGGTGTGGTTTTTCATCATGATATTGCTAGACCTCACACATCTTTAGCCACTCAGCAAAAATTAAAAGAGTTTGGCTGGGAGATGTTAATGCATCCGCCGTATAGTCCTGACCTTGTACCTTCAGATTTCTACTTGTTTCGGTCTCTTCAGAATTCTTTAGGCAGTGTCAGGTTAACATCACGAGAGACTGCCAAAACTACTTGTCGCGGTATTTTGATCAGAAGCCCCAAAATTTCTATAGTAATGGGATCATGTCCCTACCTTCAAGATGGCAAAAAGTTATTGAACAAAATAGTACCTACATACTTTAGATAAATGTAAATAAACTATATTAAAAATGTTTTGAATTTTCTTAAAAAATGCGAAGAAAATTTTTCCCCAGCCTAATATACAATCATGGTCATTTTATTCTTAATCTTACCCTTAATTTAGTTCAGTTCAGTTCTTGTTTGTGGCTACTGTGACTAGGGATTTTCACAATTCCGCCAATGTCGATGTCACGATATTTTCATAAACTTAATAAGAGATAGTGTAGGTCAAGAATATGACCGATATACTGAATTTTGAAAAATCCTTGATACCTCTAAAACAAAAGAGACAACACAACATATAAAACAGCACAATGTTAGTTGTTAGTACTATTACAGATAATGTGGGTTAGTGAGATAGTAATTAATATATACTTACAACCTAATGTTATTATCATTTATAAATATACATCAAACATAATGAATTATAGAGGAAAAAGGTTAATAAACATTTAAAGGAGGTAGAACCAGGGATTGCAGGAGTAAGGATTTCATTGAGGGAACAACGTTTCCTTTGTCCAGGCCACACTCACATAGGGTTCGTAATCCTAAGTTTGGCCAAAAAAAACAGGGGTACACGCGTGGCCAAGTCGAAGACGTCAAATTATGGAGGCGGTAATCTTAGGCATAATACTTATCTACTCGTAGATGCCTGTCAATGCAACGTTTGACGTTATCTGAAAGTTGACTGTTGCCCGACCAGAAAAATATTTACAATGTTATTGGGTTCAATGGCACCCATATACTACATGTTAAGTTATGCTCGACATTTATTTAAAACACACATCCGGAATCGTATTAACTAATATAAGAGGTGGGTTTAATACCGGTAGCTTGAATATTTATCCAGTAATCGATACATTTCCAGTAATTATTATTACAATAACAATTTTAAATCTATATATATAAAAGAAAGTCGTGTTAGTTACACTATTTATAACACAAGAACGGCTGAACCGATTTGGCTTAAAATTGGTGGGGAGGTAGCTTAGAACCAGGAGACGGACATAGGATACTTTTTATCCCGTTCGACCGCGCTCCCGTGTGACGTGACTTAAAACGTCAAAGAGAATACAAGTCACTATGAAACGTGGTATAACATAAACGCATCTGACGTGGAATAACAAAACGCAAATGACAGCTAAACGCAACGTCTATGGTTAAGTATGGTTGTAAAATGATGGCCGGGGTCAAAAATTGACAATTCTACCAGGGTGACGTATATTGACAGCCCGCGTTATATGTATGTCAAGGCGGTACGAAGTTCGGCGGGTTAACTAGTTTTCTATATTAATGAGTTTAAAAAAAAACTATTTTACAACAATACTAGCCATTAGCCCTACCCGTGTTTTTATTTAATGTCGTGCATAACAAAACACATAGTATACCTAGTCAGGTCATAAGTATTGTCACACAGTAAAAACTTTTCTTTTAGAATGCTGGCCACAAAATTTCGAATTGTTCATGAAAATAAAAATGTATACTTTTTAGAATTTTACTCATTTTTAAATATGGAGTGGACGCTTAAAGAAGACCGTGTTGCAGTTATTGCGTTGCATCGTTGCGGTTACGCGCCAATTCAAATTTTTGACATACTGAAAAATTTGAATATAACCAAAAGATTCGTTTATCGCACCATCAAACGATACAATGAAGACTCTAGTGTAGGTGACAGGTCAAGAAGTGGTCGCCCTCGGTCTGTTAGGACTCCAGCAGTGATAAAAGCTGTGAAGGCGCGAATTCAAAGAAATCCCAAACGTACGCAGAAACTGTTGGCCCTTCAGATGGGGTTAAGCAGAACCACGGTGAAAAGGGTGTTAAATGAAGACTTAGGGCTTCAGGCGTATCGAAGAAAAACAGGACATCGTTTGAATGCTCATCTAATGGACCTGAGACTGAAGAGATGCCGCGCTTTGTTGAAGCGGTACGCGGGAAAAAAATATCGGGTAATTCTTTTTTCGGATGAAAAAATTTTTATCGTAGAAGAGAGCTACAACAAACAAAATGATAAGGTGTACGCACACAGTAGTGAAGAAGCGAGCAACCGTATTTCGCATGTCCAACGAGGTCATTTTCCATCCTCGCTCATGTTATGGTTGGGAGTTTCTTATTGGGGCTTAACAGAGGTACATTTTTGTGAGAAAGGTGTAAAAACGAATGCAGTTGTGTATCAAAATACAGTCCTGACGAACCTTGTGGAACCTGTTTCTCATACCATGTTCAATAACAGGCACTGGGTATTCCAACAAGATTCGGCGCCAGCTCATAGAGCGAAGAGCATACAAGATTGGCTGCCGGCGCGTGAAATCAACTTCATCCGGCACGAAGACTGGCCCTCCTCCAGTCCAGATTTGAATTCGTTAGATTACGAGATATGGCAACACTTGGAGGAAAAAGCGTGCTCAAAGCCTCATCCCAATTTGGAGTCACTCAAGACATCCTTGATTAAAGCAGCCGCCGATATTGACATGGACCTCATTCGTGCTGCGATAGACGACTGGCCTCGCAGATTGAAGGCCTGTATTCAAAATCACGGAGGTCATTTTGAATAAACTTTAGTGTCATAAGAATCTATGTTTTGTTAAGTTCATTTTGGTATATAAATGGTTACATAATGAATAAACTTGTTTCAATTATTTTATATTAAACATGTGACAGAATTTATGACCTGACTAGGTATATCACCCAGTGACATCTTAAGAGTTTTCTACATATACTGATGTCGATTATTATTATAAATACGGGGTTTATCACGTACCGTCTTATCGGTGTCATCATCATGTAAGACGTCCACTGCTGGACAAAGGCCTCCCTCATTGAACTCCAGGAACTGTGGTTGGAAGCGGCCTGCATCCAACACCGACCTGCGGTTTTTACCAAGTCGTCTTCCCATCTTGTAGGTGGACGTCCTACGCTGCGCTTGCCGGTCCGTGGCCTCCACTCGAGAACCTTCCGGCCCCATCGGCCATCTGTTCTGCGCGCTATATGGCCTGCCCATTACCACTTCAACGTGCTAATCCGTCGGGCTATATCGGTGACTTGATTTCTCCTACGTATCTCCTCATTTCTGATTCGATCCCGTAGAGAAATCCAGAGCATTGCACTCTCCATAGCTCGTTGGGCGACTCTGAGCTTATTCATAAGGTCAATAGTGAAGGTTACTTATCTTGTCGGTGTATCGACCGACAATGTTTCAGTTCAATTCTTGAACCTTCATCAGGGTGAGTGCGATCCGCTCCGAATAACGTCTCGTCTCGCCTCGCACGATATCGATTGGTTTGGGTTTACCCTATATAACTATTCAAGATTTAGCCACGCTACGCGCACATTACCACAAAACTTTCTTAAGCTTTTTGTTAGTAAACTGAAACAAGTATTTATGTTGTAATTACTAAAAATTAGGTATTGTTTGTGCATTATAGTACCTTAAATGCACGACTCCAGTGCCGCTATGTTTGGCAAAGCCTTTATTTAAATTTATAACAGAATACGTTTTATAAAATGATTCATGAAACATTTTGCTTACAAAATATGGCATTGTTTAAGCGTATTCAAAGCGATGTTTTGAAATTGTGCCGATTTATTCAAAACGCGTTGACTTTATAAATAAAACATTGTTTAATAAACAAAACTTAAAAATATGCTTTATTTTTAAAACTATCATCGTCATTATCATCAAATGAATAGGACTTTTTATATCTACAGACATGGCGAAACTTTAAGGATTTTTATTTCGACAACGGAACACTAAAACCATTACATCTACCCATCTACATTGTTTATGATGATCATATTATATATTAAAAACTCCCCATCATACCTCCGCATTTTATAGTACCTCTTTTTACTCTGCAAGCTACCAGGCGCTGGAATGCTCTACCTGTCTCAATTCGTTACGCTAAATCTCTCCCTATCTTTAAAAAGATGGTCAGACAACACTATCTGGTATACATCGCTCACTAGGCTACTTATTAATTTATACATTTTTATAATTTATATATGTACGTATGATAATATATAGGTATGATAATATATCTTAATATTAATATTTATGTAATTTTATAGTTATATTTTATATTATAATTAGACATTATATATATACGAGTATATATATATATATAAATTGTTATTTAAACTAATTCTATAATATCTGATTTACGCGCCGTCTTTATTTATTCACCTATATCCTGTCCATCCAAAGGTTGCATGGAAGAGATCGCTTTTAGCGATAAGTCCGCCCATTGTACCTATGATTTAAAAGTGTGTTTTCTGTTAATTGTTTATATTTAATGGTGAGCAAGAAAGGAGTTGCCTAATCTAATCATATTGAACAGTTTTTATCTCGCTTGGGTTCACTCGTGCAAATATTCTTACACTGCCTTTTACCGACTGGTAGAAGGATGGTAATGTTAGTAAGGTATGTCTGTATGGCGATAACGTCGCCCACTGTATTGCCTAGTGTTCTATTGTTTGGTAAATACAATAAGATATAGACATAGATAATAATTTATTTGCGAAATAGTACACCTAATACATTTACAACAGTGAGACACAAGATGATTTAAAATAATTAACACAATATTTAAAATTAAACAGCAAAAACAGAAACAAACGTTTATTTAACAATTAATTTTGAAGATGAGGTAGGTATGTTGTGTGCTATAGTAGCAATAGGGCCTCGACTCAGCATTATGTCGACTTGGTTAGCAGTGGGCGCTGTTATTCTGCCGAGACCGCTTAATCACCCACTAGACCATGTGAGAACAAATTTTAATCAAATCAATATATTTATTGCAAATATGGGTTAGTATAAGGTAACAATAAAGAGTTATCTTATTTTATCTTTATCTTATATCGGTTCATTTGGTGCATCGTGTAAGTTAAACGGTTTGCCGGATTTTGATTAATAACGTATCACTGGAATCGTCTGATCACGAGAATGACATAGGATTATGAAGTTTTAAGCAAGGTATCCCTAGACTGGGGCCGCCATTTTGGATTCCCTACATGCGATTATGAAAATGTCCAAGTTGTTTGTTTACCTCTTTTCAGTTTGTTTTACAGACGGGTTTTTAGGGTTCCGTATCCAAAGGGTAAAACGGCACCAAGGCTCCGCTGTCTGTCTGTCTTTCCGTCTGTCACGAGTAGGCTGTACCTCATGAACCGTAATAGTTAGACAGTTAAAATTTTCACAGATGACGTATTGTTGTTGCCGCTATAAAAAAATATTAAAAACAGAATAATAAAAATAATAAGGTGAATTGAGGGGGGGGGGGGAGGGGGGGGGGGGGCTAAAACAATAAACGTGATTTTACGTGATGTTTTGCCGTTTTTATAAATAATGGTACTGACTTGGCCGGTTTTATTTTACTTACCTGGCGGTAAACAGTTACAGTAGAATATGGACGTTTTGTCAAATAATATCTTTTTACACACAGTACATTTTAGAGTCAACTTCAACGTTGCAAACATAAACTCCAAAAATCGAGTCGACAAAATCTGACTCTGTTTTTATTCGGTGTTTGTATTGTGAATATTTACGGGGTCATAACAAATTCAACGATGGCATACCCCTAAATCTCTGTGTCTCGGCTCGACATCGGACATAATCTTTTATGGTCATTTCCCTTACTTTATGTCCAGAGTTAGTGGTACATGATTTTGTAGCTTCCGAAGTGTAACTGGGCTGAGAGACATATTACGATGAAGAAGTAGTTCGAAGTTTATGGTAAAGGTTATTTGTACGCAACCTTGTGATAAAGTAAGAATGAGGATATTGTGACCTGTCTAAAAACATTTCGGTTTTTCCTCCTTTACGTTGTTCGTATTTTTTATTTTCTTTTATTTATGGACTCGATAACGAACATATTTATGTAACAAAATTATAAATTTAACAAAACACAGTTCAGTTCAGTTCAGATTCATTTATTCCACACAGATACCACAGTACACTTGGAAAAGTCAATATTTTTACAATTATAACAATAAAAGTATCGCTATATGAACAAAAATAAAAAAAAAATTAACTGACTTAAACTAACATAAAACATTGAGTATTAAAATAATAAAAATATATAATCAAAATAAAATAAATTTACAGTGTACTAAGATCATCAGCAAGTGCTTCGTCAATCGTATAGTATGATTTGTTCAATAAAAACTTTCTAATTTTATTACTGAAGTCGGCATGACTTGTATTCCGCAGATTATGTGATAATTTATTAAATAATTTAACACGTAGACATACTCGTAGGAAACTTTTTCCAACTTTAGCTAGTCTATGTGTTGGAAGACATATATCATTTTTATTTCTAGTATTATATTTATGAATGTCACTTTTCAATTCCAATTTATTTAATTTCAATTTTACATATATAATATTTTGAAATATGTACTCTCCAGTCATCGTCATAATTTCTAGTTGTCTAAACTTTTGTCTGCAAGATTCTAGATTTTTCATTAGTAGAATTGAACGTATTGCTCTTTTTTGCAGTATAAAAATTCTATTTGATTGGGAGGCATTTCCCTATGCAAGGATACCATACGCCATGATAGAATGGAAATATCCGTGATAAACCATTTTAGCTGTACTTATATCGCTCAGTTGTCTCATCGTTTTTATTGCGTACACAGCTGATTTTAATCTCCCAACCAGATTGTCAATGTGCTTACTCCAAATTACTTTATCGTCAATATAAACACCTAGAAATTTGATGTGATCAAGAGTTGTCATGAAATGTTTATCAATTATATTATTAATTAAATTATCATTAACATTACATTATTACAAAATAGCTAATACAATGTTCTAATATATAAAAATCTTGTGTCACGGTTATAGTGGCCGTACTCCACCGAAACGGGTAGACCGATTTTAAAGAATAATTTTTGGTACTTTTGGTAGGTATGAGAATAGGTTGTAAAGTGATTTTCACCCTCCTATCCCCGCCCCCCACTTTTTAATCACGTTTTTAGTATTTTTGTATGAACAATATCCATATAATTTATCCGTTGCTCATTGACATGAAGTCATTTACTTACATGAAGTGTTGCGTCACTTTGACAAGAGTGTTTTATATTTTATCTTGAAGTTCCGACGAGAACGGGAAATTTCAAGCGTGCGAAGCCGCGGTCGGTTTACTTAGTTTGGAACTAGGTAGCGCTGGTTGTGTGATGCCCAGCATTATTTTTAATTAACTTCTTAATAAAAATAAATTAATACATATATATATACCTTATACAGTCCATAAAATAAATGCAAGCGCACACTTTTCGGTAGTGTTGCAAAATAAGAATAATAAAAACAAAAACCGGCCAAGTGCGAGTCGGACTCGCGTACAAAGGGTTCCGTACCATTATCTATAAAAATGGCAAAAAAATCACATATGTTGAATGGGAGCCCCCCTTAAATGGTTGTTTTATTTTAATTTAATTATTTATTTTTAAAGTGAATATATAACTTAATATTTTGTGAATATTTCAAGCGTCTACCTGTTGCCGTTATCAATATCTAGCTAAAGTGACTAAAAAAATCCCGTTTGTTGTATGGGAGCCCACCTTAAACATTTATTTTATTCTATTTTTAGTATTTGCTGTTATAGCAGCAACAAAAATACATCATTTGTGAAAATTTCAACTATCTAACTATCACGGTTCATGATATACAGCCTGGTGACAGACAGACAGACAGACAGACAGCGAAGTCTCAGTAATATGTCCCGTTTTACCCTTTCAGTACGGAACCCTAAAAACCACTAAACTTCAGAATTAACAAGACTTTAAATCATTTTGGTTTCATTGCTATTCGTCTTACATCTACTATGCATAACTGTATACGAATCTTAAAGATGTAAAGAACTGATAGCTGTTGGGGCAGAAAGGTTCTCGAATGGAGACCACGCACTGGAAAGCGCAGCATAGGACGGTTCCCCCTATATGGAAAGGCGACCTGGTAAAGATTGTCTGCTGTTAGGTGCAGGTTGCTCAATCGTCGCTCGATCCGTCGCTCTGGAAATCTCTAGAGGCCTATATGTAGCAGTGGAAAACCTTTGGCTGGTATATTGATAGAAAGCTGATATTTTATTGATTCCTAAGGGCTACATAATTATTCAAAAAAAAACTTGATAATTAGAACTCCTTCGCACAGCATTTCCTTTTACAGCGCTTCTTTTAGTGTCCTGGCTGTTCGGCTGTGGAATGCTCTGCCCGAAGAAATAAGACGGTCATCCTTCTTACACACAATCAAGTTGAACGTGAAACAGCTTACCAGACGATATCATCTTCCTAGCGTTATTTATGTACTATTTATGTATAGTTTGCTATATACATTTCTTATTCGTCTATTTTGTAAGTATTTTAATATAATATATTCTATATTATAGTTATATATATATATATATATAAATATGTAGTGTTTTTTAACTGTAACAGTACGGCAGCACCCATAACCAGAGGAGATACAGGTGTAGTTTCTTTTAAAACATCAGCTCGTTTTCGAAGAAAAACATTATGGCAAATAAATTTTTTTGGGCAAGCGTGAGTAGCGCCTTAAAATGAATCAAGTTGGTAACATTTTTTTTGATCCGATCTATGCAGTCCTTTTATTATATGGGATGAAAAAAATCTGAACCGCGGAAGTTAGTCAAATTTGATAAAAAATATTCTCATACAACAGGACAAACAAAATTCCTTCTACAAACATTTTATTGCAATTGCATATTAAAGAAGTATTAATACTGTACCGATTAAGAAGTTTAGGAACTCCATGCTCTAATGAGCAATTCAAAAACATTTCGTATTTCAGAACAATTTTGAATTTCGAACATGGTTCTTGCACCTGTCGGACTTTTATATCAGTCATTGCATTATCTTATTTGTCCTATCATGGCATTGTCAAATACGCAAAAAGTAGACTTAATTGAAGCATACTTCCTTAACCGACGAAGCCCAACTAATGCGCTGAAGTGGTATCAGGAACGATACCCAGACCGCTACCCAGACCGCGAATATACCTAGTCAGGTCATAAATTCTGTCACATGTTTAATATAAAATAAATAAAACAAGTTTATTCATTATGTAACCATTTATACACCAAAATGAACTTAACAAAACATAGATTCTTATGACACTAAAGTTTATTCAAAATGACCTCCGTGATTTTGAATACAGGCCTTCTATCTGCACGGCCAGTCGTCTATCGCAGCACGAACGAGGTCCATGTCAATATCGGCGGCTGCCTTAATCAAGGATGTCTTGAGTGACTCCAAATTGGGATAAGGCTTTGAGCACGCCTTTTACTCCAAGTGTTGCTATATCTTGTAATCTAACGGATTCAAATCTGGACTGGAGGAGGGCCAGTCTTCGTGCCGGATGAAGTCGATTTCACGCGCCGCCAGCCAGTCTTGTGTAATCTTCGCTCTATGAGCTGGCGCCGAATCTTGTTGGAATACCCAGTGCCTGTTATTGAACATGGTATGAGAAACAGGTTCCACAAGGTTCGTCAGGACTGTATTTTGATACACAACTGCATTCGTTTTTACACTTTTCTCACAAAAATGTACTTCTGTTAAGCCCCAATAAGATACTCCCAACCATACCATGAGCGAGGATGGAAAATGACCTCGTTGGACACGCGGAATACGGTTGCTCGCTTCTTCACTACTGTGTGCGTACACCTTATCTTTTTGTTTGTTGTAGCTCTCTTCTACGGTAAAAATTTTTTCATCCGAAGAAAGAATTTCCCGATATTTTTTTCCCGCGTACCGCTTCAACAAAGCGCGGCATCTCATCAGTCTCAGGTCCATTAGACGAGCATTCAAACGATGTCCTGTTTTTCTTCGATATGCCCGAAGCCCTAAGTCTTCATTTAACACCCTTTTCACCGTGGTTCTGCTTAACCCCATCTGAAGGGCCAACAGTTTCTGCTTACGTTTGGGATTTCTTTGAATTCGCGCCTTTACAGCTTTTATCACTGCTGGAGTCCTAACAGACCGAGGGCGACCACTTCTTGACCTGTCATCTACACTAGAGTCTTCATTGTATCGTTTGATGGTGCGATAAACGAATCTTTTGGTTATATTAAAATTTTTCAGTATGTCAAAAATTTGAATTGGCGCGTAACCGCAACGATGCAACGCAATAACTGCAACACGGTCTTCTTTAAGCGTCCACTCCATATTTAAAAATTCTAAAAAGTATACATTTTTATTTTCATGAACAATTCGAAATTCGAATTCTATAAACTTTTTTGTGGCCAGCATTATAAAAGAAAAGTTTTTACTGTGTGACAATACTTATGACCTGACTAGGTATATATATATATGTAAGAGGATGGGGAGTACCAGGTCGAGTGAAACTACCGTTATCATCCATAATGGCTTATAATTTCAAAACCTTAAAATTATAACAACAATTAAGCGAACTCAAAATAAATAATGTATAGTTTGACAAAGCAATCCACCGACATATTGTGATTGACGATAATAACATGCACAACAAGACAACAGTATTCGTTCTGAAAAGAACGTGCCAATAGAAACAGTATTCGTTCCGTATATATCGTGGGACGGACGTTGTACGAAGACTCGAGGTGTTTACTCTTTCGTTGCCGACGATCGAATGGCCTCAGATTTTTTTTTTCGAATGGACTTATCTCGCTGGTGGCCTCTGAGGCCGTTGCAGCTTAACCGAGCTTATGGCGAGCGTAGAAGGCGCTCAGTCCTATAATTTTATTTTTTTGATGAGGCAACTAGCGCAAGGGCACCACTTAGGTACGAACGTCGGCTTTGGCTGTTGCCAGGACGGGGATAGGAGAGAAACGCCCGGGTACGTGCTTGTACCTCGTGTAGGTGGCGACTAAAGGGACTCGTTGACCTCGCCGGCGAGGTCGGTGTATTTGTAGAGTGTTTGCTTTGTCTAATGTGGATGACTCACCCGCATTAGCGGAAGTGATTTCGTCATCCGGGTCTCCGAGAACGTGTCTCGGACGACGGAGGGTTTTTCTGTGTTCGGACGGTTCAATCGAATAGTCCGGAATGGTATGTACCAAAGGATTCGGATGATGAGTGGCAAGTTCATAATGTCGCTTGGAAGCGAGCTTGATGAACTTGGCTATTGACTCTAATTTCAAATCACGATGCAGATCGTTATTTAGAAAATACCAAGGCGAGCCTGTGGCTTTTCGCAAGAAACGATTTTGTACTAATTGAATGGCAGCAACTTGACGAGAGTGGACGAATACTACTGAGGAGTATGTCATGATGGGGCAAGCTTTGTATAGGGTCACCTTATTTCTAAGAGACATTTTACTTTTCCTGCTTAGGAGTGAGGACAGTCGTCCTAATGTGTACTTAGCTTGGTTGCACCTCTTAGTGATATGCAACCTAAAGGAAAGACGTCTATCAAGGATGACACCCAAGTATTTGGCAGAGGGGGCCCAGCGGATGGGCACACCAAATAGTGATATCGGTTTTGGGGTGAGATTTCTCCGTGTAAAGTACACTGCTGTGCTTTTCGACGGGTTTACCTCAATCCGCCACTTGTGAAACCAAGCGGCAAGAGCGTGAAGGGCAGCTTGCAGCCTTATACCCACCCGATCGGGAGAATGGCCTCAGACCGCAGCTGTGTCGCCTTTTAAGGTGATGTTGCGTAGACCGCTGCAGACGATCGAATGTGCGCCCCTTTTTTTTCGAATGGACTAATCTTGCTGTTGGCCTCTGAGGCCGTTGCAGCTTAACCGAGCTTTTGGCGAGCGCAGAAGGCGCTCAGCCCTGTAATTTTTTTGATGAGGCAACTAGCGCAAGGGCACCACTTAGGTACGAACCTCGGCTTGGGCTGTTGCCGGGACGGGGATGGGAGAGAAACGCCCGGATACGTGCTTGTACCTCGTATAGGCGGCGACTGAAGGGACTCGTCGACCTCGCCGGCGAGGTCGGTGTATTTGTGGAGTGTTTGCTCTGTTTAATGTGGATGACTCTTCCGCATTAGCGGAAGTGATTTCGTCATCCGGGTCTCCGAGAACGTGTCTAGGACGACGGAGGATTTTTCTGTGTTTGGACGGGGAATGGCCTCAGACCGCAGCTGTGTCGCCTTTTAAGGCGATGTTGCGTAGACCGGTGCAGACCATCGAATATGCGCCACTTTTTTTTTCGAATGGTCTAATCTCGCTGTTGGCCTCTGAGGCCGTTGCAGCTTAACCGAGCTTTTGGCGAGCGCAGAAGGCGCTCAGCCCTGTAAATTTTTTGATGAGGCAACTAGCGCAAGGGCACCACTTAGGTACGAACCTCGGCTTGGACGAACGGGGATAGGAGAGGAACGCCCGGGTACCTGCTTGTACCTCGTATAGGCGGCGACTGTAGGAACTCGTCGACCTCGCCGGCGAGGTCGGTGTATTTGTGAAGTGTTTGCTTTGTCTAATGTGGATGACTCTTCTGCATTAGCGGAAGTGATTTCGTCATCCGGGTCTCCGAGAACGTGTCTCGGACGACGGAGGGTTTAAATGCGTACCGCTTGCCATTGCACCGCCTTTTATAGTTTTTAGTCACTTCACTTTTTATCACAAGTTAATTTTTACTATATTTAATTTTAATACTATTTATTATCCGCGCCGATATACAGGTATATATATATATCGGCGCGTATAATATAATTAATAATATATTATATATATATATATATTTGATATTATATATATATATTGGACGAAGGCGATTACAGAGTGATGGCCAAGGGATGCTCGTAGACCAAGAAGCAGACCACCCGCCCGATGGTCGAATGATATTGAAAGCGTAGCTGGGTGTCAATGGATGAGACTCGCAAGGGATCGGAAAGAATGGCGTAATAAAGAGGAGGCCTATACCCAACACTGGGTGCAAACAGGCTGAGATGATAATGATGATGATATTTAATATAATATATTCGTAGGTATACTAAAAAATATGATAAAGTTTTAATCCTAATACATAAAATACTTATAAAATATGTGTACCTGAATGTATCCTCTAAAGTACACCGCACTCCGTATCTTCGTAAATTTCGCTCCATCCAAAGGTTGGAAGAGATCGCTTTCAGCGATAAGGTCGCCCACTGTATTGCCCTATTTATTCTAGTCTAGTACTTATTTTTGTAGGTAAGTCAATAAAAAGTTATGTTATCTTATTATTTTGAAGAAAATCTGTGCTGAGTCGGCTTAGTTGTTATGATTTTCAGTCCGTGTCGGGCCACTGCTAGGCGTAGCCCTCACTTTGTATATAACCACTTTGTGCTATACTACGTGTTTTGTTATTGTACGACATTAAATGAAAACACGGATAGGGATAAGGCTAAGGGCTTGGCTATTGTTGTAAAATAGGTTTTTTTCAAATTAATTACCATAGAAAATTGAATTCCACCAACCTTCATTTCAAGTCCTAAAATATCGATGAATCAGCCGGTGTAGGATAAGTAGAACTAAATAAATATTGCAGGACATTTCACACAACGCTATCTAGCCCAAAACTAAGCAGAGCTTGTACTATGGAAACCAGATAACTGATAGATTACTTATAAACACTATTTTTTGTAAATACATACTTTTAATATATAGAGAAACAACCAGACCCGGAACAAATATCTGTAGATCATGCGAATATTTGTTCCGCCGCAGGAATCGAACCCGCTACCTCCTGCCTCTCAGCCGGCTATTCGCCCACTGCACCACGGAGGTCGTCAAATCATATGCATTCATCATGTAAGTAAGTATGTACATTATTGTACATGTTAAACTGACTAAGCGCCATCATCGCAAAGGCGCCGCCGATTCAAGTTAAACATTTTTTATTGGAAATGTATCGATTGATTAATAAATAGCCTTGCTACCGGTATTAGGCCCACCTCTAAAATCAGTTATTACTATTCTGGATGTATGTCTTAAATTAATGTCGTAATTAACAAAATAGGTTGTATATACTGTTACCATCTTTGGCACGGAGCTCCAAAGTACCAATTGCTTTGTTTTGACTCCCTTCAGAGAAGAGCCATTAGAATCATCGCTGATCCCAAACTCGCCGACAGGCTGGAACCGCTGAGTCAACGCCGTGACATCGGATTGCTCAGTGTATTCTACCGCCTGTTTAATGGAGAATGTTCTGAGGAGCTATTTGATCTCATCCCGTCGTCGAGATTTTACCACCGCACTTCTCGACAACGTAATAAGGCTCATCCACATATAATCGACAATTGGGTATCACGCACCACACGCTTCACGCGATCTTTTCTACCCCATACTTGCAAGATCTGAGGTTTTCCCATTAGGCTACGACATGGCACGCTTCAAGAGAAATGTAAAGAGGTTTCTACAGTGTAGGGAACGCATCGACAGTACCCCGGGTGTTGCCGGTGTCAATAGGCGACGGTGACCGCTTACCATCAGGTGGGCCGTAAGCCTGTTTCCCCACAAATAACATAAAAAAAAATATAGTCCATTGTGTGTATATGTCACCAGCTCACTTTGTGGCGTAGCTACTCGTCCTGATCACAGGATCCGTTTATCCAGTCTGGGCCATATGCGATACATGGCCTTAATTTTGTGTTGTCGTATTACCAATAATGCGTTTTTTTTCTTTTTTTATGGGTAGAACCACTCCATCTTCAGTAAATGTTCTGAAGTTTGTATGTCATTTGGCTTTCAACCTTTGAGTTTATCTGTTACTGTCAGCTAATCAGTGATAAATTTAGGGTAAAAAGGTATAAATTAACAGAGCTTCAACGTAATTGGTTGATGGCATGAGCTTTTATTTTAAAGGGCATTAAAACGGAATTTAAATACACAGTAGAGTTTGATGCAATCAGTATATAAACATTACGTAGAGATAATTTAAAGATTCTACTGTTGTCAGGGCTATTTATATGACTGCTGAGTTACACAGTAAAAATCATTCAGCTTGGTTACTATGATCCTACCTGTATTTAATTTAATAGTTAATCTATTTCTTGTAAAGTTTTTCTATTGATCCTATTGTGGCCTGGAAGTGATACCACAGGAAAAGTTATTGAGCTTGTTTACTATGGAATCAGATTAATGCATGCGAAGTTGTGTTAAGACAACATGACTCTCTCATCATTACTTTTAAGGTGATTTATGATCTGAAATTGTGATCTACTTGTTTTTAGGGTTTCTTTTTGCCCAACTCTGGATAGACCATTTTCAATATCATCGATTTTAATGAATACATGAGCTGTTCATTTTCTCAACTGCATGAGTGAGTAGTATCTACTGTAACCAATTGTTTTTCCAATGTTCTGCTTAGTTATAATTAGTTTATTTTTATTTATTTCTATTGTTAACTGATGTTTGTAATATATTTTTGACACATGAATATATGTGTCCTGCCCATTCTTACTTACGGTTCCGAGACATGGCCGCTCACAAAGGAATACATGCATAAGATAGAGTAGCTCAACGGGCAATGGAGCGTGCCATGCTCGGTATATCACTCTTGGACCACATACCCAATGTAGAAATCCGACGTCGCACAAAGGTTGTGAACGTGGGTATGAGGATCGCAGGGCTGAAGTGGAGATGGGCTGGACACTTGGCTAGGAGGGATGACGGGCGTTGGACGAAGGCGATTACAGAGTGGTGGCCAAAGGATGCTCGTAGACCAAGAGGCAGACCACCCGCCCGATGGTCGAATGATATTGAGAGCGTATCTGGGTGTCAATGGATGAGACTCGCAAGGGATCGGAAAGAATGGCGTAATAAAGAGGAGGCCTATGCCCAACAGTGGGTGCAAACAGGCTGAGATGATGATGATGATGATATCAATATTATGCAATGTAATGAAATTGTGAATAAATGAATATTTAATATCAATTTATTTTAAGATCAAAAATCTTTGATCTAAGCGCAGCGTAGGACGGTGCCCCGCTAGATGGAAAGACAACCTGTTACACTATGCTGGGAGACGAACAGCTGTAGGCTGTTCAAGATTAGTGGGAGATTTCTGGGGAGGTCGTATGTTCAGCAGTGGCATTATGATTATGAGTTGTTACTGTTTAGTAGAATCTTATACTGTGCCACGAAAAGGACTGTTTTATAAAGTTATCGATTAGATTTGGTTTCGTGAGCGTTACCTTGGGTTTGTCACGTGATCCAGTTTGACCTAGTTGTAGTGTAGGTACTGTTCAACTGACATTTTGTTTGTTTTCTGATGCAGTTGAATATGGCATGTATTTAAATGATAATTTTAATTTTGCAAAAACACCAAGAAAAAAATAAAAACAGCCATCTTTTTAAATGATTGATCCTCTTTGTGAGACATAAAATAAATCAAACAAACGATACTAGAATGTGATGTGATGGAACTGGATGTGGGAAGAAAACAGCTCTGTGACAAAATAATAAAAAAATAATATTAATATAACGTTCTGTACTTGCATTGGCATTAAAATGTTCTATTACCTTAATTAAAGTTTCAATACAAAAACCTTATTGCCACTGTGTAAATAAGTGGCGAAAACATGGAAATATGCCGATTTAGGGATAAGCCCTCATAATCTGTTTGGAGCTACGCAAAAAATGTTTGAGATATAGAAATTAAGTTTGACAAATCCATGTTGGGTCCCAAAACTAAGAGAAAAGGGCATTTAATAATAAAGTTCGATACATTTTTAACTTTGGCGGCACTTAACAACCGCCAAATCTGTAGCTGCGGTGGCGTTAATACGTAGTAATAGTACCCATTTGGTACTTACGTATTAACGCCACCGTAGTTTTTTGGGGTGGGCTCTTGCCAGAACTCTCGCGTAGTCGCCCCTGTGTGTCGCTTCACCCACTCAACCTTCATTCCGCTACGGAGGTCAGCGGCTCGCTTTGCTCGCCACCTACCCCCTTCGCTCCGCTTGGTTTCGCGGACTTGCTCCAATCAGGACCTTCTACGCGAGCTTCTGGCTCCACGCTTTTTTATAACACTCTAGGGGTGTCACGCACAAGACTGCCTAGAGTCGGCGTGCTCAGTGTCGGTTCTCCCACTCATCTAAACCAATCATTAAAAAATGGGATCAAATATTATTATTGAATACCAAATATTTTTTAAGAGTACACATTTACAATAGATCAATTAGATTCTTGAGGATCAAACAATATTGTCGCGTTTAATAGTTCGGCACTATGATCGTTATATTAAAAAAAATTATACGACTTCGAGATAGAACAAACATATGGCCCACGTTATGTTATGAGGTAAACATCGCCTATAACAAAGTATTGTCTCGTAGGTAACGCACCGTAGGGACTTGCCCTACGATGTACTGCCCTGTGTCCATCAACTTACATACAGCATACTTACATAGGCATACAGGTGTAAAGCCTCATGTGCCTGTTATTTGACTGACAGCCATACCCTTCAAACCGGAACACAGCAATGTTAATTGGACATTAACAAATATCTAATGCTGGACATTTCACACAGTGCTAACTAGCCCCAAACTAAGCAATGCTTGTACCATCGGCACCAGATTACTGATAAAATACTTATTTATATACATATTTTTTAGGAAATACGCACTTATTATCATAGAACAAACATCTATAGACCATCCAAACATTTGTCCCACAGCGGAAATCAAAACCGCAACCTTCTGCATTTAGATGGCTATTCGCACTGCGCCACTGAGGTCTTCTTGTATCTTGCTTGTTCCCTGAACTATGGGCTGTAAATACCTAAGTGCAAAAGCTACCAAAATATAAAAGGTCATTGTATTGTCACAACACAATACTCTCGTTGCATGTGTTAGTATGTCACAGAGAAAAACTTTACCGCACAGATTTACATAAAGTTTATCTGTGCGGCCTCGCCATTGCCAGACATTTTAGTGCTAACTTTATCTACAATCCCACTTTTAAACTGTGAATTCTTGTTTCGTTTATTTTGCAGAAAATAGAGTGAAAATAGAGCTGAGTAGGATTTTTCGTGGGTGAAATAAATTAATAAAATATGCTGGACTTTTTACATAGCGCTATCTTGTCTCTAACTATAGAAGCTATAGATATATATAATTTTAACATCCTACTATTATTATAAACGCGAAAGTTTGTATGTATGGATGTTTGTTCCTCTTTCAAGCAAAAACTACAGAATGGATTTTATTGAAATTTCACAATAATAAAGCTTAAACGTTAGAATAACACATAGGCTATAATTTTTAAAAATAATGTGTAAATTGTCCAAAATATAACGATAATTGTCAAGTGAGTCGGAAAAAATCTGCCATCTGCGAGCTATTCTGGCGTACGCTGCAAAAACTGTAGAGTTTACACGTAAATAATGTATAAGAGAAATGTTTATCTTAATTAGTCCTACAAAAAAGTCCGCGACATCATATATCCAGCTTTTATGAGTAAGCCATTATCGCCAAAACAGTAAACCATAAATCCAATAAAAATTGTTAACATACTCGTATTTCTAATGCACATTTGGTAGTAACAAATTGATTTTTATATTTAAATCAATACTTTTATTAAACTTCATATTTTACACTGCATCATTAAGACGGTAATTACTATTTTAATAGTTACGACGATTTTCGATATTAATTAGTATGTAGCTATAATTTTAAATTAAATAAATAATATATAAATTGAATAGGCAAGTATTGCATTCTGTCTGTCTGTTACGCCTTCACAAGTAATCCGCAGAACCAATTTTGATACTCGAAGCTACTCGAAGTACTTGCTAATCCTGCGCAGACGAAGTCGCGGGTACCAGCTAGTACTTCAATAAAACAAGGAGGTTCTCAATTCGTCGGAAACTTTTTGTGTTTCCCGATTACTCGAAGACGCCTGGGCCGATTCGACAAATTATTTTATTGTTTAAAAGGGTATAGTTCCCAGGTGGTCCCATTGACACCAAGTCAGGATCTGATGATGGGATCCCAAAAAAATCGAGGGCAACCCTCAAACTTTATATTACCTCAGAACTTCGTCATTTATCGACTTATTTAGAAAATTCTTATATTATTTGAAAGGTTATACTTTCATATTGGTCTCATAGAAATTTCATGAAAATCAGTTATGTAGTTTGGTTAAATCAATTGTATTATGTTAAAAAAGTTACTTGTTTATTGTCAATACCTACATCCATACTAATGTAATTGTAACCTCCGGAAATACTAATCCAATTTTGAGCAATATTTTTACGAATAAGAAGGTACATTCTCCCGGAGTGGCATAGGATATAATAATAATGACGAATTATATTTTTGAGACCATAAATAATCTAACATGATTTTTTTTAATCTAATAAACATTATTTTTGAGTTTTTGTTCCTAACAAATAAGTACTTGGATGCATTGACCGGGCCGGGTCATTGAATTAGTTTAAATTGAAACACCGTATGTAGAGAAACACCAAGACCTAAAACATATCTAGGTACCTAGATACCTACCTACCTCAGCCTTGAGCATCGTCGAAAGGTTGCAAGCCTCTGGGTTTTTTATCGGATACATTTCGGAGAGTGTGCTGCAGAGCTTTTCAATCTGATCCCATCGTCCCCATTCTATCATCGGACAACCAGACGCTCCGCGGTGCGCCACCGCTACATGGTAGACATACCTCCCATACGCACAAAACGGTACTCTTCCACCTTTATTATGCGCACCGCCAAGAAGTGGACCGCCTTGCCTGAATCTGTGTTCCCTGATAACTACAACCTAGGAGTCTTCCAGTCGCGAGTGAATAGGTGTCTTCTAGGCTAGCGTGTACCATCTTAGACTCCATCATCGCTTACCATCAGGCGAGATCGTGGTCAAGCGCTAGGCTATAATTTATAAAAAAAACATCTATATCATTAGTACCTATAGAAGATATTCTGACCAAGATGAAGCATGAACTATAACTTATAACCAGCAATAATATTTGTTTTTTTATTATTTACCTAATCGATGTAGACCTACGAGAAAGAGCAACACCAAACTTTTATCCAAACTTGTGACCGACTTCAGATAACAGTAAAAACCAAACTACTCTATCAATTTTAATGAAATTTCCATGAGATCAATATAAAAGTATATCCTTACCAATAAAAAAACTAATTTTCCAAATCAGTTAATATACCGTAGGTAACGGAGTTCTGAGCTAACAAACATAACATATAAATTAAACAAATTTAAGACTTATATGGTTATCTCATGGATGCCATTGTCAGAACTGGATCAAATGGAAATGGGACCACACGGGAAGCACCAGCTTTCAAATAAAAAAAGTCATCAAAATCAGTTCACCCAGTCGAAAGTTCTGAGGTAACAAACTAAAAAAATACAGTCGAATTGAGAACCTTCTCCTTTTTTAAAATCCGTTAAAAATAACACTAAATTAGTAGTGCCACTAGGCCAAGCTTTACCTTTTAGGAAATATTTTGGATGCCTTATTTCAATTTCGACACATTTTGCCTATAGTCATGTCCATTCATGCATTCCCAATGAGAGTATAAAATCATGGCAATAATTTATCTTTGGTTACATCAGTAGTACGCAGCGCCACAGCGCGACGTTTGAATGATAGATGGCCGTGGTTAACGGTAAATATCAACGAACCATGCTCGATTGCTCATATGAAATACAAAACATTAATGCCACTGATCTCCAACTAGAGTTACCAACTTTTTTTCTATCAAATATAGTATTTTCGAAGCTGTTACTTCTAAAAATATAGTAGATGGTAAAACAATGAAAAAAATATAGTAGGTGGTTAAATAATTTATTTTTAAAATTATTATTTTATGCTGCTCTGAGCCTTAATAATTAAGATAAGATAAGATAACTCTTTATTGTACACCAAAGTAAAATACAGAACATAATTCTTACAAATAGATTTAGTACAATGGGCGGTCTTATCGCTAAAAGCGATTAAAATTAAATTAAATTAAATTATTAAATTAAATTAAATTAAATTTTTATTTTTAAGCAAGCATTCATATGCTTCATGGCAGTCCAAATTTAAATTGAAAAACACCATTAATTCTGCTTTTATTGAATTCAAACTGGCCATGTTACGCTCATCTCTCCATTTCGTCTTCATGACAAGTCAAGGCAAGTCTGAATTATTTAAGAAAAGAACTTATTGCCATTTTTCAACAGTTGATTAAGTAGATTTTTTTGGTCAGTACGTACAATGTCCAAAATTTTGATTGATTTCTGAGTGCAAATTGTTAAAATTAATTTTTAGTTTCTCAGCACTTTCTAATTTTAGAGCGGAGGAGGCTTTAAAAAAAGATGCTACATTCCGTTTTACGCAAAATATAGTAGTTTCACCTACTATATATTTTTTAAATACAGTATTTGATCCAATAATATAACAGGATACTATATATTATAGTAGGGTTGGCAACCCTATCGCCAGCCCATTATCATTTGGGTTGGCATCTGTTCTGCCTTATTTATTCGTTATCATAAACGGTAATATCTCTCATATCTGGGTTCTCGAGTGGAGACCACGTACGAAAGCACAGGGTAGGTTGGCTCCCCACTAGATGTTGATAACTGTACTAGCTGACCAATCCACAGCACGCGTAGTTTTTTAATAAAAACATTACCCTCCTTCTTCGCAGTTGGGTTAAAAGTAGCCTGTGTCACCCGGAGATAGTGTAGCTTCCCAACAGTGCAATATTTTTTTAAATCGGTCCAGTAGTTTCGGAGCCTATTCAATACAAACAAACAAACAAATCTTTCCTCTTTATAATATTATGAAGTTTTTTGTAGATATTGATATGTTCTTTAATATTGTAGAACATACTTTTGTTCTATCATTAATAGTTTCTGCAGCGCATGCGACGAAATACATTTTAGGGCACTTTTTTACACCTTGGGTTACGTTACTAAGTTTTAGTAAAGATCCCTAATCCTTTTCTAGCAATAAATATAGCCTATGTCACTCAAGGTGAATGTAGCTTTCCAATGGTGAAATAATTTTGAAAATCGGCAAATTAGTTTTTGAGTTTATTCATTACAAACATACAAACAAAAACACAAATCTTTCCTCTTTATAATATTGTTAGTATTAGTATTGTAGTAGTACATGGCGTCCCACGGCTATGCCACATGGAGGGAAAGTACCTTGAGTATTGTAGATGGAACATTTTATTGAAAGAAGACATTATTTTAATTTAAAAAATAATTTAAACTGCATTCATAGATTTTTAAATAATTACATGGTTGAACCGGGAATCGAACCCGCTACACGAGAAAAAAAATACCCTTTGTGTTTTTATCATACCGATCGAAAGGCTTCATTATAAGTATTATTTTTTGCTAAATAATATAGTGTCAGAAATAAAAGAAAGACCATGAATTTTAACATTTGATGTGAAATTTTGTTCAGAATGAAAAATGAAAAGCTGACGTTGCCGTAAGGACATACAAATGCAAGCCAGAAATGCGGCTGGCCGATCATAAAGAAATAATTCAAAAATGTGTTCCATTTTCAAACTTTTATCATTTTGTGCCTGTGATTTTCATTTTTGGATTTTTGCATTGTATTTTGAATTTGTTACATAACCATGGCGTATCAAAATAATTTCAATTTAATGGAAGGATACTTTTTGAACCACAAAAACATAACATTAGCCTTAGAATGGTACCGCGAAAAATATCCCGGTAGAAATACACCATCTCGATTTATTATGAAACGGTTGGTGGATAATCTGATAAATTTAGGAAGTTTCGATCATCGCTTACCACAACCACGGCACCAAATGACAAACACTATAGATGAACTCGACATTTTGATATACTTTGAGGCAAATCCTAAAAGTTCAATGAGGGAAGGTGAAGAAGAAATCGGAATTTCGAAAAGCAAAATACACCGTGTACTGAAAATATACAAATTCAAACGTTACGTTGAAGGGCGATTAGTACACAAATTACGGCCGAGTGATGCTGAAAGACGACTTATTTTCTGCCAAGAAATCAAGAGGCTCATCCTAGAGGATCAGTATTTTCTGAATAATATTATCTGGTCAGACGAGACAAACTTTAGCAAAAATGGTATGTACAACCGACACAATAATCGCATTTGGCCCAGGAAGAATCCCTTACGTATCCGCGAGACTAATAATCAAGTGCGTTTTTCGTTCAACTGTTGGTGTGGGATTCTAAAAAACAGGGTCCTCTTAGTACATTTTTACGAAGGACATCTGAATACCGAAAGGTATTTAGAAATACTTGAGATTTTAAGAAGTGAGATAAATAATCTTCCGGTTGCAGAACGACGAAATCTTACTTTTCAGCAAGATGGAGCTCCGGCTCATAACAGTCACAGAACAAGGGGCTATCTCAATGAAAACTTTCTTTCCTGGATCGGGACAAATGGACAAATAAGATGGCCGCCGAGATCCCCAGATCTCTCTCCGTTAGATTTTTTTTATGGGGCTATGTAAAAAAAATAGTTTACAAGAACCAGTATGAAAGAGTCCACGAGCTACAAGCAAAACTAAGACGTATTATTTTAAATATCCACCATAACATCATCAAAAAATCGACAGGGAGCGAAATAATTAAAAGAGTGCGACTTTGTATTCAACACAATGGGACTCATTTTGAGCACTTGATAAATTAAATTAATTAATTTTGAATTAACAATGTTAAAATTCATGATCTTCCTTTTATTTCTGACACTTTTATTCTGACTTTTATTTCCACTTATTTAGCAAAAAATAATCATTATGATGAAGCCTTTCGATAGGTATGATAAAACTACAGGGTAGTTTTTTTTCTCGTGTAGCGGGTTCGATGCCCGGTTCAACGTAATTATGTAATTATTAAAAAATCTATGAATGCAGTTTAAATTGTTTTTTAAATTAAAATAATGTCTTCTTTCAGTAAAATGTTCCATCTACAATATTCAAGGTAATTTCCCTCCTTGTGGCATAGCCGTGGAACGCCCTGTATATGTATAGATAAGTATAGATAATCATCAAAAAATCAATAGGTATATTGTATTTTAACGACTTCAACAAAAGGAAGAGTTTCTCAATTTGTCGGGATCTTTTTATTTTGTTTTTTTATGTAAGTATGTTCTCCGATTACTCACCCAACTTCCGTGGCGCAGTGGGCGAATAGCCGGCTGAGACGCAGGAGGTAGCGGGTTCGATTCCCGCCGCGGAACGAATGTTTGCATGATCTACATATATTTGTTCCAGAGGGCTTAGCCAAGTTACATTCGATTAGCGATGACGCTAGTCGATCAGTCCGAAAATGTATGGGATTTGACACATGCAATGGAAATATCACGTGATATATCGACAACAAACCTATGTAAAAATCGAATCGATTCGAAGAGAATGTAACTTGGCTACGGGCCCTGGTCTGGTTGTTTCTCTATATATTATAAGTATGTATTTACAAAACAAAAAAGTATGTAAGTGTTCTATCAGTTATCTGGTTCCCATAGTACAAGCTCTGCTTAGTTTGGGGCTAGATAGCGCTGTGTCAAACGTCCAGCAATATTTATTTATTTACTCGAAGATACCTGGATCGATTCGAGAAATTAATTTTTTGTTTAAACGGTACTTCTCAGGTGGTTCCATTGGCACCAAGTCAGGATCTAATGACAAGATCCTAAAAAAATCAAGGGAAACCCTCAAATTTTATAGGGACGCAATTCGGTTTTATGCTGTTACCTCAGAACTCGGTCATTTATTCACCGATTTTGAAAGTTCTTATTTTATTTGAAAGGATATACTTTCATATTGGCCTCGTAGAAATTTCATTACAATCAGTTGAGTTGTTTGGATAAGTTGGTTATATTTTTGTTAAAAAGTTACTTGTATAGGTTATGTTTATGCCTTCTTTTGAGTTTAATTTATCTTTTGCATCCAAAGGTTGTCGGGAATAAATCGCTTTTAATACTAACTGTATTTTTATTTGGTGTGCATTAATCTATCTACCTAGATGGAAAGAAGTCCCGTTAAAGTATGGTGGGAGTTGCTGGGCGCAGGCCACATAGGATTGGTCGCTCTGGAAATCAATGGGAAAGGCCTCTATGCACCAGTCAATGTATATGACTGATATATTGTTGATAATGTCACCTTGATCGATGGTTACTATATCCGCTTAATTGTTTGTGAACTTGGATCATTAGTCACTGCCAACTGCCCCATCTCTTTTTAAGTTTATACATTTGTCTCGTCTCGCTTGTTTAAAAAGATATGTAAACGCGATATCCTATGTACAAATTTAGTTGAAACTCAATCTTAATTAAACCATACTTTGAGATCAGTTTGATTGAGACAAGGCTGTACAATTTACTTTTCGCATGAAAGCCAGCATTTATTTAATTGTGTTGTAGATAGCAATCTAGCTATTCACAGTTAGATGTAGCATAATTTCGATCCATGTTCTTGTAAAAAGACAAGCTCTATTGCGGTCCACCTGACCGCTCGTTTGTTTCCAGTTTGTCGGCTCATGGCTTTTTTAACTGGATTAAGCAGTAAGACAAATATATGTCGGAATTCGGGAATTCCAACGTTTTATTTTTACTAAAAAAACATTTAGGAAACTGTGTGGACAAAACTTTAGGTAATCGTCTGTTATTCTAGTATTTTTCAAACATTCGCGATTACTGTACATAATTAGTAATTAAAACGGGTAATTATAGCGTATGTACCTTTATAGGGTTCCGTTGCCAAATGGCAAAAAACGGAACCCTTCCCCGTCTGTCTGTCCGTCCGTATGTCACAACCACTTTTTTCCGAAACTATGAGAACTTTACTGTTGAAACTTGGTAAGTAGATGTATTCTGTGAACCGCATTAAGATTTTCACACAAAAATAGAAAAAAAAATTTGGGGGGTTCCCATACTTAGAACTGAAACTCAAAGTTTTTTTTTAATCAAACCCATACGTGTAGGGTATTTATGGATAGGTCTTTAAAAATTATATTGAGGTTTCTAATATAATTTTTTTCTAAACCGAATAGACTGCGTGAGAGATACTTTCAAAGTGGTAAAATGTGCCCCCCCCCCCCTGTAACTTCTAAAATAAGCGAATAATAAAACTAAAAAAATATATTTTGTTTGTTGTTGAAGTTTGCATGGTAATGTACATCATTACCATGCAAACTTCAACCGAAAATTGGTTTGAACGAGATCTAGTAAGTAGTTTTTTAATACGTCAAAAATCGTAAACAGCAATTTACCTTTCATTCAATTAACTCAAATATAAAAAGAGTTACGACGAACTACAAGAACTTTTATATTATGTTACTTGCTGATACGGAACCCTTCATGGGCGAGTCCAACTCGTACTTGGCCGCTTTTTTATTTTTTATCCCGACGTTTCCACGCGATAAATACCCGTTTTAATCTGTAATTACACAATCTGTTAAATAAATGTTCGTTTTTAAATTTTTGATTAAACTTTGTCTGCTTTCGTGTGCATAATAATAGAAAGCTGGACCACGACTGAGACCTTAAAATTATACTTTTCATCACCTACATCATAGCAGGCATTGTACGTCCACTGTTGAATATACCTAAGCTTTGTAGAGTGACGACTACCAGCAACTACTTTCCATTGCATGATCTTTACTCGAGCACTTTTCAGCCCTAACTTCTCTGAGTTACGTGGCAAGTCCTTTGCCCGTTTAATTTGCTAGTCCTCTGCTTATTATTCTACAGTGTTTATTATCATAGTTGAAGACGTGAGTTAATGAAGGTGTTATGATATCACCATAGCTATTTCTGCCGCCAAGCTGCATTGCTGTGTTTCGGTTTGAAGGGTATGGTTGCCGGTGAAATTGCGGGCACACTAGGCTTTACCTGTATGCATCAAGTTGATGGACGTAGGGCAGTGTATCGCGTAGGGCACATTTCTAAGGTACGTGAGCTACGAGGCAATTGTCTGTTATATGCGATGGTTACCACTTAACATCAGGTAGGGCATAAGCTGGTTTCATCTCCATTAGCATTTAAAAAATTGTGGCACTCCGTGAGTGCCGACAGACTACACTACTAATACTTATACAGAGGTGTCGGTAACGGTAACAGCATCACGAGTTCAATGTTTTTTACCCATATTAAAAATGCCCAACGCGCCTAAAGAAGTTTTCACTACTTATATACAGAAGGGTCAGGAATGGTAACAGTGTCACGAGTTCAATGATTTTTACCCATCTCAAAAAATGCTCAACGCGCCTAAAGAAGTTTTCACTACTTATATACAGAAGTGTCAGGAACGGTAACAGTGTCACGAGTTCAATGTTTTTTACCCATCTCAAAAAATGCCCAACGCGCCTAAAGAAGTTTTCACTACTTATATACAGAAGTGTCAGGAACGGTAACAGTGTCGCGAGTTAAATGATTTTTCCCCATCTCAAAATATGCCCAACTCGCCAGAAGCTTTCACTTGAAAAAATGTTAGTTTTTGGATTTTATAGCTTAAATGAAGGTGTACGTAGTACTACGTACATCAACGAAATAATAAATGTTAAAGATTGAATGAAGGTGCTATGTTCTCATTATTATAAATACGGGATGTATCACGTACCGTCTTATAGGTGTTTCTACCCACAATGTTTCGGTTCAATTCGTGAACCTTCATCAGGGTGAGTGCGATCCGCTCCGAATAACGTCTCGCCTCGCACACCGATACGGTCGAAACACCGATAAGACGGTACGTGATAAATCACGTATTTATAATAATGAATGAAATCAATCACGAAAGTTTTTTAAGTGCTATGTTCTGTTACTGTCTATAATCATAATGTTTGAAGGTGTCATGGTCACTTATTGTTACTGTCAGTCTCAAAATTGTAAAATTAAATTATCTTCAAAAAGCCCAATGTTGTGCCGGCTACTTTTTGCCTGCCGCAGGGGCAATTTATGGAGCAGGGTGGGGATGATATGCAACAATTCCTTTGTCCAACCGTTGACAGCTGTCAATGGCCGGACATTTCCATTTTACTGTTATTATTTATTAAAAAAATCTCAGTAGTATTATTATCAATACTTATCTGATAATTATCTTCAATAAGCCCAATTAAATGCAAGAATCCTTTTGTCAAACAGTTGACAGCTGCCAATGGCGGGACATTTCCAGCCACCTTCATTTGCAATACAAGGAAAAGCCGATGTAATCTCGTTGATTCCCAAAACAATGGAATATGATTTCGGAATCAAAATAAAAGTTAAAATATTTGAAAATACGTTATGAAAACCTAGGATTATGCGGCACATGCTCTGCATTCAGGTGATCTAGTTGTTGATTAAAACGGGTATTTATCGCGTATGTACCTTTTTATTTGATATCCCGACGTTTCGGCTGTGTTGCAACAGTCATGGTCTCGGCTTGACATTGGCAGCTGTCAGCTAATAAATATTGATTTGCAAAAAAACTTAGGTCGCCCGCACAACGCAGTCCCAAATAAAACAGATCACCTGAACACCTGAACTGTACATAATTTTTGATTAAAACGGGTATTTATCGCGTATGTACCTTTTTTATTTGTTATCCCGACGTTTCGGCTGTGTTGCACACGACTATTCAATTTTATTTATTCAATTTTATTTATTCAATTTTTTATTAATATAAAAGGAACATTTCCACTATGAGTCCCAAAAAAATATACCTAAAATAATGTACCTAAATTATAGTCGTTTACATCGTCTAAACTTTTAGTTCCCGCTCAAAAGTTGCACCATTTTAAACATGACAAGTTTGTGCTCATTTCCGCCAGTCACCAGCCCGAAAACGACTGCGGGTCTCAGGACGAATTACTTAATGCCCCTAAAAGGGTTTACAACGCCCCACGGCAATTTCATTCCCTTAACAAAATTCATTCCTTGAACAAAATTATTCAATTAGATACTTGAGCTCCTTCTATTTAAGATTAAGATGTGCCTTTTTTCATTTGCATTATCGTCGAGTCAAAATTGATAAGGTCCCGAAATTCTTCAAATTAGGTTTGGGCAAACAGTTGTCTAATGAAGGTTGGGTAATTTTATTCTGGGCCTCGGTGAATGCCGATGCCTGTGATCCCAATTAAATGATTAGAAATTACTTTATCTCTTCTGATTGCTTTATTGCTTAGATAGAAAAGTGTTCTAAGTCTAGACTTGGCTTAGAACTAGTTTACGTTATCTCCTGGGCAAAGGTTCCATGCGACCCTGAACCAGAAAATGAAAAAATACATATAGTGTACGACGGAATCGATGGATCGAAGGCATTGTTATCGCACAGTCAATAGATGAAGATGACTTAAAAACGGTTCGCTGTTTAAAAATATTGTTAATAAATATTGTTTTTAGGGTTCCGTACCCAAAGGATAAAACGGGACCCTATTACTAATACTCATCTGTTTATCTGTCACCAGGTTGTATCTCATGAACCGTGATAGTTAGACAGTTGAAATTTTCACAAATGATGTATTTCTGTTGCCGCTGTAACATCAAATACAGAATAAAATAAATATTTCAGGGGGTGTCCCTTGCAACAAACGTGATTTTTTTTGCTAAGAGTTGACTATACCTCAGCCCAAACTCAAATTTCACCCCCGCTTCTCCGCACGCCGCTGCACGTCCTATCTCGCCGTGGTTCATATGTTTGCCGGTTTTTTATCATTCAGTCCCTTCATTATCTTGTTGTGTTTATTTCTCATTACTGCGTCTTCACAAAAAAACCAACTAAATATAAATTCTACTTAAGAATTACGTGTTCGTTTGGAGCGGCAAGCGTCACGGGTCTGAACGCCGAGGCCAAACTGAATCGCGGAACGGGCGTCCAGAGCGAATGGTTTCATTAGTGCAAAACTTAGATATTTTCATTTTATGGTAAAATCAAAAGGTATTTTGAAAATTTAAAACACATGTACTCTTATTTATGTTGTGTAGAATTACTGTATAAAGTTTCAAGGTCTAAATTGTAGTATTCATTGCATAAGAACGGTTTTAAGATAAATTTGGAGTTATCTTTGTATATTTTTCTATCGAGAAAATTTTACGGAATCGTGTTTTCACAACACAGACGCTCTAGTACGTATCCTTAACTATAACATATATGAATTATAGATTAAAAGCACACAATTTGTTGAACCAAACATTGTTTCTCAATGAGCGATTTAACGTCTCACCAGGTATAGTACGCCCTTAATATTGATAACGACAACAGTTAGACGTTTGAAATATTCACAGAATATTTAGTTATATATTTACTTTTAAAATAAAACAAATATTCATGGGGGCTACCATAAAACAAACGTGATTTTTTTTGCTCGTTTTTGCTCGATATTTATAATGGCAATATGTAGATGTTTGAAATATTCACATAATATTTAGTTATATATTCAATTTAAAAATTCATAAGTAAATTAAAATATAACAAATATTTAAGTGGGGTTCTCATACAACAGACAAGATTTTTTTGCCGTTTTTATAGATTAATGTATGAAACCCTTCGTGCGCGAGTCCGACTCGCACTTGGCCGGTTTTTTATTCCCACTTGCAGGTGCTTAAGAATACTATAACTTAAAAAATACAGAGTGACATGATCTAAGTTGTTCATTGTTCTTGGCCTGCTCGGTTAGTTTAGCTCAGGCCTACAGTAAATTCCTACTCATACAAACCGCGTGCGGACAGGCCGCTGCGCCTGTAGAAGTTTATATAGGTCAGGGGTGTCCCTTAGATAAGATTTATAATCGCACGAGGGAAAAGATTAGTGGCATCTCGTTTCTACCTCAGTACCTATCCTTTGGTATGCTTAAAGATAAGTGAAACCAGTATGTGATGCTGAACACAATATGCAGAATGAAATAAGCAGAAAACTTCAGCAGAAATTGCGAATTCAAAGCGATGTGGAGTGTTGAACCGAGGAGTTCTTATCACATTTATTACTCAGGGAGTTCACATACGGCGACTTTTTGAAGCGATACTGTGTAGCGTTTTGTAAACGCCCATAACTGTACAAAATAAAAAATAAAAAAATGATTTTGGAATGTGTAAATCAATCTCTTTGTTATGATACCCCCTAGGGATCCTATTATGAAATTTAATGCACAACAGTTTGGCTCTTTTGGCCGTAAAAATGAGATGATTTTTGTAGTAGACCTGCCTCTATTGCTAGAGGCAGGTAAGTATTATTTATAACTGAACTAAACAAACCGATACGCTCAGTAGTTGCTGAGGTAATTAGTTGTGACATAGGGACGGACGGAATAAGTACCACCTTAACGGAGTTCCCTTTTTACCATTTTGGTCTGGGAACCTAAACAGAATTTCGGTCGAATTTCGACCACTGTGCGGGCAACTAGTATATTAATTACTTGCTGATCAATCCGCAGCTTTGCACGCGTAGTTTTTTAATAAAAACATTACCCTTCTTCTCCGCAGTTGAGTAAAAAGTAGCCTGTGGCACCAGGAGATAGTGTAGCTTCCTAACAGCGAAAGATTTTTTTAAATCGGTCCAGTATTGTCGTAGTCTATTCAATACAAACAAACAAACAAACCAATCTTTCCTCTTTATAATATTACTAAGTTTTTTGTAGATATTGATGTGTTATTTAATATTGTAGAACATACTTTTGTTCTATCATCAATAGTTTCCGCAGCGCATGCGACGACAGACGTTTTATGGCACTTTTTTACACCTTGGGTTACGTTACTTAAGTTTTAGTAACGATCCTTAATCTTTTCTTGCAATAAATATTGCTGATGTCACTCAGGGTGAATGTGGCTTTCCAATGGTGATAGAGTTTTTGAAATCGGCAGAGTAGTTTTTGAGTTTATTCATTACAAACATATACACAAAAATACAAATCTTTCCTCGTTATAATATTGGTATCGACTAGCTGACCAATCCGCAGCTTCACACGAGTAAATTTTCAATAAAAACATTACCCTCCTTTTGCGCAGTAGAGTAAAAAGTAGCCTATGTCACCCGGGGATAGTGTAGCTTACCAACAGTGAAAGAATTTTTTAAATCGGTCCACTAGTTTCGGAGCCTATTCAATACAAACAAACAAATCGTTCCTCTTTATAATATTAGTATAGAAGTATAGATAATGCCATAGTCGCCTCCAATCTGTATGGCGAACGAGAGGGAAGCTCGTCGCTAGCTTTGTCTCTGCGTAGTACCATCGTGAAACTAGCGAATGGAATAGTATTTTTTTTAACTATAAATAAATAATAAATAAAATAAATAGGCATTTATTCATATTTTACATTTTTAAACTTAGATACATAGGTTAGATGACTAATTGTTGTCATCTGTGGTTGGCATAAGCCTCCTCCAATTCCTTCCATTTCTCTCTAAAGCTGTTCGTGTCCACAGTTTACATCCCGTATTTTCGATATCGTCTTTCCAACGTTTGTGTTGTCTTCCTCTACTTCTTTTTCCATTTCTTGGGTACCTAACTGTAACTCTCTTGCTCCACTTATCAACACCTACGAGTATGCCTGCCCATCTCCATTTTAGTGTTTTCGTTTTAGTTATCACGTCAGTCACGTACATAGGTCTCGCTGCGTATGGCTGCGTTTCGCTTTCTGTCTCTCCTCCTGACGCCCAACATACTTCTCTCCATCGCGTGTTGGCAGACCGAAAGCTTACAAAATTGTGTATTCGCGAGGGTCAAATTTTGGCATCCATATGTAAATACAGACAGAATACAGGACTGGTTTTTTGTTTGTTTGTTCCGCCTGATTTTCTTCCGACATCGGAGACTTTTTAGGCTAACATTTTGTACGTAACTGTTTCCTCTGTTGTTTAGCGATCAGTGCAATCTGCATCTAAATAACCAAATATTTTTTATAACTTATATGTTTCAGCTTGATACTGAAGTCTTTGTTTTTGTCAGCGCTTGCTTACATAATTACTAATGTGAAACGGGTATTTGTCGCTTACTTACCTTTTTATTTATCATCCCGACGTTTTGACTACGTTGCAATAGCCGTGGTCGCGGTCAGATTGTAGTATCTACTGACTGCGCCAACGCGGTAAATATGATAAATGATGATTTAGTCCAGGTATATCAGTGGTCAGAGTCTTAGTCCTTAACCCAAAAAAATCAAAGTATATAATGACCGGTACTAAAGTTAATTTGTAAAAACTATCAGATTATCACATTAATATTTCGATTAACGGGGAATCCGTTGACTATGTAAAGGAAGCAAAAAGACTTGGACTGACTCTTGACCCTCATCTCCGTTTTGAAGGGCATGTGGCTGATGGGGTTCGTAATAGTTTTTACAGAATAAAGCTCCTCTACAAAATACAACCCTATTTAAGTGAGGATGTTAGCATCACCTTAAGTGAATCTTTAGTGCTTTCTAGATTGAATTATTGTGACGTAGTTTATGGGACGTGCTTGTTGGCTCGGACTGAAAGATTAATACAGCGGGTTCAAAACGCCTGTGCGCGTTTTTGTTTCCACATTACCCTTCGCAAACATGTCACTCCTTACCTAAATTCTTCAAACATGCTAAAAATGAAAGCCCGCAGGCTCTTGCACCTCGCATTTCTGCTCTTTGGTATTGTTTCTAATGAAATACCTGTTTACCTTTACGATAAGCTCAAATGGGTTCAAGAATGGTCTCGCTACCAAAAGCGAGTCTGTACTCATGTGTTTTTGACACCTAGACACAAATCTGTCGCATTTCGTGGGTCCTTTAGGTTTGCAGCTTCTCAGTGCTGGAACGACCTGCCGCCACCTTTACGTGCCCTGAAAACAGTAACTTCTTTTAAATTTGCGCTGAAGAAAGAACTTCTAACGCTACAAAAGCGCTCATAGCTTACCTTACTTTACATAGGCATAGAGCGCTGGCCTTTCAGTCACACAGGAAACTGTGTAGGTAGTATTTTTCTCCTTCTTGTTGCACTGCCCACAAACACTACACACACTCCACACTCTCTGCTCACTCGTCTTCTGGTCCTGGCTGTTGCCTCCAGTATATATTTCTTGAAGGTTCACTCCTGTTCGCCTTCCGTGCGCCTTTATCGAGCGTATTTTCTTTAGGCAAACCTTTCTGGAACTAGTTCATATCCCTCTACCTCTTCCTCCTTCTCCTCCCTGCCTCATGTTCTTCCTCGTACGGGCCTATGTACGGCGATATCACAACGCAGACGGAGCACCATTATGTACAATCAAAGGTAGTTTTATTTTGGTTGGACTAAAGCGCGTCTTTGAGCGTAGGCAATTTGACAATTCGTGATCAACACAAGCGACGAAAATTCGGTCAGCAGCAAATGTCACTGTCAAGTGTCATACATTTGACACCCACCACAGACAACATAAATTAGCACCTTACACTAACTATTTTACTCTTTCAAGTTTATTTTATTATTTTCGTATGTGTGTCCATGTATGTCTATGTATATGTTTAATCATTTAATTTTCTGCGCTCGTGAGACTACCCATGGATCCCATCTGAAAACCAGCGCCGCTTATCTTCCTCGGATGGTAGGCAGGAATACGCTGAGACGGGGCCTGTTTGGCCCACACAGCACGGAAGACCATATTATCTGTACCTACCTATGTATGCATAAGTACTAAATTTTTATCTTGTTTTTTCTTTAGTTCTGTACTTAAATAATTATTCTTTTATTATTTTATTCTTTAGGTAAGTAGGTACCTTTTTTGAATTTGTTCTGTTCTGAATGGTCTGTCCTGTGTGTGTGTCAAATAAATGTATTTTCTTTCTTTCTTCCGTAGACTTTCGTAGACTCCAAAAGTCGGGTGTATGCTTCCTCCATACGGTTCCACTTTGATAATCCGTTCAACAAAACGGGTATTTATGGCGTATTTACCTTTTTATTAGGATTGAAGGAGGTAGTGAAACGATGTTGTGGAAACAGCGGGAAGGACTTGGACTCGTCTAGCACAAGATCGGTCTTTTTTAATTTTTACTTAGTAACTAGCGAATGGAACAGCTGGGAGCATGCGGCTTGTTCTGTCGCACAGATATAAGTAGCCTTATGTAAAGGTTCTTAGTCTACATACATATCTCTGGCGGGATATCCGGAAGGATTGCGGAGTTTTGGGGAAATTACATCGCTTCTGAGCGTGGCTTGAAACGTCCTATCAAAATGGGTTTGTCTGAGTAGCACTGATTGTACGAGAATTTTATTAAACAATTGTTATATATACAATGTCACTGCAGTATGTATACTTAAAATATTAGATTAAATTACGTAAGATAATGTCTTTATTGCACACCATTATATATAAACAAATGAAAGAAAATACACTTTTAAATCATAGGTACAATGGCTTATCGCTAAAAGCGCTCCCTTCCAGGCAACCTTTGAATGGATAGGTTCTATGTGAACAAATAAAGACGGCGGTGTAAATCAGATATTAATAGAATACGTATATATTAAGAAGATTGTATAGATAATTATAGAAGCTAGAAGCATAGCGCAAGCTTTGCTTTTGGGGCTAGATGGCGCTGTGTGAAATGTCCAGCATTATTTATTTATTTATTTGTACACTTAAAATATTTTTAGGGTTTTGTAGTCGAACAAGAAACCCTTATTGTTTCGCTTTTTTTTATACAACTTATATGGCAAACGAGCATGCAGTCCACCAGATGTTAAGTGGCTACTGCAGCCCATGGATATCCACATAGAATTCAAAACAAGGTATTATGTTGTCTTGATCTCTATGTGGATACGTTGCCATACTATAGGACTTAGCTGTTATGCCTATGTGCCAGTAATTACAGGAACATACCATTACCATCTAACCAGAAAACAGCAGCACAAGTACTGCTATTTGGGGGCCGATAAAGGTAAGGCGGTGGTGCCCACTTCTTCGAGCTTGTTCACAAAAGCTCTACCACCAGTGCCTGTCTGCCGGTCTGCCCGTCCAGTAAGAGCCATTTTACTTACAAGCTATGAATGCTGTAAAGCTATTGTTTAATTTGAAATTGATAATGGTACGTTTTAGTGACACGTAGAAAGTTATGAAATAAAAACTAAAAGTAGTTTTTTAGGGTACTTTCATATGAGGAAGTTATATATCATTGAATAGGTCTTTTACAACACTACAAATGTTTCCATAACATTTTTTGGTACAATGGTTTGTTTACAAAGTATAAGCTTAAAGTGACCATTTTCGCAAAACTTGTCTATACTAATATTACAAAAAGGGGAAAGATTTGTTTGTTTGTATTGAATAGGCCCCGAAACTACTGGACCGATTTAAAAGATTCTTTCACTGTTGGGTAGCTACACTATCCCCGGGTGACATAGGCTACTTTTTACCCAACTGCGTAGAAGGAGGGTAATGTATTTATTGAAAAACTACGCGTGCGAAGCTGCGGATTGGTCAGCTGGTGACAAATAAAATATTAATCAACTTATTATTTAACTGTTACTTAATGATCCTGCTGCAGATATAACATCCTTGTATCACCTTAAAAAATATAGAAAATTCATCAGCCACCGAAACACTTTTAGGAAATTCATTATCAGCCGGAAGACGTCCACTGCTGAACAGAGGCCTCCCCCTTAGATAGCCACAACGAGCGGTTGGTAGCCGTTTGCGCCCAATGGCTCCCCGCGATTCTTACTAGATCGTCGGTCCACCTTGTTGGGGGCCGGCCTACGCTGCGTCTTCTAGTCCGTGGTCTCCACTCGAGAACTTTTCTTCCCCAACGGTTATCGGTTCTACGAGCGATGTGGCCCGCCCATTGCCACTTCAACTTGCTAATTTTGAGAGCTATGTCGGCAACTTTAGTTCTTCTGCTGATTTGATTATGATTTTATACGACCTCCGTGGTGCAGTGGGCGAATAGCCGGCTGAGACGCAGGAGGTAGCGGGTTCGATTCCCGCCGCGGAACAAATGTTTGCATGATCTACCTACAGATATTTGTTCCGGATCTGGTTGTTTCTCTATATTATTATAAGTATGTATTTACAAAAAAAATATATATATTAGTATTCTATCAGTTATCTGGTTCCCATAATACAAGCTCCGCTTAGTTTGGGGCTAGATAGCGCTGTGTGAAATGTCCAGAAATACTTAGTATTATTTATTTATTTGATTGCGGATCTTATCACGCAAAGAAACTCCGAGCATAGCCTTCTCCATAGCTCGTTGAGCAACCTTGAGTATCATGAGGCCGTGAGTAAAGGACCACGTTTCGTTCGTTTAGGAAGTTCGCTTGCATGTATTTTCTCTTATTTTTTTACTTATGCGGAAGATAATTAAATTCACCGCAGCTTCATAGTTCGCGTTATGGTTCTTTTTCGTTTCTATTTTATTTTTTAAACTGGTAGGCCAGAGCAAGTAGAAGTAGAGGAATCCCCCCGTTAAAATAGCACATCATCTAATTATGCTCAGCTCAGCGGATACCGTTTCTATAACTTGACGTGACATGAAATGAAAGCGAGGAAGCTCTTTGCAATCCGCATTTTGCTTTCGCAGAGCTATGTCATTGTCTCGATGTCGCCGCCTACAAAGACCGACTCCATTTTTCAAAGTGACTTCGATTCAATCTATTTACCAGAGGGTATGCACAATACCTACTCTGGATTTTAGTGAACCGAGCTTTGAATCGTATACTTTAATCTGCTCTTTATATTTGGCCGAATATTAAATAAGTATTGCTGGACATTTCACATAGCGATATCTAGCCCAAACTAAGCAGAGCTTGTACTATGGGAACTAGATAACTGATATAAATACTTATATACTTTTTTTGTAAATAAATACCTAAAGTATACTAGCTGACCAATCCGCTGCTTTGCACGCGTAGTTTTTTCATAAAAACATTACCCTCCTTCTGCGCAGTGCGCATGTAGCCTATGTCACCCGGGGATAGTGTAGCTTCCCAACAGTAAAAGATTGTTTTAAATCGGTTCAGTAGTTTTTGAGTTTATTCTTTACAAACATACACACAAAAATACAAATCTTTCCTCTTTATAATATTAGTATAGAAGTATAGATATATATGTATATATATATAGTATAGATAGAAAAACAACCAGACCCGGAACAACATTTTGCATGATCTACAAATATTTGTTCCGCGGCGGGAATCGAACCCTCCTGCGTTTCAGCCGGCTATACGCCCACTGCGCCACGGAGTTCGTCAAAAGTTATTCTTCTGAAGGCTTAAGGTTACTTACAGCCAGTTGATGGTACGCCAATCAAATCGCAAATCAGTTGACATAGTGTTTAACATAGCACTCTTGTTAAATCAAATTGAGTTTCTAGAAGGTTGATTAGTGAATAATTAGCTAAACCAAAGGATTATATTTTGAATATCAAACTAGTGTTATTTTTATATAGTCACACAACCTAAAACCTTATTTTAGTTCAACCATTCATACCTACACGTCATACATTTGCTTATGTCAATGTCTACAGGTTAGAGATTTTTGTTGAAAATCAAATGTACAATTTGAATGTGTGGAAAAAAACGTTTATTTTGGTTGTTTTTCTCTCTACAAACAAAAATTGCCTAAAAGTATACAAAAAGATACTATTATACTCATTGAAATTCCATAGATATGCATGGAAAACGTCGTTTAAGTACACCAAAACATCTTTCAGTTGTGCCTATTTTTTGTACTTATTTGTGATGTTCCCTTACCTTGGAATCTCTTGTAAGCATACGATGTCGTACTCATCGCCAAAACACTTCAACAATTACAAATATCAATTACCTCATGGATCAACGCCTTAGAAACAGCTGGTCTTAAAATGAGCAGAATAAAGACTGAACACATGGAGTGCTGTTTTAGTAAGAATAACTGTACAGAAGGGACTTCAACAGTTTACTATCACGATAAAACATCTGTACCCAAAGCCAATCACTTTAAATACTGCTTTAATACTAATACTTTAAATAATAGGATCAGTGATAACATACTATAGAAGTGGAGAGAGACGTAAACCGCAGAAGCATTGCCTGGCAGAAGTGGCAATCCTTGAGCGGTTTACTTTGTGACCCACGTATACCTATACCGGGGATGACATATGAAGCAGAATGTTGAATGGTAAAAGATATACATATGTACATGTCCTGAAAATGCATACGATGGAAATGAAGATGCAAAGATGGTCAAGAGGGGTAACCAGGCACGACAGAATCCAGAATGAATATGTCTGAAGAAGCTTTGAAATTGCTCCTATACCATCTGTAAGCTGGTCACATATCTGAAAGCCGATTGAGGTGGTATGGCCACGTCATGAGAAGACCTGAAGAATATGTGGTCAAAACAGCACTGTGTCTTTAAGAACACAAAAGAGGCAGAGGACGTCCTCCATCGGCATGGTGAACCAGCATGACCAGACTCATGAAAAAGAAAGAACTACCTGATCTGACAACTGAAGACAGACTAACTTGGCGCCGAAAAATTAGAAGAGTAGACCCCACTTAAAATGGGTACGTGCAAAAAAGAAGAAGAAGATATTTGTGATGTAAAAAGTCAATAAAACACCTGTAAATTATGTCCATGATTTTAATTTTGCATCACAGATTGCCTGCACGTGCAGATGAAAACAATCCTATTCTGTTCTGGTATAATAATAATTCTGCTTGTGGTAACCACCGTCTGGAGCATTTTAATACATTAGGCAAGTTGTAGATTTATGTATACCTTAGCGGTAAGCTACAGTAATTTGGAATGCCCCAGTTGCGTAAAAACTTATTGTCAATAGTATTTGTTGTAGGGCGCTGATAGAGCTACTTCGCAATGTAGGTTAAATGGGCTTTATCCTCAATTAAGACATTTTATGTAATCACAGGCTTTGAAACTCTATAGCGCATCTTGAATTCTTCCTCAGTGAATTCCTCTGATGGTTCCACTCTTGTCCCCATCACTCTTGTCTGTCGTGGTCATCCTCATCATTGTTACTGGTTAAATTCGATAGAGATATCCTAAAAATAAATAATTTAAAGATAAGGTTATGTAGGCAGTTTACTATAGTTTTTTTAAGAGATAACACTTCCACAAATATATATATAATCAATATATTGTCACCTTTGGAGTACACACTTGATGTATTTGTAGAATAAAACCACTAAATTCACTCGAATTAGCCTAATTATTTCTGCTAATTAGAGCTCAAGCACTGATTAAATAAATATCGATTTGGCAACCGATTAATGGACAAAAAACGGCTAATCAGCGTTCCTGCAACCCATTTTTACGTTTGACAAGAGATTTTGTTGACTGATTTGACAACCTGTTTAACAAATCTCTGAATAAAATCAAATGAGGTAAAATACGTTCCAGCAACCCAATTTGCACTTGACAAGATGTTTGACCAATGGTCAACTAATTTTTGGGTTAATTATGCTTCCAGCAACCGGGCGTTAACGTGTTATGGAGAGAACCATGCTTGGTGTTTCTCTACGAGATCGAATCAGAATGAGGAGATTTGCATGTGAACTAAAGTCACCGATATAGCACAAAGGATTAGCAAGCATGTGGCAGTGGGCAGAGCACTAAGCTCGAAGAACTAACGGCCGTTGTGGCAAAAAGGCTCTCGAGACCACGCACGGCCTCTCACTAGATGAAAAGATGACCTGTTGGCGGGAGCCGTTAGGTATAGGCCGCACAAGATCGGCCGCTCTCTAAATCTATCGATCGATGATGATTATCTTTTTTAACTAGATAGGAAAATAGAAAATATTTTACTGCACAATAAACTGTTAAGATCGCTCAACTAAAATTAATGTATTAAGGTCCTTACATATGAAATTGGCGTTTTGTCGTACTGACCGCTTTGATCTGAAATATCTCCTCTTTGGTTAAGAATTCCAAATTCAAATTTATAAATTCATTTAGCTGGTACATTTGAGTTTTGAAAACAGTCATTCATTTGTTTTTTCCTCATTCTTTTTTTCTTTGGTGTCGCTTATTACCGCACAATGGAAAACATGAAATATCGGTTTTTACGAGTACGAGTTCTACCGTTGCACCAGTGCTGCAGAAACAGCTCGAAACTCATAACTATGTCATAACTATGTATAACTGTGTGTGTGTGTGTGTATGATGTATTTATGTCATAACTCATAACTGGTAAAAACCGATTTTGACTGCGAAAATCAAAACTAGTTTTAACTAAAGACATCGATCAAAATTTATTTTAACGAAGAGCTACCATCCAGTGTATGTTGTTGGCAGTAATATAATTCTTTTTAATTATTCCACAATACGATTTGGTCAATATTTGTTATTGTAGTAAGTTTGTTTAATTCGGTTAAGTACATGTATTTAATTCCGCAATCTGGTTGAATAAAAGCGGTTTCCGGATTATATTGTCCCGATTCAAAGTGGTCACGTATTTAATTGGTGTAAACTTAACACAAATACTAATTTACTTATATTAAATGCAAAAGTGAGTTTGTTTATTTGTTAAGCATTCTCGCCCTAACTATGCACATAACTTGTCATATTATAATATATATAATAAATGATATATAATAAATAAAATAAACAGGGTTCAAATATATTAATGAAGACCTTTCATTTGAAGTTCCCCTTGACGTAAGTCTCATTTTAATTTTTTATTACCCTCTTGAACGCCAATATCTCAACAACCCCCCCAACATTTTTAGCTCATTTAGTCATACCAAAATTGTGCCATCACTACCTACCTATGTATAAAATTTACGATGATCGGATCAACGCTTCGAAAGTTGATCCGATCATGCATACATACGTACATACATACATACAACGCCGATTTGCCTAAGTTGATTTGGAGATCTCGCTTCGCTATGTCGTACTCCTCGGAAACGGATCGACCGATTTTAATGATTTTTTTTGCATATTTGGTAGGTATGAAAATAGGTCGGAAAGTATTTTTCAACCTCCTATCCCCACCTCACATTTATTAATCGCGATTCGAGTATTTTTGTATGAACAATATCCATATAATTTAACCGTCGTTCATTGACGTGAAGTCAGTTACATGAAGTGTCGCGTCACTTTGACAAGAGTGTTTTATACAGTTTTAATCCCGGAGCTCCCACGGGAACGAGAAATTTCAAGCTTCAGCTAGTCTAAGTCCTACTAATATTATAAACGCGAAAGTTTGTATGTATGGAAGTATAGATGTTTGTAACTCTTTCACGCCGGAACGGCTGAACCGATTGCGATGAAATTTGGTATGTACGTAGATCATAACCTGAATTAACACATAGGCTACTTTTTATTGGAAAACCACGCGTGCGAAGCCGCGGGTTGGTCAGCTAGTATATAATATATGATTGTCTTGTCTATGTCTATCATGAATACATAAAATAACAGAGGAGAATGAAATCCCAATCCTTTATAAAGGAATGAAATGGGGATTGAAAGTTTATATGAAAATCCAATGTTTTGATGTTACAGACATGCATCTTAGTACGTAGATAAAAACATCATAAGTTAACACTTATTAGATATGAAAGTAATTTCCTTAAATCCTATATTAATATTCTATAACGTTTATTTCAGGCAACAACGTGTGCATACAAAAAAAGATTACAAGACCCATATCTATAAATACTTTAAAGACTAACTAACATAAAACAATAAACTTAAAACTAACACTTGTATTTATCTGGGGGATTTTGCTTCGTATCCGCTTTCCTGTAGCGCCTGCAATCGATGCCGACTGGGTAGAAATCCGATTCATAATCTGAGCGAAGGCGTGGGTAAAGCTAATGGTTTCATAAATCAAACAAAAACATAGAGTTCGTCATAATAATCGATTTCGACAGTGATCTATAGACAGAGGCGTGTCCAGTTCTTTTGAAACTTATCGGCTGACGTTATAAACAAAGGATATATGATGGGGAACTGGTTCTGATCGTAATCTAGGATAATTATTATCATTATCATTATTGACTACCTCCGTCGCGCAGTCGGCGAATAGTCGACTGAGACGCAAGAGGTCGCGGGTTCGATTCCCGCCGCGGATCATATGTTTGCACGATCTACAGATATTTGTTTCGGTTCTGGTTGTTTCTCTATATATTATCCTACTAATATTATAAAAGCGAAAGTTTGTATGTATGGATGTTTGTTACTTTTTCACGCCCGAACGGCTAAACCGATTGCGATGAAATTTGGTATGTACGTAGATCTGAACCTGGATTAACACATAGGCTACTTTTTATTGGCAAACCACGCGTGGGAAGCCGCTGACAACAGCTAGTAAGTGTGTATTTATAAAAAAAAACAAAAAATATTTAAGTATTCTATCAGTTATCTGGTTCTGGTAGTTAGTTTGGGCCTAGATAGCGCTGTGTGAAATGTCCAGCATTACTTACTTAATATTTGTCTACCAATCGTATCATTTCTGATTCAATCTCATAGAGAAATACCTTTTGCACTTGCACACTTTCCTATTTATCTCGTCACTCGCCTGGTAGTTCGCGCGAATATGTATTTGCCAATAAATTAGACAGCCAGCAATAACACTTCAGTAGACGGTGAGCCTAAGAACTCTAACTTTTCCAATGTGGACAAAACAGTGGAAGAGATGCTCTCCATGTTTTATTTGTGATTACTATCACACTTTAGTTATTTGTTCTATTGTCTATGGTATCTTTTGTAAAGTATTTTTTATCTATGTTATGATAATTAGACTCGGAATTAATGATTGCTTTACAAATGGAACCTTAGTGAAATAGGTACAAGTTATCCAAGTTTATCCGTCATGGATGTATATGAATATAAGCGTTTTCAAAATTATTTTTATGGTTCCGTACCCAAAGGTTAAAACGGCACCCTATTACTAAGGCTACGCTGACTGTCCGTCTGTCACCAGACTGAACGGTGATAGTTAGACATTTGAAATTTTCATAGATGATGTATTTCTGTTGCCGCTATACCAAAACATACTAAAAACAGAATTAAATACATATTTAAGAGAGGCTCTCATACAACAAACGTGATTTTTTTGCTCGTTTTAGCTCGATATTGATAACGACAACAGACACGATAGACTCTTGAAATATTCACCGAATATTTAGTTATATATTCACTTAAAAAATAAATTATAAATTAAAATAAAACTATTATTTAAGAGGGGCTACCATATAATAAAAATGATTTTTAGCCGTTTTTTATGGATAGTACGGAACCCTTCGTGCGCGAGTCCAACTCGCACTTGGCCGGTTTTTGGACTTGCGGTCAAAGTTACTGTGATCCGTGAGCTGGCGCTTATCTGGCTCAACGCATAAGCATTGCTATTCAGCGGAAGTGATCTGGAACAGTTGATCTAATTATCGATTAAAACGATCTTAAGATGATCCCACTTTTTCTTTTGTATATTTAAGGAATTTGTAATTTGACCTTTAATTTGAGCGGCATCCGAAAAATCCCCAGTTGTAACAGACTCAGTTACTTATTCGTTATTAGTACATTGTCGGTTGAAACACCGATAGCACGGTACGTGATAAATCCCGTATTTATAATAATGACTCAGTTACTTAGTTTTGTGATTTTACGAATCATCCTGTATATAATACAATTTGAAAGCCTTGTTTCATGTATTCTTAAAAATAAATGATAAAAAAAAACGAAGAAACATGTCAATATCCACACTAATGGCTAACTAGCCATTTATTTGTTGTTGAAAATTGGGTTCTCTTATTTTACAACTAGTAAAAGAAACTCTAATCTCTCTTGCCTCAAAGGTTTGAGGAAAGCTAACTTGTGTTAGGGTTGTGCTTTATTTTTTTTTGCAGGGTACATTATTTTCATCCATTCATTCAGAATCCGTGTTTTAATACATCTGCCTCGGTTTCTGTACCTTGAAAATCACCCGGTGGCTAATGTTTGACAAGTAAAATGCGCACAAAATTGCTTTCAAGAACTCTCAAAAGCCCTCAGTTGTCAAATCATTTAGTGACCATCTATCGCTGGGAACAATCTTTTAACTTCCCTACATAATATAAAATGAAGTCGCTTCCGCTGTCTGTTAACTTAGATCTTTTAAACTACACAACGGATTTTAATGTAGTTTTCAGCAATAGATAGAGTGATTCAAAAGAAAGGTAAATATGTATAAACACACATAGTAACTGCGTAAGTAACTGTTTGTTTGTTACATTTTCATAACTAAACGGCTGAACGGATCGTAATGCAATTTGGCAAGGTGAGTGCGCAAAAGGAGAGTAATGTTTTTATTGAAATACCACGCATGCAAAGCCGCGGGCGGGTCAGCTAGTATATATATGTATATAAAAACAAAGTCTGGTTAGTTTCACCATTTATAACTCAAGAACGGCTGGACCAATTACGATGATCTTTGATTAGTTGGATTTGTCTCCATCCCGAATAGCAGAATAACTATTAAAATATTGGAAAAACTCACGCAAAACGAAATTATGACAAAAAATTATTTTCTCATACATAGATGCAGCTAATGATGGTTGATTGTCAATTCACATTGGCAGCCCGCGTCATAGGTATGCATGTCAAGGCAGTACGAATTTCAGCGGTCCCTCTAGTTTAAGATAAACTAGTGTTTCGCCTCAAACTGAGATCTCGCGAGTCTCCGATTAAAACAAAAAAAATATTATTTGTAATCTTTGACTACCAAAATAGTGTCACGAAATATATAACCAAATTACTTTACCTACAGTTTCATTCCAATTACAGGTAACGGGAGTTCATGTAATATGGTTACTCTTTTATGGGTAAGAATTGCAGTTACTCTGAATTTCAGACTTTTGCCTATATTTGTGTCACTTATGCTACACACATACTAAATTACAGCACTGTGGGGTCACTGATGTACCCTGTGAATTTTGTCAAAGTTTTGTTTTTATTATAGCTAATAACTCAAAAACTATGAAGAATTTACGAAAAAAAGGAGTCTAAATGTACTAATGAATACCTTTCAATTGTCGTCCCATTTGACCAATTAGCCTCATTTTAATTTTTTTATCCCTCTTGATCCCAAGATCTCACACCAAAATTGTTCCATCACTAAGTATGTATTAAATTTCACGATGATCGGATTAACGTTTCGAAAGTTAACCTCGGACAAACATACATACATACAACGCCGATTTGCCCAAGTTGATTTAGACGCTTCGCTCGATCAAAAATCCCGTATTGTTTATTTTAAGGCAGACCAAAAATCCAATTCTCAATAATTCCAATATTCCCATTCGTCTGACAACTGAACATCAGACATTATTCAAGTGACAGATAAAACAAAAGAGATTACCAAGACTCATTACAGATCGTCTCGCGGCACTTAGCAGAACATTACACGCAGATATTGCAAAAGTTGAGGCAAACTCCGTCTGTCATTGAAATCTACCGTCTGTCATTGATTCTCGATTTGAGTTTTCAGATTTAAGTACTCGATGACAGTTGTATGGCTGATGTTGAAAAAAGCATTGACCACGGAGATTTTATTGAATTCTTTCTACTGAAATCAAACTTCGATGTGTGTATGGACTGAGTGACCACATAATCTTTTGTAGTCAAAATAAAATAAAAAAAAATAGCCTTTTATTTCTAACAGTTAGTACACGTTTACAATAATGATTAATTTAGAAGTTATTTTTATACTAGTAAAAAGCTCAATGATAATAATTCGCGAATAATTCACCTATTTTAAACATTGTGTTTTAATTATATGTAATCATTAAAAAAAATTCGTGGTTTTTAACTATTTTATAAACAGTTCAGTTTTGTTAGTACGTATTAGTATTTATTTTATAGGTAGTATAAAATTTTGTAGTTATAATAACTAAAAAGTTTAGTAAAAGTTATAAAACATTTGTAAAATGAATATTGGAATTTCTATAGAATTTAATAAAAAAATATACTACATAATGTGTGGTCTCTCAGTTCTCACACTTGGCCTTCCAAATCTATGTAAGTATATCGTTTTGTAACCAAATATTTAGTATAAGATTTACAAACGTGTTTACAAGATAACAAAACATAATGTCTATGATACACGGTATTACAAACTATTCTTCTTCTTAGCGTGTCAAGAGTTGTACGTTTTCATTTATAGTATGTTGGACAGGTGTTTTGGCAACAGCAATAGCATTAGACGAGGCGGTTATTAGGTCCTCCATCGTGCAGGTGTTCGGACACAAAGGGCACATTAGCAAGTGCTGCATTGACTGCGCGGGATCACCGTACTCGCACTGCGTTAAGTTAGGGTCCCTGAATCCCCATTTGCACATATTAAGTCTGCAGCGGCCAACCTGGATGCGGAGCCTGTTTAAGGAGTTCCAGGCTGGCGACGGCAGATCGTGCCCGGGTGGTAACTGTTCCTGTGGGGTGATAAAATATACTCGTGAATAACGTATAACTTATTAAATATATCGAGCCGAATTTGTAACAACAAAGGTTGCTCTGACATACCTTTTAGCCATATTCTGATCAAAAATTATGCGTCCCGCCCCGCCACGTCTATTTTTAGGGTTCCGTACCTAAACGGCACCCTATTACTGAAGCTCCGCTGTCTGTCTGTCTGTCCGTCTGTCACCAGGCTGTATCTCATGAACCGTGATAGTAAGACAGTTGAAATTTTCACAGATGATGTATTTCTGTTACCGCTATAACGACAAATACTTTAAACGGAATAAAATAAAAATTTAATATTTTATTTAATAATATACAACAAACGGTGATTTTTTGCTAGTTTTAGCTCGATATTGATAATGGCAACAGGTAGACGCTTGAAATATTCACATACTGCGACTGCGCCCGCGCTTTATAAATAGAAGAATAAACAGTGCAAACAGAAAGAAAAAACAAATAAGTTACCTATGTGTGTACCTAACTGGAAAACTGTGTGCTTTCCCGAAAGTAATACTAGAGTAATAAATCCATTCACTTGCCTATCTACTGCGAACCACCCTGATGAAGTCGAAATTGTTCGTAAGTAGGTACTTAAATGAGTCCTAAAGTTCTACTATCTATCTTTAACTATATATGGTATATGCTTGCAATGGATAAATTTAGACACAGTTGCTGCCCTGCACCACACATAAAAATGGCACTACGGAAGACCAGCGCTATAATGGTATAAATATGCTACTATAGCAGAATGCTGAGTGGTGACCGATTTTGCTCACAATTTGCTCTATAATTTATACTCAGTTGTCTAAGCTGTAATGTACACTAGTGATGCAAAATAAACGTTTTTCTTTTCTATTCTATTGAATTAATCAAGTTTTTTGTTTTTGACCGAATTAACCAGTGATTCGCTATTGAAAACTGGGTGCTTCCTTCTATTGCAATATAGCTTACATTACCAAGAAGTTCTTAGAACACCAAAATAGTCAAGGATTAAAAAAAAATATTATTTCAAATCAAACTATTTCCTACCAGAAACGTCTTAACTATCTACTTCTTATTCCAAAAAAATGTTTCATACAAACTCGTTACTTTGGGTTTCCAACAAAATATTCAAATGGGAAGTAGTAAACAGTATTTGCTGATATTAGGTAAGCCTTGACATTTGAATTCCAAAAGTCAAATATATCAAGTCAATAATCGAGGTGCAAACGTTAAATATTTGGATGCGATTCGGTTTGTACTCGTATTTGTTGCGCGAATTCAGGGTTCAGTTAGTAGAATCGAGATGCATTTTTATGAAATAAGGAGATCCGTAGATAAACCAAAGTGTCGGGCATAGTCCAAAGGATCACCAAGTGGATCAAGTGGATACCACACACTGGAAAGCGCAACGAAGGACGGCCTCTCACTGGATTTAAATAGAGAAATAAACATTATTGTTAGAATAGTAATGTCGGACATTATGCCCTACGCCAATTTTATTTAAACTTTAGACAGCTATTACAGTAAAACAAAAACGACAGTGCAAAACCTTAATATCTAGTACTTATAAACTACTTATTTACACTTAAACTAGATAGCTCCTACTTATAAAATGCAAAACCATATCTGTGAATTACGCCAAGGTTATATTGAAAATATCAACATCTTCGGCTAGACATAAGCTGTTGATAACCCGAAGGGTTCGCGTGAATGGAGCTTCGCTCAGGAGATTAGTACTTGCCCTCGGGATCGCGAGCAGCCTAGGTCGTCGCCGCCTATAAACGTAATTATCAGGTATTACCCGTGCGCGATAAGTTGGACCTGAGCGCGGTGACGTCATATTGGCGTGTTGGTACCGCCCGCAAAAAAGCGAACATAACAAGCAGCCGCCCCCGGCTTCGTCTTTTTATCTGTTTTTTTTAACCTTATTTATTATGTTACTCAAGGAGGACGCTGCTTTTTATCTAATCTTTTTTACACTATTTGAATAAAATATAAATACAACGTTTAAGTTTATACATTTATTTTATCTATTATTTACATTATCTCATCTTCGTCACTACTTAGTGGATTTAAGCCTTCTAGAGGTTGTTCTTCGTCCTCAGTCTCACTATAATCACTTGACGAAGGAAGAGGTATCCGATAAATTTACAATTAATTGCGATTCATTCGTCTCTTGTAAGAGGTCATCGTCCCAATACTTTTGTCGAAGCCTGTCCACATGGTTGACTTCTTTTTTCCAGACAACAAAACAATAACACAAACGAAAACTAAAAGAATTCCAGAGCGCGTCGTTACGTGACGTAGGACGTAGTACGAGACTAAAAACCCTAGTAAAAAATAGTGATGCAAACGGTACAATACGGGCGCCATCGGGGAAGTGCAGGGGAAGCGGTCGGGGAGTCGCATTCCTAGCAGGTCCCAAGTTATCGCGCACGAGTAATACGTACAAATCCACACACATCAGCACTCGCGGATTGTGCTCCATACCTCTCAGTAGACGAAAGATATATGTTACCAACAACATTTCCCTTCTAACTTCTAGTTTGTAATTTTTTGTAAATTGTACTTGCATGTCAAACTTAGGAGTGACGTATTATTATTTTGATTACGCGACTAGCTGACCAATCCGCAGCTTCCCACGCGTAGTTTTTCAATAAAAATATTAGCTACCTGTGCAGTTACATTAAAAGTAGCCTATGTTACTCAAGGATAATGTAGCATTCTAATAATAAAAGATGTTTTGAAATCGGTCCCGTAGTTTTTGAGTTTATTCGTTACAAACATGCAAATCTTTCCTCTTTGTAATATTAGTGTAGATTTCGTTTATAGAGTTCCAGTTTGTATTTCGATAAGAAGAGTTCGTTCGGGAATTATTGAAATGAGTAGCTCAGACAAATATCAGGCCGCAATCGTTTTGTATCATAGGTTAATCGTATTAATTTAGGCAATAGGCATGTAGACACATGGATAAATAAATAGTGCTGGACGTTTTCACACAACGCTATCTAGCCCCAAACTAAGCGGAGCTTGTATTATGGGAACCAGATAACTGATAGAATACTTATATCTTTTTTGTTTGGGCATTTTGGGATGTTGGGCATGTTACCATAACAGATCAAATCTTTTCTGTGTTTAAACTAGTGTACCATTCAAAATATTTTTCAATCTGTTATTGAAAATAAGAATGTAAAATTTATTGGTTACTACAAAAAGCACATAGGTACGCAGCCTAACTTAAGTAGGTAAGTCTATAGTTAAATAGGAGTAGGTAGTAGAGTTCCCTGTGAGGGCTCGCCTCGGGAAGTTCTACCGCCATACATATTTCAGCCGCCAAGGAGCATTGCTGTGTTTCAGTTTGAAGGGTGAAGGGTTATTTTTCATTGCTGGTGTCATTCTAGGCACGAAAGGCTTTACATCTGTATGCAATACTTTGTTATAGGCGATGGTTACCACTTAACATCAGATAGACCATATACCAGCTCCATCATTAGATCGTGTAAAAAACATTGTTTCAATAAAAGTACATTTTTGTATGACCTTTTCTCACATTACGTGGGGTCGGCACAACATGTATTCCTCCTGCACATCTCTCTATCAGCCGTCTCCGTTGTTACTTCCTTCCTACCCATGTCATTCTTCACACAGTCCATCCATCTCTTCTTCGGCCTTCCTCTATTTCTATATCCATCCACACTCATATCTAAACACTCTTTTAGTCACATGATTTTCTTCCCTACACATGACTTGGCCATAACACGCTAGCCTCTTACTCCTCAGTTTTTCTATCACTGGCGTTACTTTTAAACTTTTTACTCATTCCTTATCATAATAATTGTCGTTACCCCACACACCCATATAAACATTCGCATTTCTCGTGCACTCTTCTTTCATCCATCCCTTTCGTGGCCCAACACCTATACATTACTACATTTCGTAGGCCAGGATATACATTTATAAAAATACCTGTCTGTTTCCTCACTACGCTAAGCCTGTATCGAGGAAACATTGTAACTACTTTTCCTAATCGAATTCTAACACAGTCGACAGTAGGTAATAACTAATAATTGGATATATAGTTACGTTTACATTTTTTTTATCTATAAATTTATTTCTGCTATCATATATAATATGTATAATATATTCTATACTAGCTGACAAATCTGCGCCTTCGCACGCGTGGTTTGCCAATAAAAAGTAGCCTATGTGTTAATCTAGGTTATGATCTACGTACATACTAAATTTCATTGCAATCGGTTCGGCCGTTCCGGCATGAAAGAGTAACAAATATCCATACATACAAAATTTCGCGTTTATAATATTAGTAGGATAGTATGATATAACTTCTAACGTCATGCTTATTATACGACCGCAGCATATTTTTTTTGACAGATGTCAAAGTGTCAGTAACTGTCCAAAGTCTCAATGAATTCCAAATAAGTATTGGGTTCTGTAGAATTCAAGGAAGATTTAATAATATTAATATCGACTTGATATTAGCTTATTTGCGGTAAAAACTAGTAAACCTGTTATTGATAGTTACTATTATTGTTGTTTTATTACGATTCTCGCGTCAAAGTTGAAGAAGCGTTGTTTGAGAACAATCTAATTGACCGAACAAGCGAAGCGAGTGAAACGTCTCGAGACGAAAGAAGTTTCCAGATTGGCCAAAAAATGCTTGCGGTCAGTCTGTATGATTGGGGGGACGGATAGGAAGAAAAGGAGGGAAGTTGCTGTAGCGTAATTTATCAACTGATTTCAATCAAATTCGAGAGGTACGCTAAGGACTTCATTCTATACAAGATGTTGCGAAAAAATTTCCATAATGAGTAGGAGGCCGGGGGGGGGGGGGGGGGGGGGGGGGGGGGGGGGGGGGGGGGGTGGGGGGGGGGGGGGGGGGGGTGGGGGGGGGGTGGGGGGGGGGTGGGGGGGGGGGGGGGGGTGGGGGGGTGGGGGGGGGAGTTTGCTGTAACGTTGTATATGGGCAGATTTAAATAAAATTTTTTTTTTTCTGAAAATTTATACCTACCTATACGAATCAGACTACGGAGTCCTCTCCGACTTCACGAGACGAACCCGATTAGACCTCTTAGGACCAAGGGACCGTGAGTAATCGCTAGAACTTATACCAACATTTTGCTCAAAACTCTACATAAGTAAGCCTATTGGAAAATCAAGCACCTGAAATTCGATTGAAAAATTGGACGCTTTCTTCGTTAATTTTGTTGTGACAATTACTTTTTGGATTTGGGACGCGAGGTCTACTGTTCTCTCAGAACCACTAGTAATTAAACTACAGGTTTGAGTGTTTTAAAATAGAGGCTGTTAATATGAAATCGAAATCACTTCAAAGTCACGGAATCTAGTAGGCAACTATTTTGGTCAACCATACACCGCAAATACCTAGTCAGGTCATAAATTCTGTCACATGTTTAATATAAAATAATTGAAACAAGTTTATTCATTATGTAACCATTTATATACCAAAATGAACTTAACAAAACATAGATTTCTATGACACTAAAGTTTATTCAAAATGACCTCCGTGATTTTGAATAAAGACCTTCAATCTGCGCGGCCAGTCTATCGCAGCACGAACGAGGTCCATGTCAATATCGGCGGCTGCCTTAATCAAGGATGTCTTGAGTAACTACAAATTGGGATGAGGCTTTGAGCACGCCTTTTCCTCCAAGTGTTGCCATATCTTGTAATCTAACGGATTCAAATCTGGACTGGAGGAGGGCCAGTCTTCGTGCCGGATGAAGTCGATTGCACGCGCCGCCAGCCAGTCTTGTGTGCTCTTCGCTCTATGAGCTGGCGCCGAATCTTGTTGGAATACCCAGTGCCTGTTATTGAACATGGTATGAGAAACAGGTTCCACAAGGTTCGTCAGGACTGTATTTTGATACACAACTGCATTAGTTTTTAGACGTTTCTCACAAAAATGTACCTCTGTTAAGCCCCAATAAGAAACTCCCAACCATACAGTGAGCGAGGATGGAAAATGACCTCGTTGGACACGCGGAAAACGGGTGCTCGCTTCTTCACTACTATATGCGTACACCTTATCATTTTGTTTGTTGTAGCTCTCTTCTACGGTAAAAATTTTTTCATCCGAAAAAAGAATTTCCCGATATTTTTTTCCCGCGTACCGCTTCAACAAAGCGCAGCATCTCTTCAGTCTCAGGTCCATTATACGAGCATTCAAACGATGTCCTGTTTTTCTTCGATATGCCCGAAGCCTTAAGTCTTCATTTAACACCCTTTTCACCGTGGTTCTGCTTAACCCCATCTGAAGGGCCAACAGTTTCTGCTTACGTTTGGGATTTCTTTGAATTCGCGCCTTTATCACTGCTGGAGTCCTAACAGACCGAGGGCGACCACTTCTTGATCTGTCATCTACACTAGAGTCTTCATTGTATTGTTTGATGGTGCGATAAACAAATCTTTTAGTTATATTCAAATTTTTCAGTATGTCAAAAATTTGAATTGGCGCTTAACCGCAACGATGCAACGCAATAACTGCAACATGGTCTTCTTTAAGCGTCCACTCCATATTTAAAAATGAGTAAAATTCTAAAATGAATTTTAATTAAATTTTAATTCACTTTTATTTTCATGAACAATTCGAAATTCGAATTCTATAAACTTTTTTGTGGCCAGCATTCTAAAAGAAAAGTTTTTACTGTGTGACAATACTTATGACCTGACTAGGTATCATATCCCAAGTATACATATGACATGAGTAAACATGTCACCTTTTATTGGCACCGGTTGGTAGAATTTCTAAAGCTTTTGTGGTCGACGCTTGAAAGGTTGAAAGGCAGGGGATTGGTCAAGTGTTTTTAGTACCAATATTTGAGTAATACCGAGCTATTCATCTCATACGTTGAAATCAAATTTAGCTATACTATAACCAAAACTGAGATTGATAACTATAATATAACTGTATTTTATTAGGTTAGGTATTTATTAATATGTTCTTATTTAGTTATTTAGGTTCTGTATTTATTATTAGCTTTGAAATACTTTTTTTTTCTGTGTCACGCCATACTTTCTTTTAGCACGATCTGGCTGGTAGATAATGCTATTAGCATTAAGTCCTCCCAGCACTATTCCATTTCGTGTGAAAGTGTTAAATATATAATAATAAAACTACTTAAAAAGTACGAACCAAATTATGTAAAGGTCACCTTTTTAAATTACTTAACTGGTTTGAATTTTGAAGAAAACTACATCTAGTTTTCAGGGTTTTTAGGCGGATGGTAGCTAGGCATAAACTAGGCATATGCTTAATAAGTACTTCGTTAACGGGACTTCAATGAAAAAACAATCTCTTGTTATAGGTTTTTATTAAGGTATTTTCGTACATAAATCTAGATATCTACTCTTTTTCTATATATCTTTCGATGATAGTACAAAAAATTTACTTAAACAAAGACGCATCATTTGTTAATTGTATTGCATCAGCTAAACCAGCATAGGAAATTCTTCTGAACAGTATGCCGTCAAATATCCACATTACTGCTTAGGTTGTATCCATAACACTAAATATTCTACTCCGTTGACCACGGAGGCCGTCTAAGGTCAACAGGCCTATCTTCACACCCTTTTTTTCAATGATAATACAAAAAATTTACTTAAACAAAGACGCATCATTTGTTAATTGTATTGCATCAGCTAAACCAGCATAGGAAATTCTTCTGAACAGTATGCCGTCAAATATCCACATGACTGCTTAGGTTGTATCCATAACACTAAATATTCTACTCCGTTGACCACGAAGGCCGTCTAAGGTCAACATGCCTATCTTCACACCCTTTTTGTCCACTTGGGTCTTTTCCACTAAACTTGCTTTTTTGTATGCAGGCATTTGAGCAAAATGATTAATAAAGATAAGAAGGGAACGGAGACGGTCAACAAAAACTCAGGCTCCATCAATTTGATAAAGCTAGCGATTCTGTTGGAGCGTTTTTCTTGACGGTTTTAAACATTGAGATAAGTAATAGTAATGGAACTGAAATTGTGAACGCTTTAAATTAAGTTGGCTTTTTGCTAGAATTGAAGTGCTTAATTTGATACGGCATAACGTTTTGGTTATATTATTCTGTGTGGAATTCTATTGTTTAGACACTATCAAGAAAGCCTACAACATAGTCTGTACAGTCATCGTAAGAGTGTTATGAAAATTAATGATGCCAGTGGTGGGTACACATTATAAATATCAATTGATGTCAATCTATACTAATATTATAAAGAGGAAAGATTTGTTTGTATTGAATAGGCTCCGAAACTACTGGACCGATTTATAAAATTCTTTCACTGTTGGGAAGCTACACTATCCCCGGGTGACATAGGCTACTTTTAACCCAACTGCGCAGAAGGAGAGTAATGTTTTTATTATTATTATTGGTCAGCTAGTAACTGATATTTGTGAATATGATCACTTTTGCGAATCTGTGGCTGTACCTCTAATTTTTTTTATTTGTAAACGTCATTTTTTTCTCTAATTTTTATGATCACACTAATATTATAAACTAGTTGTTGCCAGCGGCTTTGCCCGCGTTTTTCTGACGTGCAAAATACATATATAAACTTTGACATCCCATTTTTAATGTTAACTGATTTATGGGATAAATGGTAGCCTATGCGGTGGTCCAGGTTATAATCTACGTATATACCAAATTTCATCGAAATCGGTTCAGCCGTTACGGCGTGATTAAGTAACAAACAAACATCCAAACTTTCGCATTTATAATATTAGTGCGATGTGAAAGTTTTGATGTTTGTTTATTTATGTGTTTGTTTGTTACTCAATCACGTCGTAACGGCTTAACCGATTTCGATTAAATTTGGTATGTACGTAGGTTATAGCCTGGATTACCACATAGGCTACCCTTTATCTCATAAATCATTTCCTATGCGATAAAAATGGGGTGTCAAATCAAGTTGCAACAGCGAGTTTAGCTTTATTTCTAGCTACACACATTAAGTGGTGCAACGCGTATGAAGTCGCGGGCTAGTTATTCATAAAGCATCTATGAATATCTACCTGCTTTATCATCATACCAGACAAGACGTCTACTGCTGAATTGCTCCTTCAAAGATTTCTAGAGCACCCGATCTCGTTATTTTCTTTTTATGTTCAGTTATTATAAACTCATGTTTAGGGTTCCGTAGCCAAATGGCAAAAAACGGAACCCTTATGGATTCGTCATATCTGTCTATCTGTCCGTGCGTATGTTACAGCCACTTCTTTCCGAAACTATAAGAACTATATTGTTGAAACTTGGTAAGTAGATGTATTCTGTAAACCGCATTAAGATTTTCACACAAAAATAGAAAAAGAAACAATAAATTTTGGGGGTTCCCCATACTTAGAACTGAAACTCAATTTTTTTATGAATTCCATACGTGTGGGGTATTTATAGATAGGTCTTAAAAAATGATTTTGAAGTTTTTATCTAAAGCGAATAGCTTGCGCGAGAGACACTTCCAAAGTGGTAAAATGTGCCCCCCCCCCCCCCCCCTGTAACTTCTAAAATAAGAGAATGATAAAACTAAAAAAAATGTATGATGTACAATACTATGCAAACTTCCACCGAAAATTAGATCAAATGAGTTTTAGTAAGTAGTTTTTTTAATACGTTATAAATCGTAAACAGCAATTTACCTTTCATACAATCAAATATAAAAAAAGCTACAACGAACTACAAGAACTTTTATATATTATGCTACTGGCTGCTACGGAACCCTTCATGGGCGAGTCCGACTTGCACTTGGCCGCTTTTATTATATTTTAATATTCTACTCTCAATTTGCAGTTAGCTATTATATTCGAATAGACTTGAAACAAAATTACCTCTTAAGTTTCAAAGTACCGAAACGTTAGTCTCGATATAATTTTATATTTCATCGAGTTGATGCTATAACGGCAGTGTTTCACTCTAGAGCGCCATTACGATCCAGATGGCTTGATAACATTATTAAGCTTAATGCCAATTGGTTTCGGGTAAAATGTGCCTTCGTTTTAAACAAAATGAGGGACTGCCTTTATTAAATGTTTGATGAAATACAGCTTCAGAGAACGCTATTAAACTCTTTGAGAGAGAGTGAGAGAGAAATAATTCTTTATTGTTACACCAAATTAAAAATACTTAACCTAGAAAACTTAAAGACTTATACATGGTGGTACAATGGGCGGCCTTATCGCTCAAAGCAGACTGGGTTGAAAAAACGTGTGAGGAGGCCATGTTACACCTTACTAAAGATGAAACGCGAAGATCTAGGGATGATGGTGGGAATCATCACGGGACACTGCGAAGAAAGACCGGAGCCACGGACAGCGGACTTTGTCGCGGATGCCTTCGGGAGGAAGAGACTGTGGAGCACGTGATAATCCATTGCACTGCCACAAACGACGCAAGACTAAGAACGGGTCTGCAAGGGGTCATCGAATCCTCATGTTCCACTAACACAACCACTACTTCAAAATCCACGGGGACCCTGGAAATCTGCTGCCACCAACCCAAAGTCCTACTCTGTTACTTCAAGGAGTTAGGGTGGCTGGGGTCAGGTTAGAAGGGGGATAATGCACAATACACCCCAATGCGGGACGTCAGTGCAGATCTTTTATTCCCCCCACCCTAGAATTAAAATTAGGCGGTGTTACAATAAATACCTATTTATATAGGTTAAAAATAAATAAATAAATACTTAAACTTAAAATATACCTATATAAACTTACATTAATAAATATATAAATATACTTTTGCAATAAATATCGAAAGGAAATACAATGTTTCCTTACTCTAAAGAAGTTTCTAAGTACAGTTTGTAGATCTCATTTTTAAAAATAGTTAAAGATTTAACATGTCTGATGGAAACGGGCCAAGTTATTCCATAATCGTACAGCTCTCTTTGATGCTCCACCTACAGAAGAAACTATACAGTTTCAGGTCTATTAAATCACCAGCGTCCCGTTGGTACATGTTCAGTAAATTGACAAGAGATAAGATAATTGAAGAGATATAAAGACTTAACGAGTTCTATTTATTCCACCTAATGACGAGGACCGATGATTTACCTGGAGATATGAAAAATGAAATGTGAATAAAATATTTTTGCCTAGATAAAATACGTATTTAATAAAACATTTTTCATGGAATCGTCATAAAATTCCGACTTATTATTTCGGCGTTGAATTGAAAAAGGTGAATCAGAAAATTCGTTGTAAATCTTTGAAAGGTTGCGGATTCGACGGCTCCCTCGGGAACCGCATGGGCCATAGCTTTGGTAATTGCTACCTATCAGTCTTTTATACTTTTACGAGTTGTACTCGTTAGAGTGAGCTCGTGGGTCAGGGGTTAGCTGTCTCCGTAGAATAAACTTTTTCATCGTTCAACATTGAGTCAGTAAATTTACTTCTCCTCTTACATATGTTTTTTTTTTGTGTTATTTGTAGGGAAACAGGCTTACGGCCCACCTGATGGTAAGCGGTCACTGTCGCCTATTGACACCGGCATCACCCGGGGTATTGTCGATGCGTTCCTTACACTGTAGAAACCTCTTAACATTTCTCTTGAAGCGTGCCATGTCGTAGTCTAATGGGAAAACCTCAGATGGTAGCTCATTCCACATCTTGCAAGTTTGGGGTAGAAAACCGACTGACGATACCCAATTGTCGATTATATGTGGATGAGTTGTATTACGTTGTCGAGAAGTGCGGTGGTAAAATCTCGACGACGGGATGAGATCAAATAGCTCCTCAGAACATTCCCCATTATACAGGCGGTAGAATACACTGAGCGATCCGATGTCACGGCGTTGACTCAGCGGTTCCAGCCTGTCGGCGAGTTTGGGATCACCGATGAAAGTAAATATCTTTTGTATAAATTGGGCTACGTTTGAACCAGATCCGGACACTGAGGGTTGAAGTTTGTATTATGTATTACTAGTAATTACTATCCACATTTAAAAAAAAAACCAGTGAAAAGTATTTACTATCGTTAAACTAGGTTTCTATTAGGTACAAAAAAAAATTACATCTTATTCGGTCCATCCGTTTAGGTACACACGGCTACACATCAATCTATACTTTTCCAGTATAAGCTGACCTCGCATAGTGTAGGCTTTTCGTAGATTGAGAGGTCAGCTTATACTGGAAACGTATAGCTTGATGTGTAGCCGTGTGTACTACGTTGCCACAGACTACATAAAACACCCCTCATTTTGAGTTAAGCGCTAAATGCACATTTAGTTGGAAAAAACCGGCCAAGTGCAAGTCAGACTCGCGCACGAAGGGTTCCGTACCATTATTTATAAAAACGGCAAAAAAACATGCTGTTGTATGAGAGCCCAACTTAAATATTTATTTTATTTAATATATTATATTTATTAGTACAACTATATTTATTTACTTTATTTGAGGTTGGTGCCGATTAAGCTAGTCATCTAAATTGTATGAGCGCCCCTAAAACTTAGAGGACTATCTTAATTGGTGTCAACTATGTATGAGGCACCCTTTAATTATAGTTTTTTTTTTTTGGATTTTTTCCGTTATTTGTGCTATAAGACCTTGCTTTTTGCCAAATTTCATGATCCAAGGTCAACGGGAACTACCATAAATAGGGTTTCGATCCAAAACCGGTTGACCTAGAATTATCAATTTTGGTTAAAAGTAAGGTAAAATAAAGGGAAAATTTCGAAATGACTCATAGACTTATTGACCTAATAGGGACTATAGACCTCAGTATCTGGTATAAATTTCAACTTGTTAGGTCCACCCGTTCCTGAGAAAATCGGTGGTCACACACGGCCTGACAGACGGACAGAGACGGACCAGAGAGTGATCTTATCAGGGTTCCTTTTTTTTACCTTTCAAGGTACGAAACCCTAAATATCACTAATCGTTGGAATAATTAATATATAATTCATACCTATAATTAGAATGAATAATTTAGTGCCGAAACAAATGATTTCGGAAAGTTAAAGTGTTCATTATTCAACTAAAATGAGCATTATTCAGACAAAATTATATCGTTCAGAGTATCGCCAACAACCCGAAACAATCGGGAGAGATAGCATCAATATCAAACGCTGTCTGTTGCAGCTGACAAATGATTCGGAAACTCAAAGGGCGGACCGGGAATAAAAGTTAATCGCCAGCCTTTGATGGCCAACATACTTTAGAGTTACACGTCGATTTTTATTAGCGAAACATACTTGGTGCAGGAATGCTGTCTATTTAATGGGGGGGGGGGGGGGGGGGGGGGGGGGGACAAGTCGTGTACGAAACTCGCCACTTTGAATAGAATAATCATTTATTTGGTTCACACAAAATGACACATGAAACAATTATATGGAACAGTAGATACAATTGAATCTAATAACACAGTTCGACGCTTTATACTTTAAAAAAAAAACTCTTGTGCAGTATTTTTGAGATACTTATTCAACGATAGCCCATTCCAATGGAGTGCGCAAAAAAAAACACCCTAAACTTACATGCAGTGAAAGAAGGGTCTAGGGTGAAAGAACTAGCCTTAATCTACATGGTGGTTAAAATCATCGTGATCATTGTCTGATGATTTAATCACTGATTTTAACCAGCTGAAAATTGGCCCCCAGCGTAAATGTCTAGAGCGATCGATATTACAAGTTACGAAGAACCTTCAGTAAAGCTTTACAGTTCTAACTTGAAAAAAGTGGAACAGTTTAATGGTTTAAATACTTGGGTCACTTAGTTACGGCCGACCTGAGAGACGATGCTGATATTGAACGGGAGAGGAGGGCTTTGTCGGTCAGAGCAAATATGATAGTCCGCAGGTTTGCACGTTGTTCGAGAGACGTTAAAATAACTCTCTTTAGAGCATTTTGTTCTTCATTCTACACGTGCAGTCTGTGGGGAAACTATACTCAGAGATCGTACACAGCTCTCAGAGTCCAGTACAAATACGCGCTGAGGATGATGTTGGGGCTTCCCCGCTTCTGCAGCTCGTCGGGAATGTTCGCGGAGGTGCGCATCAATTGTTTGTATGCGACAATGCGCCTGCGCTGTGCATCCCTGGTGCGGCGCGTGCGGGCGAGTACCAACCTCCTCCTCAGCGTGATTGGAGACTGCCTCGACTGTCCCTATCTGAACCACTGCTGTAAGCTCCATGTGCTACACAAGCCCTTCCAAATAGCATTATGGGTATTTGTGAGTGAGAGTACCTTACTATATATATGACTTATGATTTTTATTACTTGTGTGTTTGAATTTAGTTTGTACCAACCCATTTGACATCTTTAATTAAGTTTTTACTAACAAATATGACATCTGAATCATCTTTGACATCTGAAATAAATGAATTGAATTGAATTATGTAGCCTGCACCTTCGGCTCCCAACAACCTGAAATAAACTACTAGAATATAGCTCTACTTCTATTTAGACGTCACATGTCTCACAAACAAGGTCAGCCTGAACATCGCTTGCGATCACCATTTGACATTTATCGGTGTCAGGCGGACACTAGTCGATTGTCTTCGACTATCCTCGATTTACATTAAAGGCGTAGGGTCAGGGAATTTTCATTTTTTTCGACTGCTTATTTGAGTTTCTTTTTTATTTTAAATTTCGTAGGGATTATGAAAATTTACCTAACATTTATGCATTTATTCATTTATGCGTGTTTAGGCAATGGAAGCCCGCGGCTCGGCTCTGTATGTTTTGACTGTCTTTCCAAGAGATCCGTAACCCAAGCCAATTAGGCGTTGAAAATATGAGGAAACTTATGATTTTTATTCACCTTACGACTAAATAACCAACGTCATTACAAACAAAATATATTTGTTTTTCACACGTTTTGAAGTCCAATGTTATCTTACCTACATTTTTGGCTCAAGCACACGGCACCTACGAGTTGGGACTACTTAGCATTTATCTACATTTTCTGCGGTCCTATTTACATACCACAATAGGCACAATAGGCGTCGTAGGCAAAGTGATATTAAAGCCACAAAAGCAAATTAAAAAAACATACATGTTCATATCGTATGTATTTCGCTGTTTCTATATATGTATGTTCAATAAGAGAAGAGTCGTGGCGTTTTGGTGAACTAACATTAAATTTTTTTATATGGCAATCCAATCCAGCTGTTATCTGTCTCGTATATTATTGTTGATCTTGTTTTTGTGCTAAATAATTACTTAATTATGTCGAAAAGTAGAAAAACGTTACGCATCTCTGTGAGGCAAATAATATATAATGTTATACAGTTTTGTCTACGCGAAAAAGCGTCAAAAGCCCTATCATCGACTTGAAAAAAGCTACGGAACGAGTAGCCGCAATGACTGGTATGTAAGCTTCTTGTAAGCTTTCTTGTGGTATTTTTGAACTGTATATTGATTTCTTAGATGAAATAAACAGCGTCTTTAGTGTTTTATGTGTGATTAGCGTAAACGGAAATACTATATTTGGTAAAAACCACTCGAGCCTAAAATAACCTATTTTTGTAATACGACTAACACATATTGATACTTTGCGTTTTTAGATATTAAACTGATTATGAGCATTTTATGTTGCAGGTGTTAGTAGAGTCACTTTGCGATTTAAATGCAATAGAATTAATATGTACTTTAGTTAAACGAGATGTTGCATCAAATAATGTGGAACATGACCATTTGATGGACAATTTACAACAATTTATCATAAATATAACAGAATCAGAATCCGAAGATAAAACAGATGAGTCCGAGAGTGGATGCTCCAAAGCTAGCTCAGACATAAACGGCATTGAATACTTAGATTCAGACTTTGATTGTGGTACTGAATTAATTATTATCTTATTATATATATATATATATATATATTATTATATATATATTATATATATATATATATAATAATTTAAACATAAGATATATTATCGTACATGCTGATACCCGGCTGCTCATAAGTTCTCATCATTCATGTCGTGATAATAATCTGCTGAAGTATTTTTACCCTTGTATTATCTATAATTATCAATTTTTACTGTATATTAAGATAATGTTAATAAAATTATAAAATGCCTTCATGTTTAATTTTTTAAGTCTGGGTATGCAGTCCAGTTCAACTCATCAGTAGGTACTAGAAGAGTAAAAAGGCCATGCTCCATATATGCACGTTAGACTTACAACATAGCTAGCCACTATCCTATATAAATAATTTGTATTAAAGCCAGCACTTAAACCCCAGTAGAATCATGCATGTCCATTATTTTTGGCTCATCACATAACACCTGTGCTGTGCTATGGTAGCCAATTTTAATCAGCATCATGCGAAGATACTTACCAACCTACCTACTTAATAGCAAGTACCTACTGATGACAACAGTTGGTGTCTATGAATGTCTGTCTACCAAGTATCAAAAACTTTTAGTCGTACTGGCAATGACAGAGCAGTGTTGTCAACGCAACAAAAGTACACGACAACAGTAAGCAACAACAGTGGCACACGCGCGACCTCAATTCCTACGATGCGTCTCTTATTGAACATACTATATCTACATATTTACTTACTTATGTAATTTCATTTATTATTTTTGTAGTCATTCTAATAAGTAGTCATGTGCTACGTTAAATAAATTAGTTTTCGTTCTTCTTTCTTTCTTTATTACTATTACTAGCGACCCGCCCTGGCTTCGCACTTGTGCAATGCTGATACTAAATATACTACAGAATGTTTTTATATATCAATTGTATGTTTGTATATATGTATATTAAAAGCACAATGTATTTAAGGTACTTAATTGGATAAGGGTTAATGCAGTATTGCTTAAAATCGCTTCGTAAATAAGCCATTATTTCTCGTAACAAGTAAAGGATAAAAAATGGTTATTGTGGGTTATCTCTAAAAGATAGACATATATCATTGTAGATTTTTTGTAGAACTTTTTAAGATGCCAGCGTTTGCAATGTAAGCGCAAAAAATGTGTTTATTTACGACTAGCTGACCACTCCGCAGCTTCGCACCCAAAGTTTTTCAATAAAAACATTACCCTCCTTCTGCGCAGTTTGGTAAAAAGTAGCCTATGTCACCCGAAAATAATGTAGCTTTCTAACAGTCAAACAATTATTTAAATCGGTCCAGTAGTTTCGGAGCATATTCAATACAAACAAACAAACAAATCTTTCCTATTTATAATATAAGAATAGAGATAACATTAGAAACCTCTAAAATTATCAGTGTCTTTCTACTATATTATGCATGTATTATACATATAAACCTTCCTCTTGAATCACTCTATCTATTAAAAAAAATCGCATCAAAACCCGTTGCGTAGTTTTACAGATCTAAGCATACATAGGGACAGACAGCGGGAGACGACTTTGTTTTATACTATGTAGTGATGGTTAAAACTTCCATACTAATTTATAATTCAAAAGTATCTGTCTGTAACGTTTTCACGACAAAACGACTGCACCGATCTTGATAAACTTATGAAGTAAATACTGTATATCATAAGGAAGGACGTAAGATAATTATTTTTGGGAAAATTAAGAATGTTTGCCATAAGATATTGAAAATTTATCAAACACTTAGACTGCGCCATAGATTATTAAAAAGTAGTTTTATCACATTATAGTGGCGCAGTGGGCGTATAGGCGGCTGTGATGCAGGAGGTAGCGGGTTCGATTCCCGCCGCGGAACAAATGTTTGCATGACGTTCAAATATTTGTTTCGGGTCTGTATGTTTTTCTATATTGTATTACAAGTATGTATTTACGAAAAAAAAGTATATAAGTATTCTATTAGTTAACTGGTACCTATAGTACAAGCTCTGCTTAGTTTGGGGCTAGATAGCGCTGTGTGAAATGTCCACCAATATTTATTTATTATTTTATTTATTATATGAACATCGTCGCATCAACTTTAAGTTGATGCGACGATGTTGCATAAAACAAGAGTTTAGAAAATAAATACTTATGGTTTAACAATGACTACGCTCACGATTTTAGATAATAGGCGTTTTTATAATTTACTAGGTGACTCGCCGAACTTCGCACCGCTTTGACATGCATATGACGCGGGCTGCCAATGTGAATTATCAATTATTAGGCCATCATTATATCTATGTATGAGAAAATGAATTTTCTTCATATTTTTTTTACGTGAGTTTTTCCAATATTTTAATAGTTATTCTGCTATTCGGGGCAGAGATAAATCTAACAAATCAAAGATCATCGGTTCAGCCGTTCTTGTGTTATAAATGGTGTAACTAACCCGACTTTGTTTTATATATATAGATGACAATAGTTTAAGTCCTCTCAAACAAGGTCGCGGGTAAACACATTGTTAATGTGTATGTTTTTAAACCTCTCCAAATACCAAATTCAAATTTAATGTGATGCAATGTTACCAATGAAACATTAACAGACAATTATCCTGTATATTTAGACTTTGTGCAATATCTAGTTACAATATTACTAAGAATAATAATAATACAAAGAATCCGATTATAGCCCCAAACTAAGTATCTATCCGTTTTTTTATGTCTTAGCCTCTGTCTACCCACGCTTCCAAAACCCGAATGGCGCCAAGTTCACTTCTAAACTCCTTGGGCAAACTGTTTCATTGCAAATTACGTATAAAATACATTTTAGATAACGACTAAACTAAACTCCTTGGACGAATTTGTTAGAAACATGATTCATTGCAAATTTCGTATAAAATACTTTTTAGATATAAATGCAAACATTATTATTATTATTATTAATATAACAGTATTTTTTTCATATATATATATGTAGAATAAAGTGTTTTCATTCATTCATACCCTGCACCTGAGAGAATTTCTGAGCAATTTGAATATCAAATCCCTATTCTTGTTCTAAAATTTCCAAATTATTCGAGAAGATAAAGTTCAAACGTGCATTCGTGGAATCTACTCGCATTCAGAAATTAGTGATGTACGTGTTCAAAACTAGAATAATACCAGATTTAAACTAAGAACTGTTAGCTCATGGCTAGTAAATGTTCATGAAACGTTACAGATTAAAATTTTTGTACGAAATGAGGGTACAATTTGACTACACCGCATTGTGTTACTTTAAGTGGCTGCGAGCAGTTTCACACGCGTGTTTAGTTAATAAAAAGAAGCTAATGTTGTACTAGGAAGTAAAATTCTAATCCATATCAGTATATAACAAAAATCATGATCAATGATTGTGTTACCCCAGAGCCGATTGCAGTCGCTAGAACTCCTCTCGAGGTTGTGAAGGAGTATGTCTATCTTGGGCAGACTCTGCGATTGGGTAGATACAACCTTGAGAAAGAAGTAAACCGGTGAATTCAGCTGGGCTGGGCAGAGTTTGGGAAACTTCGTCAGGTCTTCTTTCATCCATCCCACAATGCTTAAATGCATGTGCATCCTACCTATGATGACCTATGCAGCCAAAACGTGGACACTTACTGTGGGACTGATCCACAAACTGAAAGTCGCTCAGCAAGCTATGGAAAGAACTATGCTCAGAATTTCTCTGACGGATAGAATCCCAAACGAGGTTATTCGACAGAGAACCAAGATGATCAATATAGCTCAGAGGGTCAGCAAGCTGAAGTGGCAGTCATATCTGCCGCAGAACCGATAACCGTTGGGGTTAACGTTTTCTGGAGTGGAGTCCACGGCAAGCAAAGTGTAAGACGCCCTATGGCTAGATGGAGTGATGATTTGCGCACTGTGGCTGGCAAGGATTGGATGAGAAGAGCTGAGAATCGGGCTCAATGGCGCACCCTGGGAGAGACCTACGCCCAGCAGTGGACTGTTACAGGTTGATGATGATCTGTAAAAAAACATCTACTAAAATGCTATTACTCTCCAATACCTCGACTAAGTAAGCTTATTAATGCTCAAACTGATCTGGACATTCCCTTTGACTGTCCAGCAAAATTACGATTTTGTGTTTTGGGCCCTAAGTACGTAGAAACTTTTATAAACAACACGTCGTTGACAACACAGCTACTTTCCGTTTTTATTCTGTATTGTGTTGGAGCTGTCATAGTTGCGCTTGCTACTTTTATATTTTGCCTTTTACTTTTTAATGCGGCATTATATCTACAACCTTGTTTTCTGTATACATATATATATAAATATATTTTTCTCATAGTTTGTACAACTTTTTTGTGAAACAGCTATATCCCGCTTGTCAACTTAGTTTTAGTGCATGTTGTGTTCACCTGTAATTGGTTGTGCATGTAGCTAAAAGATATAGACATAAGAACTCTAGCATTATATCATGTAACAACTGTTGGTGGACCTAATAAATTATTCTTTGCAAGGCATTTGCAGGAGAAAATGAACACCCTTGGGAATTACTGCACTGCGTTCATCCGACAAGTCACGCGTTGAATAAGTTAGGTATCATAGGAAAGTAGGTAAATAGTACATTAATTGAAACTGATTCCAATTTAACTTATGTTTTAAATCTAAAATAAACGTCATTTTCTCATGAAGATCGTAATTTTTACTTTTTTATTGATTATTGTTAGTATTACATGTATATTAAATTATGCATATTAAAACAGACACTGTTTTTGTCGCCACCCTGTATAACAATTTATCGAAATCGGTTCAGCCATTACGACTTGAAAGTGACAAACAGAAAGATTGAGAGCCAGAGTTACTTTCGAATATAAAATATTAGTGTGGAATTTGAAGCGATACTTGTTTTTACCACTGCAATAACAATTGCATTAAAAATCTTGGAACAATTGCATTGCCTCACTGGTTACGTCAAACAAAGACTAGACATTGCATTGTGCTCATCATCCTGAGACATTCGTTGTGCCTGTAACTTCAGCATTAGTTATCGATTCGCTAGTCATTCCAAATATAAAATCTTCTCGGTAAATTCTAAGCTAATTATTGTTTAGTTTCATTATAAAAGCAGAAACAAGAGAGTAGTTTAAAAGATTGGTGCGTCAGCGCTTCCTTGAGTAGTTGCAGATAATTATCCTCTGATACCATCTTCTGTAATTTTTGAAATGAATAAAAATTTGTATATATACATATGTATATATATTATCTCGAGTGGATACCAAAAGACAGAAAACGACCACGTGGCAGACCATTGGAAAGACGAACTCAACTCGTATAGGGAAGGCTGGACCACACACGCGCATCATTTGTTTTGAGCCTGTACTGTCCCACTGTAGGGCAAAGGGCTCCCTTCCTCCCTCCCTTCTACTCCACTCTATGATGCGCGTGTATACTCCAGTCTTCCCATACAAGTTGAAATAAAAAAAAACATTAATATGTTTATTGTTAGTCAATAGTCTGTTTTTATTATTAGTGTTAAAATACCTTTTTTCCTGTATCACCTTACCTTCTTTTAGCACGACCAGGATGACTGGTAGATAATATTATTAGCATTATGTCCTCGTATCACTTTTCTGTTTTGTGTGACAATATTAAATAAATACATAAATAAGCCTGGCTTGCACAACGATCGACGTATTTGTATGATTTGACAACTCTCTTAATCATATTTAGGTACGTATGATTATTATTATTTTAAGGTACATCTGGGGTCTTGACCCTAGGTCCATGGAGTACCGGGGCACATCGCGTTTTACAAAAATCTTTCTGGGCGTCTGGTCGAAGCAACGCGTGATTCGAGAGCTGGCGCTTATGTGGGTCTACGCCAGCGCAGCCAGTGTCTTGGAGACACTTCCGCCTGGTAGTTATCTGGAGTAGTTGAGCTATCTATAGATCATTTGCAACTGTCTTTAGGTGATTCAATTGTTTCTTCTGTATTTTAGTCATGTAAATATATGTATATTATTTCTGTTAATGTAACTTGCGGAGCGATGCCTTATTGTATTTAGTTCCAAACACGATAAGGCATCGTTCCGCAAGTCACCCTAAAGCTTTTGTATTACGCTGATACCTATTAATGGTGATGCCAATCTGGTCAAGTTCAATGCGAACGCACTGGGTCTTACCAGGCGGGTCTGTTCTCCGCAAAACGAAGTCAATTTAATCTGACTTCTACTTTCCGAAATGTATCCGTGCCGATATCTGCTACCTCGAGCTTCTTGGTATCACATTAACTCCGACTCTCAATTTCGGCTCTTACATTGAGTAGAAAGCCCAGTTAGTTGCTAAAAAAGCTTGGTATACTCGCAAAGGTGAGGCACTACTTCACATCGGGACAGTTGCTCAACTTGGAACAAGCACAAGTCCGATCGTGTTTGGTGTACTGTTCTCACCTCTGGGACGGATTAGCGAAGTTGAAACCAACTTGAAGCTCTGGAATCAATTGAGAAAAGAGCCAATAAGCTCATAGGCAACGATGAGCTAGTTGATGCAAGGCTCCTCAGCCTGGAGCATCGACGAAAGGTTGCTAGCCTCTCGGTTTTTTGTCGAGTACATTTCGGGGAGTGTGCGGCGGAACTTTTCAACCTGATCCCACCATCTCCATTCTATCAACGGACAACCAGACGCTCTGCGACGCGCCACCGCTATATGGTAGAAATACCTCCCATTCGCACAAAGCGGTTATTTTCGACCTTTATTATGCGCACTGCCAAAAGAGTGGAACGCCTTGCCAGAGTCTGTGTTTCCAGATAGCTACAGCCTGGGTATCTTTAAGTCGCGAGTGAATAGGTTTCTTCTAGGCAAGCGTGTACCATCGTAGAGTGCATCATCGCTTACCATCAGGCGAGATCGTGGTCAAAAGCCTACAATGTATAAAAAAAAATTGACATTTATGACAGACTTTATTATGTTAGTTGCTAGTTACTCTATTCTCTGCAGGTTTTGGTACGTCTGTAGAAACTTTATGTTAATACCTAGAAGTGTACATACGAGTAATAGTTGTAACTTCAGTACGACCAATAAGTGCGATGCGGACCAAGTTTGGTATTGTTCAAATGTTAGTAAACCTCAGAAGGTTCTCATGGCTTTTACTCCCATATCGAATATTGGATCAATATGTATTCTTCATTGCCTTGAATAAAATCTATAAATATATAAAACAAAGTTGAGTTAGTTACACCATTAATAACTCAAGAACGGCTTTACCGATTTTGATGATCATTGATATGTTGGATTTGTCTCCGCTCCGAATAGCAGAATAACTATTAAAATGCCGCGAAAAAATATGTGCCATAATAAATTATGAAGAACAATTATTTTCTCATACATACATAGATGCAGCTAATGATGACCGATTGACAATTCTACCGGCTATGTACATTGGCAGCCCACGTCATATGCAAGTTTTCCGGGTTATTATTATTAAGCCTGTAGTGTCCCACTGCGGGGCAAAGGCCTCCCTTCCTACTTTCCAGTCTTCTCTATTTTGAGCTATTGTGGACCAATCTTGTAAATGGGCATCAATTTCGTCCCTCCATCTTCGCCGCGGTCTGCCACGAGGTCGTTTCCCGTTTAGAGGCGTCCACTCTGTAGTGGCTTTAGCCCATAACGCATCCGACATGCGGCAGACGTGGCCCGCCCAATCCCATTTCAGTATACCCGCTTGTTGCCCGACATCCGCGATTTGCGTTTTAGAGCGCAGTATACTGTTAAGAACGCGGTCTGTCAGTCTGACTCCCAGAATACTGCGCTCCATGGCTCGCAGACAAACCCCGAGTCTGGACTTTTGCAGATCAGTCAAATACCAGGTCTGCGCACCGTAGGTGAGGATGGGGAGAATACACACGTCTTTGAGCTTCCGTTTCAGATATAAAGGGAGTGTACCTTTCATTAGCTGTTTCATTGACCAATATCCCTTCCATGCGTTCTCGGTTCGTCTTGCAATTTCGAGGTCTGGTCGACTTTGGAAGGATACCAACTGGTCTAGGTACAGGTAGTCATCGACGTATTCCACCTCCCCACCTCCAACCTGTATGTAGCTTATGATGTATGCTATTTGTCATTAACTTTGTCTTTGATCTGTTCATACTAAGCTGTTCATACTTCGAAGCTTGCCGTGTTCAATTCGTCCAGCATGGTTTCAAGTTCTAAAGCTGAGGAGAAGAAAATGCCGGGTTAGCTAGTATTTAAATATGAGTAAAAAAATTACAACAAAGGGTTTATACTCGTTCATTCTCTACGTGCGTTTTGAGTGGTTTTCGATCACAGATGTATCGGTTATTGCGAATGGCAGTAAGCCGGCGGTGAAACCCATAACGTATAATGTTATTCAAGACGGCTCATTTTTATTTCTCAGCTTCAATTTATTTTACAAAGAAAAATTGCTACCGTTTATTTGAATTTTGACATTTGCACATATAAGATTTATTCCCGTGGATCGTTTGTTGAATAAAGTTTTGTATCGACTAAAGCATTGCAATGTTTTTAACTTCTTTGTCTATGAATGGCGGAAACGTAACGTACCAGCCACACTTGCTAAGCTGCACTTTTTTACTAAGAAAACTTTCGTGATTGATTTCAATCATTATTATAAATACGGGATTTATCACGTACCGTCTTATCGGTGTTTCGACCGACATGTTGATGTTGTTCAGACAATGACAATGTTTCAGTTCAATTCGTGAACCTTCATAAGGGTGAGTGCGATCCGCTCCGAATAACGTCTCGCCTCGCACTGCGCGCCGCTGCCCTCTGCGCGGGAGTGGACGGGCGGAGTGGTGGGGATTGGGTCAACGTAAGCACAGCGTGTTGACCGGCTGTGTCATCATCATTATCATCACTGCTGCTCTCTTCGGTAGTTCTTGGTACAGACAAACACACAACACTAACTATGTCTCTACCAGGTTCACTCACTCTTATGTCACTTGCATCATGAAAACACGGCCTTCAGGCTGACGGTAGAACCCATCCTCTATCTCTGTTAAAACTGAGGTCGAAACACCGATAAGACGGTACGTGATAAATCCCGTATTTATAATAAGCTGCACTTTGTTTGTTTTCATAATTATAATCTAAAAGCTTTAGCCAAACACCAGTAAAATATTACCCTCCTTCTGCGCGGTCGGGTAAAAAGTAGCCTGTGTAAAAAGTAGCGGGTCATAATCTTTATACTACTTAAATGCGGATGTTGAGGTGAATGTGTGGGGCAATGAGAATGGATAAGATAAGGAATAAGTATATCAGAGGAAGTTTAAAAGTAGAGCCAGTGATAGAAAAAAAAATGAGGAGTAAGAGGCAAAAAATAGTAAAAATTTAACGTAGAAATTTAAAATCTTATACTAGTTATACAATCCATATCCATACTAATACAGTCTGTCACCGCATTCGCGACATTAATTTAAAAAGTATATTCAGAATCGTAATAAAGAACTGATTTTAGAGATTAGTTTAATACCGGTAGCTTGGATATTTTTCTAGTAATCGATACGTTTCCAATAAACAATTTGTAACGTAAATCGGCGGCGCCTTTGCGCCGATGCCGCTTAGTGAGTTTAACAGGTATCTACTTACATGATGCATGAATATGATGTGTTTACCTATTTCATTGGTATTTTAGGATTTGAGATTAAGGGAGATTGAAAATTAAAAAAAAATCTATGGTAATAAACTTGTAAAAAACCTTTTTTGCAACAATATTAGCCATCAGCCCTACACTCGATTTAAATTATTGTCGTAAATGCGGTGACACGCAGTACACAAGTAACTTTTTAACAAAAATATAAATTATTTATATGTTTATTTTATTTTAGTCATTTATGTACTTATGCTGTTAGTTATTAATTGATTAACGTCGCCGTTCTCATTTGTTCACACAGATCCTGTCCATCCAAAGGTTGCCTGGAAGAGATCGCTTTTAGCGATAAGGCCGCCCATGGTACGTTTGATTTAATTTTGTATTCTCTTTTGTTTGTTTTATTTTTAATGGTGTGCAATAAAGAAATTATCTATCTATCTATCTATATAACCGACTTTGGACTAGTATTTTTTTTATGAAAATTCGTGGTCCCGCCGACCTTCGTACCGCCTTGACATGCGTATAACGCGGGCTGTCATTAAACGTCACCCTGGTAGAATTGTCAATTGTTGTCCCCGGCCATCATTATACAACCATACTTAACCATTGACAAAATTAGGTTTAGCTGTCATTTGCTGTCAGCTGTTTTGTTATTCCATGTCAGATGTGTTTTTGTTATACGACGTTTTATAGTGACTTGTATTCTCTTTGACGTTTTATGTCACGTCCCATGAGAACGACGGGAACGAGATAAAAGAATCCTATGTCCTTCTCCTGGTTTTTAGCTACCTCCCTACCAATTTTCAACCAAATCGGTTTAGCCGTTCTTGAGTTATAAATAGTGTAACTAACACGACTTTCTTTTATATATATAGATTATCATTCGATTTTTTTGGGATCTCATCATCAGACTCATTTCGACAAATTGAGGACCACCCACTTTTTTTGAAGTTGGATAAACACGAAAGTAACATTGTCCCTCTGTTTCTCTGTCTGTCTGTAACGTTCTCATTACTAAACGGCAGAACTGATATCGATGAAATTTCGTATTTAAATAGATTATGACCGGCCCCCTTATTAACGAAGGCAAATTTCTGTCGCGTCGCTTTCGCTAGTCAGGCCATCCCTTTCACACGTGAGGTACGTACTATACGTGTGAAAGGGATGGCCTAACTAGCGATAGCGACGCGAGAGCAATTTAGCTTAGGTAATAAGGGGGCCGGATTGGTACATATGTACCAACGGTATTTATGCGGGCATAATGCTGAATCGAGTCCCATTTACTGCTGTAGCACACAGTATCTACCGAGTTCTCCCTTATTTTTATTTTCCGTTTATACTGTTTAATTGTTTATTTTTTTGTATTTCCTCTCTCTTTAAATGTAACTGTATTGTATATTGTGTGATAATAAATAAATAAATATTGCTAGACATTTCACACAGCGCTATCTAGCCCCAAACTAAGCAGAGCTTGTAATATGGGAACCAGATAACTGATAGTATACCTAAATACATTTTTTTGTAAATACATATTACTTATAATATATAGAGACACAACCAGACCCGGAACAAATATCTGTAGATCATGCAAAAATTTGTTCTGCGGCGGGAATCGAACCCGCTACCTCCTGCGTCTCAGCCGGCTATTCGCCCGCTGCACTACGGAGGTCGTCAATAATAATGTAGTGAATAAATGATTGTCTATGTCTATATGCGAAGCCGCGGGTGGGTCAGCTTGTTACAAATAAAATGTCAGCCTAACTAAATAAAAAATAATATATTATATATAATAATATTAGCCAAAAATAAAGATTAATATGTTAGACGCACAAATAAAAATTAATTCTTATGATTTGTATTTGTTATTACGAATACTGAGAGTCTTTATTTTTATTATTTACTAGTTGACCCGCCCCGGCTTGTCTCACGCTAATTGTCGGCGGTGATAGGTCAATACGTATGTTTCTGAATAATGCTGACCGGTCAGCGTTGATGAGTGTCAGTCAGCGCTGTTTCTCATAACGACTCGAGGGTGCTGGCTAGCTACGCGCTGACGGTTAGAACCACAGAACATAAAAAAACAATAGAACTAGCATTATGACTTTTTACTAAGAAAACCAGTGTAGCTAAACTCACACATGTAAAAACTAGCACACTTAGAAATAAAAGTTAAAATTGGTTGAAAGAGAACGTTCAAAGAGGCCTAAAACTATAAAACCAATTTAACGGATATAAAACCTTAGCTACTATGGAACATGGTTTAAAATTCAATAAAATAAACAGTAACAAAAAAATAAAGTTTACTTCTTTTACACGGCAAAAGATGACGCTTTAGAAAATATTTTTATTTTAGTCTCTATTAATTAGAAATAAGACTGATAATGCAATGGCTGTTACTTGATTACCCACAAAACAAAGCCACTTAACAACAGATGGCGCTGTCGCTAACGATTTTTGTAGACGTATCTAACAGCAAAGTATAAGATGGATAATGCATTGGCTGTTACTCGCATGCTCAAATAACAGTGCTACTCACTTAGTGATGTACCAATGAGCATACAAGACGAATGTATCGATATCGATTATCACCTACCTACTACGGGGAATGAAATAGGTACGTCAGGTTATATTTGTGGTGGTTGAAATAAAAAGCTTTTCTTTTCTTTCTTTCTTAACATTATCACAGGTATCCAACTCATAAATACTTACTTAAAAAATATTATGTTACTGGAATATTATATGAATTATTATTTGAGGGGCACACTAAAAGTTTCCGGAATCAATAAAAAAATACTAATAATGGTCAAAAATGAACTTACTGTTTCTCAAAATATTTTCTCCCTTTGCGTCAATGCACTTTTTCATAAGATTGAACATATTTTGAAAACATTTGTGCCACTCCTCCGGTGGTGACGTCAGATACATATTATTCATACTGTTCGACAGCCTCTTCTGGTTATGAAAACCGTTGATCGGGTAATTGGTTTTTAATTTTTGGGAACAGAAAAAAGTCACACGGTGCCAGGTCATGACTCTGTATGCTGGATGACTCATAAATTGTACGTTTTTTTAATTTTTTTTATGTCTTGCGCCTTGGGGAAACTGAAAACAGAAGTTATTATATTATTTCACACCATAGGTCTAAAATACATTCAGAAAATCATCATTAAAACAACAAGAAATTAACGCCCTAAAACTTATACACCTTTTAATAGGGGGTAACTAATTAAAGCTATCGATAACACATTCATCAGTATATTGGGGTCAAATCCCTAATTGAGTAGCTTAAGTTGAGGTTTAAGAGAAACGCGACCTTAAGGAGTATGATTCACAGTCTATTTTGTTTGACGATTTCGCATTTTAAACAAAACTAACAAAAACAGTAAAATAATACTTACCGGTGATAGGATATGACCCCTTTTGTTAAATTTTGGTTCGGCTATAATATTTACACTCCAAAGCGGCACAATATGGCATTTTTATATTTTTTTGAAGTACCTTTACCCCACAGTAATTGAAACACGACTAAAGTGAGCGAAGCTTGTAGTGCGCGGAACTCCGCGTACTTGGTGTAACGCGGGCCCCGCCTACTTACGACTTCTATTGTTTTTTTGTGTTCTGTGGTTAGAGCCAACAGTCAGCGTAAAAAGAAAACCAACATTATGATGAAACTAACAGCCGCTAACGGATTTACATTTGAAATGTCAGCGAAATAAAGCTTGATTTACTTTAAAAGTCGGTTTCCAGTGACAGTAGCCTAACAAGTAAAGTTTTTTCACTATTTCGGGAGCACTCTCCAACGGCTATCGCACAATCTATGTTTGCGTCACGTTGATGATTCATTGCAAGATATGACAACACCAAAAATGAATATTTTTCAGCTAAAACTATGGTTAAAAACTAAAATGTTCGGCCACGGCTACGAGTTTAGTAGTGATGTGTCGTGTATTTCTGGGAAACAAATTGGCTTAGTTTTGGTAATACTTTTTCTTTACTTAAGCAAAAGTAAGTTGAGTTATTACTTAAATAATAGTGACACAACAAGAAAAACTTGGGTAATACGTAATATATCCCATATCTTGGAAATGTACTTGCAAATATTGAAAAGAAGTTTTTTTGTTGCAAAATTACTTTTTCAAAACAAGCTTTTATAAAACTCATAATCAGAACCGTATCTGCTTATTCAAATAAGCCCAAATGCACGCACGGCACTCCGTGGATGCAAACTTATTAAAAATTTAATTTGTAAGCACAAAGTATAGGCGTTTTAAACGCTTCCATATTGGGCTTTATAGCAATATCCTACTCCTAGATTGATGGCAAACCAATGTTGTTGACACCTATCTCGCCACATTACACAAGTCATAGTATGAAGTCGACCAAGGCATACTTTTGTCAAAATTCAACTGTTAATGACTTCAAAAAACCAGAAAACATCCTCCGCCATCTTGGAGTTTCCGCCATATTGGATTTTATAGTAAGTATACATCTTGGATGATCCCCCGTATTTTGGATTTAATGTGACGTTAAAGGGCTTACTGAGGAGAACACGCAAACTAATAATTTTTCGTGTTCTCCTCAGCAAGCCCTTGCATTTGATACCCATACTGTGGTAGTGTAGAAAAAATAACTAGTCCACCATCTTGGATGCTCCGCCATATTGCAATTAGAAGATTCCACCCAGACAAACACACATGTATTGCAAGTTAAATAAAAGCTTGTAATAATAATATCCCGTTTTGCCATCAACATTGCTATAACAGATTCTATTGACGTCAGTTGGTTGTCAAATATACACATCTGATTTCGTTTGTTAGGTAGATTTAAATAGTATTTTATACTAGCAAATAAATATTTTTATTCATTAGTTATATAAAAATGAAATATTTTAATTTGCTGGAAGTATGGTATTATAGATAAAAATTGTTTCTTTCACAAGCTTAACTGTTTAACACGGCATGGCAAATAAGAAATTAAAGATTACCATATTAATTATTACAATTTATGTAGAAAATTAATCATTATTTTATCGGGATTTATCATGTACCGTTTCATTGGTGTTTCGACCGACAATGTTTCGGCTCAATTTGTGAACCTTCATCAGGGTAAGTGCGATCCGCTCCGCACTGCGTCTCTAAGTGCGAGACGAGTACCGATAAAACGGTACGTGATAAATCCCGTATTTATAATAATGATTGAGTTTGCTAAGTATAAATAGCAAATTAATATATAAATTTATCCGTATCCGTAAATACGGACCGTGTTTAAATAACGTCCATCACTATCAAAACGCACGTCTGCATCGCTAGCGAGGGATGTCGATATTTTATGTGGAAATTGAAAAATAAATTCACGTCCACTGTTTTTAGAGCGAACAAACTATTTTCAACGAACAATAAGCTGAATAGAAGCTTGCTCTGTTCGATTTTGTATTGAATATTCTATTATCTTTATAATGTGGTTATTTCCAGCGTTTCTGAATAAAACAGAACATTTGGTTTCTTTTCTTTGTTTGTATATAAATTTACAGGCTCCAGCACTCACTGTTTGGCGATTGTCTTCCGGAGTCTGTTTTTGACCATTATAATCTTGGAGTTATAAGTCCAGAGTGATCTAGTTTTTTCTAGGAAAGCGTGCTCCAGCTTCGATCATACCATCACTTAGATCAGGCACTTGACCTCTAGTCAAGCGCCAGAGTAAAGAAACACCGATTCATATGGTCTTGAGCAAATCTGACCTACTCGTACTATTACGAGATCTTTTGACCATCCAGTCACCGACTGCCCCGCGGTCGACGTCCATTACAAATTAATCTCATTAAATGAACCTGAAACAAATATTTACAACTCTTGTTGAATTGAATTATAATTAATAATTGCCAACATGTTCACTAAATAACTTCGGAGCTGAAATTTTATTATTTTTCAATAATTTTCTAACTTTAATTAATCATTACTAGTTACCTAACTTTTAAACTCAACAATCTTGTATTATGTTTTTTTTATGATAATCTATATATATAAAAGCAAGTCGTGTTAGTTACACTATTTATAACTCAAGAACTGCTGAACCGATTTGGCTGAAAATTGGTGGGGAGGTAGCTTAGAACAAGGAGACGGACATATGGTACTTTTTATCCGGGCGTTCCCGTGTGACGTGACTTAAACGTCAATGACAGCAAATGACAGCTAAACGTAATTTTGTCTATGGTTAAGTATGGTTGTAAAATGATAGCCGAGGACAACAATTGACAATAAAAATTCTACCAGGGTGACGTATATTGACAGCCCGCGTTATATGTATGTCAAAGCGGTACGAAGTTCTAGTAGTACGAAAACTACTGATTCTGTGAGAACAGTAGAAATCGCGAGCCCTTGTAATCATGCAATAACCGACACTTTGCTCTTTCTCCTGGCTTAGCGAAGCCAATTCAGAGGTTTTAAACCAACCAACCGATGTTGGAGAGAAAGTAGAAAAGAAAATTGAAATCCGTCTATTTAAAATACTACAGCTAATTCCCCCCCGTTTTGGATTTTTATTTGCAACATCTTAAGTAGAATGAAGTCCTTAGTGTGCCTCTCAACTTTGATGGAAATTTGTCGATAAATAACTCTACAGCAGACTTTCCCCCTTTTCCCCCCTATTTTCCCCCCAGTCTAAAAAGGCGAGTGACTAAAAACTTTAAATAAATAAAGGAACATCTATGCCAATTTTCGTCATAATCGGTTGCAAAATGCGACCTGTAGGCGAGAACAAACTGACAAAATTTGGGGACAAAATAGTGGTGGGGGAAGGGGGGGGGGGGGCAGAGGTGTGAAATTTGCTGCAGCGTTATTTATCGACGGATTTCAATCAAATTGGAGAGGCACACTAAGGACTTCATTCTACACAAGATGTTGGGAAAAAATTCCAAAAGGGGGAAAGGGGGGGAAAGTTAGCTGTAACGTTATAATTTTGTTATGGACGGTTTAAATTTTTGAATTTTATTTGTATAACGTTTACTTACCTAAAGAAATAAATATGGCTGGATTTCACACAGCGCTATCTAGCCCCAAACTAAGCAGAGCTTGTACTATGGGTACGAGATAACTGATAGAACACTTATATACTTTTTTGTAAATACATACTTATAATAAGTATATAGAAAATCATCCAGTGCCGAAACGAATATCTGTACATCATACAAACATTTGTTCCGCGACGGGATTCGAACCTCCTCCTGCGTCTCAGCCGGTTATTCGCGCACTGTACCATGAAGATCGTCGGAGGTCGTCACCAATCAGACTACGTAGTTTTCTCCGCCTTCACGAGACGAACACGTAGACACCAGATTAGTCCTCCTAGGACCGCGAGTAATCGCTACAACTTACACCGATATTTTGCTCAAAAATCTACATAGGTGAGCCTATTGGAAAATTCAAGCATCTGCAAATTCGATTTTAAATTGGACTTTCTTCGTTAATTTTGTTGCGCAAATAACTTTTTGGAGTTGGGACGCGAGGTCTACTGTTCTCTCAGAACCACTAGTTTAATGTAGTACACACGGCTACACATCAAGCTATACAATCTCCAGTATAAGCTGACCTCGCATTCTGTAGGCTTTTCGTAGAATAAGAGGTCAGCTAACACTGGAAATATATAGCTTGATGTGTAGCCGTGTGTACCTATCAAAACACGTAATATAGGAATATAGGAAATTGAATCAGTTCGCTTAAATGGAGTGTCACGGGGCTCTAACCATTGTATCTTTTCTCTGTCTACTTCAAAATGTAGTTATATTGTATGCTAATGTAGTTAATATGATTGTCTACGTCTGTCTATATCGATATTGAAAGAAGAAACAAATAATCTTCGCCTCTTCAATATGCGAAGGATCATAACACAAAGCAAAGAGCAGATAAGCCAAGATTGCTTGACGATAACGATGGTAGTTATTATAAGAGTAATACGCAGACCGTCGTATATCGCTTTATCTAAACACAATCTATTGTTTATCCTATCGAGATCAGATTATTTAATGTGAAGAAGGGAGATGGGTATAATATAATGCATAAACTACGTCCTGCCTTGGGATTTAATAAGGCTAAATACAGACGTTGCGGACTATAACTTTAAGGAAACTGGACCACACATGTGCATACTAGAATGGAAGAAAGGCATTTGCCTTGCATTGAAACAATCCTTACTAATCCTAACTATCCTACTAATCCTAATAATATTATACACGCGACAGTTTGTATGTATGTATGGATATTTGTTACTCTTTCACGCCGGAACGGCTGCACCGATTGCAATGAAATTTAGTATGTACGTAGATCATAACCTGGATTAACACATGGGCTACTTTTTATTGGCAAACCACGCGTGCGAAGCCGTAGATTGGTCAGCTAGTAATATTATAAATGCGAAAGTAACTCTGTCTGTCTGTCTGTCGCGCTTTCACGCCAAAACTACTGAACCGATTTAAATGAAATTTGGTACACAGATAGTTTAGAGCCTGAGAAAGGACTTAAGCTACTTTTTAATGCGAAAAAAGGGTTCTAAGGAGGTAGGAGGGAGGGGGGGGGGGGCTTTAAAGTTGTATGGAAGTATCGTCGTCGTTTTTAGAGCTAAAAGCCAGAAACTTATGTTTTAGGCTGTGGATTATAAATAAATATGAAATTCAAAGTTTGTAAAAGTTTTACTATTCTCAAGGGTGTAAAATAACAATAGGGATAAGGGATAGAAGTTTGTATGGAAATATGTAGGTAAGGTTTAATGTGAATGTTTTATAAGTTTGCGACAAGAGACAAAATATTAGAGCTATTCTGATGTAACATTTACGGAGTCATTACAAAATGTGAAACTGGAGTTAACGCGAGTAAGAAACTTACCTAGCACCGCGCTTTACACAATGAGCGCTGTGCAGTATATAAATAATTTATTAAGCTCTTTGCAGTGAAACACACCAAATAGTTCATTAAAGAATTTATACGTATGTGTCTTATTTGTAAAATATTTAGCCTAAATAGTTAAAAAAGCTAATTCCACGCGGATGAAGTCGCGCGCACAGCTAGTATAAATATTATCTAATACTAGCCCGTCTGATCCCACTGCAGGGCAAAGGCCCCCCTTCCCTTTTTCTATGCTATGCGATCTTGAGATTCCGCTTGCCAGGATACCGAAAAGGTGTCAAGTTCGTCGCGCCATCTCCACCTGGGCCGACCACGTAGTCGCGGTCCTTGTGGGATCCAGTCTGTGGCGATTTTAGTACATAAGTAGTCCAGCCCAGTCCCATTTTAATTTGGCAGACTTGTGGGTTACATGGACAATTTTAGTCTGTGAGCGCTGTGTGGTGTTTCTGATTCTATCAGTGACTAGCTGACCAATCCGCAGCTTCGCACGCGTAGTTTTTTTTTTAAAAACATTACCCTCCTTCTCCGCAGTTGAGTAAAAAGTAGCCTGTGTCACTCGGAGATAGTGTAGCTTCTCAACAGTGAAAGAATTTTTAAATCGGCCCAGTAGTTTTGGAGCCTTTTCAATACAAACAAACAAACAAATCTTTCCTCTTTATAATATTACAAAGTTTTTTGTAGATATTGATATGTTCTTTAATATTGTAGAAGATACTTTTGTTTTATCATCAATAGTTTCCGCAGCGCATGCGACGTAAGACGTTTTAGGGCCCTTTTTTACACCTTGGGTTACGTTACTTGAGTTTTAGTAAGGATCTCTAATCTTTTCTAGCAATAAATATAGCTTATGTCACTCAGGGTGAATATAGATTTCCTATGGTGAAAGAGTTTTTGAAATCAGCGAAGTAGTTTTTAATTTTATTCATTACACACATACACACAAAAATACAAATCTTTTCTCTTTATAATATTAGTATAGATTGAGACAATATAGGCTTCAAATAATAATTTAGTTAAGTCATTATTATAAATACGGGATTTATCACGTACCGTCTTATCGGTGTTTCGACCGACAATGTTTCGGTTCAATTCGTGAACCTTCATCAGGGTGAGTGCGATCCGCTCCGAATAACGTCTTGCCTCGCACTGCGCGCCGCTGCCCTCTGCGCGCGAGCGGACGGGCGGGGTGGCGGGGATTGGGCCAACGAAATGACAGCGCGTTGACCGGCTGTGTCGTCATCATTATCATCACTGCTGCTCTCTTCGGTAGTTCTTGGTACAGGCAAACACACAACACTAACTATATCTCTACCAGTTTCACTCACTCTTCTGTCACTTGCATCATGAAGACATGGCCTCCAGGCTGGCGGTAGAACCCATCCTCTATCCCTGTTAAAGTTCGGCACTCGACTTATTTCTATCGAGGAACGAAGAACTTCTCTCTCGCTAAAACGCGGGCTTTGTCGAAACGTATGTAGTGCGTCGAATCAGAGTCTAGGGAATGTTCCGCCACTGCAGGACTGTTTGAGTCGACATTCTTCATTGCACGTATGTGTTTAGTCAACCTAGTAGATACGTTTCGTTATGTTTCATCAATGTAGCATTTACCGCAGTCACACAGTATCATATATACTCCGGGGATGCCCAGAGGGTCTCTGTCCTTCGGCGAACGCAGCAGCTGTCTCAATTGTGTTTGATGACGGAATATCGTCTTGATGCTGCGTCTAACACCAAGACCAAGTCTAGCATCAAGACGATATTCCGTCCTCAAAGACAATTGAGACAGCTGCTGCGTTCGCGCAGAGGGCAGAGGGCAGAGGGCAGTATTTATAATAATGATTGAAATTAATCACGAACGTTTTCTAAGTAAAATTTAGTTAAGTGTCTTGTGCTTATAGGATTAAGTTCCTAAATGCGTCTTAAAAATGTTATACAGAAGAATTAAGAATGCACCGTGTTCTTGGAAGTTGGCTGAAAATAATGCGATTATTAATTTATTACTATTTAATTGTTGTCTGAATAAAAATATTTATCATTATTAATTTAGTCGAGGGAGCGAAACAAAGCATGGCAACATTGATGACAATATTTGAATGGCTGTTCCAATCACTCCAAAAGCTGCAGATTCCTAGAATGAACAATTGTTACGGGAGACGCACGACTGCATACCTAATTCCAACTTTGACCAATGAGATACCATCTCCAACTTTACATGAAATTAACATAAAAAATCATATCATATATATAAATTTAAAACATGCTTCGTGAATGCTCTCGATTCACATTACCTAAGCATAAAATATATATAATTATTGATGTTTATTTATTATAAATAAGTATTTTAGAAAATCAAGTAAGTGGTTAAGTATTACTCGTGCGCGATAACTTGGGACCTGCTAGGAATGCGACTCCCCGACCGCTTCCCCTGCACTTCCCCGATGGCGCCCGTATTGTACCGTTCGCATCACTATTTTTTACTAGGGTTTTTAGTCTCGTACTGGCCTACGTCACGTAACGACGCGCTCTGGATTTTTTTTAGTTTTCGTTTGTGTTATTGTAGTTTTTGTTGTTATAGTTTGTGTCATTGTTTTGTTGTTGTAGTTTTTGTTGTTATAGTAAATGTTGTAAATATATCGGATACCTCTTTGTTAAGTGATTATAGTGAGACTGAGGATGAAGAACAACCTCTAGAAGGCATAAATCCACTAAGTAGTGACGAAGATGAGATAATGTAAATAATAGATAAAATAAATGTATAAACTTAAACATTGTATTTTTATTTTATTCAAATAGTGTAAAAAAGATTAGATAAAAAGCAGCGTCCTCCCTGAGTAACATAATAAATTAGGTTAAAAAAAACAAAGACAAAGCCGCGGGCGGCTGCTTGTTATATTCGCTTTTTTGCGGGCGGTACAAACACGCCAATATGACGTCACCGAGCTCAGGTCCCAACTTATCGCGCACGGGTAATAGGTACCTATTTATATAATGTTGTGCGGCTCGAGTGTCTCTAAGCACCGAGACAAACCTTTAAGGTTTTACGGTGCTTTATGTATTAGGTACTAGTTGTATGTTGTTGTGTCAAATAAATTTATAAAAAACATTATTAACTTTATGCGTATAAGATAGCACTGATTTAATATTGCGGGTTCGATTCCCACCGCTGAAACAAATTTTTGCATGATCTACATGATCTACAGATGTTTTTACGGGTCTGGTTGTTTCTCTATATATTTTAAGTATGTATTAAAATTAAATTAATAATGTAAGTATTTTATCAACTATCTGGTTCCCATTGCGTGGCTTAGTTTGGGGCTAGATAGCTCTGTGTGAAATGTCCAGCGTTATTTATTTTCTATACTAATATTATAAAGAGGAAAGATTTGTATTTTTGTATTTTTGTGTGTAATGAATAAACTAAAAAACTGCTGGTCCTATTTCAAAAATTCTTTCACCATTAGAAAGCTACATTCAACCTTGAGTAACATAGGCTATATTTTATCCAACTGCGCAGAAGTTGGTTTGTTTTTTATTGCAAAACTACGCGTGCGAAGCTGCGGATTGGTAAGCTAGTATTTAATATAATGGTTTATATGGAGACAGAGAGAATTTAAAAATTCTCCGTATTCATCATCATCATCATCATATCAGCCGTAGGATGTCCACTGCTGGACAAAGGCCTCCCTCATTGATCTCCAGGAACTGCGGTTGGAAGCGGCCTGCATCCAACGCCGACCTGCGGTTATTACCCAGTCGTCTGCCCATCTTGTGGGTGGACGTCCTACGCTGCGCTTGCCTGTCCGTGGCCTCCACTCGAGAACCTTTCGGCCCCATCGGCCATCTGTTCTGCGCCCTATATGGCCTGCCCATTGCCACTTCAACGTGCTAATCCGTCGGGCTATGTCGGTGACTTGAGTTCTCCTACGTATCTCCTCATTTCTGATTCTCATTTCTCCCTATTGTCCCGAAAATAAAATTGTTTAAACGATATCGCCATTACAGTGCAGTTTTTATGGAAAAGGTTCATGAATGAATTAAACACAAATAAATCAAAAATTTTTATTGCATATAAACCCATTGGTCAGATAAAGAAGCTTAAGCCGCATCGTGTGTTCCTCCCTTAAAATATGCGTTGCTCTTAGCTCGTATAGATAATATCAACGCCCAACTTGCCTCTAGTTGGATATTTTTCTATTATACGTTGTCAAGTGTATAACTGATACGGGCTTAGAAGCGAAGATAAAGAAGTAACGGTTATTATGTTCCTAAATATAGCTTTCAAAAGAATATTCTTTACGTAAGAGATTAGACAAAATATTTATATATAATAAGGGATGTTGTTATTATTCGATAGCGGATAGCATGTTTTTATTAAGTTGCCAATAAATAAAGATAAATTCGAACTGTGACAAATTATGAATTCTAATAAAAAAATATGACATGAAAGAAATATGATATAATAACACACACCGTTTGTTTGTTACTCAATCACGTCAAAACAGCTGAACCGATTTAAATAAAATTTGGTATAAACGAAGATTATAAGCCGGGATTACCACATAGCCTACTATTTATCCCATAAATCAGTTTTTATATCCCATAAAATGTGCGATGTCAAAGTTTTTATACAGGGTGTGGTGTAATGAGTGGATAATAGGGTACCTGCGGGTAGGGGCCATTGTGGCGGTTCAGAAAAATATTTGTTATGCTCAGTAAAAGTGCCTCGGTTTTCGAGATATTCGACATTTTCGAAATTTAAGAAATATTTCACCCTTCGTCACTATTTTTGGCGCCAAGACTGCAAATGAAATTTTTTTTTCTATCTGTTTTTTGGATAGTATTCTTGGATAGATGTGCTATCGAATGGAAACTATTATTTTTATAACACAAGCACAGATATGTTTTTAAAATAAGATTTCACTAAAATTTTACTTGCTTTCGTTTGTTTTCCTGACTTTTACCCTTCTGTGGTGTAAAAAAAATGTATGGTCACTTGAATGCCAAATTTTAAAAAAAATAGCCTATTTCATCGAGATTCCGAAATGGTAATAACATATCATTGTCACAACTTGATTCAAAATTAATTCCTACCAAACTTATCAAGGCGTAATTTAAAGAAATATTTTTAACTATTATTAGCAATAATTGTCTACTGTTCGCAGAACTACTAGTAATTCTTGGAACAGATTGGTTCCCGGCCCAGCATTAATCGACACTATGTCTATCTTGCTCTTTCATACTATGAGTGAAAGAGAACTATCGTTTCGCGTAACGCATTTTTATGATTTTCGAGTCAGTGTGCTATCATACTACTCCCGTACAACAACGTGTTATCCTGTTTTGGATTGATACTCGTCGATTTTGTGCAGTGATATCGGACTTTGTTTTGCCTAGCGATTTGGACGTCTTAATTTTGTGAACCTAACGATTTTGTGCTGTGATCTCGGACTTGATTTGCTTTGTAACTTGGATTTTTTGGTATTGCATATTGATTGCAATGCCTCAGCTATACACTGCGTCTGAATATGCGCAAATGCATTTAATCTACGGCGAGTGTGGTGGTAACGCCAATCGAGCAGCAGCGCTGCTCGATTGGCGTTCGGTCGGGTTCGGTCGGCTCGATCGGGAAAGATTTCCTAATGCACGCCATCCCGATTATCGTGTGTTTATTCGCGTACACAATGCTTACATGGAAGGTCGAATTCCTGGAAGTGGCATCGGTGGCACGAGTTCTGGGAGACCACAAGTACATAATGAAGAGGACGTACTTGATGAAATTGCTGCTGATCCGACCACATCTGTGCGCGTAATAGCCTCTAATACTGGCATGTCAGCAAGAACAAGAAATTCTGCATATGTGTTTTAAATTAATGTTGTGAATGCGGTGACAGACTGTATATGGTCTAATAATACATTGATATAAAATATTTCTCAAGAGACCATCAAAAATGTTTTTAATGTATGGTGAGTGATTATAAGTGAACGTCTCACGTTGTTAGACGTTTCCTTTGAATAGAAGAGTAATTTGATACGAACTAACTTTTCAACTTCTCTTCATTCGGAAGTTCACACCGTAAAACAGCCACGGAACCCTAAATTAAGTTAGAATAACGGATCTTGTTTTAGCCAAGACTTTTCTTAAGATTCGACCGCCGTGTTATGATGGTAAAATTTATAGCGGTGAAGCCATTGATATCCAAATTTTATTAATTTAAGGTATTAAAGGAGGCAAAATGCCTTTAATAACAATAAATATTTACATGACTAAAATACAGAAAAATAGTTGAATCATCTAAAGGCCGGTGCAAACGATCTATAGATAGCTCAACTGCTCCAGATCATTACCAGGCAGAAGTGTCTCCAAGGCATTGCATTGCCCCGCTAAATTGCAATGCTTATGCGTTGTCTAAGATAAGCGCCAGCTCTCGGATCACACGTCGCTTCGACCGAGGCCCAGAAATAATTTTGAAAACGTGATGGGCCCCGGTACCCCATGGGCCCAGAGTCTCGACCCCAAATGGCTCAAACACGTAAGCTCTGTCGAGCCTTCCATATCTTCGGCTGAAGGTTGAATATTGTATAATCTATTATTTTTAACAGACTTTAATAAATGAGGGTGGTTCTCAATTTTGACCTCAGAACTCCAAATCAATAGATTTGGAAAAAATACTTTTATTATTTAATAGGATATCGTTTCAAATTGGTCATAGAAATTTCATTAAAATCGGTTAAGTAGTTTGTTTTTTTTTTGACGGTTATATTTTTGTTAAAAAGTTACTTGTTATTTAAGAAGTCTACTAAAGTTAATATTAATTTGATTGTCTCAGGCATCAATATAGCTAGTATTTTGTCATGGTTGAGGCAAGCTTTGTGTGGATTTGATGCGTAGAATAGTTACATTTATTTATCACCTTTTATATGGTAATATCAAGATAGAACAAAAACAAGCGGCCCGTCCCGGCTTCGCACGGGTGGACATTTATTTTTTAAACATTTTTGGATAAACGTTATATAAAGATATGAATAACATGGTCTAATTTTAGTCGGCATTTCTATCAACTTTTAAAATGTTAAAAATAAGTTATAGTTACATAACTACTATAGTTGGACATATGGTATGCCATGAATTTTTTTAGATATTGATATGTTCTTTAATATTGTTGAACATTTTTTTGTTCTACAATCAATAGTTTCCGCAGTGAATGCGATGAAAGACATTTTATAGCAATTTTTTACACCTTGAGTTACATTGTTGAAGTTTTATAAGGGATCCCTAATGTTTTCTAGTATTAAATGTAGCAGCATATGCTACTCAAGGATATTGTAACATTCCTTTTTTTTCCTAAACTATCTCGTCCCACTGCTGGGCAAAGGTCTCCCCCAAGTCCCTCCAAGCATCCCTATCTGTCGCTATTTCCCACCATCCTCTTTGGAAGGTGTCGAAATCGTCCCGCCAACGCTTTCTCGGCCGACCCCGGCGTCGCCTTCCGTCTTCAGGCGTCCATGATGTTGCAATATGGGCCCATTTCTCGGAGTGCATTCTGGCAACGTGTAATATTCTAATGGTGAAAAAATTTTTGATATACATAGGATCCGTAGTTTTCGAGTTTATTCGTTATAAAAATACAAATTTTTCCTCTTAGAATATTACTAGCTTATCTACCCCACGAACTTCGTACCGCATTATAATCAATAAATTGTGTGTTACTAAGCTGAGTTAAATTATTTTTTTTCATTATCCTTTTCTGTGCACGTACCCACTATAATCAACTATCTCTATATTTAAAGTAGAAAATGATTAAACTACTAATATCGCTATTAAAAAAATAGGTGTTGGTGGTAGAAGGGTGAAAATGTATGCTTGTAAGTTGTATGTATTTTTGATTGCCGAATCATAAAAAAAAAACAATATGGGTCGGACCACCCTTAACACATAGGGGTATGAAAAATAGTCTTCGTCCTAATTTCAGACGTCCCGAATATATACAAAAATTTCATAAGAATCAGTCAAGCCGTTTCGGAGGAGTTTTGTTACAAACACTGTGACACGAGCATTTTATAGACATAGACATACATTTATTTGCTACCACAGCACACACAAATTCACACAATACAATCAAAAGGTATAACATCAAAGAGAAAGCACAAGAGAACACAGAAAATTACATACAACAAACATAGAAATAACAGAATGAAATAATAAATATACAATGTAGTCAGGGAAAAAATTAAAAAGGCAAGCAGATATGTATGTGCTACCGCAGCAAATGGGTTTCAGCTCAGCATTATGCCTCGCCACCGATCGACAGCTCGGCGATATTATTCTGTCGAAATATTTTTTAGGCAAGTCATTATATCTCGTAAGAACGAATATGCACTAATTGGGGTTTGTATACAATTATGATAGGTTTAAATAGATGTTTTTATGATAAGTAGATAGAAGTAATAAATTATATTATGTAATGAATAATAAAAATGATATGAAATGTTAGAGTACAAATTATAATCCTCATCATCATCATCTCAGCTCATCTGCACCCACTGTTGGGTATAGGCCTCCTCTTTATTACGCCATTCTTTCCGGTCCCTTACGAGTCTCATCCATTGACACCCAGCTACGCTTTCAATGTCATTCGATCATCGGGCGGGTGGTCTGCCTCTTGGTCTACGAGCATCCCTTGACCACCACTCTGTAATCGCCTTCGTCCAACGCCCGTCATCCCTCCTAGCCAAGTGTATTATAATAATAATACGAATAAATATGAATATATTAGAAACTTTACCATCATGGCAGTAAGTGAACGGCGCACTGTAACAATTTGTACCAGACAACCAGTTATATATTAGATCAGATTATAAGTGTAGATGTAGGTAGGTATGTACCAATCAGAATTTGAACCCGCCATTTTCCTCTTGATTAGGGGAATGTACGACAGCCATTATTGCCACCGCTTTTCTGAAAATACGAACATAAGCAGCCAGGGAACCTTAAATTAAGTTAGGTATATTTATAGGCTGTAAGGCTAACAAGTAAAATGCGTACTGTGAAGTTGGGAGTAAGATTTAGGATGCCATTAGTCTGGTTTATATCAATTGGTGGAGTATCGATTTGAATCTGCTAATTTTCTGAAAAGTTGGACACTACATTTTTTATTTATTTATTTAAAAAAAACACATACAAATCAACTCGGGTAAATCGGCGTTGTATGTATGTATGTTTGTCCGAGGATAACTTTCGTAGCGTTGATCCGATCATCGTGAAATTTAATACATAGATAGGTAGTGATGGCCCAATTTTGGTGTGACTAAATAACCTAAAAATGAGGGGGGGGGGGGGGGTTGAGATATTGGGGTTCAAGAGGGGTAAAAAAATATCAAAATGAGGTCAAGTAGGATGTAAAATAAAAGGTATTTATTTGTAAATTTAGATTCCGTTCCAGTTTTTGAGTATTAGTCTTATTAGCCATAATAAATACTAAACTTTGACAAAATTCACAGGGTACGTCAGTGACCCCACTATGCTGTAATTTAGTATGTGTGTAGCTTATTTATTTCGTGACACTATTTTGATAGTCAAAGATTACAGATAATATATTTTGTTTTTATCAGAGACTCGCAAGCCTCTCAGTTCGGGGCGAACCACTAAACTACCACTACTTAAAAAACCTTAGTAGATTTGTCCTAAGTGCAACTTCAACTTTCCTCTTTAGTTTATGACTATTTGTATACATGTACGAAATTATTATAAATATGTTTCTGTTCTTATTCTTAAATAAAAAAACAATACTAAATCAAGGATAATAGCTTAAAACTGATGGCATTTAAGTAAATTTTTTCATTATATCTTGTTAAGTAAAATAAACAATTCTCATTTATTTAATTCACTGTACAAACAAATAAGTATCAAAAAATAATAATGTGAGCCTTATAACTGGATATGTATCAAATGCTTCGTGGGATATCTTTATAGTTCTGCATACTGAGTAAGATGATGTTTATCATGTGGATTGAATAGTCGTGAGCCTTCTTTTGTTAGCCTAATAGGTATATTCTGGAAATCCTTACTGCTACGTCCACACCGGAGCGTAGATGTTTTGTAACCGGACAATAACTACCTACAATCGTACATGCTTTAATACGGGGAAATTCTTATCAAATTATATGAAAACAAATTGCTCGTGCTAAAGCATGTATGTTCGAAGTAATTGCTCCGTTACAAGGCCCCTATGCACTGGTGGGGATTTCAAGAATAAACCGCCTAAAAGTAGGTAGCTAGAAAACGATTAATCATATACCCTTTTGTATAACATCCTTTTTAACCCTTCTTCTCCCTTATATCTTAAGGAGCGTTTTGATTTTCACCACCAGGCTAATGATTGCAATTTGCGTTCTTCAGATTCCCTCCAACTTAAAACTTCTGTCCATACGACAGTTTTATGGTCGATCCTTCACTGTAACAGCCGTACGATTGTGGAACGCTTTGCTCTTTTCTATAAGAAGATCCAAGTCTATTAGTAATTTTAAAACAAAATTGCACACCCATTATCTGTCCTTGTGTTGCAGTTGTAACTACTTGTTAATTCATCATAACCATTTTTATAGCTTATTTTAAATTAAATTTGTGTTATTACTAGTATTTTAGGTTTATAGTATGTAGATATGTTTTTAATTTTATATTGATGCACCGCCGTCATGTGTTACATTATAATCCTGTCCATACAAAGGTTGTCTGGAAGAGATCGCTTTTAGCGATAAGACCGCCCCTTGTACTAAATCTAATTGTAAAAATTATGTTTTATATTTTACCTTAGTGTACAAAAAAGAGTTATCTTATCTTATAGTCCAGCAGCCATCTCCTTTGTTTTTAGTAAGTAATAACAGGCTGAATCTTCGTGAGCAGATTCAGTTCGACGAGACGCCCAAGGTTTTTCCTCTGAAAATTCTCGATAGTAGAGCGCAGGTATAAAACATGTCGATTCGGTCGGGTGTCGAAATTGTCTGAATAACAGTATTTTTTTTTAATATTGAGGTAGTTGGACGATAAATTCGGAAAGACAATTGTCCTACAAAATGGATGATATCACTGGAGCGTCCTACACTCCGAATGTGTCCAAATAACGTGGTCATCAAAATTATTGATAACAAGCTGATTTTTTTGTATGCAGCTTATTAAATATTTGTACAATCAAATGGCCTTATAGTCGTACAAATGTAGTGGTACGGTTTTTCAGTTCTACGTTTAGAAGTTGTCCATTCTACAATAAGACTTTTTTCATTAATAACAACTTAATTTTAATTTTTTCCTAGCGGGAATAAAACACAAAAAAATGGTTTGTATTTCTAGAAATAGATATATTAAGTTTAATACTCATTCAACGCATTTCTTGTAGTTTGGAGTAAATCGCTAACATGAGACACGTGTCAGGACCATGCTATTGTATACACATATTCAAAACCAAGGGCAACCGACAACGTCGGTTGCCCTTGGTTTCCCTTCCCAACAGTGTGACCAAACTTAGTAGATTACTACTTTTTCGGTAGATTTTGAGGAACTTGCAACAGCTGTTAGTATGGAAAAATATTTTTATTTATATTTTGGTGGAATTTATAATTTTTGGGTGTATTGATGGTATTTTTCGGAAGAAGATGGCAACCCTCTCCTAAAATCTATTCTTATACGGAAATTCTGCATTCAATCATGTTGTTTCTCTGTAAATCGGAATCAGTCTATCCCTTTCTAAATATACGCACATAAAGAACAAACACTTATAGCCTAGCCGGGGCTTCCTCCGTAAGTACATACATAATTAATCAATATATTTTCTTTCATTCATTACAAATTTTTGTTCATTCTATCATAACGTCACCTGTTGTGGTTTGGCTGCGTCATAAATATAAATATATTTATGAGTATTGCGGGGAGTAGGAGCTAGATCCTTTATTCAAGCAATGGTTAAATCAATCAATAAATAATGAAGCGAATGTACACTGTAAATGCGACATTACGACAAAGCATGTAATTGCGACATTCTCAGTAGAGTGGCTTCTCTGAAGGAACACATGGCTATATCGAAGCATGTATCAAATATGAAAGGATTTTCTGGAACCTCACAGGTAAGCAGCACCTAAATACTATCTTAATGCTCATTTAGATTTGTTTATAAAATGGATTTTGTATCAGATATTTTTCGATAAGTGATTGTGACCGATGAATCCCTGAAGTTTGATCTATTTGATTTCTGTAATTGTGATGAATCTTCATTGACAATAACACCGATATAATATACCTAAGTGATGTTGACAAAATACCAACAAAACGCCAAACAAACAAGAGCTATTGCAGCAGATTAAACGAACACCATACGTCTGCAGTATATGGTGTAATGCACACATGCGCAGCCCCACCCATAAAAATTCGGAAAATTGCAAATGGGCATTAATTGATGGGAAATACCATTATTATTGGTTCGATGGCCCCCACAGTCCATCTCTTGGAGAATTGTCTACTGATGTTCAAGGTAATTACTTTTGATGACGACGACGAAGATGATGATGTTGAAGACGAAACTGATGAAGCGTCGACATCGGAATCTGACAACGATTGAAATTAAATTGAATTACTTTTATAATTGTATTATCTGAGTTTAATAAAACGAAATATGTAATGTTATGTTCAATATTCTTGAATGACCAGCGATACGTACCTATTTTTTGGAAGGACACTGTTTGATTTAGGCAAAGAATGCAGTAACTCACCACGTGTTATTTTTGTCCTACAGTTATTGTTTTAATGAAAAAGTTTTACCGTGGAATGGACAACTTCTAAACGTAGGATTGGAAAACCGTACCACTACATTTGTAGGACTATGTGGCCATTTGATTGTACTCGTACAAATATTAATTAAGCTGCAAACAAAAAATCAGCTTGTTATCGATAATTTTTATGGCCTCGTTATTTGGACATATTTGGAGTGTAGGATGCTCCAGTCATACCATACATTTTGTGGGACAACTGTTTTTCCAACTACCTCAATATTAAAAAAAGAACTTACTGTTATTCAGACAATTTTGACACCCCACCGAATCGACATGTTTTATACATTAGCTCTAAATTAGCTACCTCTATCGAGAATTTTCAAAAGATAAACCTTGGGCGTCTCGTCAAACTGAACCTGCTCACGAAGATTCAGCCTGTTATTATTAACTAAAAAATACAGAAGGTGGCTGCTGGACTATTCAATTACCAATAAAAGGGAACTATAAGTGACGGTCTTATTGCTAAAAGCGATCTCTTCTAGACAACCTTTGGGGGGGACTGGATTTCACGAGAACATTAAAGGACCTCATATTTTCTAATATTTTAGATTCATTTGAAGCCACGCCTACTTGAAAATCATTTCAACGATAACATACAAACAAAACTACAAGTAATCTATATAAACAAATCATTTTATTAAACCAATATATTAAAACCAATTTACCCAGACCGTAATCAGAAAAAACACTTAAAAATTTAAGTAGGCTTACTCGACCAATCCATTATCGTGCCGGTTGATACGCGACGTTTTTTCGTTTGTACATTATCTCAACGCACTGCACGCCTGTAATATTCGCTATTTAAGAATACGAGTGGCGTTATTAATACATCATCTACTTTGAAAGTAACTCTGTCTCTCAGTTTGTTTGTTACGTTTTCACGACTAAACGACTGAACAGATTTCAATGAAATTTGGCTTAAAGATACATTATGACCGGGATTGGGACGTTAGCTACTTTTTACCAGACTGCGCAGAGAAAGGGGCATGTTTTTATTAACAAACCACGTGTGCGAAGCCTCGTTCATCTTGTTTTTTATACATGCTTAATTTCATGCATAGTTATGTGAAATAGAGCATGTATGAAAAGTCTTAGGTTAGATTAGATTAGATAATTATTTATTTCACACCAAGAAAACAATAAAGCTAAAAAGAACACCGTAAAACTATGTGATACAATTGGCGGTCTTTTCGCTGAATAGCGATCTCTACCAGACAACCTTTCCATGGAATGAACTATGTGGACATTACCTAGGGTACGTCTTAGTAGAAGCTTTAAAATTCATTCTATCACTAGTTGACCCGCCGATCTTCGTATCGCCTTGACATGCATATGACGCTGTCTGTCAATATACGTTGGCCATCATTATCTGCATCAATATATGAGAAAATGATTTTTTTTCATAATATCTTTTTGCGTGAACTTTTCCTATATTTTGATAGTTATCGGGACGGATACAAACACAACACATCAGAAACCATGAAAACCGGTCCAGCCGTTCTTGAGTTACGAGTGTTTGAACAAACCAGACTTTGTTTTGGATATTAAGATTATATTTAGGTCATTGTTGGTCATTATTATAATCCATTATTTAGGTAGGTATTTACCAGAAGACAATATTAGAAGTTAACAATGGTATTTGTTGATTTACCACAGACTTTGTCAATATTTTCAATAATCCATCTCAATCAAGTATGCATTATCCTTAATATTGAAATGACCGCAGCTTTTCACAAATACCGCACATTACTGACGGAACCACAAATTAGTATTTGACTGTACATTTTCCGTTGGGTTGCGGTGTACGCCGCACAAGACACGTTGTTTCGGCTCCGCACCTTCCCCCACACGCATCTAACCGACCAGCAAATAGGTGAGCGCGAGGCAACCCTCCCGCACGACAGTCAGTGGTACACTGCCGCCCGTCGCCCGCGCAACCACCTTCTAAAGATACGCCTATGCTAATTATTCGGAAAAATTGAAAATAATTAATTGCCACGTGAAAGACCGTCGCAGCACAGCATCAATGTTCAACTTGAAAGTAGTCTTTGCCCACATTTAGGTGAAAGAAAAATTACAAAATTTTACGTCGTTTAGTGGTTGAATGAAATTGAAAGTCGAAAACAGCTACATTTTGTTATGTTTTTTTTCTCATAGAAAATAAACAGGTTGAACTTTTTTGTAAATTCACTTTGCAGATAAAAGGTCGATGAAAGACATATATATTTTGAGCACATAGAACTGATTCCTCCCTGAGGAGAAATTCTCCAAATAAGACCAATCAGCTACTGTATTCGCCTTAAGGTCTGGAAGTCTATGGAGAAAGCATCATGTTTAGCAGTGGATGTTACTCAGTCATTATTATAAATACGGGATTTATCACGTATCGTCTTATCGGTGTTTCGACCGACAATGTTTTGGTTCAATTCGTGAACCTTCATCGGGGTGAGTGCGATCCGCTCCGAATAACGTCTCGCCTCGCACGACGCCTCGCTCGTTATTCGGAGCGGATCGCACTCACCCTGATGAAGGTTCACGAATTGAACCGAAACATTGTCGGTCGAAACACCGATAAGACGGTACGTGATAAATCCCGTATTTATAATAATGATTGAAATCAGTCACGAAAGTTTTCTAAGTAAAAGATGTTACTCAGGCTCAGCCTGAAATCCTGAGTGCCTGCCGTTACGTGTCAGCAGGGCGCGGAGTGCGGCGTTCAATGTCAAACACATGCTTAGGAGTGTCTTGAGTGAAGGTTGAAGCGATTTCATTTCGTCCGATACACTGCTCGCACCACAGAACGCGTTCTTGGTTCCCGCCGGTGCAAAAAGAACCGCGCTGATAAATAACGTCGTGAGAATGGCTACTCTTATTTACAATGCTACATTTTTTTTTCAACGTTTATTAACAAATTTTATTACAAATTATAGGCTAGAATTTCACCACGATCTCGCCTGATGGTAAGCGATGATGCTGTCGACGATGGCACACGCTTGCCTAGAAGATACCTATTCACTCACGACTTGAAGACCCCTTGGTTGAAGTTATCAGGAAACACAAACATTCTACGCATATCGCGGTTGTAAACCGCTCGGTGAGCTTATAGCTTCATGTCTGATTTATTGATGACTATCTTCCGCCCGAGGCTTCGTACGCGTGGTCTGTCAATAAAAAGTAGCCTAAGTTTGAATCCAGGTCATATTCTATAAATATATCCAAAATTTATCGAAATCGGTTCAGCCGTTACGAGTAACCAACAAACATCCAAACTTTCGCATGTATATATCACTAGCTTCCGCCATCGGCTTCGCACGCGTTGTTAGTCAACAAAAAGTAACCTATGTTGGAATCCAGGTCATAATCTATGAACACACCCTCTGATTGGTGTGTTCATAGATTATGACCTGATTTTGTGGGTGCCACGTTTTATACACAACTGTCTTATTTAGTATGCCGATAATAGGGCATAAATTATGTAATTTATTTCTACAGGGTTTTAAATAAAATGAGGTTTTAGTTTTGCTTTTAATGAATAATCATCACTCTAATATTATAATTGTGAAAGTTTGAATGTTTGTTTATTTTTTGTTTGTTACTCAATGACGTCGTAATGGCTGAACCGATTTCGATGAGATTTGGTGTGTTCATAGATTATGACCTGAATTCCAACATAGAAAATTGAATCCAGGAATCCACATCTAAACTTTCACGTTTATAATATTAGAGTTAAGCCTCGTGATTTATATACCTACAACTTGTACTTTAGTCCGACGTCGAATCTCGACGTTTGGTATACGATCTATGAGTAGGGTTGATTTTTCATTACAAGGCAACCAAACCCTCGTTTTATTTAAAACCCTGTAGAAATAAATTACATAATGTATGTCCTATTATCGGCATACTAAATTAGACAGTTGTGTATAACACGTGACACTCATAAAACCCTGTTTCGAATAAATAAAAAAACGAGTGTGCTTTAGACCACACGATTGAAATAAAACATCTTTTTCAGAATAGTAATTTATAAACATGTTCAATTACAAATTTGTCCACACGTCTGTAGGTCGATGAGCGTATGTTCATTCTGGACAGACGCAAATCGCACTCGCACATTAACGTTTAAAAATATACGAAACGTAACTCTCTCTCTTTCTATCTTCACTAACTTATATCTCCCTCTCAACTTCCGTTTGCACTTTTCGTAACGGATCCACCAGCTTACTCCCCAAGTCAAGCGTGACTCAAGAAGTTTTACTTCAAAAGTTATGATAAACTATCGGTATATTTCTAAATATTTTCCACTTGAAGTGACTTCAATGTGTTCTGCACCTAAGTTACAAGCAAGTTAGTAAATTCTATACCTCCATCACAGTTCATAGGCCTCTTAATTAAATAATCTGAGGCACCCGAACGATTCATATAAATTACAGTCATGTGAGAGGAAGACAGCAAAAATTCCTTCATTTAATCTGTGAAGATGGGGATCTGACCGAATTCCAATCATTGCTGAGAACGATCCCTACCGGACTTTGGGATGTGAAATGTATAAGAAAAGACGGGAAATTGAGTCTAGTGGAAATGTTATTTCAATCTGAATAGATTCTAAAAAAAATGTGCAAGCATTAAGCCCACCTATTTTTACGCAACATATTTTTATTGTTTTTTTATACCACATGATATTTTTGCACATTTCACACAGCGCTATCTAGCCCCAAACTAAGCAGAGCTTGTACTATGAGAACCAGATAATTATTAGAATACTTATATACATTTGCTTTTGTATATATATATTAATATATACTTATAGAGAAACAACCAGACCCGGAACAAATATCTGTAGATCATGCAAACATTTGTTCCGCGGCGGGAATCGAACGCACTATCCCCTGCGTCTCAGCCGGCTATTCGCCCACTGCGCCACGGAGGTCGGCAAAACATGGAGATGGAACAAGCTTATTATAATAATGTTAAGTGGTAACCATCGCCTATAACAGAGAATGGCCTCGTAGGTCACGTACCTTAGAAATGTGCCCTACGATACACTGCGCTGCGTCAAGCTGCGTCGATCAACTTGAGACATACATGTGTAAAGCATCGAAACACAGCAATGCTGCTTGGCGGCAGAATTAGGTATGGTAGTAGTACTTCCCCGGGCGAACCCTTTCACAAGGAGCTCTCCTACTCTTACAGATCTTATCTTATTGTATTAAACAAATAAAAATATATTTTAATATTAATAAAAGGAAAGTCAGGCTTTTGCCTAGCAGTAAAACTTCACAGCCCAAACATAAATACGTTACAATTTATTTAATTTTAATAATTAATTTACAATTAGTTACAATTAAGTTTCAAATCTGGCACAATAATGGGAAATAGAGCGAGAAAGAAGCTTATTTCTCTCTCTCTCTTTCTTTATCGTTAATGTGCCAGATTAAAGTTACTGTCAAATTAATTACCGAAATTTAACAGATTGGATTTGTTTTGGCTGTGCTATCTCAGAAGAGTATGTTTACCTATTTTGCAAGAATTACATTAGGTTGGGGAAAATATTTGTTTTGCATTTTGTAAGAAAATTCAAAACATCTTTTAATATAGTTTATTTACATTTAACTAAAGTATGTAGGTACCATTTTGTTCGATAACTTTTTGCCATCTTGTAGGTAGGGACATTATCCCATTGCTATAGAAATTTTGGGGCTTCTGATCAAAATACCGCGACAAGTAGTTTTGGCAGTCCTCTTGTGATGTTAACCTGACACTGCCTAAAGAATTCTGAAGATACCATAACAGGTGGAAATCTGAAGGTGCAAGGTCAGGACTATATGTCGGATGCATTAACACCTCCCAGCCAAGCTCTCTTAATTTTTGTTGAGTGGCTAAAGATGTGTGAGGTCTAGCGTTATCATGGTGAAAAACCACACCCTTTCTGTTGATTAATTCCGGCCGCTTTCTCTCAATTTCTTGCTTTAATCTCATCAATTGTTCGCAGTAGAGTTCAGAATCGATGGTCCTGCCTGGTGGTAACAGCTCATAATGAATATTGCCCTTCCAATCCCACCACATACACAGCATCACCTTGTTGCGAGTTAACCCGGGTTTAGCCACAGTCTGTGAAGCCTGACCGGCCTTTGACCACGACCTTTTTCGCACGTTCTTGTCGTACGTGATCCACTTTTTATCACCAGTTATCAGCTTCTTCAAAAATGGTTCGGTTTCATTACGTCGTAATAAAGAATCACAAATGAGTACACGGTTCATTAGGTTTATTTGAGTGAGCTCGTGGGGTACCCAAATATCGAGCTTTTTTGTGTACCCAGTTTTTTTTTCAAATGCGTCAAAACTGTTTTGTGGTCAACTCCCAGTTCTTCAGCTACATCGTAACTACTGATATGCCGATCTTGCTCCACTTTTTAAAAAATGGCATTAATTTTATCCGTAATAGGGCGACCAGAGCGACGTGCATCTTTTACATCGAAATTTCCGGATTGAAAACGCTTAAACCAATTTTATGCTACTCTCACAGACACTGCACTAGGTCCATAAACATCGCATGTTTTTTTCGCGGCTTGCGTTGCATTTTTACCTTTTATGTAGTAAAATTTTAAAAAGTATCGAATTTCTTCATTAGATTCACTCATCTTTACAGTACGAAAAACAAATAAAAATCATACATTTTTCTAATTTGAATTTGGAATTATCTTCTTTAAAATTTAATTTTTGAATGATATAAAACCAGCCAGATACAAATAGTACAGCCAAAAAGATTTTATTAGTAGTTCATACATACTATAATGCGAAAAGACTTTTTCCCCAACCTATTATGTACGTGTATGTGTGTGTCTATGAATCCATACATAATCTTTTAATATATAAAAATCTCGTGTCACGGTGTTTGTGGTCTCACTCCTCCGAAACGGGTAGACCGACTTTAATGATTTTTTTATGTATATTTGGTAGGTATGAGAATAGGTCGTAAAGTATTCTTTACTCTAACTCCACCCACCATTTTTTAATCGCATATCCATATAATTATAATTTAGCTGTCGTTCTTTGACCTGAAGTTATTTACAAGAAGTGTCGCGTCACTTTGGCAAGAGTGTTTTTTATAGTTTTTATCACAAAGTGGCCCGGGATACGGGCAATTTTAAGCGTTTGTAGCCGCGGGCGGGTCAGCTAGTAAATTAACAATATTTTTTTGTAATTATGTATGAAATATTTAGCGCTGTGTTAGGATATATTGTTTTTATTACTATCAGAAAATTAATTAAGCTATCTAGAAAATATTAAAAAAAACGAGTGTGTTTTAGATCACACGACTGGAGTAAAATTCTGCTGCTGCCTGCCATCTGTCGTGGAATAGCTGAACTTTTTCGTAAATCGAAGCTTGTAGATTCAAAATACAAAACGTCGTAGATACATTTTTTTATCTATAGCAAAATGAACTCTATTATACAGCATGAAGGAGTATTTTGTTTTTGCAGTTTGTATAATTTAGGCTAATTCGGGATAGGAGATATGCGACAAATCAACTGGCTATGATAGAAAGAGAGAAAGAAAATGTGTGCTCGCACTTTTCTCTCTTGCCCCTACAGTAATATACGAAACGTAACTCTCTCTCTTTCTATCTTCACTAACTTATATCTCCCTCTCAACTTCCGCTCGCACTTTTCGTAACGCATTCACCAGCTTACTCCCCAAGTCCAGATAGTGACCAGATAGATAACCAAAAGGTCGGTTAAAGCCGGTTACGTAACTGCCGACCTTATAAATCCCTGGTCGGAATGTATAGGGTTTTGTAGATTGGTGCCATTTGTGTATACAGATATAATAGGGCTAGAACCGCCGAAACTATTTGAGAAACAGTAGTTATCAGATTTGGGAAATAATAGAACGCTATGTGGTCTATGAAAATGGCTTCATCTTGTTGAAATGTAATTTAATAGAAGAGATTTATTTATTAGTATTAATTCGTTTATTTCGGAACAAGTTACACAGTTATTTCCACCATCTCCCTTCCATCAAATGACAAACAGGCGCACGGCTCAGTACCATCCGTACCCAGTTGATATACCACCCGTTTGCACACACCGTTTCGGTTCTACATTCTTGACGCGTACAGTAGAGGCATTCTGTATAAATCAAAACATCAACTCGAATTCACAGAGTGATAAAATCTCCCTTCGAATAAATTTAATACCCACTACACCTTGAATCGGCATTCTGTATGTTTTGGCACACAAATGAAGTGTGATGAGTTTTGGAAGGAGCTAAGGATTGAATCTACGCGTTACAATAAGAATCTTAAATCGAGTAAACTTATTTTAATTGTTTACTCAAGAAAACAGAATTAATCATGATTTTTTAATATGATACGTCTTTAAAATAGCAAAGTCTACATTATTTGTTGCTTATAAGTGTTTTTAATAAACATTGAAACATGTTGTTTTGTCTTTATAGCCTATGACCCATTTGCCTTTTATTTATTATCTATGGTCAGACTGACGCCGCGTTTGTTTGACGCTGTTTGTTTATTGTTTACAAGTGCGTAGCTTACTGCTTTCTTTGGATTTAAAGATAGGATTGTCTCTAATTCAGTGACTTTATTACAGAAAAAATGAAGTAAGTACGACACAAGATATGATAGGTACATTCTATGTCTATCAACAACAATAATCATGTTAGAAAATGTATTTCTGTTTTAGAACACAACGGCTCACCCAAACTGCATTCCTGGCACAACTTAACCATCAGCGAGGCAAGGTTATATGCCAGATGTAAATATCCCATTCCAATGTTATTGCAACTTACTATAATCACTTTTTATGATAACATGAATATTAATAACTACTCGTACCTACAATGTTTCTAGGTGTCCAGACAAACTGTGTCAAGATTAGCTTCACCAGCTAGGACTCCACCAATTGTGACTGAAACCCCTGACCAAGCTACGCCTGCCAGGCAGTGTGTTTATCCCATACGGACCTATTCTACCCCACAGTACCAACATACTCATGACTCTCCATCTGCGAGCCAGCGGCTACTTCGCACAACAAGTAATTATCATAATTTTTATTTTTTGTTCAAAACTATGTAAAATGTTTTTAAAAGAACGACTTAATGCCAAAATGCTTTAATTAATTGCGGGAGTCTACCAATACATACTATATCCATCCATATACTATTATTTTAAGTTCGGAAGTTACTTTGTCTGTCTGTTTGTTACGTTTTCATGACTAAATTAGAATTAGTCTAATTCTAATTTAGTCATGAAAACGTAAGTATAGTGCCACTATATCAAGGGTAAACTAAAGTTTAAACGTCATTTAGGGTATAATAGTTTTCACAGACCCAGTTGACTGACTACTGACAAACAGTGAAGGAACAGTTACAGACCAACTGATCAGTCAGTTTTAAATCACCCTCTACTAAGGTTACTAAGCTTAACCAAAATAAAGCTGAAAAAAAACCTCCTCAGTAATAAAACAACTGGTTCTGTTAGAACAGTAGACCTCGCGAGCCCTTATAACTATGCAATAACCAACACTCCCCCTCCACTCTCCCCGTCACATACCCCTCCACTCCCCCCTTTACGATTTTTTTCTAAACATCTTGTGTGTTGTTGAAGTCTTTAGTGTGCCTCTCCAATTTGATTGAAATCCGTCGATAAATAACGCTGCAGCAAACTTCACCATTATCCCTTCTATTTCCCTCCAATCAAAAACCGCGATCAACTAAAAAAATAAATCAAAGAACTTGTGTGCCAATTTGCGTCAAGATCGGTTGAAAAATGCGACTTGTAGGCGAGCACAGACAGACAGACAAAACCATTTTTTGACCCAAACTCGAAACGGAGACGCTTCGCTCGCTCGGTCAATAAACCTAGAATTGAAGAACTATTGTGTGCGGAACAAATAAAATGCGACAGTGAAAATCTGGAGCATCCGCAATTTACCTACCATTTCAAGATACACTAATTTTACGAGCAGTAATAACTAGGGTTTATGTCCCTATATATTATATGACCACCGCCTTTTATTATGGACTTTTGTGACGAAGGATTAGAAGAATAATAAGATAAAAAAAAACTGAGAAAAAAATGCTTTTGATTTTAATTCCCATGGTTTGGTTTAACATTATTATTCAAAAAGTTGTAATGATTTTTTGTCTCATCTGCCATTTGTTATTTTTAAGCTAACATTAGAAATCCTATGATTTTACTTTCTCGATACGTAGACTCTGATACGATAGGTATTATAGTGTGACCATTAGTGCTGTGCACTCCCTGAGGTATGCGCGCGGCGAGACGGGGGGGGAGAATCGGCTGCTGCGCTCTGTCAGTTCGCCGTCAACGCTCGTGGCGGCAGGTAGTGTTATTTGTATCGGACTGTCTATGTCAGACGCACATGAGATAGACAGTCCGATACGAATAACACTACCTGCCGCCACGAGCGTTGACGGCGAACTGACAGAGCGCAGCAGCCGATTCTCCCCCCCGTATCGCCGCGCGCATACCTCAGGGAGGGCACAGCACTAATGGTCACACTATAGATACGATAGGTTGCCTGGGAGAAATCGCTTCAAAGCGATTTCCGCTCATTGTACTATTTGCTTTGCGTCTTCTATTAAGGTGCAAGTACAATAAAGTGTTTTCATTCATTATTTCCATTGAATAGAATGGAAACTGAGTTAAATTCACCAGCATTCACTTTCAAATTCACCTTTGCACTTTACTTTTGCCCGAAAAGAGGCTATATTTTCAAACAATCAAAAGCTCTTAGCTCCCGACTCCATAGAATATAAGCCTAGGTATTCCAGGTTTATTTCCTTTCAATTCATATCCCCTAAATCCGATTGATAGGTGACACAAATGGAGGGTGATATAAAATAATATAGGTTAGACTTTTACGACCAGAGGTAGAGATAAAGTATCCACTGTAACATAAAACTCAAGGTTTTGACACTTACAGTAATAGCGAGCAAGCTATAGAACGCTTGTGTGCAAGTTAAATCAGTAGTGTTAGCGGGAGTATGAACAGTTACTGATGTCAAATGCGTAGAGGATTTTAGTGTGAAATGTCCGTTTAAAACTGTCAACTCGTCAAGTAAACCTTTAAAAGACTATGTTAGAACTTTTCCTTTAACAATAAATCTATTAGTTTTTTGAAAACAACTTCTGACAAAATATCTTAAAAATCCTTCTTTTTTAACCAACCTGGTGATGGAACCAGCTACCCATCGCATATAACAAAGTATTTCCTCGTTTTTCACGCACCTTAGGATTTTGCCCTACGATGCACTGCCCTGCGTTCATGAACTTCAAACCAAAATCCATAAAAGGCAGCTAGTTCTGCCATTTTAGAGTTTTGCTTTCAGTCACTGAACCATCGATTTTAAATAAGTGATAACAGTTTCAAGTTTACGCAATAAATAAACTTAACAAAAGATTACATATATGTTATTTAGATAGATAAACGCACCTCCGTGGCGCAGTGGGCGAACAGCCGGCTGAGATGCAGGAGGTAGCGGGTTCGATTCCCGCCGCGGAGCAAATTTTTGATCTACAGATATTCGTTCCGGGTCTGGATGTTTTTCTATATATTATAAGTATGTATTTACAAAAAAAATGTATATAAGTATTCTATCCGTTATCTGGTTCCCATAGTACAAGCTCTGCTTAGTTTGGGGCTAGATAGCGCTGTGTGAAATGTCCAGCAATATTTATTTATTTATAATTATATAACTTTTTATAGTTACAAAAAATGTATAATGTCTTACCATAATAATTAGTAACATAGAACTAATATGCAGTGATGGAATGATTGATTCATTGATTGAAATTACTTTATTGCGCCTATAAAACTAGTACAAAGGCGAACTTAATGATAAATAGCATTCTCTTCCAGGTAATATTTGTGTATTGTAGATAAAAATGTGTAGGTAGTGCACAGGAAAGAAAACTAATGAAAAATTGCACAGGACTAATAAAAATAGCAATAATATAAGTACCATACTACATAAATAAAGCTACTTAAATACTTAATTACTAGAAATGGGTGGCCTTATCGGCTTCCAACCAACTTTTGTATGGACATGATTAAAAAGAACGTCATTCGAGCTCGTTGCATCTATTGCTACTCTGGTAAGAACTTAAATCTAGGAAGGTTCAAACTTTTGTTATTGTATCCGTTTCTTATTCAGCGGATTTAAAGTTTGATGAGAAATAAATATAAAAACACGCTTCGGGCTGAGGGAAAAGTTTTGATGTAAGGGAGCGGGATGGTAAGGGAATGAGTGATGAAAATGTATCGATTCTTACCACATATTTCTTGACTAATTGCCTAACGTTGTCCCTAACTGTATGACTCATATAAGGGCCATCCCAAACTGGGCGACTTGTTGCCGCGGCAAGACGCGGCGTTGTCGTTTGCATCTGGCGTCTTGTCGCCGCGACTAGACGCGGAGCTGTCGCTTGCGTCGGCGATCAGTCGTTACGACAGACATCGTACAGGAAGCGATCATTAGTAGTATAGTATTCAAGAGAGACGGCCGTGATGTTCATCTTGTGAGTGAATATGGAGGCTCTAGTTTTTTTTTTCATATCATAATCATTTATTGCCAGAATATAGGTTATACAGAAAGATGTAACATTTAATATAAAATAGTTTCACCATACTCTACCCCACTCAGGGGCGTGCAATAAGCTTGTAAAGCTTTCATATTTTATATTCTTATAAACATATTGTTAGGAACATTACACTATTTATGTCAAACATTTAGTATTCAATTATAATTATTCTCTGTCAAATTAATCATGTCATTATTTATTAAAGTATTCCTTAGTTGCACTTGCCTTGGTGCTTATCTTGCGAATGCGAAGGCGCAAGTTAATGAACACATCGACATTGAACGTATCCATGTTGAGATTCTCAATAAAATAAACACGTGCACCTTTCTCAGCGCTCACAGCGAGACTGACGCAGTGCGCGGTCGCGCAACTGTCGTCGTGTGTGCGCGTGCACAGCGCGACTAGACGCGGCGACAAGTAGCGAGCGCGCGCGACTAGTCGCAGAATCGCGACGACAAGCTAGGAAAGCTTGTCGTCGCGATTCCGCGACTCTGACGTCAAGTGTGCGGAGCTTTGAAGAAAATATATGAAGATTGTCGGCCGCAGCTTGTCGTCGCGTCTAGTCGCCGAGCTGTCGCTTTCGCCTTCGATAAATGTGTTAAAAAATATTAATTTCTCGCAAATGGCATAAGAATATAAGAAGTGTCTGAAAATAATAATTGAGGCTACAGTTTTCTACAATTTAAATAAGGCAATAAGGGTATCGAAATCATGATAAGAAGATGTGAAATGGTAATTTGTAAAAAAATAACACTGAAGTCGAACTTTAAGGTTTTTTATACTAATCACTTGTTTGAATTAGTGAGATTTTATAAATATATTTATTTTTTTAAATATTTTTTTTTGGATATTTCACACAGCGCAATCTAGCCCCAAACTAAGCAGAGCTTGTACTATAGGAACCAGATAACTGATAGAATACTTATAACATTTTTTTTTGTAAATAAATAAATAATAATTTGTAATAAATAATATATAGAGAAACAACCAGAGCCGGAACAAATATTTGTAGATCATGCAAACATTTGTTCCGCAGCGGGAATCGAACCCGCTATCTCCTGCGTCTCAGCCGGCTGTTCGCCCACTGCACCACGGAAGTCGTCAAGATTATATGGTTAAGGTTAAGAGCACATGCTGTATGTATACTACGCAATGCTGTTCAGAACCACCACACCGCAAGCAATCGAGGCAATGTGTTGTGCACAATATCCTGCACAATTTGCGTACTCAATTTGACCCACTGATAAGTCGCTTACAAAACTACGCAAAAGTTCAACGTTCTAAACATTCTACTGCTTTTTAAATAAATGGAATATTGAATGAATATCTAATTAAATTTCGGCCTGAAACGAGCAAAACAAAACCTTTGCTAGGGTCAAGTGAAATTAAACCTGAATTAAATTCAGCAATCTATATCAGCCTCCGGGCACTCACAAACAAATCCTTAGCCGACGAAAAAATTAAAAAGTTTATTTCAAAAAGGAACTCAAAAGTTCACTATCAAATAGAGTAAGGTGAAGCTCGTTAGTGGCGTCGGCATTTTTTAATTATACGGAAGTGAGAGTTTGCGCGGGTAAATCAACTTTTTTTTAATAAATCGGGAATGAGCTTGGCCTGAGAAAATCACGAAGTTGGACGGAGCATTCACGCTGATAGCGGTTTTCCAGCGTTTGCCTATTTCTCTAGGTGTTTACTTTAGTAAAGCGGAGTGACACCTCCGGACCCGCTACTTAGTACTACTCAGTAGTACAATTGGTATTAATGAAACGAACAACCTTGTACAACCCGTAACGCTAACCGTATCTACGCATTGTTCATATTACGATACACTACACTATCCGTATCTATGCATGGAGATGACCGATGTGCACACCTAGTGCTCACCGGGTTCCGGAATTAATAAAGGTACATACACGATAAATACCTGTTAAAATCAGTAATTATTTATAGTGACATCTAGAAATTGAATTTGAATACCTCCGTGGCGCAGTGGGCGAATAGCCGGCTGAGACGCAGGAGGTAGCGGGTTCAATTCCCGCCGCGGAACAAATGATTGCACGATGTACAGATATTTGTTCCGGGTCTGGTTGTTTCTCTATTTATTCTATGTATGTATTTACAAAAAAAAAATGTATATAAGTATTCTATCAGTTATCTGGTTTCCATAGTACAAGCTCTGCTTAGTTTGGGGCTAGATAGAGCTGTGTGAAATGTCCAGCAATATTTGTTTATTACCTAGCTTCCACCAGCGACTTCGGACGCGTTGTTTGTCAACAAAAAGTTATCTATTTGTTAATCCTGGTTAACGATGTGGTCGACGTGATTGAGTAACAAACAAACAAACATCCAAACTTTTGCATTTATAATATTAGAGTGATTAATATTTGATCAAGCGAAGCGAGATCTCCAATTCAACTTAGGCAAATCGGCGTTGTATGTATCTATGTATGTTTGTTTGTCCGAAAATAACTTTTGAAGCAAAGTTTGAATCTTGGAGTGACTAAATGAGCTTCACTTTTATTACGCTAATAAGTTTCCTTGCTTAAAATTCATTGTTAATCAAATCCCTTACCAATTTTGGTACAGGATTTTATTCAGTAGTTTATTGACCTTTCATTTTATATTTAAAGCATGCTACTTATTTTAATTACATTTTAATTTATTTAATGTTTTCCCTTTTGTTATGTAATCCCCTATAAGTGAATGTTAATTCTCTCCACCAAAATGGTTTTGGAAGAAGTCACTTCTATGCTATTAGACCCTCTATTGTGGCTTTGTCTTTTTATATATATGTTCGTTTCTTTTGTGGTGTACAATAAATTATTTGAATTCTTTGAAAAATAAACTTATCTTAAAGTTATACCTGACTTTGTACTAGAGATACTAGAGATTGTAATATGACCTGTTTTCTATGTAAATGCACTCAAGACCGCTCAATGTGAGCCTCTATTTCAATATTACTTTCCTTCCACTCAGGTATGCAATATGGAAATGGTTTGGATTCAGGTGCAATTTCAGTAATAAATTTTTTCACTGGAATGTCTGGACTTAGATTTTATTTTACCTCAAGAAGACAAGGCTAATTTCTATGCAAATTCGCTTCAAACACTATTCGGTTTAAATATTATTCATTCTCAAAAGACCATATTATTAAACACTGTTCACTTGTATGAGAAATCGTTTTATAATACCTAAGTATACTTTATAATTAAAAAATAATAATAAATATTTCTGGACATTTCACACAGCGCTATCTAGCCCCAAACTAAGCAAAGCTTGTACTATGGGAACCAGATAACTGATAGAATACTTATGTACTTTTTTTTGTAAATACATGCTTATAATATACACGGTGTCCTTTAAATCGCTGTTTTCCCAGAACAAACATTGCTCAGAACATGGTCTAGAAAGGGTTTATAACCTCAAATAAAAAAAAAAGAAATCTGTCTTAGAAAAACATAAAAAGTTGCGAACTTAAAACGTCCATTTTAACGTTATGCCCTACAACATGCCGCCGTATCGCCACACAAATAATAATAGCAGGTACGCTACGGCTAACACGCCAATGACCTTTATGTCATGGCTAGTTTTGAACAAAGTTAGACTTATTTAAGAAGGTATAGCCTTTTTTTTTATTCTCTTGTTTGATGCTATAAACTGTCAGTAGACCATGGTCTGAACAACGTTTGTTCTGGGAAAACAGTGATTAAAAGGACACCGTGTATAGAAAAACATCCAGAACCGGAACAAATGGTTCTAATTAATAAGTGCTGGTGACAAACAACGCGTTTTGTTGTCTTGAATGTAGACTTTGTTTCTTCTTATAAGTTTTAATCAATAGGATACAGTTAGGTTTTGGGGCAGGGCGCGGCATAGAAACGCACGTAATGACATCGCCGCGGTCGGTCGGGGAATGACTGATGGAGGTGCGCGTGCGGTGGAGCGGCGGGGAAGCAGCTCAATCTTTGCTGGCTTTCGTCAACATACTCTGCGGAGTTGGAAGCTTGCTTCCAACTTTGTACAGAGATTGATGTAGGTATGCTTCTTGAAGCTGATGGTATTTTGATGACGCCATTTATCATGATTCAGTCGGATCATCATATAGTTCAGTCCTTAAACAGGCTCCGCATTTAGGTTGGCCGCTGCAAACTTAATATGTGCAAAAGGGGGATTAAGGGACTCTAACTTAACGCAGTGCGAGTGCGGTGATCCCGCGCAGTCAATGCAGCACTTGCTAATGTGCCCTTTGTGTCCGAACACCTGCACGATGGAGGACCTAATAACCGCCTCGCCTAATGCTATTGCTGTGGCCAAACACCTGTCCAACATACTTTAAATGAAAACGTACAACTGTCGACACGCTAAGAAGAAGAAGTCGGATCATCGACAAAAAAATCAAGGTCTCACGACACAAGTAAAAGAAAGCATCATAAAATCATTAATACGAGTATGTAGCGCTAAATAACATTGTATTTTAATATGACTAAGATGCAGCCGTACTGACTCCGGAACCCTCACTGTGCGTCACGAGCTTGAGCAATTCGTTTTTGATTAAAAAGGCTGATTATATGTTCTAAAAAAAATAACATACTAATGACGATCTCCGTGGTGCAGTAGGCGAATAGCCGGCTGAAACGCAGGAGGTAGCGGGTTCGATTCCCGCCGCGGAACAAATGTTTGCACTATCTACAGATATTTGTTCCGGGTCTGGTTGTTTCTCTATATATTATATGTATGTATTTACAAAAAAAATGTATATAAGTATTCTATCAGTTATCTGGTTCCCATAGTACAAGCTCTGCTTAGTTTGGGGCTAGATAACGCTGAGTGAAATGTCCAGCAATATTTATTTATTAAAAAAAAAAAAACTATATATACGAGTATACATGTCTTATGGTTACAGAATAATTATTAAAAAAACAGTTATTTTAGTGTATTGATCTCTAAAAATATACACATCTACAAACCGGGGGTCTTCAAGTCGTTAGAGAGGTTTCTTCCAGGCAAGGATGTTCTATGTAGATTGCACCATCGCCTAACAGGTGAAAGTTTAACGCAAGCCTGTAATTTATAATAATACTGATTCGTTTTTTAATTTATCATATACATCATTATCAGCATCAACCTATAACAGTCCACTGCTGGTCGTAGGTCTCCCAGGGTGCGCCATTAAGCCCGATCCTCAGCTCTTCTCATCCAATCTTTGCCAGCCACAGCGCGCAAATCGTCACTCCATCTAGCCGGAGGGCGTCCTACACATAAATATACCTTCAAAAATTACCATACGACTTAATCACATGAGTAAGTATTCACAATCCTGTAAAAAGAGGGCCAAACAAAAATTCATTTGAATGTAAAAACTCGGGCCTAATTTAGGAACCGTGTCGTGAACAGATTATCTCGGATTTGCCACTCCTCTGGGAAGTTGTCAAGTTTGTCTGCTGTCCCACAAAGATATGCGATGTGATTTTGTTAAATCCCCCCCTGCAAAAAGGAGGAAGTTATACGTTTCAAGCCTTTATCTGTCTGCGTCTATTAGTGGCATCGTAGTTTCCAAGCGGATGGATCAACCGACAATTATTAGGTGAAAAAGAAATTGATACAGTCTGTACCACTACTGATGAAATAAGAAGCGTACAAAGCTGGCAGTGAAGGCGAGTGAGAAACAGAACTGGGTTTTCGAGTTTCTGTTGATCGGCTTATCCTAGGTTTATTCGGACGCAACCGGTTACGTCGAAATAAAACCGGCTAAATGGAACTACAGTTGAATTCTTGTTCAAAAAACTTTGAGCTAAACGAGATGTCAAAATTTTACTTAGAAAACTTTCGTGATTGATTTCAATCAGTATTACAAATAAGGGATTTATCACGCACCGTTCGCAATGAACGGTTACGTGCAATGCAGAATGTTGACTCCAACAGTTCTGCAGTGGCGGAAAATGCCCTAGATTCTGATTCGAATACATACGTTTCGATAAGGCCCGGGTCTTAGCGAGAGAGAAGTTCTTCGTTCCTCGCAAGATACGAGAGGCGATATAAATAAGTCGTGTGCCGAACTTTAACAGAGATAGAGGATAGGTTCTACCGCCAGCCTGGAGGCCATGTCTTCATGATGCAAGCGATAGAAGAGTGAGTGAACCTGGTAAAAACATAGTGTTATGTGTTTGCTTGTACCGAGAACTACCGAAGTCAATAGCTGTGATGATAATGATGATGATGCAGCCTGTCAACGCGATGGGCCACCGTTGATGCAATCCCCACCGCCGCGCCCTTCTACTCGCGCGCAGAGGGCTGCGGCGCGTAGTGCGAGGCGAGACACACTCACCCTGATGAAGGTTCACGAATTGAACCGAAACATTGTCGGTCGAAATACCGATAAAACGGTACTTGATAAATCCGGTATTTATAATAATGATTGATCGAGTACATTTCGGTGAGTGTGCGGTGGAACTTTTCAACCTAATCCCACCATCTCCATTCTATCATCGGACAACCAGACGCTCTGTGGTGCGCCACCGCTATATGGTAGAAATACCTCCCATTCGCACAAAGCGGTTCTCTTCGACCTCTATTATGCGCACCGCCAATGAGTGGAACGACTTGCCAGAGTCTGTGTTTGCTGATAGCTACAACCTGGGTATCTCTGAGTCGCGAGTGAATAGGTTTCTTCTAGGCAAACGTGTTACATAGACTGCATCATCGCTCACCATTAGGCGATATTGTGGTCAAACGCAAGCCTATATGCATAAAAAAATTAAAAAAAATTGTTAAAATCTTTTTATTCTCACTTTCATAAAACAATATTTGTATAAGTGTATTGATATATAAGGTAGAAATATGTACTTCTGTATCTTTTGTTAGTCAGCAGATGTGCCTTACCTCCTTATTTATTGCGATGCAATTCAAAAACTATTCTAGCAGCAAAAGTACTCGTACATAGCTTATTTTGACTATATCCTTTACAGTCTCTCAAATGAAACGGATGTATAATAATAATAATAAAGCCTTTATTAACAATCTTAAAAATACACATTACCTACATATTTCTATTTAGTACTACAAAATTTGTTTATGTATAGATATAAAAAATATAATACCTAGTAGTTTTGAGATTAGATCCCGGTTTTTTGATTGTCTTGCTTTTCAGCATAGGCCTCCCCGAGTGTTCTCCACAAAGATCTATCTCTTGCTTTTCTTGCCCAAGTCGTTGGGCAAAAGAAGTGACAGAATGGTGCCTATAAAAAAGAGAAGCAAAGATAGACAATATCGTGGATAGGAAGATGATATTAAAAACGGATATGTATACATACAAATGTATGCCTACAGATAGGACCAAGAAAAAAATATTAAAATCCAATAACATTTTAAATTGCAACTTAATTTAAAAATGGCTAGAATATAATAAAATTTCTAATTCCTTTGCAAGGAGTTGGTGATAAATGTTTAAACAAATATCGCTTTGATCATGTAAATATACTCGTACTTCAGTGCTCCCAATAAATGTTTCTGTTCTTGTTAGAGCCAAATTTTATAGAAGACGGGGGCCTTCAAATGACGGCCTGCCAATTTGCTTTTCAACTGATAGATAAAGTTGACAAATATAACTGCATCGTTTTGAGTACGTGTAAGCAAATTTTTCGTACAAATATCGATGATAAAAATCTGGTATTCGTAGTCATAACCTATGGAACAATAGTTGCGTTGTATCTTACTATGCCAGCACCATTTGCTGAAAATCTTCTGATTTTTGCTGAATAACACACATTTTTTTTATATACATTATAGGCTTGCGGTTGAACACGATCTCGCCTGATGGTAAGCAATGATGCAGTATAAGATGGTACACGCTTGCCTAGAAGAAACTTATTCACTCGCGACTTAAAGATACCCAGGTTGTAGCTTTCAGAAAACACAGACTCTGGCAAGGCGTTCCACTCTTTGGCGGTGCGCATAATAAAGGTCGAAGAGAACCGCTTTGTGCGAATGGGAGGTATTTCTAACATAAAGCGGTGGCGCACTGCAGAGCGTCTGGTTGTCCGTTGATAGAATGGAGATGGTGGCATCAGGTTGAAAAGTTCCGCCGCACACTCCCCGAAATGTACTCGATAAAAAACCCAGAAGCTAGCAACCTTTCGTCGCTGCTCCAGGCTGAGGAGCCTAGCATCAACTAGCTCATCGTTGCCTATCAGCTTCACACATTCGCCAAGCACACCCCATACTACATTTTTCACACACTAACACACCCCTATATTCTTACACACTTCTCTTTATTCTAAAAAGTTAACTCATTATTTGTTAAGGTTTATGGAGGTGGGCGTTGATGCCTGCGACACAGTAATTTTACTCCTGCGGGTACCACAGCTTACATTTTGTTTTTGTACACTGTTTTATGTACCAAATAAAGATTTTTTGATTTATTATATACCAGCTGACCAATCCACAGCTTTGCACGCGGAGTTTTTCAATAAAAACACAACCCTTCTTTGCGTAGTTGGGTATAAAGTAGCCTATGTTACTTAAAGTGAATGTAGCTTTCCAATGGTGAAAGAATTTTTAAAATCGGACCCGTAGTTTTTGAGTTTATTCATTACAAACATACACACAAAAATACAAATCTATCCTCTTTATAATATATCTTTATATATTATATATTTCTTTATTTATTTTATGAAACGTCTTAACAGTCACTGGTTTTTAGGAAATTTAGCCTTTATCCCGTTTTGAATTCGGGACGTCCGTAATCAACTGATTTATAGGGATAGTCGTTCTTTATTTTTTTGTGCGTAACGTACTCGTAAATTGCCAGGGAACAATACACCCTTCTGGCTGTTAAATGGGTTATATTTTACCATATAGGTTTATTTCTTATTGTTTTTTATGCTTTTATATTTCATTTTTATATTCATAGGCATATATTTTTTGTGATAAACTTTGATACAGCCACGAAGAACGTTAGATTTTATGGAGACGTACGTGTTTATGCTTGTGCAATATTGAAAATAAAACAGTGATCATTTTTAAGGTTCCGTACCCAGAGGGTAAAACGGTACCCTATTACTAAGGCTCCGCTGTTTGTCTGTCTGTCCGTCTGTCACCAAGCCGTATCTCATGAACCGTGGTAGTTAAACAGTTGAAATTTTCACAGATGATGTATTTCTGTTGCCGCTATAACAGCAAATACTAAAAACACAATAAAATAAATAATTGGGACTCCCATACAACAGACGTAATTTTTTTGCTCGTTTAAGCTAGATATTGATAACGGCAACAGATAGACGCTTGAAATATTCACAGAATATTTAGTTATATATTCACTTCAAAAATAAATAATTAAATTAAAACAAAACTCATGTTTAAGGGGGGCTCCCATACAACAAACATTTTTTTGCCGTTTTTATAAATAATGGTACCTTTCGTGCGCGAGTCCGAATTGCACTTGGTCGGTGGTCTGCACACTTACCGGGATTCGAACCTATGTTCAGATAAAATAAAACACCGACAGCTTTACAAAACAGCCTGTTAGTATTCTGCAAATTCTGCGTTAACCTTATTAATGCTCGTATTTTCACATAGGACGCTTGCAGTTCGATATTGGACAATAAAAAACGCTTGCGACCATCAAACTGTTGGATTCCAACTTTCCAAGTTCGGTCTAGGTACACAGCTCTTAACAGTTGAGCTAGTTTACTCAAGTGTAAATAACACTAATATTGAAGTAAACTTCAGTAACTGGATATAGATATGTACATAAAATATTAACGCAAATTTAAGACACAATTTAAGGTTTATTAAAAAGAATATATACTAAGAATATTAATGTAAAAGTTTTTTTTATGTTATTTGTGGGGAAACTGGCTTACGGCCCACCTGATGGTAAGCGGTCACCGTCGCCTATTGACACCGGCAACACCCGGGGTATTATCGATGCGTTCCATATACTGTAGAAACCTTTTTACATTTCTCTTGAAGCGTGCCATGTCGTAGCCTACTGTCTAAAATAAAATAGAGGATGATTAGATTATAGATGCAATTTTCGTGGTATAACATCACACTAATATTATATAAATGCAAAAGTTTGGATGTTTGTTTGTAACTCAATCACGTCGTAACGACTGAACCAAATTCGAAGAAATTCTATATATCGATAGATTATGACCGGGATTAAAACATAGGCTACTTATTACCCGACTTCAAACAAGGAGGAGGTTCTCAATTCGACTGTTTTTTTTTGTTTTTTTACATGGTTGCTACCTCAGAACTTTCGACTGGGTGAACCGATTTTGATTATTCTTTTTAATTTGAATGCTGGTGCTTTCCGTGTGCTTTTATTTCCATTTGGTCTAGTTCTGATTATGGCATATATGAGAAAACTATATAAGTCTTAAATTTCTTCAATTTTTATGTTATGTTATGTTTGTTAGCTTAGAACACCGTTAGATATCAACCGATTTAAAAAAATAGTTTTTTATTTGAAGGATCATAACTTTAGATTGATGCCATGGAAATTTCATCAAAATTGGTAGAGCAGTTTGGTTTTTACTGTTATCTGTTTGGTTTTAAACCGCGGGCGGAAGCTAGTAATGAATATACCTAGTCAGGTCATAAATATTGTCACACAGTAAAAACTTTTCTTTTAGAATGCTGGCCACAAAAAAGTTTATAGAATTCGAATTTAGAATTGTTCATACAAATAAAAATGTATATTTTTTAGAATTTTACTCATTTTTAAATATCGAGTGGACGCTTAAAGAAGACCGTGTTGCAGTTATTGCGTTGCATCGTTGCGGTTACGCGCCAATTCAAATTTGTGACATACTGAATAATTTGAATATAACCAAAAGATTCGTTTATCGCACCATCAAACGATACAATGAAGACTCTAGTGTAGATGACAGGTCAAGAAGTGGTCGCCCTCGGTCTGTTAGGACTCCAGCAGTGATAAAAGCTATGAATGCGCGAATTCAAAGAAATCCCAAACGTAAGCAGAAACTGTTGGCCCTTCAGATGGGGTTAAGCAGAACCACGGTGAAAAGGGTGTTAAATGAAGACTTAGGGCTTCGGGCATATCAAAGAAAAACAGGACATCGTTTGAATGCTCGTCTAATGAACCTGAGACTGAAGAGATGCCGCGCTTTGTTGAAGCGGTACGCGGGAAAAAAATATCGGGAAATTCTTTTTTCGGATGAAAAAATTTTTACCGTAGAAGAGAGCTACAACAAACAAAATGATAAGGTGTACGCACAAAGTAGTGAAGAAGCGAGCAACCGTATTCCGCGTGTCCGACGAGGTCATTTTCCATCCTCGCTCATGGTATGGTTGAGAGTTTCTTATTAGGGCTTAACAGAGGTACATTTTTGTGAGAAAGGTGTAAAAACGAATGCAGTTGTATATCAAAATACAGTCCTGATGAACCTTGTGGAACCTGTTTCTCATACCATGTTCAATAACAGGCACTGGGTATTCCAACAGGATTTGGCGCCAGCTCATAGAGCGAAGAGCACACAAGACTGGCTGGCGGCGCGTGAAATCGACTTCATCCGGCACGAAGACTGGCCCTCCTCCAGTCCAGATTTGAATCCGTTAGATTACAAGATATGGCAACACTTAGAGGAAAAGGCGTGCTCAAAGCCTCATCCCAATTTGGAGTCACTCAAGACATCCTTGATTAAGGCAGCCGCCGATATTGACATGGACCTCGTTCGTGCTGCGATAGACGACTGGCCGCGCAGATTGAAGGCCTGTATTCAAAATCACGGAGGTCATTTTGAATAAACTTTAGTGTCATAAGAATTTATGTTTTGTTAAGTTCATTTTGGTATATAAATGGTTACATAATGAATAAACTTGTTTCAATTTTTTTATATTAAACATGTGACAGAATTTATGACCTGACTAGGTATATGTGTTCATTAAAAGCTACTTGTAGGTATTCTAGTTACCTCAGTGTCTTATACTTAACTCAATATCATGTTGTAGTAAATTTAAGCAAAGGTCCCTCGCGTCTAAATATAAGTTCTCACTTAGTTAGAGCGAGGAGTCGAAGCATTCACTGTACACAAGTTTTTGAGCACAGTACCGCTTCACTACAACACCATCTTCTTCTTCCTGCCCTTCTCCCATATTACACGGGATCGGCACAACATGTTTTTCTCCTCCACATCGTTCTTTCAGCCGTCATCTCCGTTTTCACTTTTTTCCCATATAACTCTTCACATAGTCCATTCATCTTTTCTTCGCCATCCACACTCATATCTGACACTCGTTTAGTCACTTGATTTTCTTCCTTACGTATGACATGCCCATACCACGCTAGCCTCTTATTCCTCAATTTTTCTATCACTGAACATATGAGGAAAACTTTCTCCTAAAATTCACTTTATAAGTTTACACTAAAACTACACTATATTTACAGCAAAGCTAAATTACGTAATATTATTTATTGTTAAAATACATTATATCTACCATTAAAAACTACCTATGCCTTGGTTATGTAAAGAGCAGTTCTATCCTTATTATCTATACTAATATTATAAAGAGGAAAGATTTGTTTGTTTGTTTGTTTGTATTGAATAGGCTCCGATGCTACTAGACTGTTTTTAGAAATTCTTTCACTGTAAGGAAGCTACAATATCCTCGAGTGATATAGGTTAATTTTTACCCAACCGCGCAGGAGGGTATTGTTTTTATTGAAAAACTACGCGTGCGAAGCTGCGGATTTGTCAGGTAGTCGTTAATATCTTTAAAAAAACATTTGTGCTAATAAATAAATATATGTTTTTTAATTTTTTTATGGACGTCCGTCGGCGCAGTGGGTCGATGACTTAATGAAAGTCGCGGGCAACTCCTGGATGCGCTCAGCACAGGACCGGGAAGGGTGGGGTTTACAAAGGGAGGCATACACCCAGCAGTGGGCTTGGACTTATGGGCTGTGGATGATGATGATATATTTTATTTCCCTTCAATATCCAACTTCTTCAATCCATATAAATTCTAACACCGAAAACCGTCTGGTAAACCTTAGGTGGATTTTATAACATAACTTTACTAGTAAATAAAAATTCAAATACTTCAGCACGAAATGCAAAAGAATTAGTACTATTTATACTCAAATAATATATTAAAAATTGCATATATATCTGCATATCCTTTTTATCGTTGGTATGGATTGACTGTGATCTTACATATCTGTTCCAGCGGAAGTTGTGTTATTCCATGAAAGTTCAAATCGCGAATGAACAAACTAGTTTGAAAGGAATTTGAATTTGGGATCAAAGCAAGTATATTGTGTGGTACAATTTGATTACTATGTAGCTAGTCGAGGGAATAAATGCACTGTAAAGACCAGAAAGTATTTGTAACATTTAATTACACCCGACTTAGAATGGTGAGACTAAAATGGTGAGCGGCGTAGCACTTCGTAGCAGGGTCCACGAACTCTAGAAATAAGGATTTACGATCGTGAAAGACTTTAATAACAATAGCTGGGAGCGTGTGGATGCAGGCAACACATGATCGGTTGACTATACATTTATTGGGTATGCGTATGTTCAGTGTTGATTGTCCTATTGCTGACCTAAGGCTTCTTACTTCAGACACAATAAATTAAATTTTACCAATAACCATAAAACCGCCAAAGTGCTAGTCGGACTCGCGCACGAAAGGTTCTGTACCATTATCTATAAAAACGGCAAAACAATCACGTTTGTTGTATGGAAGCCCCCCCCCCCCCCCCCCCGTAAGTATTAATTTAATTTTTTTTTGTAAAGTGAATAATATAAGTCGATATTCTGTGAATATTTCAATCGTATACCTATTGCCGTTATCAATATCGAGCAAAAAATAACGTTGGTTGTAGGGAAGCCTCCCCTAAATATTTATTTTAATAAAATGCGACACAAGTGTAGTGCGACAACTATTTATCCTAAAAACATCTCTTTCAGTGCACAAGTCAGTCCTCTCTTCTCCTGAGTGTGATTTGCTGTCGAATCGTAGGGTTTACAGACTTATCACACCATCCACTAACATTAGGTTCGCGCAGAGGCTTGGAAATTTTATGAGACTACATATCTATAATATAGTAGCCAAAAATTGCGACATCAAACGCAAGTCAATTTATGACGTGAAACGTATAATTTTTAAATGGCTTGCATTACTAAGCTACGACCAACCTGAGGCAAAACTAAAAATAATTTATTAAATGAACCCCCTAATTTTATCATATTTTTAATATTTTTAAATTATCTTATTTATACTTAATATTGTTTTATTTATACCTCTAACTAATTCTAATATATATCACCTAACTATATAAATAATTATAATAATAATAAATAAACTATATAATAGTATATAAATCTGTCAGTCGACCAACTTGTGTAGGCTTTATGTTCCGACTTTCCGAGCTTTGGTTTCCTCGATACAGGCTACGCCTAGTGACGAAACTGATAGATAATACTATAAATAGATACAAATGTTGCTTGCAAAATTCATGCATCTATTACTTGTCTATACCTACTTGTTATAATTTAGCTTGTTAATCATACTTTAAATTGTTTAGATACTGTGTTTTTTTTAGTAATAATAAAATATTTTCATTTTTCATTTCATTTTCCTCTGCATTTTATAAGACAGTTTAGTGCATTGTTTATTATTTGAAAGTTAAAGTAAAAGTCGGAAGTTAAAGGTCCAATTCCGACTGCGGCTACAGCGGTCGAAAGCAATGTAGGCAGCTGAAATTCTACCCAGTTTACTTTTATTGGCCAACTGCCAAAGAAGGTATGTATGATGACGCTTCAAATAATTAGTAACAATAAAATACTAAACAACCAGTTGAATCATCTAAAGACTGTCGCAAACAATCTCTAGATAGCTCAACTGCCTCAGATCACTACCAGGCGGAAGTGTCCCCAAGACACTGGCTGCATTGAAAAAGGGGTTGAAAGTTTGTATAGGCAATCCATAATTCCATAAGTTAGGGTTCTGAAAGTTCGTATGAAAGCTTTAGGTTAGAAATAAAAAAAATCGTGTTGCAACTTTTTTGGAAAATCATCCCTAAGGGGGGGGGGGGTGAATAAATTAAGGGGTTAAAATTATGAGGTATTCTTTAGATGCACTCCCTATGTACCGTTGGTATATTGTGACCGTGAATGGGACATAGCATAGGCTACTTTTTACTCGACTGCGCAGAAAGAGCGTCATGTTTTTATTGGCAAACCACGCATGCGCAGCTGCGGGCAGGTCAGCTACTAGTTTAATTCGCATATGAAGTTTTTTGTATTCCGAAAATATCAATAGGTGTAGCCTCAAACACTTTTTTTCAATACATCAAATCAAAACAAGTTTGAAAAACTGATCTATCATAAGCCGCCATGCAGTTGGTTTTGTAATTCTTTAAACTATGTACTAGTATTTTCTTGTGACAGCAAGCTTCTTTAGAATCTGTAGTTTGTGTCGCTAAGATCGATTGAAGGCGCTGTCCTTGGAATTAAGCCTTAACGTTGGTAAAATACTTCTGAAATTCACGACGCAATGCTACTTGGAATCAGATACTTTTCGAAGTAAAAGAAGATTTGACTTGGAAACGTTCCCAATCGAGCTCTGAAAGATGCAACTTGGGAGTTTTTTCGAGTATCTGATAACGCAGTTTCGATAGAAGCATAGCCAGAACAAACTGTTTACATGTAAAACAAAATTATATATTCGAAGGTTTTGTGCTACCGACGCTCATAGTTTTTGAAAGCCACAATACAGGGAATTATTGTGTGCGGAAGGGTCAGCAGATTATGTATGCAGCTGATAGTTGTTAGTTATTTATTTAGTTACTCATAAAAACTAAGTTATAAAAGCTTGAAATGCACAAAGCTAGTTCCTTCACTATTTTATTTGGCACTGCTCTATCTAATTAATGGAGCGTCTTCGCCGTATCTTAAAGAATTAACTTGATTGCGAGGATATTTTACGGTTATTCGTGCTTCATTCAAATGAACGTCGAAACGTTAATTTTGTTATTTGATGAGCAAGGAAGGTTTATTTTGTAAAATTCTAGTACAGGAACTGTTGGAAACTCTTAAATAATATACTACTGTACATTATTTGCAAAAATATTGTCCGTACCTATTTCCTGCCGTCAAGTAGTAATTCCCGCATTGTTGTGTTCCGGTTTGAAGGGTAGTTCACTGCTATTTCTTTTTATAATAATAAATAAACATGGCTGGACATTTTCACACAGCGCTATCTAGCCCCAAACTAAGCACAGCTTGTATTATGGGAATGAGATAACTGATAGAATACTTATATACCTACTTTTTTTTGTGTAAATAAATACTTGTAATATATAGAACAAATCTAGAAATGGAACAAGCATATGGCTCGCCTGATGTTAAGTGGTAACCATCGCCTATAACAAAGTGTTACCTCACAGGTCACGCACCTTAGAAATGTGTCATACGATGCACTACCTGCGTCCATCAACTTAAGGTATACAGGTGTGAAGCTCCATGTGCCTGTAATTTCACCGACAAGCATACCCTTCAAACCGAAGCATAGATATGCTGCTTAGCGAAAGAAATAGGAATGGTGGTAATACTTCTCTTAGTTATTTGTTGAGAAACAGGCTTGCTGGTAAGTGGTTACCGTCACCTATTGACACCGGCAACACCCGAGGTATTGTCGATTCAAAGTCAAAGTCTTTATTGACTGTTCCTTCGCGACTAAGCCAGGAAAGAAAGGCAAGAAACAAGGCTGGTTGTTTTTTTAATGATCCTTTTAGAATGCATAACAATACAGAAAATAAATTACGTCTATATTGTAACATTTTGAACGAGTTGGAGCAATTTCAATCCCAAGCTTCTCTATCATCTAAATAATCCGATATTTTATAGTAGGCTTTTTTTAAAGATTTTTTCGATGCGTTCCTTGCCCTGTAGAAATCTCTTTACAATTTCCATTAGGGAATGCAATCCCGATCCCGATCTCGCGAGATCTCGTGTAATTTTTCGGGATCAATCCCGACGCATCATATGACGCGATCCCGTTTGAGATTGACGGGATTGAGCGGCAGTGGTCAGCGACGCTACACACGTCCGCTCGGGGCGCAAGCGGCGCGGCTGACTGACGGCCGCGAGCGGCAGGAACGCCAAACAGCGTTAGAAAACTATTCCGACTATTTCCGAATATTAGCGACAGGTGACGATCATTATTTAGTTGGTAGGATTAAAGAATAAAGATTTTTATTTTATTTCGAGTAATATGTTATTTTAGTTAACCTCACTATCACAAACAAGCAGTTATTAGCTTTTTCAGTCATCCGAATTTAACATTTTTTTTAAACTAGACGGGATCCCAAAAATTCCGGGTTCCCGCGGGATTGATATTTCTAATCCCGCGGGATCTCGAATTTGCAATCTCGAGTCGGGATTGCATTCCCTAGTTTCCATGAAGCGTACCAAGTCGAAAATGGAGTAAAACTCATCCACATATCGCCGACGAGTGGGTATCGCGCACCACACGCTTCCCAATACTTACAAGTTGTAGTGCAATAAGCTACCATCAGAGGTTTTCCCGCTATCGCCTAGCAGGAAAACCTCAGATGACAGAGTCAACAAACAAATTCATATATTTCCCTTACCCCGCTATAAATGTCAACAAAATCGTCTTTCAGGGCCACGTCAGTGGCGCATAACACTGTCATATGAAGAAACTGAAGACCTTTTATAAGTTGCTGTATAGACTGTAAGTCATACACAAACAAACACACTCAAGTTAACACACACACACACCATCTCATACATACACACAAACTCATACACACACTAAAACTCGTACACATACGCACACACAATCACTCATGCTTAACCTGTTTAGTTTAAAAAAATGGTAAATAATAAACTCGGAGGGGGCGTTAGTGTTCGCGACACAGTTTATAACATCTGCAAATACTATCGTGTTCCAGTATTGTTGTACCATGTTTTTGTTCCATAATAAAGTTATTTTGTTTTTTTTAAACATGCACCAAATAAAATGTATCATAAACATACCTAGGTTTTACCTAGCTATTATAAAACTATATCTCATGTGAACTGTATCTAATATTAAGTTCTTTTGAGAATAAACATCTTTAAACCGAACATAATTTTAATAAAGGAAATTTAACTTGGAGAAATGTTAAGTACCTAAGTGAAATTTTAAGATTTATGTTAATACCGACATGTAATAACAATTAAAAAAGGTACATACGCGAGAAATACCCGTTTAAGTCAGTACTATATACAGTGATAGCGAACGTTTAGAAATACTATGTAAATACGAATTTATGCCTTGGTTAACGTATTCGTTAAAAATAAATCCCTGTAAAAAATTCCTTAGTATTTTATCACTTCCATGAAAACGAAAAATGCCTTAAAGATTGGATTCCTGGCTTCGAGTATCACTTTCGAACGCCGTCTCTTCTGCACTTAATTGAATCGGTCGTGGACCGAATCCTCTTCAAGTGATAGGCACTTTATTAAGGACGGAGAGTCAAAGAGTCAAAGCTTAGTACTATCCCAATGGTTAATAGAGAGGAAAGTTAAGCATTTTTAGAATAGTATTTTTTTTGTTGAAAAATTACTTTTTCAAAACTAGCTTTTATAAAAATTATAATCAAAACCACTAGCAGGAATCGAACCCGCTACCTCCTGCGTCTCAACCGGCTATTCGCCCACTGCGCCACGGAGGTTGTCGCAATGACTTCAGAAAACAGTATTAGTATTCGTGTTCTCCTCAGCAAACCCTTTTATTTGATACCCATAGTGTAGAAATAATAACTAGTCCGCCATCTTGGATGATCCGCCATATTGGAATTAGAATGACGTCAAATAGCTAAGCATGCATTGACATCTAAAAATCTAAAATAAGTGTGTTTACCAAATTTCAGCTCAATCCGTTAAAGATAACCAATTTAAAATTCAGTGGCCAGATTCCACCCGGACCAACTTACATACTATGCAAGTTAAATAAAAACTGTTAAAAATAAAATAAATTTGAAATATTTCTAACAGTATTTTCCAATCAAACGATAAAAATAGAAAATTATTGTTACAACAATGAAACAATACCGGTCAAGTACATATTACATATTTATGTACGTAAATACATTTATACATATACTAGCTGACCAATCTGCAGCTTCGCACGCGTAGTTTTTCAATAAAAAACATTACCCTCCTTCTGCGCAGTTGGGTAAAAAATAGCCTATGTCACCCGGGGATAGTGTACCTACCCAACATTGAAAGAGTTTTTTAAATCGGTCCAGTAGTTTCGGAGCCTATACCATACAAACAAACAAATCTTTCCTCTTTATAAGATTAGTATAAAGAGGAAAGATTTGTTTGTTTGTTTGTATGAAAGTACTGGACCAATTTAAACAATTCTTTCATTGTACGCAGCTACACTATCCCCAGGTGACATAGAGGGTAATGTTTATATATATATATATAAACATTACCCTCCTTCTGCGCAGTTGGGTAAAAAGTAGCCTATGTCACCTGGGGATAGTGTAGCTTCGTACAATGAAAGAATTGTTTAAATTGGTCCAGTACTTTCATACAAACAAACAAACAAATCTCAGTATATATATATATATATGTGTATTTATTTAAATTTAGCAGCACCATCTACTCGTAGTTATGTGATTCAGAAACCAAGTAAACTTTATGACAGATTTATAAACTGTTTTAGATAGAGACATCGGTTTAGGAATGTCTAAATTAAGCTCTTCTATATAGTACACTACTTGACATATGTAGTTATTTGCAATAAGTCAGTATTATTTATAACTTTTCCAAATTGTACGTCAATAACTTCAAAATTTGTTGAGTAAATAAGCTGTAAAAGACGGTCGGACAAAGTCGCACCATCGGTTCCAATATTATTTTCGTGGCGCCTTAAACCCTTAAAAGCTATAAAATTTCACGAAAATATTTTTTTCTATGTAATGAATACGTTTCATGTACGATCTCATGTTGAATTACCTTCTAATCACCGAAAATAATATTTTGCTCATTTGCCGAAAGCCCCCGCAAAAATAAGGAAAATCGGCTCAGATTCAAAATGATAATGCTTCGTTTGGCGTTTTCCTTCACAATGTTATGAGATCTCGCCAGAATCGCTACAAAGGACGGGCGAAATTAAATTTTGAATAACTTGTGATTATAGCTGAAACTGTAACATTCTATCATGAAAATCATTTTAATATTACGAGTGTCTTAAACCTCTGAAATATATTATGTATGTATTTTCGCTTATTTTTTTTAATTAATTCATTATTGAATCAACAGCACTTGATATCAATGTAAACAAACTCTTGTAATTAAGGCTAGATAATCATTTTATAGGCATAACTTTTTAAAAACACAATATTATTAATATATTTTTTTAGGAATTTAGTAAGTATTCGAAGAACGTAAGGATGGGAGGAATGTTGTGTAAATGTTAATACTTGAGGGGGTGAGGGAGGGAGGAGAGTGTGTTGGGTGAGTTTCTGAAAAGTATTTAATAGAACGCATTGTGTATGATACATAGCGCTGTTTGTTTTTTAAAAGATGCTTTCGTTTATACACCTTTGGCCAATATAATAAGTGAATAAGTTTGTATTTATTGGGATTTTGCGATGTGAAAATAAATTTATTCAATGATTGAAATCCTTTAGAAGTTCGGGAAATGTCAAGTGCTCATTACCTAAGGAGCAGATAAATTACATTGCGAGGATACCTATGCGCAATGACAAAGATAATAAGAGTATTGTAGTTGCTGTGCATAGCAGGTACATAAAGGACGACTTTGTGGCGGCCGCGAAAAAATGTACCATTACACCTGCAGATCTGGGGTTGAAGGGTAGTACCAGAATATTCGTCAATGACCACTTGACGCTCGCAAACAAGATACTGCTCAACAAAACCAAAGCATTGGCGAAGGACCGGGGGTTCGCTTTCACATGGGTGAAAGGTTGCAAGATCTTCGTCAGAAAAAACCCGACCTCTCCAGTGATAGCTATAAGAACAGAATCGGATCTAAAAAAGTTTTAAATTGTTCTATCATGTGCTTATTATGCATCTTTTTGCTGCCCATTCTTAACTATATCAATGTCTGTGCCCAAGAGTTGACGAGCGCTGTCTCAGTAACAGGTTTCGTTGTACTTGCTATGTGTCATCCTTTGCACCGCTTATCGCTACCCGCACTGGTAAGTCAACCGGCCGTTTGCTTCTGTCTCTTTTGTTGCGCTAATCGCCTTGTACTCGTTTTTACAATTTATTTATTATTACCTGTCTGCCTTAATGTTAGTATTTTATCTTATAAAAGCCTACTAAATATCGTTTACGTACGATACTGCCGACATTCAATGCTATCTACCTGCCATAAAAATAGTATTTTATCTCGTCTGCTAAATATTTATTTGTTGCCTAATTTGCCAGTGCAAGCGCTAATAATCTTTGCTGTTATTAATGATTCCAATTAGTATGTATTACCAAAATGTACGCGGTCTACGTACTAAAACAGGCTTTCTGTATAGAAACGTGTGCATAAGCTCGTACGATGTTATTTGCTTAGCAGAAACCTGGCTCAATGATAGTGTATTTAATAGTGAATTATTTGATGATAGATATATTGTTTGGAGACGTGATCGTAATTATAGGGCAACACAACAGGACAAAGGGGGTGGGGTTTTAATAGCCGTGCGTCGTGAACTTGTAGCTGAGTCTCGAGCGGACTGGTCATCCTCAGCTGAGGATATTTGGGTTACTCTGACGATTCGTAATCGTAATTCTAGCTCTAGTTATAAAATGCATATCTGTGTAGTTTATATATGCGACGAGAATCTAGGGAACTCAATAGAGTCCCAATTATCTAACTTTGCCGATAATGTAACAAATATTGTTTTGGCCAACCCACTCGATAAATTCGTTGTCCTAGGTGATTTTAACATGCCACTTGTATCGTGGACCCTAAGTGATGACGAAATCTCTTTAACACCCAGTAATCTCCAAGGAGCGCACCAAATAAATTTAATTGATAGTTTTAACACATGTAATCTGCTTCAATATAACTCTTTTTTAAATAGTAGCCATAGCCGACTCTTGGATCTGATCCTCTCAAACAATGACGTTACTGTTCAAGCTTGTGACTTCCCATTGGTACCCGAAGACCCCCACCATCCGTCTCTAATCATTTATGCTGAGTTCGTTCAACTTCACACTATCAGGCCGCTTCCTTACACTAAATTTGTTTACCAGGATGGAGATTATGAGTCAATTCGTACCGAACTAGATGCTATAGACTGGTACTCAGAGTTTGGAAGCAGGACGATAGATGAAGCGGTATCCTTTATGTATGACACTATTTATGGCCTACGTAATACTTACATTATTTCTAAAACAGTAATTCCGTCACGTAAGTATCCTTTATGGTATAAACGGCCTCTAATAAAGCTTATTAAAGAAAAATCTAAATTCCACAATAAATTTAAAACCTATGGTAACACTAACGATCGAGATTCTTTTATTATATTACGAAATAGAGCACGGGTCATGGAAAGTAAAATGTATAATGAATACATAGTGCACATTGAAAATTCTATTAAAAGGAACCCCCGCGCGTTTTGGTCCTACGTAAAAAGTAAGAACCTATCCAATGCTTATCCCGCAGTGATGCAGTATGGTACTCTTTCTTCTGGTCAGGGTGATGTCATATGCAATATGTTTGGTGATTACTTTCACTCCACTTTTCTTCAAAACAGTATTTCAACCGATTTACCAGAGAATGTAAGCTCACAACAGGATGCTGCATGTTCCTGTGACATAAGCATGGTTGAAGTGGATGAAGAAGAAGTATTTAAATTATTTAAGAAGTTGGACTTAAACAAGTCAGCGGGTCCCGACAACATCCCCCCTATTGTAATAATAAAGTGCGCTAAAAGCCTAGTCCTGCCCCTCACTCTCCTGTACCGTCGCTCGTTATCGGAAGGCGTGGTGCCAAACATCTGGAAATCAGCTTTTATCACTCCTGTTCACAAGAAAGGGCCTAAGAATAAAGTTGAAAATTATAGGCCCATATCTAAATTATGCTTATTTGCTAAAGTGCTTGAAAAAATAGTACACATCCAATTGTACTCCGCGCTCAAGCAAGATATTGCACCGCAGCAGCACGGATTTTTAAAGAATAGGTCTACTACGTCAAATCTTTTGTTGTGCACCGAGTTTGTATCCCGTTTCATGGCTGAACCCTCGCAAGTTGACATAATTTACACTGACTACAGCAAGTGTTTTGATCGCATTGACCACTTAGTCTTATTAAAGAAGCTGCAACGGATTGGCATCAGAGGGAATCTTTTCAGGTGGTTCACTTCTTATGTCCAAAACAGATGTCAAACGGTCGTTCTTAGCGGGTATTCTTCTTTGCCAATGTATATCCCTTCAGGAGTTCCTCAGGGATCTTTATTGGGCCCCTTGCTTTTTACACTTTTTGTGAATGACATCTCATCATGCTTCGTTTATTCAAAAATTCTTCTTTACGCAGACGATATGAAAATCCTATATAAAATTAACACTATAAATGATGCATATCATTTGCAGGACGACCTTATTCGTTTTCAAAATTATTGCATAATTAACAAGTTAGATTTAAATATTTCCAAGTGCAATGTCTGTTCTTTTACACGTAAGCCAATTAGTATCAAGTTTAACTATACCTTACACAACTTACCTCTTACAAGGGTAGACACAGTTAGGGACCTTGGTGTTTTGTTTGACAGTAAACTTCTTTTTGACGAACATATTGAGAATATTGTGAACAAAGCGTCTCGTGCACTTGGTTTTGTTTTTAGAATGTCTTCGGAATTTACAAGCATTAAGACCATTAAAATCCTATATTGCGCGTATGTGCGTAGTCACTTGGAGTTCGCCTCTCAAGTCTGGAATCCCTGCTATGACGTGTATTCTACACGTGTAGAAGGAATACAAAAGAGATTTATGCGATACTTGCAGTTTCGTGCTAAAGTTTATCTTCCTGATTATATAACCAGATGTCGTAAATTTCACTTCCTTCCCCTGTATAAACGTAGAAAAATTTCCGATTTGTCGTATCTTCTGAGCATTGCAAATGGCACGGTTGACTGCTCCGAGTTACTGGAGCTACTGGGGTTATGCACGTATAGAGTCAGAATAAGGAGACCGCACATTTTACATGTTCCGGTAGTTAAAACCAATTACAGGCAAAACGCATTTGTTATTCGAGCAAGCGCCTCGCTTAACACTTTGGCAGATGCAGATATTGATATATTCAATACTTCGACAAGCAAGTTAAAAAGCTTGCTTGCAGATAAGTTCTTCTGTAATAATTAATGTACCTACCTAAAACTCTTAAGAATGAATATTGTAATATCAAACGGTTTTTGTCCACTGTAACTGTGTTTTTATATAAATCTTTTTTTTTAAATTATCTGTGGAAATTTGTAATTGGCTCTAAGAATACATGTATGTTTTGCATGTATTATAATTTATTTAGTTTTCTGTGTACCTAGCTGTAAGTTTCCTTAAAATAATAAAAATAAAAATAAAAAAATAAAATAAATATTCGTAAATTTTTGATTAGTTTTGTAACATACTAATAGCATTCTATTGAATGGTAGACCACTATTACGTCTCGCTAGCGTAATTTAACTCTGATAAATGCAAAACGAGTTCTATCACAAGTGTTGAGTAGTTTATTCTGTTGTTATGTTTATTTATTTGTTGGTATTGTTCTTAAAGTTAAATGAGGACGGAAATGTTTGTCCAAAAAGAGTAAAATACTGAAAAAAAAGCTGTACATGTGCTGTATGTATATGTGTTATTTATGTACCATCTGATTTTATGTGCTTCATCTACAAATACTATTTAATTACATTAAAGTTTTTTGTTAATAAACTACCATCTCCAAACATGTTAAACAAAAGAAGTATTGAAGAATTGTTTAGTGTATTTTTTTGTATTCTTTTTTGTGTACACTTCTAATTTATAATATCTACTTACATTTAGTTTAGAAAACGTATGCTCACCGGTTTCTTAACAAATTGTATTATTAGCATTATGTTCTCTTATAAGTGAAATTTATTATTTCTTGAGGCAATAAACATTCTCTAAATCGAAGTAGCAACGAAAAATATGCTACCAGATTATAACTCATAAGAAAATATAGCATTATATCTATTAATATTTTTTGATAATAACATTCAAGATGCTATATTAAAAATCACAGAATCTAATTGACTTTAGCAGTAAAAATTGATATATTTTCTATGATCATATCTCAAAACTGAAGCATATTAATAAAGTTCGGCTTTCGGAAAATCATAGGACATAATACTACCTTCATCATCATCATCAGCCGGAAGACGTCCACTGCTGAACATAGGCCTCCCCCTTAGATCGCCACAACGAGCGGTTGGTAGCCGTTTGCGCCCAACGGCTCTCCGCGATTCTTACTAGATCGTCGGTCCACCTTGTGGGGGGCCGGCCTACGCGGCGTCTTCCAGTCCGTGGCCTCCACTCGATACTACACTCAATACTACCTTAATTAAATCTAATGGCATTCTGACGTGTGCTCTTTTTTTGAAGTCAGCTATAGTTTAAAGTTATCTACTTCCAGAACTGGCCGCTTCATTTTTACTTCATTTCTATTTTAGCCATCCTCCATACGTAAACAAAGCTAGTGAGTTTTTGAATCTGCAGGCATGTCTATGCAACCTTTGACATAATCTGAAAGGTGAGACTGCTACAAACAGAAATATGACAGAAGTTAAAAGCAAGACACAGTGCATCGACTTTACACGAAACCCGATGACATGGAGTATATTTTCGTACGAAGCGAAGTTGCCAGACCTAGTGCACATCAATCAGTAACTCATAACAGGTCATAAAAGAGGTTCTATTAGTCAAACCCGTACACTTAGATAAAAAGCTCTCGAGCAAGGCGATCAATCCGCTAAGTGTACGTTATAAATGGATGACATCGTGTCGCGATCTATCTTCGCACTTGGTGAAATATGGCATCCGTCTCGGTACTTTCGGGTTGGGTCATACTTTAAGAGTTGCAGTGCTAAAAGGTGTTTTTAAGGTTCTGGATAAAAATGGTAAAAACGGAACCATTAGGGTGCAAATTTGTCCAACCGTTCGCCCGTCTATCACAGCTGATTATTTCAGCAACCATTGCAGCTATCAAGTTGAAAGTTGCTAAGAACGTTTTCATAATCATATTATTCTATTTCATTTTAATGTATTGTATTCTTCACCATTATTATCTTATTGACGCTGCCGGCGCCACTAAATAACATCTACCAACTTACATTAGGTACGCTTGTTAGAAAATTAAGGTTTTAGTACTGTACAATGATACAAACTGATACAAAAAGATATAATTTGGTTATTTATTTTTGAGAAATTGTACCTAATTTTTTTACACATTATAGGCTTACGTTTGACCACAATCTCGCCTAATGGTAAGCGATGGTGCAGTCTACGATGCCTAAAAAAAATAGAACGCTTGCGAACACGCCTGGAAGATACCTATTCACTCGCGACTTAAAGATTGTAGCTAACATGAAACACAAAATCTGGCAAGGCGTTCCACTCTTTGGCGGTGCGCATAATAAAGGTCGAAGAGAACCGCTTTGTGCGTATGGGAGGTATTTCTACCATATAGCGGTGGCGAACCGCAGAGCGTCTGGTTGTCCGATGATTGAATGGAGACTAAAGTAATGGAATAACTTAGCCGTGGTTAGATTAAAGACCTCACAGAATATTGTATTGTAATATATAGTTCTTACATGTTTAAGACTTTTATTCATACTATGATTATTTAGTATTCTTTGCAGGTACTATCAACAGTGGAAGAGATAGGGTACGTACATTCATACCTGTTTCTAGTGTAAATTTAAATTATGCACTGGTTTACCTCACTCGTAGGATATATCTCGGTTTTGGCGTAAATCTACTAGTATTCTGGATGAAACCAAGGAGCACCACACAACGAACGGTGTCCGCAGCCTCTGAGGTTCCTATGTATAGGTATAAAGACAACACAGCAAACAGCGGCTCGGAACATTTGAATACTTCTCTCGCCCCGTTCCTTGTCCGCCACGTCGCGTACCCAATGCACGCCGGAAGCGGAGCGGAACTGTCTCTAACAGAACCGCGGTCGGTGTTAAGCTTATATAACTAATATTTATTCTGTGTTTTTGGTTTAACATTGTAAGCGCTAAATGTAAGTAACGGCCTTTATTTTGTGAAGTTTAGCGAAATGCTGTGAGAAATGCATTTAATTCCAGTTTCTCTTGGTTAAAATGTTTAAGTTGTAACTGTGGAAGCACATTCTATTCTGGTAAATAACAAACTTTACTATTTTTAGGGTTCTAAATCAAAATTGTAAAAACGGAACTCATGGTGCAACTTCTGTCTGTCCATCCGTCTGTCACAGCTGATTATCTCAGCGACTACTGAAGCTATTATTTAGAATAATCACGCCAATATTATAAATACCAAAGTTTGGATGTTTGTTTATTTGTTTGTTACTCAATTACGTCGTAACGGCTGAACCGATTTCGATGAAATTTGGTACCTACGTATGTTATAACCTGGACCACCACATATGCCATAAATCTATCCCATAAATCCGTTTCTACGGGATAAAAATAAATAAATAAATATTAAATATTGTTGGACATTTCACACAGCGCTATCTAGCCCCAAACTAAGCAGAGCTTGTATTATGGGAACCAGATAACTGATAGAATACTTGTATACTTTTTTTTTGTAAATAAATACTTAAAATATATAGAAAAACAACCAGACCCGGAACAAATATCTGTAGATCATGCAAATATTTGTTCCGCGGCGGGAATCGAACCCACTACCTCCTGCGTCTCAGCCGGCTGTTCGCCCACTGCGCCACAGAGGTCGTCAAAATATGAAAATGATGAAAATGGATAAAAATGGGGTGTCATGTCAATTTGCAACAGCGAGTATAGTTTTATTTCTAGTTTACCTACACATTTAGTAGTGTAACCCGTACGAAGTCGTGGGCAACGTTATACATAATACGGGCCCACTCTTATTGCATGAAAAAAAATTAAAAATAACTCTTGGGAGGCTGATTCTGCATCATATCAATGATTATAGTTAGTTTCTCTATATATTATAAGTATGTATTTACAAAAAAAAAGTACTTATATCTATAAATATTCTACCAATTATCTGGTTTCCATAGTAAAAGCTCTGCTTCGTTTGGGGCTAGCGCTGTATGAAATTCCCAGCAATCATCATCATCATCATATCAGCCGTAGGACGTCCACTGCTGGTCAAAGGCCTCCCTCATTGATCTGCAGGAACTGCGGTTGGAAGCGGCCTACATCCAACGCCGACCTGCGGTTCTTACCAAGCCGTCTGCCCATCTTGTAGGTGGACGTCCTACGCTGCGCTTGCCGGTCCGTTGCCTCCATTCGAGAACTTTCCGGCTCCATCGGCCATCTGCTCTGCGCGCTGTATTGCCTGGCCATTACCACTTCAACGTGCTAATCCGTCGGGCTATGTCGGTGACTTGAGTTCTCCTACGTATCTCCTCATTTCTGATTCGGTAATATAGTTTAGTCTTTGTCAACTCATGCTGAGGCTACACTACTATATAATTACAGTGCTTAAAATTGCACAATAGGTACCTACTTATAGATGCATAAAATAAATAATATATAGAGATTAAGCACAACATTTATAATACGAACAAACCAGGTTCTGTACATATATATAAAAAAACCTATATGTTTAATTAACTTATATATGTAAGACACAACTCGATAAACAAAAAACAAACAACACAACACATAAACAAAAAAACATGTATTAAATATTAATATTGGACCAACAGATGCACCTACAAATACTCTGTCATTACCAAATAAAGTAAACCGCCTGTGCAATATGTTAAGCCTTAAAAACGTCTCTGATCTGTGTCAGAGTCTAAACAGGCGGAACAAACAAAATAAAAAAAAAGAGGCTAAACGGCGTGCTTTGAGTTCTAAAAATATTGTATTAAGTTGATCCAACCGATGACAGGTATCAACTTCATTAGATCACGTACTCTCAATCTTGTCAGTAAAGAGTTACTTAGATAAAAATCTCCGAAGAAATAAAAGGTAGAAAAGTTTCAGTGCCATGCAAATTCACCACAAGAATGTTAGCAGTCACTATATGAAATTCTGCTGGAACTTGCTTGAAAAATGATGCGGGCATTTTAATTTTAAGTTGAAATAGTTTGCGAGATTGATGTGTTTGAAGTGTGCGGGGCTATCAATTTTAAAAGTGCATCGTGTAATCTTTTTGCTTAACTGAGGAGTAGATATTACAGGAGTGTTTAGAAAATATAATGAAAATATAATTAGATATAAAAGTGTGGTATAAAATAGTTTTCTCTAAATCAACTTTACAAACTAAAGGTAACGGGAGTTGTCACTGGTATACCCTGTGAATATGGTCAAAGTTTAGTTTTTATTATGGCTGATAACTCAAAAATTATAAGGGGTTTACTAAAAATAAAAACGGTGACTAAATTTGCTAATTAAGACCTTTATTTGACGTCCCATTTGACCAAATAATCTCATTTTCATTTATTTTACCCCCTTGAACTCTAATATCTCAACAACCCCCAACATTTTTAGCTCATTTAGTCCCGCTTCGAAAGTCATACTCGGACAAACATACATACAACGCCAATTCGCCCGAGTTGATTTGGAGATCTCGCTTCGCTTGAGCAATAAAGAAATAGCACCACGTAATAACAGCTCAAAAATTTAATGTAAGTACTTATTTTAACTATTAAAGTGTCGTGTTATTAGTCATAATTTTGAAATGAACGCATAATTCTTGTATTTTGAGTGACGTAAACTGTCAAAACTACAGACACTTTGTCGGCCGTTGGCTTTTAGTTTTGCACGTTAATTACTCATAAAATAATATGTTTTATGCTTCACAAAGTATCTACAAAATGATTTATAACTTATGAACACACTGTTTAGGCAGATTGATATTATTTCATGATTGCAATGTTTTTGAAGCTTACAAAATTATTATAACGGATTTTTTTTATCTCTAGCACCTCGTAGTAGGTTTTGTTAATTATGTATGTTATTTCATTTAAGTAAATAAATAAATTTTACTTAGAAAACTTTCGTGATTGATTTCAATCATTATTATAAATACGGGATAAATATTATCGGTCGAAACACCGGTACGTGATAAATCCCGTATTTATAATAATAAATAAATAAATATTGCTGGACATTTCACACTGCGCTATCTAGCCACAAACTAAGCAGAACTTGTACTATGGGTACCAGATAACTGATAGAATACTTTTTTTCATATTTTTTTTTGTAAATACATACTTATAATATATAGAAAAACACCCAGACACGGAAAAAATCTGAAGATGATGCAAACATTTGCTCCATGGCGGGAATCAAACCCGCTACCTCCTGCGTCTCAGCCGGCTAGACGCCCACTGCGCCACGGAGGTTTTAAGTATATGTATAATAAGTATTATTTTTTTAAGGATAGTAAATAATCTTTAATCCCATTATACTTAATTTTGTTCAATACAATCATAAAATAACCATCCAAAGCAACAAGAAAGATGTATCTTTTGTTTAGATGAAACGTTAGTTGGTTTTCCTGGACAGCCCTACCATTTCATGAAATTACTAATTTTAAACCGGTATTTATTGCGTATTTATCAGGAAACGTCTAATAAATAATAAAAAATTAGTCAAGTGCGAATCGGACTCGCGCACGCGCGAAGGGTTCCGTAAAATCTATAAAAACGGCAAAAAAATCATGTCTGTTGTATGGAAGCCCCACTTAAATATTTATTTTATTTAATAGCACAATTTTATTTATTTACCTTATTTGAGGTTGTTGCCGATTAAGCTAGGCCTCTAAATTGTATGAGCGCCCATGAACTCTTGACTTGAACTTAATAGGCGTCAACTATGTATGTATGGGGACACCCTTTAATTTGCAACTTATTTATTTTTTGAAATTTAGCGTTTATTTGTGCTGTAAGACCTTGCTTTTTTGCAAAATTTCGTGATTCGTCAACGGGAACTACCATATAGGTTTTCGACCCAAAACCTAGGTATAGGGTACTTCCGGTTGACCTAGAATTGTCAATTTTGGTTAAAAGCAAGTTCTTACAGTACAAGTAAAGGGAAAATTCCAAAAAATAAATTATGTTTAAAATTAAGGTAAGCTTTGGTACTTACAAGTTTTCGCGAAAATCTAAATTTGCCCATATCCTTTCATCGTGTTGACTCAGGACCTTGATTTTTATACACCTAATAGGGACTCCGTATCTGGTACTAATTTCAATTTGCTAAATCTACCAGTTCCAGAGAAAATCGGTGGTGCCACACGGACAGACAAACGGACTGACGGACAAGAGAGTGATCGTATAATGGTTCCTTTTTACCTTTTGAGGTACGGAACCCTAAAAAGGTATTTACAGTGATCGCGAAAGTTTAAAAATGCCATTTCATGAAATACTGATAAATTCAATGAAAATTATGGTGCTTCCAGTTACAATTTCATATGATAATTACAGTTAATCACATTAGGAATTCATGCACACTGGGCGCTTTTCACCTTTGATCTGCACACTAGATAGTGCACATGCATCTGTCTGTGTACACACTTGAAACGGTTCGCTATGATTGGTTGTTACAAGGTAGATATAAATTTTACAAAACAACGGGATGGGCACGATACGTTAAACTTGCCACTGAATATTAGCGGGATTTTACAGTCTGCGTAGGTACTGAGTAAGAGATCTGAAGATTTATGAAAAATTTTGTGATTTATTTGAATTATTGTTTTAAATACGGAAATTATCACGTACCGCTTTATCGGTGTTACGACTTGTTTTGTTTTTAAAAGGTATTTAATAAATATAATTGTTAACAACGTAACATCTAAACACAATTTAGTTTTTTTTATATATATTAAACTTGTAGACACACAAGCTCACGGGCCTCCTGATGTTAAGTGGTCACCGCCGCCTATAAACTCCTGCAGCACTCGTGGTACTGAAGTCGCGTTGCCTACCACTTATTACCCTATTTACACCTCTCTTGAAGGCGTTCATTTTGAAACCCACCGGAAAAACCTCCGGAGAAAGGTCATTATATATCTTGCAGGAAGAAACGAGCGGGTGAAACGCACCGTGTGAGATTTCCACGCATCTACAATATGTGGATGAGCTCGTTGCCGGTTGCGGGAGGTTCGATGGTAGAAGTGGGAAGCAGGGATTAAATTGAACAGCTCTTTCGCAGTTATATATTTAGTTATATTATATTACTATATAATTCAAATATTAGAATAACTCAGCAGGCTATAGTACCTTTATATTTTTTTTGATAAAGTTAGTGTTTATAAATCTGTTTTATTAATTTTATTTAGAAAACATAATACGAAAGTACATATTAAAAAGTTGCTATGAGCACTTTGTAAAGCGCGCATTTTTAATGTCAAGAAATCAAGCTTAATCTATCTGATTACAAGCGCTGGACCACTACCTCACCTGGTGGTAAGTGAAGGTGTGATCGAAAATGGAGCACGCTTGCCTAGAAAGAGCCTATTTACTCTGGACTTGAAGACTGGTCCGGAAAAACATACGCCGGAAGTGAGTTCCAGTCCTTACTTAAAAAAAGCTAACAAGAAAAGTTGAAAGTTGAAATTTAGGTAGACAAACCTACCGCAATATATGCTCGCAATATGAGCATATATTCCGAGCATATTAAAACTTGGTCATAATACAACCAAAACAACATTACGACTAACAATGATGGTGGTGTATAAGACAAGACGCTGTGTGGAGCGGATCGCACTCACCCTGATGAGGGTTTACGAATTGAACCTAAACAACGTGGGTCGTATCACAGGGATTAATAAAGTCGAGAGCTTATTATACGTATGCATATACACACATTCCGTACCACGGCTATAGGCCCACATCCATTCCTCCCTCTACCTTTCACACAACTACGAACATGGATACGACATCGTACTCTAAACCTACACAACGAACGTTGGGCACAGATCATGGACTGCAGACAGTCGAGGGCAGCTCTGCCGGCCGTCTCACCACGACTGACACGACGACTGCTTAACCTTCAGAGACTGGACCTTCGAATCATTGTGGGGACCCTTACAGGACATTGTTCCCTCAACAAACACCTCTACATCACGGGAGCAACAGACAGCCCACTCTGCAGGGGATGTCTCACCGGAGAAGAATCAGCAGCCCACGTAGTCCTGGAATCCCACGCATTCCATAACAGCACAACGTGCAGAAATCCTGGACAATCCAAGGTCACTCCGTGAAGCCTGTGAAGACCCCAGGAAACTTCTGCGCTTCTGGTCGGAGGAGTTAGGCTGGCTATCCATATAGCCAACTCTCTCACGCATAATGGACCACTTAAGAGTTCAAATGCGGAAAAGAGAGTCCACCAACATAACACACATTCCGTTGTATGACTACACGTCTTTTCCGTTCCTTGTCGTTCCCGTACCGCAGTTATGCAAAAAGAGTGAAATGTATTTAAACCACCGGGCCGGTGCTGTCGAGGCACGCAATTCATTAATATTTGCAATCACATTTCGCGCAATGAATCGTACCCTCGGGTCTCATCACAACATTCACAACACGACAACGCGGCCACAGTGTTGCTAATCACCAGAAGATTATCTAGCATCAAATTATTCAAGAGCTCAGCCCTTTAAAAAATACTACGTGGCTAATATCATCATAGACCTGATATTTTATTTTATTTTAATTAATTTCCGCAAACTTACAGTTACACACGGCAACACATCAAGTTGTGTAGGCTTTTCGTAGAATGAGAGGTCAGCTTATACTGGAAATGCATAGCTTGATGTGTAACAGTGTGTACACAAAAAAACTAAATGTATTAAAATTCATGCAAAAAAGACATGTATTCGTAGGGCCAATTACTGTCCACAGATAATTTTAAAAATATATAGGTAAAAACTCCATATAGGGAGGACATGTGGCCAGGCGCGGTGTTGACTGGTGGAGCAGAGTACTAACTGAGTGGTAGCCCCGAGATGGAACCAGGAACGCAGGTCGTCTGCCGGCAAGATGGGTCGACGACATTATAAAAATCGCAGGTCGTATGTGGGTTAGAACAGCGCACGACAGAGGCGAATGGCGACAACAAAGAGAGGCCTATGCCCAGCAGTGGGATGAGGAAGGCTGACGATGATGATGATGATGGGTAAAAACACAGCTACAGTGGACGAAAACCATTTGAAATTATAATATTATTATTAATGAGAGTTTTAGGTAGATTATTTGTCAGAGAACAATTTATCCGCAACCAAGCGCTTTAACTACTGAATATAATTTGAATATAGACGTGACATAGATGTGACATGGACGTGACATATACAGTCTGTCACCGCATTCTCGACATTAATTTAAAATACTTAATCATAATCATATTAATTGATTTTTGAGATTAGTTTAACACCGGTAGCTTGAATATTTATCAAAGTAATCAGTATATTTCCAATAAACAATTTCTAACGTAAATAGGCGGCACCTTTGCGACGACGCCGCTTTGGTAGTTTATCAAGTACCTACTTAAATGATGCAGTAATATGATTTGTTTACCTATTTTATACAGGCTGTTTCATTTATATTTTAGGACTTAAAATTAAGGTAGATTGAAAATTAAAAAAAAAATCATGGTAATGAATTTAAATAAAAAAACTATTTTACAACAATACTAGCCATCAGCCCTACTCGTGATTTAAATTAATGTCGTAAATGAGGTGACACGCAGTATGTAAATAATAAATGAATTAATAAAATTAATATTGCTGGACATTTCACACAGCGCTATCTAGTCCCAAACTAAGCAGATAGTGTACTGTGAACCAGATAACTGATAGAATACTTATATGCATTTTTTGTAAATACATACTTATGATATATAGAAAAACAGACCCGGAACAAATATCAGGAGATCATGCAAACATTTGTTCCGCGGTGGGAATCGAACCCACTACCTCTTGCGTCTCAGCCGGCTATTCGCCCACTGTGCCACGGAGGTTGTCAATCAAGTCAAATTTCTGAGTCACATAACTAGATGGCACATCAAAATTATCAAAAACAAGCTTCCGCCAGCGGCTCGTACGCGTTGTTTGTCAACAAAAAGTACATATGGGTTAATCCAGGTTATAATCTACGTACATAACAAATTTCATCAAAATCGGTTCAGCCGTTACGATGTAATTGAGTAACATATACGGTTCAAGATATTTATTTCTCTTAAGAACTAATAATTCTAAAGTGAAAATTAATATTAAGGTAAAACTAGTGTGCCTTACAGCGTTAATTTATACAATTGTATTGTGTGTAAAAAAAAATATACTTAATAATATATAACAATGACAATCACACACATCAGACAAGAAAAAAAAATCGTTAAAGTGGGTAGGTTCCTAATTTGTGCAGCTGTACAGCAGCGAGCGAATGCTGAGCTTGCTTTTCCGCGATTGTTGTCTAAAGCCTAGGCCACAGTGAGTTACTATCAGTTAGCATAAAGGCAGATTTACACAGGATCAGTAACTGACTTCGATTTCGAGACAAGTCAGCGCTGACCCGAATAATACCCAATGTAAACTGATTTGAAGTCAGTACAGCGGCGGGAAGTCAGCGCTGACTTCAATATTCGCAGACGAATATTTTGAGGTCAGTGGGCGCCCCCCGCCACCCGCGCCCTCCCACGCCAGTGCTAAAAACTCTGTGTAAATAGGGAAATCAGCGCTGTGTCAGTCACTGTCACTGTGTTGTAGGTTGACGTCGCGTTGCGTAGACGCTATAATGTCTCGTAAACTAAACGAAAACGAAACCTTCAAATTGATGCAATTATATGGAGAAAACGAGTGCCTGTGGGATATCAAATCTCACAATTACCGCAACAAAGAAATGCGTGCAACGGCGTTGCTAGATATTGCTCAACAAATGCAAATCGAAGGACTCACAATTACTGATGTTAAAAATAAACTGACTTCAGTTCTCACTGACTTGCTCACCGTACTCAGCTTACCACGACTACTGACTCCATTTAAACGAATGAAGTCATGGATGGCGGCAGTGTCGGCGCCGATACTGACTAGTGCACTGACCCTGTCTAAACCTGCTTTAAAGGAAGTTTTAAAGAATCGCTTTCGTAGTAGTTTTTATGTCTTCGTAGTTACTAGTAATTTCATAGGTTGGTGTTTTCTCTTTTGTGTTTGTGATGTTTTCAGTTACAAGTTTTTTGACTGATCTTATATACAAACAAACAAAAATCCAAACTTTCGCATATAAGAGGTGATATGGGTAGATACGGAACCCTCAGTGTGGGATAATGATACCTTCTGCATATTCTACTCTACGTACATTAGCGTCAGTACATGAATGATATTACGCTTGTATGATGTTTGTTTCCCTGTCGCCCCATGTATGCAATACTTGTATGAAATTAAACATTTCGTTATTATTGTTTTCGTTATGTTGATGGCAACGTTAACTGTATCGAAATATTTTTTAGGGTTCCGTGCCCAAAGGGTAAAACGGGACCCTATTACTAAGACTCCGCTGTCTGTCTGTCCGTCTGTCACCAGGCTGTATCTCATGAACCGTGATAGTTAGACAGTTGAAATTTTCACAGATGATGTATTTCTGTTGCCGCTGTAACAACAAATCCTACTAATATTATAAACGCGAAAGTTTATACATGGATGTATGGATGTTTGTTACTCTTTCAGGCCGGAACGGCTGAACCGATTGCGATGAAATTTGGCATGTACGTAGATCATAACCTGGATTAACACATAGGCTACTTTTTATTGGCAAACCACGCGTGCGAAGCCGCTGTCAATAGCTAGTACAGAATAAAAACAGAATAAAATAAATATTTAAGGGGGGATCCCATACAACAAGCGTGATTTTTTTGCTCGTTTTTCCTCGATATTGATAACGGCAACAGGTAGACACTTGAAATATTTAGTTATATATTCATTGTAAAAATAAACAATTAAAATAAAACAAATATTTAAGGGGGGCTCCCATACAACAAATATGATAATATTTTTCAAACTTTCGCGATCACTGTACATAAATATTGATTAAAACGGGTATTTTTCGCGTATGTACCTTTTTTATTTGTTATCCCGATGTTTCGGCTGTGTTGCAACAGTCATGGTCTCGGGCTGACTCTCATGACTCACGTTTCGGCTGTGTTGCAACAGTCATGGTCTCGGGCTGACTCTCATGACTCTCAGTCATGGTGTCAGCCCGAGACCATGACTGTTGCAACACAGCCGAAACGTCGGGATAACAAATAAAAAAGGTACATACGTTTTATGATTTTTTTTGCTCGTTTATATAGATAATGGTACGGAACCCTTCGTGCGCGAGTCCGACTCGCACTGACCGGTGTTTTTATTATGATAGACGTTACTTACCTCAGCATTGTTGAGATATGTTAATATTTTTCGTCAACGTCATTATATCTGCTAATAGGACCACAGCTAAACATAGGCCTCCCCTATACATTTTCAAAGAGACCGATTTTGTGCGGCCTTTACTTACCGAGAACGAATGCCAACAATCTGATATTAAATAGTATAACTCTGAGAGTCCATGAGACAAACGGGTAATCCCCTTGTTCATCCTGAGGGGCTTATAACGTAGAGCAGATGGCATTTGATCTAATCGGAGCGTTTACTAGCTTAAGCATTCTGCTTGGCTTATACTACTCCTTATTGTTAATATTCAATTCTAGTTTAGGTGGTTTAGAGGTTAGTTATTAAAAGCAATGTTACCGCTTTAACTGGAGAACCCAATTGGATGAAAATTTTAAACCGTATCAAGATTAAGTTCTTCCTAGCATTTTTCTATTACCTACCTTTCTCTAGGCGCCATTGTGCAGGTCGCTATTTATGTATTCATGAGCTACCGCCAGCGGCTTTGCACGCGTTTTTTTACAACAAAATATAGCTTGTGTGTTAATCCAGGTTATAATCTACGTAAATACTAATTTTCATCAAAATTGGTCCCGCCGTTACGACGTGATTGACGAACAAACAAACAAACATCCAAACGTTCGCATTTATAATATTAGTGTTATTGCTTTAAACCTTCTACAAACAAGGATGAGATCTGTACACAGCAATGAATGACTCGCAAAAAGTTTTATTGTCGTTCATGTTTTGTAATTTGTAGTTGATAGAGCGAAGCGAGATCTTTAAATCAATTTGGGCAAATAGACATAGACAATCATTTATTTACTACACAATATACAATACAGTTACATTACAAAAAGGGAAAATAAAAAAAATTAAACAATTAAAAAGTAAAAACATAAACAAAAAAAGGGAGAACTGGGTAGATACTGGTGGCGATTCTGTTGTTTACACTGACTAACTAAAACTGTGTAAATACGAAAGGTCTTATTTTGTTTACGCATTCTAATTTGATCTTTAGCGTAAACGAAATAAGACCGATCGTATTTTACACAATTTTAGTTAGTCAGTGTAAACAACAGAATCGCCACCACTGTGTGCTACAGCAGTAAATGGTACTCGACTCAGCATTATACTCACCGTAATGGTAAGCGCTGATATTCTGTCAAGACCGCTCCATTTAGCCACTAGACCTCGAGAGTATCGTGAGTATCGGCAGAGTATTTAATCGGCGTTGTATGTATGTATATGTATGTATGTTTGTTTGTCCGAGGATAACTTTCGAAGCGTTAATCCGATCATCGTGAAATCTGATTCATAGGTAGGTAGTTATGGCACAATATGCGGGGGGGTTGAGATATTGGGGTTCAAGAGGGGTAAAAAAAGTTGAAATGAGACTATTAGATCAAATGGGACGTCAAATAATAGGTATTCATGGGTACATTTCAACCATGTTTTTATTTTTAGTTAAACTCTTGTAGTTTACACCAGGGACCCCACAATGCTGAAATTTTGTATTCCTGTAGCTTTAGTGACACAAATATAGGCAAAAGTCTGAAATCCAGAATAACTGCATTTTGTAGGTACCCCATAAAAAGTAACCACATTAACATGATTTCCGGTTACTTGTAATTTGAATGAAACTGTAGGTCAAGCATTGTGGTTGTTTATTTCGTGGCACTATTTTGATAGTCAAAGACTACGAACAGTATATTTTTGTTTTATGGGAGACTCGCGAGATATCAGTTCGGGGCGAACCACTAGTTTATGTATATTTAACGCGCGTTCAGTCTACTCGCTCTCCAATCTCGGCGGGCATGTCACATAGAATTCACGATCAGACATAGCAGAAATAGATGTAGACATTGAGAGGGAGCGGATGGCGTTGTCTGTAAGAGCAAACATGATTGCACGCAGGTTTGCTCGTTGCTCCACTGATGTAAAAATCTGCCTATTCCGAGCCTACTGTACTAGCTTCTACACGAGCAGCCTGTGGGTTAGACGCAAAGACAGTACAACGCCCTACGCGTAGGTACAGTATAATAACCCGTCCAGGGTGCTGGTGGGGCTGCCCCGGTTCTGCAGCGCGTCGGGGATGTTCGCCGAGGCGCGAGTGGACTGTTTCTACAGCACCATGCGTAAGCGGTGCACATCCCTGGGGCGCAGAATTCGGGCCAGCTCCAACGGTATACTGAATGCGTTCTCAAACAAGTTCGACTGTGAGTATCTAAACCATTGTTGTATGGTGCATGCGCAGTACCTACACTAGATACTCACATACCTACCGCATATTTGTTTTTTTTTGACACGCTACAATTTAATTCTGATTTAATTATAATTTAATTTTGATTTTTATTTAAGTTTGATTTGATTTGAGTTTGTTTTAACTGTTATTTAGTCTAATTTTTCACTATAATTTACTTAGAAAACTTTCGTGATTAATTTCAATCATTATTATAAATACGGGATTTATCACGTACCGTCTTATCGGTGTTTCGACCGACAATGTTTCGGTTCAATTCGTGAACCTTCATCAGGGTGAGTGCGATCCGCTCTGAATAACGTCTCGCCTCGCACTGCGCGCCGCTACTCTCTGCGTGCGAGTAGACGGGCGGGGTGGTGGGGATTGGGTCAACGAAAGCACAGTGCGTTGACCCGTTGTGTCATCATCATTATCATTACTGCTGCTCTCTTCTGTAGTTCTTGGTACATGCAAACACACAACACTGACTATGTCTCCACCAGGTTAACTCACTCTTCTGTCACTTGCATCATGAAGACATGGCCTCCAGGCCGGCGATAGAACCCATCCTCTATCCCTGTTAAAGTTCGGCACACGACTTATTTCTATCGCCTCTCGGATCTTGCGAGGAACGAAGAACTTCTCTCTCGCTAAAACCCGGGCCTTGTCGAAACGTATGTAGTGCGTCGAATCAGAATCTAGGGAATGTTCCGCCACTGCAGAACTGTTTGAGTCAACATTCTTCATTGCACGTATGTGTTCAGTCAACCTAGTAGATACGTAACGCTTTAATTCACCAATGTAGCATTTACCGCAGTCACACGGTATCATATATACGCCAGGGACGCCCAGAGGGTTTTTGTCCTTCGGCGAACGCAGCAGCTGTCTCAATTGTGTTTGAGGACGGAATATCGTCTTGATGCTGTACTTATGGCGTAACAAGTTTCCGATCTTATCCGTTAATCCTTTCACAAAAGGTAAGTACGCTACTGCTCTATTTACCGTTGTTATGCGTGATCTTGTGGATGTGTCCGCAATTCGACAGCTCTGTCTCCACCCGTAGCCGTTTTGTTCCAGCACTCCTTTTATGTGTGAGAGCTTGCGGTTCCATCAACCCAACTCCACCTAAAATCTATGGCCTGCCCAAGATCCACAAGCCCAATTGGCCACTTCGCCCTATCGTCAGTCAGATAGACTCACCTACATACAAAACAGCACGTTACATGGCGGATTTACTACTTCCTTTCACAGGAAAGTCATTTAGCTACGTGAAAGACTCAACGCACTTTACTCAACTCTTGGAAGGGATAGTAGTACATGAAGATGAGTGTATGGTGAGTTTCGATGTAGCGTCACTGTTTACCAATGTACCGATAGCGGACACAATAACCATTATACAAGAGCTGTTACAAGGTTCATCAACACCTATCGGATGCATGAAGGTAATTGAGTATCTATTAACAAGTGGTTACTTTGTATGGCGGGGTGATTATTACATACAATTGGAGGGTGTAGCAATGGGATCACCAATAGCTCCAGTAGTGGCCAATATATTTATGGAGTGGTTTGAGAGGATGGTACTGGATAGCGTACCCTGTAGACCGAGATACTGGTGGCGGTATGTAGATGATGTGTTCGCAATAGTACGAAGAGATAGCATAGAAACCTTACTTAGCTACCTAAATTGTAAACAACCTAAGATATCCTTCACGGTAGAGCTGGAAAAAGATGAATGCCTACCGTTCCTGGACGTGTTGGTTATACGAGAACAGACAGGACGACTTACACATACAGTATACCGTAAGCCAACACACACAGACCGGTATCTTAGAGCTGACTCGCACCACCATCCAGCTCATTTAGCCTCGGTACCGCGTACTCTGATTAATAGAGAACTAAGGCTATGTGCCTCTCAGTACGTGAACCGCGAGCTCTCACACATAAAAGGAGTGCTGGAACAAAACGGCTACGGGTTGAGACAGAGCTGTCGAATTGCGGACACATCCACAAGATCACGCATAACAACGGTAAATAGAGCAGTAGCGTACTTACCTTTTGTGAAAGGATTAACGGATAAGATCGGAAACTTGTTACGCCATAAAAACAGCATCAAGACGATATTCCGTCCTCAAACACAATTAAGACAGCTGCTGCGTTCGCCGAAGGACAAAGACCCTCTGGGCGTCCCTGGCGTATATATGATACCGTGTGACTGCGGTAAATGCTACATTGGTGAAACAAAGCGTAACGTATCTACTAGGTTGACTGAACACATACGTGCAATGAAGAATGTTGACTCAAACAGTTCTGCAGTGGCGGAACATTTCCTAGATTCTGATTCGACGCACTACATACGTTTCGACAAGGCCCGGGTTTTAGCGAGAGAGAAGTTCTTCGTTCCTCGCAAGATCCTAAAGGCGATAGAAATAAGTCGTGTGCCGAACTTTAACAGGGATAGAGGATGGGTTCTACCGCCGGCCTGGAGGCCATGTCTTCATGATGCAAGTGACAGAAGAGTGAGTGAACCTGGTGGAGACATAGTTAGTGTTGTGTGTTTGCCTGTACCAAGAACTACAGAAGAGAGCAGCAGTAATGATAATGATGATGACACAACGGGTCAACGCACTGTGCTTTCGTTGACCCAATCCCCACCACCCCGCCCGTCCACTCGCACGCAGAGAGCAGCGGCGCGCAGTGCGAGGCGAGACGTTATTCGGAGCGGATCGCACTCACCCTGATGAAGGTTCACGAATTGAACCGAAACATTAACGGTCGAAACACCGCTAAGACGGTACGTGATAAATCCCGTATTTATAATAATGATTATAATTTACTAACTTAATTTATAAACACTTTTTATTATTATTAACAGTGGCATGGATATCTGAAATAAATGATTATTATTATTATTATCATAGGCCAGACTTGCCCTTGACGGGCATGCCCGTTCGTAAATTCTCCACATAAGAGATCCGAGGAGGTCCTTCATAGGGATTAATATAGTCATGAGCTATACTATTGAAAAATTTCATTACAACGTTTAAACTGGTACCTAGTACCTACGCTTGAATAAAAGCTTTTCATATCAATCCTTCGGGATATTAAATTCCAGAGCGATTAAATTCAAACGTAAGCAACTATTGACGAAACTCGATAAATTAATGCCAAATATTGAGTTGAGCAGCGATTTAAGCGCTTTCGTAAATACAATTACTCTTATGAACGTATCATGTACAAATTGTACATTATGGACGTGAGTTGAATTTCGTCACACTATGTTTGTCGATGTCGATATTTCATATTTATTGGAGTGTAATCGAATGCTTAGCTTGTGAAAATGTTTTAAGATGTTGAATTTTGCGACGTGAAAAGAATATATCAGGGAATCTGTAAGAGTGATACCATCTATATAATGTTACGAGCTGAGGGTTCAGGATAAAATAATGAAAATCAAACGAATCAAACTAACACTTTTACTCAACACTAAAATGATAAATACACGATCTTAATCACAAGTAATCACAAGACACTAATTCACACCATTGTTGCACAATAAACCACTAAAAGTCACCGAAATATTCGCACGTACCGCCACAACCAGACTGACCTTCGGGCGTCTCTACGCACTATTTATACCACGCACAGTACATACTACATATCTCTCGAACGTTCTCGATGGTTCCACTGGTAACTAGAAACGTGTAAGTACGAGTATTTCGACTAATTACTATTTCTTATTCTGGGTAACTGTAGGTAAAAACGTAGTATGTAGGTATATTCCATACTAAGTAAGTATTACCTATTCTGTGACACAGTTGGTATAACTTTGAGACACAGAACATAAAAAACAATTGTTTTTTTTCTGTGCTTCGAGATACCGACTACTACATAATCTGTAACAGTCTCGGCGTAACAATACGTTGCTATGGCAATGTCAGCTCAGGGTTTTTTCAATACTGGGTATGTACATAATATTCTGGTACATACCGAGATTTTTTCGACCGTTTTTGCTAACTCCTACCGGTGCAAGAGGATTAACATTTCCTTATGCTGCTATTTTAACGTCATATCCAGTAAGTTCATTCAAGTTATGAATAAATATTTTTATTAAAATACCAAGGTGTTATAGCAAAAAAAAACTAACGACCTGCTGTGATCCCATGTAAGCTGGCAGATAGCTGTAGGTCGGTAGGTTTTACTTGTATTTTTTTTTTATTAGTGATAGTTAAGCGCTTGACCACTACCTCACCTGATGGTAAGTGATGGTGTGATGTGTATTTTATTTAAAGTATGTAATTGATGGAGCAAAGCGAGATCTTCAAATTAACCAGGGGCAAATCGGCTTGTATGTATGTATCTTTGTTTGTCCAAGGATAACTTTTGAAGTGTTGATCCGATTATCCTGAAATTTAGTATATAGGTGGATGGCATAATACTGGTGTGACTAAATGAGCTAAAACTGTGAAGGGGTTGTTGAGGTATTGGGGTTCAAGGGGGGGTAAGAAAACCCAAAATAAGACCATCCAGTTAAATGGCACGTTTAATAATAGTAAAAACTGAAATTTGACAAAATTCACAGAATACACTGGTCACTCCACACAGTGCTTAAATTTGATATGCGTACCCTATAGCTTTAGTGACACATATTAAGGAAATGTCTGAAATTCAGAATAACTGCAATTTCTACCCCAAAAAAGAGTAACTAATGAACATGAACTCGCGTTACCTGTAATTTGAATGAAACTGTAGTTCAATTTATTTTGTTATGCATTTCGTGGCACTATTTTACTATTTTGATTGTCAAAGATTAGGTATAAATAATATTTTTTTGTTTTTACGGGAGACTCGCGAGATCGCAGTTCGGACTTCGGGGCGAACCACTAGTATCTATAGTGAATACACTAGGAGCCAGAGGATATACATAACCTCTTGGAAATATTAGTCTTCGTGCTCCTACCAGTAGGAGAACCCAGATCCCCTTCTGCATGCATGCATACAGAATGTTTTTTCGTATATCGAAATTTAAGTTTGACTTTGACCAAATTTAGACACTCTAGAGTGGGATCCTTCTAAAAGGGCATTCTTTGTTACATACTTTCTTAGGCTATGGTAAGCGTTTAATACCTGGGGCCAATTCCCGTAACTTAAAATAGTAAAATTCGTTTTAGTAAATTCTAATATCGATCTTGTCTCGTTATGTTAAATGTCCTAAACGGTATTCACGTAACTGAAAATAAAATAGACTTTATTTATATGAAGCTAATATTGTAATTAATGGAGCAGAATGCTAAAATTGTTTTTATACTACTTATATGGCAAACGAGTATGCAGTCCACCAGATTAAGTGGCCAGTTTTAAGTGGCCCATGGATATCAACATAGAATTCAAAACAAGCTATTATGTTGTCGTGATCTCTATGTGTATACGTTGCCATACTATAGGACTTAGCTGTTATGCCTATGTGCCAGTAATTACAGGAACATACCATTACCGGAACACAGCAGCACAAGGACTGCTATTTGGCGGCAGATAAAGGTAAGGCGGTGGTGCCCACTTTCTCGAGCCCGTTCACAAAAGCTCTACCACCAGTAAAATATATTCAATTCATAATGTAATCTCATTTGGGTCAACTTTCGTTATGTTTTTTGCATTACGTGAACTGGCTGGCCCCAAGGTGGGTCATTTGCTTGTTTGTCGCAATAAAACTCAACAACCGTCATTTTGATTGCTTCAAATGAAACGTTATGCAGTGACGAACCGAACTGGGTTTCTACAGGCTAACTTTATAAAAAACTAACCAGAATGTATATTACACGCGGACGAAGTCTCGAAAGTTCTACTAGTAGTCCCCAATGAAGTAAGTAAATAATACTAGTATTATTTACTTACTTCATTGGGGCAGGGAGCCAAAGTGAGTCTTGGCCTCCGAAATGAGACCTCTCCAATTTCCTCTGCCCATTGCCATCTTTTGCCAGTCGTTGGCCCCAAGGTCGCGCAGGTCAGCCTCCATCCTATCGTCCCAGCGATACTTGGGACGACCAACCGGTCGGTCCAGTCAGTCATCATTTTCAGCCCGTGTCGACCCACTTCTGGGCATATGCCTCTCTTTGTTCCTGCCTTCTTCCCGATCCTGTGCCAGTCTGAACCACGTACGCTCCACGGTCTTATGGATATCGTCGAACCATCTCGCTGGTTGACGTCCCCTATTTCGATGCCCAGTTCTCGGCCTCCACTCTGTTATGGCCTTAGTCCACCTGTCGTCACTACGTCCGGCCTAGTGTCCTTCCAACTCCACTTGAGCCCCAATATTCGCTTGCTGACGTCTTGTAATTTAATCTGCTTGCGAATTTCGGTATTGGGAACTCGATCTACGAGTGTGCTCTCTGTGCTACACTTATTTTGTACACAGCCTCCTTCGTGAGCCTCCATGTCTCGGCACATGTCTAAGTTATAGTTGGAAGAACACATTAGTTATAGAGACGTGTTTTCAGACATTGTGGAATACGAGTTGATTTTAATATGTCAGCCAGTAGTTTTTTTTTCTAGTCCATATTGTCCCACTGCTGGGCAAAGGCCTCCCCCTCTTCCTTCCACTTATCACGGTCCAGAACCATATCCCGCCAGTCTCTTTGGAAGACGTCCAAGTCATCGCTCCAGCGTTTCTTAGGCCTTCCTCGGCCAGTAGTATTATTAAATGAGTATTATATTTATTCAAATTATATAATTATATCTGATATATAAATGAGTGGACTGAGTTTAACCCAAGTTAATGAAGCTAACCTTAAACCATTATACGGCTCATCCAAAAACACGTTTGATGCATCGTCATATTATACTGAGGTGTACCACAAAAAGGTATACTAATGATGTCATCAGAAGCACATAAACAGATAGAATGTGAACAGAATTACAAATTTCCATACTAATCCTGAACGAGTAACTTGGGACCCGAAATAGGTTTACTCGCTCTAACGTGTACAGCTATTGCAAGAAAGAGAGGGAAAGAAGGAATAAAGGTGGGTTACAGAAGAAATAACAGTTTTTAAGGGTAGAAAATCCACTCCATATCCAATAAAAAATCAAATCCAGATATAAGCACACATACATTATGATATTATTTTGAATCTGTACAGAACAAGTAACAGTTTAATTTCATTTAACAATGACGATCGTACTTGTCTTCGCCCCAATTTTTATTCATAGAATTTAGTGATTCAGTGAATATTGAACCTAAACTCAGCGCGATAAAACCCATTTTTCTTCATCGCCAAATTAATGTAACCATCTAGGTAGGGTAAGGAAGGCCCCATCTCGCCTTTAGATTAAAATACAAATTCACTCATTGAAAACGTTTTTACAGTCAGATTACCTCTGTATTTATCCTCTACCTGCGTTACTTTCATTGTGACGTTCTAAGCGTTTTCAGGGATATTTTATGTTTTATCTAGATTAATGTCGGCTAAAACGAAATTGAAATCCTTTAATATTCTACATTATCGGCTCCTAAAATAATTTGCTTTTGAAATGGTCTGAGTAGGCCAAGGAATATTGTGTTCTGTATTTCATTGTTAACTCTCCACTTAATTAAAAACCATAGATTTATTTACAGAATGAATATATTAGTCGATACTGGAGTAGATACTCGTCGTAGAGCAAGGAGCAAAACAAAGGTCGAACGATCGAAAAGTTAACGAATTGTCGCATTAACTTTTTCGATCTAAAATAATATACCTAGAGTTTTTTGAAGTAAAACTTACGCATGCTTGACTTGGGAAGTAAGCTGGTGAATGCGTTGCGAAAAGTGCGAACGGAAGTTGAGAGGCAGATATAATTTAGTGAATATAGGAAGAGAGAGAGAGTAACGTTTCGTATATTTTTAAACGTTAATGTGCGAGTGCGAGTTGCGTCTGTCCAGTATGTAGATAGACTGATAGACCTACAGACGTGTGGACAATTTTGTAATTGAACAATTTTATAAATTAATAATTTGAAACGGAAGTTTTACTTCAGTCGTGTGGTCTAAAGGTCACTCGTTTATTTATTTCTAATTTGACTGCATGCTATCTGAACGTCCGGATTATTGGCAAGCCGCTCTGCTGCGTCAAAGGAGAACGGGCATAAGTGTATGGAAGCTGGTCTACCTTGCAATAAAAATGAGTCATATGTCAATATAAAGGTAATTCTATGTATTTTCATATGTAGAAAGTCGCATTTCTCTAAGTATTGTCCGATCTGAGTTCTACTAAAAATTGAATCTGATAATATTTAGTGCCAAACATTGAATATCGTGGTAATTAAAAAAACATTTTGTGTAATGTAATGATTTTATTTAAGTTAGGTAAGTAGTAATACAAATAAAAACAACATCTTCTTAAAAAATCAAAACAATATGTTATTAAACATTATCATCATCATCATCATCGATGAGAATACTGTTAAGGAACAATGCAGGTTCATTGAACCCTTCATGACGGGCATAACCTACGTACCATATAATTGACAGTACATGGGCACAAGTACCTATAGTACGTCGCCCTGTCAAGCAGGTACAATAATATTGTGTAATATTGTTATTAATATTATTGATTAATATATAACAAAAATATTTCCTGGCTCGGACATGTCGAGACTGTATACGTCCACGTAATAGCCAAGCCTCTTCGTTGATATCATATTGTGCCAAGTCTTCTAGAGCGTTATCTCTATACGTCTCGATTATATAAAGACCATTTTGTAAGTGCTCGCTACAATATGATCGAGCGAGCTTTAACTGGTAAGTTCCCAAGGCAAAATGTATGACTTGTTCTTCACTAAGCCTTGGGAAGTTTTCTATTTCATTTGCTTCGATTCGCATGAAGTCTGCTCTCCTATAATTCAATCTCTTTGCTTCCACATAATTGTGCAATGTGTTTGGTATGTGTATTTTAGCTCTTATTGAATTCAAAAAGGCTGCTGCGTGTGAACTATCTTCGATGGGGGCGTGGAAGTGGTTTAGAATGGCTGCAGCTATTTTGAAGTCAACAAACATTTTTGGCAACGTTTTATTAAAATAGTTTTGACGCAAAAGTTTAAAATCTCGCTTAAATCTCCCATTTACTACTTCCACCACCCATCGGCACATGGTGACCAAACGAGACTGATTAGCTTGTTCTGTAGTGAGTTGATTTTCTCTTCTGCCTTTAGTTGGTGGCACATGATGTTCGTAGCCACAAGCTTCTATATCCTGCAAACTATCTCTAAATCCTCTGTCTAGGATAAACGCATCATTACGTTCGAGTAACCAATGCAGCGGCTCATCTTCGTTATTCATTATTTCACTCATGATCTGGGCATCGGTTCTGGTAGCGGCAAATGGCCCTTTGACATCTAATATATAGCCGTCCGTGAATACCATTAAAAACGGCTTCAACAAGTTTTGATATTTGTGTAAGCTGTATGACAGCCGTTGAAACAAAAAGTTGGAGCTTTTGTTAATATATATATATGTACCGTCACATATAATTATGGCTTTGATGTTTTCATCGTTTCCAAATAAAGCCCTTGGAATTGTTAAGTTTCTTTGAAGGATATCATTTCTGGTAATGTGGTCCACACCTAGATGCAGCACAACGTAATCGTTGCTCAGACATTCTCGAACTATAGGCAAAAAACGTTCTAGTTTTCGACGAGACATATGAAATAACGTTGCCAGTCTCTCATCAGAGTCTCCAGTTCTAAGTTTTGTTAAATAGATGCCTAATGCAGTTCTAGGCTGGTTACAACGTTCACTTAGTGACGGAGTTTGTTCTAATATAGCTTCGAACTGATCGTAAGTGCGCCCAGTCCATAAGTGCATCTCTTCATTAGACAATGTGCCTCTGTTTTCGAAGTCGATTCTGGGCTGGTTGTTAGCAGCCATTCTCATCAAGTCACAGAGCGATGTAAACTGAGCGTCATTAAAATCATGTGTCACATTACACATTTGCGGCAGGTTGCTCCATTCATTATTTTGTAAGTGTTCTGTACACACCCTAGCGCTATCAGGAATAAAAAGCTTGCTCTCACAAAATACATTAATTCTTATCGCGTTTGGTATATGATTACGAGTAATATTAGCACAGTTGTTGTAAATACAATGCACCGAAGTGTTCGGTGCCCTCGTGTATTCTTGAGAGTGCAATGTACCAGGCGCTCGCGCCGCTTGCTGTGCAGGTCTATGATCACGCTCAGTCCTCTGCCAACATCGGTGACACAAGCTTCGAGTACTGTCGAACACCACCTGAAAATAATAACAATTAATACTTAAAATAAATAAATCCTATGCCTAACTACTCAATATAATAAAAATAAAAGGTAACTAACCTCCAACACAGCATGTTGTTGTATAAACGCGGCGAATTCTGGTCGTTCCCTTTGCAGGTTATCAGCCAAGATATGCTGCTGGTACCGTCCGCGGTAAAGTCCTCGACGACACATCACACAGTTTCGAAAAACTTCCATTATCGGTAGGCAGTTCAAAAGTCAATAAGTCGAGCCAAAGTTAACACATTAGGGAAAGAAACAGGGTCCAAAAGCAAGCCAGGGTCAGTAAAAACAGAGAAAGAAGTTCAAACACAGCACTATCGTAACAAGACGTGACGTAGCCACTCACTTGATGCGATGCGACTGATTATTGTAGCCGTCCGGCGCGGCGCGTACACAACCGTTCCCCTCCCCCGCGTACGCATCCCTCTCCCCACGGCCCTTACATCGCTCTTCTCCCTTCTCGCTCTTGCTACTGCATTGTATAGGAGCCTTTATGTATGGATATAGTAATCGTGAAACCGTTATTTTATGTTCTTTAAAACAAAAAATGCTGGTGTTTGCATGGCTATAACTCAAAACGGACAGACTTTTGGGGAAAGTTCCAATAGTATATTTTGATGTACTATTGTATGCCAATTCGAAAATGTGCTGCTCATTTTTATTGGACTGTAGACCAGGATGCCCGTTCTCCTTTGGATGAGTTAAAAAAAACCTGTACTAAAAACACCCTACTTCAAGTTTCCCTTCGCCAGACGATCAGTTGATCACCGTTAGATAAACTGGAACCTCTTATCCATGCCCGTCCTTTATCTCTACAACCAAAGTCGAGAAAGAATAGTTTCGGTAAGCAAACGAGTCAGCAATCATGGCAAATATGTGAATAGAAGGGAACGGTCCGATTCTACGTAAATATTTATATGATTTGCAAGTATTTGTCCCTATGTTTGTTTCTGGAATCGTATGGATTCGTGGAATGGGAAGGTTTTGTTCGAAATCTTTACAAAAACGGGTGGCTTGTTATAATTTGTTATGTATGTCTAAATGTCGAATTATTACTTAGAACTTTCGTGATTTATTTCAATCATTATTGAAGTAAAACTTCATCACGCTTGACTTGGGGAGTAAGCTGGTGAATGCGTTATGAAAAGTGCGAATAGAAGTTAAGAGGGAGATATAAGTTAGTGAAGATTTAACGCTAATGTGCGAGTGCGAGTTGCGTCTGTCCAGAATGAGAATAGACTGATCGACCTACAGAAGTGTGGACAATTTTGTAATTGAACAATTTTATAAATTAATATTTTGAAAAAGAAGTTTTACTTCAGTCGTGTCGTCTAAAGCACACTCGTTTTTTTTAAATACGGGATTTATCACGGTGTTATCGGTATTTCGACCGACAATGTTTCGTTTAATCTTTCATCAGGGTAAGTTCGATCCGGCGATAAAACGGTACGTGATAAATCCAGTATTTATAATAAAGATGTCTAATTACATTATGTTAGCAAGAGAACCAAATAAGTATTGTTTTTTGTGTTTTACTCGCGAAAGCTTTGGGACAGGTTTTTATATATTATTTTTGTGTTTTAATGATAAGATAAGATAACTCTTTGTTGTACACCATAGTAAAATACAGAACATAATTCCTACAATAGATTTAATACAATGGGCGGTCTTATCGCTAAAAGCGATCTCTTCCAGACAACTTTGGATGGACAGGATTATAATGTATCACATGACGGCGGTGCATCTATATAAAATTAAAAACATATCTACATACTATAAACCTAAAATACTTGTAACAACACAAATTTAATTTAAAATAAGCAACTATAAAAATGGTTATGATGAATTAACAAGCAGTTACAACTTCAACACAAGGACAGATAATGGGTGTGCGCTTTTGTTTTAAAATTACTAATAGACTTGGATGTTGCCAAAGCCAAAGCCAAAGCGTTCCACAATCGTACGGCTGTTACAGTGAAGGATCCACCATAAAACTCTGACGTATGGACAGGAGTTTTAAGTTGTAGGGAATCTGAAGAACGCAAATAATGATGTAAGTCAATATCTCTTATAACGTTGAAAACTATTGTGGTTCGAGAAACAACCCGATTCTCGCACAAATATGACGTCACATTTATAAGATATATGTGCTTAGGATTGCCAGACTAAGCCACAATTCAAGCAGTAATCTTCTGTTCGTAAAACCAAAGACTAAACTATGTCATTTGAGAGTCGAAATTACACTACAGCTACAAACCGCAAAGACATTACACGCTGCGCCGCGAACTCAGACGTGAATTTATCTAGCCCGATTTAATTAAAGGTGAGGGGGTTCTGGGGTGTACTCAGGTTTGCTGTGAAGAGGGGACTTTTCCATTATCCACCAAAAGCCAAAGGTTCAATTCAGAAAGCCATTATACACGGTGTCTTTTAAATCACTGTTCAGACCATGGTCTACTCACAGTTTATAACATCAAACAAGAGATTAAAAAAAGCTAAACCTTCTCAAATAAGTCTAACTTTTTTCAAACACTAGCCGTGACATAAAGTTCATTGGCACGCTAGCCGTAGCGTACCTATTATTATTATTTTTTTGGTGATACGGTGGCATGTTGTAGGGCGTAACGTTAAAATACACGTTTTATGTTAGTAACTTTTTATGTTTTTCAAAGATCTATTTAATTTTTTTTTTCAAATTTGAGCTTATAAACCCATTGCAGACCATGGTCTGAACAACGTATGTTCTGAGAAAACAGCGATTTAAAGGACACTGTGTATATATTTTTTTACCTCGCCGTAACACAGTTTTTAACTAGCACGGAGTTAGTTTAGTAATGTTAGTACTATGGTATCGAAACATACCTAATGTTTCGATACCATAGTACTAACATTATTTATATTGTTAGGGTTACGTACACAAAGGGTAAAACGGGATCCTATTACTAAGACTCCGCTGTCTGTCTGTCACCGGACTGTATCTCATGAACTGTGATAGTTAGATAGTTGAAATTTTCACAGATGATGTATTTCTGTTGCCTCTATAACAACAAATACTAAAATCAAAATAAAATAAATATTTAAGAGGGCTTCCATACAACAAACGTGATTTTTTTGCTTGTTTTAGCTCGATATTGATAACGGTAACAGGTGAACGCTTGATATTAATCACTTTAAATAAAAATGGTTAAATTAAAATAAAATTAATATTTAAGGGGGGCTCCCATACAACAAACGTGATTTTTTTGCCTTTTTTATAGATAATGGTACGGAACCCTTCGTGCGTGAGTCCGACTCGCACTTGCCCAGTTTTATTAAAGATTATGGTACGGAACCCTTCGTACGCAAATCCGACTCGCAGTTGACCGGTGTCTTTTTTATTATAATTAGCTGTTGTTAGTTTGCGATACAATGCAATACATTATGTATTTCTGAAGTTGTGAAATAAAGTTGTTCTTATTATTAATACGACAGTGTCCTCATCGTCTGTTTTTAATACGACAGTGTCCTCATCGTCTGTTTTTAATACGACAGTGTTCTCATCGTCTGTTTTTGAAAGAGTGCTTAAGATTGGTTGATTAAGATTGATTGCCATTACAATATAGGAATAAACGTTCTATGATAATCTCTTGAGAATAGTATTTGGAAGGGATCTATTACTTTTCGCTTCAATTACTATTGTAGATAATAAATTAGTTTTAGACAGTAGGTGGATATTACTTTAGTAGTACTAAGCTGTTCGCGGGTTCAATCTGTCCACGGCGTGATCAGATATGTTCTCGCCCCAGCCTAGCTTCATCCCAGGTTCGAAATAATTAGAAACAATGGCGAAACTGAAGCCAGGACGAAATTAAACCGGCTACGCTACGGCTGCATGTAGTGATCATAACGATGACATATGAGCAACGTGCCTTCTTGATCGTAGAACCATGTTTATTAAATTCTTCAAGGTAACGAACCTATTACATACCTTCTATATCGAGGGCGAGGTTTAAACGAGCCTCAGTGTACAAGACTTTATAGACACAGTTAGCATCACACTAATATTATAAATGCGAAAGTTTGGATATTTGTTTGTTTGTTACTCAATCACGCCGTAACGGCTGAATCTGCTGAAATATTGCTAGACATTTCACAGAGCGCTATCAAGCTCCAACATAAGCAGAGCTTGTACTATAGGAACCAGATAACGGATCGATTACTTATATACTTTTTTTTGTAAATACATACATAAAATATATAGAAAAACAACCAGACCCGGAACAAATATCTGTAGATAATGCAAACATTTGTTTCGAGGCGGGAATCGGACCCGCTACCTCCTGCGTCTCAGCCGACTGTTCGCCCACTGCGCCACGAAGGTCGTCAGATGTACGTAGATTACAACCTGGATCACCACATAGGCTACCATTTATCCCATAAATCGGTTTCTATGGGATAAAAGGGGGATGTCAAAGTTTATATATGTATTTTGCACCCCAGAACTAAACGGGCGATGCCGCTGGCAACAATTAGTTTGATAATAAATCATCATTATCATGCTCTAAATCTAACGCAACTTCTACAAGCTCCAGCAAAAGATAGAGTACTTACTTATTGGAGGTTAAAGGGGATGCTAACATAAACATAGCTTTGCTACAATTTAAGTTTTATTTAAAATGTTTGGTGCATAAAATCTAAAAGGTTTTGCATGAGCAACACAAGGTTTTATGTTAGTTTTACATCTTCTTTCATGACGAATGTTGGAGTTGTTGTATTAAAAAATATTAATATTAACATTTTTAAACTCTCATATTTCTTAATTTAAATTAAAAAACCGGCCTAGTGCGAGTTGGACTCGCGCACGAAGGGTTCCGTACCATTAACTCTAAAAACGGCAAAAAAATCATGTCTGTTGTATGGGAGCCCCACTTAAATATTTATTTTATTCAATAGCACAATTTTGTTTATTTACCTTATTTGAGGTTGGTACCCATTAAGCTTGGCTTCTAAATTCTAAGAGCGCCCATGCAACTCATAGAACTATCTTAATTGGCGTCAACTATGTATGTATGGGGACACCCTTAAATTTTCAACGTTTTATATTTTGGAATTGTTCCTTCATTTGTGCTGTAAGACCTTGCTTTTTGCCAAATTTCGTGATTCTAGGTCAACGGGAACTACCATATAGGTTTTCGACCCAAAACCTACAGGGTACTTCTGGTTGACCTAGAATTGACAATTTTGTTCAAAAGCACAAGAGAAAATTCCGAAAAAAAAGCTGAAAATTAGGGTAAATTTTGGTACTTACAAGTTTTTGGCGAAAATCTAAATTTGCCCATATCATTTTGTCATGTTGACTCAGGACTTTGTTTTTATACACCTAATAGGGACTATAAATTTTAGTAACTGGTATAAATTTCAACTTGCTAGGTCCACACGGTAGTGACACACGGACGGACAGACGGACAAGAAAGTGATCTATAATCTCTATAAGGGTTTCATTTTTACCTTTTGAGGTACGGAATCCTAAAACCAAAATTGTTCGTCATCTTCACGATCTTTTTCTACACTGCGGGGAGTCGGTACATCATGGTTTCTTCTTATTTAGTAATCATACTAGTAAATCACCTCAACAACCTTGGAGTAAGGCCCAACTAATGCATTTTATGGCTTATTAGTTACAGCTATCCAATGTTTTACTGCAAGACATTTTCTATGTTTTAGTTTTCCAATCTTCGCGATTCAACGCTGACATACATTTGAATTATAATATACGAATTTGTATTGTATACATTGAAATGTATCTGACGGTCTGTTTAGTATTTGTAGTGATAAACGCTCGCACAGAGAAACTATGTCATATCGCTTCCAGTTTCAGTGCTTACACAGCTTAAAATAGAACAGCTTGGTTTGTTCATCAACTCAAACCGAGATTTAATTACTTAGTATCACAAAAATTTTAGAGTTAGATGAAAATATTCGAAGGTACCATGCGGCCAATTTTATCCGTAGAAATAACTGCGTTTTTTGCTGGTTTAGAATCCCCCCCCCCCCCCCCCCCCCCTCCGACTTATCATAACCAGTGATTGGAGTAGGTAGAGCTGTTTAGGTTCATTGACCGCAAACATTGATGTTAATATGGATATTCCATTAGATTCCGACTTATCCTCCGGAATTGCTTGAAGCTGCATCGTATTATAGAAAATATTATTAAGAAATAATGAATGTTGTTTCTCGATTAAACAGCTTTGAATCAATGGCAATACGAAATGCGATAAATATTCTAGAAAAAGAGAATCTACGGAATCAATTAGTGTATATACAAAATCATTATACGATTATTTTACTTTCTTTAAAAGAGTTGCAGAAACGAAATTTAACATTAAGTGACTCATTTTTGGCTTTTGATCAAGTCAGAGCTGCTTTAAATGAGTGTGATTCTGATAGAATAAAAATAAAAATTTAAAAAGTTTTGGATAGGAATCCTGACATTGATATCCTCAGAGGATTTGAAGAAAAATTGTCAAAAGATGAAGTAAATGATGAAATTTTGTCATATAAATTTGTTCCACTAACATCCACAGATGTCGAACGCATCTTTTCTACATATAAATGGGTGTTAGATGTAAAAAGAAAAGGAGCGTTCGGTATCTGTGGATGTTAGTGGAACAAATTTGTAGACAAAATTTCACCATTTACTTCATTTTTTGTCAATTTTTCTTCAAATTCTCCAAGAATTACATTTTTTGTTTGAATAAGTAAATTATTGTTTAACATGTTGATCAATTTAATCAGGATTTTATTGTAAATACGTATAGCTTGTTCTGTTTGTATATTTTAACTTCTTGAGTAACAAATAATTTGTATGGTAAAATGTTCTTGTACAACTTCTGAATGATAATGTTAAATGATTGTTGAGTCTTGTATGAATATAAGAAATTGCTACATAAAAAAATATATATGAATGAAGTTTCTATCTATTTAGTATACTATCCTTAAACCCGTCCTTATACTTGCCCGTCGGAGAGGAAGTGTATTCTTTCATTACTCCTTAAGGCGTAAATAGCTTTTTATTATTTTTCTACTTAAAAAGCATTTCCCGGGATTTTGGGAATATCCATATTATTCTTACATATGGCAAGTACACAAAATAGCTCTACCTAGTCCGATCACTGGTCATAACTGACGCCAGCTAGATGGAATAATGATCTGCGTATTGCTACTTTTTTTCTATAAATAATATGACCTATAAATGGAACTAGCAAGTGGCCCGCCTGATGTTTAGTGGTAACCATCGCCTACAACAACGCGTTGCCTCATAGGTCACGGACCTACGATGCAGACTCGCGTCCAGACAGATAGACAGACTTGAGGCATACAGGTGTTAAGCCTCATGTGTCTGTAATTTCAACGGCAACCATAATCTTTGAACCGAAACACAAGAATGCTGCTTGGCGGCAGAATATGGTATGTTGGTAAATACCATCTCGGGCGAGCCCTTTTTCAAGGAACTCTAAACGCTCTGTAACGTAACTGGCTGTAGACTAAAGAAACTGAGTGAGAAGTGCCTGCGTTCAGCATTGGGCTGCCGTATAGGTTGAGTACCATGACCAACCTCAATAGAATACCTATCTCAAATAAAAAAAAAGTAAAAAATATCAGTTATCCTGTTGCTCTGCTCTTTGTTAAGGTACTCCAAGTGACGCTGCTGCCGACTGCAACTGCCGACTGTAGGTATGTGCCGCGGCTGCATGCAGTCGGCTGCTGTGACACTACTGGTTTGTATGTATTTCTATGAAATTATTTCTGTCTTCCGCGGCAGCGGCATGTGCAGTCGGCCGTTGGTTTGGCAGCGGTGCTTGGAATGACTGTCATAAAAAAAATACGTGCAGTTGGCAGTAGCAATCGGTAGCGTCGTTACGAATAGCATTCTTAGGAATAGCATGCTTTTAGCATGCTCCATTCAATGCATTACTGCATCAGTTTACCAAAAACAGAACTAGATGTCGCTAGTAAAAACGTTCCAATTCTAGATCGCGCTGACGAACGCACAGGCGTATTGTAACTTTATTATGATAATTTAGAGTATGTCATCAATGAAAACTTAACCATACATTGTATGAATAGTTTTGATAAGAGCAGTTCCTTTTTGAGTATTACTTATACTCATAAGGCACCTAGCGCAAGAAGTGAGCTCACTGCACACTTTTTAAACTACAACACAGAGACTTTAACAAGCACTAACACGCCTATGTAGTACAGATATGCAGAAAAGTGGAACTGGGTCAGTAGGATTACTCTAATGCTTGTTTCCATTTACCTCTCTCGGAAATCTTTTTGTTATATTTCATTATGAAAATGTTTCCAAGACTGTTAGGTACTTGAAAGCTGTGAAGTTTACAGTTTGTAGTTTTGCTTGGAGTTGAGAATTCTTTAAATTAAAAAAACTGGGGAATTGATTTGTGGAACAGTCTCATTTAGTGGCCATTCTGCAGATATAAAAAGATAAGTTAGATCAAAAGAAAAGATCAGTAAAGATATAAAAAGTAAAATAAAAAAAAATATTTTACAGTTAAGTTCCTTTCTCCGAGAAGGAAAAGTGCTGATAGAAAAAAAACCGCATCCAAATTGGTCAATCCGTTTGAGAACTACTGGGCCACAGACATAAACACAGACACAAAGTCAGACAAATAAAGGAATCAAACCTTACAACCATTTTTAGGGTTCCGTACCGATAGTCGACTCCGTGGCGCAGTGGGCGAATAGCCGGCTGAGACGCAGGAGGTAGCGGGTTCGATTCCCGCCGCGGAACAAATGTTTGCATGATCTACAGATATTTGTTTCGGGTCTGGATGTTTTTCTATATATTATAAGAATATACCTAGTCAGGTCATAAATTCTGTCACATGTTTAATATAAAATAATTGAAACAAGTTTATTCATTATGTAACCATTTATATACCAAAATGAACTTAACAAAACATAGATTCTTATGACACTAAAGTTTATTCAAAATGACCTCCGTGATTTTGAAAACAGGCCTTCAATCTGCGCGACCAGTCGTCTATCGCAGCACGAACGAGGTCCATGTCAATATCGACGGCTGCCTTAATCGAGATGTCTTGAGTGACTCCAAATTGGCATGAGGCTTTGAGCACGCCTTTTCCTCCAAGTGTTGCCATATCTTGTAATCTAACGGATTCAAATCTGGACTGGAGGAGGGCCAGTCTTCGTGCCGGATGAAGTCGATTTCACGCGCTGCCAGCCAGTCTTGTGTGCTCTTCGCTCTATGAGCTGGCGCCGAATCTTGTTGGAATACCCAGTGCCTGTTATTGAACATGGTATGAGAAACAGGTTCCACAAGGTTCGTCAGGACTGTATTTTGATACACAACTGCATTCGTTTTTACACCTTTCTCACAAAAATGTACCTCTGTTAAGCCCCAATAAGAAACTCCCAACCAATAAGCGAGGATAGAAAATGACCTCATTGGACACGCGGAATACGGTTGCTCGCTTCTTCACTACTGTGTGCGTACACCTTATCATTTTGTTTGTTGTAGCTCTCTTCTACGGTAAAAATTTTTTCATCCGAAAAAAGAATTTCCCGATATTTTTTTCCCGCGTACCGCTTTAACAAAGCGCGGCATCTCTTCAGTTTCAGGTCCATTAGACGAGCATTCAAACGATGTCCTGTTTTTCTTCGATATGCCCGAAGCCCTAAGTCTTCATTTAACACCCTTTTCACCGTGGTTCTGCTTAACCCCATCTGAAGGGCCAACAGTTTCTGCTTACGTTTAGGATTTCTTTGAATTCGCGCCTTCACTGCTTTTATCACTGCTGGAGTCCTAACAGATCGAGGGCGACCACTTCTTGACCTGTCATCTACACTAGAGCCTTCATTGTATCGTTTGATGGTGCGATAAACGAATCTTTTGGTTATATTAAAATTTTTCAGTATGTCAAAAATTTGAATTGGCGCGTAACCGCAACGATGCAACGCAATAACTGCAACACGGTCTTCTTTAAGCGTCCACTCCATATTTAAAAATGAGTAAAATTCTAAATGTATCCATTTTTATTTGCATGAACAATTCAAAATTCGAATTCTATAAATTTTTTTGTGGCCAGCATTCTAAAAGAAAAGTTTTTACTGTGTGACAATACTTATGACCTGATTAGGTATTTACAATAAAAGTATATAAGTATTCTATCAGTTATCTGGTTCTCATATTACAAGCTCTGCTTAGTTTGGGTCTAGATAGCTCTATGTGAAATGTCCAACAATATTTATTTATTTATAGGGTAAAACGGGACCCTGTTACTAACTTCGCTTTCTGTATGTCTGTCTGTCACCAGGCTGTATCTCATGAACCGTGATAGTTAGATAGCTGAAATTTTCATAGATGATGTATTTCTGTTGACGCTATAACAAAACATACTAAAACAGAATAAAATAAATATTTATGGGGGGCTCCCATACACCAAACGTGGTTTTTTTTAAATATTCACAGAAAATTTAGTTATATATTCACTTTAAAAATAAATAATTATATTAAAACAAAACAAATATAAGGGGGGTTCCCATACAACAAACGTGATTTTTGCCGTTTTTATAGATAATAGTACGAAACCCATCTAGCGCGAGTCCAACACGCACTTGGCCGGTTTTTTTAGTATCTTTCAAACTTTCGCGATCACTGTACATAATTATTGATTAAAACGGGTATTTATCGCGTATGTACCTTTTTTATTTGTTATCACGAAGTTTCGACTGTGTTGCAACAGTCGTGGTCACGGGTTGATGGCTATAGACTCTCAGCGTCCTGGAACCTGGTGATTGCTAGGTGTGCGCGTCATGATCGGTCGTCTGAGTGTGTAGATACGGTTAGTGTAGTGTGTCGTAATATGAACGAGGACATTTCTAATACTGAAAACCAAGTGAGGGTAGTTGAAACAGCGATCCACACTTCTCCCGTGACCAAGACTGTTGCAAACTTGCAACACAGCCGAAACGTCGGAAAAACATATAAAAAAGGTACGCGATAAATACCCATTTTAATCAATAACCATTTTTTTGCGGGTTAAAATTTACTTAGAAAAACAAACATAATTTTACCACCCCACCTATTTCTGCCGCCAATCAGAACTTGGGTTGCTGTGTTCCGGTTTGAAGGGGTGCCAGTGATGTTACAGGCCCATGAGACCGTTACCTTATGTGTATGACGGACGGGTGCAAACTGGTATCAAGTCTTATGGATGTAAGTGATGTAATCATATTTTAGTGACAGGATTTATCACGCACAAAGCTCTGTTCAATTCGTAAACCTTTATCAGTTCAAAACATCGTCAGTCGTAACACCAATAAAACGGTAAAATCCCGTTTTCATAATAATGATTGAAGTGAATTACAAAAGTTTTAAGTAAAATGGGTACACAAGAAAATACATTAAAAAGTACAGAAATAGAGGACATGTACAACGGCGAGCTTAACCCTAAGAAGAGTTTTGTTCCAGCAAACCTTTGAAGGTAGAGAGAGAGAGATTATTTCAAAGATAGGTGCGTGTACAAGAATCATATATATGTAAACAAATAAATAAAACGAAATATACCTAAAGTAACAAATTATAATAAGAATATAATCAATAAAATAAATAAAGTAATATATACAAAAATAATAATATACCTACAATTAAATAAAATTACAGAGAAAGATAGTGGCTCTTTAACTTTCCGTTTGAAATAAGTGTTAAACGATGGACTAGCGCGAACTCCATGGGGCAGGACATTCCAAATTTTCACCGCATAAACGTTAAAGGAGCCACCATAGCGGCATGATGTGTGTTGAGGTGTTTTGAGGAGAAGGGACTTAGAGGACCGGCATGTCACACTGCGAGGGACAAGGAATTCGAAGCGTTCACGGACGTAGGGAGGAGAGAGTGGACAATATAATACTTTAAATTAGATTGAAAGAACGTGAAGATCACGACGAAGACGAATAGGGAGCCAATTAATTTGGGATTTGAATATGGATACGTGATCGAAACTACGGAGTCTGAATATAAAATGAATGCACAAGTTCTGTAGACGTTCCAGATTATTGAGAAGTTCCTCCGTGACATCAAGAAAGCAGACATCTGAATAGTCGATAAGGGGCAGCAGCAACCCTTAATTGGCTCCCTATTCGTCTTCGTCGTGATCTTCACGTTCTTTCACTCTTATTAAAAGTATTATATTGTCCACTCTCTCCTCCCTACGTCCGTGAACGCTTCGAATTCCTTGTCACAAATTACCTTGTCTTGTACTTTGTCAAATTATCTTAAAATTGTCCTTGTTGTTACCAAATTTAATGAAAATTGGTCCAGCCATTGGACCAATTTTCATTAAATTTAGTATATTTGTCGCAGCCAACTAGATTAATTAGCCATTCAATCAACAGCCTAGCATCTATCTCCGTGGTACAGTGGGCGAATAGCCGGCTGAGACGCAGGAGGTAGCGGGTTCGATTCCCGCCGCGGAACAAATGCTTGTATGATCTACAGATATTTGTTCCGTGTCTGGTTGTTTCTCATTAAATTATAAGTATGTAAAAAAAAGTATATAAGTATTACATCAGTTATCTGGTACCCATAGTACAAGCTCTGCTTAGTTTGGGGCTAGATAGCGCTGTGTGAAATGTCCAGCAATATTTATTTATTTATGTATGTATGTGTGTTTGTTTGTCTGAGGATAACTTTTGAAGCGTTGATCCGATCATCGTTAAATTTGATACATAGTTAGGTAGTGATAGCATAATTTTGGTATGTCTAAATGAGGTAAAAATTTTAGAAGAGGGGTAAAAAAAAAAATGGCACTATTAGGTCAAGTGAGACGTCAAATGAAAGGTCTATATTAGTACATTTTGACCCCGTTTTTATTTTTAGTAATGTTTTTGTAGTTTTTGAGTTATTGGCCATAATAAAAACTAAACTTTGACAAATTTCACAGTGCACACTAGTAACCCTACAGTGCTGTAATTTGGTATGCGTGTAGCTTATGTATCACAAATATATGCAAAAGTTTGAAATCTAGAACAACTGTAATTTGTACCCTAAAAAATTTAACCAATTTACATGAACTCCGGTTAGCTGTTATTTGAACGAAACTGTAGGTCAAGTAGTGTGGTTAATATTTCGAGGCTCTATTTTGATAGTCAAAGATTACGAATAATATTTTTTTTTGTTTATATGGTAGATTCGCGAGATCTTAGTTCGGGGCGAACTACTCGTATATACGAGTATAATAGATTTTCGTCCCTTTATAACTTAAACAAGGTATACGTTTGTTTATATCAAAATCGTAGACTCAGCCGTAGTTTCACACATTTGTTTGCTTACTATGATGGATTACCATCACTTACCATCGTCTTAAGTAATCAATTTGACCAGAAACATCACCCAGTGTAACAAGATCTGTCGCATAACACTGTCTCCAATATATTGGTAGCGGATAGATGTGGGGAGAGATGTATCAATACGTGGGAAAGGTTCTCTTTCCTTGGGAAAGGTTTTTATTCACTTCACTTTCATTTTTGTTTATTTTATGGATGATGTTTGCGAATTGAATTCGTTTTTGGATGTTTTTAATGCTCCGTATCTCAAAAGGAAAAAAATGGAACCGTTACGATCACTTCGTTGTCCGTCTGTCTGTCAAGACCCTTTTTCGGAGGAATGCGTGGTGGTATATAAAGAAGAGTTTTTAGTGTTTTTCTTTGTTTGTAAGTTATAATAAATTATAACTAAATAGCATCAGATCACAAGTTTGGTATAATAGGTATAATTTTCGGTATCTGGCAACTGAAGAAAATAAATTCCTCATAAGTCACTGAACTGCACTTCTTCACGAAATCTTAGTTATCAAGTGGTTTTCAAACAAGAATAAAATATCTTCCTCGGCAACAGGTTTTTTCTTCTTTTTAGACTGTTTTGTAACTTAGTTGCCATGGCGGCTGGAGCGGAAATCGATATCTAATACTTAGGTCGACGGGCCCTTAGCAACGTATTTTTTTAATCTAACGTATGCTATCCCACTGATGGGCAAAGGCTTGCCCCCCTCATCTCTCCACTTATCTCGATCTTGTGCGAAAATCTACGAAACCTTAGAGTTGTATAAAATAAAATCTATTTTAATCAGACAACTTGAATTCACACAAAATCAATATAAAGTCAAGCTTTTAAGTGACCGCAAACAAAAAATACGCCCATTAATGTCGCATATTTTAACACTCGCGAATAAATAAAAATCTTTACTGCCCGTTGACCTAGAATCATTAAATTTGGCAAGAAGCAAGGTCGTTGAAAAAGTAACGAACAAAAACAGTACGTAAGTCAGATTCAGACTTATCACATGTAAGGTTTTAATTATATAGCACGTAAAACACGATTTTATAATAGTACTAGTGTTAAGAATTAATAATTGATCGTCCGAAGCGAGATCTCTAAATCAACTTGGGCAAATCGGCATTGCATGTACTCATATGTATGTATGTTTGTTTATTTGAGGATAACTTTCGAAGCGTTGATCCGATCATCGTAAAATTTAATACATAAGTAGGTAGTGATGGCATAATTTTGGTGTGACTAAAAGAGCTAAAAATGTGGGGGGTTGTTGAGATATTGGGGTTCAAGAGGGGTAAAAAAATGAAAATGAGCATATTGGGTCGAGTAGAACGTCAAATGAAAGGTATTTATTAGTACATTTCAACCCTTTTTTATTTGTAGTTTAATCTTTGTAGTTTTTGAGTTATTTACCATACTAAAAACAAAACTTTGGCATAACTCACAGGGTACACCAGTGACCCCACAATGCTGAAATCGTGTAGCTTTAGTGACACAATTATACGCAAAAGTCTGAAATCCAGAATAACTGCATTTTGTACCCCAAAAATAGTAACCAAAATTATGTAACTCCCGTTACCTGTAATTTGAATGAAACTGTATGTCAAGTCATTTGGTTGTTTATTTCGTGGCACTATTTTGATAGACAAAGATTGCGAATAATATTATTTTTGTTTTTATGAGAGACTCAGTTTCACACAGAGATTTCAGTTCGGGGCGAACCACTAGTAATAATATTTGTAAAATTGTATATTGACGTTCATAAGTGTACCCAAGCATACAATGTAATTGTACCCAAATGAATAAACATATTTTGAATTGAATTTGAATAATACTTAGAACTTTGTTTTTGAACGAGTGAGCGAAGCGAACGAAGCGTCTCAGTTTCAAGATTGGCCAAAAAATGCTTTTATCGGCTGTCTGTCTGTCAGTTCTCGCCTACAGGTCGCATTTTTTCACCGATTTTGACGAAAATTGCCACACAGTTTCTGAATTTAGTAAAATATTTTAGTAAATTTTAAATTTGGGTGAAATAGGGGGGCAAAGGGGGGAAGTTTCCGCTAGCGTTATTTAACGACGGGTTTCAATCAAATTTGAGAGGCACACTAAGGACTCATTTCTACACAAGATGTTGCGAAAATCCCAAAAGGAGATGCGGAGGGAGGGATGGGGGAAGGGGGGGGGGGGGTATTTGCTGTAGCGCTATATATGAACGAAATCAATTTTTTTTCGGAAAATTTATATCTACTTATACCAATCAGACTACGCAGTCCTCTTCACCTTCACGAGAGGAACCCGTAGACACCAGATTAAACCTCCTAAGACCAAAGGAACGTGAGTAATCGCTAAAACCTATACCAATATTATATTTTGCTGAAAAGTCGACCTAAATAAGCCTATTGGAAAATTCAAGCAACTGAAATTTGATTTAAAATTAGACTTTCTTCGTAAATTTTGTTGCGCAAATTACTTTTTGGACTCGGGACGCGAGGTTCTCTCTCTGAGGACTGTTCTCACAGAACCACTAGTATATAATGTTCTTTAAATATGACGAAGTAACGAACTACTTCGCCGTAAGAAGTTTTTAACTAGCATGGAAGGAATGTTCCGAAACCTCATAGTCACGCTATTTTTGACCCCGACACTAATAAGGAGTGTTTTAAGTTTGACGCTTATGTATCTGTGTGTCTGTCTGTGGCATCGTATTTCTCGAACGGATGGACCGATTCTGACCCGATTTTTTTATTAGAATCCTAGTTTAACTATGGTGGTTCTTGGCTATGTCAGTTTTTAACCCCGAGGCAAAAAAAGGAGAAAGGAAAGGATTTATTTATTTATAATTGTTAGATTGATTAGTAATTGTTATTGATTTTAAATTCTGCCTGACTAATAATCCTGAAGTTACGAAATTTTTTTTATACTACTTATATGGCGAGCATGCACTCCACCCGATGTTAAGTGGCTACTGCAGCCCATGGATATTCACATAGAATTCAAAACAAGCTATTATGTTGTCTTGATCCCTAAGTGGATACGTTGCCATGCTATAGGACTTAGCTGGTATGCCTATGTGCCAGTAATTACAGGAACATACCATTACCATCTAACCGGAACACAGCAGCACAAGTACTACTATTTGGCGGCAGATAAAGGTAAGGCGGTGGTGCCCACTTCCTCGAGCCCATTCACAAAAGCTCTACCACCAGTATAATGTAATTAGTAATGTAATCAGTAATTTGTTCTTATTTCTTAAAAGTGATACGAATGGTCAATAGCTGGTGACTAACCACAGCTCCTAAGCATCTAGCAGTGATCGTTTACCCTGTTTTTACCGACTTCAAAAAAGGAGGAGGTTCACCTCCTTTTTTGACCATTCGACTGTATTTTTTATGTTACCTCAGAACTTTCGCCTGGGTGAACCGATTTTGATGATTATTTTTTTTATTTGAAAGCAGTTGCTACCCGTGTGGCCCCATTACCATTTGGTCCAGTTCTGACAATGGCATCTATGAGAAAACCAAATAAGTCTAAAATTTGTTTAATTTTTATGTTAAATTTGTTAGCTCAGAACTTTGTTATTTATCAACTGATTTAGAAAATTAGTTTTTAATTTCAAAATATATACTTTTAGATTGATCCCATGGAAATTTTTTAAAAATTGGTAGAGTAGTTTGGATTTTACTGTTATTTGAATTCAGTAATACTTTTGTTAAAAAGTTACTGGTTATTATGTACTAGCTGACCAATCCGCAGCTTCGCACGTGTAGCGTAAAAACATTACCCTCCTTCTGCGCAGATGGGTAAAAAGTAGCCTATGTCACCCGGAGATAGTGTAGCTTGTAAAAATACAAAAATACAAATCTTTCCTCTTTACAATATTAGTATAGATAACGGAACTGGCAGTTAGACCTACCTTTTCAACTGCGATCCTAAGAAACATGAATAGTAAAGAGATTTCAAGGCACTATTTATTAGATCATTAAATCCAGAGAAACATGGTTCTACCATGTTTCATTTCCCATACCCATTTCAGAAAACACACACTGATAAGAGATGCCTCAACATGTTGCAGCATTTAATTTTAATGAGCTTCTAAGGGTCTGGCCTCAACTTAATTAGTTAGGCTTATCTTAACTTTAGGCCTGCATAATGTTACTGTGTCATTACTTTAACCTTACCTGGCTCTGGTTAGGGACGTGACTTATTAACAAAAAACAGTATTTATAGTATTCTGTCGGTTAATTATATCATATTATGAATTTAATTAGCCTAGCCTCATTCTTTTTTTTAAATTTGCTTGGAACCCAAGGGCCGTAAATTGCATTTCGTCAACAATTTTTTTGTGCAAGCCTCTGTGGTAAGAATTTGTCCAAATTTCTCTAGGCTTGCTCAAGTTTCTGTGGGAATAAATTTTCCAAATCTCTAGTCTTGACTTTGACTTATGTGGGCTCCATTAATGGTGACCTACTTTCAGTGCATGAATGATAAAAAATATGTTTCATATGACTTCTGTTGACAAACCTAATAAATTGTATAAATAAACTATTTTATAAGATATTCTTTAATAGTGGTTCATTTATTAGCAAGCTCATTGCATATGAGCGATTTATGACATACTACAAATGTATTTTCTCCATTGGCGCAGGGTCCCAAAGTGAGTCTTGGCCTCCGATATGAGAACTAACTCTCTCCATTGCCATCTCATGCCAGTCGTCAGCTCCAAGGTTGCGCAGGTCAGCTTCCATCCTACCGTTCCAGCGATACTTGGGACAACCAAACGGTCGTTGGCCAATCGGTCAATCGGCCAACTCAGTATGATTCTGAAGCCTGGACGCTAACCCTGAAGGAGAATCAGCTTATAGTAGCAGAGAGAAAAATTCTTCGGAAAATCTTGGGTCCAATAAGGAGATAAGATGGTAGCTTGAATGTCCGTAAAAACGCCAAAATAGCAGATCTTGTGGCCGAGCCTCAAATCATGGGAGAATACAAGTCACACTCCGCTGGCTCAGCCATATACTGCGAATGGGTGAGGATCGAAGCGTCAAAAGTGCACACTTGGGTCATACTACAAATGCACTACGAAATTCATCTTGTTTAGACAGCGTGCTTCGAACTACTGTAATGTAATCACTCTGTTCAGAGCAATGTGTGAAACAATGTATTGTACCCCGGGGCTATGCTCGAGGACTCTAAAACATGTGCTTCTTTAAAAGTACCGTACAAAAGTTAACTGGAAGATAGATAATTCTTTATTGTTAGAAAACTTAAAGGCTAATATGTGGTGGTACAATAAGTGGCCTTATCGCTTAAAGCGATCTCATCCAGGCAACCTATGGATGGACTAGATTGAAAAAAAACGTGAGATAAGGTGGTAAATACCTAAGATACAAAATTAGAACCAAGACCTAAAATATACCTACCTACTTAAAATCACATAAATAAATATAAAATACATATTTAACTACTTTTTTTAAAAATAGGTAAGGATTTAGTTTGTCCGATGGAAACGGCATTCCATAATCGGACAGCACATACCGTTACTAAAGAAGTTGGAATTATGAACTGGAGTTTTCAACAGGGCAGTAGTGGGGAATGGATAGATTTAGAATTTCAAAGCATTGTTTGAAATAGAACGCTTTGTACCATTATGTTAGCCTAGGAGTCTTTAAGTCGCGAGTGAATAGGTTTCTTCTAGGCAAGCGTGTACCATCGTAGACTGCATCATCGCTTACCATCAGGCAAGATCGTGGTCAAACGCTAATTTATAATTATAAAAAACAACCTAAGAATGGTTTATTTTGTTTTTCCTTCTAAAATGTTGTATTCTACTACCTATCTTTTCCATAAAATGCATACTGGTTAAGCACTGTTTAACTTATATAAAATACTAGCTGACACCTTGACATGCATATCACGCGGGCTGCCAATGTACATCGCTGGTAGAATTGCCAATCGGCCATCATTAGCTGCATGAGAAAATGAATTTTCTTCATTATTTTTTTGCTTGAATTCATCTGATATATTAATAGTTATTCTGCTATTCGGGGTGGAGACAAATCCAACAAATTAAAGGTAATTTAATCGGTCCTGCCGTTCTTGAGTTATAAATACTGTAACTAACCCGACTTTAAGACAAAACGGGTCTTCGCGCACAGATGTATATCTTAACGCGCCGGCGAACCCTGAGCGCAACTTGAATTCGGCCGCGTCAAAAACTTCGGCCTGAATATCGCTATCCCTGTTTAGTGACAAAGTTTAGCCACGCAGAGCGACAGTGATAGCAATAGAACGATTCTAAATTTGATTAGATTTTGACCGTGTTCCGTAATACCAAAAATGATGACTGAAAACTTGTTGTATTTTTCTCATTGTGTTGTTATTCTGTAACTAGACGATATAATCTATGTTCCCATGACTAGGATACGTAAAATGTTGTTGTTTTTAATACGAAACAATTAGGTTGAAAACAGGTCTTTTATGACGTAAAAACATGCAGAATGCGATACGATTCTATTTAATTTTAGGTAAGTATTTTGATCTAATATATGGTTCGGAACCTAGATAAATACTATTCAAATTAAAATAATACCTTATTAAGGTAGAAATATGCTCCAATTAGAAATGATCTTGGTAGTACGTTTTGTATAGGCGATTGTCCCTCCGGTGTCCCCTTAATTATAATTTTGACTAACCTCGACGTTTCGGTCAAGTTACATAGGCCGTGGTCACGAGAGACTGAAAGCGGGCGAGTTCATTGCCGGGAAGCGCGAATGTTGTAACCATTTACCCGCACTTGGTTTTCTGAATCGTATGTATCACTGTTACGAAAACAATACTAACAGTATCTGAAGTAACGTCGAGGTTAGTCAAAATTATAATTTTGATATAAATCTGTGCGCGAAAAGACCCGTTTTGTCTTAAAAACATAAGTATAGTTCGCGATAATTTAAAAAGTTCTGACCCGACTTTTATATATATTTAAGTACCTATAGATTGTGCACGGTATTATTTTGATACAAAATATAAAGTTTGATTTTTAATAAAGTATTTGGGGACTCTAAAGCATTTTGCTTCTTTGTAAATGTGTCGTGAAGCCTAACTGTAAGAAAATTATTTCTAGCATTAAGCTGTAATTTGATTATTTTGCTCAAAACTATTTTTGAAGTCAAAACTTCTTTAGGCGCATTGGGTATTTTTTTAATTAGAAAAAAACCATTGAACACGCGACACTGTTACCATTACCGACCCCTCTGTATATAAGTATCTCGTAATTGTTCAAGTTTTCACTTCTGTTGGCCGGAGTGCCCCTTGTTATACTTGCAGTGAAATCCAGAAAACAGTTGACAGGCTAGCTATAGAGTTAAGAAGTTAAGGATAATAAGATGAGAACAAGTAACTTTATAAAAAATATAACCGACTTCAGATAACAGAAAAAACAAACTACTGAACCGATTTCTATGAAATTTCTATGGGATCAATTTGAAAGTAAACCTTTCAAATAAACAGAGAATTTTCAAAATCAGTCTACAATTGATGGAGAAATCGGTAAAGATACATAAAAAATATATACAGCCGAATGTCGAACTTCCTCCTTTTTTCAAGTCGGTTAAAAACCCATAGCACCTCACCATAATACAGTCAAATCAAATTGTATTTATTGCATAATATGGGTGATAAAAAGGTGCAAGGCTCAGTTTTTGTGTAGATACAGCCATATTTAGAATACAGTATTAAGGGCGCAATATACCTGGGGAGACGTTAAATCGCTTATTGAGAAACAATGTTTTGTTCAACAAATTATGTGCTTTCAATCTGTAATTCATATATGTTATAGTTAGGAATACGTGACACGAAACACAGACGTTCTAGACGCCTGTGTTGTGAAAACACGATTCCATAAAATTTTCTCGATAAAAAAAATCCAAAGATGACTCCAAATTTATCTTAAAACCGTTCTTATGCGATGAATACTACAAGATAGATCTAGAAACTTTATACAGTTATTATATAAAACATAAATAAGGGCACCTGTGTAATATATTTTCAAAATACCTTTTGATTTTACCATAAAATGAAAATACCTAAGTTTTGCACTAACGAAACCATTCGCTCCGGACGCCCGGTCTACGATTCAGTCTGGCCTCGGCTTTCAGACGGGATACCCGTGACGCTTGTCGCTCCAAACGACAATTTTTTTTACGTAAACGTAATTCTTAGGTAGTATTTATATTTAGTTGGTTTTGTAAAGACGCAGTAATGAGAAATAAAGAGAACAAGATAATGAAGGGACTGAATGATAAAAAACAGGCAAACATATGAACCACGGCGAGATAGGAGGTGCAGCGGCGCGCGGAGAAGCGGGGGTGAAATTCGAGTTTGGGCTGATGTATAGTCAATTCTTAAACTATGCATTGAATCGCATAAAATTTTCTACGTTGTAATTTTAAATAATGAAATTAAAATATTACTTCACTTTTAAGAAATCGGCATCACAGATGTTGGCGACAAACTGCCAGGCTGAAGTGAGACTGGGCGGGTCACGTCAGTCGTATGATCACAGGCAAATGGGCAACAGTCGTCACACAATAGGTGCCTGCAGATGGGCGTCGAAGCCGGGGCAGGCTGAGGAAGCGTTGGCGTGATGACCTCAATGCATTCCAAGTTGGCTGGTGGGACGTGGCGAGTGGTCGTGAAATGTGGGAGACCTTTGCCCAGCAGTAGGAAAGTATAGGTTAAAAAAATTAAGAAGTTCGAAATTATATACACACATGTCTCGACTCTGTATACCTAATGATTGCTAATTGACCAGGTACAATCAAGGAACTAAGATGTAAGATACGAGTTAAATCACGCTGTTTATAGCAGGTACACATATTGGAGTCCACGATCGTAAGAAAATTGTATTAAAGGAACTGCTAAAAGCAAATGTTGGGGCGTGTGAACACCTTGTAACACCATCTTTTTATTTAAATGTGATGCTCATTCTAAGATACTATTATTGTTTTTTGTTGGAATAAGTGTTCGTAGGTACTTTAATTAAGTAGCTTATAATATTTGACGACCTCCGTGGCGCAATAGGCGAATATCCTGCTAAGACGCAGGAGGTAGCGGGTTTGATTTCCGCCGCGGATTTTTTTTTTGCATGATCTACAGGTATTTGTTCCGGGTCTGGATGTTTCTTTGTTTCTAGCTGACCTGCCTGCAGCTTCACACGCATGGTTTGTCAATAAAAACATTACTCTCTTTCTGCGCAATCGTAAAAAGTAGCTTATGTTACTCAGGAATAATGTAGCATTCTAATGATGAAAGAATTGTTTAAATCAGTCCAATAGTTTTTTAGTATATTCGTTACAAAAAAACAAATCAATAGGTATTTCTATCAACCGAAGAACTTATTAAATTTTCGCGAACTATACTCATGTTTTTAAGACAAAACGGGTCTTTTCTTATCGAAAACTTATCGAAAACCACATATCGGAGAATCATATTGTTCTGCTTCGGAGCTGGCCAATATCTGGATGGAGCATTTAGAGCAAAAAATAGATCTGCAGTCGTTCAATGTCAAACTGTGGAAACGTTACGTGGATGACGTTTTCTGCGTGATTTATGGAGACCAGACGAAAGTAGAACAATTAAAAAGCCACCTAGAATCCATACACCCGAAAATTAAGTTTTCGATTGAACTCGAAGTTGACAAATCACTGGCATTTCTGGATGTGAGAGTGATGGCAAAATCTGACGGCTCTCTTGCACATTCAGTATACAGGAAACCGACACATACGGACAAATATCTGGACGCGTCGTCTCATCATCACCCCCGCCACATACAGTCCGTCGTGACGTCCTTGATGAATCGAGCCCATGAACTTTGTGACTCTGAGCACCTACCAGCTGAGTTAAATCATGTTCAGGAGGTACTAAAACGTAACGGCTATAAAGTGGATAGAAGACGACCCAGGCGCAGTTACCGAAAACAAGTGGATTACAACGTCAATAGACAGCCAGCATTCTTGCCAAATGTAAAAGGGATAACGGACAAAATTGGATCAGCACTAAGAAAATACTCCATTAAGACTGTATATACCCCGTTATCCAAAGTAGCAAAACAGATCGGTACGGCGAAAGATGTTATACCCTTCCAAACACCCGGCGTGTATAAAATTGACTGCAGCTGTGGAAGTTCTTACATCGGACAGACAAAACGAACCATCGCAGAAAGAGTGAAAGAACATATCGCAGTTGTGAAGAACCGACAAACGAATAAATCTGCGATCGCTGAGCACCTACTTGAATCTGGACCAAACCACTGGATAGAACTTCACGACCCCAAAATTCTCTCCACCGAACGCCAATATTACCCAAGAATCGTTCGAGAAGCCATCGAGATAAAGAAATATCGCAATTTTAATCGTGAGGACGGCTTTAGATTATCTGCATCGTGGAATCCAGTTATAGTTAGGTGTTCACGTTGCGATTTAGATCCACGCGTAACTTCAGATACTGTTAGTATTGTGTGTCGAAACAGTGATACGTGCGATTCAGAAAACCAAGTGCGGGTAGTTGGTGACAACATTCGCGCTACCCGACAATGACACCCGCCCGCTTCAGTCTCTTGTGACCACGGCCGATGTAACTTGGCCGAAACGTCGAGGTTAGTCAAAATTATAATTTTGATATAAATCTGTGCGCGAAAAGACCCGTTTTGTCTTAAAAACATTTCTATCAACTTTTAAAATTTAAAAAGTGGTTATTGTGACATAACGATAATAGCTGGACATATGGTTTACCAAAATTTTTTGTAGATATTAATATTGTAGTACATACTTTTGTTCTATATATTGTGATATTTTGTAGATATTAATAGTTTCCGCAGCGCATGCGACGAAAGACGTTTTAGGGCACTTTTTTACACCTTGGGTTACGTTACTTAAGTTTTAGTAAGAATCCCAAATCTTTTCTAGCAATAAATAAAACTTATATCACTCAAAGTGAACGTAGCTTTCCAATAGTGAGAGTTTTTGAAATCGACACATTAGTTTTTGAGTTTATTCAATACAAACATATCTACACACACACACACAAAATACAAAAATACAAATCTTTCCTCTTTATAATATTAGTATAAACTAGTATAGTTAAGTATGTATTTACAAAAAAAAAGTATATACATATTCTATCAGTTACTGGTTTCCGTAGCTCTGCTTAGTTTGGGGCTTGATAGCGCTGAGTGAAATGACCAGTAATATTTATTTATTTTATGTAAAAGTGAAGTAGTACGGTGGTACGCTCGTAAATACGTAATTTCACGCACACATTTTTAAGATCAGTGCCGATTATTAGTCAAAGTGTTCAGGACCACTATTCATAACCGTCTGTATTTTCATTGGCATAATTTCTGGTTGTTTCAGTTTAATACTCGTAGAACGGTAATGTCGAGTAGAGACGTATAGCGCATGCCTGATGAGTTTCACTCTAAAGTCAAAATCAAAATCTTTTATTCATTAAAATCACAAGGATCACTTTAAACGTCAATTTTACTGCCTGTTACTTCGCGACCAAGCCAGGAAAGAAAGGCAAGAAAACAACCGCTTGTTTTTTTAATGATCCTTCTGAGCACCTGTACAAATCAGAAGGGTCAGTAGAAACAATATTGTAAAAAAAGATGACGGTAAAATATGGTCTAACCTAGAAGTTTAGACCTTGTCCAGAAGGGCGAATTCGCCGCAAATCGATACGCGCGTTGTTGAGATACTTGGCGCCAATACACTGCCCGTGACACTGCGTCCACAAGCATGCGCGAATTTAAAGTACGCGCGAAAATCGCGTGCGCTTCGCCAAACGCGCGTATTGCGCGCGAGGCGAGATACTATACGCTTTGTTGCGTCCAGCGTCCAGATTGCGCGCGAACTTCAGAGCGAGTGCACGTATCAAGAGAAATGGAGCGACAAAATTTTGAAATTGAATTGTTTAATGCTCGTGCGGTGGTCGCTGCTTCAGGACGCAACGGCCGCGCGTAATACGCGCGAAAGAATCGCGGCGAATTTTCTCATTTTTGGACAAGCTCTTAAACCTAATGTAACATAAATATGGTATTGTAGGGTACTAGTTTATTAAAATTATATTATAGTATAAAGTGTTGCAATTCATTAATTATATATATGGGACGGTTTCTACACAAAGAAATAAATATAAATATAAAATGTTCTTGTTGATTGTATTTTAAGACAATAGATAAAATGCTTCTCGACGAAATTTTAGAGAACTAGCGTATTGTACGTAACTAAGATTTTTAAAAAGTTAAGAGTCTTTCTAACGACTCCGCTAGTTCAATGACCTTCTAGTCAACAGAGCGCGTACAGAAGTGCGGTATGTACTTGTATTATGCCAACGGCGAACGGATACCTTGTTCCTCGGCTTATCTACACCGTACCCTCTGACGTACGTGATAATTTGACACCTAAAAATATAAAATTTAAACTTAGGAACTACTTTATGAGTCAAGTCTAATTTTATTGGCTCATTCATAACATTTCTAATCTAAACATTAAACAAAAGTACTTACCTGGCTCCTGCTCACCTACCTATCTCTCATTTTTATTTACTTTTTATTGCTAAGAAAAAAAGACCTAGTGATGTAAACCCACGATAGCATCAGCACAAACCTTAGTGGTTTTTAGATGCTATATTTGTGAACGTATAAATAATAAATAAATATTGCTGGACATTTTTTCACACAGCGCTATCTAGCCCCAAACTAAGCAGAGCTTGTACTACGGGAACCAGTTAACTGATAGAATACTTCTAAACATTTTTTTTGTAAATGCATACTTTTAATAAAATATATAGAGAAACAACCAACCCGGAACAAATATCTGTAGATCATGCAAACATTTGTTTCGCGGCGAGAATCGAACCCGCTACCTCCTGCGTCTCAGCCGGCTATTTGCCCACTGCACAACGGAGGTCGTCACATATAACTGTAATCTTTAATAAATAGCAAATATTTTAAAAAAAAATCTACATGCTACTTGGGTAAAAAAATATTATATTCTCTAGAATACACTCCGTCATTATTTGTAGTTTACATTGCAAGACCTTAATATTGTCGTAAGATATATTTTGTATAACAAACCAAGTCAAAAGCCAATTATTCGTAGCAATAGCTATGCATTTGTAAGTGCCTTTGAAAGCTCTTTATGAAGCCGCAAAAGGCTAAAAAACCTTTTGATATCGTATAAAAATGAATGAAAAGATAAAATGTTGGTAAACGCTTACAAAATGAGCTAAACAGATCAAACAGACTCGGGAAGCGTTTGAGGGTACTTCTGCAAAAACAAAGTAGGTAGAACCTTTGCTAGTCAAATATCTATTAAACCTCGTAATTCTATAGTGAGGTCGGAAACATTTGGAAAAGTTACAGATATTTTTTATGATACATAAACAAAACTCTAAACAAAATACTCGACTGAAAAATTCTGACTTCCTAATTCTCTTGCAGAGATAATCAGCTGTGAAAGACGGACAGACAGACGGATGGACAGGCAAACAAAGCCAACACCATAAAGGTTTCACGATTTTATTCCTGAACCCTCAAGGGACACCTCACCTCACCCTCGCCTTTAAAGTTCAAATTATTAAAGAAGTTTAAATTGGTACCGACTTATTTTATGTAATACAAGCTGTTGCCTGCGACTTCGTACGCGTTACACTACTAAATGTGTAGGTAACCTAAAAATAAAGCTAAACTCGCTGTTGCAACTTGACACCCCGTTTTTATCCCATGGGATCTGATTTATGGGATAAAAAGTAGCATATATATGTTAATCCAGGTTATAATTTACGTACATACTAAATATTATTGAAATCTGTTCAGCCGTTGCTATGTGATTTATTAACAAACACCCAAACTTTGACATATATAATACTAGCTTCCACCAGCGGCTTTGCAGACGTGGCTTTTCAACAAAAACTAGCCTGTGTGTTAATCCAGTTTAAGGTCTACGTGTATACCAAATTGAATCGAAATGTGTTCAGCCGTTACGACGTTTATAATATTAGTGGAAAGTGGGATAAGTGTGATTCTCGAAATCCCCACCGCTACGTCCCCACCGGTGCGTAGAGGCCTTGTAACTGGACAATTACTACAAACATGCATGCTTTTACACGGGCAATTTGTTTTAAAATAATTTAATAACTAATTGTCCATGTTAAAGCTTGTTATATTTTTAGTATTTGTCCGATAACAAATCTTCTACAAACCAGTGGGAACGTAGCGGTGGGAATTTCGAGAACATACCTTATTTAAAAAAAAAAAACTCTCATGATCTATTAAAAAAATCCATAGCGTAACTCTTAAGGTTAGCGAGATTTACCCTTATGACGAACGGATACGCAAAAAGCTTTGTAATAAGGAAAGAAAGAAAGAAAGGAATTATTTGTGACGTTACAAAATACACACAGCACAGAAGTAAGGTACACACAAGAAAACATATTCAAACACAAAAACAGCAATACCCAACAAATGTGTCTCAGAATTACATATACCTAAACGACCGACGTCACAAAAAGGCGTCCAACTCCGCATTTGTTGTGCTTTTGGCACAACATTAATCTTCCGTTAGAACCATTAAAAAAAGAGAGAAATAACGTCATATAGACACCCGCCAAAGCCTTAAATATATTCATAACAAATCACTAGTTTGTATTCTCACCAAAACAAAAAAAAACTATCTCATTTTGTTAAATGAACAAACTGCTTTTGGAATAATGTAGCAATTTTCATGATTTTACATATTCTGCTCGGATATTCCCAAACGAAAAAGCTTATATTTTAAAATCCAATCGAAATCCACTGAAAGTTTCAGTGTAAAGTTTTGAATCCATCAGGAGTTTCAGAAGCGACTATGTATTAAAATGATATACATCTGCAATAGGGCTGTCTAGTTTTATCAAACGAAACCAGAATCTAGATTCGGAATTCATTTTGCTTTTCATCATCATCATCAACCTATAGCAGTTCACTACCAGACTTAGATCGCTCCCAAGATGTACCATTTGGAGAAGACCCCCAGCTGTTTTAAATAAATCCAAAAAGCCTTATTCATCATCCGATCAGCGATATCACATCATTCTCTTTATGTATTTACATATGTATCTGCGGAAACTTTATAATTGGCCATCAGCAAACATGCGCTGGTATATACCGGCATGTATTATGTAAATAACTATTTTAAGACCTAACTGCAAGTTTTCCAAAAATTTTGAAAATAAAATAATATAAAATAAATCTGCTGTACTTAGCCCAGCCCCATAGATTTTCAGAGCAAGTTATCTTGAGCGGCCTGCACCTAATGGGGTACCATCCAAGCAGGCTTCATTACGACCAAAAGTCTCGAACACCGCCGTAAAGCTGCAAGCCTATCGATCTTTTACAGAATACATTTCGGGGATTGTGCACAGGAATTATACGATCTGATCCCACCATATCATATCCCTTTCATCAAAGCACAAGCAGGCGCACGGCTCAGTACCATCCGTACCTAGTTGATACACCACCCATTCGCACACACCGTTTTGGTTCTACTTACTTGATGCGCACAGCAAAGATTTTATACCTTTGCTGTATATAAATAAATAAATATAAATATTGCCGGACATTTCACACAGCGCTATCTAGCCCTAAACTAAACAGAGTTTGTACTATGAGAACCAGATAACTGATAGAATACTTAAATACATTTTTTTTGTAAATACATACTTATAATATATAGAAAAACATCCAGATCCAGAACAAATATCTGTAGATCATGCAAACATTTGTTCCGCGGCGGGAATCGAACCAGCTACCTCCTGCGTCTAAGCTGACTATTCGCTCACTGCGCCACGGAGGTTGTATGGAACATTTTGCCGACCTCTGCTTTTCCTAAAGAATACAATCCGAGCCTCATTAAGGTAAGAGTGAATAGGTTTCTTCTAGATCTTCGTGCTTCATCTTAGACCACATCATCGCCTACCATCGGATGAGATTGTGATCAAACGAAGATCTATATCGTTAAAAAAAAATCTGCCGTTGCGTGGTCTCCTCGAGAACCTTTGTTAATAGCATGATTGTTAACCCATAAATTTAGTTTAATGAATATGTTAGTTTTTTGTGTACTATATCCTACTTCCTAATATTATTATAAACACGAAAGTTTGTATGTATGGATGTATAGATGTATGGATGTTTGTTTCTCTTTCACGCAAAAACTACTAAAAGGGTTTTCATGAAAGTGTAGAATAATATAGCTTATACATTAGAATAACACATAGGCTATAACTTTTCAAGATAGTGTGTGAATTGTCCTAAATATAACGATAGTTGTCAAGTGAGTCGGAAAAAAATCTGCCATCTGCGAGCTATTCAGGCGTACGCTGCAAAAACTGTAGAGTTTACACGTATATAATGTATAAAAGAAATGTTAATCTTAATTATTTCTACAAAAAAGTCTACGACAGCATATATCCAGCTTTTATGAGTAAGCCATTATTGCCAAAACAGTAAACCATAAATCCAATAAAAAATTATAATATATTTATAATGCACATTTGGTAGTAACAAATTAATTTTTTGTTTAAATATTGTATATGTATATTTTAAGTGGCGAGTACTTATAAAAAATCATTTAGCGTCAAAAACATTTGCACAAGAAGAAGTGACGGCCGTTGGGGCAGAGAGCTTCTCGAGTAGAGACTACGCACTGGAAAGCGCAGTGTAAGATGGCCCCCACTATATGGAAAGGAGACCTCATAAAGGCTGGGACTCATTGGGTGCAGGCCGCACATTATCGTTGGATCTGTAAACCTACGGGTGACCTATATTCATCAGTGGACGTCCATTGGCTGTTAAGATGGCGTTGAAGAAATTTCTACACGAAGGGCCACGCCAATGCAACATTATAACTCCCTAATCAATTTACCCATCACGATCTTCCCATAAAGATTATTGAGTCACTGACAACCCTAATCAGAGTCCGTCGACTACTACTTTAACTTCGAACGTGGTCCCGTTACATAAATATCGAGGTAAACGATACCTCTCATGCGTCGAATATTAAAGCTGGCCAGAGATGGATTAAAGCCAGCACTAGTAGCATGAGTGCTCCGGAAAACTAACAAACTTTAAAATTATTTGCTTCTCGGACTGAAAAATAGGAAAGCCTTTAACCCGATACAATTGCTATGTGAACCATGTTTTATTAATGACTAGTTATTCCGCCGAACTTCGTACCGCCTTGACATGCATATAACGCGGGCTGTCAATATACGTCACCCTGGTGGAATTGTCAATTGTTGTGCCCGGCCATCATTATGAGAAAATGAATGACTTCCACAAATAATTCAATATCAAAATTAGGCAAATCGCTCCATAACAAAATTACGTTTAGCTGTAATTTGCGTATTGTTATTCCATGTCAGGTGCGGTTTTATAGTGACTTGTATTCTTTGACGTTTTATGCCACGTCACACGGGAACGCGGTCGAACGGGATAAAAAGTATCCTATGTCCGTCTCCTCGTTCTAAGCTACCTCCCCCACCAATTTTCAGCTAATTTTCATAAGAACCTTTTCCTGACAATAAGAAATACAACAAAAAAAGAATTGGCGAAATCGGTTCAGCCGTTCACGCGTGAGGGCGTGACCAAGGGAAATAGGGATTCATTTTTATATATAGAGATTGAAATGAATCACAAATGTTTTCTAAGTAAAAGTGCTATACAATTGTTTTGTCAGTGTTATTGCTTTTGGTGTTCTTGCAAACAAATATTATTCTATTCTAAAAGTTACTGGCTACGAAAGAATGGAGTAAAATGACATTTTAACGTAGAGAGTAGAACCTTAGATAACGCTAGCCTTCATTTTTCACTTTCCTGTCACATCACGACTGTATGTTTTAAGAATGTAGATGACGTAATACTATTTTGACGTGATGCTATATGGCTGAATTTACTGATCTCCTCTCCGCTTTGGTGGCAATCGGCCCTTATAGTCACGTGATATGTTTTGGCAGCTATCATTTTACTGATTTTTTTTTAATTGTACTGAATGCCCTTTCGCACTGCAATTTGTACCGTATTGAGTTTAACAAGTGCCTTTGTAATGTTAATTTTACAATTAATGTAAATAACCTTAGTTTAATTAATAAGGTAGTTCTTTTTATTTTGTTATTTTGTGATGGTACTAATAATGGTATATTCGTTCTGTTTTTGGTCGTTTGGTCCTTACTTCGGCGCTGTATACCCGGAAGGGAAGAAATTCACCCTCAGGGCTAATGATGCCCGGTATCGAACTGCGGTCGCACTAATGTGGAATATCACAAATAGCTTACCATTAGTGTCTTCTCATTTGACACCTTATCTACTTTATAACAAAGTCTATATTCCGATGCGAATGCTTGTTTGTTATCGCAATTATTGTTGCAAGTTTAGGGGCCATCCGTCTAGAACTAATCGTATTAAATGCTATCATCATTATTGTCATTATTCACTGCACGACTTTGCCCTCCTCTGGGTATTAGGTCATAATTAAAGTAGTTATTATATTGGTAAGTATTTGGTAAACTTATCTATAAACCTTTGTTCAGCGGCAATTTTTTACCACATTGTTCGATACCAATTTATGTAATTATTTTCAGTGAACTTTTTTACATGTGATTAAAAACAATGTGAACACTGGAAACTGCATTAGTAAAATACTGTGTCGCAGTTTCCAGTGCCCGTACATACAATTTAAATGAGTTAGACGTTCCTGATTATAGGTAGGTATCTATACAATTTACTAATTTACAAAATTTTGATTTAAATAAGAAAACTTAAATAACTGTACCTTAGAGGTAAACGACATTAAGTGCCAAAACATAAATTTTACAGGAGAGGCAAAACGTGCGGAAAAAAACTTTGAATGCAATTTATGCCGTTCGTTTTGAAGATATTTGATCTCAGTACCTTCAAAACGAACGGCATAAACTGCATTCAAAGTTTTTTTCGCACGTTTTGCCTTCTCCTGTAAAATTTATCTTTTGGCACTTAATGTACTTTTTATTATTTAAGTTATTACCAATGATTTCTTTTTTTTTTTAATTATGTACCTCAGGGATGATTCCATATAAATTTGAGCAAGCTCTGTTAATGAGATCCACAAGAAAATCATAAAACTCTTCAATTTGACGACCTCCGTGGCGCAGTCGACGAACAACCTGCTGAGACTCAGGAGGTAGCGGGTTCGATTTCCGCCGCGGAACAAATGTTTGCATGATCTGCGGATATTTGTTCTGGGTCTGGGTGTTTTTATACATATTAAAACTATGTATTTACAAAAAAAATTGTATATAAGTATTCTATCAGTTATCGGGTTCTCATAGTACAAGCTATGCTTAATTTGGGGCTGGATAGCGCTGTGTTGAATGTCCAGCAATATTTATTTATTTGCATGCGACATATTATGCCTGAATAATTCTTTACCAAATCAACCAATTTTGTATTGTTTTAGAAAATAATCTACATGCTATTATCTAATTGCTATTAGCGATAAGGCTGCCCATTATGTCAAAAGTCATTGTTCCTACAGTTTAAAAGTGTATTTTCATTACTGAGAAAACACGTGGTTTATTTCAATCATTATGTATTATTTATATTAATAATATTATTTTACTTAACTATGAATTGCAATGCGCATGCGTTGACCCAGATAAGTGCCTGCTCCAGCTTCGACCAGACGCCCAGAAAGCGTTTTGAAAACGCGATGGGCCCCAGTACCCCATGGACCCCGGGTCTCGACTCCAAATAGCTCAAACACGTAAGCTCTGTCAAGACGTCCATATTTGCGCCGCTTGAGATCTTCGGCTGAAATTGCCGTCGCACCGGCCACAACTGCTGTACCAGACAGATGAGATGGCCGCAAGGGTATCGCCGCACGTGGCGTCCAATACCAAAGGCCTACCCTTCTCCCAAGGTATAAGAGTCATACCGTCAGGCCTCTTACCATCAGACTGTTCGGAATCATGAACGGTATTCTATTTATGTCAGCTATCAGACAAATAAACTAAAGATTCTTTATAAAAAAAACACATCGCTTCAATTGTCCGTTATCTCAAATAATGTCAGCACACACCACAAATTGGTGGGAGCTCTAAACATGTCGACAAAATTGAAAGTTATTAGCTTCAGCGAAAACATAATTTAATTTATTCCCTAACATGTTTAAGTGTACTCCAACCAATATTAACGTAACAATGTGGGACATATACGTATATGAAGAATTTACTGTATATTGGATGGTATACAGAGTGTTTTTAATCGCCGACGAGAGTGGTAAGATATAGAATACGATAATGCATTTAGGCAGATAGATTTAAACATTTATTTCGACACAAGTAACAAACATAAAAACTACGTACAGTGGATAAGTAAATACAGACAGTTATTAAACACATGTTAACTTAATCATAATACCAAAGTCGCTATGAGCCTTGTGCCGAAAAAGGGGTTTGGTTCAGCATTATGCCGAACAAGTTTATTGCTCAGCGCTGGTTTTGAGCCATGAAACTTGCATTGACCAGACGGACGTTAGTTACAAGTGCCTTATTAAAAAAAAACGAGAATAATCTATATATATAAAACAAAGTCGGGTTAGTTACACAATTTATAACTCAAGAACGGCGGGACCGATTTTGATGATCGTTGATTTGTTGGATTTTTCTCAGCTCCGAATTGCCGAATAACTATTAAAATATCGAAAAAAATCACGCAAAAGAAATTATGAAGAAAATTAATTTTCTCATACATTTTTTTTCCTATCATATCTCGTCCCACTGCTGGGCAAAGGTTTCCCCCAAGCCTCTCCAAGCATCCCTATCTGTAGTTATCTCCCACCATCCTGTGTCGAAATCGTCCCGCCGACGCTTTCTCGGCCGACCCCGACATCGCCTTCCGTCTTCAGGCGTCCATGGACTCCGTGCACTCCAAGAAACGGGCCCATATTGCAACAGCAAAATGGGCCCATTTCTCGGAGTGCATTCGGGCAACGTGGCCCGCCCATTCCCACTTAGGTCCAGTCGATCTTTTCCTTACATCTGCAATGCCGGTAAGTGAGCGCAGCATGGTGTTACGCACTCGGTCGACACGTTTAAAGCCGAGAATGCTGCGCTCCATTGCCCTTTGACAAATCTTGAACTTTGACTTCTGGGCTTCAGTCAGAGACCATGTCTGCGCACCGTAAGTTAGGATTTTCATATATACTCGTAGATGCAGCTAATGATGGCCGATTGACAATTCTACCGAAGCATGTAAGGCGGCACGAACTTCGGCGAGTCAGCTAGTACATAAATAAAAGAATAATACTAGTTTCGTGGCCAACCAATTGTACTTACCTATGTCGAGTATCTATGCTAAGAGATCGACACTGCCATCATCTTGCAAAAAGTGCACGAAGAATTTCCCTCGCTACGATTGGATAAGTAAAAATAAAATGTAGTCAACAATAATGTTAATATTATACGAGTAATAAGGGTATAAATTAAGGTTACATTGTAGAATATAGGTTACATTGTAGAAATCGGAGATTCTGAGAGAGGTCGAAAAGTTCTATGGATAGATATTATTCACATCAACACAAAACCTCGTTGGTCAGTTGGCTCAGGACACCAGAGCCAAACTAACCCGGCACTATACCGACATCAGCCAGTACGAGATTAGGATTGCTCTGAAACAGCTTAAAAACAACAAGGCACCAGGTGAGGATGGAGTTACGACAGAACTTCTGAGAACGGGTGGGAAACCGGTACCTCAAGTCCTCCAGAAGTTATTTAACTCCGTCGTTTTTGAAGGAACCACGCCAAAAGCGAAGGATAAGAGCGCGGTGGTGCTTTTCTTTAAAAAAGGTGATAAAAAAAAGGTCTCGCACGCAGGTTCGATGACTTCCAGCCTCCCGAACAAGCCGGTTTCCGAAAAGGCTTTAAAACCATACACCACATCCACACACTACGCCAGATTAAACAGAAAACCAAGGAGTATAATCAGCCGTTATGTCTAGCGTTTGTGGACTATGAAAAGCCTTCGATTCAATCGAGACCTGGGCGGTACTGCAGTCTCTTCAGCGATGCCAAATCGACTATAGGTATATCGAAGTGTTGAAGTGTTTGTATTGTAACGCCACTATGCCAGTCCGTCTACAGGACCAGAGTACGGAATCAATCCAATTGCAGAGAGGTGTGAGACAGGGAGACGTAATTTCTCCAAAACTGTTCACTAACGCATTGGAGGACGTTTTCAAACTTTTGGCCTGGGACAGACTTGGCATCAATATCAATGGCGAATACTTCACTCACCTTCGTTTTGCCGATGATATAGTCATTATGTCCGAATTGCTCGAGGAACTCGGTACCATGCTCAGCGACCTCAGTAGGGCCTCCCAACAGGTGGGTCTTAAAATGAACATGGATAAGACGAAAATCATGTCAAATATTCATGTTGCACCCATACCGGTAGTTGTTGGGGGCGATACTCTCGAAGTTGTCGACGAATATACCCTAGGACAAACTGCCAATTAGGTAAGTCAAACTTCGACAAGGAGGTCGTCCGAAGAACCCAACTCGGCTGGGCAGCGTTCGGAAAACTTCGCGATATCTTTTCGTCTAGAATTCCCTAGAGCCTGAAGACTAAAGTCTTCAACCAATGTGTATTGCCAGTGATGACCTATGGCACTGAAACGTGGTCTTTTACTCATGTCCTCATGACCAAGCTCAAGGTCGCTCAACGAGCTATGGAGAGGGCTACGCTCGGGATTTCTTTGCGTGACAAAATCTGCAATGAGGAAATCCGCAGAAGAACTAAAGGTGCGGACATAGCTCTCAAAATTAGCAAGTTGAAGTGGCAATGGGCAGGCCACATCGCTTGTAGAACCGATAACCGTTGGGGAAGAAAGGTTCTCGAGTGGAGACCACGGACTGGAAGACGCAGCGTAGGCCGGTCCCCACAAGTTGGACCGACGATCTAGTAAGAATCGCAGGGAGCCGTGGGCGCAAACGGCTACCAACCGCTCGTTGTGGCGATCTAAGGGGGAGGCCTATATTCAGCAGTGGATGTCTCCCGGCTGATGATGATGATGATGTAGAATATATATCATAGGTAAGTGCACAGTTACCTAGAATATATTAAAAGGTATCATTGTAGCCAAGATAACATTGTAAGCTGGATAAAATAAATATTACCTAGATCAATGTTACCCAGCTATATTTGGGATCCAATAAGATAAATTTAAAATTTGTATCTAAAATTTATTAAATTGTTTAAGTTTCTAATAGGGGGGGGGGGGGGGGGGAATGATGTTTCAACACTATGACGCTGCGTAGGAAAAACTGGAAAGCTTCAGATCAATTTAAAATTATTATTTATCCATTTTGTCCATCGTAGCTTCTGGGATGGGCACTTTGACTTATTTTAAAACAAACAAAAAACTGGGTTGTTTGTGACACATTGTTACAGTCCGCCGTTCACTTGCTGACGCGAGAGTTCCTAGTATATTTATATTTCATCGTATTATTATTTATAATTTACACTCTAACATTTATTATTAGTATTATTATTCCTTACATAATATATTTAATTCTTCTATCCACTTATCATAATTATCTAATTAAGTCTATCATAATTGTATGCAAACACATTCGTTCTTACGAGTTCTAATGAATTACCTAAAAAAGGTTTCTGCAGAATAACAGCGACGAGCTGTCGATCGGTGGCGAGCCATATTGCTGAGCTGGAACCCATTTGCTGCAGTAGCACATACACACCTACTTGCCTCCTTTTAATTTTTCCCTGACTACACTGTAAATTTATTATTTCATTATTCATATTGTTCCTATGTTGTTGTTTGCAATTTTCTGTTTTCTCTTACTTGTGCTTTCTCTTTGATGTTATACGTTTTGATTGTATTGTGTGAATTTGTCTAAAACCGTGTTTTAGATAGCTATTAATTTTAATGTAAATGGCTCCAGCAAGTTCTAAAATCAGGGGTTCTAAAGTAAAATAAATCCTTAAAATACAAATAAATAATGCAGGACATTTCCACCCGCGCTATCTAGACCCACACTAAGCTAAGCTTGTATTGTGGGAAGGAGTTATCTGATACGATTTTTATATCTTTTTTTTTGTAAGCATTTTCTTATACAAATAGAAAAACATCTAGACCACGAACAAATATCTAAAGTTATTATATCTAAAAACATCTAAAGATAAATATACAAATATTTGCTCCGCGACGAAATAATAAACAAAAACTGTCCGTTAGAACTTTCTTTTTCAAACGAAACATGAAAGCTTAAACATATGTTTATATTGTGAGGCTTACAGCTTTATATTCTGCGAATTTGTTTTAATGTCAGTTTAAAAACTAAAACTTTTCTAAAGTGGAGCAAATGTTTTTGCGTACGCTGGGGAGTCTGAAAAGTGTAGAGTTATCCCAGTGAGTGTTGGTCACTTAATAATTTCACAGTACTTAAATGTATGTTCCATACATAACACCTACTACTACCGTATGTAGAATAAAAAAAACCGGCCAAGTGCGAGTCGGACTCGCGCACAAACGGTTCCGTACCATTATCTATAAAAACGGCAAAAAACATGTCTGTTGTATGGGAGCCATTTATTTTATTCAATAGCACAATTTTATTTATTTACCTTATTTGAGATTGATGCCGATTAAGCTAGTCCTCTAAATTGTATGAGCGCCCATACACCTCAGAGAGACTCAGATTTTAATTGGCGTCAACTATGTATGTATTGGGACAACCTTTAATTTTAATTTTTAAATTTTTTGGTATTTTTCCTATATTAGTGACCTCGCTTTTTAGCAAAATTTAGTATGTACGTAGATTATAACCTGGATTAACACATCAGGTGCCATTGGATAAAAATGGGATGTCAATACAAGTTGCAACAGCGAGTTTAGCTTTATTTCTAGGTTACCTACACATTTAGTAGTGTAACGCGTACAAAGTCGCGGGCAACAGCTAGTTAAAAATATACAAATAAAATAAAATACAATTTTAGATGGACCAACTGCAATGGACCGTCGGTCGCTAATGGTGATCTCTTCCAGGCATCCGAAGGTTGCCACTACACTACATACTATCGTGTACTATAACACCCTGTATACGTGCTTCTTCGTGTTCTAAACATTGTTTACTAAGTTGATGTAGCCTGCCCACAGACGTAATTTGATTTTCATACTAATGCCCCTGAAGTTCTACTGTTACGGATACTCACAAACAAAAGTGAATGTTCGCGCACATTTCCTTGCGTAAGCCAGCAAACTTGCCTAATATTAGTCTATTTTATAAGTATTTTTAGTATTAGGATTAAAACTTATCATAGTTTTTGGTATACCTAAGTATATAAATAGGTCACACTAAAAGTTTCCGGAATTGGCCACTTACCTAAACAATATTTAAAAAGTTATTACTACGTTTAAAAATGGAACTCTTTAGTCGTAGAATAAAATTTGTTTTATCTGATTGTCAATTGTTTACACACTGTGGCGTCATTGTAAAAATTGCGTGATTTCAACAAAATGGATTTAACTCAGGAAAAGTATGAAAAACATGTATCTGACATCACCACGGAGGAGTGGCACAAATGTTTTCAAAATTGTTTCAATCGTATGAAAAAGTGCATTGACGCATACGGATAGTATTTTTAGAAGCAATAAATTCAGTTTGACCTTTTTTTTAACCTATACTTTCCCACTGCTGGGCAAAGGTCTCCCCCTTGTTCCTCCACATCTCACGATCACTCGCCACGTCCCACCAGCCATCTTGGAACGCATCGAGATCGTCACGCCAACGCTTCCTCGGCCTGCCCCGACTTCGACGCCCATCTGCAGGCACCTATTGTGTGACGACTGTTGCCCATTTGTCTGTGACCATACGACTGAAGTGACCCGTCCAGTCCCACTTCAGCCAGGCAGTCTTGTCGCCAACATCTGCGATGCCGGTCTTCGCGCGCAGTGTGGTATTGTGGATCTTGTCGATTTTTTTTACCTCTAACACGCTGCGTTCCATGGCTTTTTGGCAAACTTGAGTTTGGACTTTTGAGATTATGTCAATGGCCAAATTTGGGCACTATAACGACGGGCAGAATACACATGTCGATGAGTTTACGCTTAAGTGAGAATGGAAGGTCTCCCTTCATTAGCGTCTTCATGGACCAGAAGCTCCTCCTGGCATTTTCGACGCGGCGATCGACCTCTTTATCTTGCTTGTTTTGAAGGAGACAATCTGGCTCATCGACGTAGTATAATTCTTGCCCATCTACCATGATTTAGTGTTTGCTGGTGTTAGTCATTAGTTGTGTCTTTGACCGATTCATCATTAGTTCAACCTCAAGGCTTGCAGTACTCAGCGCGTGGAGTATAAATAGCATAATTTTTGACCATTAATAGTATTTTTTTATTAATGGTTACGGAAACTTTTAGTGTGCCCTCGTATGTATACCTAAATGTATCCTCCAAAATACACCGAACTCCGTATCTTCCTAAATTTCGCTCCACCCAAAGGTTGCCTGGAAGAGATCGCTTTTAGCGGTAAGGCCGCTATTGTATTGTCCTATTTATTCTAGCCTAGTACTTGGTTTTGTATAATTTCTGTTTGTAGTGTTTGTGTGGTAATTCAATATATATATATATATATATATTAAATTACCACATATATACATATATATAACGTATTCTTTCCACAGAGGCTCAATAAATAGTTGACATGACTCATGACACGTTATCCCCCACTAGATAAATAAAAAACCGATCAAGTGCGAGTCGGACTCGTGCACTAAAGGTTCCTTACCATTATCTATATAAACGGCAAAAAAATCACGTTTTTGGTATGGGAGCCCCCCCGTAAATATGAATTTTATTTTATATTTTAATTTAATTATTTATTTTTAAAGTGAATAATAAAGCCCTCCTTAAACATTTATTTTATTCTGTTTTTAGTATTTGTAGTTATAGCGGCAACAGAAATACATCATCTGTGAAAATTTCAACTGTCTAACTATCACGGTTCATGAGATACAGCCTGGTGACAGACGGACAGACAGCGGAGTCTTAGTAATAGGGTCCCGTTTTACCCTTTGGGTACGAAACCCTAAAACGATCTGTTAAAGATTGCTGGGAGCCGTTGGGTGCAGGCCACAGAAGATTGGTCTCTCTGGAGATCTATGGGGGAGGCCTATATTTAGCAGTGTATTTCCTGCCGCTGAAAAAACGTCACTTATTTTGATATTTGTAAAGCGCATTTAACAAATCAATTTTTAACAAAATTTATAAAACTCCTAGGACCAATTCCCACCAATCATAGGTTATAAACATCTTGCAAATACCAGTAGAAACAGCAATACGTATTTCCGGAATAATTAACTTTTAAGATAAATTAAGATAACTCTTTATTGTATTTTAATGTGCGATCATTGACTTTTCAAGTTGATTATACGTACAGACAATAACTGAATGGAACTTTGTGTTATTAATAGGGCAACGGTAGGATATTGGCAATAAACTGATAAATATTGCTATTACCTTGAGAGATATTGGTAATGAAAATTATTTCCCTAATAAAATTATTCTTGTTTACCAGATGCAAGTAAAAAATAAGGAAAGGTTGTAAAATATCAGCGTTTAAGGCCAGTGTGGCGTGTGCGTGACGTGAGCGTGGTGTGCGCGTGCACACAGGGGTTGTAATGTATTTATTATGATAGACCGCTTGTGTGGCGTACGTATCATAACGCCATGCAGGCGGCCTTTGTTTCTTTTTGGCCATACACGAAGACGCCACTCCACAACATATCACGCCATCACTCCAAAAGACTCTTAAACTGTCCCTGTGTTTACGTTGAACACCGTCTCAAACATATTTAAAATTAAATTTGCGCACAAAACATTCAAATGAATATGAGTGATCTTGGGGATTTTTTGCATTAAAATAAGCATTCTGCATACATTATCTAGATCTAGATCTGAGATTTTCCCGTTAGGCTACAACATGGCACGCTTCAAGAGAAATGTTAAGAGGTTTCTACAGTGTTGGGAATGCATCGACAATACCCCGAATGTTGCCAGTGTCAATAGGCGACGGTGACCGCATACTTTTAGGTGGGTCGTAAGCCTGTTTCCACACAAATAATATAAAAAAATATCGAAATATTTCTATCTACGTCGATGGGTAATTTATTTATTAATTACGACACATTGTTACATTTATTCGTTAGTTTTGACAACCTCCGCGGTGCAGTGGGCGAATAACCGGCTGAGACGCAGGAGGTAGCGGGTTCGATTCCCGCCGCAGAACAAATGTTTGTATGATCTACAAATATTTGTTCCGGGTCTGGTTGTTTCTCTATATATTATAAGTATGTATTTACAAAAAAAAAAGTATATAAGTATTCTATCAGTTATCTGGTTCCCATATTACAAGCTCTGCTTAGTTTGGGGCTAGATAGCGTTGTGTGAAATGTCTAGAAATATTTTTTTATTTATTTATTATTTATATTATAAATATGTATTTACAAAAAAAATGTATATAAGGATTCTATCAGTTATAGGGTTCCCATAGTACTGCTGGGTTTGGGGCTAGATAGCACTGTGTTAAGTGTCCAGCAATATTTTTTTTTACATTTTTTTTATTAGATATAGAAAGGTTATTTCTTTTACTTTAAATGGAAAGTTGTTAAAATATCAACTCTATCACAGATACGTACACACATCAACCTAGCCTGTTTGGACTTTGAACTATTTGAAGATGAACTCTGGGAATCGTGCGAGAGGGCGCGATATATTAATTTTATTTCGTTCGACCCACTCGCGCGCGCCGGCCGCGCCGCGCCATCTAGCATACAAGTCCGATCGATGTAGGTAGGTATGTATCCATCCATCTAAGCAGCTAGATTTATTTGTTAGCAATGAGCGCGTCGCGTAATAGGTATTATGTATAAATTACAAGACTGGTTTTCGATTTTCGCTGCAGCCCTGTGCAGTGTGGACCAATACATCCATTATTTTACTTAGAAAACTTTTGTGATTGATTTCAATCATTATTATCAATAATATTATTTATTAGTGTTAACATTACCTACCTACCTACTTGATTTATCCACATTATCATTATAAATTAGAAAGTAACCCTGTTTGTCCCTCTGTTTGTTGCGTTTTCACGACTTAACGGCTGGACCGATTTTATAGATAGATTATAACTAGGATTGAGATATACTCAACTCAATCTACTTTTTACCAGACTGCACAAGGGTGGATAATGTTTTTATTGATAAAACCACGCGAGCGAAGCCGCAGGCGAGTCAGCTAGTATTCAGAGGTATTTGATAGTTTATAATTATGCCTACGAAATGGCACGATTTTTGATGAACGTTATTTTCGCGTTAAAGTATAAAAACAACTTTTTATTCCAAAATAGTAACTACATCTTAATTATGGCTAATAAATCTTACCACAAATAAAGTCTTTAGGAAAATGCAAGTTTCCCAAACACCAAAATTATCCGACAGAAACGAAATCAGTCTGTCCGTCAAGGATCACTACATAAGCACGTTTAGAGGTATATTATATTGCCAATACATTTATGTGTGGTTGTGGTGACTGACCAATTACTAGTCTAAAAAGAATTAGGTAGGTAACAATCCAATAAACTCCCCGTTTAATTTAAAATAACTATCAATATAGTTTTTAGTAATCAGTATAATATCTAAATATAACTATTAGTTGCCTCAGGGTAAATTCAGATCAAACATCAGAGTAAAATGTAAGTATTCCGCATAGAGGAAAAACTCATGAAATATGAAATAATATGTCAATGGTATTGCGCTGCTCGCGTCGGATTATTGATCGAGCGAAGCGAGATCTCTAAATCAACTTCGGCAAATCGGCGTTGTATGTATGTATGTTTGTTTATCCGAGGATAACTTTCGAAGCATTGATCCGATCATCGTTAAATTTGATATATAGGTAGGCAGAGGATAACACAATTTTGGCGTGACTAAATGAGCTAAAATGTTGGGGGGTTGTTGAGATATTGGGGTTCAAGAGAGGAAAAAAAAGAAAATTAGACCATTAGGTCAAACGAAAGGCCTTCATTAATATTTAGATTCCGTTTTTATTTTTAGTAAAGTCCTTATAGTTTTTAGTTATTAGCCATAGTAAAAAACTAAACTTTGACAAAATTCACAGGGTACACCAGTGAACCCACAGTGATGAAACAAATATAGGCAAAAGTCTGAAATCCAGAATAACTGCAATTTTTACCCCAAAAAAGGTAACCCATTTACATGAACTCCCGTGACTTGTAATTTGAATGAAACTGTAGGTCTCGTAATGTGGTTATTTATTTCGTGGCACTATTTTGTTTGTCAAAGATTAAATTTTTTTTTGTGGGAGACTCGCGAGATCTCAGTTCGGGGCGAAACACTAGTAGTAGACTCAAAGACGATTCGACTCAAAAGGCGATTCTGTTGTTTATGCTAACTAGCTATACTTTCGTAAAATACGAACGTTCTTATTCTGTTCAAGTTAAAGTTCTAATTATAATGACATTTAAAGTGACAGTTCTAAAATTAAATATTTTCTAATAAAATATGGTGTTTGCGGGCTAGTTTTAGTCAACATCATATTGACTGCTGACTAAAACTAGTCTGCAAACACGCCATCAATAAAAAATGTTTAATTTTAGAACTACCACTTCAAAGTCATTCTAATTTGAGCTTTCTATCCTTCTCTCAACACCACTATCACCTGCCTCTGATAGGGAGTTAATGGAGGCGCCATTAATACTTTGCGCACCACGCACTTAAAATATTAAAGTAACAAAACAGCACAGAAGATTCCTAGGCGGGCGATATTTGGGGACTGAATTCTGAATAATTACTAAACTAACTAAGATACACAGAGAAGCGTATGCAGTGTGCAATGGGAGCGTCTATGTGTGTGTAAGGCATGCGGAATCGGCGCTGTGATTGGTCGGTGTCACGCGAAGCAGTCCCTTTCCGACGATTCTCTGTATTGTATCTAGCGTAGTTATGGGTATGTAGGGTGTCTAACCTGATAAGTAGCCGTGTGTACCTACTGTAATTAGCGTCCATTTACACAGCGATAAACTATGATTAAACCCGAAATAGTATCGAAACAGCTATAACCTATAATTATTATGAACGTTCACAATGCATTCAACAATATTAATTGGAACTTAATATCCTCTGTAAAGAATATTAAATGGATTGTCATGTTTTTATGACGACCTCCGTGTGTGACGACCTTCGTGGCGCCGTGGGTGAAGAGCTAGCTGAGACGTAGGAGTTTTCTGGTCGCAGAAAAAATGTTTGTATGATCTACAGATATTTGTTCTAGTTCTAAGCACTTTTTACGAGGGTAAAAAGCGCTGTGGGTTTTGATACCAGCTAAGTGCGCGAACTATGCTTCTACTATTTAAAAAATAGGCCTCCATCAAATCAAATCGTTCACTATTTGATAAAGAAAGATCTTTGTATTGTCATATACCAACACAAACAACTCAATTCGAAACAAAACAGTTATTAAAAATAACATGAATGAAATTATTTTTTGAATTTTTTAGTATTACCACAGTATCCCGCCAATAAGACAAATGAGTTTCACACAACGACCAAAAAGTTTGAATAGGCGGTGAGTTTTCTTACGTGTAAAAAATATAAAATAGTGAAAATTTGCTATTTCCATTCATTTTTCGTAACATATTTATTTGCAAAGATTGATCCTTATCAGCAACAGAATCCGTTGGTTTAATAATACAGGTTGTAATTTTTTTTTGAAAAATCTTTCGGGTGCATTTCCGTGAAAAGTAAAAGATAAAAGAAAAATATGCTGTTATTGTTTTCTTATAAATCGAGGGCATGACTCCTTTCCTCCTCACTACTTCTCCCTAACTCTCGTGGTTCGGACTTGGCTATCACCGCCCTACTCAAAAAACCACCCTTTAGAGGTTTAGAGGGTTAACTGTTTAAAATGGTATTGGAATGGTATAAAAAGTAACTATGCAATAATATTCAGAGTGATGCACTGAACTTGGTCATTAGAAACGCCCTGCAGCACTGAAGCCGTTTTAGTTAACGTTCATCAGGATTAATATATAATACATTTTTATCTGTTAACTCGATATCGAGTCTGCTGGAAGTTATAACATTCAAATAGGGATACGCTATTTCTATGAGTTGCGCTTATTAATCTAATTATTACATTATTGAGCTACTGGTCCATGAAGACATTCCTGAAAGGCGACCTTCCTTTATTCATACCAAACGTCAACTCATCGACATGTGTATTCTGCCTGTCCTAACCTATTGTGCCCACTCTTGGTCACTGACTGAATCTCAAAAGTCCAGGCTCGGGGTTTGCCAAACAGCGATGGAGCGCAGCAGTTTGGGCGTCAAGAGAATAGTCAGGATTCGGAACACCTCGCATCAAGGCTGCCAAGTTGAAGTGGGATTGGGCAGGTTATGTCTCTCGCATACAACCACATAGGTGGACTAAGGCCCTAACTGGATGGATCCCTGTGGATGGAAAGCGATACCGTGGAAGGCCTAAGAAGCGGTGGCGCAATGATTTGGACGCTTTTGGGACTGGCGTGATTTGATACAAGATCGAGAAAAGAGGAGAGATGAGTGGGAGGCCTTTGCCTAGTAGTGAGACAGTATAGGCTAGATAAAAAAAATATTATTGATATATCCTTGCTAACCAATGTGTTCTGCCCACCATGACCTATGATGCCAAGACGTGGACGCTCACGCAGGAGGCTGTGTACAGGTTAAGAATTGCACAAAGAGCTATGGAGCGTACCATGCTTGGCATCAGACTGTTAGATCGAGTTCCAAACGTCGAGATGCGTAGACGAACGAAGGTTCATGACGTTGGGATTCGAGTTATGGAGCTATGGTCTTGGGCGGGACACTTAGCTAGACATGGTAATGACAGGTGGAGCAGGACAGTGACTGAATGGTGGCCGAGGAGCGGGTATATAAGGGTAGGACGACTAGCAGTGAGATGGGTGGACGACATCTTAAAGGTTGTGGGCCGTCAGTGGGTAAGATTAGCGCAGGATCGTGGTAGATGGCACAAACTTGGGAAGGCCTATACCCAACAATGGGTGAAGTCAGGCTGTAGATGATGATGATAATAATGACTGTTGTTTTGTTGATTATATAGCTCTAAAATAACGATACATGCTTTTCATTTTTATTTAAAATGATGAAACATTTGTTCGTTAGTCAAGTTTAGTTTTTGATAGCAAAATCATAATTGCCATGTCATATTCCAGTAGTGCATGTTTATTATGCAAGTTACTGAATTTTCACATAAAAGTCGCAACAAACAACCAATTCCCGTTTTGTCGATGGTCTTGGTGCGCATAATCGTAAATCGGATACAGCTGCCACTTACACGATCGATATACATAAACAAACGAGCGTATCAATCAACTTTTTTCAAAGGAAAATGTATCGCATCCATCATTTTGATGTCATGTGTGATCGCGCAGTGTATCAAGCACAGCTTACGATAGTACAGATAGATAGATTTCAATCATATGCATTGGCCTGAATATACTCTACATGTCCACAAAAAATCATTATCATCATAAGCCAAATTAAATCGGCCAAGTGCGAGTCGGACTCGTGCACGAAGGGTTCCGTGCATTATCTGTAAAAAAAATCATGTCCGTTGTATGGGAGCCCCACTTAAATATATATATATTTTATTCAATAGCACAATTTTATTTATTACCTTATTTGAGGTTGGTGCCGATTAAGCTAGTCCTCTAAATTGTATGAGCGCCCATACGACTCAGAGGACTATCTTAATTGGCGTCAACTATGTATGTATGGGACACCCTTTAATTTGAAACTTTTTTTTATTTTTTGGATTTTTTCCTTTATTTGTGCTGCTGTAAGACCTTGCTTTTTGCCAAATTTCGTTATTCTAGGTCAATGAGAACTACCATATAGGTTTTCGACCCGAAATCTATAGGGTACTTCCGGTTGATCTAGAATTGTCAATTTTGGTTAAAAGTAAGGTCTTACAGCACAAGTAAAGGAAATTAAGGTAAATTCTGGTACTTACAAGTTTTTGCGAAAATCTATATTTGCCCATATCTTTTTATCGTGTGACTGAGGTTCTTGATTTTTATACACCTAATAGGGACCAACTTGCTAGGTCAACCCGTTTCTGAGAAAATTGGTGGTGACACCCGGACAGTCAGACGGACAGACGTCCACTACTGAATGCTCCGTTATACCCAGAGTGCTCGATCTTGTGTAGCCTGCAACCAACGACTAGTGAAGAAGTGAGATCATCCTCATTTAATAACCCTTCTGCCCCAACGGCCGTTAGTTCTTCGAGCTATGTGCCCCGCCGACTGCTACAAAAATACGGAGTTTTTTCGTGGAACTGGTACACACGTCTACACATCAAGCTATAAATTTCCAGTATAAGCTGACCTCTCATTCTACGAAAAGCCTACACAATGCGAGGTCAGCTTATACTGGAAAATTATAGATTGATGTGTAGCCGTGTGTACGTTATCCCGTATTTATGATACTGATTGAAGTATATAACAAAAGTTTTTTAATTACATTATATATTTGTTTCTTGTCTCGATATTTTCCATGTATATGTATAAAGTGAGGCAATAGTCAGTATTGTTCGATAGGACTATGTATACAGTTGAGTGTTATTGATAGAGCGAAGCGAGATCTCTAAATCAACTTGGGCAAATCGGCGTTGTATGTATGTATGTTTGTTTGTCCGAGGATAACTTTCGAAGCGTTTATCCGATCATCGTGAAATTTGGTATATAGGTAGGTAGTGTTGGCTCAATTTTAGTGTGACTAAATAAGCTGAAAATGTGAGGGGGTTGTTGAGATATTAGGGTTCAAGAAGGGTAAAAAATAAACAAAATAGAACCTTCTGGTCAAACGGCACGTTTAATAAAAGGTCTTTGTGAGTACATGTTGACCCTGTTTTTATTTTTATTTTATACTATGTACCTTTTAAGTTATTAGCCATAATAAAAACAAAAATTTTACAAAATTCACAGGGTACACCAGTGACCCAACAGAGCTGAAATTTGGTACGCGTGTAGCTTTAGTAACACAAACATAGATAAAAGTGTGAAAAATCCATAATTACTGTAATTTGTGCCCCAAAAAAAGGTTTCCTAAAAACATGAACTCCCGTTACCTGTATTTTAAATGAAACTGTATGTCAAGTTATTTGGTTGCTCATATCGTGGCACTATTTTATTAGTCATTGATTAAGGCCGGCTTGCACAACGATCCCTAAATATATTTAGGGACTAAAAATGTTTAAATTTTACGTATTTGTATGATTTGACAACTCCTTAAATCATATTTAGTCACTAAATACGTTTAGGCATCGTTGCGAGAGTCGCTCTGAGAATATTTTTTTTTTGTATTTTGGGAGACTTGCGAGATCTCAGGACAGACTATTTGTAAAGTAAACAAGCTGCTTTATTTATTACCTGTGTATAAAATACGGATAGGAAGTGGAGAACATTATACATTCATGTACTGCAATAAAATCTTTGGGTGGAAATGATTCGTATTGTCAGTCTGTTTCGTTTATTGTTATTGTCAATAAGATTGATTTTCCTCTTTCCTTGTCATCTGAAATCTGAAGAATGTCAACTGCTTTGTACTATAAAGAAAGATCAAAGCTCGCGTAGCTTATTTGCTACGTAATGCTACGCGCGTAGCACCACCGCTACGCGCGTAGCAACACTGCTACGCAAGAAACAAATTTCATACGGCGAAATTGAGTATTAGAGGGGTATTTTCTTGAAACTGTTTTTTTGATTGTCACCTTTTGTTTTAACTATTCAGCAAGATAACTTTAAATAACTATCTGAAGTCCTTACTTTTATCTATAGAAGATGATCTATATGGTGGCCATCACCTGGTGGCAAGTTGCAGCATTAATATGGGTAAAGGATACAATCATGCCTGATGGATGCACCGGATTCTTGATGCCTATATACCATGTGCATATAACCAAAGTAGCTGTTGCCCGCGACTTCGTACGCGTTACACTCCTAAATGTGTAGGTTAGTTAGAAATAAATCTAAACTCGCTGTTGCAACTTGACTTGACACTCCATTTTTATCCTATGGAAACTGATTTCTGGATGAAAAGTAGCCTATGTGGTAAATCTGGTTATAATTTACGTATATACCACATTATATCGAAATCTGTTCAGCCGTAACGACGTGATTGATTAACAAACAAACAAATAAATAAAGAAACATTTAAACTTTCCCACTTTAAATTAATTAGCTGTTGCCTGTGACTTCGTACGCGTTATAGTTCTAAATATTGTTACAAGCTGAGGGTTCTGGATAAAATAATTAAACTGAATCTAACCAAAATAACACTTTTATTGAACACTAAAATGCAAAATACACGATCTTAATCAAAACACACTAATTCACAACACTATCGCACAATAAACCACTAACAGTCACCGAAATGTACGCACGTATCGCTAAATCTAGACTGACCCTTTCGGGCTTCTCCACGCCCTATTTATACTACACACAGTTACTAGAAAGTTATTAGAACAATCGAGAACGTTCCGATAGCAACTAGAAAGGCATTCCACATGTCTACTATTTATTATTATGTGCAACGGTAGGTAAAAACGTGGTATGTAGGTATATTACATACCAAGTATTACCTATTCTGTGACACAGTAGGTATAACTTCGCGGAAAAGCCGACTATTACTTATTCTGTAACCGCCTCGGCGTAACACTTCCCCCTCCTAAAACATGCTCGTCCCGAGCATTGTTAGCCCCGGAATATCGCACCAGTCGATCAACATGAACAATTTTAGGCGCACCTCGCGTACCCTTCGGAATTCGGTATGTGACGTCATTAATCCTGATCAACACACGATACGGTCCATCCTACTTCCTACACCAATTTATTACGAGCTGAGGGTTCGGGATAAAATAATTAAACTGAATCTAACCAAAATAACACTTTTATTGAACACTAAAATGCAAAATACACGATCTTAATCAAAACACTCTAATTCACAACACTATCGCACAATAACCCACTAAAAGTCACCGAAATGTTCGCACGTATCGCCAAATCTAGACTGACCCTTTCGGGCCTCACCACGCCCTATTTATACCACACACAGTTACACACACAGTTAGAAAATTATTAGAACAATAGAGAACGTTCCGATAGCAACTAAAAAGGCATTCCACACGTCTACTATTTATTATTCTGTGCAACGGTAGGTAAAAACGTGGTATGTAGGTCAAGTATTAGTGCAAGCCAAGTATTACCTATTCTGTGACACAGTAGGTATAACTTTGAGAAAAGCCGACTATTACTTATTCTGTAACAGCCTCGGCGTAACAATATGTAGGTAACCTAGAAATAAAGCTAAACTCCATGTTGCAACCTGACTTGACACACCATTTTCATCCCATGGGAGCTGATTTATGGGATAAAAATGTAGCCTTTGTGTTAATTCAGGTTATAATCTACATATATACTTAAATTCATTGAAATCGGTTTAGTTGTTACAACGTGATTGAGTAACAAATAAATAAATAAACGAACATCCAAACTTTCGCATTTATAATATTCCTGAGATATTATTGTGAAGTGCATTCTAACACTACAGCACATATCAGTAAATCATATATTTCACAGTGACATTACATAATACGAAACATGTAATCGAATTATCATAAACATGTATGACGACTGGCGTTGAAGCTGTGGTCCGAACACAAGCGATATTGAAACTTCGAGCTAGCATGTGACAGGTCATTTCCACTTGACAAAACAAAACGAACATCACCAACAGTATAGCTCAATATTCAAGCCATATTGTATCACAACTCAGTTTATTAAAGTTCATTTTACATTGAGAGGCAATTAAAAGCAGGATAGGCCACTAAATCCCAAAGTGTCTGGTCGTTAATTATCGAACAATTGGGACTCCTTTAGGATTTGTTCAGTATTAAAACTGTTGAGAATAAAATAAATAATTTTGCAAATATTTCAACGCTTTCTGCTACAAAAATAATAAAAGGAGGGAATCGTTTCTCTTGGTTTATTTGTTGTGAAATAGAACTCATATGAATGGATTCAGAAGTAAAAATAAAATGTTTCATCATACAGGACGTATGGTGAGTGCGATCCGTGCGAAGCGAGACGTTATTCGGAGCGGATCGCACTCACCCTGATGAAGGTTCACGAATTGAACCGAAACATTGTCGATCGAAACACCGATAAGACGGTACGTGATATATCCCGTATTTAAAATTCGCTAACGTGTTTACTTTTTCTCAGTTTATTTTGCAGTTGGATTCGTATTTTAAATAATATTGTATTTGCTAAAAATATATAACCAGAAATTGTAATATTACCTGTTATATTTTCAGAAAATAATTGTACTAGTATGTGTAAATGTCCAGAAGGCGCCGATAAAGATTATTTATTCGCAGAAAGTTAATACAATTTTTCACTAGTCTTCTTAATGTATACAATTTAAACTCAATTAACATTCTGCCAGATAATGTTCTGGTGTGCAAATATTACATAAAATAATTCAAATTTACTGTACATTCGATGTAATAAAAAAAATGTTGTTTTGTTCCCTGTACAATATAGAAAATGTCAATATAATAAAATAAATTAGGTCCAGTATGTGAGCCACTTAGAAGCAAAAGTTGTGCTCACCTCCAAAAAACTGAGAGTCCTTAACCGTGCCAAACAGCATTTTACGGCACAACAACGGCTATTGCTGTACAAAGCGCAAGTTTGGCAGCACGAAGAGTACTGTTCCTATCTTTGGAATGGAGCTACAAAGTACCAATTGCTTAGTTTTGACTCCCTTCAGAGAAAAGTCATTAGAATCATCGGCTAACCCAAACTCGCCGACAGGCTGGAACCGCTGAGTCAACGCCGTGACATCGGATCGCTCAGTGTAATCTACCGCCTGTATAATGGGGAATGTTCTGAGGAGCTATTCAATCTGATTTCGTCGTCGAGATTTTACCACCGCACTTCTCGCTTATAAAGCTCATCCACATATCATCGACAATTGGGTATCGCGCACCACACGCTTCACGCGATCTTTGCTACTCCATACTTTCAAGATGTGGAATGAGCTACCATCTGAAGTTTTCTCGTTAGGCTACGACATGCTACGCTGCCAGAAAAATGTTAAGAGGTTTCTACAGGGTAGGGAACGCATCGTCAATACCTCGGGTGTTGCCAGTGTCAATAGGCAAAGGTGACCGCTTACCATCAAGTGGACCGCCTGATTCCCCACAAATAATATAAAAAAGGTACATGTTTACATAAAATTAAAATATTCCGCAATGGTGTAAAAACATTTGGACGCCATTTATTAATTACGGGTTTAAATAAAATCAAAGGTAAATCTTTTAATTCGTCTGGTAATTTATTAAATATTTTTACTGCCATGCAATGAGCAAAGGCCGAGGAAGGCCTAGTAGACCTTCCATCTCGATGCCTTCCAACAAGTGGGATAATACAACCAAACGAAAATCCTGGAAGATAATAGGAAAGACGTTTGCCAATCAGTGGGACGACACAGGTTCAAAAAAATGTCTAAAAGATGTTATAGCTACCACATATAATCAAATAGTGACGCCCCGTTCCAAATCTTGGCTGTAACGCAAACTTTTAAAATTTGGCAAGTGACAACGGCTTCTCTTTATGCCTCTAAAACTATACACGCTAGCTCTGCTACACCAAACAGTTCGTCTCTTGTTAGATATATTTGGCATGAATCTGAAAAAAACAGAATTATAACCAGATGCACTCTATGAGGAGTAATAAAAAGAAAATAATAAATTCTGGGTTTTTAAGTAATTTTATTTTACAAAATTGTCGTATCCTAACTGGTTATTTTTTAAGTTACACCGATTATAATCATAAACTTATTTATTGGAAGAGAAACTTACTAAAACAGGTATTATATGCTAAGGGGGCTTTCAACTACAAGTGCAATCTTAGATTAAACCAAAAAGGGAAGATACGGCACAAGAGTCTGGGCAACTCAAATTAGGTTCATGCACACAATGTTGCTTCAGTCACAATCGGACTGACCTACGCAATACGCGCGCGCACTGACACTTGATTTTTTCTCGCTTGCACTTAACATAGGCTCTTCGCCCTGTCTCGATCACCGGATTGGCACTTCACGAAATAACGTGATGTAGATAACTTACTTTATAAACGTGTGTGTGAGATTATCCATATAGTGCAGCAGGGCCTAGTTTGACTATTAGCAATGTAAGCGTATCTTCCCTTTTTGTTTTAATCTGAGGGTATAATACAAGTTATGGAAATAAAAATGTAATACTCATTTAATTATATAGATTTACAATATACCTATGTATATACACTAAACCGATATAAAACAAAAATAACATAATATCATAAATAAATAAAATGCGGAGATAACGCTGTATACACAATCTCTAATACACAATCCTAAACCAAGCACAGCCTGTACTATAGCTATTAGTTCCTTCCAGGTTACAAAACAATAAATTATGTAATGTATTGGTCACTCAGGCAACAAAATTGTTTGGTTTTTTTATGTTATTTGTGGGGAAACAGACATACGGCCCACCTGATGCTAAGCGGTCACTGTCGCCTATTACCACGGCAACACCCGGGGTATTGTCGATGCGTTCCCTACACTGTAGAAACCTCCTAACGTTTATCTTGGAGCGTGCCATGTCATAGCCTAACGAGAAAACCTCAGATGGTAGCGCTTTCCACATCTTGCAAGTATGTGGTAGAAAAGATCGCGTGAAGCGTGTGGTGCGCGATACCCAATTGACGGTTTACAATGTGATTAAATGAATGAAATTCTTATTATATTTATTGGATACCTTCCTTTTGCGCAGTTGGGTAAAAAGTAGCCTATGTCACCTGGGGATAGTGTAGCTTCCCAACAAAGAAAGATTTTTTTTAAAAGGTCCAGTAGTTTCGGAGTCTCTTCAATACAAACAAACAAACAAACAAATCTTTCCTCTTTATAATATTAGGATAGATAACAAAATGAGATACATATAGATGTATAATGTGCGGTCTTATCGCTAAAACAATAGAAAATCAGACCTTTGGATGGAATATTGAAAATGTGTCTTTAATATTACACTAAATTCAGTAAGCACATCGAACAAATACTGATTTAATTTGTTATAATTTCAAAAGTAAATATAGAGTTAGACCAATACGAGTATAACTCCGGTAAAACTTTGGGATATAGAGGAATGTAATTAACTTCCTATGTAACAAGAAAACCGATTCAATAAACCGGATGTACCTACCATAGGGTAAGTAAAATACCCATTCAGACAAATAGTCGCTGTTGTACACAGCTAGAATTCGGGTGTTTGTGGACCCCGTTGACCCTTTTCACACCTACATCAAAATTAGTCCTAAGAGTGGAATAGTTAAGCCTCCTCAAATAAGATTAATCTATTGTTTAGAATCTATCTATCTCAAATGTTTAGAAATAGATAGATAGTTTTTTAAAATTAGCTTGTATGTTTGCGAATTTTGTGTTATATTATGCTTTAACTTTTCAACTAAAAATCCTACTTCTGCTTGTATACCGATGATAACTTAAATACCATGAAAGAACCTACTTCTGCTTGTATACCGATGATAACTTAAATACCATCAAAGAACCTACTTCTGCTTGTATACCGATGATAACTTAAATACCATCAAAGAACCTACTTCTGCTTGTATACCGATGATATCTTAAATACCATTAAAGAACTTACTTCTGCTTGTATACCGAAGATAACTTACATACCATCAAAGAACCTACTTCTGCTTGTATACCGATATTAACTAAAATACCATTAAGGAACCTACTTCTGCTTGTATACCGATGATAACTTAAATACTATCAAAGAACCTACTTCTGCTTGTATACCGATATTAACTAAAATACCATTAAAGAACCTACTTCTGCTTGTATACCTATAATAACTTAAATTCCACCTAAGAACCTACTTCTGCTTGTATACCGATGATAACTTAAATACCATCAAAGAACCTACTTCTGCTTGTATACCGATATTAACTAAAATACCATTAAAGAACCTACTTCTGCTTGTATACCTATAATAACTTAAATTCCACCTAAGAACCTACTTCTGCTTGTATACCGATGATAACTTAAATACCATCAAAGAACCTACTTCTGCTTGTATACCGATATTAACTAAAATACCATTAAAGAACCTACTTCTGCTTGTATACCTATAATAACTTAAATTCCACCTAAGAACCTACTTCTGCTTGTATACCGATGATAACTTAAATACCATCAAAGAACCTACTTCTGCTTGTATACCGATATTAACTAAAATACCATTAAAAAACCTACTTCTGCTTGTATACCGAAGATAACTTACATACCATCAAAGAACCTACTTCTGCTTGTATACCGATATTAACTAAAATACCATTAAGGAACCTACTTCTGCTTGTATACCGATGATAACTTAAATACCATCAAAGAACCTACTTCTGCTTGTATACCGATATTAACTAAAATACCATTAAAGAACCTACTTCTGCTTGTATACCGATGATAATTTAAATACCATCAAAGAACCTACTTCTGCTTGTATACCGATATTAACTAAAATACCATTAAAAAACCTACTTCTGCTTGTATACCGAAGATAACTTACATACCATCAAAGAACCTACTTCTGCTTGTATACCGATATTAACTAAAATACCATTAAGGAACCTACTTCTGCTTGTATACCGATGATAACTTAAATACCATCAAAGAACCTACTTCTGCTTGTATACCGATATTAACTAAAATACCATTAAAAAACCTACTTCTGCTTGTATACCGAAGATAACTTACATACCATCAAAGAACCTACTTCTGCTTGTATACCGATATTAACTAAAATACCATTAAGGAACCTACTTCTGCTTGTATACCGATGATAACTTAAATACCATCAAAGAACCTACTTCTGCTTGTATACCGCTATTAACTAAAATACCATTAAAGAACCTACTTCTGCTTGTATACCGATGATAACTTAAATACCATCAAAGAACCTACTTCTGCTTGTATACCGATATTAACTAAAATACCATTAAAAAACCTACTTCTGCTTGTATACCGATGATAACTTAAATACCATCAAAGAACCTACTTCTGCTTGTATACCGACATTAACTAAAATACCATTAAAGAACCTACTTCTGCTTGTATACCGATGATAACTTAAATACCATCAAAGAACCTACTTCTGCTTGTATACCGATATTAACTAAAATACCATTAAAGAACCTACTTCTGCTTGTATACCGATAATAACTTAAATACCATCAAAGAATGACAAATCACCAGATAAATGTTTTGATCAATTATACACGCACTGCAATACGCACTGAAAATCAAATAATATAACTACATAACTGTTTATAATAAAAAAATCTTAAGTCCATATATTTTGGGACTGGGTGGGTCACGTCAGTCGTATGGTTACAGACAAATGGGCAACAATCGCCAGCCGAAGCCGAGGCAGACCGAGGAACGTGATGAACTCGATGCATTTCCAAGATGACTGGTGTGACGTGGCGAGTGATCGTGAGATATGGAAGAATATGGGGGAGACCTTTGCCCAGCAGTGAGAAAATATAGATTAAGAAAAAATAAAATAAAGACGATATTTTACATGTCTACAAGTTTACAACAAATAGTTTAAATCCCTTAAAAATATACAATAACAAGCCCCAAACTGGGCGATAATCGCGCTAATTTTGAACGATTATACCAATGTAAACTAAAATAAAAACATTACGTTATGCACACTTCGTATCGCGCTGACACGCATGACATCAGTCAAACCAATGTGAAATCCAAACCTCTACTTTCGATCGTTAAACACGTTCAAAATTAATGTGATTGCCCCCTGATAACGTTCTTACTTTATTAGTCAACTAGCTGACCAATCCGCAGCTTTGCACGCGTAGTTTTTCAATTAAAACATTACCCTCCTGCTGCGCAGTTTGGTAAAAAGTAGCCTATGTCACCCGGGGATAGTGTAGCTTCCCAACAGTAAAAGACTTTTTTCAAATCGGTACAGTAGTATCGGAGCCTATTCAATACAAACAAACAAATCTTTTCTCTTTATAATATTAGTATAGATTACAAGTTATGCTAAAATCTGAATGCAATTTCTTTTTACGTGAAAAACCCACAAAGACTTGAATCACTCTATATGGCGAGTTCGTCATACTCCAGGAATTGACTTAACAAGCCTTCGAAAACCGGACTCTTTATGTTCCACACAATACACCCATGCAATGTACGAATACCAACTAGAATTAAAACAGAGCAATCAGCGTCATAGCGGTTTATTTCTGTGTAGCGGTTTGAAAGCTGATTTTGTTTGGCTTTCCGAAACGTTACATTTTACTGTTCGCTTGTGGATTTTTTCACGGTCAGGGTTCTTTGGTAGCTGGTGGTTTTTTTTTTATCTTACTTTTATGGCAAACGAGCATGCAGTCCACCAGATGTTAAGTGGCTACTGCAGCCAATGGATATCCACATAGAATTCAAAACAAGCATTATGTTGTCTTTATCTCTATTTGGATACGTTTCCATACTATAGGACTAAGCTGTTATGCCTATGTGCCAGTAATTACAGGAACATACCATTACCATCTAACCGGAACACAGCAGCACAATTACTGCTATTTGGCGGCAGATTAAGGTAAGGCGGTGGTGCCCACTTCCTTCCAACTTCTTGGGGATATACGAGGGCTGCTATTAATGTATCCGGAATAAAATAAAATAACTATCATTGACTGTTAAATATGGTTTTATTGTTTTTCAAAATATTCGCCATGATGATCAATGCACTTTTGCATTCGGTGAAACCAGTTTTCATAGCACTTTTTCCAATCGGAAGACGGTATCTCCAAAACATGATTTTTGAATGCCTCAACGGCTTCTTCTCGGGTTGAAAATCGTTGACCACGTAATTTATTGTTCACGGTTGGGAATAAAAAAAAGTCGTTGGGTGCCAAATCAGGGCTATATGGCGGATGACCCGTTAATTCCACCGTTTCACCCTCCAATTATCGGGTCGTTTCACCCGAAGTGTGACAGCTTGCATTGTCGTGATGGAGAATGATTCTGCGTTGTGGATTATTCTTCCTGATTTCTGCAAAGACTTCTGGCAAACAAATGGTCGTGTACCACTCTGAATTAACAGATTTACAATTTTCTAGGGGTACAGTAGCCACGTGTCCATACTATACCAAAAAAACAGGCGACCATTTGCTTCAAAGTGCTTTTCGCACGAGCAACTTTTGTTGGGTTCGGCTCATGTTGGAAGACCCAAACTGTTGACTGTTGCTTAGTTTCGGGGTCATATGCATAAATCCAGGATTCATCACCTGTGTAGATATTATATACAGCTTTTGATGCACCACGATTGTATTTTTTTATCATTTTTTTGCACCAATCGACACGAGCCTGTTTTTGATCTATTGTCAAGTTGTGCGGTATCCAACGCGAACAAACTTTTTTTGCAGCCAAGTGTTCGTGTAATATCTTATGTATACTCGTCATACTAATGCCCAAGATCGCCTCTATCTTTCGATATGTCACATGACGATCTTGCATTATTAGTTTACGCACTGCGTCGATATTTCGTGGCACAACAACTGATTTAGGCCGACCATCTTTAATTTCGTCCGTGAGCATACGACGACCACGATTAAACTCACTAAACCAGTGATACACAGTAGTCTTCAATGGTGCTTTATCCCCAAAAGTCGAACTGAGTTGATCGATACACTGCTGTTGAGTTAGACCACGTCGAAAATCATAAAAAATCATCGCACGAAAATTTTCTCGAGATAAATCCATTGTGATAATGACACGCAATTTTTGAAATCGCGCCACACAATGAAAACAATTGACAGACGGACGAAATAACCTGCATTCTACAGCCAAAGAGTTCCATTTTTTAAACGTGATAATTTCTTTTTAAATATTATTTATGCAGTGGCCAGTTTCGGATTCTTAAATAGCAGCCTATGTATATCCCAATTCTTGTGGAATTTACTTTAGTTGAATAAAAAAACCGAGTCGGACTCGCGCACGAAGGGTTCCGTACGTATCTATAAAAACGGCAAAAAATCACGTTTGTTGTATATTCTATTATTAAATATTTATTTTATTCTGTTTTTAATTTTATTGTTATAGCGGCAGCAGAAATACATCATCTGTAAAAATTTCAACTAACTATCACGGTTCATGAGATACAGCCTGGTGACAGACGGACAATCAGACAGACAGACGGACAGACAGACAGCGGAGTCTTAGTAATAGGGTCCCGTTTTACCCTTTGGGTACGGAACCCTAAAAATCAGCCTTTGTTTCTACTACTACTTATAATACCCATAATATTTATAGCTAACCCGCCCGCGGCTTTGCATGCGTAGTATTTCAATAAAAACATTATCCTCCTTTTGAGCACTCAGGTAAAAAGTGGCTTCCTTAGTAGTTCTTCCTCAGGATATAATCTATTCTATCTCGTTGCCAAATTTCATTACGATCCGTTCAGCCGTTTAGATACGAGTATGAAAAGGTAACAAACAAACAAACAGTTACTTTCGCAGTTACTATGTATGTACTATACATATAAACCATCTTCTTGAATCACTCTATATATTGCTGAAGACTGCATTAAAAAACGAATAGTCGTTTAAAATATCTAATCGAACAGAAAGCGGAAGCGACTTTATTTTATACAATATAAAGGTTATCGAACATTAATGTTCTTATTTGAACCATAAGCTGTTATTTCAAAGTAAAAAAAATCGCTGTATGGAATTATAAATGCCATATAGTAGTCGCCTCTTTAGCATAGGCCTCCCCCACTTCCTTCCACACTTTTCTAGTTATAGCCTTGACATCCAGTTCAACCTAGCTTTCTCTATGAAGGTATAAAGGCAAATTTTATTTATTTTATTATATTTAAAAAACGTTTAAAAGGTTTCGATCTAATACTTATGCATGGTGTTGCTGCTTTTATTATATCGTGATTCTCTTACGAGAATTGGGATTAGTACTGATTTTACGCGTTAAGCGAGAATACTCTATGGGCCTTGTAACCAAATACTGATTTAATCTTACTGTAGTTATGTAGAATACCACTCAAACATATCTGTAGATAGTTATTGATTAAAACGGGTATTTATCGCGTATATACCTTTTTTATTTGTTAAAAAACAGTCCACGACTGTAGCAACACAGCTGAAACGTCGGGATAACAAATAAAAAAGGTACATACGCGATAAATATGTACAATAAGCTTCCGTTAGAAATAAGATGACTTCCTTTGGAAGGGTTTTAACTAAAACTAAACTCGAGGAAGTGGGCACCACCGCCTTACCTTTATCTGCCGCCAAATAGCAGTACTTGTACTGTGTTCCGGTTAGATGGTAATGGTATGTTCCTGTAATTACTGGCACATAGGCATAACGGCTAAGTCCTATAGTATGACAACGTATCCACATAGAGATCAAGACAATATAATAGCTTGTTTTGGAATTCTATGTGGATATCCATGGGCTGCAGTAGCCACTTAACATCTGGTGGACTGCATGCTCGTTTGCCATACAAGTAGTATAAAAAAGAATAAAAAAAATTGTAGTATCTGCTGTTGCTTCTTAGTTTAGTTAGCTTAGACACTGCTTAGTTGTAATTATTTTGTATTGATTTTTATTAATTCTATAGTTACTTACTTAACTGACATAATTTATAATATATATTTTTGAGATACCAATATTATGAAATGTAAAGAAATGGGGATTAAATGAATACTGAATACAAAAATACCCGTTTTAATCAATAATTATGTACGTGATCGCGAAAGTTTTAAAAATACTATATCTGTAGATTATGCAAACATTTGTTATACGTATGTTAAAAATATTAATTATAAATGATACAGTTTAAAGCTCAAATCAAGTAAATATAACTATTTGTACTAAAAAGGGGATATTTATTATGATTTGTGAGTTTTTGTGTAACCCGATAATTCGACGCAGTTGCATGCGCTATGGTCACGGGTAAACTGGTATTTGCGAGTGGGTGGTTATTGGCAGATATAACGATCTACCCTCTTTCTCAGTCATTTGATAGGAAGTATGGATATATAGGGTGTTTGATAATATACCCAGAAAAATGAATGGGGTTATTTTCATGAGCATAATAAATAAATTTGTGCAATGTTTACCATAGATATTTACCATGTTTTATTTTGGCATGTAAAAACAAACACTTTATTAAACTTATGTTGTGCTATTGCATAATGCTTACCATCTAACCACAGATACTGTATTGATGACGTCTCGAGATATCTCTTTTTGTCTCTTTCTAACCCAAAACCCGCAGCCATTTCCGAAAGAGATATCAAATCAGCCTTTATTTTTGGGTGTCGATTGTAAGAGTATGCAGCAAGGTTTATATCGAATTAATCACCTAAACTTGTCGATTTTCTTTAAAATTTGATAATTTAACTAATGGTATTTTTTCGAGAAGTTTTTTTGTGTTTTGAAAAACCGTCACTTAAATATCGTCAGTATATTACCAAACAACCTGTAGTCATAGGAGGCTGTAAAATGAGAATGCTTATTAGTCAGAAGAATAGTATTATGGTGTGATTAGATCTTTGACTAAAATATTTTGACGTTGAAGTATCAAGCGGATTCTTTCAAATACATTTTAAGAAATTAAGGATAATTCCATAGGAGATAATCACAGTAATATTGCTTTTAAAATATTAAACTGAGCATGTGAATATGAAAATTGAGCTCATATGCCAGAACTACTTACAGACTGAACAAATATTTTCTTATTTCGCAGGTAAAGTGTTTTGGCGGATCTCCAAAACCATCGGACTTTAATAAGTGAGTAAACTTATTTTCACAGTTACTGGGTTCAACTTTGGTTTTATGGAACATCGCCTATCCTTAAGGCGTTATCACACTGGCGTGTTCCCAGTAAAGGGATCAGACAACGCACTTACTGCGTGTGCGTCGTAACCTCACTGCATGTGCGTAACGAGCTTAACCTGCACGCAGCAATGTTCTTACAATACGTCTGACTGAAGTGGAGCAGGACGCCGACCACAATCTTTTAGAACACCATCATGTTTCAGAAGCGTTTTGTTTCAAGCTTCTAGCAACATTACTTTTGTTTTATAGGTATAATAATACCTGTGATAATACTTTGTGGGAAAAAAAATCATGATTTTTTAGTCTCTAAAGACGTTTTGAGATATCGTGTCGAAGATAATACACTGCTTCGAAATTTTTTAGGCACTCATTCTCTTTTAAGAAACCGGCCAAGTGCAAGTCGGACTCGCGCGCGAATGGTTCCGTACCATTGTTTATAAAAACTTGCAAAAAAGAAATCACGTTTGGCGTAAGGGAGTCTCCCTTAAATATTTGTTTTATTTTAATATAATTATTTATTTTTAAAGTGAATCAATCGCGGTCTGGGTAGCGTTCCTGATACCACTTCAGCGCATTAGTTGAGCTTCGTCGGTTAAGGAAGTATGCTTCAATTAAGTCTACTTTTTGCGTATTTGACAATGTCATGATAGGACAAATATGATGAAGCAATGACTGATATAAAAGTCCTGATATAAAAGAAATTTTGTTTGTCTTGTTGTATGAGAATACTTTTTATCAAATTTGACTAATTTTCGACTGTTCAGATTTTTTTCATCCAATACAATAAAATGATCCTTACAAAGGACTGCATCGATCCGCATCAAAAAAAAAATTTAACAAATTGATTCATTTTAAGGCGCTACACACACTTGACCAAAAAAATTTTAATGCCAAAATGTATTTCTTCGAAAACAAGCTGATGTTTTAAAATAAACTGCACCTGTATCTCCTCTGGTTATGGGTGCTGCCGTACTGTTACAGTTAAAAAAAACACCCTGTATAACTAAATACTCTGTGAATATTTCAAGCGTCGACCTAAAGCCGCTATCAATATCGAGCAAAAACGAGCCAAACAAAACACGTTTGTTTTATGGGATGCCCCCTTTAAATATTTATTTTATTCTGTTTTTACTATTTGTTGTCAGCGGGCACAGAAATACATCATCTGTGAAATTTTCAACAGTCTAACTATCACGGTTCATGAGATACAGCCTGGTGACAGACGGGCAGACAGACAGCGGAGTCTTAGTAATCGGATCTCGTTTTACCGTTTGGGTACGAAACTTTAAAAAATACTTCCAATTTCTTAACCAGTTCACTATAGATAAATAGCAGTAAAATGTATATAATCAACAATGTGTACAACAAGAAACAGTAAATAACGGCAGCGGAACAGCTTAGCCCATTGTAAATGCCACTGAGATAAATTAATGAAGCAGCCAAATTGTGTGGACGTCGCTTCGCAGTTGCCCCCATATTTCCCAACTATGGTCTCAGTAATGCAGCCTAGGGATGTACTTGATATAATGTGAAGAGACACTGTTTAGGACTTCGAATATATCTAATCTGTAAACATAAAAATAACGAAGAAAAAATCAATCAAATACGAAAGTAAGTTTCTGATAGATACGAGTGTACGTAGTATATTATTTCTCTGTCAACACTCAGTTCAAATAATTGACTTACATCAAATTACTTACTATTGTAACAGCCTTGTCTTTTTAAAGTTGATTGATAATAATATGACAGCTTCTCATTGGTTTTATTTTAATAATATATATCATAATATATAAACACTTTCCTTAACATTTTTGTTATATTTGAGTAAATAGAACACAAAAAAACGAGTGTGCTTTAGACCACACAATTGAAGTAAAACTCTATTATGGAATAGCTGAACTTTTTCGTAAATCGAAGCTGGTAGATTCAAAATACTAAACGTCGTATAAACTTTTTTTATTTATAACAAAATTAACTCTATTATACATTATGAAGGAGTGTTTTGTTTTTGCAGTTTGTATAATTTAGGCTAATTTGTGATAGGAGATATGCGACAAATCAACTGGCTATAAAAGAAAGAGAGAAAGAAAGTGTGTACTCGCATCTCTCTTTCTTGCCCCTACAGTAATATATGAAACGTAACTCTCTCTCTTTCTATCTTCACTAACTTATATCTCCCTCTCAACTTCTGTTCGCATTTTTCGTACCGCATTCATCTTTAGCTTACTCCCCAAGTCAAGCGTGCTCCCCAAGTCAAGAAGTTTTACTTCAAATACCAAAATACAGTGACAAAGGATAAAACAATGTAAAGATTTAACAAATTTTTTGACAAGCGGTCGTATTGCATAAAATAATCCCTTACATACAAACTTCGGATAGCCGGAAAATAAAAGCATGACGGCAGTGTTAAATCATCACACTAATAATATTAGTGTGATGATTTAACACTGCCGTCATCACTATCAATGCGAAAGTTTGGATGTTTGTTTGTTTGTTACTCAATCACACCGTAACGGCTGAACCTATATCGATGAAATTTGGTATATACGTAGCTTATAACCGGGATTACCACATAGACTACCATTTATACCATAAAATGCATAATCAGTTCCCATGGGATAAAAATGCAGTGTCAAGTTAAGTTGCAACAGCGAGTTTAGCTTTATTTCTAGGTTACCTACAATTAGTACTGTAACGCGTACGAAATCGCGGGCAATAGCTAGTATGAGTATAATATGGACGATGTATTCAACCATTTATGTGACTAAACAGTTTACTTTATAGATTACTCTGAATTATTCGAAACTCCAGCACTTTCGGCGTCCGAATTTATGTCCCAAATCTAGTGCAAAGTGCAGAACGCTTGAATGTAGCCACTAAGGTATCTAGTTCAAACTAATTTCTCTGAGTAACCTTGTTTGTCTAACCTTTAGCGTATTTTAACATAACCATATAATATCCAGTAGTGAGTTTGCTATGATATATAAATGTCTTTTCATAGGCGCTTTGATGTGTAAATTGAATTTTGTTTTAATCAATGTATTCCACAATCATATTGCATGTGAATGAATAGGTACTAACCTAATCATATTCATATTCATTTGTTCTGCTTACATGTATATATACATTTTTTAGCTTAGATAGTAGGTAGCTTAGGAGTAAGTACATATACCCTGTAAGGGCACTGCAAGTTGAGTTTGCGCCTTTTAACAAAGTACAACAATTTAACATAGAGCTAAACATGTCAAATTAATTTAATTAAATTACAATGCTAATTAAATTACCTGGCATGCGGCATATGTCAAATATTACAGTAGAATAACAAAGGTATGTCAAGCTATCGGGTATTAATAATAATGTCAAGTGGAAAAATAATAATAGTCTTAATGTCAGGTAATTTCAAGGTATAAACTATATCTAAACATGCTTACAAACTACCTAGGTACACCCTATTAATACTCGCTAGGGTTGTCACTTTGTTTATTGATTATGTTGTCCGATAAGTATTCGTCAGCTGAATAGTATGATGTTTTTATTAAAAACTAGCTGACCCGCCGAACTTCGTACCGCCCTGACATGCATATAACACGGGCTGCCAATGCCGCCCCGGTATTGTCAATCGCCCCGGTATCATCATAATTTCATGTTGCGTGAATTTTACCAAAATTTTAATAGTTATTCTGCTGTTCGGGGTGCAGACAAATCCAACAAAATATAGATCATTGTTTTTTTTTATTTAATTCCGAGCATTTTCATATTTATTCACCTTTTAAACCTTCTCTGGACTCCCACAAGTAATCAAATAACAAAATTAGCCAAATCGGTCCCGCCGTTCTCGAGTTTTAGCGAGACTAACGAACAGCAATTCATTTATATATATATATATAGATTATTTAAAATATTTTATGTACTTCCTAGTTTTTTAGATAGTCAGGCAATTTGCTATACGTATATTTTAATCATTCGGAAGTTTGGGCTTCTGCCTACGGATCTATACATATCTATCTATACCTATAATAAAATTGAGGAGTTGTGATTATAAAAAAATGCCAAAATTTAAACGAAAACTACTAATTATACTATGCTTGATGTTGTACGAAGGGCTTTGGAATATGTGTCCAAAACCGGTCGTTTATCCGTCTGATAGTTTGTCTCAAATATGCTCCGAAACGGCTAAACAGATTACAATGACAATTTTAGTGATTAAAACTGGAGTTTTAGCATAATTTTTCGTGTATGTTTCATTTTGATATCTTGCAGCGTTCAGAAGATATGAAAATAAATATTTAACAAACCACGCATGCGAAGCCGCGGGCGGGTAAGCTAGTTTTACCTATGTATACACATAAGGCTTATAAATAGATGCCATTATCATCATTATATAAGTCTTATAACGTCCATTGCAGAGATAAGCCGCGACCAATTTTTAACCGATCGAAGCGAGATCTCTAAATCAACTTGGGTAAATCGACGTTGTATGTATGTATGTTTGTTTGTCCAAGGATAACTTTCGAAGCGTTAATCCGATCATCGTGAAATTTGTTATATAGGTAAATAGTGATGACACAATTTTTGTGTGACTAAATAAGCTAAAAATGTTGTTTAGGGTTCAAGTGGGGTATAAAAAATGATAAGGAGACTATTGATGATATGATAGGAGATATGATAGGTCTTTATAAATATATTTAGACTCTTATTATATTTTTAATAAAGTCTTTATAGTTTTTGAAATATTAGCCATAATAAAAACTGAACTTTGACAAAATTAACAGGGTATACCAGTGCTGTAATTTTGTATGGGTGTAGCATAAGTGACACAAATATAGGAATAAGTCTGAAATCCAGAATAACTGCAATTTGGCCCCCAAAAGAGTGTTACCAATTAACATGAACTCCCGTTACCTGTAATTTGAATGATATTGTAGGACAAGTAAATTGGTTTGTTAATTCGTGACACTATTTTGATAGTCAAAGATTAGGTACAAAAAATTTTTTTTTGTTTTAATCGAAGACTCGCGAGTTCTCAGTTCGGGGCGAACCACTAGTGTCTGCACCCAGCGGCTAGGTCATCTTTCCATCTTAGTAGAGTCTGTTCATCATTCACTGTGCTTTTTATTGCGTGGTCTCCACTCGAGAGCCTTTCTGCCGCTTTAATCGTCCGTTTCCAAATTATTTATCACGCCCACCCCCACTGTCAAATAAAAAAAGTGGCACTCCGGGAGTGGCGACAGCAGTGAACACTTGAACAATTACGTGTAAATTTTTGAATCGTCAGATAATATTTTTTGAATCGTCAGGAACGGTGTCGGTAACGGTAACAATGTCGCAAATTCAATGGTTTTTTCCCTTCACAAAAAATGCCCAACGCACCTAAAGAAGTTTTCACTTCAAAAACTTTCGACAGTTTTATATTAAGTTCAAATCATCGCGCCACCGCTTCTTAGGCCTTCCACGGTGTCGCTTTTCATCCAGTTACGACCTTAGCCCACTTATTTGTTTGCATGCGCGATGATTTGGATGCTTTTTATGGGGACTGGCGGGATTTAGTACTAGATCGAGAAAAGTGGAGAGATGAGAGGGAGGTCTTTGCCCAACAGTCGGACAGCATAGGCTAGATAAAATATAATATTAAGTTCCTTGTAAATTACAAATTAGAATTTATTTAGCAACGGTTTATTGAAAAAAACACATGTTATTTTAACCATAGCAACATCATATAGAAATGGTTAGTGTTGTGTATAGATTGCCGAGGGTTAGGGTCTACGTAGTCCCGTATTTGCGAACGAGAAAATAAAAAACACCAGTCTTGATCAAATAGGTAGCGAGGCGGCGAGGCAGATTTTCTTCCTATTCTTCTTTCTTCCTGTTGCTTCCTTTTCCGATGTTGCCCGAGCACTGAATTGCTGACGGCCAATAGGCGCCGTTTTTTATACTATTCCTCGCAATTTTCTAGAACATTCACTGCCTCACCCCCTCTAGCCTTTATTTATTACTTTTTCATACTTTACATACTGTTTGTTATATATTACTATATTTATCTTATAGACTATGATTATTACTTATGAATAATACATGCGTCTTCACCCGGCTCCGCTCGGTTTAGAAATGGCGGCGCGTTTTCGGTGCGGCGCTATAAATACTACCCTGTCCCCCGCTTCACTACTATATATACTCGCCCTAAGTGGCGGCCGCGCGTTATTTCCAATTCGAGCGTCGGAACGGGCGTATGCGCACTCATTTCTACTCATATTACATAAAAATGTGTTACCTCCTACCTACATTTACCCATTTTATAGTAAAACAACAAATATACGTAACTTTATTTGCATCATAACTGAAGAATATTATTCTTATCTAATTATTCCTATTATTACTATCTATTTACAAACAAGATTATTCGTAAAGTACATTGATTAATATGTAAACGAGATAAAATAATACAATTTTCATACTATGTTCATGGGTCGCGACGGTCACTACTTGCACCCCTCTCGCCGCAGGTAATCCTTATGATGCTGTCGTGCACATTTCTCCCGCCGTCGCAGCACGCGACTCCACTGGTAGCACGACGATCTTCTTGCATGGTCGGCGCAGGACGTGCCCGTTGCTCGTAGTGATGTCCACGACTCGTATCTCGTTGTCTTCTCCAGGGTAGGTTCTGGTCACTCTTCCTCTTGGCCAGACGTTCCTCGGCAGGTTTGGGTCGCAGATGATCACCAGGTCACCGACCTTCGGGGCGGTCCCGGTGGCTCTGGGCTCCCGCCGGTGTTGGAGCAAAGGGAGATACTCCTTCACCCATCTCTTCCAAAATTCGTCGGCCAGAAGTTGTGCGCGCTTCCAGAGTTGTCGTGCGGATTGATCCTCTTGAGTGAAGCTGCCCGGTGTTGGCACGTGACTGTTTGGCCCCAGCAGGATGTGGTTCGGGGTCAAGGCCTCGGGTTCTTCTGGCGTCACAGCGACATGCGTGAGCGGCCGCGAATTAATTATGTTCTCGACTTCCACGAGGAGTGTGTGCAGGACCTCGTCGCTTGGGTGCTTCTCATGCAGGATGACGCGTAGGGCTTCTTTGACGCTACGCACGAGTCGTTCCCAGGCGCCGCCCATGAAGGGGGAGGCGGGGGGAATGTAACGCCAGTTGATGCGGCGTGCGTTGGCCTCTTCTCGCGTTGCTTCCCAAGCTTCTTGCTGGGCTTCTCTCAATTCCTTATCTGCTGCCTTGAAGCACGTCGCGTTGTCTGACCACAGTTCAGTCGGTTGTCCTCTCCTCGCGATGAATCTTCTTAGCGCGGCGATGGCAGAATCCGCACTTAATGATGTCACTACTTCTAGGTGGACGGCCCTTGTCGTGAGGCAAGTGAAGAGGGCGACCCACCTCTTCTCACGGTGTCTTCCCACGGTGACTTCCAGCGGTCCGAAGTAGTCCAGTCCTGTGTAGGAGAAGGGACGCGCGTGATGGGTGAGACGTGCTGGAGGTAGGTTTCCCGTCGAAGGGATCGCGGGCTTCGCTTTTCTCATTTGGCACTGTGGACATCTTCTTATTACGCTCCTCACTGTGGGTCGTATTCTTGTCACCAAGAACCGTTGTCTTATTTCATTCACTGTGGTTTCTACCCCCCCGTGGAGCATCTTCTCGTGTACATGTTGGATGTACATTCTTGTATACTTGTGCTGTCCGTCCAACAGGGCAGGGTTGGCTGTTTCCTCCTGTATACCTGGCGTCGCGGCGATTCTTCCTCGTAGGCGTAGTAATCCATCTTCACCTATGTACACACTCAGAGTGGCAAGGCGGTCCTTTGACGAGGGCGTGTCGCCGTGCATTATTCGCGTCTTTTCATCGGCGTAGCTGTCATCCTGTACTTTCCTTATCCACATCTTCTCCGCTCGTAACAGGTAGCTCGCGTCCAGGCACACTAGTTTTCTTTTTTCTGTTTTCTTGGTTGATGCCGTTCCTTTATTCTTGTCGGTCTTTTTCTTACCGCGGCTCCATGCGGCATCTTTTTCTGCATTCTTTTTAGTCTTTTTGTGTCTTGTTGCAGCTGCCCTGTGTTTCTTGATCCTACACAGATCTATGAATTGTAGCACTCTTCCTGTGGCGCGTATAAGTATCGGCCACTTAGCTATGTTGTCTATGTTCGGCAAGTGTTCGTGCGTCTTTATGTCTTGCGACGCGTGGCATCTTTCTTCCCCAGTTTCTGTGTTGGTGACCTTTACTTCTGTTGGCCAGTCTTCTTCTCGCCGTCTTAGGAACCTGAAACCATCGGTGCTGCGCTGTGAAGTTGCTCGGCGTTTCTCTCGTGGCGTCGTCTGCAACGTTTTCTTTGGTGGGGACCCAACGCCACTCGTTCACTTTGGTGAGGTCTTCAATCTCAGCCAGGCGATGTGCGACGAACGTCTTGTAGGCACGCGGTTCCGCTCTTATCCACGCGAGGACAGTGCGTGAGTCGCTCCAATTAGTCTTCCTTTCGAACTCCAGGTCGTGTTCTTCGGCCACAGTCTTCGCTAGTCGCGCGCCTATCAGGGCCGCTTGCAGCTCAAGTCGTGGTATAGACGTGGGCTTCAGGGGTGCGACGCGACTCTTGGCTGCTACCAATACGACGTTCACTGACCCATCGACGTGTTGCGTACGTATATAGACCGCTGTTGCATATGCTTCTTCACTCGCGTCGACAAACGTGTGTAATTCTCTCGAAGCCACTGATTGCTGCATGTCGTAACATCGCTGAATGTGAAGTTTTTTTATGGCGCGCAGGTTGTTCAGCCACGTTGTCCAGCGCGGTTGCAGCTCTTCAGGGATTGGTTCATCCCAGCCGGTCCCATATCGCCATGTTTCTTGCATCAGTCTCTTGGCAGGTGTTGTCAGGGGTGATACCAGTCCGAGCGGATCGAACAGCGACATTATCACGCTCAGTGCTTCTCTCTTCGTAGGTGGGCGATTGTTGTACAGCACCTCTGGCGGAGTCTTCTTATCGTTCAAGTGGAAACCGATACAATCTTCTTTCACTTCCCACAGCAGTCCGAGGGTTTTCTCGACGTCGGTGCCACCTATGGGTATTGTAGCGGTTTTGCTGTTCGTGTCGAAGCGACGTAATACGGTCTGTCGGTTCGACACCCAACCTCGCAGAACGAAGCCAGCTTGACGATGAATGTGGTCCACTTCTTTCGATACTTCTATTGCTTCTTCTTCACTCGGGAAGCTTGTGATGTAGTCGTCCATGTAGTGATTTTTCTTTATCTCTTTCACTGCTCTGGGGAATGCTTCTGCGAAGTCTTCTGCGTTCCTATTCTTTATATACAACGCTGTGCACGGTGAGGACGTTGCTCCGAAGATCACTGATGTCATCTGGAACTCCTTCGGCTTCGTTTCTCCTCTGCAGTCTCCTCTCCATAGAAACCTCAGCGCGTCTCTGTCTTCTGGTCTGATCTTGATCTGCATGAACATCTCTTGAATGTCGGCAGAGACCGCGAATGGATGCTGCCGGAACCTCATAATGACTCCGGGTAGTGACTGCAGAAGGTCAGGGCCGGAGAGTAGCATGTCATTCAGGCTCCTCCCGCGTGATCTTGCTGCTGCATCATGTACCAGGCGTATCTTCGGTTTTGAAGGATTGCACACTGCAAAATGTGGCAGGTACCATGTTTTCCCTTTAGGTGCAGGTGTGGTGGCTGGAGCCGCGTATCCCGACGTGAGAAGGTTGTTTATCCTTTCTTCGTACTTTGTTTTCAAGTCTGGGTCGCGATCTAGTCTCTTCTCCAGCGTCCGCAATCTTTTGTAGGCGTCTTCATAATTGTTTGGGATCTGGCACTCGTCTTCTTTCCACAGAAGTGCAGTCTCAAAACGGCCATCGGGCATTCTTCTGCTTTTTTCTTGCAGAATCTTCATTGCTCGTTCTTCTGGATCGTTCTTCTGTTTCTTGTGTTCTATTCCAAGCGCTTCCAGGTCGAAGAACCTCTTCATCATATGTTCCATCGAGTCTTCTTTAGCCGCTATGGTGGTATGTCCGCAGAAGGTTACTGGTTTCTGATAAGACGTACGGTATCCGTGTAGCACCCAGCCCAGTCGCGTGTGAGTTGCGACCGGTTGGTCTTGTCTTCCTGTTCTTATGTCGAGTGCCACTAGAAGTTCCCAGTTGTCCTGTCCTATCAGTATCTTGGGTGAGGCGTCCTTGTAGATCAGCTGGTCTTCGATGTCCCGTAGATGAGTGCAGTCTTGAAGATCTCTCCGTTCTATATTCTGCTTGGTGAACATCAGCCGCTGTACTGTGCGTGCATTGCGCATTGTGTATTCTTCTTCGCCGTATCTTCCCCGTATTTTGATGTCGACTCTCTTGCTATTTTCATGCTTCACTGTCTCGTTCAGGCCCTGCACCCACATCTGATCGCGTGGGCCATCCAAGCCCAGTATCTCTGCCAATCCTTCATCAACGAGAGTGATAGTGCTTCCGTCGTCCATCAAGGCGTAGGTGTCCACTCTTGCTTCATTTTTACCGATGAGTGTTACTGGTGCGATCTTCAGGTAGGCTTGACGGCTTCTGATGCAATCGATGTTCTTCACTAGTTCCACTGCTGATGTCACTTCTTGTGTTGCTGGTGGTGATGGTGATGATGTCCTTCTTGACCTCTTATGGTGTAAGAGGTGATGGTGAGCCATCGCGCAGCCGTCTTGTCCGCACTTCTTTGCCCTGCAGGTACCGCGGCGATGCGTGCTTCGTAGGCATTGGAAGCAGATGCGATGTCTCTTAGCCATTTCCCAGCGCTCGTTGACATCTGTGTCTTGAAACTTCTTGCATTCAGGTAAGTGATGACTCTGCTTGCATGCTGGACATTGTTCTTTCTTGGTATCAGTAGCGAAGGTGTGCTCGAATCTTCTTCTTGGATGTTTCTCCTGCGTAGTATTTGTGACGATGTCTTCGGGTTGCGCGTATGCTCCGCACTTGTCAGCCTCTTCATTCAAAAAGCTGGTGAGTTTCTTCAAGTCGGGTACATCTTCTTTGTTCTTCGCGGCATAGTCATACCATTTGCTTCTCATAATCGGCGTAAGCTTCTCGATGGTAATCTTCACTAACTCTGGATTATACAGGTAGTGAATTTTCTTGAGGGCTTCCATAGTAGACACGATGTTAGCCACCTTGTTTGCGAATATACATAGGTCACGTGGATTATCGCTGAGTTTTCCTAGTGCCTTAATCTTCTGCATCTCGTTCATCGCCAGTGCATCCGGTCGTCCAAATCTTCTTTCCAGAGCTTCCATGATAGCTGCTGGATCCGGTTGGCTGATGAGGAGGCTGCTGATTGCTTCCCATGCTACCCCCCTGACGCTTCTTCTTAGTCTTGCTACATTTTCGGTCTTCGAGAATAAAGCTTCAGTTTCGTAGTAGGCGGCGCGGAACGCAAGCCAGCCGTTACATTGTCCATTGAAAACAGGTAACTCCTGTAGGTACTTCGGTGCATCCCTGGTCATCCGTACTGCTTGAGTGAGGGCTGCTGCCAGTGAGGTGACGTCCACGTTCTGTGGCTGACGCGCAGGCCGGGTCTCTTCATGGTCCCCCCGGTGTTCACATTCCTTTTCCTTGTGAACTCCCTGTCCTCGTCCTTTCTGTTCCCCCTCTTCTGGCTTCTTCTCTTCTTCTGGTGGGTCGTTCTTCGTGTGATCCAACCATTCTTGAACTCGACTTGATCGTTCCTCTTCTTCTTCATCTTCTGACGCAGAAGCTGCTTCATCATCGTCGGCGGCGGCGCGCTGTTTTTGTAACCTCAGCTGGGCGAGTGCGAGCGACGCGCGTATTTCTTCTAATTTTAATTCGGCCAATTTTTCTTGCGCTTCTAACTCCGATAATTTTCTTCGATGCGCTTCGGAGCGGTGTGACTTGGCGCGCTTCGACGGCTTCAATGTGTTGGAGTCTTCAGCCCGTTGTGTCGTGACGTTGGTCTCCGTACTTGTTGTTTTCTCTGTTGACGTCGTGTATTCTGTGGCCGTGGTTTCCGTAGTCGCGGTGCCTTCCGACGTTGTCGCAGATTTTTCTTGACGTGCAGAAGCTGGCGGAACTCTCGCGGAGCTCGTAGTACTTCGTGTCGTCATCCCGGTACTTCGCGGAGCGCTAGTAGCGCCCTCTGTGTTGCCGGGTTCTTGATTCGTCGGGCTTGGTCGTTGTTCTGTCAAGTCGGCGACGCTTCCTTTCTTCGATCGCGTAACAGGCATCTTGAATAATTCGTTCGCAAAAATACGTAGATAACCCGCGCTGTTAGTCTTCAAAAATTATCCGGCTTACGAAGGACCATTTGATGTTGTGTATAGATTGCCGAGGGTTAGGGTCTACGTAGTCCCGTATTTGCGAACGAGAAAATAAAAAACACCAGTCTTGATCAAATAGGTAGCGAGGCGGCGAGGCAGATTTTCTTCCTATTCTTCTTTCTTCCTGTTGCTTCCTTTTCCGATGTTGCCCGAGCACTGAATTGCTGACGGCCAATAGGCGCCGTTTTTTATACTATTCCTCGCAATTTTCTAGAACATTCACTGCCTCACCCCCTCTAGCCTTTATTTATTACTTTTTCATACTTTACATACTGTTTGTTATATATTACTATATTTATCTTATAGACTATGATTATTACTTATGAATAATACATGCGTCTTCACCCGGCTCCGCTCGGTTTAGAAATGGCGGCGCGTTTTCGGTGCGGCGCTATAAATACTACCCTGTCCCCCGCTTCACTACTATATATACTCGCCTAAGTGGCGGCCGCGCGTTATTTCCAATTCGAGCGTCGGAACGGGCGTATGCGCACTCATTTCTACTCATATTACATAAAAATGTGTTACCTCCTACCTACATTTACCCATTTTATAGTAAAACAACAAATATACGTAACTTTATTTGCATCATAACTGAAGAATATTATTCTTATCTAATTATTCCTATTATTACTATCTATTTACAAACAAGATTATTCGTAAAGTACATTGATTAATATGTAAACGAGGTAAAATAATACAATTTTCATACTATGTTCATGGGTCGCGACGGTCACTACTTGCACCCCTCTCGCCGCAGGTAATCCTTATGATGCTGTCGTGCACAGTTAGGTAACATAATTTTGGCTACATATCCTGTGCAAATGGTTCCGCCGTTCACTGCAAGTGATCGGAATAGATAAGGCATGTGCTTACCGTAAAAATGTATGGCTACTAAAATTGAGCTGGGCTCACGTTTGGGCTTAGCTACGTTTAATATCTACATATGTGTGGTGTTTGTTTGACGGCACAGGCAATATTCTATGCCTTCATAAGTTACATATATAGGGCTGACAAAGTTTTCCACGCTGAAGTGTAAAAGTTATTACGATATAGTTTTTACAAGGGTTTGCACTTACGTGTAGGCTTGACGAGTCGTGCATTACGTGATGTGGTTAAAATGCCCAAGTTTAAAGTAAAATAGCGTTCTAATAATGGTTTACGATGGTTTAAAAGAAGATAGAGTGGGAAGGGGAAAAATAGTAGTTATTCTACCAGCATGCCAGGAGCCAGGAAGAGAAAGACAGGGTTGTTGAAAAGAGTAAGACTGTTTTTACTTGCATCCGCGATTTTTATAAGACTAGAGTTTATGTAGTGATTGAAGCTGACCATAGACAGACAGACATCATTCAGCGACTACTAGATGTGAGCTTATCTAAGAATAAGAATAGTATGAACGAATGATTGAATGAAATACTCTTTAATGCACACCGAACAAAAATACAGTAACAATGGAAATAAACATAGAATAAAGGTACAATGGGTGCTCTTATTGCTAAAAGCAATCTCTTCCAGACAACCTTTGGATGAACAGGATAAACAGAAATCAAAAGACGGCGGTGTAAGTCATACATAAACAGAACCCACAAAATAAAATAAACCTATTGATTATACTAATAAACATATACTTAAATACATAGAAATCTATGTATATAAAAGAAAGTCATGTTAGTTACACTATTTATAACTCAAGAACGGCTGAACCGATTTGGTTGAAAATTGGTGAGGAGGTAGCTTAGAATCAGGAGACGGACATAGGATACTTTTTACTCGACTGCGCAGAGGGAGGGTAATATTTTTATGTACAAACCACGCATGCAAAACCACAATAGACCACCACCAACCAACAATAGAGTGATTCAAGAGGAAGGTTTATATGCATAAAACATACATAGTAACTGCGAAAGTAACTGTTTGTTTGTTAGTTTGTTTGTTACCTTTTCATAACTAAAAGGCTGAACGGATCGTAATGAAATTTGGCAAGGAGATAAATTATATCTTGGGGAAGGACATAGGCTACTTTATACCCGAGTGCACAAAAGTAGGGCAATGTTTTTGTTAAAATACCATGCATACGAAGCCGCGGACGGGTCAGCTAGTTATATAAATAATCTAGCAGTTACGTGACAACGAAAGGAAATGGTTGTATACCTTGACTTTGAAAATAGGAAGAGATTGAGACGACCTTATGCACAAAGGTAAGGCGTTCCACAGTCGCACAGCTTGTACTGTGAAGAAGTTTCCATAAAATTGTGAACTATGGCCGGGACTTCGAAGCTGTAGAGCTTCGGAAAAACGAAGGTTTCGAGAGTGCGCCTGATACAGAAACTCGAAACGCTCTTTTAGATAAGAAGGTGAAGTGGGATTAAAGATAATGTTAAAAAGAAGTGATAGAGTGCATTCCTGCGAAGACGGATACGGAGCCACTTGAGTTTTACGCGGAATTCTGAGACATGTATAAAATAATACCCGACAGTTACGTTTAATGTTCACATACTTCCGGAACCAGTCGCCTTACAATTGACTCAAGTTGTTCAGGAATACGTATACCTCGGCCAGATAGTGCTAGTAGGTAGACGCAACTTTGTAAATAAATCTACAAGAGGATTCAGTTCGGTCTGGAAAACTAGGTTGAGTCTGTTCGTCGTCTATACCACAATGCTTGAAACCTAATGTTTTCAATCAGTGCGTCCTACCAGTAATCACCTAAGTTGCTGAGACGTGGACACTCACGGTAGGACTAGTTCACAAGTTAAAGATTACGCAGCGAGCTATGGAACGGGTTATTCTAGCAGTTTATCTAAAGAATAAAATCCACAACGATATTATTTGACTCAGAACCAAGATCACTGACAATCAATAACCGTTGTGGTAAACGAGCTCTTAAGTGGAGAACACATCTTGGCAAACGTAGTTTGTGGCGCGGCCCGGCTAGGTGGAATAACGACTAAAGGCAGCGGGCAGAAAGTGGATGTGAAGCGACGAAGACCGGGTTAAGTGGCGCGTATTAAGAGAGGCCTATGTCCAGCAGTGGACTAACGTGGGCTGATGATGATGATGTGATCCAAAAGCCACATACATAGGTCATGACTCCTGACTCTACACAAGGGTTCCCTGTATTTGCAGATCGCGTTTAAGTAGGTTCTGTAGGTCATTTTCGAAGCTATGGTTCACAATGTACAAAACTAGTTCCCGTAGGAACTTCGGGATTTCAAACACTCTTGTCAAAGTGACGCGACACTTCATGTAAATGTCTTCACGCCAAGGAACGATGGTTAAATTTTTACAAACAAAAATACTAAAATTTAAATGCGTTTTAGTTTAAATGCGATTAAAAAATGGGGCTGGTGATAGGAGGGCTAAATATAGAAAAAAAATAATTAAAATAAACGGTTGACCCGTTTTGAAAGAGTGCGACCACAAACACCGTGACGACGAGATTTTTAAAACTATATGACCCGCCCGTGGCTTTGCATCCGTTGTTTTTTCATACCTCCTTCTGCGCAGTCGGTAAAAAAGTAGCATATCTTTCAATTCTGATTATACTCTATCTATATACCGAATTTCATGGAAATCGGTCAAACCGTTCTTGAGTTATAAATGGTGTAACTAACCCGACTTTGTTTAATATATTTAGATATTGGAATCAGTTGGACAAAGTTTTTAAACAGCAAATGTAGATAGAACACCTAGCAGCCTTAACCATCAGCTTATATTATATCGCCCATAAAACCAATGCACGCTTTAGTATTTGAACTAGATATATTAAATGCGAGTGCCTACATAGATTCAGCACATCTCTAAGCAATTTATACTAAGCGTTTATTCAGCGGATATCCGCTTTCTAATCTTCTTCTTCTTTCGTGTCAATGACTATTTGACTTTTAAATTTGATTAGCCCAATAGAGAGCAACTTCCACACCCCTCTCTGTTGCGTGGTAAAAGTCATTCCGTGTGCAGGTGGTTGGGCATAGAGGACATGAGAGCAGGTGGGCCATTGTTAGTGTGGTAGCCCCGCAGTGGCACTGGCTCCGGAATGGGTAGATGTATCCCCACTTGCCTAAATTGTCTCGGCAGCGGCCAACTTGAGTGCGCAACCGGTTTAGGGATATCCAAATTGGCTACTGCAGCTTGTAGCCGGAAGGAAGATGCTCCGCGAGTGGAATGTAATCAGGAGGGGCAGTGTGATGGGAGGACCATAGTTCAAGTTTCTATCGATCACGCTTTCTAATCAAACGTAAGGATAATGTTTTTAAATGAGACGTTGGTTCATGTTTCTTTAATTAGTTATGTTTATCTTTTGCAGATGTTAAATAACTATATTGTTTCTAATTACTGCGATTAATATAACAGCTCCATTGTCTATAGTGGTTCGTCTGAGGCCGTTACATAGTTTGGATGATTTGACAATATCCTTACTAATATTATAAATGCGAAAGTAACTCTTGTCTGTTTGTCTGTCGCGCTTTCACGTCAAAACTACTGATCCGATTTAAATGAAATTTGGTACACAGATATTCTAGAGCATGAGAAAAAAAATGCTACTTTTAAATGTGAAAACAAGTTTGTAAGAGGTTGAAAAGGGGTGATGAAAAGTTGTATGGAAGTATCGTCATTTTTAGAGCTAGAAGTTTAAAACTTATTTTATAGGCTGTAGATTCGATATAAGTAAATATAACATTCAAAAATAGTAAAAGTTTTACCATTAAGGGTATAAAATAATAATAGGGAACATGGGAAGAATGTTTGTATGGAAATATGTAAGGTTTATGTAAATGTTTTGTAAGTTGGCGACAAGAGACAAAATATTAGAGCTTTTCTGATGTAACATTTACGGAGTGAACACAAAATATGAAACTGAAATTAACGCGAGTAAGAAACTTGCTAAACACCGCGCCGTACACAATGAGCATTGTGCAGCGTATAAATAATTTAATAAGTTCTTTGCAGTGAAACACTCCAAATAGCTCATTAAAGTATTTATACGTATGTGTATTATTTGTAAAATAATTGGCCTACATAATTAAAAATGCTACCCAAAGAAACTATTCCACATGGACGAAGTCGCGGGCACAGCTAGTGCATTATATTCATCAGAGATCAAAAAATTTAGGAATAAGAGGATAGAGTGGTATGGGCATGTCATACCGAGGGAAGAAAATTATGTGACTAAAAGAGTATTAGATATTAGTGTGGATGGACGTAGAAGTAGATGCAGGCCGAAGAAGAGCTGGATGGACTGCGTGAAGAATAATATGGTTAGGAAAGAATTGACAACGCAGATAACGGCTGATAGAGAGATGTGGAAATAAAATACATGTTGTGCCGACCCCACGTAATGCAGGAAAAAAGAAGAAGAAGAGAGATGATTGGAGATTATAAAACTTGCACAGATTTAGCCAAGATTTAGCGAGTCGCTGATGATACGGACAAAATGTATTAGAACACAGTGTCCCAACGGACATTTTTGATTTTAATATATTTTTTTATTGTCGATTCGGACACTATCCAATTATTGAAGCTGTTGAGTACAGTCAGGTAAAAAATGTTTAAGCAAATTATAATATAATGTGATAAAGCTAATTAAATTGCTTTGCGAGCGTGTGGTGACTGATATAAATGTTAAAAAAACCACAAGTTTCATTCATAACGTATATTTGGTATAAATCAACTTCATGTATACTTAGGCATCTATAATAATGATCACTTAAAAATACCTCAAATAAAGAGATAGAGAGAGCGTGACCTTGCTATGCATCTATTTCGTCATCTTTCTGTACCGCCACCGCGCCTCGGTAAAAACCTGTTTTTTAACTGACTGTAAAATGCAGCTATTTTTAATGGTATCCGAATCGACAGTAACAAAAATATTAAAATCAAAAGTGTCAATTGAGACATTGCGTCCCAATATATTTAGTCCGAATCGACAGCAAGCGGCCTTTTTACAGTCACTAGCTCTTACTAATTTGGGTTTTAAACCAAAATTACCCGTTATTACATACTTCACGCATACGTGCTTTCCAGCTAATTTCTTCACACTAATTGCCAAATCTCAAGTATGTCTTTGTGCGGCCAAACGTAGCATATTGTGGGACATGAATAATTTCGCTCTTAATGGGAGTTTGAAGAGAGTTAGGTTACAGATGTTAATAATAAAAGTACGTAGAATGGAAACTAGCACCTCTATCGTCATCAACACTTCAATTGATGGCCATATGATACGTGTTCTGCTGATCAAGCTTAACTAGTTGAATTTTTTCGTCCATAATAACATATATTTTTTCGTAACTTTTCATTCCCTCACCAAAGAGGAATTAGCCTCCAAAGATGAGCGTTTAGGTATTAGAATTGCCTTAAACTTCACGGTAAGGGTCTCTCTTTGTAACCATGTACTTGTGCCAGTCTTATGCGAGTTTGAGTCATCATCATCATCATATCAGCCGTAGGACATCCACTGCTGGACAAAGGTCTCCCTCATTGATCTCCAGGAACTGCGGTTGGAAGCGGCCTGCATCTAACGCCGACCTGCGGTTCTTACCAAGTCGTCTTCCCATCTTGTAGGTGGACGTCCTACGCTGCGCTTGCCGGCAAGTTTGAGTGATTGACATTAATAAACTAGTGATTCGCCCCGAACTGAGATTGCGCTAGTCTCCTCGTAGTCATAAAAACAAAAATATATAATTTGTTATCTTTGACTCTTAAAAAAGTAACATCAAATTATTTTCCAAATTACTTGACACATAGTCTCATTCAAATTATAGGTAACGAGAGTTCATGTAATTGGATATTCGTTTTTGGGGTAGGAATTGCAGTTATTCTAGATTTCACACTTTTCTCTATATTTGTGTCACTAAAGCTACAAGCCTACTAAATTTCAGCACTGTGAGGTCACTGGTGTGTGCCCTGTGAATTTTGTCAAAAGTTTTTATTATGGCTAATATCTTAAAACTACAAGGGTTAAAGTAAAAATGAAAAACGGGGTCGAAATGTACTCACAAAGACCTTTTATTAGATTTGCCATTTGACCGGATAGTCCCCATAGACCGTTTAGTTTTTTTTTACCCCTCTTGAACCCCAATATCTCAACAACCACCCAACATTTTTAGCTCATTTAGTTACACCAAAAATGTGCCATCACTACCTATCTTTATACTAAATTTCACGACGATCGGACAAACGCTGCGAAAGTTATCCTCGAACAAACAAACATACATACATACAACGCCGATTTGCCCAAGTTAATTTGGAGATCTCGCATCACTCGATCATTAATTTATCCTACATCCACCAGAACCTCATGCAAGTACGTAGCACTACGTTAGTATTTCCAAACTAATTGCTATTTGTGAATAAAATTCAAGCGTCTGAAACATTAATGTCATGCAATACGGATGAATTATTGAATAACATTATGTGACCCGCGTAGTTATCTATTAGTAGCTAATCTAAATAAATAATAATTGCTCAAATGCATTCAGAATAATTAAAATAAGAATGACTTTATTGAGTTCTTAAAATTGTTTGGTATTAGTCTGTAGTTTACATAAAATATTAGTCTAGAGTAGCACATTGACTGACGATTAACAGACAGCTTAGAAAAAGCGTCTAACTTTCGTTGACCACGTATAAACAGCATTGCATTTTCTTTGCGACTGCACTGCTAATGATAGTTTTGACCTTGTGACAATAAAAACGAAGCGAGCTTACTTCGCAACGTAGCAAGAACGGTTTGTAAACGGAATAATTCACTATACCAAACGGTAAACTAGACGTAATGAAAATAATAAAGATTTTTTTTATCTGCATTGAATGAATGAATGAAAATTATATAATATACCTTACAAGCTAGACACAACAAATTTAAAGAAATAAATAAATAAATGTAAGCATAACAAGTGGTCTTAATTATCACTTAACAAAGTGATCTCTTCCAGACAACCTTTGGATGGAGAGGATCATTGCTTAATGGAAGAATGGCCGAGGTGTAAAAAGAATATACTTAATAATAGAAAAAGAAAAAAAACATAACCTTAAATACATATATACACACATACATATTAGGTACATAATAATTATAAATAAATAATTATGTACTTATATACATATATACACACATACATATTAGGTACATAATAATTATAAATAAATAATTATGTACTTATATACATATATACACACATACATATTAGGTACATAATAATTATAAATAAATAATTATGTACTTATATATATATATATACACACATACATATTAGGTACATAATAATTATAAATAAATAATTATGTACTTATATACATATATATACACACATACATATTAGGTACATAATAATTATAAATAAATAATTATGTACTTATATATATATATACACACATACATATTAGGTACATAATAATTATAAATAAATAATTATGTACTTATATATATATATATACACACATACATATTAGGTACATAATAATTATAAATAAATAATTATGTACTTATATACATATATACACACATACATATTAGGTACATAATAATTATAAATAAATAATTATGTACTTATATATATATATATACACACATACATATTAGGTACATAATAATTATAAATAAATAATTATGTACTTATATATATATATATACACACATACATATTAGGTACATAATAATTATAAATAAATAATTATGTACTTATATATATATATATACACACATACATATTAGGTACATAATAATTATAAATAAATAATTATGTACTTATATACATATATACACACATACATATTAGGTACATAATAATTATAAATAAATAATTATGTACTTATATATATATATATACACACATACATATTAGGTACATAATAATTATAAATAAATAATTATGTACTTATATACATATATACACACATACATATTAGGTACATAATAATTATAAATAAATAATTATGTACTTATATATATATATATACACACATACATATTAGGTACATAATAATTATAAATAAATAATTATGTACTTATATACATATATACACACATACATATTAGGTACATAATAATTATAAATAAATAATTATGTACTTATATATATATATATACACACATACATATTAGGTACATAATAATTATAAATAAATAATTATGTACTTATATATATATATATACACACATACATATTAGGTACATAATAATTATAAATAAATAATTATGTACTTATATACATATATACACACATACATATTAGGTACATAATAATTATAAATAAATAATTATGTACTTATATATATATATATACACACATACATATTAGGTACATAATAATTATAAATAAATAATTATGTACTTATATACATATATACACACATACATATTAGGTACATAATAATTATAAATAAATAATTATGTACTTATATATATATATATACACACATACATATTAGGTACATAATAATTATAAATAAATAATTATGTACTTATATACATATATACACACATACATATTAGGTACATAATAATTATAAATAAATAATTATGTACTTATATATATATATATACACACATACATATTAGGTACATAATAATTATAAATAAATAATTATGTACTTATATATATATATATACACACATACATATTAGGTACATAATAATTATAAATAAATAATTATGTACTTATATACATATATACACACATACATATTAGGTACATAATAATTATAAATAAATAATTATGTACTTATATACATATATACACACATACATATTAGGTACATAATAATTATAAATAAATAATTATGTACTTATATACATATATACACACATACATATTAGGTACATAATAATTATAAATAAATAATTATGTACTTATTTACATATATACACACATACATATTAGGTACATAATAATTATAAATAAATAATTATGTACTTAAATACATATATACACACATACATATTAGGTACATAATAATTATAAATAAATAATTATGTACTTATATATATATATATATACACATACATATTAGGTACATAATAATTATAAATAAATAATTATGTACTTATATACATATATAGTATAAATATTAAAAATCAGTTTAATGAATCACGACTCTTCATGAAGATAAAAGTTTTTGAGTCTAGCTTTAAATACTGAAGGTGATCGTTTAATGGAGACCGGCAATGCGTTTTATAATCGGACAGCTTGGGCGGAAAAGGAGTGTGCTTAAAAACTAGTGCTATGCATCGAGGTTTTGAGAAGGATGTTGCCGGTGTCAATAGGCGACGGTGACCGCTTACCATCAGGTGGGCCGTAAGCCTGTTTCCCCACAAATAACATAAAAAAGGAGGTTTACAGATGTTCGGAGTGTTCGGGAATTTGCGCAATGAAGGAACTCGAAGCGTTCCTTCTGTTAACAATATCTTTAACCACAATCCCAACTGACGATAAGGGATTATCTAAGATAAAGCACGAATATCTAGAAGAAACCTATTTACTCTTACTTTAAAGAGGCTCAGATTGTATTCAGTAGGAAAAACAGATAAACTAATATATGCACAAGATCCGTTGCTCTAAAATCAATATAGCCGTTAACGTCCTATCGCTGGTACGATAATGATAAACATAAAAATAGATGTAAGACACACAGGAACAAAATAATAGTAGTGGTTGTAAGAAAGGGCTCACAAATGCTGAGATAATTATCGGTGAATAAAATAAAATAAATACCAATTAAATATTTAAAAAAATAACATACAAACCCGTTACAAATATTTGCAGATCATGCAAACATTTTCGTCCAACATACCTCAGTGCCTTAAGACGAAAGTCTTCAATCAGTGTGTGTTACCAGTGATGGCATATGGAACCGAGACGTAGTCCTTCACTATTGGCCTTATGAATAAGCTCAGAGTCGCTCAACGAGCTATGGAGAGGGCTATGCTCGGGGTTGCTCTACGGGATCGAATCAGAAATGAGGAGATACGTAGGAGAACTCAAGTCACCGACATAGCCCGACGCATTAGCACGTTGAAGTGGCAATGGGCAGGCCATATAGCGCGCAGAACAGATGGCCAATGGGGCCGGAAAGTTCTCGATGGAGGCCACGGACCGGCAAGCGCAGCGTAGGACGTCCACCTACAAGATGAGCAGACGACTTGGTAAGAACCGCAGGTTGGCGTTGGATGCAGGCCACTTCCAACCGCAGTTCCTGGGGATCAATGAGGGAGGCCCTTGTTCAGCAGTGGACGTCCTGCGACTCATATGATGATGATGATGCAAACATTGCTACCTCCTGTGTCTCGGCTTTTCGCCCATTGCGCCACAGAGGTAGTCAAATTGCAGGAGTAGCGTTTCTATTAGACAAAGTTATTCTATTGTAAGGGTCGCGTTATGCATAATTATCTTCTTGGCTCGCATCCATTACAGAGGAGACCTCTGATTAGTTAGACTGATGGTTCTGTAACTAACTTGCCTGTGCACTTAGTGTATAGTCTCGGTGATACCGGCTCCTTCACACACTACGTAAGAATCTTTTCCTCTTGTCCTCTTTTATTCTTGAAAAACACTCTGTAATCAACGTCCAAAATACCTCAATGGCTTAAGACGAAGGTCTTTGTTAGTGTATGTTACCAGTGATGACATATAAATAAAACCGACCAAGTGTGAGTCGGGCTCGCGCACGAAGGGTTCCGTACCATTATCTATAAAACGGCAAAAATCACGTGCTCCCTCAGTAGCTGAGGCTCCCTCAGTAATAGGGTGCCGTTTTACCCTTTGTCCACGGAACCCTAAAAAAATTGGCCAGATAATTAATTACCAGATACTTATATACATAGGTGTCGATAATGGTAACAATGTCGATGGTTAAATGGTTTTTTCCCATCTCAAAAAATGCCCATTGCGCTTAAAGAAGTTTTCACCTAAAAAAAAGCACAAATCGTTTATTGCTTTTATAAGAGTACATTAACTAGGGTGGGAACTCTTTTTTTAAGTTACCTATGTTAGAGTTCTTGGCTGTAGTCGTTAAGAATTACATCTTGCTTAACAATAAGTATATAATAGGTTGGGGAAAAAGTCTTTTCGCATTATAGTACGAGTATGTATGAACTTGTAATAAAATCTCTTTGGCTATACTATTTGTATCTGGCTGGTTTTGGTGTCATTCAAAGTTTAAATTTTAAAGAAGATAATTCCAAATTCAAATTAGGAAAATGTGTGATTTTATTTGTTTTTCGTACTGTAAAGATGAGTGAATCTAATGAAGAAATTCGATACATTTTAAAATATTACTACAAAAGAGGTAAAAATGCAACGCAAGCCGCGAAAAAAGTTTGCTATGTTTATGAACCTAGTGCAGTGTCTGTGAGAGTAACATAAATTTGGTTTATGCGTTTTCAATCCGGAAATTATGATGTCAAAGATGCACGTCGATCTGGTCGCCCTATTACGGATAAAATTGATGCCATTTCTGAAAAAGTGGAGCAAGATCGGCATATCAGTAGTTACGATGTAGCTGAAGAACTGGGAATTGACCACAAAATAGTTTTGGCGCATTTGAAAAAAACTGGGTACACAAAAAAGCTCGATATTTGGGTACCCCATGAGCTCACTGAAAGAAACCTAATGAACCGTTTACTCATTTGTGATTCTTTATTACGACGTAATGAAACCGAACCATTTTTGAAGAAGCTGATAACTGGTGATGAAAAGTGGATCACGTACGACAAGAACGTGCGAAAAAAGTCGTGGTCTAAGGCCGGTCAGGCTTCACAGACTGTGGCGAAACCCGGGTTAACTCGCAACAAGGTGATGCTGTGTGTGTGGTGGGATTGGAAGGGCATTATTCATTATGAGCTGTTACCACCAGGCAGGACCATCGATTGTGAACTTTACTGCGAACAACTGATGAGATTAAAGCAAGAAGTTGAGAGAAAGCGGCCGGAATTAATCAACAGAAGGGGTGTAGTTTTTCATCATGATAACCTTACACATCTTTAGACACTCAGCAAAAATTAAGAGAGTTTGGCTGGGAGGTGTTAATGCATCCGCCGTATAGTCCTGACCTTGCACCTTCAGATTTCAACCTGTTTCGGTCTCTCTTCAGAATTCTTTTCAGCGGCAGTGTCAGGTTAACATCACGAGAGGGCTGCCAAAACTACTTGTCGCGGTATTTTGATCAGAAACCCCAAAATTTCTATAGCAATGCGATCATGTCCCTACCTACAAGATGGCAAAAAGTTATCGAACAAAATGGTACCTACATAAATAAACTATATTAAAAAATGTTTTGATATTTCTTAAAAATGCGAAGAAACTTTTTCCCTAACCTAATATTGATTAATAATTAAATAAATAATATTATAAGCATATGGTACAGAAAGTGGTCTTTCACTATAGGCCTCATAAGAAGGCTCAGTGGGCTATGGAGAGGATAGCCCTTTCCATAGCCCGCTTTGTGTTTCTTTACGAGATCAAACCAGAAATGAAGAGATTTGTTGACGAATCAAAGTCACCGACATAGCACACAGGATTAGCAAGCTGAAGTCGCAGTGAGTAGGGCACATGGCTCGACGAACTGACGGCCGTTGGGGCAGAAAGGTTCTCGAGTGGATACCACACACTGGGAAGAGCAGCGTAGGATGCCCTCCAACTAGATAAAAAGACGACCAAAGGTTGCTGGGAGCCGTTGGGTGCAGGCTGCGCAAGATTGGTCACTCTGGAAATCTATGCAGGAGGCAAATGTTCAGCAGTTGACGTTCTGTGATGATGACGATTGATTCATCATTCGTTTTGTCGAGTTTGTCGAAAAAAACCATAAACTGAAGTCCAAAATTCGACTTATCGATTAAAACTATTGGTACTTGGTTTTTATATCTAAGTTACAATTCTGTTTAGTTTGACATACCGGTTATTTTCAGATAATGGCGCAGGAGAAAATCAGATTTTTTGAGTTTTAATGTTTGGTGATTCTGATGGAGCTATACTAACTACCCAAAGTTACTTTTATTATTGTCAAATTCTCTTATAGTTTTTGTAAAATAAGAGTAAATCATCTTGGTTCTAAGAAAACACCTAAGTTAAACGTAGTCAACGCAATATTAACATTGGTTTTGTTTCTAGAAGTAAGCGCTGAAGAGGCAGAAAAGTTGTATGACTTAAGTCATAACGCGTAACGATGCCTAAATGTATTTAGTGGCTCATTATCATTTCGAGAGTTCTGAAATGATTCAAATACGTTAAGTTTAGACACGTTTAGCCTTAAATAAGTTTAGGGATATATATGCAAGCGGGGCTAAAAGTCTTTTAAACAAATTCCTTCCTTTAAAGTTCGAAGTATAGACTTCTTGGGCAAATATTATCATGTATTCGCTCTGAAGCTACTTCAGAGCTAGAACTTATGCTAATATTGACGTGGAAAATATTTATTATTGTTATTAACCCGTGAGAAGGCGCGCTATCAGCAATTTGCTCACACTAAAATTGATTGCAAAAGTTTTTGGTGATCCTGACTTCATAGCTTCCCGAGCACCTAGGTACCTTCTTAACTATTAAGCCCTTGTTCCTCGCGCAACTCACGCACTTGTTGAGGCCCTGCACCGTCGCGCGGCAATTTGCTCATCGCGCGCCCATCCACGTAAATATTTTTCCTCGTATAAAAACCAAATTATTTAGTTTTAGGTATTTGTGTATTAAGTTGTTTTTCTTTTGTTAAATTGTATTAAATTGGTTATTTATTACATAAGTGCTCTAAAGTCCTATTTTAAAGCTAAGGTTTTTTTTGTTTTCAGCTACAACATTCTGTGCAATATGTCTTAGATGTATGATCCTGTGATATCCTGTGATATCCTAGATTTTTAAGACTTGATATCAATTTTGTTTGAATATTAAAAAATGTTATAGTAACGAATTTTAAAAAAAGAAACATATTTTACAACAACACTAGCTATTATCCCAACCCGTGTTTTCATTTAATGTCGTGCATAGCATGACACATTGTATAACCTCCAGCACCTATTGTTAGGTATTCTTTTAGGCCAATTCAATCACTCAAGAAGAGATTCTTCGCAATCTCTGCTCCGCGAAACTGAAGCCACTACTAGACCTTTGATTAGCGGGGCTGCCGGGAACTGAGGGTCGCATCTTACTGATGTTTTTCATAGAGAGGGGTTTACCCATAAATAACAACGATGTCTAGTGCTTCTTGGTGAGTTGTCCAAACCCTATTTGTCAATCGGGACGATCACACGCCGGTGAAGATAGCTTCCGTCCCCTCGCCACCATAAATCTAGCATTAAAATTAGGTACGTATTTCTCAATTTAACATTTCAAAATTGTGAACAAAATATAGTGCAATACATAGAAAGGATTATTTATTTATTTAACTACACACAAATTTAGATAGTGCTAGGACTTAGTGCTAATAGCATTACCTACCAGTAATCTTAGGCGTGCAAAAAGAATGAATGAATGAATGAAAATTCTTTATTATACCCTACAAACTTACCTTACAAACAGATTTATAGAAATAAACAAATAGAAGTAAGCATAATGGGCGGTCTTATCGCTTAACAAAGCGATCTCTTCCAGACAACCTTTGGATGGAGAGGATCATTGAAAAGAAGGTAAGTCGTGACGTAAAATTAAGTAAAGAAGATATCGTATCCTCTAGAAATGTATGCGGGAGGCCTATGTTCAGCAGAGGATGTAATACAGTTGTTATGGTAATATGGACAGATGATTATGAGATTTTCTGGGTGCCGTTTTCACCATTTTATAAATAAAACATAACGTGACGTCATTACAAGGGTAACTACCGGGAATAATGGTTTTAATATTGTTCGTACAGAAAAACCAAAAACAGAATTTATTGAAGAGATATTATTAAGAGAAGTAGCTACTAAATAGCCCCTTCGCGGTATTACCTGCGTTGTTCCCTCAGGTCGACTGAATTTTAGAATGAAAATAAAACAATATACCTGTGTATTTTATGTGGTTCAGTCAGACATACAAAATTCAGTGCCGTTTATTACCTTTGGATATTTTTTTTTCACATCTGCAAAAAAATTATGCGAAAAAGTATTGTTACCAAACCTACATTTATAAGAAATCTTATTTACCGATTTGTGAGAGACCTAACCTCACTTGACCCAATAAAGACCTAATTTGACAGTATGGCAATCGAATGGATTGAAAAAAGTGATCAGAATTTTTCAAGACCTTATAACTAGTGGTTCGCCCCGAACTGATATCTCGCGAGTCTACCAAAACACAAAAGAAAACATTCTTAGGACGACTCGCGCAACGATGCCTGTACGTATTTAGTGGCTAAATAGGATTTAAAGAGTTGTCAAATTAAACAAATACGTAAAATTTAGTTTATTTTAAGTCGCTAAATACGTTAAGGGACCGTTGTGCAAGCCGGCCTTAATCTTTACCAATACAATAATGCCACGAAATAATTACCAATTTACTTGACCTACAAATATCATTCAAATCACAGGTAACAGGAGTTCATTAACCGGGTAATCTTTTTTGGGGTACAAATTGTAGTTTTTTCTGGATTTCAGACTTTTGCCTATATCTGTGTCACTTAGGCTACAAGCATACCAAATTACAGTACTGTGGTACTGGTGTACCCTGTGAATTTTGACAAATTTCTGTATTTACTATGGTAAATAGCTCAAAAATAATAAAAAAATAATAAAAACAAAAACGGAGTCTAAATGTACTAATGAAGACCTTTCATTTGACGTCCCACTTGATCTAGTAGTCGCATTTTCATTTCTTTTTACCCCTCTTGAACCCCAATATCTCAACAACCCCCAACATTTTTAGCTTATTTAGTCACACCAAAATTGTGTTATCACTACCTACCTATGTATTAAACTTTACGATTATCAGATCAACGCTTAGAAAGTTATCCTCGGACAAACAAACAAACATACATACAGACATACATCCATGCAATGCTGATTTGCCCAAGTTGATTTAGAGATCTCGCTTCGCTTGATCAATGAAGCAGTGAATTTAAGTCTTTAAAGAACATTTTTTTGTACCTATAACAAATTTCCGTCCAGTTTCATCACGAATAACTCTTCTTTGCGAGTTCGATTCGAAGCGATGTGGTCTAAGATGGAGCACGAATATCTAGAAGACACCTATCCACTATTACCTTAAGAAACAGTATTGGAGTAAACGGTATAGGATTGGTAGTCTTCAAGACAAAAAGTATAATGTACTCGTAAAACGATCGACAGTCGACTGAAGTTATGTTTACAATTGTGAGAGTAGTATTGTGAGAGTAGTATTATCTTAATGCGACCTAAAGTTAACCGGAAAAGTCAGTCAACATCTTTTTTTAATTAAAATCACAAGGATCACCTTGAAACGTCAATTATACTGCCTGTTCCTTCGCGACAAAGCCAGGAAAGAAAGGCAAGAAAACAAGGCTGGTTGTTTTTTATTATCCTTTTAGGATACATAACAAAACAGGAAATAAATTACGTCTAAATTGTAACATTTTGAACGAGTTGGAGCAATTTAATCCCAAGCTTCTCTATCATCTAGATAATCCGATATTTTATAGTAGGCTTGTTTATAAACATTTAGTTTAATTGCGTTTTTAAATTTGTAAATTGTCAATTTTTGTACATCACTTGAGAGTTTGTTATAAAAGCGAACACCTTGCCCTTTAAACGATTTACTTACTCTATGGAGTCTACAAGGGGCAACAGCGAGTTTATCTTTATTCCTAGTATTATAATTATGAGTATTGCTATTTTTCTTAAAAAAATAATATTTTTGTGAACATACATCAGATTTTCATAGATGTATTGACAAGGGAATGTCACAATATTTATTTCTTTAAACTTAATGCGTTATGATTCCTGAGACTGAACAGGAGATTGAACCGAACTCAACAAGGGCAGATGTAGATAAAATATAACACATACCCCACATTTAAGTTCCACTCACAGCCGGGACAACAACACAACCAGCAGATATTCCGCTATGGCTGACTTTTTGAGACAAAAGTCTGTCATAGCAGAACATCTGCGGGACTCAGGCTCAAACCACTGGATCGAGCTACACAACCCACAAGTAATCTCAACTGAGCGACATTACATGCCAAGACTGGTTCAAGAGGAAATTGAGATTGCCAAACACAAGAATTTCAATCGAGAAGATGGTTTTCAATTATCTGGAGCCTGGAATCCTGTGGTGAGAATGTGTAAGAACCGAAAACGTGAAGTGTCAATTACGCGTCCTGATACCGTGAGTGTTGTGTGTCGGAATCGAGTTATGATCGAGAATGAAATCGGTGGTAGTAATAGAGTTAGCGAATTCATTTCTAGCAAGAGACTAAGAAAGAGGGTAGATCGTTATATCTGCCAATAACTACCTACTCGCAAAGACTTCAGTTAACCCGTGATCATGGCGCATGCAACTGCGCCGAAATATCGGGATACTCAAATACTCACAAATCATGGTAAATATCCCGTTTTAAGTATAAATAGTGTTCATAACCATGATAGTTTCAAAAGTTATATCAGCCGGGACAAGTTATCATCGCCGATACTAAATCCAGGAATGTCAATATTTTTCCTTATTAAACTTTTATTCTACAGATCCGCTCGTTTCATTTGCGAAGTTAGTCATACTTCGCATTCCAGAGAGGCACCTGAAACGTAAATCTCCGAACAACTTTTCTAATTTTCCAATAAGAACTTATGCATTCCGAGTGGCGGGACCTGATAGGATGTAGGATAATTAAAATTGGTTCGCTTTTCTGCGGTCAGATTGAAGTTCTATGAGAAGACTTGTAAGCTTGTTAATCGACTTTTATAAGAGCTTTTTTGAGAACATTGGACAGTCAACATCAGATTAATTATCGATTAATTTTTTGTCATTTGAGATATCATTTGGTGGTTCTGAAATAATAAAAAATGAGAACATACATACGTAAAGACAGACGAGTTGAAGGCTAAACACCATAATTTACTGCACATACATTAATTTAAATCACGGGTAGGGCTGATGGCCAGTACACACAACCACATATCAAGCTATATCTTTCTAGTATAAGCTGACCTCGCATTGTGAAGGCTTTTCGTAGAATGAGAGGTCAGCTTATACTGGAAAATTATAGCTTAATGTGTAGCCGTGTAAAATATATTTTTTTCAAATTCTTTACCATAGTTTTTTTCTTTTAATTTTCAAGCTACTTTAATAAATATATAAATTTATATTGGTGGACATTTCACACAGTGCTATCTAGCCCCAAACTAAGAGGAGCTTGTACTATGGGAACCAGATAACTGATAGAATACTTATATACTTTTTTTTTTATAAATACATACTTTTATTAGGAAAACATCCAGACCCGGAACAAACATCTGTAGATCATGCAAACATTTGATTCGCAGCGGGACTTGAACCCTCCTGCGTCTCAGCCGGCTATTCGCCCACTGCGCCACGGAGGACGTTACGTTAATTTCAAGTCCTAAAATATCAATGAAACGGCCTGTATAAAATAGGTAAATAAATCATATTCATTCATCATGTAAGTAGATACCTGTTAAGCGGTATCGTCGCAAAGGCGCCGCCGATTTACGTTAAAATTGTTTATTGGAAATGCTGGTTATATGTATATTAAACCAATCTCTAAAATCAGTCAATTACGTGTTTTAAATGAATGTCGTGAATGCGGTGACAGGCTGTATGTACCTAGTCGGGTCATAAGTATTGTCACACAGTAAAAACTTTTCTTTTAGAATGCTGCCCACAAAAAAGTTTATAGAATTCGCATTTCGAATTGTTCATAAAAATAAAAATGTATACTTTTTAGAATTTTACTCATTTTTAAATATGGAGTGGACGCTTAAAGAAGACCGTGTTGCAGTTATTGCGTTGCATCGTTGCGGTTACGCGCCAATTCAAATTTTTGACATACTGAAATATTTGAATATAACCAAAAGATTCGTTTATCGCACCATCAAACGATACAATGAAGACTCTAGTGTAGATGACAGGTCAAGAAGTGGTCGCCCTCGGTCTGTTAGGACTCCAGCAGTCATAAAATCTGTGAAGGCGCGAATTCAAAGAAATCCCAAACGTAAGCAGAAACTGTTGGCCCTTCAGATGGGGTTAAGCAGAACCACGGTGAAAAGGGTGTTAAATGAAGACTTAGGGCTTCGGGCATATCAAAGAAAAACAGGACATCGTTTGAATGCTCGTCTAATGAACCTGAGACTGAAGAGATGCCGCGCTTTGTTGAAGCGGTACGCGGGAAAAAATATCGGGAAATTCTTTTTTCGGATGAAAATATGTTTACCGTTGAAGAGAGCTACAACAAACAAAATGATAAGGTGTACGCACACAGTAGTGAATAAGCGAACAACCGTATTCCGCGTGTCCAACGAGGTCATTTTCCATCCTCGCTCATGGTATGGTTGGGAGTTTCTTATTAGGGCTTAACAGAGGTACATTTTTGTGAGAAAGGTGTAAAAACGAATGCAGTTGTGTATCAAAATACAGTCCTGACGAACCTTGTAGAACCTGTTTCTCATACCATGTTCAATAACAGGCACTGGGTATTCCAACAAGATTCGGCGCCAGCTCATAGAGCGAAGAGCACACAAGACTGGCTGGCGGCGCGTGAAATCGACTTCATCCGGCACGAAGACTGGCCCTCCTCCAGTCCAGATTTGAATCCGATAGATTACAAGATATGGCAACACTTGGAGGAAAAGGCGTGCTCAAAGCCTCATCCCAATTTGGAGTCACTCAAGACATCCTTGATTAAGGCAGCCGCCGATATTGACATGGACCTCGTTCGTGCTGCGATAGACGACTGGCCGCGCAGATTGAAGGCCTGTATTCAAAATTACATAATAAATAAACTTGTTCCAATTATTTTATATTATACATGTGACAGAATTTATGACCTGACTAGGTATATAGTAACAGTAATTTTTATTTTACGTAAGGGATTCGAATCTTACGTTTCGGGTTCAAATCCCACCTTGTTCGTATTTTTTTTGCAATGACTATAAAGTATAAATATTGGGTTCCGTACCTAAAGGGTAAAACAGCACCTTATTATTGAGGCTCCACTGCCTGTCTGTCTGTCTGTCACCAGGCTGTATCTCATGAACCGTGATAGTTAGACAGTTGACATTTTCTCAGATGACGTATTTCTATTGCCGCTGTAACAACAAATACTAAAAATAGAATAAAATAAATGTTTATGGGGGGCTCCCATATAACAATCGTTATTTTTTTGCTCGTTTTAGCTCGATATTAATAACGGCAACATGTTGACGCTTGAAATATTCACAGAATATTTATTTATATATTTGATTTAAAAATAAATAAATAAATTATAATAAAAAATATATATAAGATGACTCCTATACAACAAACGTGACTTTTTTTCCGTTTTTATAGATAATGCTACGGAACCCATCGTGCGCGAGTCTGACTTTCTCTTGGCTGGTTTTTAATTATTATTTTAAGAACGACAACCAGTTATACATTGTGTAGTATTAGATGTCATGGTGTAAATAAATAGTGAATGTACAACCCATGGCGTCAGCCACAGTGCATCAAATTAGTTCTTAAAAGAACAGACATAATTTTTTTATATGTATAAAGTATAACTTAAAAGAAAAGTCATCTAAATTAAACCTAGATTTTAGAAGCTTTTGGTTACTTACTCTAAGAATTAGCTATTGTACAAAATACATTGAAAAGCCTACCTATCCTAAAATAGCATTACGATCGACTTGCGCAACGATACCTAATCGTATATAGTGCCAAAAATATTTAAGAGAGTTGTCAAAACATAAAACTACGTATAATTTAAACAAGTAACTTTCCGCCATTTTGATTTAAATTTTCGCGCCGCGCGGCACTTTTGTGTCTTTGGTGATTTTGTGCGATCCACAGGTCCTATAAAATTGGGATCATTGTGTTGCCACTGAATTTACCGTTATGTCAGTGTCAAACAAGCATAGACAGTTTTGAAATTCATGAAATATGCCATGGAACAACGCGCGCGGTTGGCGCGCGGTTTGCCGCCGTATGCGTCGCTAATAAGGGTTATTTTTCTCTGAGCGCGTTGGCGCATGTGGGGCGCCGGTGACACAAGATGGTAAGGAGTGGAACTCACTTCCGGCGTATGTTTTTCCGAACCAGTATAATCTCGGAGTCTTCAAGTCCAGAGTGAATAGGTTCTTTCTAGGCAAGTGTGCTCCATCTTCGATCACACCATCACTTACCACCAGGTAAAGTAGTGGTCGAGCGCATGGCTATCAATAAAAAAAATGTTTAATCGCTAATTACGTTTAGGGATCGTTATGCATATTTTAGCACGCAATTCGTATCAGGACTGTCAAATGTCAAACCTTGTTACTTTTTAACCGGCTTAAAAAGGAGGAGGTTCTCAATTCGACTGTATTTTTCTATGTTTGTTACCTCAGAACTTTCGACTGGGTGAACCGATTTTGATGATTCCTTTTTTTTATTAGAAAGTTGGTGCTTTCCGTGTGATCCTATTTCCATTTGATCTAGTTCTGATAATGGCATCCATGAGAAACCATTTATGTCTTAAATTTGTTTAATTTTTATGTTATGTTACGTTTGTTAGCTCAGAACTTCGTTATTATCGACTGATTTGAATAATATGTAAAGTTTTATTTGAAAGGATATACTTTTAGACTGATCCCTTGGAAATTTCATGAAAATTGGTAGAGTAGTTTGGTTTTTACTGTTATCTGAAGTCGGTTATGCTTTTGTTAAGAAGATACTTGTTGACGAATCATTTTCCGTGCTAGTCAACCCAATTTCATTGTTAAGAATTGACTATACCTTAGCCTAAACTCGAAATTCACCCTCGCTTCTCCGCGCGCCGCTGCACGTCCTATCTCGCCGAGGTTCATATGTTTGCCTGGATTTTTTATCATTCAGTCCCTTTATTTTCTTGTTGTGCTTATTTCTCATTACTGCGACTTTACAAAAACTAACTTAATTTAAATTCTACCTAAGAATTACGTGATCGTTTGGAGCGACAAGCATCACGGGTACCCTGTCTGAAAGCCGAGGCCAGACTGAATAGATTGCGGACCGGGCGTCCGAAGCAAATGGTTTCATTAGTGCAAAACTTAGGTATTTTCTTTATAAGGTAAAATCAAAAGGTATTTTGAAAATTTAAAACACAAGTGCACTTATTTATATTGTGTAGAATTCCTGTATAAAGTTTCAAGATCTAAATTGAAGTATTGACCGCATAAAAACTGTAAGATAAATTTGGAGTCATCTTTGGATTTTTTTTCTATCGAGAAAATTTTACGGAATCGTGTTTTCACAACACAGGCGTTCTAGCACGTATCCTTAACTATAAAATTTTTGAATTACAGATTGAAAGCACAAAAATTGTTGAACAAAACACTGTTTCTCAATAAGCGATTTATCATATCCCCAAGTATAGTGAGCCCTTAAACATGTGTTTAATACCAATTTGAGCAATTAATCAATAATTCAGTTAACTATCAACACCCTATAGCAGTAGGTTTGAAGTGCACCACTGTGCAAACAGTAATCAGTGCCTTATTATTTTATCAAAGCTTTAAGTTTATTTGCCTTGCTTTTTCCGTAAAATCTAATCTAAAAACTAATCAGTGAAACGTTATTTTTCAAAGCTTTGACTTTATATAAAATACATCTAGCCTCTTGTAATTGTGTAATCATAAATTTTGTTATAGATTAATAAATTTATACTATCCCACTAATATTATAAACGCCAAAGTTTGTATGGATGTTTGTAAATATTTCACGCAAAAACTACATATATTACTTTAATGAAAATTGGTATATACGTAGATTATATATAACCTGACGCATTGACTACTTTAAACTAATATTAAAATCGTGAAAGCTTGTATGGCTGTTTTTAGCTCTTTCACGCAAAAACTGCTGAATTGATTTTAATGAAATTTATATGTAACGTATGGTAGATAATTATATAATATAATTATAACCTGTATTAACACATAAGCTACTTATTATTGACAAAACTCCGCGGGCGGAATAAAGTTATATTATATAAAATATAAATAAATAAATATTGCTGGACACTTAAGACAGCGCTATCTAGCCCTAAACTAAGCAGAACTTGTACTATGGGAACCAGATAACTGATAGAATACTAATATATTATATATATTTGACGACCTTTGCGGCGCAGTGGGCGATTAGCTGGCTGACACGCAGGAAGTAGCGGATTCGATTCCCACCATGGAACAAATGTTTGTATGATTTACAGATATTTGTTCCAGATCTTGTTGTTTCTCTATATATTATAAGTATTTATTTACAAAAAAAAATTATAACTATTATCTCAGTTATTTCGTTCCCATAGTACAGGCTTTGCTTAATCTGGGGCTAGATAGCGCTGTGTGAAATGTCCAGCAATATTTATTTATTTATTATACATTTTTTTTGTAAATACATACTTAAAATATATAGAGAAACAATATAATATTATATATTCGAAAGTAACTCTGTCTCTCTGTCTGTTTGTTACGTTTTTACGAATAAACGGCGGAACCGATTTCGATTAAATTTGGTACGCAGATAGACTATGACCAGGATTGGAACATAAGCTACTCTTTACCCAACTGCGCAAAAGGAGGGTAACTTTTTTATTGGAAGACCACGCGTGAAGCCGCGTATGGGTCAGCTAGTTATGTTGTAAAAGAGTGTACGCTCTTTGAGACATAGAATGACCTAAAAACTCTTAGTGTTTTAATCATTCAGGCCTCAGAAACATACAAAAATATATTAGCGACTTGATGGATTTATAGATGTTTTATATTATATATGCCTATACACTTTGCTGTAAATATTTTGAAGTTACGATATATACGATATAAGTTATTCTCTTCTTTTAAACCTATACTGATAAAATGTGATGAAGTTGCGTTGTTGACAACACCGTGTCACAGTAATGCTAAACTATACAGTATTTTGACTCAGCCCTGGCCTTGAAATAATTACCTACAGTCGCGCGCCGCTTAAGCACGCGATAGGGCTGCCCGCCTGCAGTACGTTAATTTCATCTACCTACTTGAATTTCTTTCTAGTTTTGTAATTGTATGCTTTATTTATAAAAAAAATGTAATTCGTTGTTATTGAAATAGGCAGTGAATAAGAAGTGGGTTTACCTACTTCGTATATGTAGTAGGTACTTAATGTACCTAAGTTTTAAAATAAATATTTAAGGTTTTTCTTATCTTTTCTTAACTATCCTTATTTAACTCTTGTTATCTATCCTATCACATTAATATTAGAGAAAGAGATGACCATCGTCTCACCATAGGAGGTCATCAACCTTTACTTTAGAGTGGGTAGGTATTTAGAAAGGCTACCCGCCACAACTGGCTTCCGAAGTTAAAATAGGTACTTTACAAGTTATCAGTCGATCAACTTAAAATAGGGTCCTAATTACCTACGTTAGTAGTTATTTACAGGTAGGGATGAAAATAAGTGCCCCTGCCTTCTACTTAACTTTAAAATATTATACATATTATAAGGACTAGATACATATAAGGACGGAAAACGGTCCTGACGTCACGTAAGTGCTTAGGTATTTATTGCCTATTCACATTTGTAGGAACTAACTTAACTATACTATTAGTCCTAATTTACGAAACCTACAGCTATTTTGATAGGTGCACTAATATGTTGATAGGACTTTCAGATAGTCTTCCTGTATTAAAAATATATATTCAAAAAGATGCAAAATGCACCATGGTCCGTACAGAACGTATTCGCAACGTATCAACCCAAAAGCGAAATACCTACCTATTAAAAAAAGAAACAAATTACGTACTAGATTATAAAAATATTTTATGGTCTTACTTTTCGGAGTTTGCAGGTAGTTATAAAATGTTATCTCTGGGTGCGATAATGAAGAATTCAAACAACCAAAAACAGCACAGTATATTCTGTTCGTGCTCTTTGCCATATTAAGTTAGTACTTGTACCCATTTCAATAAAATATTCACAAATCGCACGCTTACTGCTTACCAAAAAAAATCACACCGTTCGTCACTGCGGCAACGACATTACTGTGCTGTGGTGCATTCGCGACTGGTTGTGTACCGAGTGGGTATCGAAAATGCGGCGCGTAGGTATGACTCACGTTCCGGCCATTTGTATGAAGACATAATACTGTACATAACATTACCGTGACCATGTTGTCACGTGAGCGGAGGTGAAGTTCTTGCTGAGTCGTCACCTTACGTGACTTATTCCAGACATTTCACTAAGTGGAAATAACCAGTCGGTAGCCTGGGCTAGGTATCATACTACAGTACTATTGCAATTTCGTTTGGGCACGAAGACATTTCTGACCCCAACGTAATTGGGAGAGAACCGACAGAACGATAATGGCGACTCGGCATTAGGCAATAGGCACTTTGTAACGAAATCAAGGAGATCTATCGCCGGAGCGGTGTGATAGTTGCAAAACTGAACCCAAAAACTATTATAATAATAATGTTATAGAATATAATGTTTATTTTAGGCAACAATGTGCACATACAAAAATAAAAGCGGCCAAGTGCGAGTCGGACTCGCCCATGAAGGGTTCCGTAGCAGCAAGTAAATATAAAAGTTCTTGTAGTTCGTTGTAACTTTTTTTTATATTTGAGTTGATTGAATAAAAGGTAAATTGCGGTTTACGATGTATGACGTATTAAAAAAATCTATTTACTAGATCTCATTCACACAGACACGACTTTTAAATATATATATACAGAAGCTACCGACCTTTAAAGTCCTCGTGAAATTCAGGCCATTCAAAGGTTGTCTCGAAGTGATCGCTTGTATCGATAAGAGCAATGTATTATCGCGTACCTAGTTCAGTTTTTTTAAATATGAACTGGTAATTAAAGTGTGGTATACAATAAAGCGTTTTCTATTCTATTCTTGTGACCCCCTTTATTTGTGAACACAATCGCTTTGAGCGAACAATGTCTACAATGTTGTAATAGGTAGTAATTTGCTAGGTACAAATGTATGATCATTATGGATCATGTGAGGTACAAAATTTTTTTTATAAATTTAATTTTGAATTTAGAAATACGTTCTGAATGGAAGAGATATTACATTTTTATAAAAGTAAAGTAAGTAAAAAACGTTTATTTTGCATCACAAGTGTACCTGGTCAGGTCATAAGTATTGTCACACAGTAAAAACTTTTCTTTTAGAATGCTGGCCACAAAAAAGTTTATTGAATTCGAATTTCAATTGTTCATGAAAATAAAAATGTATACTTTTTAGAATTTTACTGATTTTTAAATATGGAGTGGACTCTTAAAGAAGACCGTGTTGCAGTTATTGCGTTGCATCGTTGCGGTTACGCGCCAATTCAAATTTTTGACATACTGAAAAATTAGAATATAACCAAACGATTCGTTTATCGCACCATCAAACGATACAATGAAGACTCTAGTGTAGATGACAGGTCAAGAAGTGGTCGCCCTCGGTCTGTTAGGACTCCAGCAGTGATAAAAGCTGTGAAGGCGCGAACTCAAAGAAATCCCAAACGTAAACAGAAACTGTTGGCCCTTCAGATGGGGTTATGCAGAACCACGGTGAATAGGGTGTTAAATGAAGACTTAGGGCTTCGGGCATATCGAAGAAAAACAAGACATCGTTTGAATGCTCGTCTAATGGACCTGAGACTGAAGAGATGCAGCGCTTTGTTGAAGCGGTACGCGAGAAAAAAATATCGTGAAATTCTTTTTTAGGATGAAAAATTTTTTACCGTAGAAGAGAGTTACAACAAACAAAATGATAAGGTGTACGTACACAGTAGTGAAGAAGCGAGCAACCGTATTCCGCGTGTCCAACGAGGTCATTTTCCATCCTCGCTCATAATATGGTTGGGAGTTTCTTATTGGGGCTTAATAGAGGTACATTTTTGTGAGAAAGGTGTAAAAACGAATGCAGTTGTGTATCAAAATACAGTCCTGACGAACCTTGTAGAACCTGTTTCTCATACCATGTTCAATAACAGGTACTGGGTATTCCAACAAGATTCGGCGCTAGCTCATAGAGCGAAGAGCACACAAGACTGGCTGGCGGCGCGTGAAATCGACTTCATCCGGCACGAAGACTGGCCCTCCTCCAGTCCAGATTTGAATCCGTTAGATTACAAGATATGACAACACTTGGAGGAAAAGGCGTGCTCAAAGCCTCATCCCAATTTGAAGTCACTCAAGACATCCTTGATTAAGGCAGCCGCCGATATTGACATGGACCTCGTTCGTGCTGCGATAGACGACTGGCTGCGCAGATTGAAGGCCTGTATTCAAAATCACGGAGGTCATTTTGAATAAACTTTAGTGTCATAAGAATCTATGTTTTGTTATGTTCATTTTGGTATATACATAAATGGTTACATAATGAATAAACTTGTTTCAATTATTTTATATTAAACATGTGACAGAATTTATGACCTGACTAGGTACATTTTAACGTACAGAATATATTGGTAATATTTTTTTTAACCTGTGTTATCCCACTGTAGGGCTAAGGCCTCCCTCCCTTCTTTCCAGTTTTTTCTGTCCCCTGCTTTAGTGGGCCAGTCTGGTTAATACACATCCAAGTCGTCACGCCATCCCCGTGGTGGTCTGCCGCGTGGGCGAGTTGCGTTAGGGACCCAATCAGTTATTATCTTTGCCCATAAATCTTCGGGCATGCGACAGACGTGGCCATCCCAATCCCACTTGAGCTGTGCAAATTTTTTTGTGACATCCAGAATCTTTGTTTGCGAGCGCAGTACGGAGTTCCATATTCGGTCAGATAACCGGACACCTAAAATACTGCGCTCCATAGCCCGCTGACATACCTCGAGTTTGGACCTTTGTTGACTAGTCAAAGACCAAGTCTGTGCACCGTAGGTGAGGATGGGGAGAACGCACATGTCCATGAGTTTACGTTTAAGGCAGAGTGGTAGTTCGCCTTTCATTAGTTGTTTCAATGACCAGTATCTCCTCCAGGCGTTTTCAGTGCGTCGAGCACTGTCGCGCCTGGAAGGAGACAATCTGGCCGAGATACACATTCTCATGGACATACTCGATCTCGACCCCCTAGATGTGCAGCCGTTGCCGTGTGCTGTTGGTCATGAGCTTAGTCTTTGACGTATTCATCACATATTGGTAATGTGAAAGCAAAAAGGATCGCCACTCAGCATTATGCTGTAGTACGAGTAGCATAAAATTTACACCCCTACAGCGCTGGTCTTCCGTGGTACCACTGCCGTGCCTGCAGGCATCAATGGTGGCAACACATCAGTTGTGCGTATTAGTAGGTATATAAGAACTAGTACATAATAACAAACAAACATAACTTATACACAAAATAAAAAAACAATATAAAACAACAGATAATTTTGAAAATGATGTAGGTAACTTAAATGTACATGAGCAACTATAATTCCTATTAACCAGACCCAGAACCACCACCTATATGTGAAAACTTTTGAGAATTTAACATGTATTTCTTTAAAGATTTTTTAAATGACCATTTTAATTATTGAAACGTCTGCAAAACCGCAGACTGAAAAGTTTGTTTTTGATAATCATATGATAATGGCTATTGAGTAATGAAAATGTAAGCCCGGATTACCATACGTCATCTAGGAAAACCTGCAATTGGCTGTTTTATTCATAACTAAACATTTGTAATCTGATTTAATGACGTTGGTTTTATTAAAATACTAGCTGACAAAACCGCAGCTTCGCATGCGTAGTTTTTCAATAATAACATTGCCCTCCCTCTGCGCAGTTGGGTAAAAAGTAGCCTATGTCACCCGGGGATAGTGTAGCTTCCCAACGATGAAAGATTTTTTTAAATCGGTCCAGTAGTTTCGGAACATATTCAATACAAACAAATCTTTCCTCTTTATATTAGTATAGATATATGTAGATAAACTAGAGTGCTTGTATTTATTATACTCACCAGCATCATCATATCAGCCACAGGAGGTTAACTGATGAGCATAAGCCTCCCCCGTAGATTTCCAGAGCGACCGATCTTGTGCGGCCTGAACCCAACGGCTCCCAGCACCTGCGCGTGGCGTTCTGCGCTGCGCTTTCCGGTGCGTGGTCTCCACTCGAAAACCTTTCTGCCCAAACGGCCGATGTTTATTAGACAATTCAAATTTAAATCACCTTATAATTTCATCCATGCGATAAGTTTTAAAAAAACCAGCATCAAATATGATTTGGTATTTCTTCGGATGATTGCTCAGTACAAAGTTATTTCGTAGCTGAATACTCCTTTGTAGACTTTATATACCAGTAAATACCAGTGGTCAAGCGTACAGGAGTGCTACTGACTGTCATGACAAAAACGCTTTGGAGACAAAGCGATGGATAGTCTGGTGTTTGGTGTGAAAACTTTTGAAAGTATTAAAAACTGGTTTTTGTCTGACTATGGCGTGTTATTATTATAAAAAACGGGATTTATCACGTACTGGTTTATCGGTGCTACGGCCGACAATGTTTCGGTTCATATCGTGAACCGTCATCAGGGTGAGTGCGATCCGAGCAAATGATGATGACGCAGCCTGTCAACACGTTGGGCCTTCGTTGACGCAATCCTCACCACCGCGCCCTAGACGGGCGCAGAGGGCTGCGGCGGGTAGTCCGATGCGAGACGTTATTCGGAGCGGATCGCACTCGCCCTGATGAAGTTTCACGGATTGAACCGAAACATTGCCGGTCAAAACACCGATAAAACGGTACGTGATAAATCCCGTATTTATAATGATGATTGATATCAATCACGAAAGTTTCCAAACTAAAAGGCGTGTTTAGTTAATCGCGTTATGTTGATTCGCAAAAAAGAAGATTTTGACAGAAACAAAGGGCGATCATACTAGCTTGGCTGATCTCTGACTTACCTTGTTATACTCAGTTAATTCAAATACATTTCTTAAAACAGCAATTTTCGTTGTTTTCTTTACTTTTGAATTATTGTCTAAAGAACATTAAAATAATGAGAACTTTAAATTCAAAATCCGCTTTTCCAAACTTTACTTCAATCCATTAAGTATTGAATAGTTTTTGAAGGACCAGGATCTTTTGGCTCTTTTAGCTAAAGAAGAAACCTTTTTGGAGATTAACGTTTGTTTCGCATTTTAATAGAACATTTAGGACTGTTTTCTCTATAGGTTTCACTGATAAATAAAAGTAATTTAAAAAAAATATTTAAATTAAGATCAGTGACTTTGGAAATATAGGGAGGCCTAATGGCTAATCCATCTTATTTATTACTAGCTTCCACCCGCGGCTTCACACGCGTTGTTAATCAATAAAAAGTAGCCTATGTTTGAATCTAGAGCATAATCTATTTATACGACCTCCGTGGTACAGTGGGCGAATAGCCAGCTGAGACGCAAGAGGTAGTGGGTTCGATTCCCGCCGCGGAACAAATGTTTGCATGATCTACAGATATTTGTTCTGGGTCTGATTGTTTCTCTATATATTATAAGTATGTATTTACAATAAAAATTATATAAGTATTCTACCAGTTATGTGATTCCAATAGTACAAGCTCTGCTTAGTTTGGGGCTAGATAGTGCTGTGTGAAATGTCCAGCAATATTTATTTATTTATACACCAAATTTCCTCAAAATCGGGTTTGCCGTTGCATCGTGATTGAGTAACAAATAAACAAACATCCAAACTTTCACATTTTTAATACTACTTGTGATGCAGAAACTATTCCGCTGTTTAACTCCAAAGCTTTTCAATAGTCGTTTTACGTACGTAGTTCAGTAATATAAAACGCTCATATTAAATGTTTTAAAGTCAAGATAAGTTATAAAAAAAACCTCAATTTAATCTCAATGAAGCGACACCATTAAGTATTTAATATCGACATTCACCTTCAGAATGAAAAGGAGAACAGAAAATACAGCTAAGATTTTGTTACTTGAGTGTTTTCCGTTACGGCGTTATTTTAGTAACAAATATACAAACTTTCGCATTGATAAAACGAATGTGATGCAGAAACTATTCCGCTGTTTAACTGCAAAGCTTTTCAATAAACTTTTTTTTTCGTTTTAAATTATGGAAGTCTTTCTTCAGTTCTCAGAGTCCTCTTCTCAAGTTCTCAGAGCTTACGTATTTGAGCCATTTGGGGTCGAGACCCTGGGTCCAAGGGGTACCGGGGCCCATCGCGTTTTCACAATTCTTTCTGGGCATCTGGTCGAAGTGACGATCCGAGAGCTGGCGCTTATCTGGGTCAACGCATAAGCATTGCAATTCATCGGGGCAATGTAGCCAGTGTCTTGGGGACACTACCGCCTGGTAGTAGGCGATAGTGATCTGGAGCAGTTGAGCTATCTATAGATCAACTGTTTCTTCTGTATTTTATTGTTAATAATCGTATATTCTTTCTGTTTTTTAAGGTTTTTTTACAAAAGTAGTAAGTAATATAAAACGCTCATAATCTTTTTAAAAAAGTCAAGAGAAGTTATATAAAAAAACTCAATTTAATCTCAATGAAGCAAGACTATTAGGTATATAATATTTCACCTTCAGAATGGAAAGGTGAATGCTAAAGTATAGGACTAGATTTCGTTTTGAAACTGTCAATAACTTTTTAATCAAGTTAGCAAACTCTTCATTGAAAAATAATTAAAATTTTCTTAGAACTTTGTTGGTTTGGGTAAATTTGTCTCAGATTACAATTTTTTTTTATTTGTAATCAATTAACAAAAGGGCTTTGTCGCTCATGCGATTTTGACACCCTGGTAATGTAAACATAAGAAAATTAACTAATTATGCAGGTCAAAACTTATTTAGCTACCTCTTATCTACCAACTTAAATAGTTTTTTGGCAGTATCTGATAACGGATCTGCCAAAATACTATTACAATCACCAATATAAAAATTAAAAGTATTTCTCGCACCAGCATTCTGAACACATTCCATCAATATGTGAAAAAAAATTACAAAATTGAATCAATGTAATTTGACCGGTAAAGTGTAGCTAGAAAAATTACACGAGGGGCTGAAAATGTAGGGCATGTTGATAGCCGTAACTGTTTTAAATCTGAAGTATTAATTTTAATCTAGAATAGTTCATTCATTCATTACCCATAGCTAGCACATAGTTTATTAAACCGGCCAAGTGCGAGTCGGACTCTCACACGAAGGGTTCCATAGCATTAGCTATAAAAACGAGCAAAACAATAACGTTTGTTGTATGGGAGCCCCCCCCTTATATAATTATTTTTCGTACCACTTGCTCAAAAAAGTGACATTCTATGCCACAAACAGCGAACATAACAATAGTTATTTTTAATCTGTTAAAAACAGGGAAAGAAAATTGTACTGAATTTCATTCAACCTCTAGGGGGAGAATGTGATTTAAATTTGGTATACTTACCGAAATTTATACTGAACTACATCTGTGTTTACACCATTGAGTTTGTATATAAAGCATTATACATCTATTTGAAAACGGAATTAATTGATTATTAACCAAGGGGATAAAGCAGTGTCTTCTGTCGCGGGTGACGATTTAAATCGCGAGCGTAACGAAGGACTCGAGGTTTACTCCCGAGCGTAGCGAGGGTGTTAAAAACTTAAATCACGAGCCAAGCGAGGGGTTTAAGACCAGTCCTGAGTATAGCGAGGGATTTAAGTTCACCCAAGACTAAGACAGCTTTATCACCGAGGAAAATACTCTACTTTTCGTACCATTTGCGAAAAAATGAACACAATAATAATATGGCATAATATAATAACATTAACTTATTTATAAAAATAAATTAAAATAAACTTAACGTTTATGTATTTGAAGAAAACAAAAACGCGGCAAATTCCTAGACTAAATATTTTTTGTCGGAAAAGCAAAGGCATCAAGCTCATACGGCCTCGTCGGTTTTCGTAATTTTATTTAATAATCATAACTGCATAATAAATGAGTATTCCTTTTTCAAAAAGATGTATAATGCTTTATATACAAACTCCATGGTGTAACCACAGATGTAGTTCAGTATAAATTTCGGTAAGTATTCCAAATTTAAATCACATTCTCCCCCTAGAGGATGAATGAAATTCAGTACAATTTTCTTTCCCTGTTTTTAACAGATTAAAAATGACTATTGTTTTGTTCGCTTTTTGTGGCATAGAATGTCACTTTTTTGAGCAAGTGCTACGAAAACGCATTTATTATGCAGTTATGATTATTAAATAAAATTACGAAAACCGACGAGGCCGTATGAGCTTGATGCCTTTGCTTTTCCGATAAAAAAATATTAGTCTAGGAATTTGCAGCGTTTTTGTTTTCTTCAAATACATAAACGTTAAGTTTATTTCAATTTATTTTTATAAATAAGGTAATGTTCTAAAAATACGTTACGATGTTAAATCAAATACTCAAATCAACTCATCAACAATAAATGTACCAAACAAAAATGTAACTCTCTCTATCAATAATTGGACCAATGTTTCGAATGTTCACTTTTACTTCTAATTGTCATTATTTTTAATAAATGCTTATCTCATATTATTATTGTGTTAATTTTTTCGCAAATGGTACGAAAAATAGAGTATTTTCCACGGTGATATAGCTGTCTTAGTCTTGGGTGAACTTAAATCCCTCGTTACACTCAGGACCCGTCTTAAATCTCTCGCTTCGCTCGTGATTTAAGTTTTTAACACCCTCGCTACGCTCGGGAGTAAACCTCGAGTCCTTCGTTACGCTCGCGATTTAAATCGTCACCCGCGACAGAAGATACTGCTTTATCCCCTTGGTTAATAATCTACTATTATTTAGTTATTAGTATTTGTTGTTATAGCGGCAACAGAAATACAACATCTGTGAAAATTTCAACTATCTAACTATCACGGTTCATGAGATACAGCCTGGTGACTGACGGACAGACAACGGAGTCTTAGTAATAGGGTCCCTAAAAACCTAAACCTAAAAACCAGTGACTGGTTTAACTTTAAACATACACAAAATTAAAGCACAAGCTTCTATTAAAAAAATAAAAGAGAATCGGACATACCGCATCAGGGAACGTAACATTTTCCACTTTCAAAACACAAACTAAATCAAATACACACGAGCCAGGCGATCGGAAAGTATTGCTTAACCAGCGGCCACTGTCCAGACTGGAGCTAAAGCCAAGTTGATCCTCCCTGGCTGAATCTAAAATGGAACATGGCGATTCATGGCGATTTCTCTTGCAGTTGTACTTTGGCAACACACGGCATAATGTTTTGTAGAACATACAATAAAAGAGATTTACAACATTTTCATTTTTGTGCCTCGTTATTTGAATAGATAAGAATAATCATATATTTGGCACACACAAAATGACACATGAAACAATTTTAAAGAACAGTGGGTATTATCAAGCCAGTTCGACTCATGTGTCTGCGTACCAAAATGGCGTTCATCTCAGCATAAAGTTGGATGTTATGCACCCAACGCTGATTTTCAGCTGAAACCAGAAGCAAAGGTTGTGCAACGTATTAGGTATTTGCCTCATTATCATTATATTAAAAAATACAAATCTTTCCTCTTTATAAAGTATAGATAACTTCGAAAACTCATAGAATTAAAATGTTATTCTCGTTTTGCCGGTTGATGTAATGATATTGGTAGGCAAAGTATCTAGTGCATGTTTGTATCATAGATGTCATTAGCAATGCATATCTAGACGCGCGATAGCGTGTCAAGCCAAGTTCAAGCTAACAGAACTGGCGAGCAGCACCATGTGTAATATTACACGAACCATTTGGAGCCACTTTTGACCACCTCATAACTCAAAAACTATTTCACATAAACATATCAAATTTGGTTCATATATTGAGACTTGTAAGATATAAATGTGCTTCAAATTTCATAAACACACCTCGAACGGTTATTTAGATATTAACGTGCAAAAATGGTCATTTTAATCATTGACTGACTGACCTATATATAGATCAAAACACTAATCCAGTTTTGATTGAGCTATAAAGCTCAAATTTGGCATCAAGCTAAGTATTTGGGTGAATACAAAGGAATAAATCAGAAACTAGTAAATTATGAAAAAGTAGATTTATCGGTTTTTGTTCCGAAGCTACTCAACTATATTCATTAAACTCAACATAACATCCTGTATAGATTTTCCCCCCGTGGAAAAAATCCCTCGACTCCACCTCGCCGTCAAGGTCGTCGATAACAACTTATGAAGTTTGAAGCCCTTAAAAGTGCCACTTTTTGATTCGTGTGTCGTTCAGAAGCTTTGCGACATTTTACGTTTGTTTTACTCCGATATAGTTCAGAACGAAAATATTTATTTTATGTAGTTTTGTGAAACTTTTCCGTTCACACGTTCTGAAGACTTTAAGCTTTATTTTTAGAAACAAAAAATGCAAATTATAGTAAGAATAAAATGATCTATCACACTAATATTTTAAATGTGAAAGTTTGGATGTTTATTTGTTTGTTACTCAATCCCGTCGTAACGGTTGAACTGATTTTGATGACATTTTGTATATGGATTGATGGATTGTATATGGTAAGACCTGGATTAAAACAGGCTACTTTTAATATCAAACCACGCGTGTGAAGCCGCGGGCGGACGCTAGTTTTTTTAACTGGTTAGATCTTTGTTTGACCACAATCTCACCTGATGATAAGCGATGATGCGGTCTGAGATAAAGCACGAAGATCTAGAAGAAGGCTAATCACTCTTACCAAAACGATGTGTGCGAGTGGGTGATATAGATATCAACTATGTACGGATGGTACTGAGCCGTGCGCCTGCTTGTCCTTTGATGGGAGGGAGATGGCGGGATCAGGTCGTGTAGTTCCTGGGCACATTCCCCGAAATGTATTCTGTTAAATATTGATAGGCTTGCAACTTTACGGCGGTGTTCGAGACTTGGGGTCTTAGTATCCGCCATATATTGCTCACCAATAAGCCTAAAAGCCCTACGTTCTATCGAGTCTAAGGTAGCGAGCTGGTATTTGGTTGAACCATCCCAAAGGTGGCAGCAGTACTCCATACCAGTTTATATTAAACCACCGGAATATAAGAAAATGTTATTTTTTTAGGGTGCCGTACCCAAAGGGTCAAACGGGACTCTATTACTAAGACTTCGTTGTCTGTCTGTCCGTCTGTCACCAGGCCGTATCTCATGAACCGTGATAGTTACATAGTTGAAATTTTCACAAATGATCTATTTCTGTTGCCACTATAACAACAAATACTAAAAACAGAATAAAAAATATATTTAAGGGGGGCTCCCATACAACAAACGTGACTTTTTTGCTCGTTTTTGCTCGATATTGATAACGGCAACAGTGAGACGCTTGAAATAGTCATAGAATATTAAGTTATATTATTCACTTTCAAAATAAATAATTAAATTAAAATAAAATTAATATTAACGGGGCGGCTCCCATACAACAAACTTGATTATTTTGCCTTTTTTATAGATAGCTAGCTGACCAATCCGCAACTTCGCACGCGTAGTTTTTCAATAAAAACATTACCCTCCTTCTGCGCAGTTGGGTAAAAAGTAGCCTATGCTACCCGGGGATAGTGTACCTTGGCAACAGTGAAATAATTTTTTCATTCGGTCCAGTAGTTTCGGAGCATATTCAATACAAACAAACAATACTTTCCTCTTTATAATATAGATAAAGATATACGTACGGAATCCTTAGCGCGCGAGTCCGACGCGCACTTGGCTGGTTTTCATTTATTATTGTATTTATGTTGAGCATTCTGTAATACATGAGTTATTGTCGGATCGTATTGAAATGAACTGACGTATGGCATTAGCTAACGAAACTTCAACCTTGTTTTTGCAACCATTATTTAATTTAGTTCCAAATTGAATTTCAAATGAACGCTTTTCGGGGTGTGAGATAAACTTGTGTACAATGTTCACTATACGTTCACTCACGTTGGCAGCGCGATACAAAACAAGCTTTTGTGTCATCGAATCAAAGTTTGCCGAGCGGACACTTTGCGCACTAATTTAATATGCCACAAAGCGTTCTCGTCCGAGAACGCTTTAATTTCATAATTTAAATTGCGAGACTAAGGCCACAGGTAAAGAAAACAGCTCGTTCAAGTTAGTTATCTGTAACTTTTGGTATGCGAGTTAACAGAATCGGTCACTTCGACGACCTCCGTGAAGCAGTGGACGAATAGCCGGCTGAGACGCAGGAGGTAGCGAGTTCGATTCCCGCCGCGGAACAAATGTTTGCATGATCTACAGATATTTGTTCCGGGTCTGGATGTTTCTCTATATATTATCTGTATGTATTTACAAAAAAAAAATTATATAAGTATTCTATCAGTTATCTGGTTCCCATAATACAAGCTTCAAATCTATATAAAAACGAACTATGTTGTTTGTTAGTTTGTATGTTTGTAGGAAGTAATTTCAGAAACTACTGAATCGTTTCTGAATATTATTTTACTTATTGAAATGTAAGAGTGAATAGGTTTCTTCTAGATCTTCGTACTACATCTTAGACCACATCATCGCTTACCATAAGATGAGATTGTGGTCCAACGAAGTTCTATCATATTGTGAAAAAAAAATGTTTACTATCTAATAGTGCTACAAGCAATATTTTATTTCAATATAACCCGTGCGATATTGATAGAGCGAAGCGAAATCTCTAAATCAACTTGGGAAAATCGGCGTTGTACGCATATTTGTTTGTCTCAGGATAACTTTCGAAGCGTTGTTCTGATCATCGTAAAATTTGATATATAGGTGGATAGCGATGGCTCAATTTTGGTGCGACTAAATGAGCTAAAAATGTTGGATGTTATTGAGATATTGGGGTTCAAGTGGGGTAAAAAAAATTAAATTGAGATTATTAGGTCAAGTGGGACGTCAAATGTAAGGTTTTTATTAGTTTATTTAAATTCAGTTTATATATTTAGTAAATTTTTTATATTTTTTGAGTTTTTAGCCATAACAAAGACGGAATTTTAACGAAATTCACAGGGTACACCAGTGACCCCACCGTGCTGAAATTTGGTATTCGTGTTGCTTTAGTGACACAAATATAAGGAAAAGCCTGAAATATAGAATAACTGCAATTTACACCTTTAAAATTAAACCAATGTACATGACCTCCCGTTACTTGTAATTTAAATAAAACTGTGGGTCAAGTAATTTGGTTATAATGCGTGGCACTATTTTATTAGTTAAATATTATGCATAATATTGGTTTCGGTTTTTTGGGAGACTCGTGAGATCGGGGCGAACCACTAGTTATAAAGTTTTTTTTTTAATTTAAGTGTGATGTGCATTATTGCGTTATTAAATCAAGATAATTTCTCTCTCCACTTCAGTCAGTCTTCAGAGTGTGAAAGACAGTTCAGTCTACGTCCACTGCTGGGTATAATCCTTCTCCATTTACGCCATTCTCTCCGGTCCTTCGCGAGTCTCATCCATTGATTCCACGATTTAATTTGGCCACGTGCGGGTCATGATACAACTAGATTAGATTAGATAATACTTTATTGCACACCACGAATCAAATACATATAGAAAACAACTACGTAAATCTATGGATACAATTGGCGGTCAACAACTAGTGGTGGTTCTGTAAGAACAAGAACAATAGACCTCAGATCCCAACTGCAAAAAGTAATTTGCGCAACAAAATTAACGAAGAAAGTCCAATTTAAATCGAATTTCAGGTGCTTGAATATTCCAATAGGCTTACTTTTGTGCATAATATTGGTTTATGTTTTAGCGATTACTTGCATTCTTTTAATCCTCTCCTTTAATCCTAATCTTAACCCTTTAATCCCTTATATCCCTTTAATATATTATTCCTTAATTTTTTTGTCACGTGAAGGCGTAGAGGACTACGTAATCTGAATGGTAAAAGTAGGTACACATTTTACGAAAAATTACAAAAATTGAAATCCATCTATATATAACGTTACAGCAAACTTCCCTCCTTTCCCCCTTCCACTCCCCCCCCCCCCCCCCCTTTGAAAAATATTTCGTAACATCTTGTGTAGAATTATGTCCTTATGATGCCTCTCAAATTTGATTGAAATCCGTCGGTAAATAACGCTACAGCAAACTTCCCCCTTTTTCCCCCTATTTTACCCCTAATTCATAATACATAATTTAAAATAATTTATTTGCATGAATGTGGGTACAATAGGTTATATATACATAAACAATGTTTAAAAACTCCTTTACATTCTGCCTCGTCAAGGCGTGCAAAATTTCCAATGTAAAATTGATAATAAGTCAAAATATCAAACATGTCTAATTAAACATCGCGATTGACTTAAATAAATCAAGAAACTTGTGTGTCAATTTTTGTCAAAATCAGTGGAAAAATGCGACCTGTAGGCAAGAATAGACTGACAGACAGCCGAACAAAAGTATTTGGACCTCGACCTTGATCTCGAAACTCAGACGCTTCGCTCGATCGGCCAATAAAAAATATTGTGGTTTCTCTGTTGATCAGTCTCTACAAAGCACAAGTTCTCTCATGTATGGAGTACTGCTGCCATCTCTGGGATGGCTGCCAAGTATCAGCTTGAAGCCCTTGATTCGATTGAGTGACGTGCTGCTAGACTGATGGTGATGACTCCCTAGTGGAAGTCAATTTACAAAGTCTAGAGCACAGGCGCCGAGTAGCTAGACTTTCAGTTTTTTACAAGATTCATTTTAGAGAATATGCGCAAGATCTTCATGACCTTATCCCTGCTTCCCCCTTCCACCATACCTGGTCGGCATACCACATTGCCGTACCAAACGATTTGCTTCAACTTTTCTTGTTAGCACAAGTCAGGAGTGGAACTCTCTTCCGGCGTATGTTTTTCCAAACCAGTATAATATTGGAGTGTTTAAGACCAGAGTGAATAGGTTCTTTCTATGCAAGCGTGCTCCATCTTTGATCACACCATCACTTACGATCAGGTGAGGAAGTGGTCAAGCGCTTGACTATCATCAATAAAAAAATATTTTATCTATCATTGCAGCGAATAAATACGTACGAACCGTCCTAACCTATGCTCATCCATCTATCGACTTCCTTCGATTGCTATAAAGTCATCGGTCCATCAATTAGGAGGCCAATAAAAGCTACCTACGTCTTCAATAGCCACATTAAGTGATAAAGATACCAGTAAGTATTCACAACTTCTACATCGGCAGTCTTACTTTTAGAAAAATGACTTTAAAATTTCGTTTTCTTATAAAGAAATTAATTCGAAATAATGTTATTAACATACCTTTACAAATCTCTTCGGACTAGGCGGTTGCATAATTAAGATAGAATTTTATTTACAAACGGTAAGTTAATTTAATCATTAATTATTTACATGACTATAAATTACGTAAGAAACAGTTGAATCATTAAAAAAACCGGCAAAGTGCGAGTCGGACTCGCGAAGGAAAGGTTCCGTACCATCTATAAAAACGGTAATAAAATCACGTTTGTTGTATGGGAGCCCCCCTTAAATATTTATTTTATTCTTGGTATTTATTGTTATAGCGGCAATATAAGTACATCATCTGTGAAAATTTCAACTGTCTAACTATCACGGTTCATGAGATACAGTCTGGTGACAGACGGACAGACAAACAGACTGACGGACAGACAGACAGAGAGACAGCGGAGCCTCAGTAATAGGGTGCCATTTTACCCTTTGGGTACGGAACCCTAAAAACGTCACAAACGATCTATAGATAACTCAACTGCTCCAGATCAGGCGGAAGTGTCCCAATACACTGACTGCAATGCCCCGCTGAATTGCAACGCGTTGACTCAGACAAGCGTCAGCTCTCGGATCACACAGAATGAAATGTATCGACACAGCTATTATCGTATCTTGGACAAGGTTCAGCTGTGCTTTATCTGAACAGAGCCAGTATCCGAGTTTCCGTTCGGAAACGCAATGGTTCGCATCGCAGCGATCGCGCAGAATGATCGTATTTACGAGTATATATGGGTAAAATTTGCTGTTTTTGCGGATTGAAACGCGACAGGAGCGTGGCTCGATCGTACTTTTATGATTTTTCATTGTCCATCGTTTCTAAGCGTCTGACAGTCCACCAGATGCGACATGTTATGACTAACCAGACAAGATGATAAGCCAATCGAATCAACTTTCAGTCGCTAACTAATAGTCATTGGTGATCGCAGTATCTAAATATAGATTTTTTAAAGGAATGACCTGTGTGTATCCTTTTAAGCTGGGCTTTAGCACTTGTTTGTGACAAGTGGAAGAAAAAGACCATCGGGAATAACGGTTCCAGACATTTTTATTCTGTTCCCGCTAAGACCCATTCTCTTGTTCTTTGCGATACTTTGTGCAATGAAATAAAATCTTGGTTACGTTAAAGGAATACAAATTGATTTTTTTTTTTGATAAACATGTTATGTTTATCAATAAACAATAATAGCATATTTCAGCGGACCCTACCCACGCTGAGATGCAGTGTTGTGGTTATCTAAACTATGCACGAATCAAAAACCTGACCTGTTTTAACTACATGCTACAAAGATATTTTCTATTATACATATAATAAGTAGGTCAAGCTCGTGATCCAAAGTGTGCAAGCACTACCTCACTCTCATGAACGAAGCCTACAAAATGAGTGGTGTCCTGTAGATGCTCTGTTATTTATCCACTCTGTTATCTTTATATTTTATGAGTTTATTTAGTTTTATTGTAACTACCTATATATTAGTTTATCTATTATTTTCAACTAGTGTAATATTTGAAAGTACGTTTATTGAAAATAATCTATATATATATTTGATGTTTCGTTCGTATTCTCAATATAACTTAGTCTTATTGTTTATTTTTTCCTGCTAGATTATGTTACGCACTACCTACAAAAATATTTTTTTAACATTATGCAAAGGTTAACTGGAAGAGAATGCTTGGTAGCATTAAGTTCGCCTATGTACAGATTTATGTATTTTGTGCAATTAAGAATGTTCAATCAATCAATCAACTATGCACAGTGAAAGGTTTCGTTTGCCAGTACGGCTGTATCTCAGATTAAAATATTTTCTAATATTAAAAGGGGGCAAAATGTCTGTATAAAATAGAAAGAATATACAATTATTTACATGACTAAAATACAGAAGAAACAGTCGTAATCATATAAACGTCGTTGCAAACGATCTATAGATAGCTCAACTGCTCCAGATCACTACCAGGCGGAAGTATCCCCAAGGCACTGGCTGCATTTTGCTGTTTATTTTGGTTGACCCAACTACAGATATAAGTTGGTAGACTACTAGTATTTTTATTTTTATATAGTTATCCGAACACCATCTCAAAAGGGTTAAGCCTAGACAGGATTTGAACCCGCAACCTTCCTCTTGATACGAGGATGCACTATCCAATTGTGCTACCAGGCTAGGTCACGTCATGGTCGAAGTTCGTGAGAAGATAGATTACGACTCAATACTACAGGAAAACTCATACAGTTTTTGACCTGCTCAATGCCAAACGTTGCAGTTTAGAACATCGACAAGAGATGATGCGTTGCTTATTTCAAATAGTATTTTTATTTTTATAGTGTTAGCTGAACACGTACGAAAAAATCAAAAATTTTAAAACCATCTCAAAAGTTTTTTTTTTTGCGTGTTCAAGTCCCGTCTAGGCTTAAATTTTTTGAGATGGTTTTAAAATATTGGTCGACTACTGTTTGTAAACGAGTGAAGTCTACTCAGCTTTAATAATTTATCTACCAGCTAAAGGATAAGTAGGTACAACTATTATGGATACTTTTTAAGCATACACGAATAGCATATTGGCTGGAAGAGGGGATCACATGACTATTATGAAAATGCCAATTTTTTGGCTCTATATGTCGTAAACGGGCTCTTGTATCAAAAATGTGTTGAGCAAACCTTATACTGTTTTAAAAGATCTACGACCTATTCAACGACACGCCATAGGAATACTAAAGGCATATGAAAACAATCCACTTCACACACAAAAAACAAGTAGGCGTGAACTGACGTGAAGTTCTTCACAATGATTTCTATAACCAATCACAAGCCTCTTCTAAATTTTTTTTGAGGTATTAATGTTGCCAAGTCAATAATCTAAATTACCTAAGAGGTTTTGGTGTGGCCGCATAAAAAAAACCTACTAAAGTAAAAAAAAAACCACTCCTAACTCACATTTATTTATATATTAGGTTTACCAACAGTTAAACACATGATTCTTTACAAAAAACGTATATATAAATGATTTTATGCTACATGTGTAAAAAATTACAGGAAAACGCAACATGCTCAGTTATCTAACCTATAAGGAAGGATTTTTATGATATGTCTACAAATTAAAGGTCCGCTTTTAAGATTCTAACGTGACCGAAAATTTACCGACGTTAATATTACGAAATTTGTGAAATGAAAAGGATGTTTATATGGTTAAAGAGTGTGGTAGGTACACACGTATCTCTGGTAGGAGGGTTTATAAAAAAATGTTGTATGACAATACTGCTTGAAAAGAACTCTTCAAGCATAAACCATGCGAGGGAGTTCTATATTACTCACAAGGCAAGTTATGAAATGGGGACAGAATATAATACAATTTATTTCATAAAATACAACGTAAGAAAAAATATGAAGTAGCACATATTGTTTTTCAAGGTGCCGCATCCGAAGGAGGTATCATCACTAGGAACTTGATACTAAGCCAACGCTTATTGCCTGTTCTGTTAGTCCGTCTGCCACAGAGGTATATCTTGACAACTCTGTTGAAATTTTCACAGATGATGTGATTATACATGGATCGGACAACATCTCATAACTACATGATTACGCTAGATGACTCATTTTGTTACTGGTTTATCACATTATTACACTAATATTAAAAATGCGAAAGTTGGAATGTTTGTAACTCAATCACGTCGCGTCGGAACGATTATATATAGGATTATCATATAGGCTACTTTTTGTTTATAAACAACGCGTGTGAAGCCGCTGGCGGAAACTAGTCTCAAATATTTATTTGTTGTTGTTATAGACATTTGTCTATAACTGCAAAATTGTTGCGTTATAATTGGTGGGATGTCACTGGGTCTGTTGTGTTCATGCAAATGAGGTGGTCTGTACAGCTGTGGTCAGATTAGATTAGATAATATAAGAGAATTTCTTTATTGCACAGCATTAAATATAAACATATAAAATAATATACACTTTTACAACATAGATACAATGGACGGCCTTATCGCTAAAAGCGATCTCTTTCAAGCAACCTTTGGATGTACAGGATCTATGTGAACAAATAAGGACGGCGGCGTTATTAAAGATAATTTAAAATGAAATGCATATATTATATAACATAATCATAAAATTACATAAATATTAATAATACTACTTAAAATATATATACCTACATATATAAATTATAAAAACGTGTAAATTAATAAATGGCCTAGTGAGCGATGTATGACAGATAGTGTTGTCTGATAGGGAGAGATTTAGCGTGACGAATTATGGCATGTATCTGCCATAATTCTGATACGGAAATCTGTGGATGTGCTCGTTAGATCTCAATTGAAGGCAAATGCTTTCTATGTTTCAAGTTAAAACCACCTAATTATTTCTTCTAAGTCAAGAGATGTACGGCAAGATTTAACCAAGCTAGGCTGAGTGTCTAGCTACAGCTAGCTTCCACATAACACCACTCTGCAATGACTGTGGTGTATCTAAAGCAAGTGGGAAGCATGAATCACTCTCAAACGTGTCTAGATAGAGCCCACCCTCCCGATTCTCATCCAGAGAGATTATGGCGACATTCCCCTATTCGTTTAGTTAGTCCGCCAGTCTTGGTGGAAATATAACGCTACAGAGGCAAGCTTTAGCCTCAGTTTCTGTTAGGATATTCTCTGAAACCTTACCTTATTACCTTATCTTGGAGGTAATCGTGCTAATTACACATGTCTAACGTTGGAACTCACATGTTCATTTGACTGATGTCACGCGTGTAAGCGCAATACGAAATGTTCATAAACTTTCATGTTCATAATGTTTGGTTCTTTTTTGTTTTACTTTGGTATTATCGTTGAAAATTAGCGCGATTGCCCCCCGCAATTAGGCTGAATCTTCTCGAGACAACTGGAAAACGCAGCGTAGGACGGGCCCCCACTAGATGAAAAGATGGCGTATTCTATTGCATCTAGTTTAATTCTGTTCTATTCTAGCGTGAGAGGCTTAATATTAGATTTGAGGATGACAGATAAACTAGCCGTGTGGTCCCGGCGTAATAATAGGGCCACCCCTTCTCATCCCGCGGGAGCCGTGTGAGCCGGCAAAGGGAGTTGTTCCAGGGAATGGGCAGCAGCATTCTTCTGTGTACTAAACACCAACCACTGCGATCACCAAGCCGCCTGCCAAGCGTGGTGATTATGGCAAAACCCCCCCTATGACAGACACAACACACAAACGGCCCTCAGTCCCCGACGGCTCCGTCATCCCTGGAAGTGGTAGCAACCAGGGCAGTGGCGGAGCAGGGGGTGCTAAGACTGGAAGACGCAGCGTAGGCCGGCCCCCCACAAGGACCGACGATCTAGTAAGAATCGCGGGGAGCCGTTGGGCGCAAACGGCTACCAACCGCTCGTTGTGGCGATCTAAGGGGGAGGCCTATGTTTAGCAGTGGACGTCTACCGGCTGGTGATGATGATGATGATGAGATAAATTAGCGGCGAGACGTTATTCGGAGCGGATCGCACTCACCCTGATGAAGGTTCACGAATTGAACCGAAACATTGTCGGTTGAAATACCGATAAGAAGGTGCGTGATAAATCCCGTATTTATAATAATGATTGAAATCAATCACGAACGTCTTCTTAGTAAAAACACAGTTAGATTGTTGTATTTAAGAATACATTTACTAAAAAATAATATATATGTATTAAATCAGCTATCTGGTTTCCATGGTACAAGCTTTGCTCAGTTTGGGGCCAGATATCACTGTGTGAAATGTCCAGCATTGTTGATCGAGCGACGCGAGATCTCCAAATCAAATCAACTTGGGCAAAACGGCGTTGTATGTATGTATGTTTGTTTGTCCGAGGATAACTTTCGAAGCGTTTATTTGATCATTATGAAATTTGGTATATAGGTAGGTAGTGATGGCACAATTTCGGTGTGACTCAATGAGCTGAAAATGTTGGGGGGGGGGGGGGGGGGGGGGGGGGGGGGTTGTTGAGATATTGGTTTCAAGAGGGGTAAAAACAACCGAAATGGGACTATCTGGTAAAATGGCACGTCTTATAAAAAGTCTTTGTGAGTAAATTTCGACCCCGTTTTTAATTTTAGTTTAATCGTTGTAGTTTTTGAGTTAATAGCCATAATAAAAACTAAACTGACAAAATTTACAGGGTACACCAGTGACCCCACAGTGCTGAAATTTGGTATGCTTGTAGTTCTAGTGGCACAAATATAGAGAAAAGTCTGAATTCCAGAATAACTGCACCTTCTACCCCAAAATGTGTAACCAAATACATGAACTCCCGTTACCTGTAATTTGAATGAAACTGTAGGTCCAGTAACGTGGTACACATTTCGTGGCACTATTTTTTGTTTTTATGGGGCGAACCACTAGTTTATTTTATTTTTTCAGTACGTGTAACATGCACAAATTAATACGATAGAGAATAACATACATACACTCACTAAATCTGAACAATATAGTTATTAGGACGAACAACTATTAAGATAATGTTTCTTCACCAGTTTATACGTAAATGGGAATGACATTGACAAACGGAAAGCGGTTTTCTCATGAGCTTTTTATCCCAAAGCAGAAAGCAAGCTTTGCAATAAAAATAGCCATTAAAGTTATACTAACTGCCTCGAAGCATTAACTCTATGCAATTCGTTAGTATTAATGTTACTACAGTTTTTATTTGCGAAACGTTTGTAAGATTATGGCTTTCTTACTATAGGATAGTCATGAAAATTACATCTAATGTGGTCCATTGTTATCCAAGCCGATAGACGTAGACTGCGGTTACATTGTTAGCGATTACTTATCGGTCGCTAAGTCATAACTGACAATGTCTTTGCGTCCAAACTCGTACATACGTACAAAATAAATAACTACATTTCACACAGCGCTATCTAGCCCCAAACTAAGCAGAGCTTGTACTATGTGAACCAGATAACTGAGAGAATACATAAATATATATATTTTTTGTAAATTTATATTTCTAATAAACAGAGAAACAACCAGACCCGGAACAAATATCTGTAGATCATGCAAACATTGGTTCCGTAGTGGGAATCGAACCTCCTGCGTCTCAGACAGCTATTCGCCCACTGTGCCACCACTGATCTCAATGTCATCGACATATACTATTTTCCATAGACACATTTCATATTAGAAAAACAAAGCTACATCACGAGTAGATTTAAGACGACAGTATATTATTTTCCCTAATGGTCTATTAATATTAAATGTTATCAACTCTCACAGTAATTGGAGCTGAGAAGCAATGACAATTACCGAGCTTTGTTTATCTTAATTTAGACGACCTTTATAACGCAGTGGGTAAGCAGCCGTTTAAGATGCATTTGGTTCGATTCCTGAGCAAATCTAACCGTAGCTAAATAAGGCACAGATGCCTAAAAACTTAATTTGCAAAGTTCAATCCTGAATTTTAGCCAAAGAAAAAGTCTTGTGTTTTACTGCCTAAACGCATTGAACGCCCGTCTCCTAAAAAAATGATAAAGATAATCCTACTAATATTATAAACGCGAAAGTTTGTATGTATGGATGTATGGATGTTTGTTTCTCTTTCAGGAACGGCTGAACCGATTGCAAAGAAATTTGGTATGTACGTAGATTATAACCTGGATTAACACATAGGCTACTTTTTATTGGCAAACGCTGGCAACAGCTAGTCACCAAATATTCTTTTATTTTCTGCTATGACAGTAACTGTCACCTGCAAGTAACTATGTATCAAAAGTATTTAATTTAGGTATTAGTGGCTCTCCTGAATATCGTATTCTTATCTGTGCACCCCCTACCATATCTTTGTTATAACATAATCCTTTCCGTTTAAAGGTTGTCTGGAAGAAATTAGCTTTAAAGCGATAAGACCGCCATCTAATTGCTTTGTTCCTATTTTGTTTATAATTTTTATTTATGTGGTGTACAATAAAGTGTTTTAATACATTCACTCATTAATTAGTCAACACAATATCTTGAAGGAGCCTGGCATTCCTGAGTACTTCTCATTATAAGTTACAGCAAGTCGACAGGACTCTTCAGTGAAAGTAGATTCCAGGAATTTTATTCCTGCCACGAGGGCTTATATGCTGAACAGGAGATCTGAAATTATGAAGAAAATACGTTTTACATCAGAGTGCCACAAACTTTTAAAGTAAAACTTCTTTGCGCACGCTTGACTTGGGGAGTAAGCTGGTGAATGCGTTACGAAAAGTGCGAACGGAAGTTGAGAGGGAGATATAAGATAGTGAAGATAGAAGAGAGGTGCGCGCGCAAATTTTCTTTCTCTCTTCCTCTCATAGCCAGTGCATGAAATTCATATAATATCTCAGTCAGTAGTTCGTTTGATTATTTTTCGTAATTTAATTTCGTTCTTGAACAATTTTATAAATTAATATTTTGAAAAAGAAGTTTTACTTCAGTCGTGTGGACTAAAGTGCACTCATTTTTTTATAATTATACCACACAAGGTAAACTAGATCGACTTGAATGTGACTTCAGAATTAGCCTTACCAACCAAACAATTAGCACTTGAACTCACTTCTTGTAACTAGGCCGCAAGTTCGCCCTCGTTGTTTGTCAAAAAAAACATTACCCTCCTTCTGCACAATTGGATTAAGTAGCCTATGTCTCAATTCCAGTCATAATCTATGAAATTTCATCGAAATCAGTCTAGCCAAGCGACTTGTCGTAAAGTGGTAAAACTATAACAAACAGACAGAGATACAGCGAGACTGAATTAAAATGGAATTTATTATTTTTATATACCACTAAGGTAGCAAACAAGCATACAGCCAACCTGATGGTAAGCGGTTACCGTAGCCTATGGACGCTTGTAACACCAAAAGCATCACTCACGCGTTGCCCACCATTTAAAATTCTCAAAACGCCCTTTTTGAAGAACCCCATACCCCATTTTCCCCGTAGTCCCTGGGAAAATCTTAGCCCAGGGAGACCATTCCACAAGCAAAGTGTTCGCGGGAGGAAATTCCTCCGGAACCTCACGGAACGCGACCACATCGTCTACAAAGTGTTTGGATAAATTCCCTGCCGCTGGCGAGGGGTGCGATGATAAAAAGAGCCTGCAGGCACCATGTTAAACAACTCCTCAGAACACAACCCATTATACAAGCGGGAGGATACACACAGGGGGGCAAAATTTTTTATGGATGGAGATGGAACAGCAAATGGCCCACCTTCAATTTAGATGGAAATTATATATGACATATCTAGTGTGGTTAAGGCGGCAAAACTCTTACAATACGGTCTTAATGATACGATTGATTTATTTTTTTATAAATTAATAGGTTCAGTCCGTTTTAACGCATTTAACAGCAAAAAATAGCCTATATTTTAATTCAGGCTAAAGTCTATCTATCAACCATATTTCATCGAACGCGGTTATGCCGTTACGACATGATAAAGTAACAAACATCCAAACTTTCGCATTTATTTTAAAAGCTTCTGCCCGCGGCTTTGCATGCGTAATAAAAAGTAGCTTATGTTTTAATACAGGTTTTAATATATCTACATATATATATATATACCACATTTCATCGAAATCGGTTAAGCCGTTATGACATGAGTAAGTAACAAACAAACATAAAAACTTATGCATTTATAATATTAGTGTGATAGGCGCTATGATGGAACACGCTTTCCTAGAATCCTTTTCACTCGTGACTTACGAGTAAGAGTCCTTTGATTATAATTTTTAGGAAATACAGACTCAGGCAAGACGTTCAACTCTCTGTAAAACATCCAAAAGAAATATTAATTTGAACGAATGTAACAAAATAGCAGTTTAAAATTTTCAGATAATATTGTATCTTAAATTTTTGCAAGTTATTTCGTTATGGCGAACTCACCGCTCAACTCCTTCAAACTTTCCTTCGCCCCACCGTACTCTTCTGGCAGAATATTCCTCGATACGAACTCATGAATAGATTCCACAGAATCATGAATCACAAGTGCGAGATTCTCGCTGATGCCGCGTTTGAATAGGATTATGACTGTAGCGAAGAACTTTGATCCACTTAGGAAATATAACTTCTTGATTCGCATGCCTATACTTTCCTGGAAATGACTTAACTGTGAAAACATTGAAAAAAAAAACTAAGGCTCCAACATATGTATGTAGATGTTATCAAACGGAGTACTTTATAATTCGTAGGTTAATATTATAAAAAATCTAATATTAAGCATTTTAAAGAAATAAAACAGAAAGAAATAGCTAATTTAAAAGATATCATAGCTTATAGGAAGTCTATTCAATAGCTGTGTCTTAGATTTATGTCCTTATCTTCGGGTTCATCATACAATGTATAAGATGTTAGATTTAAGTTAGGAATCCAAAACATCTTTTATAACTAAATTTAAAGCAACTGATTCTCTCATTACGACTTTTTAGAACCAAACTACTAAGCCACTGTCCCGGTGGACCACCGGGACAGTGGCTTAGTAGTTTAGTTATATTTAAACCTTATTTATCTTTGTTTTAAATGTTTGATTTGAAGTGCCGACCTCCGTGGCGAAGTGGGTGAATAGCCGGCTGAGACGGAGGAGGTAGCGAGTTCGATACCGCCGCGAAAATAATAATTGCATGATCTACAGATATTTGTTTTGGGTCTGAATGTTTTTAAGTATGTATTATCAAATAAAATATGTTAGTATGCTATTACTAATCTGGTTCCCACATAAGCTCTGCTAAGTTTGGGGTTAGATAGCGCTGTGTGAAATATCCAGCAATATTTATTATTTATTTACATAAATAAGAAATGTTTTTTTTGGTTTATTCAATTTGTAATATTATTTTATTTAAAAACATTTTTATGTTATCTTCTTCCCCTTTAACTAAGTTGACTTTTCATTATATTAAAATGGAATAGTATTTTTTCAAACCTTTACGATCATTGTACATAATTTCTGATTAAAACGGGTACTTCTCGCGTACCTTTTTAATCTGTTATCCCGGCGTCCGCCTGTGACCACTGACCGCCTCCACTGTTGCAATATAGTTGGAACGTCGTCGGGATAACAAATAAAAAAAGGTTTAATCGCTATAATTACTCGTTTTAATCAATTATTATTAATATGAAATACACATATATTTATCTAAAACTAGTGAACCCGCCGAACTTCGTACCGCCATGACATGCATATAAAGCGGGCTGTCAATATACGTCACCCTGATAGAATTGTGAATTGTTGTCCTCGGCCATCATTATGTATGAGAAAATGAATGACTTCCACAAATAATTCAATACCAAAATTAGCCAAATCACTCCACCCGTTCTCGAGTTTTAGCGAGACTAATGAACAGCAATTCATTTTTATACTTATATATATAGACAATATATCTCGGGATAACTCCTACCGAAGCATCTGTTTCAAACGATATTAATTTTTTTACATCCTCTTTGACGATATTTGCAGCACGCATTCTGTCAATTCTATGTCAAACGTCATAAGGTTACATTATAAAAGCGCTAAGGTTAGATTATAAAGTGGTTAAGTATTCTTAAATTTTCTAATTTTGCGCGCAATTTTCTTAATTTTTTCTTTCATAAGAACCTTCTCCTGACAATAAGAAATACAACAAAAAAAGAATTAGCGAAATCGGTCCAGCCGTACACGCGTGATGGCGTGACCAAGGGAAATACGGATTTATTTTTATATATATAAATAAAGTCTGGTTAGTTACACCATTTATAACTCACCAGATGACCAATCCGCAGCTTCGCACACGTAGTTTTTCAATTAAAACATTACCCTCTTTCTGCGCAGTTAGGTAAAAAGTAGCCTATGTCACCCGGGGATAGTGTAGCTTCCCAACAGTGTAAGAATTTTTTAAATCGGTTCTTAAGTATCGGAGCCCATTGAATACAAACAAACAAATCTTTATTATATTAGTATAGGAGAATGGCGATTTTGATGATCTTAGATTTGTTGAATTTATCTCCGCCCCGAATAGCAGAATAACTATTAAAATATTGTAAAATTCACGCAAAAAAATATTATGATGAAAATTCATTTTCTCATACATAGATACAGCTTATGATGGCCGATTGACAATTCTACCGGCGATGTACATTGGCAGCCCGCATCATATGCATGTCAAGACGGTACGAAGCTCGGTGCGTCAGCTAGTAGTAGATAAATAAATAAAGCATAGATAAGCAAAATCATAGGACAATAGTAAAACTTACCCACAATTGAAAAGTGGAAGCTTCATTTTTGATGCCGTACCCTTTCAGGAAATCCGGCATCAGATTCCTGAAAGTACATACTTTGTCGAAGTGCTTCTTGGGTCGCTCAATAGAGCCTTTGTTGTAAATAAGGTACCGTTTTAGGTATGCTGGATCTGAAATATTTCAGATATTTATTGGATAACTAGTTTCTGGATGTAAGAAGATTTTATTTAAATTTCATAGTGCATGCTAAATTCTTTTCAATAAGTACTAAAGCGTACATCAAATGTTTGATCTTTAACAAAATAGATCATAATTAAATAATGACATAATTTATAATAACCATTCAAAACGTCTGGTCCAGGCGACGCGTGACCAAAATGCTGGCCTATGTTTTGGCCAAAGCTACTATTACTATTCTACGTGGCAATGCGGCCAGCATTCTGTGCACGCTGCCCACTGGCAGCGGCTTGTTAGATTAGGGTTTTATATATATTTTAAGTTGTTATAAAATATTTAATGTTGTAATATTACTTAAAATTTACAAAACAGATAGTGTTATGTTTCTTACAAATTATACATTTATGCAATAATGATGCTTTTCTTTTATTAACATCGTTTTATTTTGTATTATGTTTAAATAATATTTATTTAATTAACACGGATTAACAATAAAAACTACAATTAAATTAATACCTAATACGCCACCGAGGAACTTCTAAATAAACTGGAACGTCTTCAGAATTTGTGTATCCGATTCATATTCGGGTTGCGCAAGTTTGATCACGTCTCCATGTTTAGATCCCAGCTAAAATGGCTTCCCATTCGTCGTCGACGGGATCTTCATGTTGTAACTTTTCTCTTCAACACTCTTTTCAATCCTTTAGCTCCTTCTTGCTTTCGTGAGCGCTTCGATTTTCTTGTCCTACCGGAGATGACTTGTAGGTCATCTACATCCCTCGTTCTCAAAACCCCTCTTCATTCCTGCAGTCGCTATGATGGTTCCTTCACTGTCCATGGAGTCAACCTGTGGAATTCTCTACCACACTCTATCCGCGCAAGTCCATCACTAAGCACTTTTAAGCTTAGAGTCAAAGAGCATTACCTGCCCTTGTAAGCTTTTAGGTTATTATGTATAAGTAGGTATATTATTTATATTTTGTATAATGTATTATGTTTATCTCTAATGTAGGTATAGTATAAAGGTATTTTTTTTTTTACTAAGGTTAAGTGTTGTATTTATTACAGTATATACTATATATTAGTATTTTACTCCAATGTCATTCTCTGTGCACTTACCCACCACTATAATCAAATATCTCTATCTTCAAAGGTTTGCTGGAAGAAAACTCTTATTAGGGTTAAGCTCGCCTTTGTACATGTCCATATTGTAAGCTATTTTTATCTGTAAATCTATTTGTGTACAATAAAGAATAAAGGAATAAAGAATACCTAAAACTAAATTTAAAATGAACCTATAAATAAAAAACTGCATATAAGTCTCCATCTGCAGGTAAGGTGCCCAAAAACTGGCAACATTACCTCGTTGAATGGCTAGGCTGATCCGTTGGCAGAGGTAATAGAAATGAAGAGTATTAATAATAATACTCTTCATTTCTATTATGTTATATAAAAACTCCACCCATGTTCTGGCAAATAAATAAATCTTAATTTATAATTAATATTTTTTTAGTATTCCACTAAACGCACCAAGCCAAAATATTAATCGGTGCCGTACGTGGAATAACATTGATGTTTTTCAAATAGGTGCACATCAAATCGTTGCCGTTAGAATAGAATATAATAGAAAACGCTTTATTGTATACCACACATTAACAAATCATTTTTAAAACACTTAAAACTAGACACGCGATAGTACAATTGGCGGTCTTATCGTTAAAAGCGATCTTTTACAGACAACCTTTGGATGGCAATAGATGGCCGTTCGTGGGATACTTCCTTGACGCACCAAGCCTTGCGATTATGAATTTTATAAAAGCTTGTATTGAAAAAGTAATTTTTTAAGATAAGTATGTAACTTATTGTCGAATATACTAGTGGTTCGCCTCGAACTGAGTTCTCGCGTAATCTATAACTATCAAAATAGTGCCAAGTAATGCATAACCAATCAAGTTGACCCACAAATTCATTCAAATTACAGGTAACGGGAGTTTATTTTAATTTGTTACTCTTTTTTGGGTTACACATTGCAGTTATTCTGTATTTCAGACTTTCGATTATTTGTGTCACTAAAGCTACGCGCTTACCAGATTTTAGCACTGTGGGGTCACTGATGTACCCTGTGAATTTCGTCAAGGTTCAGTCTTTGTTATGGCTAATAACTGAAAAACTGCAAAAACTAAGCTACAAATAAAAACAGAGTCGAAATGTGCTAATGAATATCTTTCATTTGACGTCCCATTTGACCTAACAGCCTCATTTTTAACCAACTTCAAAAAAGGAGAAGGTTCTCAATTCACGGTTTTTTTATGTGTTTGTTACTTCAGAACTTTTGACTGGGTGAACCGATTTTGATGATTCTTTTTTTATTTGAACGCTGGTGCTTCTCGTGTAGTCTCATTTCAATTAGGTTCAGTTCTAGTATACATGAGAAAACCATATAAGTATTAAATTTGTTTATTTTTATGTTATGTTATGTTTGTTAGCTCAGAACTCCGTTTTATATTAACCGATTTGAAAAACTCGTTTTTTATTTGAAAGGATATACTCTTAGATCGATCCCATGGAAATTTCATCAAAATTGTTGGATCAGTTTGGTTTTTACTGTTTATTTTTTTACCTCTCTTGAACCCCAATATCTCAACAACCCCCAAACATTTTTACCTCATTTAGTCACACCAGAATTGGGCCATCACTACCTACCTGTGAAAAGATGGCACAATATATATTTATAATAATGATATTATACAGAGTTGAGTATAATATCATTATTATAAATACGGGATTTATCACGTACCGTCTTATCGGTGTTTCGACCGACAATGTTGCGGTTCAATTCGTGAACCTTCATCAGATGCGAGGCGAGACGTTATTCGGAGCGGATCGCACTCACCCTGAAGGTTCACGAATTGAACCGAAACAATGTCGGTCGAAACACCGATAAGACGGTACGTGATAAATCCCGTATTTATAATAATGATTGAAATCAATCACGAAAGTTTTCTGTATAATATCTTCGCCGGGTGTGATAGACCATCGATGGTCCATTGGATTTGTTCTAGCAAATAAAACAAATCTTAATTTATAACTGTTACAAGGTTCCTCTTAGAAAATTTCATTAAAACGTTTCATCAAAACCAGCTGTTTCATACATTTTTGAAAATGTGTTAAAATGTTATATGCGCTAACAAAAGTTGTTTATTTTTGAACTTTTTCCTTTTTCAAGGTTGATTTGCTTTGATCAACATAATAAATTTGAGAGGGGTTGTTAAAAATAAGGCTGAGTTTATACAAATGTTGTTAAGAAGAATAGTTACCGTTATAATCTCCATAACGTATCCATCCTTTCTAACCGACATCAATAAAAGGAGGAGGTTCTCAATTCGTCAGAATCTTTTTTATGTTTATTCCCCGATTAAAGTGTAAAAAATCTTGGGCGTGCTTATATCCTGTCTGCACTCTGGATTCTAGTAACTCCCTCGCTCCGCTCGTGCGTGAGTTCTTTAGAATCCTACATTACGTTCGGGATTCAATATAGCGCCACTTAAAAGTAAATTAGAGACGGAAAAAATATGACGTCATTTTATGGCACAACCAACCATAGCGAAGACGCCTGAACCGATTTGAGAAATTATTTTTTTTGTTTAAAAGGGTATACTTTCCAGGTGACTCTATTGGCACCAAGTCAGGATCTGATGATGGAATCCCCAAAACTCAATGTTTAAAAGTACCCTCAAATTTTAAAGCGACGCAATTCGCTTCTATGTTTGTTATCATCTCAGAACTCGGTCATTTATTGGATTTGGAAAATTATTTATTTATTTGAAAGGATATACTTTCATATTGGTCTCATATGAATTTCATCAAAATTATATAAGTAGTTTGTTTTTCATCTTAATCTTTTTATTCACTCTACATCTAAACAGATTAACAATAAAAACTACAATTAAATCAAATACCTAAAACCTAAAAAAGAAATCTATAAATAAAAAACTGCATTTAAGTCTCCATCTGCAGGTAAGGTGCCCAAAAACTGGCAACATTACCTCTTTGAATGGCTAGGCTGATCCGTTGGCAGAGGTAAGTTCCAGCTCTGTAGTAGTTTGGTTAAGACGGTTATATTTATATTTTGTTTAAAAGTTACTTGTTGAAGTGCAAATTACATAACTTTTCAAAATTTTAACTTAAAAGAATAAGAATATTTTAATATCACACTAATACTATAAATGCGAAAGTTTGAATGTTTGTTTTTTTTTCAAATCACGCCGTAACGGCTTAACCGATTTCGATGAAATTTGGTAAATACGTAGATTATAACATGGATCACCATATATGCTACCATTTATTCCATAAATCAGTTCCCATGGGATAAAAATAGGGTGTCAAGTCAAGTTGCAACAGCGAGTTTAGCTTTATTTCTAGGTTACCAACATATTAAGTAGAGTAATGCGTACGAAGTCGCGGGCAACAGCTAGTAGTCAATATTGGATTAGTAATACTTGTTAGGAAAGCCAAATTAAACAAACTAACGAAATTCATTTACCCTAAAATGGTTCTGTTTATACTCAGCAAATGCGGATATATCCTGCATAAGCATACTGTTGTCTTCGGAATTAAATAATTTCCTCACTTTTTGAATCGGATTGCAATTGAATTACAGCAAAGTAATTCAAGCATCAAACAATTGTAATGGAATCATGATTGTGGTCATGATGCGAAAAACAGAGCAAACTTTGTTTTATTATTTATAGACGGTGCAAGTTTAAGTATTTATTTTATTGCTGACGCGGTGCCTACCACTTTAAGCAAATGAAAAATATTTGTAATAACATCAATAGGTACTAACAAAAAAATACACACAAGAGACATAATGTATATATTGTAATTGGATATTTGTTTAAATAAACCTTTTTAACATTTTTCATAAAGGTATCATCTCTAAATGTAGGAAGGTACGTCTTTTTTTTTGATGATAGCCAAGCGCTTGACTACTACCACACCTGGTGGTAAGTGATGGTGTGATCAAAGATGGAGCACGCTTACCTAGAAAGAATCTATTCACTCTGAACTTGAAGACTCCGAGATTATACTGGTTGGGAAAAACATACGCCGGAAGTGAATTCCACTGCTTACTTGAGCTAATAAGAAAAGTTGAAGCAAATCGTTTGGTACCGCAAGGTATACCGACCAGGTATGGGTGGCAGTTCTCGGTACGTCTGCTTGTCCGGTAGTGGAAGGGGGAAGGAGAGATAAGGTCATGAATATCTTGCGCACATTCACCAAAATTAATCTTGTAAAAAACTGAAAGTCTGGCTACTCGGCGCCTCTGCTCTAGACTTTGTAAATTGGCTTCCACTGAAGGTATATCTCTAGTTTTGCTGGAAAGAAACTCTTTTTAGGGTTAAGTTATTTTTACTTGTCCTATATATCCTTATTAATGATGAAAAATTACCAACAATGAGCGACTTAATCTTTCCTTATCACTTCTTCTATTGTTATGTATGTATGTATTTTTATTTGATAATGGTATAGTATATGATATAAAGTATTTAAGTAGTATGTACCTATGCTATTTTTATTAGTCCTGTGCAAATCTTTATCTACAATACACAAAGGTTATCTAGAAGAGAATGCTCTTTAGCATTAAGTTCGCCTATGTACTAGTTTTATAAGTGCAATAAAGTATTTTCAATCAATCAATCAATTAATTAACCGACTTCAAAAAAGGAAGAGGCCTCAATTCGTTTGAATCTTTTTTTTATGTACCTATGTTCTCCGATTACTCAAAGACCCTTAGACTGATTCGAAAAATTCTTTTTTTGTTTAAAAGTGTGGTCCAGGTGGTCCCATTAGCACCAAGTCAGGATTAGATGATGGGATCCCAATAAAAGGAGGAGGTTCTCTATTCGGTTGTATTTTTTATGTTTGTTACCTCAGAGCTCCGACATTTATCAACCGATTTGGAAATATCTTTTTTATTAATCATCATAATCATAACCACAAAGACGTTTATTTTCTCTCACAAAAGGTACTTATGAACTAGGTATTCTTAAAGATAATACAATATAGAATTTAGAGTAAAAATAAAATAACAAGGATAAGAATTATAGGACTTAGAATAAACATACCAAGTTCTTAACCTGTTTTGTGAGAGACTGGTGCCTCAGGTAGGTTTATAAATAAACCTGTTATACAGGTCACCAGTGCTCTCACTCCGCGGGCAGCAAAAAAAAACAGTTAAACCTTATAGTGATAGCTCACATTACGCCAAACGATTGTGCACTCATCTGGTTTTTTTAACACCGATGCATAAATCTGTAGCCTTTCGGGGTTCATTCCGATTGGCGGTCACACGATGTTGGAATGACTTACCCCAACCTCTTCGAGCGTTAAAAACCGTAAAAACCTTCAAGTCGGTACTCAAGAAGGAGCTCATTCTTCGCCAGAAATGCATATAACGCCTGCTTCACTCACTGGACAATGCGCTTCGAGTATTGGTGGGTTTGTATTCTGCTCTATACTCTTCATAGATGGTTGTCAACCTGTTTTTCATTGGTCTCTTTCTGTACTTTTCTTAATCGTTCCTTCCTAAATTCCGTCCTTTATTTATTTATTTTATGTTATTCAAATTATTTATACGTAGTTACTTTATATGTATGTATTTTACTAATGCCTGTTTTTCATGTTTCTTCGGTGTCTCCTTCTGGTCGTGAGGTCACTATAACAGGCTCAGACTGAAAACCAGCGTTGGTCTGTACTTAGTGCGTAAGCGTGGACCAACACAGAGCTGAGACTGATCCTTTTTGGGACACCACACAGTACAGAACATGTTAGCGCCCACGTATTTATGTAGCTCTTGTTAGGTAGGTACCTGCCTATAACGACCGTTTCTAATTCTGTTGTTTTATGCCTTTCTGTGTTTTTATAGGTAGGTACCTACCATTTTCATAATGTTATTTTTAATATGTATTTCAATCTTTTATTTTCTTTTATTACCTTCTATTTTATTTTGTATGTACTTATAATATTATTATTACATTCTCAAGTATTGTACATATATGCATATTGATATTTTCTGTACAGACTTTTACAAGACAAGAATATGAGCAACACTAGGTAAATTAATGAGTGTAAGTGATGTGTGATCTGGTGTAATGTGGAGAAAGGATATAATTTCAGATTAGTCTCATAAAAACTTCATCAAAATCGGTAAAGTAGTTTGGTTAAGTCGGTAATATTTTTGTTGAAAAGAAAAATTACATTTTCACTTTGATGTAAATCCTCTTTGAAATCGTAGTATACCTTTATAATGAGTCAGCTTGTGACGTTGTTATGCCTATGGGGTTCTGGTCTGATTGCTTACAGACCATCCGATTTAAGAGCCTATCTGCAACCCCGTCTAGATTGGCTTGAATTTTTTTAACGGAGTTGCATATATATTTGTTAAATCTGGTCAAATGCAAGTATTTTCAATGCAATGTTTGTCTTAGCAAATAACGTTTAAGAACTAAGCTAGGTGTAGTTATATCTTATGAGGCATTATCAGTACTGTTTCAAAAACACACTAAAGTCATTAATGAATGTTCATTGTCGAAAAAAGCCACTCCATAGATTTCTGCGGTGGCCTGTCTTGTGTGCACACAACGACTCACAGCAACCTATATTATATCGTTTTCCATCTAGTCGGGGATTATTCTACGTTGCACTTTCCTGTGTGTACTCTCAACTCGAGGAAGTCCTCTAGTGGAGAGTACCATTTTTAAGAATTTGATTCTACTGACGGTCCAATTTGGTCTGAGTGCGCCATTTTACAAATTTTACCATTTTTATTTTGAAATTAGGGTGGCGCTTTGTAAGTATAACTGCCATCCTATATTCAAAATTAAAAGTGGTAAAATTTGTAAAATGACACACTCAGACCAAATTGGACCGTCTGTAAAAATCACCGGAAATTCAGAACAAAACTGATAGTCTTGAATACTTAAGATCCTCAGACAGATAAAGAGATCAATTCCATGATCAATTTATAAAAAATAGGCCTCTTTCTAAGCTCAACCGTTCGGAAATTGATTAAACATGAAAGTTAATTTAAATACTTGAATTGACTTTGATCAGGCTTCGTTGTAAATATACTTTTCATTTGCGATAGATTTAAGGCTTTTAGTTCGAAAATAATGGAGTTCGATTACCTGAAGTTAATAGGAACTGAAACTCCTATTCAATCTTTGTTGTCTTAAATGCGTTAAATATAATTTATTTTCAGACTAGCTTTGTCCAGTAATACTCGAATTTAAGTAAATTGTGTATTTTCAAAGGTCAGGCGAAACTAGGCTAACTCTACTTTCAATTTAGGCTCAATTTAAATTGGCACGGAACGGATGGAAGCGAATTTTTGTATCAAAATTATATATAGCATAATGAACTTTATATCAATGGTGCCTTTGGACCGCAACTCATACAACATGCGTAAAAAAGTAGAGTTCCTTGAGAAAGGGCTCACCCGGGAAGTGCTACCACCATACCTATTTCTGCCGCCAAGCAGAATTGCTGTGTTTCGGTTTGAAGGGTATGGATGCTGGCTAAATTAAAAGCACATGGACGCAGGGCAGTGCATCTTGTTACTTTGCCATGGTTATGAAATAAATGTCTTCTGGATGTACTTCATCTTAGACCACATCATCGCTTACAATTAGGTGAGATTGAGATCAAACAAAGATCTCTTCGTGATATAAAATATCCATATAAATAAATATAGTTTCTGAAGGCACATTCAAATGTCAATCCATAACGAAGGCCTTCTTCAAGCAGTCTAAAAAGATTAACACGATTTTCCACTAGTAGAACAAATCAATAATGATGAACATTTCACACCGCGCCGTCTAGCCCCAAACTAAACAAAGCTAACGAACTTTTGCTTACGGTAATGTAGAATCTGGGAATATATCCTAATAATAAAATAATAGATTTACAGAAACATTATGGGCTGTAACACCGATAAGATGGTACGTGATAAATCCCGTTTTTATAATAATAATTAATAATGAACTTACATTGAACGCGGTAGAAACACGAGATGTGCAAAATAATTAAGGTAGATTTATTTAATAAAACGCGGCAATAACATATGCTAATAACTAGTTAGTGCAAATTGAGAACACGTGCTTATAACAAACTAGGTACTCTCTTGAATAATATGGAGTAGAATCTTACTAATAAGTCCTGAAACTCACTTATGAGTAAAGTTTCTCAATTTTTGTAATTATAGAATTTTATAGATTTGTTGGCAATGGTTCGTATGAGTTTTGAGATTGTAAATTGTTGGTAAATGTGGGTATGCTAAATATAATCATAATATGTAATGTGTTTAATAGGGGCAAAGTGCCTTTAATAACATAAATAATATAAAACTATTTACAAGACTATATAATACATGAGAAACCTAATAATAGAAATAGAAAAATATTTATTTTGTGTCCATTTTTACATTTTATGAATACAATAGTTATACTTATACCAACTACAAGACAACAAAATAGGTCGTCACTCAGCGGTGTGCCGCTGCAACGTATAGCTCCTGTAGCGCTGGTATTATGTGACGCCTTTAGTGCGTGTGAGCAGCAGAAAATAGAAACACGCACATTATTATTTAACATACAAAAGTTTACAATATTCTCAAAAACAATATAAATTCAAATTTAAATAAAATATGAATACTAATGCAATAACTTCTAAACATTACACATACCTAATTTATTAAAGCAAGACTATTTATGAGATCAAAAATAAATAATAAAAATAACAGTAAAATAAACGACAAATTTCTGCAAATTATTAAATCTATACTAATATTATAAAGAGGAAAGATTTGTATTTTTGTGTGTATGTTTGTAATGAATAAACTCAAAACTACAAGTACGATTTCAAAAATTCTTTCACCAGTGGAATGCTACATTCACCTTGAGTAACATAGGCTACTTATTACCCAACTGCGCAAGGGAGGGTAATGTTTTTATTGAAAAACTACGCGTGCGAAGCTGCGGATTGGTCAGCTAGTAAATTAAAAAAAATAAAATAAATTAAAAATTATTAAATACATAACAATTTTGAAGAACTATTAATTTACCATAAGTAACTTTTGCAACTAAATCAATCTAAATGTATGCCCAGAACGACTACCTACTGATGAAGTACTTTGTGAAAGCAATAGAAGTTTCGTTAGTGAAATTTGAAACGAGTGAACCGATTTATAAATAACTAATTTAAATTCTAAATTGCTATGTATTTTAATAGGTACTCCTAACAATTATAAACACTGAATCGGATTAGTCAGTACATATTGAGGAATGTCTTGAAACATGAACTTTAGCTGTATAAATTAAATGTCAGGTCGTAGCTGCTCTGCAGTACAACGGCATTATGTATATGAAAATTGTTCCATCTGTTGGTCTCTTTGCTGGTGGCGCTAGTTTCTATGTACAAATTGACGTTTGACGACTGATTACTGTTGCATTGCTGTCGCTGATTTTAGGTAATGACCCCCTGGTTAACCTGAATATGTGATGCCACCATTATTGATTGAATTGAGAGATGTCAGGAAAATGTATAGTTTTAAATTCATAGTTTTAAAACCCATTCTGGTTTTAAAACTATGAATTTAATTCGTGTTTTACTACACACTATCAGATCAAATAAAGATATCTGAAATAATGCGAAAACGAGATATGTAGGTATTCTGCGAATTTTTATCCAGTACTTTTAACTGACACTCGTATGCCATTATGTAACTCAACAGAGAGCAATAAAGCTCACTTTTGATTGCAACCAGCGCACGACCGTCTCTAGAGAATCGTATCGAGTACAATCCGATCCGCCTGTATCAATTACAAGTCTCAGCGGATTTGTTGAACTGTGGAGAATAAAAATGGTGTTGCTAGCGTGATTGAATTTTGAAGTTTATTCTGTTTTTAACTAGTTAAAAGTAGGCAGTAGTAGAGCTTCTAGTAAAAGACTCCGGGGAGGTACTACCACCATACCTTCTACCGCCAAATTTAATAATTACTTAATTATGTATTACAAATACCCTTTACACCTAAACACAACATAACTATACTATTAATAAGAGTAGTAGATTTTCTTGTTAAAGGGCTCGTGTGTGGAAGTACTCCACCATACCTATTTCTGCCGCCAAACAGCATTGCTGTGTTTCGGTTTGAAGGGTATGGTTGCCGGTAAAATTAAAGGCGCATGAGTCTTTACACTTGTAAGGCTCTAGTTGATGGACGCAGGCCATGTTTCTAAGATGCATGACCTATGAGCACAATACTTTGGTAAAGGCGATGGTTACCACTTAACATCAGGTGGGCCATAGGCTTGTTCCATCTCCAGGTAGAACAAAAAAAAAGTGGCACTCTGGGAGTGCCGACAGAAGTGAAACTTGAACGGACTACACTACAGATAGAGGTTTCCGTAACGGTAACGGTAACAGTGTCACGAGGTCAAAAGTTTTTTCCCATCTCAAAAAATACCTAACGCGCCTATAGAAGTTTTCACTAAAAAAAATACCACTTGGCGGTAGAAATAGGCACCTAGGCCGAGCCCTTTCTCAAATAACTACAAGGTATTAAACGTAGGGGAAGGGCGGGTAAGTCGGATAGAGCGGGCAAGATATATCCCGAAAACGCAGCGAAATTTTACGATCTCTGCATAATAACAGCGCGGACACGGTCGGCGCCTAGGCACGCTGTTGTTATTTCGCGGATTTTTTGAGTATCCATCTTGCCCGCTCTATCCGTCTTCCCCTAGGTATAATTTTACCAAGAAAGCTATTGTGATTCTGGCAAGTGTTCCTTGTTTACATGCTTCCGAATTAATACACCACAGAAGAAATACTAGATCGATAGGAACAAGTTCACTCGATCACAATCTCAACTGAAAACGCGTTAGCGATATTGATACTTAAGGTATGTTGATAACAGCTCAATTTACTTTATTTTATATACACCAAATAAAAAACCGACAAAAAATAGTTGCCGAGCTAAAATTAGAAAAGTTTCTCGGAAAATTCGGGTAAAAAGTTTTTTCCATGGGATTTTTGTATGAGCTCAAGACCAGAGAGGGTATTTTATTTTGAAATCTGTGCAAAAAAGGAGCGGTTCAGCTAGCAGCCTAAAATAAACTTAAAACATACAACGTAACGACCTCCGTAGCGCAGTGGGCGTATAGCCGGCAGAGACGCAGGAGGTAGCGGGTTCGATTACCGCCGCGGAACAAATGTTTGCATGATCTACATATATTTGTTCCGGGTCTTGATATTTTTCTATATATTATAAGTATTTACAAATAAAAGTGTATATAAGTATTCTAGAAGTTATCTGGTTCCGATAGTACAAGCTCTGCTTAGTTTGGGGCTAGATAGCGCTGTGTGAAATGTCCAGCAATATTTATTTATATTTATTACGTACCGAAAAGCTCTAATAAACCGAAAGGCTTTGTGATAAAGGTCATTTTATATCGAAAGCTGATGAGCGACTCAGCTCTATTCCTACTATCAGCACGTACCGTTACGTACACAAGGCGTTTATCGGAATACAATCGACATATTTGCGGGGTTTGCTAGTGGTGGTATTCCAATCTTGTCTCACGTTCTGCCCCATAAGTGGCTTGCGTGCATACCTGGGCCACTTAACAGTACATTGTACAAGCGTACTCCAACTGTTGGCTTTCGAAATGGCTTTATTTAATATCTTTAGAGATTCTGGGAATACGATATCGAAAATTGTGCTGTGAAGTTGGTAAGGACTCTAGATCTTAGTTGAAAAGTTATTTTAGAAAGTGTTTTGACTATTTTGATTTACAGAAAACAGTTAAAAATCTCCGCTGTACTATCACGATCCCGAACGATCCTTAAACGAAATAAGTGGCTAAATATGATTTCAGGATTGGTCAAATCATATAAATCCGTCGAATTAAAACATGTTTAGTCGCTAAATACATTTAGGGAACGTTGTGTAAGCCGGGCTAGGTTTCTAAAATGTGGGCGTTTATCCACTGCCACCGTCATGGGGACGTCACCGATTATTCGAACCGAACATGACGTCCCGGTGACGGCGTGCGGTGGAAACCCTTAGCTGAAAATATTTCCAATCTATCTAAATATAAAAATGAATCGCAAAATGTATTGGTAAGCGCATAACTCAACAACGCCTGGACCAATTTGGCCAATTCTTTTTTTGTTGTATTTCTTATTGGCAGGAAAAGGTTCTTATGAAAGCAAAAATTAAGAAAATTGCGCGCAAAATTAGAAAATTTAAGAATACTTAAACACCATATAAAATTATTTATAATCTAACCATAGCGTTTTTATAATGTAACCTTATGACGTTTGACATAGAATTGACAGAATGCGTGCTGTAAATATCGTCAAAGAGGATGTAAAACAAATGAATATCGTTTGAAACAGATGCTTCGGTAGGAGTTATTCCGAGATATATTGTCTATATATATAAAAATTATTTGCTGTTCGTTAGTCTCGCTAAAACTCGAGAACGGGTGGAGCGATGTGGCTAATTTTGTTATTGAATTATTTGTGGAAGTCATTCATTTTCTCATACATAATGATGGCCGGGGACAACAATTGACAATTCTACCAGGGACTTATATTGACAGCCCGCGTTATACTTATGCATGTCAAGCCGATACGAAGTTCGGCGCGACCACTAGTTTGTATAATAAAGTTAATATGTCACTGAAGGAATAGAACACACTTACATTACTGTATACTACGTGTTTTCATAAGTAAGACATTAATTAATATAAGCGGCTAAGTGCGAGTGACATAATATAAAAGATCTTGAAGTTCGTTGTAACTTTTTTTATATTTGTGTTGATTGAATGAAAGGTAAATTGCGGTTTACGATTTATGACGTATTAAAAAAAACTACTTACTAGATCAATTTTCGGTGGAAGTTTGCATGGTAATGTACATCATATATTTGTTTTAGTTTTATCATTCTCTTATTTTAGAATTTACAGGAGACACACACACACACACATTTTACCACTTGGAAAGTGTCTCTCGCCCAAACTGTTCGGTTTAGAAAAGAAAATATAAAAAGAAACCTCAATATCATTTGTGAAGACCTATCCATAGATTAGCACGTTGAAGTGGCAATGGGCAGGCCATATAGCGCGCAGAACAGATGGCCGATGGGGCCGGAAGGTTTTCGAGTGGAGGCCACGGAGCGGCAAGCGCAGCGTAGGACATCCACCTACAAGATGGGCAGACGACTTGGTAAGAACCGCAGGTCGGCGTTGGATACAGGCAGCTTCCAACCGCAGTTCCTGGAGATCAATGAGGGAGGCCTTTGTCCAGCAGTGGACGTCCTACAGCTGATATGATGATGATCTATAGATACCATACACGTATGGGTTTGATAAAAAAAAATTTAGTGACAGTTCTAAGTATGGGGAACACCCAAAATTTTTTTTTCTATTTTTGTGTGAAAATCTTAATGCTGTTTACAGAATAAATCTACTTACTAAGTTTCAACAGTATAATGTAATTCTTATGGTTTCGATAAAAAGTGGCTGTGACATACGGACGGACAGACAGACAGACAGACATGACGAATCCATAAGGGTTTGGTTTTTTGCCATTTGGCTACGGAACCCTAAAAACACGGGTAGGGCTTATGGCTGGTATTGTTGTAAATAGGTTTTAATTAATAAAGAAAATACAAAAATTTTAAACAACCTTAATATCATATCCTAAATATCAATGAAATAGCATGTATAAAGTAGTTAAACAAATCATATTCATTCATCGTACAAGTAGGTAGGTTGTTAAACCTGTTAAACCGACTAAGCGGTATCGGATTAACGTTAAAAATTGTTTATTGAAAAAATATTGATTACTGGATAAATATTCAAGATACCGGTATTAAGCCCTGCTTAAAATCAGTTCATACGTTTCCGCATGTGTGTTTTAAATTATTGTCGTACATAACAAAACAGGTTGTATGATTGAATTATGACCTGTACATAGACTACTTTTTATTGAGAGACCACGCGTGACAAACAAAAGTCAAAATCTTTTATTCATTAAAATCACATGGATCACTTTGAAACGTCAATTTTACTGCCTGTTCCTTCGCGACTAAGCCAGGAAAGAAAGGCAAGAAACAAGGCTGGTTGTTTTTTTTAATGATCCTTTTAGAATACATTACAATACAGAAAATAAATTACGTCTAAATTGTAGCATTTTGAAGGAGTAGGAGCAATTTCAATCCCAAGCTTCTCTTCTCAACCAAACTTCTCTTTCTCAACCACCGGCGGAAGCTTGCTTTATATACTTACTAGTTGTTGCCAGCGGCTTCACCCGCGTTGTTCTGAGGTATACTTTGACATCCCATTTTTATCCCATGAGAACTGATTTATGGGATAGCCTATTTGGTGATGATCCCCATGAAAACTGATTTATGGGATAGATAGTAACCTATGCAGTGATCCAGGTTATAATATACGTTTATACCAAATTTCATCGAAATCGATTGAGCCGTTACGGCGTGATTGAGTAACAAAGAAACAAACATCCAAACTTTCGCATTTATAATATTAGTGTGATGAGCTTGCGCCCGCGGCTCTGCTCGCGAGTTTTATTAATAACTAGCTAACCAATCCGCAGCTTCGCACGCGTAGTTTTTCAATAAAAACTTTACCTACCCTTCTTCTGCGCAGTTGGGTAAAAAGTTGCGTATGTTACTCAGGGATAATGTAGCATTCTAATAGTGAAAAAATTATTGAAATCGGACCAGTAGTTTTTGCGTTTATTAGTTACAAACATACAAATCGCTTCTAAGCGATAAGACCGCCCATTGTACTTCTTGCTTTGTGAAGTTTTATTTTATGTCTGTTTCTTTTGAGGTGTACAATAAAGTATTTTCATTCATTCTTTCCTTTTTATAATATTAGTTTAACAAACATCACCTTCCTTCAGAGTATGCTGTAAAATGGAGCGCATTTACAGGATGTTTGGTAATATACTGACGATATTCAAGTGACGGTTTCTCAAAACAAAAAAGAGACTTCTCGAAAAAAAAACTAGTTATATTATCAATTCGATATAAAACTTACTGGCTACTCTTGCAATTGCCATCCAAAAATAAAGGTCGATTTGATATATCTTTCGGTAATGGCTGCGGGTTTCGGATTAGAAAGGGACAACAAGAGATATCTCGAGACGTCACCAATACAGTAGTATCTGTGGTTAGATGGCAATCATTAAGCAATAGCGCGACATAAGTTTATTATAGTGTTTGTTATTACATGCCAAAATAAATTTCACATTTCTTTGGTAAACATTTCACAGATTTATTTATTATGCTCATCAAAATAACCCCTTTAATTTTTGTGCGTATATTATCAAACACCTTGTACGGGAATTCAATAAAAGCTGATGCGAAAGCGACTAACCTTGGATTGCACCGTTTTGCGTTCCGCGTGCCCTTTACGAACTCCGCAATTCCTCTATCCGTAGGCTGCTGTAGTTGATGGTAGATGTAGGTATGTCGTCTACTTCTGGGATGTAACACGCGCGAAAACTACCACTTAACTACCGGAAGGCGCTGTACACTAATATGTAGGTGCTAGCCCTGAGAGAAGCGAATGAGGACTGTTCGGCCCGCGGGGACGCGTTGACGGTCACCTTGGTAAGTCACTTCGCTCAGCCAATGCGGGTAGGTATATCAAAAACATGACGATTGATATACCCTCCAAATTGTGTGATCTATTTAATAAATTCCGATACGGAACACACCTTATATACCAAGTTTGGCAATTGGTCCAGCAGTTTAGACGTGAACAAAGGGACGACAGACGAGACGAACAGAGGGACACAGTTACTTTCCAGTTGTTAATATTAGTAATTATTTTCTGTAGTCCACTAAGCATTCTGACTAATTTAAGTGGTCTTGAACATAAATCTCCCAATAATCCTAAACGCAACTGAGTCTTATATTTTATCAGTGGCATCTCTTGGGGTCACCAATCGAGTTACATTAATTAATTTTGTTTAACCATGTTTATATCATCCAAAGGATTTTTTTTTAAGCTAGGACTTAAATAGCAATGCAAATATAGTGTTTTAATACAAGCTTTTATATAACTTGCAATGTATGTTTGTCCGGGTGGAATCTTGCAACTGGATTTTAAATCTTAAACCGATTGAGCTGCAATTTGGTATACACGCTTATTTTGGATGACAATGCATGCTTTGCTATGTGACGTCATTCTAATTTCAATATGGCGGAGCATCCAAGATGGCGGACTAGTTATTTCTTTTGCACTACCCTGTGGTAGCCATACTGTTATGGGTATCCAATAAAAGGGCTTGCTGTGGAGAATACGAAAACGAATACAACGTCACATTATTACAAGCTTTTATTTAGCTTGTAATGTTTGTTTATTAGTTTGTTAGTCCACTTCCTCTTATCCTACGGAGTTGAAATTTGATATATTGGTTCAGGTCCGATGACACTACAGTTTTATGGTATGCATGACCTAATTCTACACCCTGGATTGGCTCCAGACGAAGGAACGCCTCTACGGTCAACATCAGAGACTTGAAATTTTAAATACGCATTTAATTATGATAGTTAAAAGTTTGGGAGGTTGATGAGATAACGGGGTTCAGGAGGGGTAAAAAAAAACAAAATAAGACTATTAGGTCAAATGGGGCGTCTAATTAAAGGTCTTTATTAGTACGGTTTGAACCCGTTTTTATTTTTAATTTACTCTTTGTAGTTTTTGAGCTATTACCCATAATAAAAACTGAACTTTGACGAAATTCTCAAGATACACCAGTGACCCCACAGTGCTGAAATTTGGTATTCGTGTTGCTTCAGTGACACAAATATAGGAAAAGTCTGAAGTCCAGAATAACTGCAATATCTACCGCTAAGATGTATAACATATTAACATTAAACTCCCGTTACTTGTAATTTGAATGAAACTTTACGTCAAGTAAGTTGGTTATTAATTACGTGGCACTATTATATTAGTCAACTTGCTGACCACTCCGCAGCTTCGCACGCGTAGTTTTTCAATAAAAACATTACCGTCCTTCTACGCAGTTGGGTAAAAAGTAGCCTATATCACCCGGGGTTAGTGTAGCTTTCCAACAGTGAAAGATTTTTTTAAATCTGTCTAGTAGTTTCGGAGCCTATTCAATACAAACAAACAGACATTAGTACAACATCATATTTTCATTTAATTAATCATATTTTTTTTTGTTTTGTGGTTGACTGGCGAGATCTTTCGGGGCAAACCACTAGTATAGTACCAATTAATCCTTCGTGTGAAGGTATCATGTAGGTACAGGTGTGCAATCTCGCTTACTCACGCTAACTAATTAGGAACGTCTTTCTCAGCATTGAATTCTCAATTATTTAATTGGCTTACATTGCTAGCAGTTAAATAGAACGTGCTGCATTGGTACGTGAGAATACATACCTTATCAAGCATAATAATTACTAGCATCCTCCTGCGGCTTCACACGCCTAGTTTATGCCTCAATTCACATTCTATCTATATAGCATATCGAAATCGGTGCAGTCATTTGAAATTCGATTTAAAGTTAGATTTTCTTCACTATTTGTACTAAAAAGGTGATATTTACCATGATTTGTGAATTTTTGAGTATTCCATAGTTTGGAGAAGTTTGAGTATTCCATAAAAAGCATGCGCCATGATCACTTGGAATTTCGTCGTTAATTTTGTTGCGCAAATTACTTTTTGAATTTGGAACGCAAAGTCATCTGTTCTCACAGAACCACTAGTGTTATGGAGGGATATAACCTCGCGTTGACCCTGGTATAAAAAAACTGACAGGCGTTGGGGCAGACAAGTTATCGAGTAGAGACCACGCACTGCAAAGTTCAGCGTAATTTGGTCTTTCATGAGTGTAGACCGCTTATGATTGCTCGCTCTAGTAATACGTTCAGCCGTGGACATCCGATGGTGAAAAGGCTGATGATGAGAAGCCTTAGAATAGTCACATTGTGGTAGGTCCCTTTCGACATAATTTATTACTATCCAATAATTCAAAGTACACCTAACCATAAACCAAAATATGCAAGAAACGTATTTTATATATATCTTTATCTTAAACCTGGTTGCTATTATAAAAAACCGGCCAAGTGCGGGTCGGACTCGCGCACGAAGGGTTCCGTACTATTATCTATAAGAACGGCAAAAAAATCATGTCTGTTGTATGGGAGCCCCACTCAAATATTTATTTTATTCAATAGCATAATTTTATTTATTTACCTTATTTGAGGTTGGTGCCGATTAAGCTTTGTATGAGCGCCCATACAACTCAGAGGACTATCTTAATTGGCGTCAACTATGTATGTATATATATGTACACCCTTTAATTTTCAACTTTTTTATTTTGTTTTTAATTTTTCCTTTATATGTGCTGTAATTATTTATGGCATTATTTTGTATTATTTTTTGCTGTAAGTAATTATTTAGTTTGGGCTATGCTCGGGGTTTCTCTACGGGATCGAATCAGAAATGAGGAGATACGTAGGAGAACTCAAGTCACCGACTTAGCCCGACGGATTAGCACGTAGAAGTGGCAATGGCCAGAGCAGATGGCCGATGGGGCCGAAAGGTTCTCGAGTGGAGGCCACGGACCGGCAAGCGCAGCGTAGGACGTCCACCCACAAGATGGGCAGACGACTTGGTAAGAACCGCAGGTCAGCGTTGGATGCAGGCCGCTTTCAACCGCAGTTCCTGGAGATCAATGAGGGAGGCCTTTGTCCAGCAGTGGACGTCCTACGGCTGATATGATGATGATGATAATGATGATGTGCTGTAAGACCTTGCTTTTTGCCAAATTTTGTGATTCTAGGTCAACGGGAACTATCGTAAAGGTTTTCGACCCAAAACCTATAGGGTACTTCCGATTGACCTAGAATTGTCAGTTTTGGTTAAAAGCAAAAGCTTACAGCAAGCTTAAAGGGAACATTCCAAAAAATAAAAAAGTTGAAAATTAAGGTACTTAACCATTGGTAATTACAAGTTTTCGTGAAAATCTAAATTTTCGCATATATTTTTATCGTGTTAATTCAGGACCTTGATTTTTAATACACCTAATAGAGACTATACACCTCAGTCTCTGGTGTAAATTTCAAATAGCTAGGTCCACCCGTTTTTAAGAAAATCGGTGATGGATGACACTCAGGCAGACAGATGGACAAGAGAGTGATCTTATAAGGGTTTTTTTTACCTTTTGAGGTACGGAACCCTAAATATATAAAGTAGCTAAAAGAGAATACGCATTTTGAACTAAGCAACAAAGTTGTGACCACAGGAGTCAATACAAATTGAGTTGGGAAAGTAATTTTATAGGCGTGCGCCGGTCTATGTGGTTCGCATTGTAGGTTCTTAAAGTAAATTAGTTTGCTTACTTATGTCTTAATAGGATTAAAACTAAGCTCCATTTCGAAGTAATGTGATTATTCGAAATTATTTTATATCCTTTAATCTGTGTTCGGCTTAATTATATTGCGTGGGTTTATTTAATTGATTTCAATATTATTACAAAACCGTTTAATTGCTACTTAATTGGGTATAGTGCCGCTTTATCTAAACTGAATCGATCGTCTATTGTTCGTTTAAATCCGTATTACGTTTTAAAATAAAAGTATCTGTAATGTTACTCTCTTTTAAACAATACCATCAATAATAATTCTCCGGAATCTTATTTTTATTCCGATAGCGCCAAAACTGTACACAACATGACATACGGACATGTAACAAATTTATTTTTGATATCATACTACTGACATAACTACATAATAAATGTATTTCTAAAAATTATGTTATGTATTTTACTTTCATCATCATCATCATCATCATATCAGCCGTAGGACGTCCACTGCTGGACAAAGGCCTCCCTCATTGATCTCCAGAAACTGCGGTTGGAAGCAGCCTGCATCCAACGCCGACCTGAGGTTCTTACCAAGTCGTCTTCACCGTTGTTTGTAGGTGGACGTCCTACGCTGCGCTTGCCGGTCCGTGGACTCCATTCAAGATTTTTTCGGCCACATCGGTCATCTGTTCTGCGCGATATATTTACGCCCATTGCCACTTCAACGTGCTAATCCGTCGGTCTATGTCGGTGACTTGAGTTCTACGTATCTCCTCATTTCTGATTCGATCCCGTAGAGAAACCCCAAGCATAGCCCTCTCCATAGCTCGTTGAGCGACTTTGAGCTTATTCATAAGGCCAATAGTGATATTCTGGTGATAGTAGATTTTACTTTGGTGTACAATAAATAATATTATTAGTTGACGACCTCCCTGGCGCAGTGGGCGAATAGCCGGCTGAGACACAGGCGGTAGCGGGTTAAATATATGTTTCGGGTCTGGATGTCTTTCTATATATTTTAAGTATGTATTTACAAAAACAAGTATACATACATATAAGTATTCTATCAGATATCTGGTTCCCATTGTACAAGTTCTGCTTAGTTTGGGGCTAGATAGCGCTGTGTGAAATGTCCAGCAATATTTATTTATGTATTTATTATCTTATCTTATAACTTATGAACCACCCTAGTTAAATAAGCTTTCTTTTAAAAAAAATCGCGTCCGAATAGGTCCATGCGTCTGGGAGTTACGAGGCTACAGATAGATAGTCACATATTATTATACATTATATAGATAGCGCTGTGTGAAATGTCCAGCAATATTTATTTATGTATTTATTATCTTATCTTATAACTTTTAAACCACCCTAGTTAAATAAGCTTTCTTTTAAAAAAAATCGCGTCCGAATAGGTCCATGCGTCTGGGAGTTACGAGGCTACAGATAGATAGTCACATATTATTATACATTATATAGATAGCGCTGTGTGAAATGTCCAGCAATATTTATTTATGTATTTATTATCTTATCTTATAACTTATGAACTACCCTAGTTAAATAAGCTTTCTTTGAAAAAAAATCGCGTCCGAATAGGTCCATGCGTCTGGGAGTTACGAGGCTACAGATAGATAGTCACATATTATTATACATTATATAGATAGCGCTGTGTGAAATGTCCAGCAATATTTATTATTGTATTTATTATCTTATCTTATAACTTATGAACCACCCTAGTTAAATACGCTTTCTTTTAAAAACATCGCGTCCGAATAGGTCCATGCGTCTGGGAGTTACGAGGCTACAGATAGATAGTCACATATTATTATACATTATATATATAGCGCTGTGTGAAATGTCCAGCAATATTTATTTATGTATTTATTATCTTATCTTATAACTTATGAACCACCCTAGTTAAATTAGCTTTCTTTAAAAAAAAAATCGCGTCTGAATAGGTCCATGCGTTTGGGAGTTACGAGGCTACAGATAGATAGTCACATATTACATACACACAGGCACACAGGAAGACAGGCGTCAAAATTATTATACTCCTCTTTTAGCGATAAGGGCTATAAAATAAATGTTTTAGTCGCATGTATCTATAAATAGGGACTCCATACCCTTTTAGAATGGCAATGGTTGGTCTAACACAAAAATCCGCCTGGGAGCTAGGATATCACACACATATAAACACAAAGTATATAAGTTCAAAGACTACTCCTAGTTCTCTATGATTAAAACTTTGTGTTAATACGTATGTAATATCCTAATTTATAAGCGGATGTTTGTGTGAAGAGCAGCCATTGCCATCATAATGGACTTGACTGAACACATATGTACGTGCAATGAATAATGTCGACTCCAACAGTTCTGCAGTGGCGGAACATGCCCTATATTCTGATTCGACGCACTACATACGTTTCGACAAGGCCCGGGCGAGAGAGAAGTTCTTCGTTCCTCGCAAGAACCGAGAGGCGATAGGTTCTACCGCCAACCTGAAGGCCATGTCTTCATGATGCAAGTGACAGAGGAGTGAGTGAAACTGCTAGAGACATAGTGTTGTGTGTTTGCCTGTACCGAGAACTACCGAGGAGAGCAGCAATGATGATAATGATGATGACACAGCCTGTCAACACGCTGGCCCTTCGTTGACGCAATCCCCACCACCGCGCTCGTCTACTCGCGCGCAGAGGACAGCAGCGCGCAGTGCGAGGCGAGACATTATTCGGAGTGGATCGCACTCACCCTGATGAAGGTTCACGAATTGAACCGAAACATTGTCTGTCAAAACCCCGATAAGACGGTACATGATAAATCCCGTATTTTTAACAATGGATTTGGTGTACCTATATATACACGATACTATAAAAAAATCTTTTTTAACTGTGCATCGAAAACAAAAAGACGTCTGTTGTTGTTCACACATTTCATTCTCGATGTCCATTATTGCAACCGTCCTGAAACTTTACCATCACATCAACGTTTTACAAGGGTGGCAAAGTGGATAAATTGTTATTCGCGCCCGTTTCCTTAATCTGAAGTGTGGCGGTGCCGTCACGTACTGATTCCATTTCGGCAGACCCGTGACGTCACGGATTCGGGACTAATGACGTCCTCTTCAAATTGCAATCTCTTATAAGGTGCGGCAATACTTTTAATATGACTTAATAGTTAAATTAATGTCCTATTTTTGAAGTAAAACTCCTTTACCCACGCTTGACTTGGGGAGTAAGCTGGTGAATACGTTACGAAAAGTGCGAACGGAAGTTGAGAGGGAGGGTAGTTAGAATATATGTTAGTGAAGATAGAAAGAGATAGAGCGTTACGTTTCGTATATTATTGTAGGGCCAAGAGAGTAAGGTGTGAGCACACATTTTCTTTCTCTCTTTCTCTCATAGCCAGTTGATTTGTTGCATATCTCTTATCCCAAATTAGCCTAAATTATACAAACTGCAAAAACAAAACACTCCTTCAAGCTGTATAATAGAGTTAATTTTGCTATAGATAAAAAAAGTATTTACGACGTTTCGTATTTTGAATCTACCAGCTTCGATATACGAAAATGTTCAGTTATTCCACAACAGATGGCAGGCAGCAGCAGAAAATAACATATTCACTTACTGTATGCGCCTCGAAATAAGGTTGACACTTCCCTAAAACATTATTTTATACATACATATAGATGGAGCCTAAGAAGTTTTACTTTAGTCGTGTGGTCTAAAGCACACTCGTTTTTTTCTCAGAAATACTAAAACCAAGACAGTAAGCGGCTATAAAATATAATAATTTAGTTAAATGTTTTGGTGATTTGAAAGTAATCGATTTATTTGCCCTGATATAATAATATGCAGAGCTTTAATACTGTTAAACAGACTGTGTCAACTGTTGGAACGACTATTGTCACATGGTCCATACATATTTGTTCATTCTCCTTTATTTCACAGTATATTTTTTTAAACCAATCACTTAGCTACGTCTCTCCATAAATATATAGTTGATTCATAGTGTCTGCCGGCTTAAAAGGCTTCTTCTCTCTTCTTTTGAAGTAAAAGCTTAGTCTTAAGTTGGTTATTACGTTAAAAGATTTATTCATTTCCTATTTAGCTCAACGTCTTAAACTTGAACGAGCCGAGAATCATTATACGAATCCTTAATAGTTACCTATAAGCTCCGAACTTAGCTGAGTCTTAAGAGAAGTTGATATTTATGTTGGGAAGGTTCCTTAACTCTTGAATGCTGCACTCAAGCATTGAAACACTCACTCAATTTTAGCTCTTAAAGCTGTCGTTGGTGAGTGCAAAATTATTTGATATGCGAATAGTGGCGCCCCAACATGGTACTGACGCGAAATCCTGGGAGCTTCAAGTAACATTGAACTGTTTATTTAATTAAGTAAAAATAACTAACTTAAAAAATACTAAATGAAAACTTTTACTTAAGCTTAAAAACATCAAATTTTAGGTAATTATTGGCGCCCAACGCGGTACAAATGCAAAATTACGGAACGTATTTCACCTGGTCTTGTTTTTTTTTATGTTAAAATGAAAAGCATTTAATTGCAATGCAATAATAATCTTAACTAATACTATACTAGTATTTTTCAAACTTTCGCGATCACTGTACATAATTATTGATTAAAACGGGTATTTATCGCGTATGTACCTTTTTTATTTGTTATCCCGACGTTTCGCTGACTCTCTCAGCCCGAGACCATGACTGTTGCAACACAGCCGAAACGTCGGGATAACAAATAAAAAAGGTACATACGCGACAAATACCCGTTTTAATCAATAATTAATACTATACTATTTGCACTAATATTAAAAATGCGAAAGTTTGAATGTTTGTTTGGATGTTTGTTTGTTAGTCTATCACGCCGTAACGGCTGAACCGATATCGATGAAATTTTGTATATACGTAGATTATAACCTGGATCACCCACATAAGCTGCCAATTATCCCATAAATCAGTTCCCATGGGATAAAAATGGGGTATCAAGTCAAGTTACAACATCGAGTTTAGCTTTATTTCTAGGTTACCTACACACTTAGTACGCGTACGAAGTCGCGGACAACAGCTGGTACATGTATATTTTTATTTATTAATGATAGTGAAGCGCTTGACCACTACCTCACCTGATGGTAAGTGATGGTGTGATCGAAGATGGAGCACGCTTGCCTAGAAAGAACCTTTTCACTCTGGACTTAAAGACTCCAAGATTATACTGGTTTGAAAAAACATACGCCGGAAGTGAGTTACACTCCTTACTTGTGCTAACAAGAAAAGTTTAAACAAATCGTTTGGTACGGCAAGGTGGTATGCTGACAAGGTATGGAAGCTACTTCTCGTTACGTCTGCTTGTCCGGTGGTGGAAGGGGGAAAAAGGGATAAGATCGTGAAGATCTTGCGCACATTCACCAAAATAAATCTTGTAAAAAACTGAAAGTCTGGATATATATATAAAACAAAGTCGGTTTAGGGTTAGTTACACAGTCTATAACTCAAGAACGGCTAAACCGAATTTGATGTTATTTGATTTGTTGGATTTGTCTCCGCCCCGAATAGTAGAATAACTATTAAAAGATCTGAACAAATCGCAAAAAAATTATGAAAAAAAATATATTTTCTTATACATAGATGTAGCTAATGATGGCCAATTGACAATTCTACCGGTGACGTACATTGGCGGCCCACGTCATATGCGTGTCAAGGTGGTACAAAGTTCGCCGGGTCAACTAGTAGTTTATAAAATATTATGTCAAAACCACAATCACAGACAAACCGTGATTATCAATTATAATAAAAACAGATCTAAAGACATTGTTTAACTTAAATGGAAACCAAATCGATTTGAAATTGACCGAGTTTTCGCATCACTACCTTAAATGGAAGACGATAAAGTTACTTCCATTTCATTGCATTCAGAAGCACCATTTAAAACACCTTCAAATTTTAAAGAGATCTAGCAAAGCGATTACAAATATTATCTTTTGTAGATTTTTATGTATTAAAGATGCTTTCTTGTTGTATTTTTATAGAAGGGCGGAAAGATTCTCAAGTGACCACGCACTGAAAACCGTCATGTAGCCTCCCACTAGATGGAAATATGACCTAGTATATCCTGGAAACCGTTTGTCGCTTTGCAAATCTGTGGAGGTAGATGGGGGCTTATGTCTAACAGTGGTCCTATAATAAATCAATAAATAAGTATTGGTAGACATTTCACACAGAGCTATCTAGTCCCAAACTAAGCGGAGCTTGTACTATGGGAACCAGATAACTGATAGAACACTTATATACGTTTTTTTTTTGTAAATACATACTTATAATTTTTATTAAGATGATAATGACTGACTTTAAAACATTGTCGAAGTTTTGTACAACATCTTGATAGAAGTAGATATATCAAAATCAAGCGTATTGCCTCATCATCAGCTAGATAGAGAGGCAGAGTTAAATTCGCATCTAAAATATTAGTATGGACAATTACCACAAGTACATGTATCTGTATGAAAAACATTAAGAGTGACTTGCGCAACGGTACCTATTTGTATTTAGTGGCTAGGCGGTTGACACACTGCCACGCACCACGCTGCATGTTGCATGTCGACGCACCTACGCGCGTACTTGCGGGAGTGCAGATCTGCATCATCGTGCGGGTTTTTTACGCACTCACGCGCGTAGTTGCGTTTTGTGGATTCACCGCGGCTTTGACTCATTTCATTCAAAGCTGTTCGCTAGTGCAGTTTCAAAATACTGCGCTTCCAAAATCACGCACGCCACTGCGGGACCCGGTGTGCCATACCTTGCGTCTCGCCCCGCACCTACGCGCGGGGTTGCATGTTTCTCCGCGCTTGAGCGTGAGATCTGCATGAACGCGCGTAGATGCATTTTCTGTGTGTTGGACTGTGCGTGTTTTCTATACAAACGGAGATACTTACAAGCAACGTTAGACCACGCATTCACGCAACATGCAGCGTAGTGCGTGGCAGTGTGTTGAGCGCCTAAATATGATTTAGAAAGTTGTTAAAGTATATACCTATATATATGTATGTATGTATTTTATATTTATTTATGCAAGTACGATTATACCTAGTCAGGTCATAAGTATTGTCACACAGTAAAAACTTTTCTTTTAGAATGCTGGCCACAAAAAAGTTTATAGAATTCGAATTTCGAATTGTTCATGAAAATAAAAATGTATACTTTTTAGAATTTTCCTCTTTTTTAAATATGGAGTGGACGCTTAAAGAAGACCGTGTTGCAGTTATTGCGTTGCATCGTTGCGGTTACGCGCCAATTAAAATTTTTGACATACTGAAAAATTTGAATATAACCAAAAGATTCGTTTATCGCACCATCAAACGATACAATGAAGACTCTAGTGTAGATGACAGGTCAAGAAGTGGTCGCGCTCGGTCTGTTAGGACTCCAGCAGTGATAAAAGCTGTGAAGGCGCGAATTCAAAGAAATCCCAAACGTAAGCAGAAACTGTTGGCCCTTCAGATGGGGTTAAGCAGAAACACGGTGAAAAGGGTGTTAAATGAAGACTTAGGGCTTCGGGCATATCGAAGAAAAACAGGACATCGTTTGAATGCTCGTCTAATGGACCTGAGACTGAAGAGATGCCGCGCTTTGTTGAAGCGGTACGCGGGAAAAAAATATCGGGAAATTCTTTTTTCGGATGAAAAATTTTTACCGTAGAAGAGAGTTACAACAAACAAAATGATAAGGTGTACGCACACAGTAGTGAAGAAGCGAACAACCGTATTCCGCGTGTCCAACGAGGTCATTTTCCATCCTTGCTCATGGTATGGTTGGGAGTTTCTTATTGGGGCTTAACAGAGGTACATTTTTGTGAGAAAGGTGTAAAAACGAATGCAGTTGTGTATCAAAATACAGTCCTGACGAACCTTGTGGAACCTGTTTCTCATACCATGTTCAATAACAGGCACTGGGTATTCCAACAAGATTCGGCGCCAGCTCATAGAGCGAAGAGCACACAAGACTGGCTGGCGGCGTGTGAAATCGACTTCATCTGGCACGAAGACTGGCCCTCCTCCAGTCCAGATTTGAATCCGTTAGATTACAAGATATGGCAACACTTGGAGTAAAAGGCGTGCTCAAAGCCTCATCCCAATTTGGAGTCACTCAAGACATCCTTGATTAAGGCAGCCGCCGATATTGACATGGACCTCGTTCGTGCTGCGATAGACGACTGGCCGCGCAGATTGAAGGCCTGTATTCAAAATCACGGAGGTCATTTTGAATAAACTTTAGTGTCATAAGAATCTATGTTTTGTTAAGTTCATTTTGGTATATAAATGGTTACATAATGAATAAACTTGTTTCAATTATTTTATATTAAACATGTGACAGAATTTATGACCTGACTAGGTATATATGATATATGATTTTTTTTAGGTTTAGGTATATATTTATTTTAATCCTACATAAATAGGTAGGTATTTATTGTAACAACGCCTACTCACACGTTTTTTCAATCCAGTCCATCCAACGGTTGCCTGGAAGAGATCCCGATAAGGCCGCCCATTGTACCACAATGTATGAGTCTAAGTTTTTTAGGTTAAGTAATTATAATTCAGTGTAATAATAAAGAATTATCTATCTATAGAGTTGTCGAATCATCCCAATACGTCAAATTTAAACATGTTTAGTCGCTAAATACGTTAATACGTAAAAGCATCGTGTGCAAGCCGTCAGGTTACCTAAAACTAATCATCTTAGTAACTTAAATCCATTAACTACTTTCCAGCCACTTTACGCTTCGTTAAATCTCCCGACATCTTAAATAGAAAATTTTACCGTAAAAATAGGTGCAATTTTTCATCACAGGTCGTGAGACAGGAAAAAATGTTTTTAGGCCCTCATTTTAACATCGCTCATTCGAGCCGGATCATTTTCAGGATTAGTTTTGTTAGCACGGGGTTTGAATCGATACTACAATTTGTACGATGTTAATAGCGTCTACCAAGGATACCATAGTTTCGGAAGATTATGTATTAGGTCATGCAATTTAAACTACAAATAATGCCGAAGTATATTTTTGAGACCACAAACTAGTGGTTTGCCCCAAACTGACAACTCGTGAGTCACCCATAAAAACAAATAATAATGTGTAATCTTTGACCGTCAAAATAGTGCCACGAAATGATTAACCAACTTACTTGACTTACAGTTTCATTCAAATTACAGGTAACGGGAGTCTATGTCCCTCTTTTTTTTGGGTAAAAATTGCAGTTACTCTGGATTTCAGACTGCTCCGTATATTTATGTCACTAAAGCTACAAGCATACCAAATTTCAGCACTGTGGGGTCACTGGTGTACCCTTTGAATTTAGTCAAATTGTTCAGTTTTTATTATGAATAATTATTTAAAAAATTCAAGGTTTAAACTAAAAATAGAAACAGGGTCGATATGTACTCACAAATACCTTTTATTAGACGTACCATTTGATCAGATATTGCCATTTTGTTTATTTTTTCACCCCTCTTGAATCCCAATCTCTCAACAAGCCCCCCCACATTTTTAACCGATTTCAAAAAAGGAGGAGTTTCTCAATTCAATTGTATTTTTTTTGTTTGTAACCTCAGAACTTTTATTATTTGAAAGTACATATATACTTTAAGATTAGTTCCATAGAAATTTCATCGAAATCGGTCCAGTAGTTTGGTTTTTACTGTTATCTGAAGTCAGTTATATTTTAGTTAAAAAGTTACTTATATTATTAGCTCATGTAGTCACACCAAAATTGTGTCTTCAATACCTATCTATATAACAAATATCACTATGATCGGATAAACGCTTCGAAAGTTATACTCGAACAAACAAACATACATACCACGCCGATTTGCTTAAGTTCATTTGGAGATCTCGCTTCGCTCGATTAATAAATAAATAATGTTGATTTATAAATCAATTATTAGATATTAGATTTAATTGTACCTAGTGTTCTCTATAATTGTTTCTTGTGTCATTTTGTGTGTACCAAATATATGATTATTCTATTCTAAATACAAAAAACTTCATTTTTGAGTTTTTGTGCCTATCATGTACTTACTGCCCTACCATACGCACTATATGCGCTCTGTTGACTGGTTGGGTGTATTGACTGGGCCAGGTGATTGACTGGGCGAGGATGTTGAACGGCTGGTAGTAACTTTTTAGTGATTTGTGGCATCGTAGAACAAGCTAGTTCTCTAACATTTCGTCGAGCAGCATAATGATGATTTTCTCGAGATTTAGTAAATGAAACATGAACATCTTATGATGCTTTTTTTATCTAGAAACCGCCATTCTTTATAATTAGTTTAAATTGCAATATCTTGTATATAATGTATACGTGTTAGCAAAAAAAGACATAACCTCAGACACACCAACTGCCTTTTATTGTAAGAAATTATTTTGTCATAACATTATTTGTTGTATTTCACTAACTCGGCATCAAACTCTTAGATCGAGTGTCAAACGTCGAGATCCATAAAAGAACAAAGGTACATGACGTTGGGAATCGAGTTATGGAGCTCAAATAGTCTTGGGTGGGACACTTGGCCAGACGTGGTGATGACAGGTGGAGCAGGGTAGCAACTGAATGGGGGCCGAGGAATGGCTGTAGAAGGGTAGGACTTTAGACAGCAAAATGGGTGGACGACATCGTTAGAGTCGCGGGCCGTCAATGGGTGAGATTAGCGCAGGATCGTGGCGGATGGCACAAACTTGGGGAGGCCTATACCCAGCAGTGGGTGAAGTCGGAGTCGAGTCATGATGATGATAAGATATTTACATAATTTTTGTCCACAGAAGTTCTGATTGTTCTAAAAGATTAATGTATATTATTTTAGGAAAATTAATTTCATGTGTGCTGTGCCCGTCATAATATTAAGATAGAATCAAGAAAAATATTTACAGAAATAAATAAGCTACCCTAAAAAGCAATTAGATTGATTCTACTCTCGATTCTGATCAAACCATTTTCTGGTTTTTCGTTAAAAAATACTTTTTATAAGTAACAAGTGTGCCTATTTGTTTATACAATAAGTACGTTAACTCACATTAATTAACCAATTATAATTAATACCAGAACCGCAGTTAGTTATGCCGCAGAACCGATAACCATTGGGGTAAACGCGTTCTGGAGTGGAGACCACGTCTAGGCAAGCGAAGTGTACGACGCCCTCCGGCTAGATGGAGTAACGATTTGCGCGCTGTGGCTCGCAAAGATTGGATAAGAAGAGCTGAGGGTCGGGCTCATTAGCGCACCCTGGGTCATACCTACGTCCAGCAGTGGATTGTTATAGGTTGATGATGATGGTGATGAGGTAATCTCAGTCCCCAAGCGCGAAGTATCCAAACTTATATGTTCAACGTTCTCAAGTGTGAATTCGAACCCAATCGAAACGATTGAAAGAGTTAGATAGTTCAAATATCGCAGTCAATTGGCAAGAGCTTAGAATTCCCACCGCCTTACCATAACTCCATAATAACCCCCTAGAGGGGCCAACTTCGAGCAAAATTAACAAAGTTGAGCTCTCGGCGCACCGGGATCCCAACGAGCATAAATTGTGATGAAATTTGAAAATAAAAATAGGCTTTAGAAAAATTTAAGGCCTAAGCGAGAATTGTTCAAACGTCCGATCAGTTTTAAAAAGTAATTTCATGTGAAAAATGTTTATTGGAGGATTATTTTTGTTTTTGCTGTGAATAATTGTGAGTGGTTTTGTTAACTGGTATCGTTATATATTTTTAAGCCTTTTTAAAAACCGATAAAACGGTTCGTTAAAACATTAATCCAACACTTTCCAAACTGCATCGTGTGCGCCACATATTTTAAATGACTATATTCAAGCATTTAAAAGTTTATTCGCGTATCTCTAAATATTAATACACCTAGCTTTATAATGAAAAGATAATTAAATCCAAGAAAGAGTTTCTGTAAACTTGGGAACGACAACGTCGACATCCAAATTAACTTTCGGTGAATGAAAATTTTAAGTGAATTTTGAAGCAGGTCAACGGCGAGCTCCTAAAAAGCGAGCTACTAAGCAGGCGAGTGACTAAACTGTCTCTGCGTTGGACTTTAATTAATTTGCCGCGATACCAATTAATGAGACTCCCTTAACTAAAAGCCTTCCCGCAAGTTAGAAGTAGGAAGTAGTGGTGGGAAAGTGTACCATTTTGTGCTTTACCGTGGCAAAGTGCCGGAAAAACAAAAAAAAAAGTGGAAAGTTTCTCGATATTGACAACTTTGTCACTTTATAAACAGTTATTTTAAAGTTTCAAAATGCTTGTTTGTTTGCGTTGAATCAATTCAGACTTTTTGATGTGTTACATCTTTCCTCTCTGTTTGTGGGAGTGATTTTGGCAAAAGGGACGGAAACGTGTAACAGGAATCCGGGGAAGCGCTTTGACCAATAAGCGCGCGCTATTTGATTTCACCAATGAGCGCGCGCGGTGGTCAGATGGGTTTCACTATGTGACTATGTTATGGCCTCTTTCATTGAATATAAATAAGGATTTGTCATGGAGGTTGTATTAATTCATCATAGCATATTATGAATACAATGAGCCACATTGTATTTTTAAATTTACTTACGGTTAATCGTATTTATGGAGCCGTTATCGAGTTTTCAATGACCAATATTCAGAGTGATGAATTCGGTAGATAAGATTAAGATTTGCTGTGTGTTTTCTATTTTGTTTGTATTTTTTTGTTTAAATGGTGTACAATAAAAATTATGCAACTACTGTAAGGCTCGTATGTTATTTATTATTTTTTAATGTCAATCCATCCTTTGACCGAAGGTAAACCTCCGTTTTGCCGATGATGTTGTGCTTTTCTCCTCTTCAGCTTTAGAACTTGAGACCATGCTGCAACGAATTGAACACGGCAAGCCTCGAAGTTGGACTTAGTATGAACAGATCAAAGACAAAGCTAATGACAAATAGCATACATCATAAGCTACAGGTTGGGGGAGGGGAGGTGGAATACGTCGATGACTACCAGTACCTATGCCAGTTGGTATCCTTCCAAGGATGACAAGACCTCGAAATTGCAAGACGAACCGAGAACGCTTGGAAGGGATATTGGTCAATTAAACAGCTAACGAAAGGTACACTCCCTTTATCTCTGAAACGGAAGCTCATGGACATGGGTATTCTCCTCATCCTCACCTACGGTGCGCAGACCTGTTTTTTAACTGATCTGCAAAAGTCCAGACTCGGGGTGTGTCTGCGAGCCATGGAGCGCAGTATTCTGTGAGTCAGACTGACAGACCGCGTTCGTAACAGTATACTGCGCTCTAAAACGCAAATCGCGGATATCGGGCAACAAGCGGGTAAACTGAAGTGGGATTGGGCTGGCCACGTCTGCCGCATGTCGGATGCGTTATGGGCTAAAGCCACCACAGAGTGGACACCTCTAAACGGGAAACGATCTCGTAGCAGACCGCGGCGAAGATGGAGGGATGAAATTGATGCCCATTTAGAGGATTGGTCCAGAATAGCCCAAAATAGAGAAGACTGGAGAGAAGAAAGGGAGGCATTTGCCCCGCAGTAGGACACTACAGGCTCTTTATAATGAAAAAAAATAATAATTAATAAGTCATCGTTACTTGTGATCTATTACTCTGCTTTCGAAAAGCTCTTCTAGCCCACAATTTCATATTAATACAGATATGTGCCTCCACCATTACTTCAAAACTCGTAGATTAAAATTGATCAAAAGAAATGTTTTTTATTTCGACTACTTCTTGACGAGTTTTTTTGTACCTTTCCTTATTGCATTTCCATAATCCTTATTCCGAATTGCATTTACAATTAGCGTCTTTATTATATAAACGTAGGTTTTTTAACCGGTTTTTTGCCGCTTTACACCTCTAGTGTCAACTATGCTAAGTAATGCGAAACTTTTGACCGAGTATGTATTACTAGAGATTCTGTTTGAAATAGTTACTGTTGGTTTCTGTGAGCTCCCTTTGTAATATTTGTTAGTTGAGTTTGTTATACCAATATTAGCTCTTTTAAAAGTTTGAAAGTTAGGTTTTTCCTGGTTTTGCTGACTTCTATGTTCTGGTGTCCTTACAGTTGGTAGAATATAGTCCAGTGTTTGACCAGATTACCATCACTTACATGATGGATAGTGATAGAGTGGTTAAAGTCTATCGAGCGTAAAAAAAATATTTATTAATTCAAGCCTAATATGATTATGAATGAATGAATGCAAATTATTTATTCTCCAAAAGAAATCAATGTGAACATAGCGAACTTATATCTAGAAAGTATGTATTTTCTTTAAGATAGCCATTGTGTAATGTGGAAAACCGTTTTAGGTCGTGCATATACTTACAAAGGTAGAGGGAGAAATAAAAAAAAATATTGTTATATGTAGCTAGATAAACTAGTGGTTCTGTGAGAACAGTAGACCTCGGGAGCCCTTATAACCATGCCCTTATAACCGAGACTTTCCCTTTTATTCTCATTCTTTATTGTACACAAATATACACGACAATATATTCAGACAAAAATAGCTTACAAAATGGACATGTACAAAGGCGAGCTTAACCTAAAGGGGGGAAAGCCCCTGCCTTAGCGATTACTCGCGTTCCTTTAGCCATAGGAGGTCGAATCTGATTACGGGTTCGTCTTGTAAAGTCGGAGCAGACTGCGTAGTCTGATTGGTATAGGTAGGTACCAATTTTCCGAAAAAAATCAAAAAATGTAATCTGTCGATATATAACGCCACAACAAACATCCACCCCTTTCCCCCCTCCATGCCCTCCTTTTGGAATTTTATTTGCAGCATCTTGTGTAGAATGAAGTCCTTAGTGTGCCTCTTAAATTTAATTGAAATCCGTTGATAAATAACGCTACAGCAAACTTTCTCCTTTCCCCCCCTATTTTCCCCCAATCAAAAATTGCGATTAATAAATTGAAATACATCAAGGAACGTATGTGCCAATTTTCGTCAAAATCTGTTGAAAATTGCGACCCGTAAGCGAAAACAGACAGATGGACAAAAGCATTTTTTGGCCAATCTCGAAACTAAGACGATTCGCTCGCTTCGCTCGCTAGTTCAATTAAAGGTAGTACAACAAACTTACTTTCTAAAATTTGAATATCAATAAACCCTAGTTATACCTACAATACTTCACAAAGTAATTGATTGAGCGAAGAAAGATATCTAAATCAACTCCTTCTTTCACCCAGTCCCTATTTTATTCTTGTGGATATAATTGTACTTATTTTTATTTTATTTTTTGTGTGTGTTTTAGTTTATGATATGGGCTGTATTGTTGTCTGAAATAAAATATTTTTATTTATAATGTTTCTTTAAACATTATAAATAAAAATATTTTATTTAATAGAATAGTTTGGTCTTTACCAAATTCCCCAAATAAAGTCGTCAATCAATCACAACTATCGGTACCACCTGCTCGATACCACTCACAACCACAATGATTGACAAACAAATTCATTATTAATTCCCCAGATATTACCAATAAAACGAGCAAAGTTTGCCGTCATAAATAATTTACTAAATAGTTCCCAAACTTCTCCCTCCATTTCAACTTCGGTGAAAGTGATTATGTTTCGATTCGAGAGAAATAATATTAAACAACAATACCTTTTGGGAGTATTTTCACCACACTGGTACTTTTCAGGGGTACTTGAACTTAGGCAGGAAATAAGTGATACGAAGCAAGTGGTGTAAAGTTGTATTACTTTGCAACATATTTTTACGTGATAAACGTCTTATAAATTGATGAACGCCGACTGCACTCACGAAAGAGTCACGTCCCGCCTGAGCCGAGCGTGCAAGCGAGATCGCGGAACAAGCGATAGAGAGGCACGATCGGCCTAAGCGTTCGGCTTGTGACGCATCTCTTCCACTATCGCAAAATTTGATACATAGGTAGGTAGTGATGGCACAATTTTGGTGTTACTACATGAGCTAAAAATGTTGGCGGGTTGTTGAGATATTGGGGTTCAAGAGGGGTAAAAAAATGAAAATGAGACTATTAGGTCAAATAAGACGCCAAATGAAAGGTCTTCGTTAGTACATTTAGACTCTGTTTTTATTTTTAGTAAAGTTCTTATAGTTTTTGAGTTATTAGCAATAATAAAAACTGAACTTTGACAAAATTCACAGAGTACACCAGTGATCCCACAGTGCTGTAATTCGGTATGCGTGTAGCTTAAGTGACACACATATAGGCAAAAGTCTGAAATCCAGAATAACTGCCATTTATACCCCAAAAAAGACTTAACCAAAGTACAAGAACTGCCGTTACCTGTAATTTGAATGACACTGTAGGCCAAGTTTTATGGTTATTTTATATATATATATTTTGATTGTTTTAATCGGAAACTCGTGAGATCTCAGTTCGGCGCGAACCACTAGTCTAACTAGTTAAACTAACTAGGCTAAGAGTAACGTATAGGTGCTAGGCCTACTCTATCTAAATCCTATTCCAGGTACTATAGCCTGTTGAGGATATACTGGTTGAGGATAGGTTGCCTGGAAGAAATCGCTTTCAGCGATAAGGCCGCCCATTGTACTATATTTAACATAAATTAGTTTTTTTTAAAGTGTTCCTGGTGTACAATAAAGAATTTATTCTATTCTATTCTATAGCGAAAGCTTACCTAGCTAATGCTGCAACTTGCTACCAGATTCTTCATAAATCATCTTCAGTTAGAACATATAAACGCCTTACCGTACTGAAATACCAAATCCAAGGCTTGTATTTCCAAAATTAAGGTCTCTCATCTAGCGCACCTATAATTTTTTGAATCTCCCATTACCGTACTGATAGCGACTGCACACAGATTGATATAACAAAAAAATATAATTGATTTTTTGATACCATCCTTGTTCATTTCTTTATCTTCAACCTTTGCCAAATATGTATATTAATACACGCGTTAATGAAGACAGACCTGTTAAGGTCGGTATTCATTATCGCAACTGATTACATCTTAGTTCATTGAATAAATCTCAAACGGAAACAAGATTTATCACAAAGGGTCTTAATGAGAAGGCTCCCATCTATACTTATATTTACTCTATACTAATATTATAAAGAGGAAAGATTTGTGTTTTTGTGTATATGTTTGTAATGAATAAACTCAAAAACTACAGGTCCGATTTCAAAATTTTTTTTATCATTGAAAATCTACATTCACCTTGAATAACAAAAGCTAATTTTTACCCAACTGCGCGAAAGAGGGTAATGTTTTTATTGAAAAACTACGCGTGCAAAGCTGCGGATTGGTCAGCTAGTATTATTATAAAGAGGAAAGGTTTGTTTGTTTGTATTAAATGGGCCCCGAAACTACTGGACCGATTTAAAAAATTCTTTCACTGTTGGGAAGCTACACTATCTCCGGGTGACACAGGCTACTTTTTACCCAACTGCGCAAAAGAGTGTAATGTTTATATTGAAAAACTACGCGTGCAAAGCTGCGGATTGGTCAGCTAGTATTATTATAAAGAGGAAAGGTTTGTTTGTTTGTATTAAATGGGCCCCGAAACTACTGGACTGATTTAAAAAATTCTTTCACTGTTGGGAAGCTACACTATCTCCGGGTGACACAGGCTACTTTTTACCCAACTGCGCAAAAGAGTGTAATGTTTATATTGAAAAACTACGCGTGCAAAGCTGCGGATTGGTCAGCTAGTATTATTAAAGAAGAAAGATTTGTTTGTGTGTATTGAATAGGCTCCGAAACTACTGGACCGATTTAAAAAAATATTTTACTGTTGGGAAGCTACACTATCTCCGGGTGACATAGGCTACTTTTTACCCAACTGCGCAAACGAGGGTAATGTTTTTATTAAAAAACTACGCGTGCGATGCTGCGGGTTGGTCAGCTAGTAATATTATAAAGAGGAAAGGTTTATTTGTTTGTATTGAATAGGCTCCGAAACTACTGGACCGATTTAAAAAAATATTTTACTGTTGGGAAGCTACACTATCTCCGGGTGACATAGGCTACTTTTTACCCAACTGCACAAAAGAGGGTAATGTTTTTATTAAAAAACTACGCGTGCGATGCTGCGGGTTGGTCAGCTAGTAATATTATGAAGAGGAAAGGTTTATTTGTTTGTATTGAATAGGCTCCGAAACTACTGGACCGATTTAAAAAATTCTTTCACTGTTGGGAAGCTACACTATCTTCGGGTGACACAGGCTACTTTTTACCCAACTGCGCAAAAGAGTGTAATGTTTTTATTGAAAAACTACGCGTGCGATGCTGCGGGTTGGTCAGCTAGTAATATTATAAAGAGGAAAGGTTTATTTGTTAGTATTGAATAGGCTCCGAAACTACTGGACCGATTTAAAAAAATCTTTCAATGTTGGGAAGCTACACTATCCCCGGGTGACATACGCTACTTTTTACTCAAATGCGGAGAAGGAGGGTAATGTTTTTATTGAAAAACTACGCGTGCAAAGCTGCGGATTGGTCAGCTAGCCGTAGATAAACTAAGATCATTGCGTGACTATACAGTTAAGAAATCAGGCTTATTAAAGGCAGTCTGTTATCCCAAAACGGATGAGAGGAAGAAAGGATGCCTTTTTTGATTAATGCTATCACTAAATCACGTCTAATGTGTTAGATGCCAGCGTAAAGGAAACGGTGGGTTTCTTTCATAAACATTTCGGTAAATGCCGTGTTAAGGTGGATAATAAATTAGAAAGGCTGCCGCTATAAGGCTGTTAATGCTACGCAAAAAATTGTTATGGTTGACCGTCGGCGTCGGCATAAGTTGGGAGTTTTTTTTAATCTTGTGTACCTACTGTACAGTAATGAAGAGATATTTTCTTCATAATCTCATTTATTTGTTGTTTTTTGAAGTAAAGCTTCTTTACGCACGCTAGACTTGGGGACTAAGCTGGTGAATGCATCACGAAAAGTGCGTCACGATAAGTTAGTGAAGATAGTAAGAGAGAGAATTACGTTTCGTATATTTTTAAACGTTAATACGCGAGTGCGAGTCGCATCTGTCCAGAATGAACGTAGACTGATAGACCTACAGACGTGATGACAATTTTGTGATAAAATTTTATAATAATACTAGCTGACCAATCCGCAGTTTTGCACGCGTAGTTTTTCAATAAAAACATTACTCTCCCTCTGCGCAGTTGAGTAAAAAGTAGCCTATGTCACCTGGGGATAGTGTAGCTTCGCAACAGTGAAATCATTTTTTAAATTGGTCCAGTAGTTTCGTAGCCTATTCAATACAAACACACAAACAAACAAATTTTTCCTCTATATAATATTATAGATTAGATTAGTATAGATATTTTGAAAAAGTAGTTTTACTTCACTCGCACACTCGGTTTTTTTAAGATGGATATATAACTCTTTATTGAATTACCACACAAACAGAAATATCACACAAATAAAGACTAAGCTAGAATAAATGGCACGGGCGGCCTGATCATGAAAGCGATCTCTTCTAGGCAACCTGGATGTTTACCGTCAGATATAATTTTTCGCTTATTTTATTTCCTCCAACCGATATTTTACGTCATCAATTAGTATTGTTTGTAATGTACCTCTTAATCATAAATATTGCATTATATCTATATAACGCGATGAGACTGTGTCACACATCCTTGCATGCCCATGAACTCGCGCACGACGTATTCCGTACCATTATCTATAAAAATGGCAAAAAATCATGTCTGTTGTATGGGAGCCCCCCTTAAATATTTATATTTTTCAATAGCACAATTTTATTTATTTACCTTATTCGAAGTTGGTTGGTGCTGATTATGCTTGTCCTCTAAATTCTATGAGTATACAACTCAGAGGACTATCTTAATGGGCGTCAACTATGTATGTATGGGGACACCCATTAATTTTTAACATATTTTATTTATTGGAATTTTTTTATTATTTGTCCTTAAAAGTGACTATAGACCTCAGTATCTGGTATAAATTTCAATTTGCTAGTCCATCCATTTTTGAGAACATCGGTGGTGACACGCGGACAGACATATGCACAGACGGACAAGAGAGTGAGCTTATAAGGGTTCCTTTTTACCTTTTGAAATACGGAACCCTAAAAACAAAATGGCATGCTCTGACGCCGCCATGGATGTGGAAAATGTTTCAAAATGTCCCAATGATGTGGACAATGACTCAAAGGAAGAGATGAATGATCGGTTCATTGCCTTTTAAGTCAAATACATTTCTTTTCCTAGATAATCCTTCTTTCGAGCTTAAAAAAATGTCCAACAGTTTTCTATAAACTGACTAATTAATCTCAATCAAGCATTATTCTCTGAACGCCAATCTGCTATCTGACATAGCCTTCCAGTAATTTTATTATGTTGCCAGCCATCTTTGTTCCCCCAGGATATTACGGAGGTTATTTATCTGAGAGTCTGACACTAACTTGACACTATCTAGAAGTCAAGTCTCGCAAATTGACCATTATCTATTAGCACCAAACAAAACTGCTTTTATAACTATCTGTGGAGAAATCAAAATGAATTAATATTTGAAAAGGTTCAGTAAAACAATTTGTGAATTCAGTGGACGATGGAATGGCTGTCCAAGTGCGATATCCGAAATCTTTTGTTTGAGCGAGCATACCGAAGGACGGTTCTGAATGAAACAACGAATCGTGCAATGACATTTATTTTTAGGGGAACATTGCGGTAGGAAAACGAAATTGTCCACTTGCAATCAATATCAAACAAAAATTCACCATCTAAATGTACATGGCAAAATAAAACAAAACCGGCCAAGCGCGAGTCGGACTCGCGCACGAAGGGTTCCGTATCTATATAAACTAGCAAAAAAAATTACGTTTGTTCTATGGGAGCCCCCTTAAGTATTTGTTTTATTTTAATTTAATTATTTATTTTTAAAGTGAATATACAACTAAATATTTCAAGCATCTACCTGTTGCCGTTATCAATATCGAGCAAAAACGAGCAAAAAATCAAGTTTGTTGTATAAGAGTCCCCTTAAATATTTATTTTATTCTGTTTTTAGTATTTAATGTTATAGCGGCAACAGAAATAAATCATCTCTGAAAATTTCAACTAACTATCACGGTTCATGAAATACAGCTTGGTGACACACAGACAGATAGACGGGCAGACAGACAGCGGAGTCTTAGTAATAGGGTCCCGTTTTACCCTTTGGGTACGGAGCCCTAAAAATACTGCATAGTAGTAAAGAATTTTGCTCCGTTCAGTTTATTTTATATATTTTAATTAATATTACTGTTTTCTTATGGGATTTTTATTATGACTTATTTTTTTACTAGCTTCCGCCAGCGGCTTCGCAAGCGTTGCTTGTCAACAAAAAGTAGCCTATATGTTAATCTAGGTTATAATCTACGTATATACCAAATTTTATTGAAATCAGTTTAGCCGTTACGACGTGATTGAGTAACAAACAAACAAACAAAACCTCCAAACTTTCTCATTTATAATATTACTGTGATCTTACAGTATTTAGAGTGACATTACCAGAGATCGCTTTTAGCGATAAGACCGCCCATTGTACTTACCTTTATTTTTGTGTATTTATTTGTATTTTTAATTTTGTTGGTGTGCAATAAAGAGTATTCTATTATGTTACGCACTGAACATTTTTAGTGTGATTTAAGGAGTTGTTATACAAAAACGTCAAATTTAAATATGTTTTGTCGCTAAATACGTTTAGGGATTGTTGTGCAAGCCGGGGATAAAATAAAATATCTTCTGTATAACAATTATCTTTATATTGTAAATCCGGTTTTTGGTGTTGTTATATCTTTGGAGGATATTCAGTTGCATATAAAACACCTAAATTGCGACAAGAATAATTAAAATAATAATAATGTTTTGTGCTTCTAGTACGATGGTTCGATGAAGTGAGTGAACGAATTGTAAAACTAGATTGATGAATGATTGAATAAATCCTTGAATGAGTTAGTTACAATGCGCCATATAAAATTAAGATATACATTGTTGATCTGGTATTTTTGAAGGCATTAGCCTGAACAGCTGTAAGTTAGACACCAGCATTGTAAACTTTTATTTTTAAGAGGTGTGGATTTTGTTGATAAATAAATAAAATAAAAAAGTCCTGACGAATTACAACAAAGAAGTTCCCAGCAGAGATATTTTAAGAGCTGACAGTACCTACTGCAAAATTACCATACTTATTAAATAACATTAAATGTAACAGATCGACGATAAACCGAGTAATTGAAATTTAACTTTTATTCTATAGATAACTTTGAAATTTTTAACTAAATTATCATCATCATCTCCGCCCACATCCACCCACTGCTGGGCATAGGCCTCCTTGCTATCACGCCACTCTCTCCGGTCCTGTGCCAAGTGCATCAATTGCCTTCCCGCAACTCTCGCGATGTCGTCCGACCATCTCGCTGGTGGTCTGCCAACTGGTCTGCGCCCTTCTTGCGGCCACCAATCGGTTGCTACCCTCGTCCATCTTCCGTCATTCCTCCTTGCCAAGTGTCCAGCCCATCTCCACTTCAGCTGGTTTATCCATCTACCCACATCCACGACTTTGGTTCTGCGTCGTATTTCGATGTTGGGTATGTTGTCGTAGTAGTATTTAACCAAATATTCTTTGCTAAATGCCGCATCCATTTCTAACATCTTTGTTTCACTATCTTTGCTACGCGTATTAATTTTTTGTTAATACCCTCTATTTTTATTTTAAGAGGTAATGTTATTAATTTTACTCACTGTACGTTTAACATTAAACCATTATTTTAAGTTCTCATGTAAGTTAATATGTTATTCTTATGAGAATAAAGTTTCTTATACCAGATAAAACAAAAACTGAGAGGGATAAATAGTCATACGCACAATGGATGACAAATGACCATCCACGCATGGCAAGTGACGCCCACCACTAAACTTGCCCGGTATGTAGGTACAAATTCAACCGTCAGTGCGTGATTGATCGATGAGGCTAGTTTGCGGTTCCCACCCCAGATTCTACCCTCGGACCCACAACCGTTCAATGGCCGGACTCCAAATTGACTGCGGACTCTATGAAGCTTCACTAAATATATTGTAAATCGTTTTTCTTCAGATTATTACTAGTGATTCGCCCCGAACTGAGATCTCGCGATTCTTCCAAAATACAAAAGACAATATTCTTAGGGCGACTCACACAACAATGCCGACGATATTAAGTGACTAAATATGATATAAGGAGTTGTCAAATCAAACAAATAGGTAGGTAAAATTTAAACATGTTTAGTCGTTAAATACGTTTAGGGATCGTTGTGCAAGGCGGCTTTATTCAATAACCATATGACTTGACCTTCAGTTTCATTCAAATTACAGGTAACGGGAGTGCATGTATTGTGGAAACCTTTTTTTGGGATACAAATTGCAGTTATTCTGGATATCAGACTTTTGCCTATATTTGTGTCACTAAAGCTACACGCATACCGAATCGTGAATGTGAATGTGAACTAAAAACAAATTATATTAAGTACATGAATTATCTAATTAAATATTACAGTGTGTGTGTGTGTGTGTACGTGTCTGTGTGTGTGTATTTGTGAGTGTTCGTGTATTACCTTAAATAATTATAAAATGTAATACAGTACAAGGTTTGCTTAGGTTGCAGCTATATGGCGCTATGTGAAATGTCCAGCATTATTTAATTATTTATTATTGTAATCAGCTTTAACAAATTTAGTTGTTATGGCACTTGGGATTGCAATATCTTGTCAAATCCTACTAATATTATAAACGCGAAGGTTTGTATGTATGGATGTTTGTTACTCTTTCACGCCGGAGCGGCTGAACCGATTGCGATGAAATTTAGTATGAACGTAGATCTTAACCTGAATTAACACATAGGCTACTTTTTATTGGCAAACCATGCGTGCGAAGCCGCTTGCAACAGATAGTATAAAATAAATAAATAAAACATATTAGGCATTACATAAATAATGACTACTTTATGCTAAAACATCATTCTAAGAAATGGGTAACAAACAAGCAGGGTTAGAAGTTTTACCTTTCGATTCACAAGACAAAACATGCCAGCCATAAATTGATATGGTTCATTGGCTATTTAAGTGAGTAGATGCGATAAGGTCCTGTGGTTATCCTCCTATTCCTGCCCTACAAACTTTTTGTTTAGAAGACACTGAGTGGGAGCTGTTTGCGAAGTTTCGCCACTGTTAATTTTGCAAGACGAAAGTGAGTTGGTGAGTTTAACTAGGCGTCCTTTATCTCGGTTTTTCAGGCTTGTTTGGAGGTTTCATCAATTAAGAAGTTTGTGCATACCTGCTAAAGACAATATAACAAAAATATACAAGATACAGTTTATCTGCTTATACGTGAGCCACTTAAATAGATAAACAAATCGAGTTTTTTTAATCCCTAATAAACTATTTTACTTAACTAGCAGTTTTCTTGCCATCAAATATTTATGTTTATTTTTGGGAAAATCCTAAATAGACAGGCTTTTATAAAAAAGTTGTAAAAAAATATCGGTAAATGAATTTAAATCGTTCAATTCATTCCACAACGCCAACAATTCAAATCGCCAAACTCATAATAGCTTTAGTGACCTCAACCTTGGCCTCAGGTTGACACTGACATGCAAAATTGAAAGTTGAAACAGGTTCCATCAAACAGAGGTGGTAAACACCCACCAATATTAATCGGTCTGCGTCTGAAGTTGTGACCTTCGATTCATTGGGTTGATGTCCTGATGTTATCGTTTGTAATGCATATAATTGTGATTATTTTAGGGTATCTTGGATTTAGTAATTTTGCACTAATCCTCTTAGGTCCAATTTCACCATTTGCTTTGGAAACTAAGTTGTAGTAGGGAGTTAGGATTGTTGTAATTTGTTCTCTCCCAGGTGCTGGAGCTTATCTACGCTTTTGCTATTTACATATTTATTTCATCATCATCATTTCAGCCGTAAAACGTCCATTACTGAACACAGGCCTCCATGGATCTCCATGATGGGTAGACATATTTATTTATTTTGGAAAAACCATCAGCACATATTAAACACAATTTCACAACAGAACAATTACAATTCCACAAGAGCTTTACACAACAAAATATTTTTTGTTGTTGTTGATAAATATTGAATTTCAGTGACTTTTCAATCTCACAAAAGCCGGTGTCTCTAGGTAAACCTTTGGCTGCAATTCTAACTTTTCCTGTAACACCAATACAATCCGGATCTTCGAACTAGTTTACTGTGCAGTTGAGTGGTATGTCGAAAGGCTACAGACATCCTTTTTGGTTCAAAGCTTACATTTCCTTTAGATAATACACTCGTAGGATACAAAAGTTTTTCTTTGTGTCATATTTGCGCTTTTAATCTGGTTATTTCGCGAACTTTTATATCTCTTTGAATTTATTTTAGAAAACGGATTATTAAAGTAATCGTACTTTTTTGATAAGGTGTTTTGTATACACCTTATCATGCTTATGAGTCTAAATTGTCAAATTGTAACTTTTGTCATCGACCGTTACCATGAGAGTCGAACAAGATGAGACGTTTCAAAATGATCTTCATGATTGCAATGAACAAGGATTGTTCTTTTTGTCCTAATACAGAATACATCATTTAACTATCAGAAGGTTGCCTGGAAGCCTTTTTGCATTAAAATCTTTACTATGTTTAGCATAATCTAGTTCTTATTGTAAGTAATCCTGTAGCCCAATCACCACTAATGGACAGCTAACTGTCGATTACGTGGATATTTCGTTTATTTGACCTACATAGATACCTGAAAAAGTGGCCAATTAAAATGTTTACAAGACTTTAGCCACGCCCTTTTCAGGATTGGATCATTCGTAATTGTCACTAATCACTACAAAACTCGGAGTTCTGTAGGTAAGGTACTGGTATATAATGAAGCGTTAATTAATTTATCTATTTTTAACCCATGGCTCAACTTACATTGCCGCAGAATGGAATGGAAGTGAATTTTTGTAACGGTATTACAAGGAGCTAAAGTATAGGTTACGCGTCTACCTGAAACCTCTCGTGCATTCTCGGGAATTCCCGCAGTACAGTGCGGCGTCAAGCATCTACGAAATAGTACCGTTTCTTTCATATATCTAAAACCCAAATATCTATTTTTCTTTAGGCTTCTTCTTCCTGTTCTCTTCTTCTGTTTTTGATTCACAAATATCCTAAACGGAAACAATATCCACCATTATTTTTATGTAAAAGATCTAGACTAAACATCTGAATAACTACCTGATACAGCCTCAAGGCAAAATCGCCAAAATGTTCGTACATTCTCGCGAATTTGCGCGCAACGAGGTAAAACTGACGCTTCTATTCCATTCTATTCCACGGCAATGTCAATTGAGCCTAATTGCGAAAACAAAAAATATTTAAAAACCCATAAACATTTTGTCCTACACACAAGTACCATTTTAACAAAAATATAACCGATTTCAGATAACAGTAAAAACCAAACTACTCAATTGATTTCAATGAAATTTCTATGGGATGAATTTGAAAGTATATCCTTACAAATAATTAAATAATTTTCTAAATCAGTTGATAAATGATAGAGTTATGAGCTAACAAACATAACATAACATAAAGATTAAATAAGTTTAAGACCTATACGGTTTTCTCATGGATGCCATTGCCAGAACTCGACCAAATGGAAATGGGATCACACGGAAAGCACCAGCTTTCAAATAAAAAAAGAATCATCAAAAGCGGTTCACTCAAAAGACAGTTCTGAGGTAGAAACATAAAAAATACAGTCGAATTGAGAACCTCCTCCTTATTTGAAGTTGGTTAAAATAGCCAGCGATATACCTATTACGTACGGTTCTCTTATTTCTAAAACTATTTATGCCCACCTAAACCCGATTCAATTTGACCTACCGTCTCGGGTAGGCTTGCTACGTCATTATTTCAATGAATGAGTCTTAGTTTCTCGCTTCGCTTGTTATGAACGGACCGTGAGCCGGCTGAAACGGTAAAACATAGCAGAAGTAGCCCAGTAACTCAATTTATACGCGTTACTATTTACTTGCATTATTCTTTATACAAAAAGGATATTTACAAAGGCTAGCTTAACCCTAAGAAGAGTTCCAACAACAACAGATTTCTTCTAGCATGAGTATTCTTAGGACAGTTATACCGGTCATGTTTGAAGACGAATGTCCTTATTAGGATTAAGGAATTATTTCCTATCAATTTCGCTTCAGATTGTACTTTGCTTATATATCCTTAATTACATATATTTACTACAAAGTAAATGATTATCATGATAAAAATATACATTCATATGAAGCTATCTGTGGTAGTATGGGCTCCCTAGAGCTCTTTGTGGTCACCTACGATATAATGTGTGATGGTTTAAGTTTATGGCCCTTCGTCGTGGCATTTTATAAGATCTCCAGTAGTATTGCTATTAGAATCAAAATAAATAAACTTTATAATATATTATACTAGTGGTCCCGCCGAACTTCGTACCGCCTTGACATGCATATAATGCGGGCTGTCAATTGTTGTCCCCGGCCATCATTATGTATGAGAAAATGAATGACCCACAAATAATTCAATACCAAAATTAGCCAAATCGATCCACCCGTTCTCGAGTTTTAGCGAGACTAACGAACAGCAATTCATTTTTATATATACAATATCTCGAGATAACTCCGACTAAAGCATCTGTTTCAAACGATATTAATTTTTTTTACATCCTCTTTGACGATATTTGCAGCACACATTCTGTCAATTCTATGTCAAACGTCATAAGGTTACATTATAAAAGCGCTAAGGTTAGATTATAAATAATTTTATATGGTGGTTAAGTATTCTTAAAGTTTCTAATTTTGCGCGCAATTTTCTTATTTTTTTCTTCCATATGAACCTTCTCCTTACAATAAGAAATACAACAAAAAAGAATTAGCGAAATCGGTCCAGCCGTTCACGCGTGATGGCGTGGCCAAGGGAAATAGGGATTCATTTTTATACATAGAGATTTAGCATTAATTAGGGGTTTTAAGTATTCCTGTTGTACATTAAGGCATTATTATATTCTATTCTTTATACAGAGTGTTTGGTATATTGACGATATTCAAGTGATGGTTTCTCAAAACATAAAAAAAGACTTCTCGAAAAAAATCTACTAGGTAAATTGTCAAATTTTAAAGAAAATCGACTAAGTTTATGTGATTAATTCGATATACAACTTACTGCCTACTCTTGCAATCGACATCCATTTCGAAAATGGCTGCGGGTTGCGAAAGGGACAACAAGAAATATCTCAAGACGTCACCAATACAGTATCTGTGGTTAGATGGCAAGAATTACGCAATTTAGTAGAACATAAGTTTAATAAAGTATTTGTTTTTACATGACAAAATAAATTACACATTTATATGGTTAACAAATACACAAATTTATTTATTACTAGCTGACCAATCCGCAGCTTCGCACGCGTAGTTTCCAATAAAAACATTACCCTCCTTCTGCGCAGTTGTGTAAAAAGTAGCCTATGTATGTCACCCGGAGATAGTTAGCTATACTATAGAATAGAAAAGAATACTCTTTATTGCACACCAACAAAATTAAAATAACAAAGAAGTACACAAAAATGAAGGTAAGTACAATGGGCAGTCTTATCGCTAAAAGTGATCTCTTCCAGACAACCTTTGGATGGACAGAACAAAACAAAATCATAAAGACGGCGGTGTAACTATGTTCATAAACCTACATAAACTACCTATACCTACTATCCCCGGGTGACAGGCTACTTACCCAACAGTGAAAGATTTTTTTAAATCGGTCCAGTAGTTTCGGAGTCTATTCTATACAAACAAACAAACAAATCTTTCCTCTCTATAGTATTAGTATAAATGCTCATCAAAATAACCCGTTTCATTTTTGTTTGTATATTATCAAATAGCATAGATTTTATAAAAAAATAACCGTGTTTTGTACAATACCAGATTTAAAACACAAGTTGTTTATTCGATAATGGCAGAACCCAGCTTAGTTATAGGTACTCGTAGATAAAATGCATTTACCATTTTAGATATCTTTTTGCCATTGCAAGAATTCCGCATCTTCTAGAATTCCATTAAGAATTCTCTAAGCTGTTGTTTATTTTCTACTAGCTGTTGCCAGCGGCTTCGCCCGCGTAATTCTGAAGTGCAAAATATACGAGTATATATAGACTTTGAAATCTCATATTTATCCGATTTAATCTGATTTAGGGGATAAAAAGTAGCATATGGGGTAATCCAGGTTATAATCTAAGTACATACTCAATTTCATCGAAATCGGTTCTGCCGTTTCGACGTGAGTAACAAACAAACAAATAAATAAACAAACATCCAAACTTTCGCATTTATAATATTATAGTGTGATAACCTTCTGAGCATTGTTGAAATCAGTTATAACACAATTAAATGTAGTTCTTGTTATATAAAATTGCATTTTATTATATATTTTTTTAATAAAACACATAACTATATATACACACATAACAAATAAAAACTATCTAATCATGAGGCTCTCTTTTCTTAAAAAGAAAAGTAGGTTATTAGTGCAATATCTACTAATCTACACAACACAAAGGTAAGCTGGTAGAAAATGTTAGTTAGCATTAAGTTCGCTTATGTATTATTTTTTATTATTTGGTATGGTTTTTGATTATTTTTATTTTTATGGATGCGCTTGGAATATGACCGGAGAGTGGCGATTTAACGAGGAGGCCTATACCCAGCAGTAGGTGGATGTGGGCTGAGATGATGGGGCTGAAGATATTGTATTATTTTATTACAATGATTGTTGAAGGTGTTTAGAGGCGACTGTGACGCTATATCTGAAAAACGTTCAGGCCAATGATGGCTCAATATCAGGAGGCCTGTCAGCTTGTTTACTTACCTTTCATAGTAAAAATAATTGAATTCGTTCTGAAACGTTGATAGAGCTCTTTGTTTTACGCCCGTATTTACAGAGTATATGCTAAAAAAATTATACACAAACCTGCATTGCAGATTCGGATCTCATCTTTGCATATTGTGTACCAAAACAGGCAATTTTTTTAACTATTTATATATAAAACAAAATCGTGTTAGTTATACCATTTAAAACTCAAGAACGGCTGGACCGATTTTGATGATCTTTAATTGATTGGATTTTTCTCGAATAGCATAATAACTATTAAAATATCGAAAAATTCAGGCAAAAATAAATTATGAAGAAAATTCATTTTCTTAAACATAGATGCAGCTAATGATGGCCGATTGACAATTTTACCTAGGTGACGTAGATTGGCAGCCCACGTCGTATGCGTGTCAAAGCGGTACGAAGTTCGGCGGGTCAGCTAGTTATATATGTTTTTGAAGTGAAAACTTCTTTAGGCGCGTTGAACATTTTTTGAGATGGGAAAAAACCATTGAACTCGCGACACTGTTACCGTTACAGTTACCGACACTTATGTATATAAGTATCTCGTAATCGTTCAAGTTTTCACTTCTGTCAGCACTCTTGGAGTGCCACTTTTTTATTTAATACTAACACAATACTTACCAAATATCCCCATATATACCTATATATCCCAATATATATATGCTAAAGACTATTAATAGTGGTTAACTGGTAAAAAATGGTCAATTACAATTTTGCCATTCATACTTTGCAGTCAAAATATTCTACAGTGGTTTGGTACTTGTGTCATCCCACTGCTGGGCAAAGATCTGCCCTATTGTCTTCCAGGAATTGCGCTCGCCTGCCAAATCCCACCAACTATTATTAGTATTCCAAATTTAAAACAAAAAAGACTATTGCATGGAGCATTTAATGCTATTTACAAGTCATCCTAGGGGTGCTAAAAGAACGTGACTTTACATATTTTAGCACTCATATCTAACTTACTAAATAATAACATTATTTATTTAAAATAACTAGTGTTTCGCCCCGAACTGAGATCTCGCGACGCTCCCAAAAAAAACAAAAAAAAAATTTCATAGTCTTTGACTAACTAGTGGTTGAAACTTTCTTGAAGTAGAAATTGCAGTTATTCTGAATTTCAGACTTTTCCCTATATTTGTGTCACTAAAGCTACACGCATACAAAATTTCAACACTGTGGGGTCACTCGTGTACCCTGTAAATATTGACAAAATTCAGTTTGTATTATGGCTAAAACCTTAAAAACTACAAAGATTAAACTAAAAATAAAAACGATATCGAAATGTACTCACTAAGACCTTTTATTAGACGTGCCACTTGATCGGATAGTACCATTTTGGTTTTTTTACCCCTCTTGAACCCTCTAATATCTCAACAAACCCAATAAAATAGTGCCACGAAATGATGAACCAATTTACTTGACCTACAGTTTCATTCAAATTGCAAGTAATTGGGGATCATGTGATTTGGTTACTATTTTTTAGTGGTAGAAATTGCAGTTTGGAATTAGAATGGAATAGGATTTTAGACTTTTCACTATATTTGTGTCTATATAAGACACGACAAGATATAAGAGACCATGTCTCGATACAATGCATGCACAGCTAACTCAGGATTTTCTTACGCAAGCTCAATCATTAAAGACGCTGAATCAAAAGAGTAATTTTATGAGATTGAATCGTCAGCACTTTCTTAAGAATTCAAAGTCTAATTAGTGACTCTACCATGAATAAGTTTTACTTAGGTTTGTAATGCTTGCACTTATTATAATCTATGCTTTTTCAAAGATTTTATAAGCACCTATGTAATTGAGCGAAGTGAAATCTCCAAATCAATTTGGGCAAATCGGCGTTAAATGTATGTAAATATTATTTATATAAAATGTCGAATGAAAGGTCTTGATTGGTACATTTTGACCCCGTTTTTATGTTTAGTTTAATCCTTGTTGTTTTTAAGTTATTATCTATAATAAAAAAAAAATTCTTCGACGATATTCACGATGTACACTAGTGACCATGACACATTGATCAGGAAACTACACCATTATGGCATTAGGAACGTTGCTCTAGACTTTCTCACTTCTTATTTAAGTGGCAGAGTGCAAAAAGTTGACGTGAACGGGAAGCGTTCTCCGGGGTCTCTGGTTAAAATGGGTGTACCACAGGGATCAATTCTGGGACCATTTTTGTTTTTAGTATATATTTATGATCTTCCCTATCTTATAAGAGACGATCATGAGGTTGTATTGTTTGCAGATGACACGTCACTTTTATTTAAATTAAAGCGACGACAAACCGATTTTGACGATGTAAACAATGCAATCTCTAAGGTCGTAAAATGGTTCAATGTAAACATTTTACTTCTAAATGAAAAGAAAACAAAGTGTATTAGATTTAAACTACCTAATGTTACACAAGTTAAAGCAGATATAAAGATCAAAGACGAGGAGTTGGCTCTTGTGGACACTACCGTATTCTTAGGTATAACTCTAGATAATAAGCTTCAATGGGGCCCTCACATTGATAAGTTGTCGAAGAGACTTAGTTCTGCGGCATACGCAGTCAAAAAGATCCGTCTTTTTACAGACGTAGACACAGCTAGACTAGTTTACTTCCATAGCATTATGTCATACGGCATACTGCTGTGGGGTAATGCTGCAGATATAAATACCGTTTTTGTGCTGCAGAAGAGGGCTGTTCGTGTAATTTATAATATGACCTATATTATAGAAAATCCTAGAGAATCATTACGCAATAAGTTTAAAGAAATAAATATTATGACATTCCCTTGTCAATACATCTATGAAAATCTTATATATGTTCACAAAAATATTAATTTGCTGCAGAAGAGGGCTATTCATGCAATTTATAATATGGCCCATATTATAGAGAATCCCAGAGAATCATTACGCAATAAGTTTAAAGAAATAAATATTATGACATTCCCTTGTCAATACATCTATGAAAATCTTATGTATGTTCACAAAAATATTAATTTGTTTAAGAAAAATAGCGATAATCTTAATTTTAATACTAAAAATAAAGATAAACTTGCTGTTGCCCCTTGTAGACTCCATAAAGTTAGTAAATCGTTTAAAGGGCAAGGTGTTCGTTTATATAATAAACTCCCAAGTGATGTACAAAAATTGACAATTAACAAATTTAAAAACGCAATTAAACAAAATCTTTATAAAAAAGTCTACTATAAAATATCGGATTATTTAGATGATAGAGAAGCTTGGGATTGAAATTGCTCCAACTCGTTCAAAATGTTACAATTTAGACGTAATTTATTACCTGTATTGTTATGTATTCTAAAAGGATCATTAAAAAAAACAACCAGCCTTGTTTTCTTGCTTTTCTTTCCTGGCTTGGTCGCGAAGGAACAGGGAGTAAAATTGACGTTTCAAAGTGATCCTTGTGATTTTAATGAATAAAAGATTTTGACTTTGACTTTGACCCCACTATACTGAAATTTAATATTCGTGTAGCTTCAGTGACACAAATATAAGAAAAGGTTTGAAATCCAGAATAACTGCAATTTCTATCCCTAAAAAAAAACTATATTCCATGAATTCCCGTTACTTGTAATTTGAATGGAACTGTAGATCAAGTAAGATGGTTGTGCGTTTCGTGGCACTATTTTATTAGTCAAAAGTTATGAATAATATATCTATTTGTTTTTTTTTGAGACTTGCGAGATCTGAGTTCGGGGCGAACCACTAGTTTAAATTAAATCTGACATCTTTTTGTCTAACCTACATTCTGGCAATAAATGATTATGATTTTGTGATTTTTAATGTGGATATGGTTGTCTTGGAAGACACATGGTTTCGGAATAAAAACATAGCATGGCATAGTTGCTGGACAAGCAGCAAGCTTCATCTAAAACCTGACGAGTTGGGTACTTTACACAGCTAATGCTGCAATTGGTCTCAAATAAATCATATTCATACTTATTTATTCAAATCAAAGGGGCACATAATCATATTTTAAGTAGTAGCTCATACATAACATAGTTTTAGACAAATGCATCTTCCATTGCAATCCAAATTTAGCTGCGTAGACTAGCATAACAGATGCGCGTTTATTTAATAGCTCCAGATCATTGACTCCCAAAGTGGTCTAGGTGGACCCCCAGGGGTCCACGGGAGACTTGACGGGGGTCTACGTTGGTTTGACAAAAAAATGGGGGTTCACAATTCGTAAGCGGGGTCCACGAAAATTCATTTGGTTTCGATAGTAAAAAACTAAAATGTTGTCTTAACTTCACCTATCAATGTACGCAGATAATATTTTAAGAAGCTCAGCGACTGTTACTTATAAAAACTTGCATATGCCATATTCAGTACAACGTGCCGAGATTTGCAAAGCGAAAACTGTTAATTCGTGGTTGGAATTCAGCCGCAACGCAAATTTCCATAAATAGATATAGTCTTCACATTTTTTGTCGACTGGGAATATGGTAGAAATGTAGCTGCAGGGGGCCACCAGAACCAGCAAGATTTCGAAAGTGGTAAGACAAATGAAAGTTTGGGAACCTCTGCTCTAGATGATGTTGACTGCAATATTGACTGCAATTAAGATTTTAGCACTTCTTCTGAACCAGAATCAGTCATGTTGATGAATTATTAAATAACCATTAAGTCAATGCGCCGGTTACAAATTCTTGCTATTGCGGAATGGGCATTTGTAGTCAAAACTTAATGGATTTTCCCATCGTTGCATTTTCCAATTAATTGAAAATCCAATTACTGGTATAATACGTCGAATAACGGTTTATCGGGTCTTAACTCGCCAAATTTCGGATGCAGCAATTTCCTTTTGAAGTTTTCATTTTTGTTAATGACTGGGTTTTGACTTACTACGATAATATATGATTATCAAGTTTTAACAAGGATCAGTGGAATTCTGAGAATTTTATTGGATAGCATCGCTTTTATGACATAAAGTATTTAAAATTAAAAGTGGTTTTCACCGTCCACTCGTTTTTTTAACATAATACCGGGATATAAACGTCTAGTGACCTTTTGTTACTATTCTTTTGTATTACCATCCGTTCTTTTCTGAGAGAAACATTAGCATGTGAGACGACTTCTGCGGCGCAGTGGGTGAAAATCCGGCTGAGACACTGGAGGTTGCGGGTTTAATTCTCGCCACGGAACAAATGTTTGCATGATCTCATCATAATCCATATGAATAAAATCTATCATTTAACTAAAAAACGAACTAATACTTCTTTGAGAAAACCTTACGTAATTTTATAGTTTGCGGCCGCCATGTTGGGGTTCCAAACAAAAATTAACACTTTAAATAACAATTTAAGAAACAAACAATGTCATTATATAAATCTGACTGCATAAAATACTTTTGTATTGTAAAGTAGGATACAGAACGGCACAACATTCAATGCAACATTTCCCATACATTTTATTATGTATGCGAACGCACTAAAAACACCTGCGGATACATTACATACATAACCAGATCGGTTCGCGCCTCAAGGTAAAGAAAGCCTACATAATATTATTACAGATAGCTTGTAGTAAACATACCTCATCTCTGACAGCCACGCAAAAAGATCTACTGAGCTGATTTCAACTCTGAATATTTTATAAGCTGTCACAAAAAGTCAACAACACACGTTAGTAGGTACGTCAAGGAACCTCATGGGAAATCGCTGAATCAAGGGCAATAGGCGGGATATATAGGGTGTTTGGTAATACGGACAAAAAATAAAGGGGTTATTATAAAAACGGGATTTATCACGTACTGTCTTATCTGTGTTTCGACCGACAATGTTTCAATTCGTGAACCTTCATCAGGGTGAGTGCGATCCGACTTGCACCGAAACATTGTCGGTCGAAACACCAATAAGACGGTACGTGATAAATCCCGTATTTATAATAATGATTGAAATCAATCACGAAAGTTTTCTAAGTAAAATTAAAGGGGTTATTTTGATGAGGATAATAAATCAATTCATCATCATTATATCAGCCGCAGGACGTCCACTGCTAGACAAAGGCCTCCCTCATTGATCTCCAGGAACTGCCGTTGGAAGTGGCCTGCATCCAACGCCGACCTGCGGTTCTTACCAAGTCGTCTGCCCATCTTGTAGGTGGCCGTCCTACGCTGCGCTTGCCGGTCCGTGACCTCCACTCGAGAACCTTCCGGCCCCATCGGCCATCTGTTCTGCGTGCTATATGGCCTTCCCATTGCCACTTCAATGTGCTAATCCGTCGGGCTATGTCGGTGACTTGAGTTCTCCTACGAATCTCCTCATTTCTGATTCGATCCCGTAGAGAAACTCTCGTTGAGCGACTCTGAGCTTATTTATAAGGCCAATAGTGAAGGACCACGTCTCGGTTCCTTATGTCATCACTGGTAACACACACTGATTGAAGACTTTCGTCTTAAGGCACTGAGGTATGTTGGACGAAAAGACATTGCGAAGTTTCCCAAACGCTGCCCATCCAAGTTGGATTCGACGATTGACCTCATTCTCGAAGTTGGACCTACCTAATTGGCGAATACATCACTCACCTTCGGTTTGCCGACGATATTGTTGTCGTGGCAAAGTCGATGAAAGAGCTCAGCATGATGCTCGAAGGCCTCAATCGAGTCTCCCAACGGGTAGGGCTTAAAATGAACATGGACAAGACGAAAATTATGTCGAATGTCCATGTCGTGCCTGCCCCAGTTATGGTTGAGAACTCGGCTCTTGAAGTTATCGACGCGTATAAATAAATTAGTGAAAAATAATACAATGTGTTAAATTTATTTTGGCATTTAAAAACAAACACCTTATTAAACTTATGTTATGCTATTGCATATTGCTTGCCATCTAACCACAAATACTGTATTGGTGACGCCTCGAGATATGAAAAAATACATGCCTGAGTAGATCTACGTTAGTAGGTAGGTACTAGTAGCAAATCTACGCTTTTGTGGATTACGGCCTTCATTTTTGAATGTCGATTTCAAGAGTAGGCAGTAAGTTTTAAATTGAATTAATCACCTAAACTTAGTCGATTTTCTTTATAATTTGATAATATAACTAGTAGTTTTTTGTTTCGAGAAATCTTTTTTTATGTTTTGAGAAACCGTCACTTGAATATCGTCAGTATATTACCAAACATCCTGTATTTACGCACTACATCAGCGAAAAACGAGGCCATAATCTCCCATGTTTTTCCTGTAATTTCATTTATTTGTAATATAGGGTTTATCAATATTTGACCCCATTGATACACCACTCACTTGCATTGACTTTGGAACAGTTACATTGTGATTTATTTCCTTTTACCTTTATGAATACTTACCAGAGCTACCAAAATACCTTTTTGAAGTAAAACTTTTTTACGCACGCTTGAATTTGCGAGTAAGCTGGATAATGCGTTCCGAAAAGTGCGAACGGAAGTTGGGAGGTGCTTAGTGAAGATAGAAAAACAGAGAGTTACGTTTCATATATTACTGTATAAGAGAGAGAGGTGCCAGCACAAATTTTTTTCTCTCTTTTTCTCATAGCCAGTTGATTTCAGTCATCAGTGCCTTTAACACAAGTCCCGTACTTAGTGTAGGTACTGCACGCCAATATTCACAACAAGCCATTGTAAAAATTGTATTCTTTATTGCTGTATTCTTATAATGCTTGATTAGAGAAAAAAATGATTTGATTTGATTGATTTGATTTGATTTGTCGCAATTAGCCTAAATTATACAAACTGAAAAAATAAAACACTCCTTCATTCTGTACTAAAAACACTTGTTCATTTTGCTATAGATAAAAAAGTATTTACGATGTTTCGTATTTTGAATCTACCAGCTTCGATTAACGAAAAAATTCAGCTATTCCACAACAGATGGCAAGCAGCAGCAGAAAATAACTTACTTTCTGTATGCGTCTAGATGGAGCTAAAGTAGTTTCAATTCAGTCGTGTGGACTAAAGCTCACTCGTTTTTTTATTTATTATACATAGATCTTCGTTTGACCACAATCTCACCTGATGGTAAACGATGACGTGTGACTTGAAGAGACCCGGATTGATATTCCTTAGGAAAAACAGACAACGGCAAAGTGTTCCATACCTTAGCTGTACGCATTAAGAACGTAGAACCAAAACGGTGTGTGGATGGGTGGTATATCAACAAGGTATGGATGGTACTGAGCCGTACGCCTGCTCGTCCTTTAATGGAAGGGAGATAGCGGGATACCTCAGTGTTTTAAGACGAAAGTCTTTGATTAGTGAGTGTTATCAGTGATGACGTATGGTACAGAAATGTGATCTCTCACTATGAACCTCATAAGAAGGCTGAAGGTCGCTCAGCGTGCTACGGAGAAGGCGATGATTGGTGTTTCTCTATGAGATCGAATCAAAAATGAGGAGAATCGTACACGAATCAAAGTCACTGACATAGCACAAAGAATTAACAAACTGGAGTGGCATTGGGCGAGGCACATAGCTCGAAGAACAGACGGCCGTTGGTTCTTGAGTGGAGACCACGAACTGGAAAGCCCAGTGTAGGATAGCCCCACCTAGATGGAAAGAAAGAAAAGTAAAATTAAACTTAGTTATACATTTTTGATAGGTCCTACATTTTTTGTCATCCTACTAACGAATTTTAATGAATATAACATGATATAGTTTAATGATCTTTAGCTGAGGTGCAAAATGCGCGAGTTTGATTCTCACTGAGACAAATATATTTTTTGAAGTAATATTTATTTACGCACGCTTGACTTGGGGAGTAAGCTGGTGAATGCGTTACGAAAAATGCAAACGGAAGTTGAGAGGGAGATATAAGTTACTGAAGATAGAAAGAGAGAGAGTTACGTTTCGTATATTTCAAGCATTAATGTGCGAGTGCGAGTTGCGTCTGTCCAGAATGAACATAGACTGATCGACCTACAGAATTGTGGACAGTTTTGTAATTGAGTAATTTTATTAATATTTTGAAAAAGAAGTTTTTTTTCAGTCGTGTGGTCTGAAGTACACTGTTTTTTTTATTTAGGCATTTGCAAAATTATTAAAACAACGCTGTGGGTCTGAGTGTTATTTATGGTACCATAGTAGATACTCGTAGCTGAAATATCTGGTATGAATAAAACAACTTGTAAATTTAATAATGCGTGGTATAACTTAGTTTCAGTACTGAATAATTACACATAAATTAACAGATCAGCTTAAGATTAATGGATTGTTTTAATTAATTCCCAGTGAGTTAATGTTATGCTCGTACACTGATATTAATTATTTGTTAATTGAGTGTATTAACATAATAGATAGTGTTACTGTAATGACTTAGTTATAACCTTAAGCTTTAGGCGCAGGTTTGAAAGAAGACGAAGACGAGGCGAAGACATGACGCCATCTTTGTATACTTTCATACGAAATGTAAAGGCGTCGCGATGCAAAACATGCACGTCTCGACAAGACACAGCTGCAAGCGTGACAACTTATCAATCAATCATCATCATAGCTCAAAAATAGGCGTCCCCCATTGATCTCAAGTCTTGTACACACGTCTACACATCAAACTATACATTTCTAGTATAAGCTGACCTCGCATTGTGTAGGCTTTTTGTAGAATGAGAGGTCAGCTTACTGGAAATGTACAGCTTGATGTGTAGCCGTGTGTACGGCCTGTATCTAACGGCTCCCCGCAACCTTTATCAAGTCATCTTTACATCTAGTGGGGGGCCGTCCTACGCTGCGCTTTCCAGTGCGTGGTCTCCGCTCAATTTTTTCTGCCCCAACGGCCTTCAGTTCTTCAAGCTACGTGCCCCGATCCCTACCTCTATACCTTGTTAATCATCTTGACCATGTCAGTGACCTTGGTTTGTCTACGGATCTTCTCATCTCTGATTCTGAATTAAGCAATTTTTACAAAATATTATTGGCAGTACATACTGCTACAAGGATCATATCGCACACTCACCGCCCTCAACAAACTCCTAGATGCCAGCTCTGAATGCGATGTGTTTGCTGACGAATGGAAGGAATTGATGCTGGTATGTCTGAGGTATTGTGAGATTGATGTATGAAAGGTATTTAATTTAACAATTCAATTTATGATTTAAGTGTGTGATTTAATGAATTTATTTATATTAATCTGTATTATTTTAATTGAATTTTATTGTTAATCATTTGTGTACTGTGTAGATTTTTAATGTAATTTAGATTTTAATTTGTCAATGTATTGTTTATGTAATTAATGTTATGATTTATTTTATATTAATTAGTGTAATTGGTTAATCCGTTCAAATTAAATAAATAAATAAATTTTATTACGGTCATATCATATTAATATAACCAACTTACTGATTCGCCGCGGCTTCGCACGCGTGGTTTGTCAATTAAAACATTACCCTTCTTCTGCGCAGTTGCGTAAAAGGTAGCCTTTGCCGCAATCCCACTCATAATCTACCTTTATACCAAATTTAATTAAAATTTAAAAGCTATGAAAACTTAACAAACTGAGAGACAGAGTTACTCGTACTTTAGAATTGATGTTATTAGTGGTTCGCCCCGAACTGAGATCTCGCGAGTCTCCCAAAACACAAATTCTTAGGGCGACTCGCGCACTAATGCCTAAACGTATTTAGTGGCTAAATACGATTTAAGGAGTTGCCAAATCATAACAATTCGTAAAATACGTTAAGGGATCGTTGTGCTAGCCGGCCTTAATCTTTCACTATTATAGTGCCACGAAATGTGCATCCAAATAACTTGACCTACAGTTTCATTCAAATTACAGGTTACAGGAGTTCATGTTATTTGATTTTTTTTTGGAGTACAAATTGCAGTTATTCTGGATTTCAGACTTTTGTATATTTGTGTTACTAATGCTACACGCATACTAAATTTCAGCACTGTGGGGCCACTGGTGTAACCCTGTGAATTTTATCAAAGTTCAGTTTTTATTATAGTTTTAATATGTTTTTATTATACCTAAAAACTACAAAGTTTAAACTAAAAATAAAAACGGGGTCGAAATGAAGTCTTAAAGACCTTTTATTAGGCGTGCTATTTGACGAGATAGTCCCATTTTTGTTTTTTCCCCTGTTGAAGACCAATATCTCAACAACCCCTCACATTTTTACAATAATTAGTCACACCGAAATTGTGCCATCACTACCTACCTACATACCAAATTTCACGATGATCGGATAAACGCTTTGAAAGTTATTCTCGGGCAAACAAACATACATACATGCAACGCCGATTTGCCCGAGTTGATTTAAAGATCTCGCTTCGCTCGATCAATTAATATGGACTATTGATGCGCGAATGAAACGCTACAGGATTGTAAACCAAATTCATTGTCATCTACACAGCTAAGCTAAGCTATAAACCCTTATTACTACACTGAAACCTAAGATTCGAATATTCAGGGAAAAGTCACCGATTTTCTTTGACAGCACAATAACAGACAAGACAAAAAGGTTGTATAACCGAAGGCGTCCCGGGGGTGCGAGATACAATATCGCCAATATGCAAATACCAAAGTTTTCGCAAATCCACATTCGCTAGTAAATCAGGGTTCGTAACCCGATGAGTTCGGGGTTTAGGGAAGACTGGATAAGGCTTTTCGGTCTTCCTTTTAAGGGTCCCCGAAATGAACAATGACAATGTTTAGACAATAAGATTATTGATGCGAACAATTATCGTTTACTTTATGCAATAATTTCAATATATTACTACAAAAACGGCAATATTTCTTTGTTCTCGACCGCACCACCGATCGTTGTTGATGAGCGCGTTCAGAAATCGACTAAGGCATAAGTGAATATATCATATAATCCGAACGTCAATCGCCCTTCGTTTAAAACAGTCTAAAGCGTATGTCTCATTATCACGTAATCAAATCTGTTCTGATGGTATTCACTGAAAAAAGCTTTCCAAGATGTTTAGAGGTGTGGTACGTGGTATGCATCTCTCGCTTAGAATAAGCATAATAGCTTTACAACTAAGTACCGATTTGTGGTGCACTAGGGCTAGTAAATGATAACAATTTAGCGTTCACCAGCGCTAACTTGTAAGCATTTGCTGGTTTTATGAGCTGAATTAGAATTACTGGCATTGGAGCAGTTAGCGGGTATTTAATTGGTTCTTCTGTCTTGAGAATACTGCCTTAAGCATATTTGTCTGTAAGAACTTTGGTGTTTCCTTAGAGCGTTCAGACATTAATGTACCAGAAAGCAAATTCTGTATCTCACTGAAATCTTATCAAATTATAGCTTGAATTCGATGACTAACAAGTTTGTCATTGCAAAATTTTACTTACTAAAAGGTGATGATAATTCTATAAAAGAGGACACAAACACATTACTAACATCAACGTCAAGTAGGCACGTTAAAACATCGGATTAATCACCATGAATTATCGTGTTCCAGGGCCGCCGGTAGGATTTCCAGTCACGCTAGCCTTAATGATATCATCCGCCGGGCTTTTTGAAGCGTCAACATTCCAGCCGTTCTCGAACCGAACGGTCTGATAAGTGACTATGGTAAGAGGCCTGACGGTATGACTCTAATACATTGCGAGAAGGGTTGGCCTTTGGTGTGGGCCGCCACGTGCGTCTGCCACCCTTACGTCATCTCATCTGTCTGGTACAGCAGCTGAAGATCTCAAGCGGCGCACATATGGAAGTCTCGACAGAGCTTACGTATTTGAGACATTTAGGGTCGAGACCCTGGATCTATCGCGTTTTCAAAATTCTTTCTGGGCGTCTGGTCGAAACGACGTGTGATCCGAGAGCTGGTGCTTATCTGGGTCAACGCATAAGCATTGCAATTCAGCGGGGCAATGCAACCAGTGTCTTGGGAACACTTCCGCATGGTAGTGATCTGGAGCAGTTGAGCTATCTATAGATCGTATGCATCGGTCTTTAGATGATTCAACTGTTTCTTCTGTATTTTATTGTAAATAAATGTATATTCTTTCTATTATTAGATAACTTACAAATCACGTTAAAAATGGTAGTCAAGTAAAAGCCGTATGATGTTGGATCTAAACTTCACTCATGTGACGAACAACCGACGTCTCAGTCAACGTCGCATCAACAGCAAGTAGAGACATGTAGGTATTGTTACGAATGAATATTTCCAACTGCTCGAAACATAGCATTGTTTTGTAACAGAGACGTTGTTGTGATTTACTAACTATTCACAAACATCATTTCACGTACTTGACATTTAAGTGACTGATGGCGACTTGACGGTAAGCAACTGCAAATGCAACTGAAAGTTTTTAATTACAAGAGTTAGGGTCACTTTCCACATAGTCGGAGCGGAGAGGATATGAGTGAAATCAATCAAATAAAACGCGACGTAGATGACGCAATACGATTTTGACGAGATTCTCTCCTATCCGCTTTGGAGAAAATCGACCATTATAGTACAGGTTGAAGCGAACGAAATGCTAAAAAAACATTGTAAGAAGGAATATTCACCACGCAATTATGCACAAAATGTAAGGAAACTGCTTTGTATTTAAATTTAAATATTTTTTATTACCAAGAAAAACAGATTAAATAGCTTCCGGGATAGCAGCCTAACTATCACCTCATAATTACTGATTTATCTCTAAATGTTCGTAGTCGAGCCAAATCTACTTGCCAAAACATTTAGATATAGTTTAGTCTTTAGCCATACTTCCTCCCACACGCCGTTCGAAATATTCAACGACAGCAAAATGCACTCCCATGTCAAAATGGAGCACAGAAGACTGTGTACCACCCAATTACATGATTGTGTGTTACTTGTTGTGATTTTTCTTCTCATCGAGTTAGACTGTTACTTATTGCAACCTTTTTAAACCATCACCAGTGTTCACCCATTGTTGGGTATAGGCGTCCCCAAGTGTTAGATCGAGTTCCAAACGTCGAGATTCGTAGACGAACTCAAATGTTCGAGTTAGGGAGCTCAAATGGTCTTAGGCGGGACTATTAGCTAGGCGTGGTGGTGACAGATGGATCAGAGCAGTGACTGACTGGTGGCCGAGGGGCGGGTATATACGAGTAAGGGTAGACTGTCCGGCAGTGAGATAGGTGGATGACATCGTAAATGTCGCAGGCCGTCAGTGGGTGAGACTAGCGCAGGATCGTGGTGGATGGCACAAACCTGGGGAAGCCTATACCCTTCTTTAACCAGGACGAAAATATCCTAACGTGTAACACTGACACGATTTTGTGTGACTCATTGGGAACCCATCGTACTCTTAACTCTTTAGTTTTATTTTATACTTGTTTTAGTAGCATAACCACCATAGGAACGTTTTTCCCTTGGAAAATAGTACAAAATTACATTTAAGCGAAGCGAGTAGAAACACGACAGTGCCGCCATTTTATCTGTTTCACTGTGTCATCTGTTCTTTTAGGTGGACAAAATTGGAACTAATCACAAGAAGACACAAACACTAACATCGAATCTAGACACAAACACGGATGTTCAGTAGTCACTAGCAACGCTGTCAATGTCAACTAAACAGGGGGCCAATTTTAATAAACCAATTGCTTTGCTATGACAACGGTATCGTCGCAAACTGGCCACTACCTTTAGGTTTTCTACTCACACAATCTATTTTTAATTACTGAGCAATTATGAGATGCTAGGTAATGTGGCATTACAAGTTCCTTTGTATCGTACACGGAACACACCGCTACTTCATGTACCCAGCGTCAGCACGAACTACGCCCAAAATTCTGTTTTGTGTCGAGCAGCTCAGACTTATAACAAACATTATTCTGGCTTTGATTTACTTAATTCATCTAAAAACACATTAAAATATGAAATCAAAAGGTTGCATTGATCCAATTAGGTACCTATAACCCAGGTGCTTGATTGGAGCGATGAAAGAAAGAAAGAAAGAAAATACATTTATTTGCAGACAAAACAAAACAAAGACATACTCAGTAACAAAAATAATACGACAGTAAAAGTAGGAGGGTACGATGAAGCCTATATTTTGAGCATCCTATCCTACTAAATTATAAACGCGAAAGTTTGTATGTATGGATGTTTGTTACTCTTTCACGCAGGAACGACTGAACCGATTGCGATGAAATTTGGTATGTACATAGATCATAACCTGGATTAACACATAGCCTACTTTTTATTGGTAAACCACGCGTGCGAAGCCGCTGGCAGCAGCTAGTAACTATTATATTTAATAACTATGTATTACAATTTCTATTATTTGGACATTTATAAAGTACCACACAATTGCAAAATATATTCACTCGCACACCTTACACAAACATACGCATACACACCCATACACACACATACACATACACACACATACACACAGCCACATCAATATTTTATTTATTACGTAGGCATATGTGCCTGCATAGTGAATGATCATGTTGGTGTGGACCATAGGCCCATTTCATAGTTATGGATTCACATTTGGTTATTATTGTTTTTTAAGGATCTTTCAACAAATTTGACACTGTTGTTTATTGTTATATAAAATGTGATAAATTATATAATTCTATTTTTGGTCTTACTATAAGACATAAAAAATGTGTGTTATACTTTGAATTACGGTGTTGGATTACGGAAATAAATAAATTAAAATAAAAAAATAACAATTACCGCGGTTATTTGCTATGATAACACCATTGAAAATTTGTCAGCTTATGGCAGGAACAACAATCGTAATCTTTAAATAATGTTATTACACCTTACTAGTTTTTCTTATAATTAGCAGAATCGGGCCCCAGTTAAGATGGTGGGACCAAAAAAAGGTTTCTACTGTCAGCGCTAAATTCCAGATCAACGCTCATAAAATAACAAGTGTACGTCACTTAAGTAAGCTAGTCCAATTTCCTATTTTACCTCATTAAAAAAGAGAGAGAAGAGTAAGACTTTTTTATGGCGGCTATGCTAGCCCGGCTGATCTTTTATGATAAAATGACGATGTTATTCGGTAAAAGCATTACTTATTTCGAAACCTTAAAGCAAAAATGTTCCAATTTAAATAAGGTACAGTACGAATTCCAATAAATAATTTTTTTTTTTGGAAAATTTGGACTAATTATTTTCCTTCACCTGCCAGCTGTAATACCCATATTATCCACTAATAAAACTTGAATCGCCAAAAAAATAGTTAACTATAGTTTTGTAACTTAAATTTTGAAATAAATACCTTCAAAAACCTCTGCCGAAAGCTGCGTCCCGTTTTTGCCCCCTCACTACTCTATCTTCAGGTCGCAACGACCCGCTCTGAGAATTTAATTGTCCAAGTTCCTAGCTTTATGCAGTTCAGTGTTTAATGGCAGTCGTCGGGTTAACTCCTGGTCGTTAGGGCCCCGGCGGTAATAAGAGCACTATGTGAAAAACTGAGAAGATGGGGTTAAGTTTTATAAAACTCTTCGGTGATTACCGCGTTTTATAAATTTTGTTTGAAAGTTCGTTCGTGTTTGTCGGAACGGTAGTTTTTAAAGTTAATTAATTAAATTTATATTTATTTCTAATTAGCTTTTGAGTGTGGAATTTATTTCTAGAAGAGAAAAATCTGTAATATTCTATCACGACAAAATGATTTCAATTGCCTAAGAATTTTATTGTACAAGTAAACGTCATAGTCAAAACTTGAGTTTTGTCTTTGAAAACTATTCAAAACTAGTTTTGTCTAGAGGCGTCTGTCAAAACTTATTTGAATGAACCACTGCCATCCAGTGTATATGGTGGGCGGTAGGTTGTTTGGAATTATTTTAGAATTTTGAATGCATAAGAGAGTCTCCGGACTCTTGCGTCCAATAATGCCCTTCCGGTATTCAAAAGGGATTTCGTCTAAAGTAAGTTTTCACCGATTGATGTCTGTAACGAAATCTAGTTTTTACTGATTTTCGCAGTCAAAATCAGTTTTGACTGGTTATGAGTTTTGATTGTAACATATACAAAGACACATTAAACGTAACATGAATTTTAACTAAAATTATGGCAAGACGGCACTTCGTTAATAAAATGCTTGTACAAAATTATTAAATCATTTTGAGACCATGTTGGGATCATACCCTAGATGTTATGGAGTAATCTGTAAAGATACTTGAAAAAAATACATACGTAGCTATAAATCGATGAAATCCTTAGTTATGAAGAATTCGAAAGTATAAATTTGAAAGTAACCCTGTCCCTCTGTCTGTTTGGTTTTCACGACTAAGCGGCTTAACCAATTTCGACGAAATTTAATATAAGCAAGTATAGATAGATTATGACCTGGATTGAGACTTAAATTAGTATTTGTAGAAAAAATACTTTTTCTAAACAAGCTTTTATAAAATTCATAATCAGAACCGCAAGCAGATTCAAATAAGCCCAACACTAGTAGCCTGTTAGAATCCAATCAGAAGTTCCGTTGTCTAGCATCCGTCTCCATCATGAGACCACCTCCATGGTACCATATTATTGCATCGTCACTGTCCGCGCCGACACAAGGCTTTTCTCGTGGTGTTTGAAATAACGAAGTCCTCGGATTTTACAGTATTTCGTATATTTAACTTATTAAAAAATTACGTACAGATTTTTGCGTACGTATATGGTGGTAGGTAATTGTCAAGTTTTTTTCTTTTTTTTTCTTTCTAATAGTTGTCAGAGATTTTTGTTTTAATGACGTTTTAGGTTTCGTTTTTTGAGTCGGTACGCGACAGTCACTGAAGTTACATATGTATTACAAATTTCAGCTCAATCTGTTGATGGGAACAGGTTTAAAAATTCAGTTGCAAGATTCCACTCGGACAAACATACATTATATTGCATGTTATTAAAAAGCTTGTAAAATTGAGAGAGTTTTTATTGACAAACCACGTGTTAAAAGCCACGAACGGAAAATAGTGAGAGTATATTAAGTATACTAAGGAGTTCATTCATTTATGGCTATGTATTTTTTCAAGTATATTTACAGACTAGCCAACCAATCCGCAGCTGCGCACGCGTAGTTTTTCAATAAAAACATTACCCTCCTTCTGCGCAGTTAGGTAGAAAGTAACCTGTGTCACCTGGGGATAGTGTAGCTTCCCAACAGTGAAAGAATTTTTTAAATTGGTCCAGTAGTTTCCGAGCGTATTCCATACAAACAATCAAATCTTTACTCATTATAATATTAGTATAGATAACTCCTTAAAATCTATGGATTTGAGATGATTTTTTTTCCTTGACTTCATTTCTTCATTCTTTCTTGATTTCATTGACTTGGGATCATACTCCAAGAGGGAGAAGATTTTTTTTCAGGATAAAAAAAATACGGCACAATATTTTTTTTTTCAATTGGCCGAAATATTTTGCATTTTGTTTTTACTAGATTTTACAATTGTATATACAGTAAAAATTCACACACATGCGAACTGCAAGTCAAAAGTCTGTTCTTCGTTGTAAAGTTGGCACGTTTCATTTGTAATACACCAGTGTGTCTCAAACCTACACGAGTCTTAAATTAAGGGAAGACATAAGACGGGTGAAAACTTGACATTTTATGGGGGAATTATTTTAATAATCTTCTGTAATTGCGCACATATATAGTCACTTAAACAATGTAAATGGTTGCAAATCTTGTTTACATGAGGTTTCGATGGTTTAAACGTACTCTGTCTCACTAGAATAAGTTTATCATACGTTTAAAAACAGCTTCTGTATTTATATAAAAAGTATATGACAATTTATTATAATTTTAGTTTAGTGTGATAACTTCAGGGAATCCATCCACACACCTTGGAGACGATATGCTCGCATACCGTGAGGTTCCAGAGGAATTTCCTCCCGCGACCACTTCGCTTGTGGAATGGTCTTCCTGCTGAGTTTTTCCCTAGGGACTACAGTATGAGGTTCTTCAAATAGGGCGTTTTAAAAATTTTAGAGGGTTGGCAACGCGCGAGTAATGCCTTTCGTGTTAAAAACTTCCATAGGCTACGGTAACCGTTTACCACCGTGGGCCGTATGCTTGTTTGCTACACTAAGGTAATAAACAAATAAAAAAATGATATGTAACTAAAGGTTCTGTAAGAACAGTAGACCTCGCGTCCCAATTGCAAAAAGTATATCGCGCAACAAAATTAACGAAAAAAGTAAAATTTTGAATCTAATTTCAGATGCTTGAATTTTCCAATAGGTTTACCTATGTAGACTTGTGAGCAAAATATCTGTATAAGTTTTAGCGATTACTCGCGTTCCTTTGGTTCTAAGAGGTCTAATCTGGTTTCTATGGGTTCGTCTCGTGAAGGCAGAGAGGACTGCGTAGTCTGATTGGTATAAGTAGGTACACATTTTCCAAAAAAAATTCAAAATTGAAATCCGTTCATAGGTATATAACGTTACAGCAAACTTCCCCCCTTTTTTCCTCCTCCACTCCCTTTGGAATTTTTTTCACAATAACTAGTATGAAGTCCTTAGTGTGCCTCTCTTTGATTGAAATCCGTCGATAAATAACGCTACAGCGAACTTCTCCCCCTTTCCCCCCAATCAAAAATCTCGATCGACTAAAAAAAATTAATAATTCAATGAACTTGTGTGCCAATTTTTATCAAAACCGGTTTAAAAATGCGACCCGTGGGCGAGAACAGACAGCCGGACAAAAACATTTATGGCCAATCTCGAAACTGAGACGCTTCGCTCGCTCGGTCAAACATATATTTATAATTTTGTAATGTTAGTACTGTGCAGGCAGACAACCAGTACCAACGTGGGCTGGTTAATTTGCTGGGCATCCACGTTGCGGCTAATGCTATTTTCTAGATCCACACGGAGGACGAGTGGCCTTGGTACCGGCGTGGGGGCCAACGCGTGGAGCCCGCGTTAGACGCCGCGCCGGCGACGTTGCGACGTTGGCGACCGAAGGATGTAGTATATTTGTATAGTTAAAGTCTGTATGCAAAAGGAGGGGCATATGCTTAATTAAACAAAAACAAACCTTTCTACTAAACCCTTAAAATATACTCAAACTAAGAGGTATTTCTAATGAAAACGCCTCTAATAACAAAACATAACTCTCAGCACACCAAAGCTCTAAACACAACAGCTTGTACAATAAGATCGAATTACAATAGTATATTTCCTATACCCGCATCGGTAAAAATAACAAGACATACAACCTTACAACAGTCCGAAGAGGCTTTCAATGCATAATGAACTTTATTGCACTGGCTTTAGATTCAATATCGATGCGACAGCAATTGGCTTATGTAATAAATAAGGCTAGGTTCAATGGTGCGTTTATCAAGCAGTGAAGCCAGATTTAGGTAGACGATGATGCAAAAGAAATGGTTCAGAATGGTCAGGTTTTTTCTAGACAAGTATGTCCATATTCGACCTTACCATCACTTACCATTAGGTGAGATAGTGGACTACGGCTTGACAATTGCCGACAAAAAAATAATTTACTGACCCTTGAAACCTATTTACGCAAAGTAATAACAAGTCGGTAGCTTTAATAAGTAAGCCAGTATATACCTCTCCACCCAAAGGTTGTCTGGAAGAAAACGTTTGTAAGCGATAAGACCGCCCATTGTACTTGATGCTTTGTGAATTTTTATTTTTATGTTTGTTTCTTTTGTAGTGTACAAGAAAGAATTTGCGTTGACGACCTCCGAGACGCAGGAGGTAGTGGGTTTCGATACCTACAGCGGAACAAATGTTTGCATGATCTACAAATATTTGTTCCGGGTCTGATTATTTGTCTATATATTTAAGGTACGTATTTATAAAAAAAAAGTATATAAGTATTCTATCAGTTATCTGGTTCCCATAGTACAAGCTCTGCTTAGTTTGGGGCTAGATAGCGCTGTGCGAATTGTCCAGCAATATTTATTTATTTATTTATTTTCATTCAACCGTCTTATGTTCCGTTTTACGATATTTAACACATTTTTTAGTAGACAAATGTACTAGATATTTTATTTACTGACTTGTTAAATACAATGCCTAAAATAATTACATCTACCAATTTACATTGTGTGTAATTTTTCTACCTCGCTTCATGGCAGGTTCCTATATCCGTCGGTAACCAGCTACGACTCGTTTCTCCTTGAAAACGTGTCAAAAGTTTGACACTAGTTTGACACTTTTTCAAGGAGATACGAGTCGTAGTCGGTTACTGACGGATATAGGAACCCGCCATCAGTCCAATCTCGCCAGTCGTGGTATGAATGAGTTTGAATTGTCACATCTGACAACATAACTCATGTTTGTAGATCAGATTTATCCAAGTCAAGTGAAATTCCGTTGTACGAATATTATTATTTCATCTGTGCTTACGTCTTGACTTATGACTCGCGATAAACTCTTTATTTACGTTCCATTTATACGATTCCTTGCTATCATATATCGTACCTACTGTGTTTATTAAAACAAGTAAATTCAACCTTATCGCCTCAGCTTACAGTCTGAAGTGGCAGGCATGATAATTCGTTGCTAATTTACTTTATGGTGTCATAAGATTACTTAAATTATTATCCGCTTAGAAGGGTTTATCTCTAAGCATATTGAGAGATTAACCTGAGTTCTGTTTCTGTTTTTTTTGATTTGGATTACTAAGTTAATTTTAGAATATACATAGATGAAAAAAATACTATTTATCTACAATTATCATTAAAAATCGCTAAGGAACAGTAATAAAACCAGCTCTCAGTTTTATGTTGAAAAATTATTTTTTCAGAACAAGCTTTTATAAAATTCATAATCGGAACCGCAAGCAGATTCAAATAAGCCCAAACACTAGTAGCCTACTATAGTCCATTCAAAAGTTACGTTGTCTAGCATCCGTTTCCATCATGAGACCACCTCCATGGTACCATATTATTGCATTGTCACCGAAGTTACATGAGTATTCCAAATTTCAGCTCAATAAGTTGAGGGGAACCGGTTTAAAATTCAGTTGCAAGATTCCACCCGGACAAACATACATACATTGCAAGATAATAAAAAGCTTGTAAAAATATTTTGAAATCAATTAATCATCTAAGCTTTGAACAGACAAAAAGGCAGACGAATTGAACTTTGAGCAAGCCTCATTTTGCACCTAGGCCCAAGCGTATAAAATGTATATGGTGTAGTCCAAAAGATGTATTTTAATAACACTAAAGTAACATTTTAACATATGGCCAACCAGGGCCTGTTGCCAAGTTAATTTCGCTTCCATTTCTATATAGGTTTGGTGACGATATATCACGATAGCATGTGTGAAATCCCATACATTTTCGGTTTTATCGACTAACGTCATCCCTAGTTGAAAGGAAAAAGATAAATGCGCTGGAAATGTGGTGCTGGAGAAGGCTTCTTGGAATATCATGGACCGAGTTTCGTACTAATGTCTCTATACTCCAGGAGCTCGGCATAAAACAGCGTCTGTCAGCTTTAGTACAAACTCGCATTCTGAAGTTCTTCGGCCACGTCTCGAGGCGGGACACTATTGAGCGTGTTGTCGTACAAGGACGAGTGGAGGTCATCGGACCGCGCGGAAGGTCGCCCATACGGTGGACCGATCAAATAAAGGCAGCAGTGGGCGGCCAACTGTATGAATGCACGAGAATGTCTGTCAACAGAGACAAATGGCGAGATATCGTGAGGCGTGTAACATCTGCCCCCAAAAATAATGATATAACATGTTGACCACGACCGCTCTGTCAAGAGCGTTACGATTGAGAAGAAGTCATCGCTAATCGAATATAACTTGGCTAAGCTGTCAGATGGCAAGCGTTTACCTAGGCCTATGAACTTATAATCGAAGACATAATCATAACACGTTGTCACCATGAAATTTACAGGCGAAAATATTTAAATTCCTGTAATTTCACCATCACCCGTACCATAAAATGAATTTTCACCTTCCATGAGTTCCTCATTATTTTAAAGTAACTTTGTATATTTGTAAAACTACTCGTACAATTCATTCCATTATAATTTCATACTTTGAAATTAAAATGTATGGAAATCTTAACCGCGATTTTAAAATGTTTTACGTACAAGTGCTCGCAATTGTGTTCATGTAAATCGTATTTAAATCTATATTCTATTGTTTCAGTAAATAATAAAATTATGTTAACGAATACAGTGAATAAGTATTTTTCCGCTCCGAGTACCAAGAATATAGAGAAATGTCGTTTTTAAAGGTATTTATTTTTTATTTTTGTAATAAGGGTTCCGTGCCCAAAGGGTAAAACGGCACCTTAAGGCTTCGCTATCTGTCCGTCTGTCGGTCCGTCTGTCACCAAGCTGTATCTCATGAACCGCGATAGGTAGACAGTTGAAATTTTCACGGTTGATGTATTTCTATTACCGCTATAACAACAAATACTATTAAAGGAATAAAATAAATATATAAGGAGGCCCCCATACAACAAACGTGTTTTTTTTTTGCTCGTTTTAGCTTGATATTGATAACGGTAACAGGAAGACGCTTGAAATATTCACAGAATATTTAGTTATATATTCACTTTAAAAAATAAATAAATATATTAAAATAAAACAAATGTTTAAGGGGGGCTCCCATACAACAAACGTGATTTTTGTTTCCGTTTTTATAGATAATGGTACGGAACCCTTTGTGCGCGAGTCCGACTTACACTTGGCCGGTTTCCATAATATTATCCAGTCTGTAATTTCTCATGGTTTATGTACGCGAATGTTCATTCGGAGAACTAACTGCCGTTGGGACAGCAAGGTTCTCGAGTGGAGACCACGTCTTGGAGAGCGTAGTCTAGAACATCCCTCCACTACATAGGATACGACCTGATAAAGGTAGAGCTATAAGATGCAGATCGTGCAAGTCTACTAAAAATCTATGACAGAAGCGTATGTTTAGCAGTTGACGTCCGTGTTAAGCTTATGATAATGGTTGTCGATCCTATTGTCAAACATTAAAGCTCCGGCGCTCCTAGGTTTGGCTAGTCAAACCTCAGGTCTGACATGAAGGCTTAGTCAAAGTCCAAATCAATAGCACGTTTGAATAGCATGTAGCACCTTTGAATAACGAATTTTTGTCTTATCCTAGGAGAGACTAGTTTGGACAGTCAAATGCCGAAAATCAATTTGATGAAATCGGGATTAGACCAGCTAGACCTCAATTAGTAATTGTTAGTTTGTTTTTTGAACCTAACCTATTCAAGTCAGGGTGACCTGTTTCGATTCTGTCTCTATAGTTTTCTGAGATAGGCTCTTGTTAGAACTCTCGCGTGGTTGCCCCTGAGTGTCGCTTGAACCACTCAACCTTCACTCCACTACACAGGTCAGTGGCACCTCCCTCCTTCGCTCCGCTCAACTTCGCGGGCTTGCCCCACTCGAGACCTTTCACGCGAGCTTCTGGTTTCGCGCTTTTTTATAACACTCTAGGGGCGTCACGCACAAAACTGCCTAGAGTTGGAATGCCCAGTGTCTATTCTTTCACTAATCTAGACCTAACCTAATCAATTCGCGGTGCACTGTGTCAGTTCTGCCCCCACTCTGAACCTTTGTTTTACGATGGGAAAATGCTTTACGCATGTCCTCTAGCTCGGGGAGAGCTAAAGGGGTCTGTTGGACTCTCCGTAGGTTCACAACCAACGGCATACCGACTAAAAACCCACCGATATTCCTTCATTCACCTCAGTGCCAGTGCATCATTAAACCGCCCATTTTAACCCAACAAACTAAATTTAACAAACTAACACTTACTAATTAAGGTCTAACTGGTCAAACCCCGATTTCATCAAAATAAGTTTCGGCGTTTGACTGTTCAAATTAGTCTCATCTAGGATTAGACAAAAATTCGTTATTCAAAGGTAGAAACATACTATTGGTTTGGACTTTGGCTAAGCCTTTTTGTCAGACCTGAGGTTTGACTAGCCAAACCTAGGAACACCGGAGTTTCGATGTTTGACTAATAGCATGTATGCTTTCCAGAAATACATCTTATATAAGGGACTAAAATATTATTTTTCCAATAAATAAAACATGATCGCAATAAGCTCTGTCTCTGATAAAAACAAAAAAATATTGTCCTCCATGATTCATAAACCCCCAGAATATAATCTGATATTGTACGTCTTTTTACGTGAAAAACTGTGAAAATTTCACGCGAGATAGAACGTAGTAAACTCAAATTTGTTTGGGGAAAGTGTGTGATAATATTTTCAGTGTTTAAACCGAGCTCTGGGTGGAGTTATGAGCCTTACCGTGGTTTTGGCGACACCCTTAATCCCTTTGTTTACTGAAACACTCTTCTACTTTCTAATGTACAGTTATGTATAGGTAGACATATTGTTTGTCGTAAACAACTTTTTGAAATCATAATCTCAGAGGTGTACACACGGCTACACATCAAGCTATACATTTCCAGTATAAGCTGACCTCGCATTGTGTAGGCTTTTCGTAGAATGAGAGGCCAGCTTATACTGGAATTGTATAGCTTGATGTGTAGCCGTGTGTACAATGTGCTGAACAAGCTTATTATACATTTATTAACAAAAAGAATATACAATTATTTACAAGACGAAAATACAGAAGAAACAGTTGAAGTCATCTAAAGACCATTGCAAACAATCTATAGATAGCTCAACTACTCCAGATCACCAGGTGGAAGTGCATTGCCCCGTTGAATTGCAATGCTTATGCGTTGACCCAGTTAAGCACCAGCTCTTGGAACATACGTCGGTCGCTTCGACCGGCTTATTGCATGTCCCCGAGTTGTGTAGAGTATATAGTGAATCTAATTTACAGGTATATTTAGCTGCAACACGTCTTTGGAACTCATTAGCGGTCTCAATACGGCAAGCTCCATCATTAGCCACATTTAAAACAAGAGTGAAAACATATTATCTCTCAGAAACGTCGTAGTATCGCTATAGATAATATGTATGTTTGTTTATGTATATATGTATACTATATATATATATATATATATATATATATATATATATATATATATATATATATATATATATATATATATATATATATATATATATATATATATATTGTTTAATTTATTTGTTGTAGGTATATTTATGTATATTATTTTATTTTATTGTAAGTGTTCAGCGCTGTCCTAAAATTTAGTTTTGTTTGATAATGTAGGTACACCCCCCTCCATTATCGTAATGTCAAAAAAGTCCTATCCATCCAAAGGTAGTCTGGAAGAAATCGCTTCTAAGCGATAAGACCGCCCATTGTACTTGTTGCTTTGTGATTTTTTATTTTAAGTCTGTTTCTTTTGAAGTGTACAATAAAGTATTTTCGTTCGTTCATTCATTCTGACAATAAATATTAATTTGATTCCAATTATGTTAGATATAACTAGCTTCAGTCAGCTTTTTTCCTATTATTTCGTGTCAAGGACAGTCACATATAAAATAAACACACAATATTTTTAGTCCGTCAGAAAAGCTTGAAAGCGTCAAGGCTTAAAAACACTATAAAAACATAAAGCTTATGGAATATTTCACAACATTTTTACGTGTTTTTTAAGATGAAATAAAATTAACAAGGTTTTTAAGTTCCTACTTGGATAAGCACTCGTAAACTAAATTTTATTATGCACTTTGTTAAACAATCCTTTAGTTTTTGTTTCAGGAAATTTACGAAGTTTATAAGCAGCTGCCAATTATTAGAAGTAAAAAAACGTTTTGAACGGTGAATGAATATTATTGGTAAAAAATAAATAAATTGGCGTGTTACTGGTTTCTCTATAAGGAAGAATAGGGTAAAATTACATTTTAGTGTGACCTCCTTCTAGATGGAAATATGACATATTACTGTTGCTGGGAGCCATTGGGTGCAGGCCGCGGGGAGGCCTATGTTCAGCAGTGGACATCCTGTGGCTCATATAATGAAGATCATGATGACATTTGACGTAGAAAGTAGAAATATTTGTTCACGCGGCTACACATTAAGCTAAACAAATCCAGTATAAGCTGACCTCTCATTCTACGAAAAGCCTACACAATGCGAGGTCAGCTTATACTGGAAGTGTATAGTTTGATGTGTAGCCATGTGTACGATTCTGTTTTTTTTTTATTTATTCATTACAGAATCAACAGCACTCGATATCAATGTAAATAACCTCTTATAGCTAATGCTTAATGCCAATAACAGATTCTAATTTTATAAAGTCACTCATTTCTCTATATGGAATAAACATCGATGGTGTCAACTTGTCAACATCTTAGATTCGCAGATGATCTCGTACTATTTGCAGAAAACTTTAGATGATCTCTAGGCAATGCTGCAACATCTTTTTGATGCTTCTTTGAGTGTAGGCCTTAAGATGAATATGTCCATGACGAAGATGCTCTCGAATGTCTCCGTTGTCATAAACCCCGTGGTAACAGTGGGAAATGAGAAGCTGGGGACAGTCGACCAGTATTTTTATCTTTGTTCATATTCTATCGTTTGGTAAAGAGCATCACCAAAAGGAGATCTCTAAAAGGATCCAATTGGGATGGACTGCATTCGGTAAGTTAAACGACATCCTTAGGTCGCCTAAAACTCCACAGTGTCTGAAGACCCGCTAAAATGTAATTTTAGCATATTCTTCCATCGAGATAAACTTTTCGAGAGCAGTCATTATAGCTTGGCTGGAGCAGAAACATTTAGCCCAGATTGCACAAAGATCCCTTAAAGTATTTAGCGACTAAGCATGTTTAAATTTGACATATTTGTTCCACAACTCTCTAAATCATGTTTAGCCACTAAATACGTTTAAGCATCGCGCAAGTCGCCCTTAGTATGCACTTCGTTAAGTAATGCTTTAGTGTTTGTTTCAGGAAATTCATGGACTTTATAAGCTGCCATTAATGTAAGTATCTAGAATAAAATATATTAAATAAACTTACCTACCTATTGAAATTCTAAGAAAATTATAATCAAAATTTAGTAAAAATGTTGATATTAATGAATATTTTTGTGGTTTTTTGCATAACCTAAAGCCCAAGAAACAGTGATTAAATAACAAAAAAAAATATTCTGAAAAAATTTTAATTTTCACCAAAATACGTTTAAAAAAAGACGTATTTTGCCAGTGTTATTATTAGTTATTCATTTGTGGACTACCTCCATCACTCCGATGCGTAGGTGAAATTACTCTAATATTCATTTGGTTCCCATTCCCATCCAATATACTTGATATCTCAGGGAAAAAGTAAGACGGAATACTGTTTGTTCATACGTTACATTACGCTACAAATCAAGCTAGAATTTCCAGTGCCGACCTCGCATTTTGTAAGCTTTCCGTTCAATGAGTGGTCAGCATATACTGGAAATGTGTAGCTTAATGTGAAGCCGTGTGTATTTACAAGCAGTTATCATTATTATTGACTGTTAATGTGCGGCCTCCAGTCTACACCCAACAGCTCCCAGCCTGTATGGAAAGATGACCTTTTAGTAGATTACGTTATTAATTTTACTTCACGGTTAGTTTTCTGTTTACGTCTTTATACAGGGTGTTTGGTAATATACTGACGATAATCAAATGACGTTTTCTTAAAACATAAAAAGCTTTCTTGAAAAAAAAAACTACTAGTTATATTAACATATTTTAAAGAAAATCGACTATGTTAAGATGATTAATTTGATATAAAACATACTGCCTACTTTTGCAATCGACATCCAAAAATAAACCACGAACCTATAATCAGGAACGTCTAACTCATTTAAATTGTATGTACGGGCACTGGAAACATTTATATTACATATTTTTTTGAAAATTACATTCATAAATTATATAGAAAAACAATATCTGTAGAACGGACACGGCGAAAAAATTACCAGTCATATCCCGCTAAGCTGAATAATCAAAACAAAGCGAAGGAACACGTAACATCGCTTTATGTTCGAGTTTCATAAGCAAACAGTCTGTATCCATTTCCAAGAAATTCAGAATTTGAGCGACAACTCAAGATTTACCAGCTTCTGTTTGGATAGAAATACAGTGAAAAGATCGTGTGAGTCTATATAAATTTCAAGACGGAGTTTTATTATCATCCACGCAAGAACCAAACATGTATAGTCGATATCACAAGTTACGCGGTCATGGGCGTAAAAAAAAGGATGGAGTGCACAACACTCGCGCACTCGTGGCGTGACAGCATCAAAGGTATACTTACTGTTTATCAAATCTAATTATTCACACACCGATTGAGTAGGTATCTATTTCAGTAAATAATGTGACGTTGAGACGTACGAGTACATCCGTAAGTTTTGACGTCCATGCTAGGTGCATAAAGACATCGTCACCACATGTTAGTCTCTAGTTCATATAGCTATGCAAATAAATGAATAAAAAAAATATTACTGGACAATTCACACAGCGCTACCTCCAAACTAAGCAGAACTTGTACTAAATAAGCATACTTTTTTTTTCGTAAATACATACTTATATACAAACATCAACATTGTCTAGGGCTATTCCATTTTGAACTTATTTTTTTCGCGGTAATTGATATTTATTTAATTTACACTGATTAACAATAAAAACTACAATAAAATTAAATAACTAAAACTAAATTTAAAATAAACCTATAAATAAAAAACTGCATTTAAGTCTCATTTAAAATGAAATTATTTGCTTACAAACTATTTGCTTTTTAGAAAAAGTTTATATATGGAATTAAACCTGTTTTGTTCCCTTTTCAAAATTTGGAAAAAAAAGAAAAATAGAACGCAATAAACCAAAGATGAATGGGAAAGAATGGGAACTCTGATTTAAATAAAACAACGTTAATTTTGCCTAAGATAAATTAACTTTTATTTAATTATCAATAAGTGCTATCAAAGTAATTTTTAATTTAAACAGATCTTGTGATATTAGTTATGTCATGGAACGTCGACATTTGACCAGAGAAGAAATGATAAGAGCGATAAGCATGTTACAAGCCGGTGCTGTCCAACGCGTGGTTGCCAATACCCTAAACACCAATCAAAACGTAATTTCTCGATTGTAGTCACGATATCATATTACTGGGGATGTAAGAGAGCGCCACATTGGAAAAAAAACGAGTAACCACCTCTAGACAGGATCGTTTTCTCCAAAATTCCGCCAGGAGGGAACCCAATCTCACAGCAAACCAGCTAGTGCAAAGGCTTCAGTCAGACCATCAGCTGTCAGTCAGCGACCAAACCATCAGAATAAGGCTACATGAAGTCGATCTTCATTCTCGTAGGCCACTTCGTGTGCCAGCTCTACGACGAGGCAATCGCAGAAGGCGACTTCTTTGGGCTCAAGAACATTTATTATGCAACAATGGCCAATGGACAATGGTTCTCTTTACTGATGAGTCTCGGTTTGGATTCTACACCGATTCACGAAGAACACGTGTTTGGGAAGTTCCAGACAGAGAAAGTCGCCTTCAGAGCCACAAGAGATCCATTCGTACCGAGGTGGGACAATCATGGCTTGGGCGGGGATTCGTATTGGCACGCGAACCGAGCTCATTTGGATAAGAGGCAGCATGACTGCACTAAAATACCGGAACGAGGTCGTAAAATCTGTGATCATCCCTCATAGAGTTCAAATTGGCCAGGAATCTCAGCTGATGCATGATAATGCCCTTCCACACACGGCGCTTTTAGTGTCAGCTGCCCTTCAGGAACATGATGTCGCGATTTTGCACTAGCCTGCACAGTCACCCGACTCAAACCCAATTGAACACGCTTGGGACATGTTGCAGCAAAGGGTTTTTAGCAATTTGCCGTCAAATTTGACCACAGAAGACCAACTTTTTTGGCATTTAAAAAGAACATGAGATTGCATACCCCAGCGAGACTTTGACACCCTAATTTTGAGTATAAATAACCGGTGCAGAAGTGTTATCAACGTCAGGGGTGGCAACACCGATTATTAAATTGTAAAAAGGTAATTTTATAAAGTCATGGCAACGTACAAATAGTTAACCCGTGAGAAGGCGCGCCTAATGTTGTTACACGGATAGGCGCGCGTGAGCAAATTGCTCACACTACTTTAAATGCTTATATTTCTACAAAAATAGTATATTTTGGCTATAAATGGGTTCGTAATGAATAAAACAACATTTATTTAATACGTAAACAAGAGTTTTAATTATATCTTTGAAACAAAAATGTAACTTCTACCGTAAATAACAAATTAACTAATTTTGGATCTACTATCTTTGGCAGTCTTCAAAAAAATCACGATAAAAAAACTAAGTAATAATTAACTTAAAAATTTCACTCTTCCATGAGTTCAGGACAAGTGTGCCTCTCGAAACACGTTGTACACATATATGTTATGTGCTCGGTGCAGAGTAATTTGTTGCATGAAGTGCATGCTTTTTTCGATCGTCTGTTCTTACGTCTAGGACATATCGCACAGAATCCGCTTAGCCTAGGCTCTGCAGTAGCCGTAGGAATCGGCACAAATCGCTTCATAAGGAACTTTAGATCTGAAGATATGTTCTCCATGCAGATCCGTCGTAAAATATGTGGTTTTACCAGCCCTAATGCCACTTCTTTTAGGAATGTACGTCTTTGTATCAAATTGTTTGTATTCCCTTTGTATATTATTTGAGCATTGACCCCAGTTATATTCAAAATGGAAAAGAATAACCGCATTGGCCACCTGCAAGTGATTCTCGCAACGGAATAATCCTCTTTCTTTTGGTCTACAACATCCACTCCTCCTTTAGTAGAATTATAAAATGTTACAATCTCGGCTTTAGCTTCATTTCCACTTTCTTGATCTATTTTATCGTCATCGTGGAAAGATGATAACATCAGAACTATTTTCTTTGTTTTCTTTTTTGGCATATATGATAAGATCATCATATCTTCACCGAAACCAAATATGTTACTTGGCATTGGCCTTTCCTTCGTGGACACAAATAATGGCGGAATCTCTTTCTTATTTTTTCGAAGTGTTCCCACTGCTGTTGTTCTGTAGTTATTTTTCAATTCGTCAAACAATGGTATAGATGTAAAGTAATTGTCCATAGTTATATTTCTTCCCGTATTCAATATAGGACTTGCTATTCTTTTGACAACATCAGCAGCGGAATTGCTCAAATTGAAAGGCCCTGCAGGTTGTTTTCCAGCGTAAATCTCCAAATTGTTTGTGTAAAAGGTTTTGGCATCTACAAGCGCATAGATTTTGATTCCGTATTTTGCGGGTTTGTTGGCTATGTATACTCTAAACTTACAGCGTCCTCTGAATGATTCCAACATTTCATCGATGGTACAGTACTCTCCGGGTGTATAATTTTCATTACAATGAGCGATGAAGCTTTCAAATATTTCTCTGATTGGTGCAAGGTTATCAACTTCTTTTCTCTCATCGCGTGTATTGATATCATCAAAACGCAGTACCCGTAATAAAAACAAAAAGCGTTTTATTGACATCGTGGCTCTAAAGAAATCACATGCTGTACCATCATCAAGCCACATTTCTTTTACATTCAAATGGCAGATCTTTTTCAGACCAGCCATGTACAGTGCTCCGATCAGTGCGTTTATTTCAATTGTATCTGTAAGCTTACAATCCCGTTCACGAGAAAACTTTTCTCGTAACTTTATGATGTATGTATTTGTGTATATAACTATTTTATCTATCATTGAATCGTCAAAAAACAATGAAAAACATTGTAAGGGTTCCTTTGCATTCTTGGCTACACTTTTGACTCCAGGTAAATGGATAACGATGTTACAGCTCCTGGTACGTACATTACGTGAAGGCTTGTGCATAAGCCATTTCGTTGTGCGATCTTTCCCAATATAAAATGCGGTCCTACCTCTTGGTTGTTGTAGCGCAGGAGTTGAAATATCGGCATCAGTTTCATCCGAAGATTGTTCCGTCTCAGTTAGGTGAGGACTGCAAATGACAGAACCATCACTTTCTATACTGTCAGCACGATTTTCTTCCCCATTCTCAAGATCTGCTAGCAAATCATCATCAGAATCCTCTTCCAACCACGAAGAAATTCGAAGGTTCTGTGCATTATTTAGATCGTCCATTTTTTATGTGTCTTGTAGCTGAAAACAAAATAAAATAGCATTAAAATATGACTTCAGAGTACTCACGTTTATAATAATCAATTTAATACAAATCAACAGAATAAAACACAAGAAAAACATAATAACAATATTTTGGTATGAATAAAAAATACTTACGTGGATGGACGCGCGATGAGCAAATTGCCGCGCGATGGTGCGGACCCTCCACAAGTGCTTCACTGCGCAGTCGCAGCGGGACTGAGCAGCGCTTGAGTTACGCGAGGGGAGAGGGGTTGAATAGTTAGGAAGGTACCTGGAGGCTCAGGATGCTATGAAGTCAGGATCACAAAAAACGCATGCAATCAATTTTAGTGTGAGCAAATTGCTCATAGCGCGCCTTCTCACGGGTTAAAACACAATTTACCGAACCTTATAAATTTTCAGATTTTTCGAGATTTTGTTCCTACAATTTTTTTATTAAAAAATAATATCAAACAGTTGTTTTATTATTATTATTAATAAACAACACAAAATAAAGATTCTTGCCGTACCTAGTTTTCTAAAGAAATTATTTTCAGTTTTTGTAAAAATCAACAAAATGTTGAATATCCCTAGCCATTGTTGATGTGTGTATATATAGAAAAACATCCAGACCCGGATCAAATATCTGTAGAATGATCTACAGATATTTGTTCCGGGTCTGGATGTTGAATGATCTGGATGGTCTGTATGAATAAACATTTGTTCTGCGGCGGGAATCGAACCCGCTACCTTCTGCGTCTCAAAATAGTAATTACTTAGTGATTAAATTTTGTTATACTATGTATGGATAGTATACGACGACATATATAATGCAAAAAAGTGGCACTCCGGGAGTGCCAGCAGACGTGAAAACTTGAACAATTACGTGTGTATTTTTTGAATCTTTGTGAAATATTTTTGAATCGTCAGGAACGGTATCTGTATCGGTAACGGTGTCACGAGTTCAAAGTTTTTTTCCCATCTTAAATTATATACAGAGGTGTCGGTAACAGTGTCGCGAGTTCAGTAGTTTTTTTCCATCACAAAAATGCCTAACGTGCCTAAAGAAGTTCTAAAATCTAAAAACAGTTTGATCAAAATTGAAAAGAACATGTTACTACTTTTTACGTACATTAAGTACATTATTGTCATTGGTTTTAAAATAAGGAATTCCGAGATTCTGTATCAATTTCATTGTTAGCCAGCAAACACCAATGAAGTTGGTATGCACCGCTTACTGTGCAACTAACCCCTTAATAATTTATTGTGATTTTCGTAAGTTTTTGTTTATATTGTCGAAATTTAATATTAATAATTTGTATCGCTACGCTTTGTGACATAAATAAATTTTTATTTAGTATAAGTTTATCTCAGTAAGTGAATAGTAAATAATTATGAGATAATAAAGCATTCTAAACACAAAAGTCGCATAGCGAATTACAAATTCCAAAAAAATTATAGCGATTTGAATTTCACAGTATTACACTAGTAAAAATATTTTCAGAAATAATGAAAGAAACAGATATATTAATGACAGATTTATACACAGCAATAAAACACAGTTGAAAGTGTCTCAGGTTTAATTGCACCCGTTCTGAGAAATTTTTGTTCAATAAGTCGCAGAGCTGCGTTTGTCAACGATTGTACCCGACATAGGTATACATGTATGTAATGAAATGAATAATGTAACGTTTGAGCCGCATACTGGATTTAGTGGAATTCGTCTATAGAATTCGTAAAAAATACATAGACATTATATACATTTTTGGGGTACAAATTGCAGTTATTCTGGATTTCAGACTTTTCCATATATTTATGCCTCTAAAGCTACACGCATACCAAATTTGTGAAAAAATACCACTATGGGGTCACTGGTGTACCATGTGAGTTTCGTCTATGTTCAATTTCTTCACGCACACATTTGCAACATCTATGCGAATTCAACACGCGGCCATTTGCCGCATGTCACAGCATGATATTGTCATTGGCCCTGAAATAATAAGCACATTGTTAGATGGGTGCTTCAGTCAGCAATTAAGCAACGCGCCGTCCATCTACTGGTGGTAGAGCTTTTGTGAACGGGCTCGAGGAAGTGGGCACCACCGCCTTACCTTTATCTACCGCCAAATAGCAGTACTTGTGCTGCTGTGTTCCAGTTAGATGGTAATGGTATGTTTCTGTAATTACTGGCACATAGGCATAACAGCTAAGTTCTATAGTATGACAACGTATCCACTTATAGATCAAGGCAACATAATAGCTTGTTTTGAATTCTATGTGGATATCCATGGGCTGCAGTAGCCACTTAACATCTGGTGGACTGCATGCTCGTTTGCCATCTAAGTGGTAAAAAAAAATTATATGTATTTATTTGTCTATGGATCTCTTTTTACACCTATCAGTAGATTTAATCTCATCTCATAATTATACAACCTGCTTTGTTATGTGCAACATTAATTAAAAAAAAACCAACCGGAATTGTATTATTTGATTTTAGATGTGAGTTTAATACCGGTAGCAGTAATCAATACATTTCCAATAAGCAATTTTGAACGTAATTCGGCGTCGCCTTTGCGACGATGTCGCTTTGTTAGTATAACAGATACCTACTTACATGATGAATGAATATGATTTGTTGATGTGTACATATGTATTTTATACAGGCTCATTCATGTTTAAGGACATAATATTAAGGTTTTTATTAAAATTAATATTAGAACCTATTTAAATAAATAAATAAATATAAATAAATATCGCTGGACATTTCACACAGCGCTATCTAGCCCCAAACTAAGCATAGCTTGTACTATGGGAACCAGATAACTGATAGAATACTTATGTACCTTTTTTTTGTAAATACATACAAATATCTGTAGATCATGCAAACATTTGTTCCGCAGCGGGAATCGAACCCGCTACCTCCTGCGTCTCAGCCGGCTATTCGCCCACTGCACCACGGAGGTCGTCATTTTACAACAATACTAGCAGGTTTAGCCGCCCTTTTAATTATGTACATAACGAAATACATAAGAGAGTTAAAAAAAGTTTGAGTGATAGGTATGCAGAAGTGGAAAGTGTGTACTCTACTAAAATAGGTTTTGCACCTAGGTAAAGGAACGCACAGCTGATGAAAGGTCAACGACCTAGCATTAAAACCTGAGTGACAAAGGTAAAACAAAAACCTTTGGTAAGTTCCAAGGGGCCCGTTGAAAGGAACAGGGACCGCAAATGTTGAGTTTTAAGTGACAACACTTTAGTATGGGCTTTAGTGCGAGGGGGTTGGTTTATAGTGTTCTTTGGGCTTCTATAGTAAGTATGTTTTTATGGACAAACGATAAGTGTTGTAGGGTGTCATGTATTCAGATTAGTGCTGATTTTAAGAGACAGTTAGATTTTTTGTTACAAGTTCTGCTGACCCTTTCCTAGAATTTCCTGTAATGATACTGGAAATCCTAGGAAGGAATAACGAGTACCACAACCCCCAAACCATGATTTGTAGGTCAAAGTATTCAATGTAGGTTATCAAAAAACCGGCCAAATGCGAGTCGGACCCGCGCAGGATGGGTTCCGTATCTATCAAAACGGCAAAAAAATCATGTCTGTTGTATGGGAGCCCCATTTAAATATTCATTTTATTCCATAGCACAATTTTATTTAGGTATTTACTTTACTTGAGGTTGGTGCCGATTAGGCTAGTCCTCTAAATTGTATGAGCGCCCATACAACTCAGAGGACTATCTTAATTGGCGTCAACTATGTATGGGGGACACCCTTTAATTTCTATTTTTTTATTATATGGAATATCTCCTTTATTTGTGCTGTGAAAACCTTGCTTTATGCCAAATTTGGTGATTCTAGGTCAACGAGAGCTACCATATAAGTTTTCGACCCAAAACCTATAGTTCCAGTTGATCTAGAATTGTCAATTTTGGTTAAAAGCAAGGTATTACAGCACAAATAAAGGTGAAATTCCGAAAAATAAAAAAAATGAAAATTAAGGTAAATTTTTGTACTTACAAGTTATTGCGAAAATCTAAATTTGCCCATATCTTGTTATCGTGTTGACTTACTGGACCTTGATTTTTATACACCCAATAGAGACTACAGACCTTAGTATCTGATATAAATTTCAACTTGCTAGGTCTACCCGTTTCTAAGATAATCGGTGGTGACACACGGACAGACAGACGGACAAGAGAGTGATCTTATAAGGGTTCCTTTTTTACCTTTTGAGGTACGGAATCCTAAAACGGAACAAAAGCGGGTGAAAAGTTGTTTTGTTTCTAAAAAGTGACGGAAGGTAAATAAAGTGTCAAAAACCCAATATGGCATTCGCATAGCAATTTGTCTTCCAAATTCATTCAAGTCACTGCTGCTTAGTATATAGGCCAACAGTCACTGGACTTGTGATATGGGTAAGTTGTTTACCTTCTTATTTAAATGAGTGTCAATAAGGGCGAACACAGAATGTTTGAGAATTTTTTATGTGGGAAGAATATAAATAATGTATCGTCTTTTTAGGGGCGCCTTGGGTTAAGACTCGTAGACGTTTTTTGACTATAAACTCAGCCACATATAAATATCTAATAAGGTATCAGTTTTAACTTATATTCTCACTACACGTTCACAGACAAATTAAAAAAAAACGAGTGTGCTTTAGACCACACCACTAAAGTAAAACTTCTTTTTCAAAATATTAATTTACAAAGTTGTCTACACGTCTGTAGGTCGATCAGTCTATGTTCATTCTGGACAATCGCAACTCGCACTCGCATATTAACGTTTAAAAGTATACGAAACGTAACTCTCTCTCTTTCTATTTTCACTAACTTAAATCTTCCTCTCAACTTCCATTCGCACTTTTCGTAACGCATTCACCAGCTTACTCCCCAAGTTAAGCGTGCGTAAAGAAGTTTTACTTCAAAAAGACGGACGGAATCACTATCTTAAAAGTGAAGTACTCAAAATGTGCCGGGTCGCTGGCAAATACATTTCTTTACGCACATATTTTTGTAACACCTGTGACGATCTCGTAGCCAGCCGCATATGGCCGCCACGTCTGAGCATTGACATCGACCCAATAGTCAATAGTGATAATACTTCAAATGTCTTTTAATTATTAGTGCCTTTATACATCACTAGATAGTATTTTTCAAGCTTTCGCGATCACTGTACATAATTATTAATTAAACGGGTATTTATCGCGTATAAACCTTTTTTTATTTGCTATCCCGACGTTTTGGCTGTGTTGCAACAGTCGTGGTCACGAGTTGCCTGAAGTACTCGGAGCTACCGTCAAGAAGTGATGGAAACTGCAGCAACTACCCTCACTCGGTCTTCATATTACGACACACAACACTAACCGTATCTACGCACTGAGACGATCGATCACGACGCGCACACCTAGTATTCACCGGGTTCCAGGACGCTAAGAGTCTATAGCCATCTTCCCGATTGTAATTTGAAAATTGCTTGATTTCAATCGCTTCACGAACCATTCTCTCTTACAATAATGGCGTTCACTAAATAAATAAATATTGCTGGGCATGTCATACAGTGCTACCTAGCCCCAAACTGAGCAAAGCTTGTACCTACTACGGGAACCAGATAACTAATAGAATAAATATAGACTTTTGTTTTTTGTAAATACATAACCAGAACATATATCTGTAGATCATGCAAACATTTGTTCCGCAGCGGGAATCGAATACGCTACCTCCTGCGTCTCAGCCAGCTATTCACTCACTGCGCCACGCTGCTGAATCCAATGATTCAGTCCCAACGATTTTTGAGAGCTGCGTTATGCTCTTTGACACGCTCGGCTATGTAACGTTTGGTTTATCCGATGTAAGAGTGGCCACAAAGAGACAAGCTGCCATCATTTCTCGACGGTAGCTCCAAGTACGCCAGTCAACCCGCGACCACGACGGTTGCAACACAGCCGAAACGTCGGGATAACAATTAAAAAAGGTACATACGCGATAAATACCCGTTTTAATCAAAAATCATTAGATTAGCTACGATATAGATACGATACGATCACCTCGGCATCACCAATATTAAGTTTATCTTGTTATGGCACATTGGTGAGTCTACTATTTACCAGAAGGATTTAGTAATTAATTGCAGAGTAAAAATTCACATAATTATCTATTCATGGTACAAAAGTCAATACAAAAATTACAAGTTAATTTAACGAGTGCCGCGGGTGACAGCTGGGCCCAGCGTTGCGACTGTATTCCTTCGCTTACAATTCAGCTTGCCTAAGCATCGCTCGGGATACAATCATCAGTAAGAAAGTCAAACGTCAATGAAACCCAGAGGTTATTAGAGGTCAAGACCCCATAGACCCCATGTGGTCGACAACAGTTATTCATATAAAAGTTAAACTATAAATCCCCTGCTAGCCAACCGTGTAATCATAGCAGTAGGATAGCGTAAATCATGCTGATCCCGATGTGGGGTCTACCATCAATCACTAACCTCTGAAATTATGCCCCGTATCTACGGTAAGTTGCGAGGCGATAAGCCAATGGTTGTTTTTGACTTTTTATAAGATTTTTTTTGATGGGAGCTTGATGTTGAGGTCAGATTAGGGGATGATTCTTGAAAAAAGTTTGACGAACGTTGACGTTAAATATTGTATAGGTTGTGAGGTCCAGACAGGCAAAGAGATATCAAATAGTTTTTTTTATACCGTCAAGTAGTAATCGAGTATACGGCTAAACTGATGGTGAGGAGTACCTAATCTACTGCCTATGGAAGATTGGCATTCACACGTTGCCAAACCTTTGAAAAAATTAATACGCTCTTTTTGATGTACTGTATTCTCTGACAGGGGTCCTTGACAGACAGGTCCTGAATAAAAGATCTATCTAGTGGTTCTGTGAGAACAGTAGACATCGAGTACCTTGTCTAAAAAGTAATTTGCACAACAAAATTTACGAAGAAAGTCCAATTTTTAATCAAATTTCAGATGCTTGAATTTCCCAATAGGCTTACCTATGTAGACTTTTGAGCAATATATTGATATAAGTTTTAGCGATTACTCGCGTTCCCTTGCTTCTAAAATGTTGAATATGATGTCTATCGGTTTGTCTCATGAAGGCGGAGAGCACCGCGATGTCTGATTGGTTTATGTAGGTATACATTTTCCGAAAAAAAATCATAAATTGAAACTCGCCCATATATAACGTTACAGCATACTTCCCCTCTTTTTTGCCCTCTATCCCCTTTTGGAATTTTTTTATAACATCTTGTGTAGAATGAAGTTTTTAGTGTACTTCTCAAATTTGATTGAAATTCGTCGATAAATAACGCTACAGCAAACTTCCCCACATTTCCCCCCAATCAAAAATCGCAATTAAACAAAATTAAATAAATGAAGGTACTTGGTGTGCTAATTACCGTCAAAATCAGTTGAAAAATGCGACCTGTAGGCGAGAATAGATAGACAGACCAACAGCTGGACAAAAGACGCTCCGCTCGCTCGGTCAATAACGCCGCAGAAGGCCTTTTTAAATTTGACTGCAACATTGGATTGGACCGGAAGAAATGTTATGTTTTTACACAATTTTTTAACAAAGAAATTTGCGTTTTATTGAAGCAAAACTTCTTTACGCACGCTTGACTTGGAAAGTAAGCTGGTGAAGCGCTTGAACAAGAGCGTTACGGGCAAGACGAACGTAAGTCGAGAGGGACATATAAGTTAGTGAAGATAGAAAGAGAGAGTTACGTTTCATATGTTACTGTAGAGGCAAGAGAGTGTTATTGTCTGTATCACACTGTAGGAGCAAGAGAGATCAGTGCGCGCGCACATTTTCTTTCTCTCTTTCTCTCATAGCCAGTGCATGATATATATATCTCTTAGTTAGTACTTCGTTTGCAAGTTTGCTAGCGTTACGCGAACGGTGATTTTATAGTATTCTATCAGCTTTTGCATATGCCTTTATTCGCGTACTATCAGCTTCTCTACTCTATAGCGTAAAAATTACCCAGTGTTACGCAACAATATATTGTTTGTAAATCATTGAGATTACTTCTACTTGTTAATTAGATGGTAAGGAGGTGATAATTAGGTAAAGATCACTAGCTTTTGCTTTTCAGAGTAGCCCCAAGTTAGTTAATAATGTTAGGTATATGATATTTACTTTGGTATTATCGTTCAAAACTAGCGCGGTTGCCCCCTAGATCTCGAACAGTATTTTTCATAGTTGACGACCTCCGTGGCGTAGTGGGCGAATAGTCGGCAGAGGCGCAGGAGGTAGCGTGTTCGATACCGCCGCGGAACAAATGTTTGCACGATCTATAGATATTTGTTTCGGGTCTGGTTGTTTCTCTATTTTTTTTAAACTTAGTAGATCTTCGTTTGACTACAATCTCACCTGATAGTAAGCGATGATGTGGTCTAAGATGAAGCACAAAGATCTAGAAGAAACCTATTCACTCTTACCTTAAAGAGGCCCGGATTGTATTCTTTAGGAAAAACAGAAGACGGCAAAGCGTTCCCCACCTTAGCTGTATGCATCAAGAACGTAAAACAAAAACGGTGTGTGCGATGGTACTGAGCCGTGCGCCTGCTTGACCTTTGATGGAAAAGAGATGGTGGAATCAGATTGTAAAGTTCCTGGGCACATATAATGGGTTCTATATATTATATATAAGTAGTATAAGTATATAAAGGCAAGGGCCACGAGCGATGACCCGGCTGCCGCTAGACACACACTGTGGATAAAAAGTATCTCCCAACCGCCTGATTGTATCACCCCACAGGAACAGTTACCACCCGGGCACGGTCTGCCGCGTGGCCAGTCTGGAAGTCCTTAAACAGGCGCCGCACCCAGGTTGGCCGCTGCAGACTTAATATCTACAAATGGGGATTCAGGGACCCTAACTTACCGCAGTGCGACTGCGGTGATCCCGCACAGTCAATGAAGCACTTGCTAATGTGCCCTTTGTGTCCGAACACCTGCACGATGGAGGACCTAATAACCGCCTCGCCTAATGCTATTGCTGTGGCCAAGCACCTGTCCAACATATTATAAATGAAAACGTAGAACTCTTGACACGCTAAAAGAAGTATAAGTATATGTAGTATTTTAAGTATGTATTTACAAAAAAAATGTATATAACTATTTTAACAGTAATCTGGTTCCCATAGTACAAGCTTTACTTTGCTGGGCTAAAAAGCGCTGTGTGAAATGTACAGCATTATTTATTTAATATTTAATTATTATTATCAATCGATTCAACATTAGGAACGTGGTGGCTACACTTCACATTTAAAAATTACTATAAGGATGGTAGTAGGATTAGGCAGTTCCCGAGAAAACGCGGAAAAGTCGTCCTCTATAAGTACTGCCTCGTTATTGATGCTACATTAAATCGATGTGTTTTAGGGCGATTGTAGTCGGTCCCTAAAAGGGTCGGTCCCTTGGATGTCCGCAGGCCATTCGAATCATCGAAGGGAAAAACGTTCTAGTTGGCTTGGAAGGACATCAATTTGGAAGTAGGCTGTTGTAGTTTTTCGAGAAAGTTGCGTGACAATATTATCTTCTCGTAATACGGAGGCATTTATATTTGTTTTTCTCTTTATTAATTAAAGGTACAAGTTTTATGTAAGTTTTCATAAAATGAGGAACCCAAAGAAAATTTTGTAATTTATAATTGTTTAATAGTTAATTATTTTTTTATACAACTTATATGGCAAACGAGCATGTAGTCCACCAGATGTTAAGTGGCTACTGTAGTCCATGGATATCCACATAGAATTCAAAACAATCTATTAAGTTGTCTTGATATCTATGTGGATACGTTCACATACTATAGGATTAAGCTGTTATGCCTATGTGCTAGTAATTACAGGAACATACCATTCCCATCTATCCGGAACACAGCAGCACAAAATTATTACCTAATGCAATTATACTTATTAAGATTATTTTTGAATCATTTGTAAAACATTAATAAGTTACTTAACAAAAAGTAATTTCATTTCTTTTATTTTCCACTGTAGGTACATTATATACCAATAAGTTACGTCATATTTAGGATATATAAAAAAATCAACATTCTATTAGCTCAAGCAGATAGGTATCGGGACTATTTAAGTTATTATATCAAAGAACTTAAAATAATAAAAATAATTCAAAAATCAATAAAACACAGAACAAAACAATGTCAAAAAAGTCAATCAATCAATCAATGTCCATGCTAAATCGTAAATAATGTATTTCATGTCAAAAGAAAAAAAATTATATAACAAATTGCTGCAATAACAAAACGTATTTGCTCCTGACACAATTTATTTACCCCTTAGATCAATGGTACCTAGTTGGTTTATGATTTTGATTTAAAATATGTATAATCTTATTATATAAAAATCCCATGTCATGGTTTTTGTGGTCACACTCCTCCGAAGCGGGCCAACCGATTTTTATGATTTTTTTTTTGTTCATGTGGTAGGAATAAAAATAGGTCATAAAATACTTTTTAATCTCCTACCCCCACCCTCCATTTTAAATCGCAATTTCAGTATTTTTGTATAACAGTTATGCGCACCGCCAAGGAGTGGAACGCCTTGCCAGTCTGTGTTTCCTGATAGCTACAACATAATCAGAATAGGTTTCTTCTAGGCAAGCGTGTACCATCGTAGACTGCATCATCGCTTACCATCAGGCGAGATCGTGGTAAAACATATACAAAAAACAATATCCATATAATTTAACCGTCGCTCGTTTGTCGACGTGAAGTCATTTACATGAAGTGCCGCGTCACTTTGACATGAGTATTTTAAATAGTTTTTATCACGAAGTTCCCACGGGAACGGGAAATTTCAAGCGTGCGAAGCCGCGGGCGGGTCAGCTAGTTATTAGCAAGGTGCACATTAATTTTTTAAAATAATTACATAGTTTATTTATAAAAACTGCTAGAATTTAGTAGTAGACCGACAAACACTAGTCTCAGACCTAGAAACCATTTCAAAATGTATTACACTAACTAAAAATGTGAGTTTCTCTCGTAATTAGCAGTCGTCATTCAGTTGAAAATTTTGTGTATTTATTTGCAAGTGCAAGCTAGTGGAATAGAAAGCGATAAAATGTTTCAGTTTTAATTAATGTTTTATAGGAATGCCTTGAATTTTGTTTATTTGAGTAAAATGCGCGGAGCGTCATATTTCACATTTAGTTCGTTACTTCTACAATTTCTAATTAAGCGCGCTATCATACTACATTGGATCGTACGCTTCAACATCCTACAGTCACTTACAGTGAAGTTTGGAAGCGTACAAAATATCTCTGAGATATTTTTTTTATACATTATAGGCTTGCGTTTGACCACGATCTCGCCTGATGGTAAGCGATGATGCAGTCTATGATGGTACACGCTTGCCTAGAAGAAACATATTCACTCGCGACTTAAAGATACCCAGGCTATAGCAATCTGGAAACACAGACTCTGGCAAGGCATTCCACACTTTGGCGGTGCGCATAATAAAGGTCGAAGAGAACCGCTTTGTGCGAATGGGAGGTATTTCTACCATATAGCGGTGGCGCACCGCAGAGCGTCTGGTTGTCCGTTGATAGAATGAAGACGGTGGGATCAGGTTGAAAAGTTCCGCCGCACACTCCCCGAAATGTACTCGATAAAAAACCGAGAGGCTAGCAACCTTTCGTCGATGCTCCAGGCTGAGGAGCCTTGCATCAACTAGCTCATCGTTGCCTATGAGCTTCTTGGCTTTTTTCTTAATTGATTCCAGAGCTTCAAGTTGGTATATAATGATTTAACAAAACAATTTTGGTAATAAAATAATGAATCGTTTGCACACAAAATCGTAGGCAGTTAGTATTGCTTACACCTCACTCATAGCATAGGGATAACCTATTCACTCTTTGCTTAGGGCGACTTGCGCAACGATGCCTAAACGTATTTTGTTTAGTAACATGATTAGCCTCTAAATACGTTTACGGATTATTGTACAAGCCGGGCTAAGAATATACACATGTCAAAACGCAACAACACGTTCCACGTTCCTAATTCGTCCTAGCTAGCCTACGGATTTGGTCTTATGCTCGTTAAAAAAGTCTTTTTCAAAAATAAGTCCAGCCATTGGACCACTTTGTATTAGATTTTAAGTAACGAGTGATTTGATGTCACATTATGGAAAATGAAAATATTTTATTATTACTACAAAAACACAGTAAACACATCAATTTGCTTTGATGAGCTTTGAAATTTTCGGTTTATTTTACCTCAATCACTTCTGAAGCAATCGAGGCAAACGCAGGAAAATTAAGCGTTACTCGATCCTTATCTGACTGGAAACGTAAGTTTTGATATAACATACATTTTAATGTAACAGGATTCATCAGTCTCTGTTGGTTCAAGGGTACGCCACTTTCCTCTTGAGGTTTTACCGATGTAAGTGTCAGTATAAATTAGGTACTAACTCGCGTAGTCTGAAACGTACTGATTAAGAAGGGCTGAGGATTGAACAGGGATGTTCTATTATCTAATGGATTCTCTAGATTGCATTCATCATGCATATAACCACTATTTGAGACTTGCATATTGTACGGCTTAGTTAATGGTATATACAAAATGAATTATGGAATACTATTTGAAATAAAAGGCACTAAGTAAGTTTGTTTGATTCTTAAGTATCATCATCATCTTCACTTCAGGCCGTCTGCACCCACTGTTGGGTATAGGCCTCCTCTTTATTACGCCATTCTTTCCGGTCCCTTGCGAGTCTCATTCATTGACACCGAGCTACGCTTTCAATGTCATTCGACCATCGGACGGGTGGTCTGCCTCTTGGTCCACGAGCATACCTTGGCCACCACACTGTAATGGCCTTCGTCCAACAGCCGATATCCCTCCTAGCCAAGTGTCCAGCCCATCTTTACTTCAGCCCTGCGATCCTCATACCCACGTCCATAACCTTTGTGTGACGTCGGATTTCGACATTGGGTATGTGGTCCATTCTTAAGTATAGATTATAATTTATAAAATCCTCCAAATATTACCAAACCAGACAGAAATTGAACGGAACATACAAGCGACGAAAATTCGATCAGCAGCAAATATGTCACTGTCCAGTGTCATACATTTGACACCCACCACAGACAACATAAATTAGCTCCACCTTACACTAACTTTTTTGTTCTTTCAAGTTTATTTTATTATTTGCGTATGTGTATCCATGTATGTCTATGTATCTGTTTACTCATTATTTACTTTTCTGCGTTCATGAGGCTACCCATGGGTCCCATCTGAAAACCAGCGCCGCTTACCTTCCTCGGATGGTAGGCAGCAATAAGCCGAGACGGGGCCTGTTTGGCCCACACAGCACGGAAGACCATATTATGCTACCAGTTTGCACATGACACTTGCCTAGTAATCGCTGATAAAAATCCACAATATGCCTGTGAACTTTTGCAATCGGACCTAGATACTCGATAACTAAATGATACCACGATGCTGGCATTGTTCTTAACGCTAGCAAAACCAAATTATTAATAATTAAATCACCGTATATAAAGCATTCTCCGGTTCAAAACCTAGTGGCCCATGACCATAGCTGCTTGCAAGCTGTAAGTGTGGCTTGCAGTTGTCCATTGATAGATATTGTTGATAAACAAACATACCTTGGTCTGATAATTGATCACAAGTTTAACTGGAGCCATCACATTGAACGCGTTTGTAATAAATTGAGACAATTCCTTGCGAACATCTCAATCCTCAAAAATCGCATTCCGTATAAAGTTAAGATAATGCTATACAATGCACTGACAGAGTCATACATACAATATGGTCTCAGCAGCTATGGTAGAACCTACAAAACGTATCTCGATGATATTTATAAACTACAGTTAAACATTTTAAAAACTTTAGTGCCGCCTAAAATTTAAAATCAATTTCATGAAAATGACAGTGGTCTATTCATTTATTGCAAAGTTTTGCCAGTTCACACACAGGTTCATTATTTACTGCTGAGAGAACATTTTTTTAATGAATCATTAAAAAACAAAATCGAACAACCAGTATACACTCGAGCTATTTCTAGGAATCGGCTTTGCACATCGCGCGCTAACAATGCCTACGGCGAACGGACGGCCAGCTACCTTGTTCCTCGGCTTATCAACACCCTACCCTCTGACGTACGTGATAATTTAACACCTAAAATATAAAATTTAAACTAAGGAACTACTTTATGAGTCAAGTCTAGTTTTCCTTGCTCATTCATAACATTACTAAACTAAACCATAAACAGAAGTACTTACCTGGCTCCTGCTTAGTTACCTACTTACATTTTTATATAGTTTTTATTGCTAAGTAAAAAACACCTAGTGATGTAAACCCACGATAGCACCGACACAAACCTCATTGGTTTTTAGATGCTATAACTGTAACATATAATTGTAATCTTTGTTAAAGTAGTAAATTAATAAAAAATAAAAAAATCTGTACCTACCTATATGTATAAGTACCTACTATATTTTTATCTTGTGTTTTTTTTTGTAATTATGTACCTAAATAATTTTTCTTTTTTATTATTATAATCTTTAGGTAAGTAGGTATGTTTTTTGTATTTGTTCTGTTCTGAATGGTCTGTCCTGTGTGTGTGTCAAATAAATGTATTTTCTTTCTTTTTCTTTTACAAATAGGTAAAGGCCAATTTTCGGCAAAGTAAATAAAGTTCTATTCACAGTTTTATGTATAGATGTAATCTCTATGCCTGCCAATCCAACCTGCTAACTTTAATGGATCGTAAAGTGACCGGATATTGACTGAAGTGAAAATTACGAGAATTTTCGACCAGATTCTCAAGAGGAGTAGAGTTTTTTGTGAAACGGCTCGCCTGGAGAGGTTTTTTTTGTAATTGAGTACTAAGTTTTAAGATGGAAGAGATCGCTTTTAGCGATAAGGCCGACCATTGTATCTTTGATTTAATTGTGTATTCTCTTTTGTTTGTTTTATGTTTAATGGTGAGCTATAAAGAAATTATCTAATCTAATCCAAGTTTTGTAGTTGAGTAATAATTCCAGGAGGTCCGTCGGCGCGGTGGGTCGACGACATAAAGAAAGTCGCGGGCAACTCCTGGATGCGCACAGTACAAGACCGGGAAGGTTGGCGTTTACAGAGGGAGGCCTACATCCAGCAGTGGGTACTTATGGGCTGTGTATGATGAATTGAGTACTACACGAGTAGTAGACTTCCTTGTGAAAAAGCTCGCCCATGTAAGTACTACCACGATACCTATTTCCGCCGCCAAGCAACATTGCTGTGTTTCGGTTTGAAGGGTATGGTATAAATTTCAGCACTGTGGGATCACTGATATACCCTGTGAATTTTGTCAAAGTTCAGTTTTTATTATGGCTACTTAAAAACTACAAAGTTTTAACTAAAAATAAAAACCGGGTGGAAATGTATTGACAAAGAAACTTTTATTAAAGGTACCACTTGATCAAATAGTCATTTTTGGTTTTTTTACCCCTCCTATATACCAAATTTCACGATGATCGAATAAACGCTTCGAAATTTATCCTCGGACAAACAAACATACATACATCCATACAACGCCTATTTTCCCAAGTCGATTTAGAGATCTCGCTTCGTTCGATCAAAAATTATATACGAGCCGTCAATATAGTATTCTGCGTAAACCCCAATTTCTAAATTTATTGCAGAAAATAACAAAAAATTTCTTCTGCACTTTCCATAAAAATATATTTTCAATAGGGTCTACCTATTGGTGATGAAAATGACCTCTTATTTGCCTATTTTCGAGGAACATGCAAAGTCCTGGGCGGAAATGATATGCCGTTAGAGGCTTACTCTGAATAACTCTTATAATCTGAAAACAAGGTAAAAAAGTTAGATAAAATACTTTCGTAGTTAAGTATAGAAATACTTACAGATATAGCCCGACTATCTTAGGTCAATCTTTGCAAAAGCCAAAGCAAGTCATCGGTTAAATCTGTGAAAAAAACTATCCCAGGTTAAGGGACAAAAAATATATAACAAACCACTATTGAGTATTAGACCAATAACTTGTGAGACATCTCGTTTTTTTATACTTTTTATCTTTGTTCAATAAAGTTAAGCAACTCTTTGACAAACCCACTATATAATGTGAACGAATTAATTGGAAACGATTATAGGCATTTATGTGAACTTAAAAATAAATAAGGTAAAATAATGACAGTGAACAATGGTATTCTGATGATTAGGTATATATGATATTTTGATACGGACCTATTTATTTTATACTTAATAACTGACAAATCCGCAGCTTCGCACGCGTAGTTTTTCAATAAAAACAGTACCCTCCTTCTGCGCAGTTGAGTAAAAAGCAGCCTATGTCACCCAGGGATAGTGTAGCTTCCTAAAAGTGAAAGAATTTTTTAAATCGGTCCAGTAGTTTCGGAGCCTCTTCAATACAAACAAACAAACAAGTCTTTCCTCTTTATAATATTAGTATAGAATGTTTTTTTATTATTTAAGTGACGAAGCCCCTGTACAGCTAAAATATTAATACTTATTAAGTAATATTATTATTTTTTGTTGTATGTTATTGGTGTTATATTTATTTTTTAATGTCTGATTTCAAGATCACTAAATTGTACATGCATGGCGAGAGACTGATGACAGTTATCTATGTTAATTAGGTTTTACAGAAGCTAATGGGTTTTTCATTTTTAGGGTTCCATACCGAAAGGGTAAAACGGGATCCTATTACTAAGACTTCGCTGTTTGTCTGTCCGTCTGTCACCAGGCTGTATCTCGTGAACCGTGATAGTTAGACAGTTGAAATTTTCACAGATGATTTATTTTTGTTGCCGCTATAACAACAACTACTTAAAACAATATTAAAATAAATATTTAAGGGGGCCTCCTATACAACACACGTGATTTTTTTTGCTCTTTTTAGCTCGATATTGATAACGGCAACACGTAGACGCTTGAAATATTCACAGAATATTTAGTAATATAATCAATTTATAAACAAATATTTAATGGGGCTCCCATACAATAAACGTGATTTTTTACCGTTTTTTAGATTGCACTGGGCCAGTTATACTATAAAATATTTTTATTTCATTTCATTTCAACACTAAGGGTGACTTGTATAACGATCAACAATTGTGCTTAGTGCCTATATAATGGATTGAAACATGTTATTCGCTAATTACGCTTAGGGATTATTATTCAAGATAGGCTTAGTAGGCATAACGGAAGGAAGTCATTTTTGAGATTGCCTTACTACTGACCCGCTCTAATGTTCTAGCTGACCCGCCCGCGGCTTCACACGCGTTGTTTTTCAGTAAAAACATTACCCTCCTTTCGCGCAGCTGAGCAAAAACTAACTTATGTCCCAAATTCTGGTCACTATCATCATCATCATCATCCTCATATCAGCCGTAGGATGTCCACTGCTGGACAAAGGCCTCCCTCATTGATCTCCAGGAACTGCGGTTGGAAGCGGCCTGCATCCAACGCCGACCTGTGGTTCTTACCAAGTCGTCTGCCCATCTTGTAGGTGGAAGTCCTACGCTGCGCTTGCCGGTCCGTGGCCTCCATTCGAGAACTTTCCGGCCCCATTGGCCATCTGTTCTGCGCGATCACTATGTGAGTACCAAATTTTATCGAAATCGATCGAGCCGTTTAATCGTAAAAACGTAACAAACAGACAGAGAGACAAAATTATTTTTGAATTTATAATAATTCTAGCTGACCAATCCGCAGCTTCGCACGCGTAGTTTTTCAATAAAACATTACCCTCTTTCTGTGCAGTTGGGTAAAAAGTAGCTTATGTTACTTAGGAATAGTGTAGCATTCTAATGGTGAAATAATTTTTGAAATCGGTCCAGTAGTTTTTGAGTTTATTCATTACAAACATACACACAAAAATACAATTCTTTTCTCTTTATAATATAAGTATAGATAGTATGGATGTGTAACAGTTGTTAAAGTTATTTACAATATAATAATAATATGTTTCCTTCCATTAGCATCACCTATGATTCCTATCTGGTAGATTTCGGAATTTTAACAACATGAAACAATGTGTCCAATGGTTGCCTACATGAGATCGCTTTAATAGATAGGTCCGCTAATGTGTTGTGCCACCATGTGTTATTCTTTGGTAAATATTGGTTTGGTGTAATTTATCAGTATTATTTTTTGTCGATTGGTGCTCATAAAATAGGTGTTCTTAAATCGTTGCTTTTTGTGGAAAGCCTCATAACAATTACAATCACAGTGCTGGAAATTTCACAGATTTTTGGAAAGAGACTAAAAAGTTAGAGTGTAATAATAGATTGCCAGTTAGCGTGGAAGGAGAACGAGACAAAAGAAATATTGACAATTTGCTTCGAGCTCATTTGAATGTAACTACGCAGGATAATTATTGTAATAACGTGACAAGTCATGGCCCGGATACTTGCCATGTAAATATAATGTCGAAACAAATAGAAATGATTTTGAAAAATATGAAACGCGGTAAGTCTCCGGGTCATGACGGGTTAAGCATAGAACACTTGTTGTATGCGGGCCAGCATATCTGTGAAGTGCTTTCGCGGTTTTTCAATCTCTGCATGAGACATTGCTACTTACCCAAGGAACTAATCAGAACGGTGGTGGTTCCTATTACCAAAAACAAGACAGGTGATATTTCGAGCATGGCAAACTATAGACCCATCTCTTTAGCTACTATTGTGGCCAAGGTGCTTGAACGAGTAATTCATTCACGTAATGACGATGGACAGTTTGGTTTCCGCCCTCAGGTTTCGACAGATATGACAATATTTTCTCTAAAGCAGGTTGTCAGTTACTATAAACAACGTGAAACCACAGTGTACGCTTGTTTCCTTGATCTGAGCCGTGCATTTGACACAACAAATCATGACCTGCTTTGGAGCAAGCTGCGTGCCTCTGACTCGAGCGTCCCGGCTGAGGTTGTTAATCTGCTTGCGTACTGGTACCGAAATCAGGCCAACAGCGTCAGGTGGGGCGTAGAGCAGTCGGATAGTTACTATCTGCCGTGTGGCGTGAGGCAAGGGGGGATCACCTCTCCCGATCTGTTTAACACCTATATTAACGACCTGATCGTGGAGCTGAGCAGCACTCCGGTAGGGCTCAGGTTGGATGACAGATATGTCAACAACTTGAGCTACGCTGATGACATGGTGCTGCTTAACCCCTCGATCAAGGGTTTACAAAAGCTGACTGCAATTTGTGAAAGATACGCGAAAAATCACGATTTAATATACAACGTTAAAAAAACAGAAATGGTGTTATTCATATCGGGAAAGGGTCCCCAAAACGTACCAGCGGTTTATATTGGCGGGCAACCCATAGGGGTAGTGGATATTTTCAAGTACCTTGGCCACATCGTGACTTCTAGCCTTAAAGATGACGCTGATGTAGAACGCCAGCGCAGAGCCTTATGTATTGTGGGCAATATGATTGCAAGAAAATTCTGCAAGTCGACTCCTGACGTGAAAGTGACGCTTTTTAGGTCTTTTTGCCAGATTTTTTACACGTGTCAACTCTGGACAGAGTATACTTAAAAGTCATATGACAGTATAAGGGTAGCCTATAATAACATTTTTCGACAACTGATGGGCTTAAAGCGCTGCTGTAGTGCCTCCGAATAGTTTAACGAAGCACGCGTTAATACTTTCAACGCTATTCAGCGTAGGAGGATAGCGTCTTTCATGTCCAAAGTTGAAACTTGTAATAACGCTATTATTAGAAGTCTGGCAGAAAGGCTTATACATTCTAAGATGTATAGACGTTGGGTGGGCATTGCCACCTAAACTACTTAAGGTGATTTATTGTGAATTATGTGTATTGTATTGTATTGTATTGTATTGTGTGTAGTAAATGTGTATGGACCTCATGAGTCCGAAATATAGATTATTATTATTATTAGTAACGTTTATGATTCTGTAGTGTTGGAAAGACAAATAAACCGAATCTAATTTGAATCCCCAATTTTATTTAAGGTAATCAATTGATCGACATTGAGCTAGTTTTTTTATTGTTTTATTCCTACTAACTGACCCACCCGCGGCTTCGCACCCGAGGTATTTCTATAAAAGCATTACCCTCTTTTCCGCAATCGGGGTAAAAGTAGCGTATGTTTCAATCCTGGTAATATCTATCTGTGTACAAAGAAAAGAGTGTGGTGCGAGTCGGACTCGCGCACGAAGGTTTCCGCATCTGTAAAAATGGCAAAAAATCATGTCTGTTGTATAGCAGCCCCACTTAAATATTATTTTATTATGTTATTAGTATTTTTTGTTATAGCGTCTACAGAAATACATCATCTGTGAAAATTTCAACTGTCTAGCTATCACGGTTCATGAGATACAGCCTGGTGACAGACGGATAGACAGGCAGACAGATAGATAGCGGAGTCTTAGTAATAGTGTCCCGTTTTACCCTTTGGGTACGGAACCCTAAAAACATGTCAAAATAAACTAAGTTCTATAACAAATCTAATTCCAAAGTTTTATAAAAACCCTTTCATTTATCTAATCTTTCTAATACTTACATAAAAATCTCGTGTCACGGTGTTTGTGGTCGCACTCTTCCGAAACGGGTAGACCGATTTTAATGATTTTTTTTTATATATTTGGTAGGAATAAAAATAGGTCATAAGTATTTTTCACCCTTCTATCGCCCCGCTCCCCATTTTTAATCTCGATTTTAGTATTTTTGTATGAACGTTAACGTGAAGTCATTTACATAAAGTGTCGCGTCACTTTGGTAAGAGTGTTTTATATAGTTTTTATCTCGAAGTTACCACAGGAATGGGAAATTTCATGCGGGCGAAGCCACGGGCGGGTCAGCTAGTTTAAAAATAATATCGTTATTAAAATCACTCTAAATTAATTAGAAAACTTTCGTGATTGATTCCTATCATTATTATAAATACGGGAATTATCACGTACCGTCTTATCGGTGTATCGACCGACAATGTTTCGGTTAAATTCGTGAACCTTCATCAGGAGTGCGATCCGCTCCGAATAACGTCTTGCCTCGCACTATTATCGGTCGATACACCGTTAAGACGGTACGTGATAATTCTCCTATTTATATTAATGACTCTTATTGTGTATTCACGTATTCACGATGCATAAAAGAGCACTGACTAGTGTGGCGCTTAACAAAAGCTATATGATAAAGGCATTAACATTGTCTACCTATTTCCCAGTAGTGTGTTTGCATAAGTTCTGTTCACATAATCTAAGTTCCTATAACTTTGTTACCAGTTCCTTCCTCTCAACGTAAAACTTGTACAACTTTGATTTCCAGTCTAATAAACAAATCTGTCGATTCGTAACTCGACGTTTGACCGCATTTATATAGAAAACGGGCTAGTGTTTATAGGCGCTTGTTAATGCGAGTGAGGGGAGGATAAAATTGTTCTAAAAAACCATAAACGTAATAAATGCTACATGAGTAGTCGAGTTTCTTGTGAAAGGGTTACCATACATCACGCTTGCCTTGAAGAAATCTGTTTACTTGCGACTTGAAGATACCCAGGTTGTTACTCTTAAGAAACACACACTCAGACAAGGTGTACCGATTTCCAATAACCCGCTATTCGCTTATCTCGAAAGTTTTATTTATATTTTTAGGGTTTCGTACCCTAAGGGTAAAACGGCACCTTATTACTGAGGCTCCGCTGTCTGTCTGTCTTTCTGTCCGTCTGTCACCAGACTGTATCTCATGAACCGTAATAGTTAGATAGTTGAAATTTTCACAGATGATGTACCTATTTCTGTTACCGCTATAACAACAAATACTAAAAACAGAAAAAAAAATATTTAAGGGGGGCTCCCATACAAAATAAGTGATTTTTTTGCTCGTTTTAGCTCGATATCGTTAACGGCAACAGGTAGACGCTTGAAAAAAGTTACAGAATATTTAGTTATATATTCACTTAAAAAAATAAATATTAAATAAAAATTTAAAAAAAAATAATACAAATAATATAAAACAAATATTTAAGAGGGGCTCCCATACACCAAACGTGATTTTATTGGCGTTTTTATTATATATAATGGTACGGATCCCTTCGTGTGCGAATCCGACTCGCACTTGGCCGGTTTTAATTTTATATGACCTGGAGACGGAGCAAGCATATGGCCCACCTGATGTTAAGTGTTAAACATCGCCTATAATATAGTATTGTCTCGTGAAAAAATGACATGAATATTTTAGATGAAATATAATATGAAATAGAAATTAAAATAATTCTTCAATACATAGATTTTTTTTAGTGGCAAAATGCCTTTAATAACAAAAATTTACAATAAAATACAGAAGAAACCGTTGAATTATCTAAAGACCGTTGCAAACGATCTATAGATAGCTCGACTGCTCCAGATCACTACCAGACGGAAGTGTCCCCAAGACACTGTATTGCCCCGCTGAATTGCAATGATTATGCGTTGACCCAGATAAGCGCCAGCTCTCGGATCACATGGCGCTCCGACCAGACGCCCAGAAATAATTTTGAAAACGCGATGGACCCTGGTACCCTACGGACCCAGGTTCTCGACCCCAAATGGCTCAAATACGTAAGCCGTGTCGACCATATTTGCGCCGCTTGAGATCTTCGGCTGAATTTGCCGCCGCACCGGCCCCAACTGCTGTACCAGACAGATGAGATGATATCATTAAGGCTAGCGTGAAGGTAAATTCTACCGGCGGCCCTGAAACACGATAATCTATGGTGACCAAGATGTTCGACTGCCGAACCGCACTGGCACTGATGAGGGGTGCAGCACCGCGCACCCAACCGTAAACAAGTTCATCATAATCATCATCATCATCAGCCGGGAGAGGTCCACTGCTGAACATAGGCCTCCCCCTTAGATCGCCACAACGAGCGGTTGGTAACCGTTTGCGCCCAATGGCTCCCCGCGATTCTTACTAGATCGTCGGTCCACCTTGTGGGGGGCCGGCCTACGCTGCGTCTTCCAGTCCGTGGTCTCCACTCGAGAACCTTTCTTCCCCAACGGTTATCGGTTCTACGAGCGATGTGGCCTGCCCATTGCCACTTCAACTTGCTAATTTTGAGAGCTATGTCGGCAACTTTAGTTCTTCTGCGGATTTCCTCATTGCGGATTTTGTCACGCAAAGAAACCCCGAGCATAGCCCTCTCCATAGCTCGTTGAGCGACCTTGAGCTTGGTCATGAGGCCATGAGTAAAGGACCACGTTTCAGTGCCATAGGTCATCACTGGCAACACACACTGGTTGAAGACTTTAGTCTTCAGGCTCTGGGGAATTTTGGACGAGAAGATATCGCGAAGTTTCCCGAACGCTGCCCAGCCGAGTTGGATTCTTCGTGCGACCTCTTTGTCGAAGTTGGACTTACCTAATTGGACAGTTTGTCCTAGGTATACATATTCGTCGACAACTTCGAGAGTATCGCCCCCAACAACTACCGGTACGGGCGCAACATGGATATTTGACATGATTTTCGTCTTATCCATGTTCATTTTAAGACCCACCTGTTGGGAGACCGTACTGAGGTCGTTGAGCATGGTACCGAGTTCCTCGAGCGATTCGGCCATAATGACTATATCATCGGCAAAACGAAGGTGAGTGATGTATTCGCCATTGATATTGATGCCAAGTCTGTCCCAGACCAAGAGTTTTAAAACGTCCTCCAATGCGTTCGTGAACAGTTTCGGAGAAATTACGTCTCCCTGTCTCACGGCTCTCTGCAATTTGATTGGTTCCGTACTCTGGTCCTGTAGACGGACTGACATAGTGGCGTTACTATACAAACACTTCAACACTTCGATATACCTATAGTCGATTTGGCATCGCTGAAGAGACTGCAGTACCGCCCAGGTCTCGATTGAATCGAAGGCTTTTTCATCGTCCACAAACGCTAGACATAACGGCCGATTATACTCCTCGGTCTTCTGTATAATCTGGCGTAGCGTGTGGATGTGGTCTATGGTACTAAAGCCTTTTCGGAAACCGGCTTGTTCGGGAGGCTGGAAGTCATCGAACCTGCGTGCGAGACGGTTCGTAATCACTCTCGAAAACAGCTTGTAAACGTGGCTCAAGAGCGAGATGGGCCTGTAGTTCTTTAATAAGGTTTTATCACCTTTTTTAAAGAAAAGCACCACCACGCTCTTATCCCACGCTTTTGGCGTGGTTCCTTCGAGGACGACGGAGTTAAATAACTTCTGGAGGACTTGAAGTACCGGTTTTCCACCCGCTCTCAGAAGTTCTGTCGTAACTCCATCCTCACCTGGTGCCTTGTTGTTTTTAAGCTGTTTCAGAGCGATCCTAATCTCGTACAGGCTGATGTCCGGGATGTCTTCGTTATAGTGTCGGGTTAGTTTGGCTCTGGTGTCCTGAGCCAACTGACCAACGGGGTTTTGTGTTGAGTCATAGAATCTGTCCATAGAACTTTTCGACCTCTCTCAGAATCTCCGGTTTCGACGAAATGATAGTACCGCTGTCGGTCTTCAGCTTAGTCATAGCATAGTCATTTAGTCATTAGTAAACAAGTTGCAATCTGGAAATTATAGGATCCATTAAAGTACAAGTATTGTGAGAAGGAAGAGCTTGCAACCAAAGTCCTGACTTTCCTCGTTTAATAATCTACTATTATGTAACTATCTATTTTACAGTTATTGTCATAACTGTGGTGTCATTTGGAATGTATTGTTAATAATAGGAATTTATCGTTTACCATGTTGATGCAACTTCTAAAGATTTAGATGACTTTATATGAACTTAAGGGATTGGTAAATCACGTCTCGACAACTTACCTAAAGATTTAAATATAGACAAACTAAATAAACATTTCTCAACTTCTTCCAATATTGATGGAACAACAAAGTCCGTCACTATAAAAAACCTCTCTTCACTTCCATCTAGTCCCATTCCTTTTCTTTTTTATGAATTCTCGGATTCTGATGTTAAGAGAAACGTAGCATCCATAACATCCAATGCAGTCGGCAATGACAATATTAGTCGCAATATGTTGCTGCACATACTCGATGAAGTCATCTACATCCTTACCCACATCCTTAACTCCTCTATATCTAGTGGGAAATTTCCATCAATCTGGAAGGATGCCCAGATAATTCCTTTGCCCAAAAAGTCCAATCCCACCTTGCTCTCCGAATTTCGCCTAATATCTATCCTTCCATTTCTCTCCAAAGTACTAGAACGTTTAGTCCACCATCAACTGAGTACTTTCCTTACTAGAAACTCCCTCATGAATCCTCTCCAATCCGGGTTTCGCCGTGGTCATAGTACTACGACGGCCTTGACCAAAATCACTGATGACATTCGTCAGGGTATGGACAACGGACTAGTGACTGTGCTGTCGTTGCTAGATTTTAGCAACGCCTTCAATAATGTTGATTTTGACATTCTTCTAGCTGTTCTCCGATCACTTAACATCTCTCCAATGGCTATTGATTGGTTTCAAAGTTACTTGTTTGGGCGCCGGCAGCGTATCCGTGTTGATGACAATTATTCGTCGTGGTGTCATTTGACTGCCGGTGTGCCTCAGGGCGGCGTTCTTTCTCCTCTTCTCTTTGCTATTTTTATAAATTCAATCCCGCAAGCGATCTCTTCTTCTTACCACCTTTATGCAGATGACCTACAGATTTACACGCAAGCACCGGTCCACAATCTACACGTAGGTTTCCAAGCTATTAACAATGATTTAACTCAGATCCTCGCGTGAAGTAAAGCATACGGTCTCAAAGTTAATCCAACTAAAACGCAGGTCATTGTTGTTGGTAGCTCCAAGATGACCGCTAGGATCAACTGGCCCAGTCTACCTCCGATTCTGTTTGATGGTGTGTGTATACCCATAAGCGACTGTGTCAAGAACTTGGGCGTGCTTATAGATAAGAACTTGTCATGGGGACCTCATCTCGCCGAATTAAGCTGGAAGATATTTGCTTCAGCCGCATTGAGAAGGCTACGAAATTTTCTGCCGACATCCACCAAGGTTACGCTAGCTCAATCCTTCCTGCTTCCTATTCTGGATTATGCTGACGCCTGCTATCCGGATCTTACCGAGAAACACCTCGATAAACTAGAGCGCCTTCAGAATGTCTGTATTAGATTTATTTTTGGCCTGCGAAAATATGACCACGTCTCTGATTTTCGCAACAAGCTCAAGTGGTTACCCATTCGCTGCCGCAGGAATACGCATATTCTTTTTCTCTTGTACAGTATAATGTTAACCCTTCTAGTCCTTCTTATCTCAGAGAGCGCTTTGAGTATCTTCATCAGTCAAATCCTCGAGACTTGCGCTCCTCTGATACCTTGCAACTTAAAACTCTTGTACACTCTTCTAACTTTTATGATAAATCCTTCACTGTACAAGCTATCCGTCTATGGAACTCTCTTCCTCCACACATTAGAACTGCCAAATCCCTTCCCATCTTTAAAACAGTTCTATTTAAACATCTGTCTGCACTACAATGTTGATTTCCCATTTTCTCATCAATCGTTACGCTACTCCTGGTTTTTTATTTCATCTTTCTATTGTACGCCTATATGCACCTACTTATAGTATTTTATATAATATACCTTTTTATTATTAGTTTGGAATATTTATGGTAAAATATTGTGCACCTTATTTATTTATTTATGTATTTGTTTGTACTTATTTATTTTGCTTATGTAAATACACTGTTTATTCAATATTCAATTATTTTTTATTAATAGCTACCGTCCTATAACGTTCTCGTGAAATCCAGTCTATCCAAAGGTTGTCTGGAAGAGATCGCTTTTAGCGATAAGACCGCCACTTGTATTTCTACTTTTATTGTTATTTGTTTTTTTTTAATTTAAGTGTGATTCACAATAAAGCGTTTTCTATCTATCTATCTATCTATCTTTATATACAATCGGTCGTATTGGTTCGGGTACAATGGACATTAAGGTCACTTTTTTGGAAATATTAATTACCATGTACGCCTGAATGGTATAAAATCGAGACTTTACAACCTCTGTGGGGCAGTGGGCGGAAAGCCGGCTGAGACGCACGAGGTAGCGGGACAAATTTTCATTCAAATGTTGATTCCCGCTGTAGGACAAATGTTTGCGTGGTCTACAGATATTTGTTCAAGATTTGGGTATTTTTCTGTATAATTTAAGCTTAATATGGGCATTTACAAAAAAATATTAAATGTAAATCCTTTATTGGCTGTAAGTTTTAGCATAAGATATACCTGTTATATACTAAGAGCTGTGGATTTTGTTCAAAATAAAATAAAATAAATATGTATACATATTCTACCAGTTATCTGGCTCCCATAGTACAAGCCTTGCTTACTTTGGGGATGTGTGAAATGTCAAGCATTATTTAAAACTAGCTTTCGCCAGCGGCTTCGCACGCGTGGTTTATCAATAAAAAGTAGCCTATGTGTTAGTCCGGGTTATAATTTACGTAAATACTAAATTTCATCGAAATCGGTTCAGTGGTAACGACGTGAAAGAGTAACAAACATCCACACATACCTCCTTACAAACTTTCGCGTTTATAATATTAGTGGATTCAAAATCTAAAATCCATCATTTTGCGACCAAATTCAATTCTTTATGGATTTAAAATGCGAAAGATAAGAATGGTTATTAGTTTCTGTTACTGAATCAATAGCTTTCACCGTGAATGCGGCTTCGAACAAAATCCTATTATGCAAATATGTCAAAGCTGCTTGTATTGATCGGGAGATATTGGCTTTTGATTCGCAAACAAGCGCCTTCTGTTTTAACGAAGTATTGAATGGAAACGATACGTCAAGGGAATTATTTATTTGGGACATGGATAATGTGAGATAATGTTTAATGTTTGATAATATATGCACAAAAATGAAAGGGATTATTTTGATGAGCATAATAAATAAATTTGAGAAATGTTTACCATAGAAATGTGATTTTGACATTTAAAAACAAACACTTTATTAAACTTATGTAGTGCTATTGCATAATGCTTGCCATCTTACCACAGATACTGTTTTGGTGACGTCTCGAGATACCTCTTGTTGTCCCTTTCTAACCCAACACCCGTAGCCATTTCCGAAAGAGATATCAAATCGGCCTTTATTTTTGGATGTCGATTGCAAGAGTAGGCAGTAAGTTTTATATCGAATTAGTCACCTAAACTTAGTCGATTTTATTTAAAATTTGATAATATAACTATTTTTTTTTCGAGAAGTTTTTTTTATGTTTTGGGAAATTGTTACTTGAATATCATCAGTATTCAACTCAATATACATCCTGTATATTGAGTTGAAATTTAAACTGCATACTTATATTGAAAGGACAGTTTCTACACAAAAAAATGAATCTAAATTTTCTTGTTTTTTTATCAAAATCTCGAGAAAATGGATAAAATGTTACATATACAGGCGCAGCGGCCTGCGCACGCGGTTTGGGGGTTACTGACACAACCTTGGGGATACCTTATTGGCTGTAAGTAATCTGCTTATTTGTGTCGCTAAATACGTTTAGGGATCGTTGTGCAAGCCCGCCTTAATCTTTGACCAATAAATTAATAATAAGTGCCACGAAATGCGTAAATAATTTACTTGACCTACAGTTTCCTTCAAATTACATGTAACGGGAGTGCTTGTAATGTGGTTACTTTTTTTTGGGGTATAAATTGCAGTTATTCTGGATTTCAGACTTTTGCCTATATTTGTATCACATATGCTACACGCATATCAAATTACAGTACCGTGCGGTCACTGGTGTACTCTGTGAATTTTGTCAAAGTTCAATTTTTATTATGGCTAATACCGCAAAAACTATAAAGAATTTATTAAAAATAAAAAACGGAGTCTACATGCACTAATGAAGACCTTTTATCTAACGTCCCATCTAACCTACTAGTCCTATTTTTTACCCTTCTTGAACCCTAATATCTCAACAAACCCCTTATATTTTTAGCTCATTAAGGCACACGAAAATTGTGCCATCACTACGTACCTAAGTATTAAATTTCACGATGATCGGATCAACGATTCGAAAGTTATCCTCGGACAAACAAACGTACATACATACATACATACTTACGTACATACAGTGCTGATTTGCCCAAGTTGATTTAGAGATCTCGCTTCGCTCGATCAGCAACATAGGCTTCCAAACGTGACGCTTCTTTACGTTATAATAGAAGTAAAAGGTGGATGTTTGTTGAAAGAGTCGTTGACCCATCAAGCGTGACAAATGGAACAAGAATTTCGACCCTGACGTAACAAGAGCCTGTAGCACAATTGGCAGTGCATCATCGTATAAGAGGAAGGTTCAAGTCCCGACGGGCTTGAAAGTTTTTGAGATGGTTCTAAAAACCTTTGACCTCCGTGGCGCACTGGGCGAATAGCCGGCTGAGACGCAGGAGATAGTGGATTCGATTCCCGCCGCGGAACAAATGTTTGCATGATCTACAGACATTTGTTGCGGGTCTGGATGTTTTCATATTATAAGTAAGTATTTAAAAACAAAGAGTTTTTAAGTATTCTATCAGTTATCTGGTTCACATAATACAAGCTCTGCTTAGTTTGGGGCTACATAACGCTGTGTGAAAAAGTCTAGCAATATTTATGTCCAGCAATATTTGAACAAGTGTCAAAAAAGAGTGACTGGTACAGCCATTATATTGTTTTATTGTTACGACTTCCGTGGCACAGTGGGTGAATAATTGGCTGAGACGCAGGAGATAGCGGATCAATTCCCGCCGCGGAACAAATGTTTGCATTATCTACAGATATTTATCAGGTCTAGATTTTTATCTATATTTATAAAAAAGTATTTACAAACCGACCAAAAATGAGCAACTTATCACTTCTTCTATTATTATGTATGTATTTATATTTAATATTGGTATAGTTTTGTCTATGATAAAAAGTATTAAGTAGTATGCTATTTTATTAGTCCTGTGCAAATTTTTCATGAGTTCCCTTTCCTGTGCACTACCTACACATTTTTATCTACAATACACAAAGGTTATCTGGAAGAGAATGCTCTTTAGCATTAAGTTCGCCGTTGTACTAGTTTTATAAGTGCAATAAAGAATTTTTAATCAATCAATCAAAAATGTATATAAAAGTATTCTATCAGTCATATGGTTCCTACAAGCTCTGCTTAGTTTGGGGCAAGATAACGCTGTGCAAAATGTCAAACAATATTTATTTATTTTTTGTATTTGAACTTTTTTCTTCCTTACAACATTTGCAGGCCGGTTGAACGGGTTCCAGACAAAACAATTTATATTTTGTAAAAGGGGACTAGCTTCCGCCCGTGACTTTCTACGCGAGATTTCTTTAGAAATGTAAACTGTTTCAATCCAGATTATAATCTATCCATAACCATATTTCAATGTTTCGAATGGGTTCAGCCGTTACGACGAGAAAGCTCAACAAACGTACAGATAGAGGGACATAGAGACGAAGTTACTTTCGAATCACAGTTATATTTTAAATGCGAAAGTATGGATGTTTGTGTCTTTTTAACTCAAATAGTATAGTCGGTATAAATAAACCGAGTTATTAGAATCATAGTGACGAATTTCATAAAAAAGGTCAAAGGAAACATTCGGGAGTAATGACTCCTTTCTTTTTGAAGTTGATTGATTGATTGAAAATACTTTATTGAACTTATAAAACTAGTACAAAAGCGAACTTAATGCTAAAGAGCATTCTCTTCCAGATAACCTTTGTGTATTTTAGATAAAGATGTGTAGGTAGTGCACAGGAAAGGGAACTAATGAAAAATTGGCAAACCATTTAGAATTTATTCAAGAATATACTATACTAGCTGATCAAACCGCAGCTTCATACGCGTAGTTTTTCAGTAAAAACATTACCCTCCTTCTGTGCAATGGGGTAAAAATTAGCCTGTGTTACTCAGGGTCAAAGTAGTTTTCCAATGGTGAAAGAATTTTTGAAATCGGTCCAGTAGTTTTTGAGTTTATTCATTACAAACATACACACAAAAATACAAATCTTTTCTCTTTATAATATTAGTATAGAATATTATAATATTTCATTTTCGTAACCTATCGATTTGCCCACAAAATACAAACGTTTACTTAACTTTGTGAGTCAATGAATCCACTCAAGATCCCAGCTTTGTACCGATATCAAGGTATCAGGATATCAAAAGATTTGGGAAATGATTGACAGCTCAGGGCGTGAGGGTGCCGTGGGTTCTTGAAAAAATTATTGCCGATACATTTTTGGTGAAACTCTACACAAAATAAATATATTACAACCTGTTTTCTTATGTACAACATTAATTTAAAAAACACATCCGGAATCGTATTATCTTATTTTAGAGGTGGATTTAATACCTTTAGCTTGAATATTTATCCAGTAATTCAACGTGCTCGTTTGAAAGTTGTGGTTTCTTTATTGTACTTCGGTACTGTAACCTAATCTCAGCCTAAACCTAATTGTAGTTAGCGATATATTTAAACCCTTTTTCTTAATTTTTTTTGGGAAAAGGTCGCGCGGGTTTTCCAAAAATAGTTGACTAATCCGTTTATCCTCGGCGAATGACGTCTTTCTCGATTTACCACATTCTGGTAGGTCATTAACATTTTTTGGTATCTAAATATCGGTTCATCCACTTGGTTAAAAACGCCTTAGACTTATTCATATTCATAGCAGCCTGAACGCGCGACATTTTAGGTCCTTTGGGATGTGTACAAAGAAACACTGCCACATAGCGGGAACCTTAAGTGTTACACTGGTCTGTGGTGTTACAGCATGATGCATCGTGGACAAAATGTTGTGCTACCAGCTTGTATTTGTTGTTTTGCAAAAAACTGACGTATACATGTTTTAATCCGGCCCCCTTATTACCTAAGCCAAATTGCTGTGGTGTCGCTGTCGCTAGTCAGGGCATCGCTTTCACACGTAAGGTACGTACTGTACGTGTGAAAGGGATGACCTGACTAGAGATAGCGACGCGAGAGCAATCTATCTTAGGTAATAAGGGGGCCGGTCACGTTCTTATTAAACACATTGCAGCGCTCGATAGTTTTTGTAACTATTCGTAAGCAAAATGGCGACTGCTAAATTAAATGTCAATATTTAAAGTTGGCAACACTGCATCTCTACTGTTCGTCAATTTATCAAGTACCTAACACCTGACTGTAGTTTGCAATTTGTTTTTTAAATAAAAAAGTTAAAATACTGTAAGTATTTTGTATTTAAATACACGACTTAAAAACATTTTGTATTTCGTACTTTAAACATGTGCGAGAGAGTATTTTATGATTTGTATTTTAACTAACGCAAAGTATGTAACCCAGCTTTACCTTAGAGTAAGATACGGATTGACGTGGACACAGGAACAAGTACCATGTTGCCCAAAACATCCAACCCCGAGACGAGTTTCTCAAACAAGAAACAAAAAAATCGATGGGTTTTTTTCTGAGACATAAGTAGAGGGAGATAAATTAGAAGGATAGAGGCATAGGCTAGTTTTTACCCGACTGTGCAGAAGAAGGGTAATGTTTTTATTGATAAACCACACGTGAGAAGCCGCGGACAGGTCAGCTAGTATCACAATAATATTATAAATGCAAAAGTTTGGATGTTTGTTTATTTATTTATTTGTTACTCAATCACGTCGTAGCGGCTAAACCGATTTCAATGAAATTTAGTAGATACGTAGAATATAGCCTAGTTTAGCACACATTTTATCCCATAAATCAGGTCTCATGGGTTAAAAATGGGGTGTCAAGTCAAGTTGCAACAGAGAGTTTAGCTTTATTTCTAGGTTACCTACACATTTAATAGTGTAATTCGTACGAAGTCGCGGGCAACAGCTAGTATTTAATAAAGATACAGTGATTATTCATCCAATTATATCGAATATCTACAGTTTCTACAGTGTAGGGAACGCATCGACAATACCCCGGGTGTTGCCGGTGTCGGTGTCCGCTTCCCATCAGGTGGGCCGAAAGCCTGTTCTCCACAAATAACATAAAAAAAATATCTCTATCGCTCGTTCCATAAAAAATACGCAAATTTGGTTAGAGATAGTTTTTTTTAATTATTGAAAAGGGCTTTGTGGACACATGTGATTATGCCGCCTTCATATTTTTTGCATATCGGGCAGTTTATGTTTGACGTAACCAACGCCCGAGGAGTTGTTTGGAGACCAGACCAATACTATGACGAGACAGGCTACAACAATGTCAGTTGGCATCTGGAGCGGTGAAGCGACCGAAGTGAGTGGTGGGGTTCTGATCTTTTGCAATTTCGTCGTGATCCTGAAGTTTGGTGGATAGCCCTTGGCCAAAGCATTGGGTCTTTTGAGCCGGAGATAGTTTTAGGGCGACTTGCGCAACGACTCCTAAACATATTTAGCGACTAAGCATGTTTATATTATTCCGGCTGAGACGCAGGAGGTAGCGGGCTCGATTCCCACCACTAAACACATGTTTGTATGATCTACAGATATTTGTTCCGGGTCTGGTTGTTTCTCCATATAATAAAAGTACGCATTTACAAAAAAAATGTATATAAGTATTCTATCAGTTATCTGGTTCCCATAGTACAAGCTTTGCTTAGTTTGGGGCTAGATAGCGCTGTGTGAAATGTCCAGCAATATTTATGATATTTTATTTATTTTATTATATTTGTCGTATTTGTATGATTTGTGTTTGATAACTCTCTGAATCACATGTAGCTACTAAATACGTCATGGCATTGCGCAAGTCGCCCCTAATGTTTGAATGAATAAAATAAAAACGAATTTCACCGAAAAATATGAAACATTACAAATAAATTCGTCGGTCCTAAATGATCATTCCACACCATTGAGATTTTCAAGGATCATGTTAACATGTTTCATTTTGAAGGCTAACAGGAGGAAAATTCGGTGCAATATAAATCACTTAAATAGAGGGATTTTATCGGGTTTACGCTCAATGATAGCTTTTTATGGCTTTGTACTCGTCTAGCTAGGATTTGTTTAATGGAAATCAGACATACTAAGCGTATAAACAATTAATAGACATAGACAATCATTTATTCACTACATCAGCACACAATATACAATACAATCATTATTATAAATACGGGATTTATCACGTACCGTCTTATCGGTGTTTCGACCGACAATGTTTCGGTTCAATTCGTGAACCTTCATCAGGGTGAGTGCGATCCGCTCCGAATAACGTCTCGCCTCGCACTCGAGTGCGAGGCGAACGAATTGAACCGAAACATTGTCGGTCGAAACACCGATAAGACGGTACGTGATAAATCCCGTATTTATAATAATGATTGAAATCAATCACGAAAGTTTTCTCAGTGAAATATACAATACAGTTACCTTTGCAGACCGAGGAAATACAAAAAATTAAACAATTAAACAGTATAAACGTAAAACATATACAAAAAAAGGGAAGACTTGGTAGATAGTGTGTGCTACAGCAGTAAATGGTACTCGACTCAGCATTATGCCCGCCGTAATGGTAAGCGCTGATATTCTGTCCAGACCACTCCATTTAGCCACTAGACCTTGATAGTATTGTGTTGTCAAGTGAGAATATTATGTGTCATGGTAGATATGTCATGTAAAATGGTTTTGTTCGACTGACTTACTCGTATTCTGAATGAATAGGTACATGCAATTTGTTGAAAATCCGAGCACGATCACTGCTGATCCTATAGACCTTACCCATATAAATCCAGAATGACCGATCTTGTGCAGCCTGCACTCAACGGCTCCCAGGGACCATTATCAGGTCGTCTTTCTATTTAGTGGGACCTAGATAATGAAACAATAAAAACCAGCCAAGTGCGAGTCGGACTCGCGCACAAAGGGTTCCGTACCATTATCTATAAAAACGAGCAAAACAAAATTACATTTGTTGTATGGGAGTCCCCCTTAAATATTTGATTTATTTGAATTTAATTATTTATTTTTAATGTGAATATATAGGTAACTAAATATTCTGTGAATATTTCAAGCGTCTACCTGTTGCCGTTATCAATATCGAGCAAAAACGAGCAAAAAATTACGTTTGTTGTATGGGAGCCCCCCATAAATATTTATTTTATTATGTTTTTAGTATTTGTTGTTATAGCCGCAATAGAAATACATCATCTGTAAAAATTTCAACTGATTAACTATCACGGTTCATGAGATACAGCCTGGTGACAGACAGACAGCGGAGTCTTAGTAATAGGGTCCCGTTTTACCCTTTGTGTACGGAGGCCTAAAAATGAGATATGTCAATAAAACGAATTATATTTAAATTGGCTGTCTTTTCACTAATAAAGAAACCTTTTTCGGATAACCTGGATAATCGTAGGAAGGTTAGATATGTGTGCCTTAATACACGATTTTGCGACTGAATTATTAGAAATTTCAATGACGCACCAGCCAGTTATAAATAATTAAACTTAGATTGTTTGAGAAAACGTTATATTAACCATTTTGTTAGTTTTATATTTAGTTTTTGACTAAATTATAATCATGATTAGTTTTAGTAGGTAGGACAACGAACCACCCTTGATGAATTTTGATAAATGAGGTATTAAATAAAAAAAAATATTGCGGGACATTTCACACAGCGCTATCTGGCCCCAAAATAAGCAGAGCTTGTACTATGGGAACCAGATAACTGATAGAATATTTATACAACAAATATCTGCAGATCATGCACACATTTGTTCCGCGGCGGGAATCGAACCCGCTACCTCCTGAGTCTCAGTCGGTTATTCGCCCACTGCGCTACGGAGGTCGTATTGTATTAATGCTCAAAATGACTGTGCAAGATCGGTCCCTAGCCACAGTGGGTTCTAAAAGCCAATAACATGGCCCAATTACGTCACAAGCTGTTGCATCGATCCATTTAGGAAGTAACTAGTTTTGGAAGCTCCTCAGAAAACAGGAAGTTGCCAGTTAGAGCTAGTAACGGTTTGTTAACTCCGTCAAACTTTCTACTAATACAACAAAACGGTTCTGCCATTTTTACCAAGGTCCAAGAAACGTGCTCTGCTAACTATTTTAAAACGTCGTTAAACTGTCGGATTGTAAACCTCAGCTTTTGTCGGATTCGATTTCTAAACAGAGAATGCTATTTTGTAAACTATCGTCGTTTGGTTCCGTGTCCGAGAGGTATGCGAGCTTAATAGTAAGCAAAATAGTTTTGAAATAGCGTTTCAATTTGTTACAAATCCGATAAAAACTGAGGTTTCCGATCCGACAGCTTTCTGTCGTATTTAAATAGTTCCGCAGATAAGGATGAAGAACATCCCTGGCAGCTCAAATATCACAAAACCGGTCGGGTAAACTAAAGGATATCGGTTTTGTTGTCAGCAAACTTCCATGTCTGGATCAAACTGTTTGTTGATGGTTTTTACCTGGGCGTACTGCTTATGCATATATAGGTATAGTGTTATAGTTTGACCGAAACCGCTGTACCGCTCCTTAGGAAAGTGCGGCGAGGTGGGGGCCTAGGAAAAAAGAGCAAGCGTAGATACACATGAGATCGATATTGTCGGATAGATCTTACGATATCGTAAACAATATGTTTATATTATATAACGATATGTTTATATTTTTATAAGTAACTAAATTGTCTACAGATATTCTGACATCGATGCAGCTTCAACTTCATCTTCCGTCTCGCTATCGGAACTTGAATCAGAGTCGTTCTACAAATTTATTATTAATGGATAAATAGTAATATCAAATTTACTATCGCGATCCCAGTAATTGTTTTCATTTTTTTTGGACATGATGACGGTCTTGACATCACGAGATAGCGCTCGACCCATCTTTGGATATTTATCTCAGTCGCGTCTGAAGAATGGATCGGAGCGGCCGATACTTCCCCCCGTCTCGCCGCGCGCATACCTCAGGCGCGGTACAGCGGTTTCGGTCAAACTATAAGGTAATTATAATAATAAATTATTATATTATTTATGAATATCTATGTTTTTCGGTGTTAACAAGTAACTTTTAACAAAAATATAACCGACGTCAGATAACAGTAAAAACCAAACTACGCAACTAATTTTGATGAAATTTCCACGGGATTAATCTAAAAGTAAATATATCCTTTTTAGAATTTTCCAAATCGGTATATGATATATAACGAAGTACTGAGCTAACAAACATAACATAACAACACTTAACAAAAATTTCAGTCTTATATGGTTTTCTCATGGATGCCATTGTCAGAACTCAACCAAATGGAGATAAGACCACACGGGAAACACCAGTTTAAAAAAAAAAGCATCAAAATCAATTCACCCAGTCGAAAGTTCTGTGGACATAAAAAAAAGTTGAATTGAGAACATCTACTGGTGGTAGAGCTTTTGTGAACCAGCTCGAGGAAGTGGGCACCACCGCCTTACCTTTATCTGCCGCCAAATAGCAGTACTTGTGCTGCTGTGTTCCGGTTAGATGGTAATGGTATGTTCCTGTAATTACTGGCACATAGGCATAACGGCTAAGTCCTATAGTATGACAACGTATCCACATAGAGATCAAGACAACATAATACCTTGTGTTGAATTCTATGTGGATATCCATGGGCTGCAGTAGCCACTTAATATCTGGTGGACGTCATGCTCGTTTGCCATATAAGTTGTATAAAAAAAATCTTCCTTTTTTGAAGTCGGTTAAATATAAATATTTAAAGTTATTCAATTTGTATCATGACTTCCAACCCGATACGATTCGATATCAATATAAAATATAGTATATTTATGTTCTATTTGTATTCATGTTTTTTTTGTCAACCTATATTGTCCCACTGCTGGGCAAAGGTCTCCCCCAAGTCTCTCAATCTATCTCTGTCCTGTGCGACACTCCACCACTCCTGCTCGAAGGCAACAAGATTGTCTCGTCAACGCTTTCTTGGCCGACCGCGACCGCGTCTTCCATCAAGGCTCCAGGTTGTGGCTAAATTAGCCCACCTATCGGGGTGCATTCTATTAATGTGTCCCGCCCAATCCCATTTGAGCCTGGCTGTCTTTTCTCCAACATCGGCAATGCCTGTCAACGAACGCAGCGTGGTGTTTCTCACTCGATCAATCCGTTTGAATCCGAGAACGCTGCGTCCCATTGCCCTCTGGCAAATCTTGAGTTTGTATTTCTGTGAAGTATTCATATTTATTTATTTATATATATTAGTATTTATATTTTGGAGTTATGAAGGCTTGACGGATATATGTGTGACGGTACTTGCTCATCATCATCATCATCATGAGAATCGTTCTTCATTGATTTAGAGAAAACTAACGCTGAAAATCACAATATTTTATTAATAAAACAAGTGTAAATAACTTTGAACAATAAATAACACAAAAGATAAAAGGTTTAATTTAATTGATTAATTTAAATAAATCCTTACAATAATTTAGAATATTAATTCAATTTGATTTAATGGAGCACAAATTAATTTCTAGGTTTCAGGCGTGACCCATATCACGATTTAGAGGTGTGAACGGGCTGGCCCCCAAAAGTGAAGTGCCGGCCTGATCGCCCGATCCACACGCGCGCCTGGGCCCGTAGCCAAATTATATTCGCTTCGAATCGATTCGATTTCTAGTCTACAAAGACTTGGTGTCGATAGATCACTTCATGGGTCTTCAACACTTCGTCCATTTCTGATTGGGAAGTGTGGGTAAGGGTCGGAATTTCGTGCTTAACCCTGGCTTCAACGTCAGAGACGATTATCTCTGACTCACAGGGTGGTGTCCGGAGTGCCATCCTGGCTTGCAGTTTGGCCTCTCAGACGTTACGTGGCTGATGTTTTGGCTAACGTTTATCCTCTTGTGGTATACGCTATGGAGAGGATGGTGAGCACAGTAGTTCCCGCGGTAATGGACGCCAGGGAGTTTGAATGTCAGGTGGCCGTGCGTGCAGCTGAGCGATGGCGTTGAGGTGAGCGTGGCGGCAATTGTCGGCGCGATCGTACATACGGCGCGCAAACATTAGCACAAAGTCCTTAAGGCTGGACATCTGCACGTCGCGGTCGAATGATAGATCACGTAATATTTCCATATCATGTGTCAAATCCCATAAATTTCCGGACATATCGACTAGCGTCATCGCTAATCGAATGTAACTTAATCCGTAGAGTGGTTCGACTAGTACTTTTAGTCAAAACAAGTCTTTTTAAACAACACAAACACTTTTAAAAGTAAACAAAATTACCTTTAATTGCTAACGCCGTCATATATTTTTATTTTGGTATGAGACGCGCACTTTTATTAAATAGTTTACCCATAAATGTACACCCCGACCATTATCTTTGTTATAACAAAATCCTCTCCATCCAAAGGTTGTCTGGAAGAGGTCGCTTCAGTGGTTAGACCGCCCATTGTACTATTTGCTTTGTGTTTTCCATTTTGTTTGTATTTTTTTTTGTATATATTATGTACAATATAGTGTTTTCATTCATTCATTTGCATGCCCTATTAAGGTAGAACATACATGTGTTTATCTTACAGAATACGTTATCTTATCTGATCTTAGAGGAAAATATAAACAAAACGAAAATATTTTATTCGAACGTCATATGAATTCTCTCGAACGTCTAAGACTCCTTGTAACTATGCCTAAAATAATGAAATTTTTACTAACCTCCTCGCGGAGAGTTTCTTATTCCTTGGAGTAAACATGGGAAATATAAATTTCATACATGAACCTGTCATAATAGCGAGGGTAGAAATAATAACTTCAACTTCAGCTGTCAAAAACCGCAGAATCGAGCTCAAATAAAAAACAATGCTTTAATTGAAAATACTACAGACCGAAATTTCGATTGAACGAACACTGTGTTTTATATTAAAAATGTATCCAATACACACGGCTACACATCAAGCTATACATTTTCAGTGTAAGCTGGCTTCTCATTCTACGCAAAGCCTACACAATGCGAGGTCAGCTTATACTGGAAATGTATAGCTTAATGTGTAGCCGTGTGTAGGTACTCGTAGGTAAAAAAAAAGATATTGCATACGCTACTTTTATTAGTATTATGAATAGATAGATACCATTTTAGTATGAATATTTATTTTACGATGTAAATAATGTAACTAGTTTTGCCTGCGGCTTCGTACGTGTGGTTTGTCATAAGTCATTACCTATGTCTCAATTCAAGGCTAAAGCCGTATACCAAATTTTATCGACATCGGTTTAATCGTCGCAAAAACGAAACAAATATACATAGAGCCAGAGAAATAGAGTTACTTTACATTTTTTTAAATATGATGATCGACAAACTGACCCGCCCGCGGCTTGCACGCGTGGTTTGTCAATAAGGGCATTACCTTTCTTCTGCGTAGTTAGGTAAAAAGTTGCATATGTCCCAATCCCGGTCATTATCTATCTGTATACAAAATTTTATCAAAATCGGTGCTGCCGTTTAATTGTGTAATCGTAACAAATAGACGGAGAGACAGAGTTGCATTTGAATTTATAATATTATTATGGATTTCTATTGGAAGTCTGAGGAATAATGTTGAAATTCAACTACCAGCGCCACTTACTTAACGGTCTGTCCTATGTGTATCAAATAAATGTATATATTTGCATGATCTACAGATATTTGTTCCAGGTCTGGTTGTTTTTCTATATAATAGGTTGGGAAAAAAGTCTTTTCGCATTATAGTATGTATGAACTTGTAATAAAATCTATTTGTATCTGGCAGGTTTAGGTATCATTCAAAGTTTAAATTTTAAAGAAGATAGTTTCAAATTCAAATTAGGAAAATGTGTGATTTTTGTTTGTTTTTCGTACTGTAAAGATGAGTGAATCTAATGAAAAAATTCGATACATTATAAAATTTTACTACAAAAAAGGTAAAAATGCAACGCATGACGCGAAAAAAATTTGCGATATTTATGGACCTAGTGCAGTGTTTGTGAGAGTAGCACAAATTTGGTTTAAGCGTTTTCAATCCGGAAATTTTGATGTCAAAGATGCACGTCGCTCTGGTCGCCCTATTACGGATAAAATTGATGGCATTTTTGAAAAAGTGGAGCAAGATCGGCATATCAGTAGGTACGCCGTAGCTGAAGAACTGGAAATTGACCACAAAACAGTTTTGGCGTATTTGAAAAAAAACTGGGTACACAAAAAAGCTCGCTATTTGGGTACCAGATTAGCACGTTGAAGTGGCAATGGGCAGGCCATATAGCGCGCAGAACAGATGACCGATGGGGCCGAAAGGTTCTCGAGTGGAGGCCACGGACCGGCAAGCGCAGCGTAGGACGTCCACCCACAAGATGGGCAGACGACTTGGTAAGAACCGCAGGTCGGCGTTGGATGCAGGCCGCTTCCAACCGCAGTTCCTGGAGATCAATGAGGGAGGCCTTTGTCCAGCAGTGGACGTCCTACGGCTGATATGATGATGATGATGATGATGATTTGGGTACCCCAGGAGCTCACTGAAAGAAACCTATTGAACCGTGTACTCATTTTGGATTCTTTAATACGACGTAATGAAACCGACCCATTTTTGAAGAAGCTGATAACTGGTGATGAAAAGTGGATCACGTACGACAAGAACGTGCGAAAAAAGTCGTGGTCAAAGGCCGGTCAGGCTTCACAGACTGTGGCAAAACCCGGGTTAACTCGCAACAAGGTGATGCTGTGTGTATGGTGGGATTGGAAGGGCATTATTCATTATGAGCTATTACCACCAGGCAGGACCATCGATTCTGAACTCTACTGCGAACAACTGATGATATTATAGCAAGAAGTTGAGAGGAAGCGGCCGGAATTAATCAACAGAAGGGGTGTGGTTTTTCATCATGATAACGCTAGACCTCACACATCTTGAGATACTCAGCAAAAATTAAGAGAGTTTGGCTGGGAGGTGTTAATGCATCCGCCGTATAGTCCTGACCTTGCACCTTCAGATTTCCACCTGTTTCGGTCTCTTCAGAATTCTTTAAGCAATATCAGGTTAACATTACGAGAGGACTGCCAAAACTACTTGTTGCGGTATTTTGATCAGAAGCCCCAAAATTTCTATAGCAATGGAATCATGTCCCTACCTACAAGATGGCAAAAAGTTATCGAACAAAATGGTACCCACATACTTTAGTTAAATGTAAATAAACTATATTAAAAAATATATTGAATTTTCTTAAAAAATGCGAAGAAACTTTTTCCCTAACCTAATATTATAAGTATGTATTTAAAAAAAAGTATATAAGTATATCAGTTATCTGGTTCGCATAATACAAGCTCTGCTTAGTTTGGGGCTAGATAGCGTTGTGTGAATTGCCCAGCAATATTTTTTATTATTATAATATTATTTTTTCTAACATTTTTAAAACTAGTAATTAATTCAGTTTCATGGGCAAGGGTATTTCGGGATACTATTCATCCCGAAATACCCTTGGACGACTCTGTTCTGGCACAAAGTACCTATCACAGTTTTACGGTTCAATAGTAGCTCTACAAGACAAGTACACGTTCCATTTCCAGCTAAAACCACTGTAATTTAGACGATACGAGCAAACCGAATTAAGGCGAGTAACGAATGAACTAACAGTACCTGTTTAATCAAGTTAAGACCTTACAGGATTGTGTTCAAATCAATTTATACAATCGATGCTGTCTCGCTCGGCGGGTACTGGATGGAGTACCTAAGGATATGTGTATGCTTGAGAGCCGCCTATTTCATCTATACTATTAATAAAAAGAGGAAAGATTTGTTTGTTTGTATTGAATAGGCTCCGAAACTACTAGACCGATTTAAAAAATTCTTTCACTGTTGGGAAGCCACACTATCCCCGAGTGACATAGGCTACTTTTTACCCAACTGCGCAGAAGGAAGTTAATGTTTTTATTGAAAATCTTTGCGCGCGAAGCTGCGGATTGGTCAGCTAGTGATAAAAGGTGAGTAATCATGGATCCCAGATACATTCAAGTTTTGAGTTACGATGCCTGTTAATGTAATTTTGACGGAAAGTTAATGTTGCCTGTATAGATTGTAGTGTTTACAGCGATAAGACCGTCAGTTATAGTAAACTTTACTTTATTACCCGACTTGAAAAAAGGAGGAGGTTCTATGTTCGACTGTATATATCTTTGTTTACTAGCTGACCAATCCGCAGCTTCGTACGCGTAGTTGTTTTATAAAAACATTACCCTCTTTCTGCACAGTTGGGTAAAAAGTAGCCTATATCACCCGGGGATAGTGTAGCTTCCCAACAGTGAAATATTTTTTTAAATCGGTTCAGTAAATTCGGAGCCTATTCAATCTATTCAAAAACCAACAAATCTTTCCACTTTATAATATTAGTATAGATGTATGTTCACCGATTTTTCCGTCAATTGTGGACCGATTTTCAAAATTCTTTTTTTATTCAAAAGAATGTACTTTTGAAGTAGTTTCATTGAAATTTCATCGAAATCGGTCTAGTAGTTTGTTTTTTTCTGTTATCTGTATTCGGTTATATTTTTGTTAAAAAGTTACTTGTATCGTTTGGTTTTTCATTGTTATATGTAAAAGCTCTTGCAGTTGGCAGTTGCTGCTGACTGCAACTGCCAACTGCAAGAGTCGCGGCTGCACTGAGGTGGTTGCAGCGGCACTACTGGTTTGTATGATATTAGCCGCTGATGCCGACTGCAACTGGACGTGCACGTGACGGAAGTTGCTCGCGCTGTAACACACCATGAAGTTAGTTTTTCCGGTCTGAAGTTATTGAAGTGATGCGCAAATGTCATATAGATTCTATCACACTTTTTTTTACATTATTTTACTTCATAATTCAATGGTATCCACTTCTTCTTCTTCTTTCGTGTAAATGGCTGTCTGACTTCTAAATTTTATTACCTCAGTAGAGAGCAACTTCCACACCTCTCTCAGTTGCATGGTATCCACTTTGATGCCGATATAACCGTCATTAAAGCAAGATATAACTTAAAATATGCTCTTAAGATCACTTTTGAGATAACCTCTAAAACGAACTAGAGCAAAGAAGCCATTAACTTTTTTTGCGCACCGAATTACCTATGTAGCTCAGATTCAGAACCTTTGAGTTCACTCACTATTATTACACACCCTTATAGCACAGTATAAAATCTCTTACAAGCAGTATTAGCTACTAGGTATGACAATTTGAGCGCTTTACTGTAAATCGGAAATTATTGTTTCTGACAAAATTATATCTCATCATCATCATCATATCAGCCGTAGGACGTCCACTGCTGGACAAAGGCCTCCCTCATTGATCTCCAGGAACTGCGGTTGGAAGCGGCCTGCATCCAACGCCGACCTGCGGTTCTTACCAAGTCGTCTGCCCATCTTGTGGGTGGACGTCCTACGCTGCGCTTGCCGGTCCGTGGCCTCCACTCGAGAACCTTTCGGCCCCATCGGCCATCTGTTCTGCGCGCTATATGGCCTGCCCATTGCCACTTCAACGTGCTAATCCGTCGGGCTATGTCGGTGACTTGAGTTCTCCTACGTATCTCCTCATTTCTGATTCGATCCCGTAGTGAAACCCCGAGCATAGCCCTCTCCATAGCTTGTTGAGAGCGACTCTGAGCTTATTCATAAGGCCAATAGTGAAGGACCACGTCTCGGTTCCATATGTCATCACTGATAACACACACTGATTGTAGACTTTATAGAGATTATATCTATAATACATATAAAACAAAGTCGGGTTAGTTACACCATTTATAACTCAAGAAGTTGGACTGATTTTGATGATCTTTGATTTGTCTCCGCCCCGAATAACAGAATAAGTATTTTAAAAAAAATTATGAATAAAATTAATTTTCTCATGCATAGATACAGCTAATTATGGCCGATTGACAATTCTTCATTTGCAGCTCGCGTCATATACATTTCAAGGCAGAACAAAGTTCGGCGGGTCAGCTAGTTAGGTATAAAAAGATATTTTAATTGGATCAATCTTCAAAGATCTTCGTAATCTTATTTTCTGTTGTACCCAAGAAAACAAATAAACAAGTCAGAAACAGAGACACTTTCAAGGAGATTGATTAGACTGTATGAAGAAGAGTTTTATTATTTTTATGGAACTATGACGCTAGTGGATAAGACTGGTTCTTTTAGGTTACTGAATGAAAGGTAAAGGAAGGATACAGACAAAAATGTTCGTACTGTTAGAAAGTAGACCTTGTCTACTTACTGTTAAAAGCGAATATCTATTATGTGAATGCTTTCATTACCTCACGCCTGATGGGATTAGCTGTCATTTGCCTAAGTATACAGGTTCGAAGCGTTGTATCGCTGAACATAACGTTTACGAAGATCGTTACAATTTATTATGAAAGCGTGCTGTTATAAGAAGTTTATTAATGTCGATAATGATGCTCAATACTAGGGAGGGCTTCGTATATGTGCCTATGGTAGTTGAAAGAGGCATATCTATATTGCTTACAATCTATAATAAAAAAAAAGCCAAGTGCGAGTCGAACTCGCGCACGAAGGGTTCCGTACTATTTATCTATTAAAACGGCAAAAAAAAACACGTTTGATGTATGGGATCCCTTCTTAAATATTTATTTAAATTTAATTATTTATTTTAAAGTAAACATATGACTATATATTCTGTGAATATTTTAAGCGTCTACTAGTTGCCGTTATCAATATCGAGCTAAAACGAGCAAAAAAATCAGGTTTGTTGTATGGGAGCTCCTTAAATATTTATTTTATTCTGTTTTTACTATTTGTTGTTATAGCAGCAACAGAAATACATCATCTGTGAAAATTTTATTTGTCTAACTATCACGGTTCATGAGATACAGCCTGGTGGCAGACGGGCAGACAGACGGACAGACAGTGGAGCCTTAGTAATAGGGTCCCGTTTTACTCTTTGGATACGGAACCCTAAAAAAAGAAACGATGAATTTAGATAAAGAGTAGTAAAGTTCCTTGTGAATAACATATCTATTTCTGCCGCGAAGCATCATTGCTATGTTTTGTTTTTTTGCCGTTTAGTCCTAAAAACGTAACAAACTGACAGAGAGGCAGAGTTACGAGTACTTTCTAATTTATAAAAAACAGTAATAAATTTAAAAAACAACAGCCAAGCTTGAGTCAGACTCGCGCACGAAGGGTTCCGTGCCATTATTTATAAAAACAGCAAAAAAATCATGTCTGTTGTATGGGAGCCCCACTTAAATATTTATTTTATTCAATAGCACAATTTTATTTATTTACCTTATTTGAGGTTGGTGCCGATTAAGATAGTCCTCTAAATTATATGACCGCCCGTACAACTCAGAGAACTATCTTAATTGGCGTCAACTATGTATGTATATGGACACCCTTTAATCTTCAACTTTTTTTTTATTTTTTGGTATTTTCCTTTATTTGTGCTGTAACCTTGCTTTTTGCCAAATTTCGTGATTCTAGATCAACGGGAACTACCTTATAGGTTTTGGGTTTTCGAGTCAAAAACCTATAGGATATTTTTGGTTGACCTAAAATTGTCAATTTTGGTTAAAAGCAAGGTTTTACAGCACAAATAAAGGAAAAATGCCAAAAATAAAACAAGTTGAAAATTAAGGTAAATTTCGGTACTCACAAGTTTTCGCGAAAATCTAAATTTGCTCATATCTTTTTATCGTGTTGACTTATATTTACATATATTTTTATACACCTAATAGGGACTATAGACTTCAGTATCTGGTAAATTTATACGTGCTAGGTCTATCCGTTCCTGAGAAAATCTGTCGACACACTGACAGACGGACAAGAGAGTGATCTTATAAGGGTTCCTTTTTTACCTTTTTAGGTACGGAACCCTAAAAAAGATAGACTAGGAACGAAACAAAATGTGACCATTCACCCGTACATAATTAGTAACCAAAACAAACTCAATCAATTAGAATAAATCTTTTCGGGACAACATTAACATATAATCCGAATAACTCTATATTTAATCAGTACGAGTCCAATGATTACTCAATCCACAACCTGGAACACTTGAACTCGACTCATTCATTTAACGGCATCATAAAATTCGGCCACCCTTTACTTTAAGCCAGAGCAACCTTTCTCAACATGGGTAAAACAACCTTTCATAATCACCATCATTATGAGCCTTAGGACGTCCAACGTTGAACATAGACCTCCCTCCTAGTAGATAAAAAAAAAATCAAATCAATTATTTTATTTTGCAACACACATTACACAAAAATAACAACAATAAATAAAACAGTATATCAATAAAAAACAACATAAAAACTTAAAGCTAGGTAGGTACACAAATTGGTTGCAAAAAAAAGGTCTGAACTCAGCGTGTGCAGGACGTTAGAACCTGCGCTGGTCTTCCGTTTATCCATTCTACGCTGCGCTTTCTAATGCGTGGTCTGCTCGAGAACCTAACAGCCATATCGGCCGTCAGTTCTTCAAGCTATGTGTCTTGTTCACTGACCCTTTAGCTTGTTAATTTTCTTTCTGTCCTTTTCCCACATTACGCGGGATCGGCGCAACATGTATTCCTCCTCCACATCTCTCTATCAGCCATCATCTCCTGAGTATCTTAACTAATATCTCTGAGTAATCTTATTCTGTTATTATATCTGTCGTTGTTACTGTTTGAATTACAGCTTTTTCATAATTGTGTTTTAGTTATAACTAGTTTTTTTAATATCATAGAATGTTTATGTATAATAATATTTATATAAATATTACCTACCCTGGTAGCTATTTATTTTGTTTTGCTTATGTAAGTATACAGTTAAATAAAAAGCATAAGTTATAAAGCTACCGTCCTTTAACGTTCTCGTAAAATCCAGTCTATCCTAAGGTTGTCTAGAATAGATCGCTTTTAGTGAAAACCGCCAATTGTACTATCACGTGTCTGGTTTTAAGTGTTTTAAATATGATTTGTTAATTTAAGTGTGGTATACAATAAAGCGTTTTATAACTTTATATCTATCTCCGTTGTCACTACCTTCTTACCCATATCATTCTTATCTCTTCTTCGGCCTTCCTCACTTCTATATCCATCCACTCTTAAATCTAACACTCTTTTAGTCATATGATTTTCTTCCCTACACATGACATGCCCATACCACGCTAGCCTCGTTCTCCTCAATTTTATCATTGGCGCTACTTTTAAACTTCTTTTAATATACTTATTCCTTATCTTATCTATTCTCGTTACCCCACACGTCCATTCTTTCATCCGTCTTTTTCGTGGCCTTACACTCAGAACGACACATTACGTCAGAACGTTACATTACGATGTCTTATGATCGTCTTATAAACAAACTTAAAAGCTAATGAATGACTATACATGTTGGCAATAAAGGAAAATGAAATCTTTTGATTTTGTCATTTTTGCGCGTTTGGCATTTTGCGTCGAAAGGAACGTAGAACTGTTTATCATATTTTTAATTGAGAACCACTGCCGCAGAGGCCGTTAATAGGCCTGTCCCTTTGTACTTTAACTTGAAGTAAATAATATTAGAAGTAGTATTACGAAGTAATTTGACAGAACATTAAAATTCTTTATACTTACTGTTGGTTTAGGTAACTAAATTGGTCACTGCTGTCCCGAATTTTAACGACTTTGTAGCATAAATTGTTACAAAGTAACAATTAACAGTTAGCAAGTGTGTGCAACAATTAGCAATTGTGTGACACCAGTGATGACATATGAAACCGAGACGTGGTCCTTCACTATTGGCCTTATGAATAAGCTCAGAGTCGCTCAACGAGCTATGGAGAGGGCTATTATGCTCGGGGTTTCTCTACGGGATCGAATCAGAAATGAGGAGATACGTAAGAGAACTCAAGTCACCGACATAGCCCGACGGATTAGCACGTTGAAGTGGCAATGGGCAGGCCATATAGCGCGCAGAACAGATGGCCGATGGGGCCGGAAAGTTCTCGAATGGAGGCCACGGACCGGCAAGCGCAGCGTAGGACGTCCACCTACATGATGGGAAGACGACTTGGTAAGAACCGCAGGTCGGCGTTGGATGCAGGCCGCTTCCAACCGCAGTTCCTAGAGATCAATGAGGGAGGCCTTTGTCCAGCAGTGGACGTCCTACGGCTGATATGATGATGATGATGATCAAAAATTAGCAAAATATAAATTAACATGGTAATTAAATATGAGGAAAATTGTTATAACTAATTGTTGTTCATGTTGATGAACCTGTCAAACTTAGTTAGTAGCTTGTTTTAACCGACTTAAAATAAGGAGAATGTTCTATGTTCGACCGTATATTTTTTTATGTATGTTCTTTCCGATTGATCCATCATTTTTTTTTTCTAAATTAAAATATTTATTTGGTTCAAAAACACAAAGGAATCAAGAACACATAGTGCACGTTGACAGCTGCAAAAAGTTAGAAAAAACTGTGTAGCAGTGTCAGCGCCCGTCTCCTAAACCAGTACATTTGGTGTTTCTTACTTACTATTTTAATACAAAATAAAACAAAATAAATTTTTAAAAGTAAAAATGGCAAAAGAAAAAAAAAATTAGTTTAGTTTATAAATAGCTAAAATGAGATATTAAAGGTTTAGACTACTGAGTGTACATGATTGTGAGGGTGTGTGTGTACATGTGTGAGTTTGTGTGTGTGGATGTGTGAGTGTATGTGTGTGAGTGTGTGAGTGTGTGAATACATGTGAAAGGGTTATGAGTATTTGTTACCTGAGGGTGGTCAACAGTTCCTCTGTTTCTGCATATGAAAGAAATTGGAGCCATTCAGTGATTTTTTTCTTACATTTGCAAAGTGGGAGGGGATAGACGTCTAGAACTCGGTTTATTTTATTATAAAGTGAGCAACTTAGGTGGTAACATTGTCTAGAAGCTGCCACTGTTCTACGCGACTCAATCGGGCATACTATATCAGAGCGTCGCTTTGTGGAGCGTAGGTTTGTGCGTGTTTGCGTACGACCGAAGCTAAGATAAACAGTTGTCTCACCGTTAGAACACCACAAAGTGAATACAGACTATTAGTGGGAAAGCGTCTTGGTTTTGAGAACATAACCTTCAGGACTGCTCTTTGTGCACGCTCGACCCTCAAGATTTGAGTTTTGATAGCTCCTCCCCAAGCGGTGATACAGTAGGAGAGTATGAATTGTGCCAGAGCAAAGTTAACCATTTTCAGACAATCAGGATTCCTGACAGCACCTCTCAGGTTTCTAAAGACATATATCAGTTTTCTAACTCTAGAAACAATGGACTCAATATGGGTAGTCCAAGAGAGACTACAGTCTAAGTGTATACCCAGGTATTTTATATTAGGCGCACGATTTAGATAGGGACAAGAACATGAATCATTGCCAACATAAGGACATGTGTGAGCACAAAAAGAAAAAAAGGGGAAGGCTGGGAGCAGGCAGAAGGAGAGAAAGTGATAATCTTGGTTTTGGCAGTACTTAGAGTAAGTAAATTTTGAGAGAGCCACTTAAGGACTAAAGTAAGCGCAGGTTTTGCTGCTGATTGGGTTTCAACCCAAGTTTGATCACTGACGATAAGCGCAGTGTCATCCGCATATGTGAATATACTACAAAATTTGGGTAAGATCGTTGGCAAAAATTATTTATGTAGACAAGGAAAAGTATAGTCCTAGGACACTACCTTGAGGAACGCCGAAGCTGATATCTTCCACAGTGCTAATAGTGTTCTTTATATAAACTACTTGTTTACGCTCAGATAAATAGCTACTAAATAATGTTTTGACGTTACCTCTGACTCTAATGTATTCCAGTTTATCAATTGGAATGGGAATAGATACGGTATCGAAGGCTTGTGGACCGGTTTTCAAAATCCTTACTTTATTTGAAAGGATATACTTTCAGATTATTTCCATAGAAGTTTCATCCAAATCGGTTCCGTAGTTTGTTTTTTCTGTTACCTGAAGTCAGTTATATTTTTGTTAAAAGTTAGAAATGAAGTCGTGAAATAATTTGGAGAACAGTGCATGCTCCTGACCTCAGTGACGGCACTATTTGGGGTTAGCAGAGTACCAGCGTTAAGTACCTAGGTACTTACTTAACCTGTCTACTTAGCACATGCTGAGATGACGCCATTTTTGTGCAACTCCTAAAAGTTTTTAAGATGCCTTGATGGATAATGCTCCGACTCCGATTGTTAGCTCCTTCTTGCATTTTGTTTATATTAACCACTAGCTTCCGCCCACGCCTTCACACGCGTGGTTTGCCAATTCAAAGTAGCCTATATGTTAATCCAGGTTATCAACGTACATACCAAGTTCCATCGAAATGGGTTCAGCCCTTACGACGTGATTGAGTTACAAATAACATCCAAACTTTTGTAATTATATTATTAGTGTGGTATCGCTCTGTTTATTTTGCCTACCTACTTCGAGTCAGAAGTCCTACAGGTATAAGTATTTCGCCATCTTCTTTAGTGCTTTTTTTTTTGTGTCGTGCGTATTTAAATATATTTTATTCAGTGATATTACCTGAAAACAGGTTAAGACGTTCAATTATATTATTATTTGAAGCATATCTATATATTAAGTCAGGGTCTAAATAAACATTTCCGTCAGTAAGCACTCACCCTGATGAAGGTTCGCGAATTGAACCGAAACATTGTCGGTCGAAACACCGACAAGACGGTACGTAATAAATCCCGTATTTATAATAATGATTGAAATCAATCACGAAAGTTTTCTAAGCAAAATTTCCGTCAGTAGCTGGGTCCTATTTCATATCTTCTTTATCTTTACATAAAGTATAAAATGAAGTCGCTTCCGCTGTCGGTTCCCTTAGATCTTTTAAACTACTCAACGGATTTTAATACAGTTTTCAGCAATAGATAGTGATTCAAGGAAAAAGTTTATATGTTTATCACATACATAGTAACTGCGAAAGTAACTGTTTGTTTGTTAGTTTATTTGTTACCATTTCATAACTAAACGGCTGAACAGATCGTAATGAATTTTGGCAAGGATACAGATTATATCCTGGGGAAGAACATAGGTTACTTTTTACGCGAGTGCGCAAAAGGAGGGTTAATGTTATTATTGAAATACCACGCATGCGAAACAAGTATTTTATAAGATTCAAATTACAAATGCATCGGTGTTGCAAAGCTTGTCATTTTAGATAATGATCCATGCCGAATTGGCTCAATGTTATAGTTCCTACTTGGTTTTGTTGGTGTGTTCTGCGATGACTTGAGTGGTCAATTTTGACTTCATATTTTTTTATTCTACTTAAGGATGGAACAAGCATATGGCCCACCTGATGTTAAGTTGTAACCATCGCCTATAGTAAAGTATTGCCTCGTAGGTCACGCATCTCATTAACTTGCCCCAGGATGCACTGCTCTGCGTTTATCAAATTGAGGCATATAGATGTAAAGCCTGTAATTTTACCGGCGACCATACCCTTCATACTGAAACACAGCAATGCTGCTTGGCGGCATAAATGTATGATAGTAGTATTACTTACAAAACTTCCGTGATTGATTGCAACCGTTATTATAAATACAGGATTTATCACGTACCATCTTATCGGTGTTTCGACCGACAATGTTTCGGTTCAATTCGTGAACCTTCTTCAGGGTGAGTGCGATCCGCTCCGAATAACGTCTCGCCTCGAACTGCGCACCGCTGCCCTCTGCGCGCGAGTAGACGGGCGGGGTAGTGGGGATTGGATCAATGAAGGCCCAGCGTATTGCCAGGCTGTGTCATCATCATTATCATCACTGCTCCTCTTTTCGGTAGTTCTTGGTACAGGCAAACACACAACACTAACTATGTCTCTACCAGGTTATCTCACTCTTCTGTCGCTTGCATCATGAAGTAATGGCCTCCAGACTGACGGTAAAACCCATCCTCTATCTCTGTTAAAGTACGGCATACGACTTATTTCTATCGCTTCTCGGATCTTGCGAGGAACGAAGAACTTCTCTCTCGCTAAGACCCGGGCCTTGTCGAAACGTATGTATTGCGTCAAATCAGAATCTAGGGCATGATCCGCCACTGCACAACTGTTGAAGTCGACATTTTTCATTGCACGTATGTGTTCAGTCAACCTGGTATATACGTTTCGCTTTGTTTCACCAATGTAGCATTGTCGTTCAATACACCGATAAGACGGTACGTGATAAATCCCGTATTTATAATAATGAATGATGGTAGTACTTCCTCGGGCGAGCACTTTTACAAGGAACTCTACTTATTTTTACTATTCTCGTGCTCGAATGCAAAAAGTTACTCCTTTTGTCACTTTCGTGATATATAGTTCTAAAATTCAACACTACAACAATGGCAAGTATCTTCCTTATTTTGTCACAAAGAAAACTATTTATTCGAAAACAACAAAAGCTGAAGTAACAAGAGCCAGAAACATCGTACAAAACCGTTCTTTCAAAGACTAGGAATAAACTCATTGGCATGCAGATTTCATTCACTTGAATCTTGAATTTCTGCGGGCAGAAGTTAAACAAAACTATACAAAAACAAGGAGTATGTACTGTTTTTTTTTTATTTTCACTCTATTCGATTCCTCTTCTGTTCTGTTTTCTGTTCGATTTTTAAATGCAAATGCTTCGGGTCAGTTGCTGACCGAACCTTGAATTCTTTTAACACAGGGTTTTTATTTACATATATACTATAAAATATTTATATTATGATTGCGTATAAAACTTAAGTTCCATATTTCTTTTATCGTTTTAGTTTTATTTTTGATGAATAAAAGATGGGTATATAATAATCATTTATAAGGAATATGATACGTATAAATCTACTGCAGTTTTGGCAAATTTGTGTAAAATATTTCGTTATTTGCCAAAGGCGAAATAAGTTATTTGTAAATATGATTGAGATGTTAAGATATTGTTCTTTTTTAGGGTTCTTTACCCAAAAGGGTCAAACGGGACCCTATTCCTAAGACTCCTCTGTTGTCTGTCTATCCGTTTGTCACCAGGCTGTATCTCATGGACCGCGATAGTTAGACAGTTGAAATTTTCACAGATGATGTATTTCTGGTGCTGCTATAACAACAAATACTAAAAACAGAATGCTCCCACACAACAAACGTTATTTTTTTGCTAGTTTTTGTTAGATATTGATAACGGCAACAGGTACACGCTAGAAATATTCACAGAATTTGAAGTTTTATATTCACTTTAAAAATAAATAATTAAATTACAATAAAACAAATATTCAGGGATCCCAGATCGCCCTGTATCGTAGATATCCTAAAGAAACTACGAGAATCATGGTATCACAATACCCGGAACAAACATTTTGCCCATGTTGTTCCAATGTTAGACAAAGGCCTCCCCCCATTTCATCACCATAAAATCTCAATTTAAAGTTTCTATTTAAATTAAGTAAGGTGCACGTGTGGTATCCCCAGCGGTGTTTGTGGATTTTTTAGACTAATTACCGAGAGTTCGCAACTTTTGCTTTTGGAGGGAATTTTCCTTACAGGTACCGTTAAAGGAGAGACAAGTTGTGTCAGGCAATTATCTCGAATGCTAATTTTTGAAGCAAACTTCATTATTTTTTTTCATAAGTATGTATCTGATTTAGATAAATACTTGTTTTTGTAAAACAAGTATTTATCTAAATCAGTGCTAATTGGTGACTCTCATAATTAAGTTTAAATATTTAAATTTTAATAGCAATATATTTGAGGTACGTAAAATTTTAGCGGTTTTTTTGGTATCTTATTAGGTACCTTATTATTATGAGAGGTCATCCTACGCTGCGCTTTCCACGAGTGCGTGCTCTCCACTCAAAAAACTTCCTATGCCAACGGCCGTTCTATTCCTGCTAGCTATTAGAATCTAATATACGGCTTTCCAAATAAATTTACCTATTTTTTGCCTATTTATACGTATTAACAAAATTAAAACATATATAAATAAATGAATAAATATTGCTGGACATGTCACACAGCGCTATCAAGCCCCAAACTAAGCAGAGCTTGTACTATGGGAACCAGATATATTTTATATTAACACTTATATTTTTTTGTAAATATATACCTATACTTATATTAAATAGAAAAACAACTAGACAGCAGCGGGAATCGAACCTGCTACCTCCAGCGTCTCAGCCGGTTGTTCGCCCACTGCGCTACGGAGGTCGTCAAATATAAATGAACGATCAAATATGATTCATCATCATCATCACCATCATATCAGCCGTAGGACGTCCACTGCTGGACAAAGGCCTCCCTCATTGATCTCCAGGAACTGGGGTTGGAAGCGGCCTGCATCCAACGCCGACCTGCGGTTCTTACCAAGACGTCTGCCCATCTTGTAGGTGGACATCCTACGCTGCGCTTGCCGGTCCGTGGCCTCCACTCGAGAACCTTCTGGCCCCATCGGCCATCTGTTCTGCGCGCTATATGGCCTGCCCATTGCCATTTCAACGTGCTAATCCGTCGGGCTATGTCGGTGACTTGAGTTCTCCTACGTATCTCTTCATTTCTGATTCGATCCCGTAGAGAAACCTCGAGCATAGCCCTCTCCATAGCTCGTTGAGCGACTCAGAGCTTACCTAAAATACGTTGTTTTAAATAATGCTTTAAATATGCTTACCTTACAATAAACCTATTTATGGATTTGGTAAGCCGTCTAATTCTAAATTTATTCAACGTAAACATCCAATCAAATAATATTGATTATGACAACAAAGCCCTTTTCAAAGCCTCACTTCCGATTTTGACGTTGTCTGTACAGCAGCGTCGTAATACATGATAATGTAGACTCCATAAATTATTCCTTATTTAATTGGAGTACATCGGTTTTGAGTAATTTGTGAGCTTCAAAATATCTTGTTTGGATTTTCGTTGAAGTTAATGGGTGAATAGTTTGTGTTAACGTTACCACACTTAATAGTGATCAAAGAGCAAAATAATTCATTTTCGCACCGTAAAATGAGTGATTTTGCTAAGTGTAAGACGACTAGAGCCATATATTGTGAGGGATTAAAATTATACATTTGTACAACTGATATCCAAGGAATCAAAAATCCATTATTTTGATTTATTAAATTAGGATGACCGCCGTGGTACGCAAGAGTTTGTGGTGAGGATTCGATCATGTGAACAAATGTTTGCATGATCTACATATATTTGTTTTAGGTCTGAGTGTTCCCTATATATTGAAGTTATACTATACTAATACTAACACGATCTCCTATATATATTCTGTACAAACAATTCTCTTCAGTCTTTTTATAAATCTTTGGTGCTTCTCCCCACTGATGAAGCAGAGATTGGTGACCTGTAGCACAGGTTTTTCTAAACCTATGTCAGGCACCTACAGCTGCTAGCTCTTCACAAAACAGGTTCACATGTGTGATAATGCTTGTAAGAATTTACCCTAACGATGACCTTTGTGAAGAGAGATAAACGATATTTTTAGTTATATATTATATAAAATACTTATTTTGGCGTGTTTGGAAAAACATGTTTAGTAAAATTTTTACGATTCGCGCGCACACTGACACCCAAAAAGCGACATGATGAAGTTAGCTACAAACAAATAGTTGTGGCATACGGGATGAAATCTTTAGTAATTTTTGTTCTGTTACACCAAAGAAGTAAGTATAAATTCTTACGAACACACATTTTTTCATTATAAGTACCTATGTATTTTCAAAAAAAATACCAATTCGTATGTGTTAATAACAAAATAATATTCTTTGTAAGTTCCACGGGAATTATAGTATCCTTCGTAAGCTATATTGCACATAATTAATTCAAGTTCATGGTGATTTAACCCACATTACATGACCAAATCTACTGTGTTGCAGATATAGGTCTTATTTCTTATTGTTCGAGATCTTTATTTCACACCAAATAAACATTCAGTTATTACTATTATTTTTATTATGAGCCACGTCTGTCCCACTGCTGGGCAAAGGCCTCTCCCCCGTTCCTGCCCGACATCTCGATCCCGCGCCAAATCTGCCCACGCCTCCAGGAATTTGTGTAATTTGCCCCGCGATCTCCTTCTCCATCTTTTATATATTTCTAGAAACACAGTAACAAAACACATATTAAATGAATAACGGTAAAAATGGGTGGTCTTATTGCTAAAAGCAATCTTTTCCACCTATGATAAACGATCTTGTGAAATAATTTAGCCTTTCGACCGCCACGGCGACTGATTATATGATTTCACAGGAGCATTGTGCACTCTGTATTTTGTTTGTATTGTTTTGGTGTTTGATAATGATTCTTTTATATAATCAACGATTTATTTTTACTAGTTTTCAGTGCACTGTGATCAAAGCATCTTTTTAGGGTTCCGTACCTAAAAGGTAAAACGGGACTAAGGCTCCGCTGTCTGTATGTCTGTCTGTCCGTCTGTTACCAGGTATCTCATGAGCCGTAATAGTTAGACAGTTAAAATTTCCATAGATGATATATTTCTGTTGTCGCTATATCAACAAATACTAAAAAAAGAGTAAAACAAATACTTAAGGGGGGCTCCGACACAACAAACGTGATGTTTTTTGCTCGTTTTTGCTCGATATTGATAACGGCAACAGAAAGACGCTTGAAATATTCACAGAATATTGAGTTATATTATTCACTTTAAAAATAAATAATTAAATTAAAATAAAATTAATATTTACGGGGGGGGGGGGGCTCTCATACAACAAACTTAATTATTTTACCTTTTTTATAGATAAAGGTTTGTTTAGATTATTTTGAGCTTTGGCTTCCTTCTCCGTATAAACTTTCAAAGTTGTATCTTCACGTATTTGTAATATAAATAGGTTTTACAAATAGCCTGTAGTATTTTTCTCATGTCTCAGAAAAGTCTGCTTCTGTCAGAGCCAATATAGTTTTTGGTTATAACTTTTGGTGAAGTAAATAGACCGAAAAGATTGGATTTTCCCCGCAGAAAGTATCCACTCAAACATCTCACATATCTTAGATTTTTTGGTCGACAAATACAAATGTAGGTGCTTTACTACGTTGACTAACCTAACGTTAAACTGAACCTCAAATATTACTTGGGGTTTACCTGATTAAGTGCCTATATCAACACTTTTTAATAACGCTATCCAACGAGTGAAAAGAAGATAAATACGTATTTTGTAATGAGAGAATTAATTTATCCGTTATTCAAAGTTATTTGGAGGTCGTGGAATAAACGTCTTGGCACTAAACGTCTTATCGTAAAATATAATCTTTATTAACCTCCTGCAAACGAAAAAGCAACGTTACCATTTTTATTTGAATAAGAATGGTGACAAGACTTGGCCAATTTACAGCAAATACAGCAATACCAGGTCAAGTCAAAGGCCTAAAGATGACCTCCAAACTCCCCAAAACTTGAAGGCAAATCGTACGTAGCATAAGAAAATAAAATTCAAGCTTTGATCTAGTCTCGATGTGTTAAATGTCATAAATTGTATTCAATTGACAATATAGTGATATGATATGTGTATACTGTGGAACCGAATGCCAAAATATATTCAATTCATATCCAATCTCATTTGGGTTCACATGTTATGTTTTTATTTTATTACGTGAGTTGGCCCACTGAGTAGGCATTACCTCATTTTAACGAATTTATTGAACGAGCGTAGCGAGATCTTTAAATCAACTTGGACGAATCGGCGTTATTTGTACAGATACTATGTTTTTTTGCCGTCCCCAAAAACGAGTAACGATTTAACATGAACTCCCGTAACTTGTAATTTAAATGAAACTGTCGGTCAAGTGTGTTGGGCGTGCATTTAGTGGATATTTTACACTGTAAAGTTGTACATGACACTATTTTAATAGTCAAGGATTATTTTTTTTTATGGAAGAGGCGAGGGATTTCTGTTCGGGGCGAACCACTTTAAATTAACGTAAAAAGCTTAGCTGAGCATTTATCAGGTACTTTTAAACGCATCATCTTTTCATAATAAAACGCTTAAATGCGTCAGTACATCATGAATTATCCAAGTTCAATCTTTGACGAAAACAATTCAGATTTCTTACAAACAAAAACATATTCCAAAGCAAAAGTTACAAACATATCCAGAGACGAGACCAACAAACATTCACCTAGCTATGCATACTCACAAGAGTTTATTAGTTATCATAGAAAGGCAACTCCTTTAAAACCACGTTTTAGGAGCTTCACACACGCACCATTTAGGAACGTGGCGCGGGAAAAGCAAGGGATAGGCGGAGTATGAAAAAGTTGCGCCGTACGGTTAGCAACCGAACCGCGCTGGGTTGTATACAAAACTCAGCTGCCACGGTAACCACCTCCGCCGCCACCTGCCCGTGAACTAAACGTAGTGGTTCAGTTGACACCACTCTTTCAAGTTTCCTGTAAGCAGAAAAGCACGTTATTAGTTTCTGCTTAAAAGTGCTTTTTGTACATCTGATTTAGTAGTTTCTAATAGAACAGCCACCATAGCAATAAGTCTTGCGACCAGTTGCGATCGAAAAATTAATAATCTTGGTCGGCGACTTTTGCAGCGGAAGATTGTTATATTTATAAAGGCAATCAAATTGCCATACTATTTAGTCCAACTGGTATCTGTATGGCTGGTGGTGTTTATCTCGTGATTTATTGGTTTTTGGGTGGTTTCTGGTTGCCCCGGAGTTTCACTTCAGTGTCTCTTACATTTTTTTTAATCTATGCCACGAATATGGAACGCTGCCAAAATTAGGGCTCCGAAAAAAATGGTTTTCCATTAACAGTGTCTACGAAGCATGACAGAATCTAATGACTTTGAACCTTAATATGTGAAGACAAGGTTGAAATTAATAAATGGGATCTTCAGTGCGTGTTATTACAGTCTTTTGGTGCTGTCACTGGCTTACAAGAGTGAAGTCTTCCTTTTAGTTTTTCTACCTAATTATTTTTTAAATAATTATGTAAGTTATTTTTAAATGTTAAAAAGTGGTTCGCGACGAAATGAGATCTCGCACATTTATTAACAAATAAATAAAATATTACTCGTAGGGCGATTTGCGCAACGACGCCTAAACATATCAAGTGTCTGAATAAAAAAATCAAAATTCAAAATTATTTATTTGGAACATAAACAAAGTACAATAGACAAATGAAAATGAAAATAATCTCGTTAAATAAGATTTAAGGAGTTGTCAAATCATACAAATACGTAAAATTTAATCATGTTAGTCGATAAATACGTTTAGGGATCGAGGTGCAAGCCGGCATCTTTGACTAATAAAATAGTGCCACGAAAGAAAAACCAAATAACTTGACCTACTGTTTCATTCAAATTACAGGTAACGGGAGTTCATGTTTGTGGTGTTTTTGGGTATAAATTGCAGTTATTCTGAATTTCAGACTTTTGCCTATATTTGTGTCGCTAAAGCTACACGCATACCAAATTTCAGCACTGTGGGGTCACTGGTGTACCCTGTGAATTTAGACAAAGTTGAGTATTTGATTATACAGTATTATTAATCGATTTGGCCGAGTTGATTTGGAGATCACGCTTCGCTCGATCACTCAATAATTAATGCACACAGATACTATGAGAACCAGTAGTGTGTGAACTAGTGAAAAATAGTTACACGGTCGCTCATCTCGCAATCACGCCGAAAAAATCGAACTTGAATTTTTTGACATTCCATCTATGTTTCAGAATTATACAATAGTCTTGCAGATAACTGATAGAATACTTATATACTTTTTTAAAATATATCTACCTATATTATTTTATTTTTTAATTACTTAATTTAATTTAATTTCTGACTACCGGCACCCACTGTATGGCCATCAGCCACCATCGGCCCAACTGAAAAGCCGTAAGAGCTTCCCCCGATCCACCAATGCCACGGTCAAAAGTCCGGCAGTAGCGAGACTTGAATTATGATCCTCCCATCACACTGCCCCTCCTGATTACATTCCACGACCGGAGCATCTTCCATCCGGCTACAAGCTGCAGCGGCCAATTTGGAAGTCCCTAAACCGGTTGCGCACTCAAGTTGGCCGCTGCCGAGACAATCTAGCCAAGTGGGGCTACATCGACCCATTCCGGAGCCAGTGCCACTGCAGGGCCATACGAACAATGGCCCACCTAATCTCATGTCCTCTATGCCCAACCACCTGCACACGGAATGACTTGTACCAGGCAACAGAGAGGGGTGTGGAAGTTGCTCTCTATTTGGCTAATACAATTTAGAAGTTAAACAGCCATTGACACGTAAGAAGAAGTAGAAGAATTTAATCAGTAATTATGTACAGTGATTGCTAAAATTTGAAAAAATGCTTTTGTTGAGTTTGTCTTCTTCACGTCCACTCATAGACATAGACAATCATTATTCACTACATCAGCACACAATATACAATACAGTTACATTTTAGGACAGGAAATACAAAAAATTCAACAATTAAATAGAAAAAACGTAAAACATAAACAAAAATATGTATATATGGTAGATACTGTGTGCTACAGCAGTAAATGGTACTTGACTCAGCATTATCCCACAATAATGGTAAGCGCTGATATTCTATCCAGACCGCTCCATTTAGCCACTAGGCATTGAGAGTATTGTGTTGTCAAGTGAGAATATTATGTGTCATGGTAGATATGTAACGTGACCATTCGTCCCGCTTTGGGCGGGACAGTCCCGCTTTCAGGCTGTCTGTCCCGTTGTCCCCAACCAGAGCAAAAATGTCCCGCTTTTACAATGGGACCAAGTGTCCCAGTTCTGTAAGCCATTTTAATTACAAAGACTAACATCGACAAATCATGTAATAAGATCCATTCCTACTTATAAACTAGACCCTACATTTTAAAACTAATTTGCTCCACCGACATATACAAAACAGATGCGTCTTCAACTGCAATGTAATGTTAAAATTTCATATTAATATACCTAATATATAGTTTTTTAATTTTCTTGTATAATTAATACTTAGTAAAATAAGTTAAATTGATGTTAATGTTTAATTCCGCAAGCGTCCCGCTCTGACAAAAAAAATAAATGGTCACGGTATAGATATGTCATATTGTGTCAAAATATAATCATATATAGTCGAAAATGTCAAAATATTATAATAAGTAATAAAATAAATAAAGTCAGAACATATTATACAACAAATTGATAAATTGTTTAAAGGAATACTCTAATCGGCTAGCACGTGAAAGGTGCACTAATGCTTCCCGCACCAGGCAACCTAGTTTTTTGTTTACTAATAATTAAGGATTTTAAACGCTTTTTAAAGACTATCTGTGATTTTAAATGTCGAGATGGTGGGGGAATATTGTTCCAACACTTGGTTGCCTGGTATCGGAAGCTGCACCTAAACGCTACCGCGTTTTGTGCTTGGAGTAGTGTAGTAAATTCTTTGTCGGTCTTGTGCGTGCTGTACTTGCTTTCGTTACGATTCAGTTTGGAGAAGAGATATTCTGGTGATCTAGACGTTATAATGCCGTGAACAAGTACGGCCAAGTGTAAGTGGATGAACTATTGAGATAAGGTGAGATGTGTGTTCGTGGAGGGATGTCATAGCAGAATCTGCAACAAGCGTTCTGAACAATAATTAACTCTTATTAGCTCACTCCGCGAAAAAGAGTGTCAAAGGGACTAGAAACTCGAATGTCATGTTTTTAGTGAGCAATTATCTACTAATGAAGATATTTAAAAGTAATGTGTTTCTCACCTTCAGATTTCGTGTTATACATACTAATATTATAAATTCAAAAGTAATACTGTCTGTCTGTTTGTTAGGTTTTCACTTCTGAACGGGGTTGGATCGATTTGATGAACTTTGGTATATACAGGATTGGAGTGAGACAAAAGCTACTTTTTTATATAAAAGCTATTTTTTTATATACTTTTTTATATAATTTTAGGTAAGATACCTTCTTTTATTTTTAAACATCTTAGAACTTCGTCTCACCACAATCTCACCTGATAGTAAGCGATGATGTTGTCTAAGAGGTAGCACGAAGATATAGAAAAAACCTATTCACTCTTACCTTGAAGAGGCCCGGATTGTATTCATTAGGAAAAACAGACGACGGTAAAGTGTTCCATACCTTAGCTGTAAGCATCAAGAACGTAGAACCAAAACGGTGTGTGCGAATGGGTGGTATATCAACTAGGTACGGATGGTACTGAGCCGTGCGCCTGCTTGTCCTTTGACTGTATGTACAGGTAGGTATATACGGTAAGGTATGACGGTATATATTATAATTATTATGTTAGGAGTTTATTATTATTTTCTCATTTAGTTATTTAGGGTCTGTATTTATAGATTCTGTATGTCTGTATATATATATTTCCTGTGTCACGCCTTACCTTCTTTTAGCATGACCAGGATGACTGGTAGATAATGCTATTAGCATTAAGTCCTTCTAGCACTATTCTGTTTTGTGTGAAAGTATTAAAAAAATATATAAATAAACAATTTCAAAAGTAATTTCAAAGCTACAAGGAGACTAATACATAACCAGTCCCATGATAATTAAACCCGAGATCTGTAAAATTCATACAATGTTTATCCTAACAATGTTACTTGATAAAACGTCCAAATTGAGATGTCGCGGCCACCATTTGTGATTTCGGCAAGCGGAGGAAATGTATGAGGCTGACCCCAGAGATACATAACCATAAGCGAGCCTAATGCATATGCATGTATGAACTGTATGCACAAATAGATCACGCATTAGTTAAGGCAGAGTGAAATATAGCGTCGAGAAATAGCTGGATAGCTTCGCTACGCCAGTTTGTCATAAAATAGAAACAAAATTTACACAAAAAATAAATAAATAAAACGAGTTTAGATCACACGACTGAAGTAAAACCTAATTTACAAAATATTAATGTATAAAATTGTTCAATTAACACGCAACTCGCACTCGCACATTAACGTTCAAAAATATACGAGACGTATCTCTCTCTCTTTCTATCTTCACTAACTTATATCTCCCTCTCAACTTCCGTTCGCACTTTTCGTAACATTTGCCAGCTTCCTCCCCAAGTCAAGCGTGCGTATAAAGTTTTTCTTCAACAAGCATTTCATATCGACTATATATTGATAACGCGATAGCTACAGTGCGATGACTAACACGAACTTCCATTGCAGTGACAGCTGCATGGCTAACATGGCAGGCACGAGATAATTTTGTCACGCCATTTTGTCGTCGTATCTCTACATCTCGACTGTCGGTAACATAGAGTTCACTTATATCATGTGGTTCTGTCAAACGAAGACTTCGTGACAAATTTCTCTAAAACCGTAACATACGCGTCATATATTCTCATGACTAGTCGACTTTTGACATCTAGACTTGACTAATTTGTCGTCGATCATTCTGTTCGATGAGATTGAGAGACAGCAGCGATATTTTCTAAAAAATAAATTAAAATCGGTTCAATTTGCTGAAAAAATGGCAGTGCCGTATTATAACTATATTGCAACAATTTATGAAGACAGATCTAAGCCAATGGCTTTGTATGTAATAGAGAAACTGCGAGTGGACCTCGAGCCTCGAAGTGGCGACGCTATGCCTGTAAAACTTGACATTTTGTCTCGAGAGACTTATGAGAGACTGTGAGATATTTTTCTGTCTTGACACGTATGTTACCGCTAACGAGTAAATCTCGAAATCGACAAATTTTTCTCATCTCGTCTCGATTTTATCTCGTGCCTGCCATGTTAGCTATGCTGGTATTCCCTATGGTAGATTATCCCTCTCTGATTAAACCACAGTAGGTACTTTGTTAGGCAAAGGTTCTGTTGTAATTAATATTTTATGACAACGTATTTCACGAGTTACTTTTCGTACAAAAAGTACGAGTGAATTTTGTATCCTAAAATTATTTTTGTGATACACATTGTTTGTTTTAAAACGTGAACTTTTAATTACATTTTCGCTAACATGTTGCTAAAACTTAATTGATCGAGCGAAGCGAGATCTCCAAATCAACTTGGGCAAATCGGCGTTGTATGTATGTATGTTTGTTTGTCCATAGATAGGTCATACAATTTTGTACAAAGGTAGGTAGAGATGGCACAATTTTGGTATGAATAAATGAGCTAAACATGGTGGGGTTTTTTTAGATATTGGGGTTCAAGAGGGGTAAAAATAAACGAAAATGAGGCTACTAGGTCAAATGAGACATATAATAAAAGGTCTTTATTAGTATATTTCGACCCCGTTTTTAGTTTAAGTAAAACTTTTGTTGTTTTTGAGTTATTAGCCATAATGAAAACTAAATTTTGACAAAATTCACAGGGTACACCAGTCACCCCACAGTGCTGAAATTTAGTATGCGTGTAGCTTAAGTATCACAAATATAGGCAAAAGTTTGAAATTTATAACTACTGCAGTTTGAACCCAAAAAAAGAGTTACCAAATTGCATGTACTCCCGTTAGCTATAATTTGAATAAAACTGTGGGTCAAGTTATTTGGTTCGATTATTTTGTTGCACTATTTTGATAGTCAAAGATTAGGAATAATATTTTTTTTGTTGTTATGGACTCGCGAGATCTCAGTTCGGGGCGAACCACTAGTTATTTTGTTAAGTAAGAGTTTCAGATTTACTTTTACTAGGCTTCCGAATCAAAATGGAAAAACGGAACCTTTATAGTGCAAGTTGTCCGTCTGTCCGTCAGTTTTTTTTAGAAAATTTGATATATTTGTGACATGGGCCCTAGTATACATTCCTTCAGTTGCATGCACTGTGTACACTTCTACGCACTGGTCCGATTCCTGTTTGTCTATATACAGAACTACCCACATAATATTATTGTAAAACAGTAACATCAATATTTTATATATTTGAATTTATTATTAAATTTACAAACAATTAATTGTAAATTTTTAAGATAATTTGTGAATTTGCAATTATTTTGAAAAATAAATGCTTAAACCATAGTTATTAATGATACTAACCTGGGGTGGGTTGGTATTATTTTTAACTAAACCAAGTAACACAAAAGAAAAATATTTTCTACGTGGTTGCTAAGAGAGCAAAAATGGTTAAAATTTAAAAAAAGGCTATTATATCAAATATCCTAAATATGAAAAAGCTTTATTTACATGTGTCAAAACAGTTTTTTAAATATTTTTATGTTATTTAGTTATGGAGTTTAAAATAAAAATGTTGGAAAAAATACCACAATTAGAACACAAAGCAAACAATTCAATGGTTAGTCTTATCACTTTGAAGCAATTTCTTTGAGTAAAACTTTAGACAGAAAAGTATGTTTCCCTTCATCATAACAAAATGTCTTACTATTTTGTTATTCACTTTAGTTTCATAGTGTATGAAGTGATTATAACTTCTAACATTAAAGAAGATATCACGTTTCATAGTACTTTCGGCCTCCGTAGTATCATTAACCAAACTGCTTAATTTCCTAAGAATATGTTCTCATTTTACATTAAACTTTAACATTTAAGTTACTATAAGCGTAACGGCAAGCGTGTAAATGCAATATTGTTTATACAGAATGTTTGATAATAAATGCAAATGAATGGGGTTATTTTGATGAGCATAGTATAAATTTGCCAAATGTTTACCATAGAAATGTGTAAATTTTTGCATGTCAAAACAAACACTTTATTAAACTTATATTGTGATATTGCATAACGCTTGCCATCTAACCACAGATACTGTATTGGTGACGTCTCGAGATATCTCTTGGTGTCCCTTTGTAATCCAAAACCCGCAGCCATATCCGAAAGAGAAATCAAATCAGCCTATGTTTTTGGATGTCGATTGCAAGAGTAGGTAGTATGTTTTATATCGAATCACCTAAACTTTATCGTGTTTTTTTTATTTGTAATGTAACTTCCCCTTACAAGATGAGGAAGATCATTAATATACACTAAATCCAAAAATGGTCCCAGAATTGATCCCTGTTAATAGAATACTAATAGAATACTTATATACTTTTTTTTTGTAAATACATACTTATTTAAAATATATAGAAAAACAACCAGACCCGGAACAAATTTCTGTAGATCATGCAAACATTTTTTCCGCGGCGGGAATCGAACCCACTACCTCCTACGTCTCAGCCGGCTGTTCGCCCACTACGCCACGGAGGTCGTAATAACTGTCTCTAACTGAGAGTTCAGTCACTGGAACTCTGAAAAGCCAATACAGTAAGTAATATCCGTTAATCAATACACTAAGGATCTATCCATAAGGTTTTTGATATCTCGACAAAAGAACCCCAACTTCTTTTGAGCTTAGATCAAAGCCAATTGGTTGAATAGAACTAAACGACGATTGCCGGAAACGAGAGTGACGTCACGATTGGAGGAAATGACAGGGCCAGCAGTCAAAGCGGTAATATTACTTGCCCTTGGAAAGTAGATTTGAAAGATAATGGCCCGTGATACTCTTGCCTTATAATCATCATCGGTATTATTAAAGTTACAGTTCCGTAGCTAAAACACTACATGGACCCAATTTTGCTAATTTATAAGAAATCTTTTAAAAAAGCCAAACCATTGTTCAACGATTATGATTGTTGTTCCTGGTACATCAATAGAAGTTAGCATGGTAGTAAGAAATCTGGGGATACTCATAGATAGTCAGTTCTCTTGGGGTCCTCAACTAGCAGCGGTAAGCCGAAAGACCTTTGCTGCAGCTGCCTCTCTTAAACGGTTGCAAAACTTCCTTCTGACTTCCACCAAAATTGTACAGACTTGTACAGACATTGTTGCATCCCATTCTCGATTACGCTGACGCCAGTTATCTTGATTTAACTGAAGACCAACTCAACAAGCGTAATTATTAATTAAAACGGGTATTTATCGCGTATGTACCTTTTTTATTTGTTGTCCCGACGTCAACAAGCTTAAGCGTCTCCAAAATGTCTCTATTAGATTCATATTTGGCTTGCTCAAGTACAACATATTTCCGAGTATTGCCACAGACTTAAGTTGTTACCTATCCGCCTTCGCCAGAATGCGCGCACATTCTTTCCCTCCTTTACAGCATCCTTTTAATTCTTTCTGATCCATCCTACCTCAAAGAACGCTTTGATTTTCTTCACCTTTCCAACTCTCAATCCTTACTTTCCATTGAAAGCCTTCAATTAAAAACTCCCCATCATACCTCAGTATTTTAAAGTACCTCTTTTACAGATTAAAAGATGGTCTATAAAATACTGCTACCAAGCTCTGGAAAGCGCTGCCTGTCTCAATTCGTCACGCTAAATTTCTAATAACAACTTTACTTTTAACAGAACTAACAAACATAACTTACGAGTACTCTACAAATATAAATGAATAAATTTGTCATGATAAAAATTAATTTTATTTCTGTGAACATGATGGTCGAGCTTACACAATAGAATTATACATACATTTTTTTTTTCAAATTCATTTTAATTTTAATATCAAGTCCTAGAAATATCAATGAAACAGCCGGTATAAAATAGGTAAACAAATGATATCCATTCTTCATGAATGACAGATACACTAAACGGCAGTATTGCATAGGCGCCGCATATTTGATATTTATTAAACGGGCCAAGTGCGAGTCGGACTCGCGTACGAAGAAATCCGTACATTATTTATAATTATCTATAAAAACGTCAAAAAAATCACGTTTGTTGTATGGGAGCCCTGCATAAATATTTTTTTTATTTTAATTCTTTTTTTTAAATGAATATATAACTAGGTATATACTCTGTTAATATTTCAAGCATCTACCTCTTGTCGTTATCGATATCAAGCAAAAACGAGCAAAAATAAATCACGTTAGTTGTATGGGAGCCCCTCTTAAATATTTATTTTATTCTGCTTTTAGTATTTATTTTATAGCAGCAACAGAAATACATCATCTGTGAAAATTTCAACCGTCTAACTATCACGGTTCATGAGATACAGCCTGGTAACAGACATGCAGACAGACAGACAGCGGAGCCTTAGTAACACGGTGCCGTTTTACCCTTTGGGTACGTAACACTAAGACCGTTAAATTTGTTAGTTGGAAATGTATCGATTATTGAATAAATATTCAAGCTACCGGTATGAAGCCCACCTCTAAAACTTGTAAATAAGATTTCGGATGTGTGTTTTAAATTAATGCCACACATAACATTACAGGTCAAATGAAAGGGTAGCTGCTCAACAACAGGTAACATGAGCTGGTGTGATCATCACCTTAACTGATATTTGTTACTATCAAGTGACGTTTAAACAAAGATAAAAATGATCAATGGACGTGAAGTTTAAAAGTAACATACACCGAAGGGCCTTTCTAAAATCCGACCTTGAAAAGTATGACAGAACTACAAGGGTTTTGCTATTCGGTTGCGGAACTCTAAAAGGAGGCATGAAAAATGAGAGATCAAAGCTTGTTCGCGCCACTGTGCTCGACACTTTTTATTTTCCTACCCACAACTATTAGCAGATCGCCAACAGGTTTCGCTCGTCGCTTTCAACGTTTGCACTGGCATCTACGCGTAACTTCGAGACAGTCTGCGATTGACCGATATCGATTGTGGATGTGTTGTGCCCGCTCGAGTTATTAACCGCTTTCAAAACCGCCTAACTTTTTATTCATAAAATGTAAACTATACAACAACTTTGTGTCATACTCAACTTCGACAATGCAACGTCTTTACCGCGCCGCGTCTACTTCTGTCGCTGACAGATATCGAAGGCCGCTACTAGATTAATCAAGAAGACAAGAACAGCCGAGAAGAAGCGCTACCAGGCTCAGGATCTGTCCGGAAGGTCTATCAACTAACAGCCCTTTGGACAGACGGCAACGTGTCCATATTGAAGTGATCGCAGCTTGTTAAGTGCAGCGTTCTAAGAAGACGATACTCAGTCTATTCTCTTCTTCTATCACTTGTACTAGTTACTTTCTAGTTGCATTTAATGATATAGTTTCATTACCGCGCCGAAACAAAGTCTAACTTTCTATACGTTTTCATTAGAATCTCCGTGTTTCGTAGAGTTTTATAATTACACAAGGATTTCCTAAAGACCTAAGGTAGATGGAAAATGCCGGCTAAAGAACAAGATTATACAAAAGAAACGCTTAGATAAATAAGAGAACAGTATTCCGTTGAAACTAACGACTCAGCTTGGAACTTTTTAATTAGCTGGGAAAATTAACCCTTGCCTTCCTATATTTACAGCTCAATTTACAATACTCATAAAGAGTCTGTAACAAAGCATATTCAAAGTGGCTACATAAGAACCAACGGCCGAAGTTTTAATAGGTACGGCTAACACTATCGTAAGTTAGTTTAATAAAGCCTTTGCTAAACAAAACGCTGGTCAGATGTGGGTGTTCACGTTTAGCATCGAGTGAGTACTTATGTTCATCATCATGATATCAGCCGTAAGACGTCCACTGCTGGACACAGCCTCCCGCATACATTTCTAGAGCGACCGATCTTGTGCGGCCTGCACCTAATGGATTAAGTATAATAATAATAATAAAAACGTTTATTTCAAACCATACTGGAATCCATAATTTGTGTTAGTAACACAGAAAAATCTTACTTAAAAATATTGTTAATAGTTAGTACTGGGCATAGGCCTCCTCGCTATCACGCCATTCTCTCCGGTCCTGTGCCAAGTGCATCCATTGCCTTCCCGCAACTCTCGCGATGTCGTCCGACCATCTGGCTGGTGGTATGCCAAGTGGTCTGCGCCCTTCTTGCGGCCACCACTCGGTTGCTGCCCTCGTCCATCTTCCGTCTTTCCTCCTTGGCAAGGCTCCTTATTTGGCGAATAAACATGTTTAATAATGATTGTATGATTTGATCCGTCAAGGACCACACCAATACATTTCTGTATGGTTATGGTGCCTGACCGATTAGATATATTTAAGCACTAAAGACAATTAGGCATCGTTGCCCATGTCACCTATAGTTGCAGCTATCTGTAAGTTACCTACCTACATGTTTTGTTTTTATTATTTCGTGTTGTTTCAAATAAGACATTCGCATTTTTTATGTGTGGACATGTTTTTTTTTTGTCACCTGTAATTAATATTTTTGAACTTTATTTTCATATTATTATTATTTTATTACTAGCTGACCCGCCCGCGGCTTTGCACGCTTGAAATTTCCCGTTCCCGTGGGAACTTCAGGATAAAAACTATATCATTTACCGTTTTATTGGTGTATCGACCGACAATGTGTCGGTTCAATTCGTGAACCTTCATCAGGGTGAGAGCGATCCGCACCGAATATTAGATTATCAGTTCACGTAGGTACTGTATTTATTTGAATTCTAATTCAAATAAATACAGTACCTACGTAAACAAAACGATACTTTTGAGCCAATCACACTAATATTTAAGGGAACAGGAGTGTCAGTTGCTGAGTATCTGACGGCCACCCGGCGCAGCTTCTTCAATGAAGGACGCCGTGTATATGGCGTAAAAAAGTGCTGGTCTCAGGACGGTAACGTCTATCTATTGGCACCGGACGGAACGAAGCATAGAGTTGTTTCCCAGGCTCAGCTTGGAGAAATCATACAAAAGTTCCCACCAATGCAGGAGGCACAAGCTGCCGCAGTTGCTGCGGCCACCTTGGCACCAGGGAAAGCTGCACCAGCGCGTTCGAAGGCCGGGCGCTTTGTGAGGCCGAAGTAATCGAGTCGATCTGGCCAATTTCGGGCGTTTTTGGCGGTATACTTTAACAAATCCTGGCAGTAGTACATTTTCTTTTTTTTACCTAGGTAGGTACCTACCACATTTATTTTTGATAACTGACACTTGGTCTGACATAACGTGTCCGTGTGTTCGTGACTGTGACGTACCTGTCATTCTTGACGTTGACGTACTACAAGCCGTTGGCCGCCAGCGCTGTGTCGTCGTTCCGTTCCGTTTTACGAAGACATTTCTGTTTGTAAAATTTATGTTTTTATTTTGTTTTTCTGTTGGTTATAATTTTTGAACATTGTTTACTGTAGTCTTACTGTAGTTGTTTAACATACATAAGTACACAATAATTTTACCTGCATTCAACTCTCCAGACTAATTGGCAGTGTTTGTGGCTTTAGATGGCTTCTTGTTTGTATTGTTCTGTTACCAGTATTATTATTTAAATAAATTATATATTTATATTTTTATTATTTATATTTATCTTATTTATTTATAATGGATTGCTCAATATCTTCTGATTTATTTAAATCGTTCGACTCTGATAGCTTCGTGGATGCTGTGGATGATAGCGTTGCTGAGCCTTTGCTTAGGGAACAGCTTGACAAATCATTTGCTCCTTTTAAAAAAAACTTTAACGTGTGCCACATCAACGCCCAGAGCATACCTGCTCACTACTCGGAGCTATTAGCCACTTTTACGGGCGATTGTATACACGCCTGTCTCGTTTCCGAAAGTTTTCTCAAACCTTCACTTCCTTCTCCTTTTTTCTGTCTACCCGGTTTTGTGCTTGTTCGTAATGATCGCACCAATGTTAGATGTGGAGGGGTTGCGATCTATTTACGCGCTGACTTTAATTATAAAATTATCTCCAGTTCGCCTTCTGCTTACTCTGCTTCTATGGAGCATCTATTTGTTGAGGTACAGGTGAGCACTGGTAAAGTACTATTGGGAGTGGTTTATGCGCCCCCTACAGTTGACTATTTTAATTCTCTCGACCAGTTGCTTGAAACTTTTGTGCCTCTGTACGATCAGATAATTTTAATGGGAGATTTTAATACCTGCCTTTTAAAAAATGATATTAGATGTAAACAATTAGTCAATATTACATCTTCTTTCAACCTTAACATCTTAGATTTAGATCCTACGCATCATATCAATGATAGGCACACTAAACTGGACCTCATAATTACACGAGACCACAAACGCGTTTCTACTTATGGTCAATTTCCAGCCCCGGGATTTTCACATCATGACCTTATATTTGCATCATTTAAAATTAGAACACACAAAATAAAACCTAAGATCATAATGCAACGTAACTTTGCCGCTATGGATCTTGATAAGCTCCGTACTGATGCAAGTGCCACCGAATGGTCTCAACTCTTATCTGCTAGCGATGTTGATGAAAAAATCACAATATTCAATGGCATACTAACATCGCTATATGATAAGCATGCTCCTTTCAAGGCGGTTCGCATGAATAGACCTCCCGCACCTTGGTTGACTGAATATATCCGCAAATTAATGGCTAGGCGTAATAAACTATACCGCAAATATAGGAGAGACTCTAATGAAGAAACTTTTCTTCGCTATAAAAAGGCGAGAAACCGGTGCAATCAGGAGATTAGGAATGCTAAGCGTCGTAACATCTACGGAGCCATTGAGAACTGTACTCCAAATAACATCTGGAAAGTGCTCAACAACTTAGGATTTGGGAAGAGTAAGGCTGCTGTCAACCCAACGGTCGATATCAATGCTCTCAACAACCATTTTTCAGTTGTTCCGTTTAAAATTGACAACATTGTTAAGGCTGACACCATAATGCAGTTAGCTAGGCAGCCGCTAGAAAATTTTACTTCTTTTTCTTTTGGGCAGGTAGATGAAGGTGATGTTGCAAAGATTATTGCTAGCATTAGCAGCAAGGCGGTTGGTCATGATGGAATCGGTTTAAAGATGCTAACTCCAATACTTGAACTGACTCTTCCATATATCACTCATATTATTAACTTTTCCCTCACAAGTAGCAATTTCCCTACTATATGGAAGAAAGCTTTCATCATACCCATTCCCAAAAAGTCTAACATAACTGAACTTAAAGACTATCGCCCAATATCAATTCTCCCTTTCCTTTCTAAAATTCTTGAAAAAGTTGTGCATCGCCAGCTTTCATCTTTTCTCCACAGTAATAATCTTCTTAGTCCGTTTCAGTCAGGCTTTCGCCCTGCACACAGTACCTGCACTGCCCTTATTAAAATTACAGACGACATCAGGCTTGCTATTGACAACCGTAAACTCACTCTTCTTTCCTTGTTAGACTTTAGTAACGCTTTCAACTGTGTGGACCACGAAATTTTGCTGGCCGTCTTACGCTCTATTAATCTTTCTCAGTCTTCTTTAACATGGTTCAGCTCATATCTTTGCGGACGCGAACAATGTGTGCGAATTAATGATCTGTCCTCTGACTGGTGTAAAATCGAAGCAGGTGTACCTCAAGGAGGCGTTCTTTCACCCCTCCTCTTCTCTCTTTTTATCAACACCCTGGTATCGGTAATACATCACACATCCTATCACCTATATGCCGATGATGTTCAGTTATATCTCAGTTGTAATCCCGATCAAATTCTATCTGGAATTGAAAATCTCACTAATGATCTAAGCGCTGTGTATGACTGGACTCAAAAATTTGGTCTACTAATTAATCCCAACAAGACGCAGGTGATAATAATTGGTGGTAACAGACAGATTGTCAAAATTAATCTTAACACTCTTCCTCCGGTTAAATATAATAATATTCCACTGCAGTTCTGCAAGGAGGTTAAGAATTTAGGCCTTTTCATTACCCATAATTTGTCATGGGACCACCATATTACCCAGATTAGTAGGAGGATGTATGGTACCATGCATACTCTGAAACGCCTAAAAAATTTCTTGCCCCAATCTACGAGGTCCACACTGGTTAATGCGTTACTCTTACCCATCCTAGATTATGCAGATGTATGCTATCCCGATGCTACGGAAGAGCAACTGAACAGGTTGGAGCGTCTGCAGAATCTTTGCATTCGCTATATCTACGGCCTACGAAAATATGATCATGTCTCGGTATTTCGTCAGCAGCTAAAATGGCTTGACATCAGAGCTCGTCGAGATGCGCACATGCTATCCCTCTTATATAATATTCTTCGCAACCCTCTATCTCCCAGCTACCTCAGAGAGCGATTTGCATCCGTATCAACTGAGGACAGACCTGTGCGATCGTCTCGTAGTTTCCAACTAATTACTCCACAGCATAACACGGCTACTTACTCTGACTCTTACACCATAACCGCTACTCGTCTCTGGAATAATATGCCACCAAACTATTTCGAGGCTCCTTCAGTGGAAGCATTCAGATTGAGAATCTATAGGCACCTTCTCGGTCAAACCGACCAAAAATGAGCAACTTAATATTTCCATAACACTTCTCTTCTATTGTTATGTATGTATTTTAATTCGATATTGGTATAGTTTAGTCTATCATATAAAGTATTTAAGTAGGTTTATTCAAGTAGTATGTACCTATATTATGCTATATTTATTAGTCCTGTGCAAATTTTCTTTTTTACCTTTTCTGTGCACTACCTACACATCTTTGTCTACAATACACAAAGGTTATCTGGAAGAGAATGCTCTTTAGCATTAAGTTCGCCTTTGTACTAGTTTTATAAGTGCAATAAAGTATTTTCAATCAATCAATCAATATTATAAATGTGAAAGTTTGGATGTTTGTTTGTTTGTTACTTAATCACGCCGTAACGGCTGAACCGATTTCGATGAAATGTATAGGAAATGTTTCGATATAAGTATATTATAACCTTGATTACCACATAGGCTACTTTTAAATCTCACAAATCGGGTTCCATGGGATCAAGTCAAGATGCAACAGCGAGTTTAGTTTTATTTCTAGGTTACCTACACATTTAGTAGTGTAACAATAATTATGGTCAAATAAATAAATCTGATCCCAGCCTTCATCAGATCATCTTTCCACCTAGTGTCCCGCTTTCCAGTGCGTGGTCTCTACTCGAGAACCTTTCCGTCCCAGCGGTCGTCAGTTCTTCAAGCACTGTGCCCCATCTACTCCCATTTCAGCTTGATAACTCTCTGGGCAATATTAGTGACCTTGGTTCGCTTAAATTTGCTTGCTGCTTTATCGTCAACGACGCAGCAAAATGTGATGAACAATTTAAGACCTACAAAGGAATATCATTAATGTAAATACGGAATTTATCACGTACCGTCTTATCGGTATTACGACCGACAATGCTAGGAAAGGTATGTTGCAAAGGAATACTTAAAAAAATAGACATACGTATTTAAAATAAAATAAAAATTGTACCTTACTCGTTCTCCAACACGTAACTCCCGTCCCGCATCTGTGACGTATCTATGCCGTAGGCTTTGAAGGCGAGGCTTTAATATCAAATGATAAGCATCGTTCGAGCTAGTTTAATTATGTAGTAAGCTCTATTTTATTACAGAGTAGAGGGAGGTTATAGGTTATAGAAATACATCATGCTTGAAAATATTGTGGTTTTAAAATACCTACTGAGAAACGAACAAGCATGTACGATAGGGTTGCCATAAATCCCCAAGGCCCCGTCGGGACATTTACAATTAGGAGGCCTTTTTTTGTATACAGCGTGTAACATTAATCATTAGATGTAAGGAACCTACACACCTGAAAAAAATACCCAAGATAGATGATAGATTGTGTAGTGTAGATGATACATAATAGAAAATCTGATCCAAATATCACAAATAAGATTTTTTTTTAAATTTGCATTAAATTAAAAAAAGTCGTCTGTTGGCTGCTTGCGCGTCCGGCGCGGCGCGCCGATTATGTATGTCGGGACATTTTAGAGCTTGTCGGGACGTCGGGACACCACTGTTAATAACGGTGACATGTCCCGACTTATCGGGACGAATGGCAACCCTAATGTACGAGGAACGTGCGGACGGTTTACAAGTGATAGTTTGTTGTTGCGCAGTGGGCGTATAGCCGGCTGAGACGCAGGAGGTAGCGGGTTCGATTCCCGCCGTAGAACAAATGTTTGCATTATCTACAGATATTTATTCTGGGTCTGGATGTTTTTCTTTATTTTATATACCTATGTATATATTTATTTACAAAAAAAAGTATTTAAGTATTCTATCAGTTATCTGATTCCCATATCAGCTATGCTTAGTTTGGGGCTAGATAGCGCTGTGTGAAATGTCCAGCAATATTTATTATTTATTTATGGTGACTTTCCTCTCTCTCTCTCTGTCTCTCCTATCATCGTACCGCTCGCTACCGATAGGAAATCTATCCTCGCACCTTGGAGACAATGTGATCGTACACTACGAGGTTCCAGAAAAATATATATAGGGACATCACGATGCAAGTATTAAAAAAAGATTCATTAATTTAATGCTCATGACTTTGCAACTAATGCGATTCCTTCCATTTAATTTCTTTCTCTTTTACTGTTTTGTACGAGATGACAGAGCCATCTTCTCCACTCTTTGGCTCATGTAGCATAATTGCGGGTTCCATCTTCCTCGTTTTGGTTCGATTGTTTTAATGATGACAGTAAATGCAAAAGAGGTATGTCAGGATTGAAGCGAGTACCGTGGCATCAGTGGTCTCTGCAAACCATAATAATTAAAATATATTTATTATATGGAATCTTTAAGATCATTTTTAAACATCATTATATTTAGATATTGATTCGAAATTGACTTCTGTGGGAAACCGACATAAAAATAGGCATGTATATCTTTAAAATAGCCTTCTGACACAAGTTTTTATACTTAAAAGAAGGTTCCAACCTTAAAACACTATGTAAAAAACTATCTGTTACAGAAATAAAAACATTTTGATTTTGATTCTTTTTTTTTAATCGTACAACTGGAAATATGGCTAAACTAAATTTAAACAAATGTAGTGATCGAGAAAGTTTGAAACACATCCCATTACAAGCCATCTCGCAAACACCAGTTTTCGAACCAAAGTCTGAGCTTGTTGGGCGTTGAGCTCACATCCAACCTGAACTTCGGCTCGCACATCAGATCTAGGGCCAAAATTGCTGCTATAAACAGTATAATCTTAGATTCTTCAAGTCCAGAGTGAATAGGTTCTTTCTAGGCAAGCGTGCTCCATCTTCGATCACATCTTCACCTACCATCAGGTGAGGTACTTGTCAAGCGCTTGACTATCATCAATAAAAAAAATTAGGGACTATAGAATCGGTTTATGATTATACACAAATACATTTATCTATCTACACAGCCTTCAACACTTTTGTATATAGGTATCCTCTCTATAACGCCAATTTATTCAGTCATTATACAGCTTAACACACACACAAACTTCCATACTACACTTCCCACTAAATTTCCCAATAACGCCACTTTTAGACTACGGGTAAAAACAGAGCTTAGAATATTTTAGTAGTAAGTAAGGCTTTGAAGAGATTAAAGAGGATAGGTGGCACAAGGTACATACAAATTTAAAATTTAAAACATTTTAAAGAATATTCCACCGGAGAAAGTACATCAACTTAAATCATTTAAATACATTTCAACTTCACCTCATTTTGGAAACTTTTCATTAAAATTGTCACATGCTCGCTCCCCAGTGTGTGAAGTTTGAGAATTCATAATATTCTAAAACTTTGGAGGGTACAGCTTTAAAAAGAACAGCTAACTCACTCTATTACAAGGCTTAAACGTTCATACCATATTTAGAAAAAGTAGACAAAAAATATCGTAATAATCATAAGAAGAATATTTAGTGTGACTTAAAATAAACGGTTTTGAATGTAAAGTTACATTCGAAACTATCTCTCATAATAGTCTGGTCTATGTGTAAATGTTATTGATTCATTAAGTTGATAGATAAATATAAATCCGCCGGTGCTTACTCGCTCCCCGGGAGCAAGCACTTTTGTCGTTCGGTGTTTTTACATTACATGACAGACATTTATGGCTAGTATTTATAATCTACTGTATCGATTTCGTTCATTCGTTTTGACTGATCCTCCATGGAGCAGGCTAGTTATTGAATTAAATAACAAAATACCGGTCTCAGAAAACTGTACAGGAAAGTAAATATAAAAATTGTTTAAGTTTGGCGCCATTTTTAACGGTCTTTTTTGTTTGCAACAAATTCATTCTTTGTTATTATTTTGATGCTACGTAATCTTACAGTGGTATTTGCTATTATTTTATAGGTTTATATGTGTAGTTTGTGGAATAAGTATGTAGAACGCCTAAATGTTAATTTTTTTTGTGTTTAAATACTTAACTTGACTTTACCTAATAATATAGAATTTGTAGATTTGGTTTGTAAATTATGCATACAATTACTACCATTTGATACTAACTTAAAAGTAAATCTCAAGTATTTTTACAATGAACTGTAATTGAGCTAAATTTAATTACTTATTCAATTAAATTTCTGTGATAACAACACTAGCGGTTGGGGCGTGCTAACATTAATTTGACACTTCAAAAACGTCAATAATATGAATTTAATTATTTGTCGAAGCACATCGAAGGAATAATATAGCTGTTACTCATATATCCTGTGGTTTCACCAAAACCGCCAGGGCTTACCTGCTCACTCCTTTATGGCATTGGACCCTTTACTTTGCATTAATATGACATTAAAGTTTCAATGGTTTTATAAAGGATGAAACACAGTCCCTGTTGGATTACAATTTACTAAGAAAGCGCAATGATAAGCACGATATAATAGCCCTTAGCGTGCTCAAATTATGTACGAAAATTCACTACACTAAATAAAAGGAGCGTCGTAAAACTAAAATAGAGTTATGCAGTTTGTGCTGAAAAGGTCACACTAATGCAATGTGCTCTGAAATATATAATGCACCTAAAGCGGGTGATTCTACTCATGAAACCAAAAACATTTTCTAAAAATAAAGTCATTTTTATTTGTAAAATTATCACTTTATGTAGGTATGTATTGTGTGTTTTTATTGTACACTCACCTGCCTTTACACACATCTCTCACTCTCTCAAGCCTCAAAAGTTTGCCGAAAGAAAAACCTTCTTATGGTTAAGCTTGTCTCTAAACATGTCCGTTATTTCTGTATTTAGTTATATATTTTCATAATATTTAAAGCAGAAGATACAAAAAAGGTTTTTGTGTTGCAAGAACGCTCGGTTAGATATATTTTAAGACTTAAATATAGAGATTCCTGTAGAAATAGGTTCAGAGAGCTGAACATCATGACTATGATTGGCAAGTATTTATACCAGAATATGGTATACCTACGCGAAAATCTGAAGCATAAGACATCTAAATTCACACACATGAAATCACATGGCTATAACACTAGAAATAAGGAAAATATTGTGGTCTCTCAATGTGGACCGGCCAAAACATTAAATAGCTCTATGTGTGTAACTATAAAATTGTTTAATAAAATTCCCATTGATATTAGAGATAAATATAATATTGATTTTTTTTAATTGTATAAGAAAACATTTAATGCATAAAAGTAACTAAAGTATTGACGAGGCCTTGTCCGATAAATACATGTTTTGTGTTGAATGACCATAGTTTGAATGAATGGAATATAATACTACATAGACTGGTAGTAAGTAGTAATACTTATTTAATAATTATATGTATGAAACAATAATAATTTTACTTTAATTGTGGTAATTTTAATTTGTGTTAGCATCTAAGAAATAATTATTTTAACTATTCAATAAGCTGTCTGACATATCTAAGTGCATGTTAAATGAGTAATTATGATTATTATTTTTCATAAAATAATTAACAAAAAAAATATTATATTTGTAACACGCCATAAATAAGGTGTTTTTTGGCCTTTGCTTATTGTAGGACTTATCATAAACGTGCAATATAGTTGACTTAAGGTTCACCTAAAAAAGCGGATTTATCTTTGAATACAGCGAAGTTTTACCCAGTTTTCCTTCAATGACTAGAATCGAATTTAAATCTACGGGATAAAAGCATTATTTTTGAAAGGTTAAATAATTTTCACACCACCTGCTCCACACTGTTAAATTACATGTCATGTACATCTCACCGAAAGCAGGTGATTACGGCTACGGCTCAGCCGGGAGTAAAGTTGTACTGAATTATGCCCGCGCGGGCATATTGAGATTTGAATTTGGAACCTCATTTGTATTAAAATTTTAACTAAAGGCAACCACACAATTAGTACTTCGTCGTTAATCGAATTAACCTTTCTGTACAGAACGCAAAAGTATGTCTTCTTAGATTTTCTTAAATATTTTTAGGTCTTCTTGTGTCTCTTTATGTCTTCTTAAGTTTTTTTTGTCCTTCTATTTGTTCTTATGTCTTACGTATTTTATAAAGAAAATGTCGTGAAAGGCTGTTACAAAGACAGAATTTGTCTCGCAGAAAGTGTTAAAAAAGTATCTTCCTCGTGGATAAAGCTGTCTAATCTTGAGCGTGCTATACCCCTCTCTGCACTTAGGATTCAAGTAAAACCTTCGCTCCGCTTGTAAGTTTACTCTAGTATAAAATCCTTCGTTACGTTCGGGATTCAATAAAGCGCCCGTGACGTAAGACATTGCTTTATCCCCTCATTAATAATCTCCTATTATTCCAAAGCACTGTTACGTGTATGTCTGTTTGTTTTTACATTTACACGTCTAATACAGCTGAACCAGTTTCTACATAGACTAAAATAATAACTAGTAATATCCGTGCAAAGCTGGGGCGAATCAGCTAGTCTAAGATAAATGTCAGAGCACACAATCCAATCAAAAAGTCAACATGTGCTTTTCCACTTTGCGTTTACATTTATACCTACCTACATAATTGAATTACAATTTATTCATAAAATTGCAAATTGTATTTGAAAATGCTGAATTCGTATTCCCTTGATTGGAAAATCAAATTGAATGTTCAAAGTGCAAACGAGTGTTAATAAGAATAAATAGAATAGATTTCTAAAGGTTATCCAAGGAAAAATATTTAAGGGTTTGTTAAAAATATTCTTAAAGGAAACTTTTTAATACGAACCTACCTACAATTATTGAACCAATACTTGACTTGTATTTACTTTTAAACTTGTATTCCTGCGTGTAATGTTGTTTGTTTTTATATTGTTTTATAATTTATTAGCTGAACCACCCGCGGCTTCGCATGCGTGGTATTCCAATATGGCCAACTCTTTTGTGACACCACGATTTATAAAACTAAGTTTGGTCTAGCAAGCCATATTAGGGTTCACGCTAGAATTTAAATATAAACGCAGTTTATTTAAAATAATTGTCATTTTTATGCATTTAACAGCATTTTCTTTAAATTTAAATATAGTTAGAGTCGCCGTCATCGAAATCGATGAGGAGGACTATATCTATAATATAAAAATGAATCGAAAAATGTGTTAGTAACACATAACTCAACAACGCCTGGACCAATTTGGCCAATTATTTTTTTGTTGTATTTCTTATTATCAGGAGAAGGTTCTTATGTAAGAAAAAATAAAGAAAATTGCGCGCAAAATTAGAAAATTTAAGAATACTTAACCACCATATAAAATTATTTATAATCTAACCTTAGCGCTTTTATAATGTAACCTTATGACGTTTGACATAGAATTGACAGAATGCGTGCTGCAAATATCGTCAAAGAGGATGTAAAAAAATGAATATCGTTTGAAACAGATGCTTCGGTAGGAGTTATCCCAAGATATATTGTCTATATATATAAAAATTAATTGCTGTTCGTTAGTCCCGCTAAAACTCGAGAACGGGTGGAGCGATTTGGCTAATTTTGGTATTGAATTATTTGTGGAAGTCATTCATTTTCTCATACAAAATGATGGCCGGGGACAACAATTGACAATTCTACCAGGGTGACTTATATTGACAGCCCGCGTTATAACTATGCATGTCAAGCCGATACGAAGTTCGGCGGGACCACTAGTTTTCCAATAAAAATATTACCCTCCTTTTGCGTACTCAGATAAAAAGTAGCCTATGCCCTTCTCCAGTATATAATCTCTTTGCCAAATTTCATTACGATCCGTTCAGCCGTTTAGTTATGAAAAGGTAACAAACAAACTAACAAACATACAGTTACTTGCACGGTTACTATCTATGTGTTATACATAAAAACCTTTCTCTTGGAGCATTCTATCTATTGCTGAAACCTGCATTAAAATCCGTTCAGTAGTTTAAAAGATTTAGGCGAACAGACAGCGGAAGCGACTTTATTTTATGAAATGTGATTTACAATAAAGCGAATTCTATCTATCTTACGTTTTATATTTGAAAACGTATGTGTAATTTTGCCGTGGGGCGCCGGCAATAGAATGTTGCCCCTCCGCTCTTGCCCGTGGATGCAGTAGGAGTCTGCTAAGGGATACCTCCGAAAGATGGGCAGCAGCGTCTTTTCGTGTTTCAACACCTATACTGCGCTCGCCAACCCGCCTGCCAAGCGTGGCGAGTATGGCAACAACCCCCTCATGGATTTACAACATAAAGCCAGGCCCCGAGTCCCCGGCGGCCCCGCTAATCCTGGCTACGGTAGCAGTCACGGTAACGGCGGGGCCAGGGGTGCTAAGAATCCCCGGGAGACGATCGGCTACCAAACCCTACGACGACCACTGGCCCTGGTAACACACAACATCCGCACTTTGAGGACAGACGAAAAGATTGTTGAGCTGGAAGAAGAAATTAGTAGATTACACTGGGACATTTTGGGGTTATCAGAAGTCCGTAGAGAGGGCGAGGACACGATATCCCTTAAGTCTGGTAATCTACTATACTACCGGGACGGCGACCAACAGTCCCAAGGTGGTGTTGGGTTTCTCGTTCACAAGTCACTCATCAACAACATTATCACCATCGACAGTGTGTCGAGCAGGGTCGCGTACCTGACACTCAGAATATCTAAGCGATATTCGCTGAAGGTCGTTCAGGTATATGCGCCGACCACTTCACACCCAGATGAAGAAGTAGAGTCTATGTATGAGGACATCAGTAGAGCCATACATACGAACAAAACTCACTTTATTGTTGTCATGGGGGACTTCAATGCAAAGCTAGGCATGAGAAGCGATGATGAGTTGAGAGTGGGGCAATTTGGATATGGGCAACGGAACCCCAGAGGACAGAGGCTGGCCGATTTTCTGGAGAAAGAAGGACTCTTTATGATGAATTCTTTTTTCCAGAAGCCGCCTCACAGGAAATGGACCTGGATGAGTCCCAACGGTTCCACGAGAAATGAGATTGATTTCATCTTGACCAACAAGAAACGGATATTTAATGATGTCTCTGTGATTCACAGGGTGAAAACCGGCAGTGATCACCGAATTGTTAGAGCCACATTGAATATGAACGTTAAACTTGAAAGGTCCCGTTTGATGAAATCTACGCTCCGACCCACTCGCGCACATATCCAAAACCTCGAGAGCTTTCAACTCGAACTTGCAAATCGCTTTGATTGTCTAGAAGTAGATGCATCAGTGGACGAGATCAATAACAGGTTCGTAGAAACCGTCCATACGGTGGGGTCCCAGTTCTTTAAGACCCCCCGTACCAATAGACCTCAGAAACTCTCTGATGACACCCTTAACCTCATGGCTGAACGACGTTCTTTGCAACTGCAGTCTCCCGATGATGCTCAGTCACATAGGCAGCTCAATAGAAAGATTTGGAAATCCTTGCGGCACGATATTCGTACCTTTAATACATCTCGTATTAAAGATACGATAGAGCGGAATAAAGGCTCCAAAGTGTTCGCGAGAGATAATTCTATTGGGCAGAGCCGCATGACGAAGCTGAAGAGGGAAGATGGCAGCATAACGTCAAGTAAAGCGGAAGTGTTAAGGGAAGTCGAAAGGTTCTATGGACGGCTCTACGATTCGGTCAGTAAACCTGTTTGCAGTGCGGCCAACGACCCAAGAGCCAAACTGACCCGACATTATACCGAAGATATTCCGGACATCAGCCTGTATGAGATCAGGATGGCCTTGAAGCAGCTTAAGAACGACAAGGCGCCGGGTGAGGACGGAATCACTTCAGAGCTTCTGAAAGCGGGTGGATCACCGGTACTTAAAGTCCTTCAGAAGCTTTTTAATTCCGCCTTGCTTGAAGGTACGACGCCAAAAGCATGGAACGGGGGCGTGGTGGTTCTCTTCTTCAAGAAAGGTGACAACACCTTGCTTAAGAATTACAGACCCATCTCGCTTTTGAGCCATGTTTATAAGCTGTTTTCGAGGGTCATCGCGAACCGTCTCGAACGCAGGTTTGATGACTTCCAGCCGCCCGAACAAGCCGGGTTCCGTAAAGGCTACAGTACCATAGACCACATACATACGCTGCGGCAAGTCATACAGAAGACCGAAGAGTATAACTTGCCGCTATGTCTCGCGTTTGTGGACTATGAGAAAGCCTTCGATTCGATCGAAACATGGGCAGTGCTTGAGTCTCTCCAACGATGCCGTATTGACTATCGGTACATTGAAGTGTTGAAGTGTTTGTATAAAAACGCCACTATGTCAGTCCGAGTACATGAACAGAGCTCGAAGGCGATTCCCTTAAAAAGAGGCGTAAGACAGGGAGATGTAATTTCTCCGAAAATGTTTACGACCGCATTGGAAGATGCCTTCAAGCTTCTGGAATGGAAAGGACTGGGCATCAATATTAACGGCGAATACATCACACACCTTCGGTTTGCCGACGATATTGTGGTCATGGCAAAGTCGATGGAAGAGCTCAGCACGATGCTCGAAGGCCTCAATCGAGTCTCCCAACGGGTAGGACTTAAAATGAACATGGACAAGACGAAAATCATGTCAAATGTCCATGTCGTCCCTGCCCCAGTTATGGTTGAGAACTCGGCTCTTGAAGTTGTCGACGCGTATGTATACCTAGGACAAACAGTCCAATTAGGTAGGTCCAACTTCGAGAAAGAGGTTAATCGTCGAATCCAACTCGGATGGGCAGCGTTTGGGAAACTTCGCAACGTCTTTTCGTCCAACATACCTCAGTGCCTTAAGACGAAAGTCTACAATCAGTGTGTGTTACCAGTGATGACATATGGAACCGAGACGTGGTCCTTCACTATTGGCCTTATGAATAAGCTCAGAGTCGCTCAACGAGCTATGGAGAGGGCTATGCTCGGGGTTTCTCTACGGGATCGAATCAGAAATGAGGAGATACGTAGGAGAACTCAAGTCACCGACATAGCCCGACGGATTAGCACGTTGAAGTGGCAATGGGCAGGCCATATAGCGCGCAGAACAGATGGCCGATGGGGCCGAAAGGTTCTCGAGTGGAGGCCTCGGACCGGCAAGCGCAGCGTAGGACGTCCACCCACAAGATGGGCAGACGACTTGGTAAGAACCGCAGGTCGGCGTTGGATGCAGGCCGCTTCCAACCGCAGTTCCTGGAGATCAATGAGGGAGGCCTTTGTCCAGCAGTGGACGTCCTACGGCTGATATGATGATGTGTAATTTTACATGTGCTCAGCACGGTGAAGGAAAACATACTAAAAAGAGCCTCGGCTTATTTGCATGCACTGACCATGTCTTTTCTGCGAGTCAAAGCAAACTTACTTAAGAGGAAAGTATAGATGCGGGGAATCTTAATACATCTGAAAATCCTGTTCAGGACACTACATCCTTTTGCGTCCAACTAATGCTGTAACTTACCACAAGGCGTTATATAAATTATCTTCAATTAATAGCTTATTGCTCAAAATAATCAAAATTATTTTGAGCAATAAGCCCCTACCATAACATACACCCTGTAAGGCACAGCAATGATTAATCTAACTAGGCTAAATGGCCATATTTAGATTATCGTGAGAAAAGATAATTATTATTAAACAATACAGACGAATATGAGACGCAGGAGGTAGTGGGTTCGATTCCCACCGCGGATAAATGTTTGCATGATCTACAAATATTTGTTCCGGGTCTGGATATTTTTCTCTAAATTACATGTATGTAAGTATTTACAAAAAACACACACTATCGATCGAGTGTGATCGAGTTCCCAATACTGAAATTCGCAAGCAGACTAAAGTACAAGACGTCAGCAAGCGAATATTGGGGCTCAAGTGGAGTTGGGCAGGACACTTGGCCAGACGTAGTGACGACAGGTGGACTAAGGCTCTAACAGAGTGGAGGTCGAGAACTGGACATCGAAATAGGGGACGTCCACCAGCGAGATGAGGCGACGACATCCATAAGACCGTGGGTCGTACCTGGTTCAGACTGGCACAGGATCGGGAAGAATGGTAGAAACAAAGAGAGGCCTATGCCCAGCAGTGGGTCGACAAGGGCTGAAAATGATGATGATGATGATTTACAAAAAAAAGGTATATAAGTATTCCATCAGTTATCTGGTTCCCATAGTACAAGCCCTGCTTAGTTTGGGGCTAGATAGCGCTGTGTCAAATGTCCAGTAATATTTATTTATTTAATACAGTGACTTTAAAAAGTTACTTCAATTAATATACCTATATAGTATATGAAGACCACACACTACTAACGAATTTGGGATAGTTAAAGTTTGTATGGAGTACGTTTGCTCTGTGACGTCGCCGCACAGAAGCTATGCGATACAGCCACAATACGCCACCACTGACGGCAGTTTTTGTATATTATATATCAACTCGCCAAACATAGACCAGTGGTTGCTACACGCCACGAGACGCTTCTAAAACTTCTTCTACAACCACAAAACGCCGCCACCTGAAACTGGTAGCGTAAGCGCACGACAGTCACTTTTTTTACCTTGTGTCTACACTTTCGGTCGGTGGCGGCTACAGGCCACACTAAGCCAAAAACGAGGTCTCTTGGCGTGTAGCGACTACCGGTGCCAACCGAGTGCGTCATATAAAATGTAGGAAAAATTCAGTCCGCGTCTCGGTTGCGGGGATTTGTGGCTAAATGTTCGATACTTGACGTTGACAAGAATAACAGAGACTGTGACCTTTTCATTTCTACGTAGAAAATCACCTCATTCCTACTATTTTCTTACATTTTTTACTAGCATTTTTTCCATTACCGGTTGGCTTTCTTAGAACTGTATTTCCGTAATATCTACTCTATAAACTAAGTCAATAGGTTTATTTCCGCTCTTTATTTATCAAGTCGGAAATTTTCAACATTTTACTCAGGAAAATGTGGATAAAAACACCGTAAGCGAATTTAATGTCAGAGCACGCATTCAGCCCTAAAAGGACCATTCGTCATGACGCGTAAAAAGGCGTGGTCGTTACCTCAAAATACTTTATGAACGCAGACCATAGTATACTATAAGCGTGAAACATTAGAAAAAAGATGCCTGAAGGAAGGATCGTTTATTTGTTATTAAGATAATGTCTACTTACCTAACCATAGTTCTATCAGAACTAAGAATGCGCCATTATGCTGCTAAACAAAGAGTTTACTGAAGAGATAATAGTGTTACTAAATTTTTCAGTTTTTCAACTCGAGACATCATATTTACTGCATTATTAATAAACGTGCTGAATCTTTGGAATAGTCAAAGCTTTGTTTCATCTTTTGCATTGACAGCTAGTTTCAAATTTCTTTAAAAAATACGATGTAAGTATTTCAAGGAGTCACGAATCCAGTTCCAGCTTTATTTATTTATCCAGGCAATCGAGACAAAAAAGAGGTTTCACAACAAAAAGTCAAAGAGAGTTATAATTTGGTAGATTTGTACAATTATTTATTTGTCTTAATTAATATTCCGAGTTTGCGACCTTGAGCGACTGCCGTTCGCGCCGCCATATTGGAAAAATGGTACCGTAAACCAGTTTTCATGAATATCTTCTCTTCAGCGCCACCTAGGTGAAATATACTTACTACAAAAATATAAAGCATGAAATTTCCTGCAATTTTAATAGAAAATATATTTCAATTAAAAAATTGAATTTATTTTAGAAACTTTCATTGCCTGGACTATATATGTCTCTCCCCGATACAAAAAGCTTGAGCTTGAAGCTTTTGTTTGTGTCCTGAAGCAAAAAAGATGTCAATTAAAAGTTTGTTGTTAAAACATGGCCACGGCAATAGAAGACACTGATTAAAAAAAGTTTGGTTCTAATGTGCGAGATAGCTATAGTCATAGATATTTGTTTTTTTATGTGTGTTGTTTTGTAAACAGGTATTCCAAATGTTCAAAATTAGCTGCAAAATTATCTTGTATTTAAAAATGACTAAGATAAGATAATTGTTTATTGTTATTACCACACATAAACAATATAACACTAGTGGTCTACCTCGCGTCCCAAGTCCAAAAAGTAATTTGCACAACAAAATTAACAAATAAAGTCCAATTTTAAATCGAATTTCAGGTGCTTGAGTTTTCCAATAGGCTTATCTATGTAGACTTTTGAGAAAAAAATTGGTATAGGTTTTAGCGATTACTCGCGTTCCCTTGGTCCTAGGAGATCTAATCTGGTGTCTACGGGTTCGTCTCGTGAAGGCGGAGAAGATTAGTATAGGTAGGTATAAATTTCACAAATAAATTCAAAAATTTAAATCCGTCCATATCAAACTTCCCCCTACTCCACCCTCCACTCGCCCTTTTGGAAATTTTCGCAACATCTTGTATAGAATGAAGTCCTTAGTGTGCCTCTCAAATTTGCTTGAAATCCGTCGATAAATAACGCTACAGCAGACTTCCCCCCTTTTCCCCCTTATTTAACGCCCCCCCGCCAATCAAAATCGCGATTGATTAAAAAAATTAAATAAATCAAGGAACTTGTGTGCCAACTTTTGCAAAATCGGTTGAAAAATTCAACCTGTAGGCGAGAACAGACAGACTGACAATAGCATTTTTGGCCAATCTCGAAACTGAGACGCTTCGCTGGCTTGGTCTACTGAAATAAAACTAAAAAGGCAATACAATGGGTGACCTTATTGTGTGTGTGTGTAGTTGACACACCTATTGTGAGTGACTACAGATCATAGTTTGGTTGTGGATGTAAAGTTTTAGTAAATAATTATTAATTCAAATACATAAATAGTTATAAAATAAACTAATACATACCTATATTTGTATATAATACAACACTAACAAATAAAATACTATAATAAACGTTCTTTAATAACAGAAAAATAAACAATTATGTACAATAAAAATACAGAAGAAACAGTTGAATCATCCAAAGACAATTGCAAACGATCTAAGATAGCTCAACTGCTCCAGATCACTACCAGGCGGAAGTGTTCCCAAGACACTGGCTGCATTGCCCCGCTGAATTGCAATGATAATGCGTTGAACCAGATAAGCGCCAGCTCTCGGATCACACGTCGCTTCGACCAGACGCCTAGAAAGAATTTTGAAAACGCAAATAAATTGATAAACTACGATACAGCCGTAATGACTGTACGCTACACTGTGTGATTCGACACGTGCGCGCACGTGTCGAATTCGGCTTCATTTCGGGCATGGTCTTTTTATTGCAGATTTATGTAGTATTTTGGATTTAAAACAGAGTATAACTCCCGTGTGTCATTTATGCATATTTTTAGAGAAGTGAATTTTTGAAAATACTTCCTTTTTAACGGACTGCAATAAAGGAGGAGGTTCTTCGACTGTATTTTTTTTGTTTGGTACCTCAGAACTTTCGACTGGGTGAACCGATTTAAATGATTATTTTTTGTTTATAAGCTGGTGATTTCCGTGTGGTCCCATCTCTATTTGGTCCAGTTCTGACAGTGGCATCCATGAGAAAACCATATAAAGTATTAAATTTGTTTAATTTTTATGTTATGTTATATTTGTTAGCTCAGAACTCAGTTAAATATCAATCGATTTGGAAAATTAGTTTTCTATTTTAAAGGATATACTTTTAGATTGATCCCATGGAAATTTTATCAAAATTGGTAAGCAGTTTGGTTTTTACTGTTATCTGAAGTCGGTTAAATTTTTGTTAAAAAGTTTCTTGTTTTGGACGAAAATTGAATAAATTGGTTTCTAAATACTTTTCAATTTGCAATTCTATAATTTATATAGCTTCTTGTTTTCAAAATGGGTCCTTGTTATGAACAATACATATTCAAACACTATTTTCTCTATTGATATTAATCTTAGGAAAATATTATAAGAATACCATTATTTTTATTATCTACCGTCAATTCCTCAGATCAATATACATAGCTATTACATTAGGGGCCTCGAGCGTGACGTTAATGCGCTAAGGTTTGGCGATTCCATACGTAATGCTCCTAATGTGGGCCATTAGCTTTCTGCGCGTGTTCAATCATCAGAACAATTGTGTTTTACTCGACTGCCTAAATAAGTTTCTAATGCACATTTCACGAGAAGAATATGAAAAATCATATGACTTACTAGTAGTTTGCTTCGAACTAAGATCTCGCGAGTCTCAAATAAAAAACAAAAAATACGAGTGTGCTTTAGACCACACGACGGAATAAATCTACTTAAGATCCATCTATATATATATATATATATATATATGCAGTTTGTATGATTTAGGCAAATTTGGTATAGGAGATATGCGACAAATCAACTGGCTATGAGAGAAAGAGAGAAATAAAATGGGTGCTCGCATCTCTCTCATACTCATACTCATTTATTCAAACCGTAGGGACACAATGGAACACTTGGTTACGTCAATAACAGTACTTACTTAATTACAAGAGTTTTTATTATAAAATTTTAAGCTAGCTTTATGCAAAACTTAAATTCAGTAAATATTCGTTCTAAATAAAGTTATGTCTAAGAAGTTTCAGTATTATTTTTGGAATTGAGTGGCTTTATTCTGGAAGTTGATAGCCTAATTGTCAAACTATGAAAAGTTTACAAACTTTTGATTTTCCTAGTAATATTATAAACGTGAAAGTTTGTATGTATGGATGTATGGATGTTTGTTACTCTTTCACGCCGGAACGGCTGAACCGATTGTGATGAAATTTGGTATGTACGTAGATCATAACCTGGATTCACACATAGGCTACTTTTTATTGACAAACCACGCGTGCGAAGCCGCGTATTGGTCAGCTAGTATTCAATACTCTCGCCATTGCGTTTACGTCATTATAATAATTTTACTGTACAGTGAATGACACAAATTCATAAGTAATTTTAAAATAAAATAACGCAAACTATTTTTGTCACAATAAAGGTTTATAAAGTTGGTAAATATTTAAGTTTTCGTTTGTCGCTTTTTTATTATAGTCAAGTGCTTGACCCTAAGTGAAGGTATGATCGAAGATGGAGCACGCTTGCCTAGAAATGACATATTCACTCTGAACTTGAAGACTCCAAGATTATACTGGTATGGAAAACATACGCCGGAAGTGAATTCCACTCCTTACTTGTGCTAACAAGAAAAGTTGAAGCAAATCGTTTGGTACGGCAAGGTGGTATGCCGACCAGGTATGGGTGGTACTTCTCGGTACATCTGCTTGCCCGGTAGTGGAAGGGGGGAGCAGGGGTAAGGTCATGAAGATCTTGCGCACATTCACCAAAATGAATCTTGTAAATAACTGAAAGTCTGGCTACTCGGCGTCTGTGCTCGAGACTTTGTAAATAATTTTAAAATTATTTCTCCCTTTATCCAATTAAAAATTCCGTCCATAAAAAAATTGGCGTGTTTAAAACCATTAAACACTTTAGCCTAGGTATAATTTTATTAATATATTAAATTTAAGTTATTGCACAAAGTAGCAAGCTATTAAATACATACATTAATATACGTACTTAAATAAACAAATGTACAATTAAGTTTAGACATCTCATTTTGGTAATCAATTTATATTAATGAATGTACATTTGCTGCCTAAACGTATTTTTATGATTAGATGATTACTTAAGGAACAAGGGTGGTTGAACTCAAGTGGAACTGGGCAGGACACTTGGCTAGACGAGGTGATGGCAGGTGAAGTAAATCTTTGACCGAATGGTGGCCAAGAACAGACCTAAGAAGTCCAGGATGTCCGACGGCGCGGTGGGTCGACGACATAAAGTCGCGGGCAACTCCTGGATACGTGCAGCACAGGACCGGGAAGGGTGGCGCTTACAAAGGGAGGCCTACACCCAGCAGTGGGTACTTATGGACTGTGGAAGATGATGATATGATTACTAACTATGATTTAAGGAGTTGTCAAATCATAGAAATACCAATTTAAACATCTGTCGCATCTGTTGTAAATAAAAGTAAAAATTAAAAGACATTTATATAAGACAACAGTACAGCACACACAAAACAGAAGGTAATAAAATAAAACATACATTGAAAAAGACATTAAAAATAAAACTGATTATGATAGGTACTTACCTACCTATGAGAACACAGAAAGACAGATATAAAAACAACAGAATTAGATCAAGACAACAACCTTGTTTTGAATTCTATGTGGATATCCATGGGCTGCAGTAGCCACCTAACATCTGGTGGACTGCATGCGCGTTTGCCATATAAATAGTAAAATAAAAATATTAAAATAAAATTAGGAACGATCATTATAGACAGGTACACCTAACAAGAGCTACATTAATACGTGGGCGCTAAAAGGTTCTGTACTGTGTGGTGTACCAAAAACTATCAGTCTCAGCTTTGTGTTGGTCCACGCTTACGCACTAAGTGCAGACCAACGCTGGTTTTCAGACTGACCCCGTTATAACATGACATGACTGACCTCACGACCACAAGAACCGAAGAAAGATGATAAAGAGGCATTAGTTAAATACATACACATAAAGTACCGACGTGTAAATAATTTGAATAAAATAAATAAATAAAGGACGGAATTACGATAGAAACTTTTAAGAAAAGAACAGAGAGAGAGACCCATCAAAAACAACTTGACGACCATCTATGAACAGTATAGAGCAGAATACCCACCCACCAATACTCGAAGTAGGTACCAATAATCATTATATGTATTGTGTGCTATTTAGCAAATAAATAATTGTCTATGTCTAAATACGTTTAGGGATAGTTGTGTAAGCCAAGCTTAGCTAGGGATAATAAAATTTGTATAAATTATGAAGTTAGTATTATTTAATTTGTAATGTAATCTATTGCTTTGTTCACAAGGATTTTAATCATTTTTCTACCAAAATGTGCTCTTTCTAAATATTATCTCAATTTATCCGTATGGTTTTGTTATATCCGTATCTACTCTAGATAATTTCTTTACCATTTCTAGTAGATACATAAGTATAAGCTAATGACTCATTAGTAATTAGGCTGGTTACATGCTGACTCGATATTCTACAGACCTACGTCACAAGATTAATGTATTTTGTACGAGACGCGGTTTTTCTTTTACAAAGATAGGTATAGCTATCGTGACCTGCTCACCGTATTTCAGGTAGGTATAACTTAATCATTATTTTATACTAACTGTTGCCCGTGACTTCGTACGCGTTACACTATTAAATGTGTAGGTATCCTAGAAATAAAGCTAAACTCGCTGTTACAACTTGACTTGACATCCCATTTTATCTTATGGGACCTGGTTTATGAGATAAAAAGTAGTATATGTTTTAATTCAGGTTAGAACTTACGACTAAATTTTATAGAAATCGGTTAAACCGTTACAACGTGACTGAATAACAAACAAACAAAATATCGCATTAATAATATTAGAGAGAGATAGGATTAATCACGTACCGTTTTATCGGTGCTTTGGCCGACAACGTTGAAATAACATTGTTAGTTATAATTGAAAAAATCACGAAAGTTTTGTAAGTTTAATTTAGTTAGATCGCGGTGGCTCCTAAAATGAGGTTAATATAACTGGAAACAGAAAAAGAAAAAATTAGAAGTATTTAATTATGAGGTACTGTGTTGTGGGCTAAATATTTAAAAAGAAATATTGTCTATTACTAGGTGTCCCATCAAAACAAACTATAAAAATATTTCTCTGACAAACTTTTATAACTTCAGCTGGCTTTCAAAAGTACTAACAAAATTAAATACAGATTTGAACTTTTTACAAACTATTTGAAAAGTAGCTGCGAATGCACCAAAACAAGAATAAATAAAATAAACGTGTGTGTGTACTTATGTACGCACTTAAAAAGATACTTTTTTAGCGTAACAGAACATAAATAGCTAAAGATTTCATCCCGTATGCGACCACAACTCTTTGTTTGTAAAAGGAATGATAAATTATTAAATGTAGTTATGAGTTTTCACGGAAACTTGAGAGACAGTTATTAACTAACCTCATCATATCGCTTTTTGCCTGTCGGTGTGCGCGCGCATGAGACAGTTATCAGCAAACTTTATCAAGTCGCTTTTTGGCTGTCGGTGTGAGCACGCATAGTAAAAACTTCTCATATTTTTTTCCAAATGCGCCAAATGAAGTATAACTTCAAAAAAATCCACCGACCTCGTCTTTTTCCGGGGTTAAAAACTGACATAGGTTCACCACCACAGTTAAACTAGTTTGATATAAAAAACCGGATCCAAATCGGTCCATCTATTTGGGAACTACGATGCTACAGACAGAAAGACACACACCCATACCCTGTTTTTGCGTATAAATAACTGGTTGTTTCTCGCGACTTCGTTCGCGTTACCCTACTAAATGTGTTGGGAACTTGACACCACATTTTTATCCCTTAGGAACTGATTTATGGGATAAAAGGTAGCCTATAATCAGATTTTTTTATTCCGTAGAAATCTGACAGCTGTAACTTTTTGACATGTCAGAGATTATAAACCTTTTTGGCCAGGCACATTTTTTTTTTCAATACGAGTCTGATTATTTGAGTCTATACATTGTAGGTATTTGTTAGTGAATGTAATCATTTTATTAAGTACGGCGCTCCAAATCAAAAGGGGATTTGCGGCGAGCCGGCGAGCGATAATTACGTCCCTTTTCATCACAAACTGTTGAATAATCGATATAAAAAAAACAACTCTGAAAACTGTATCTGATTTACAAACATACAGATGGACAGACAAAGGAACAAAATATACCTAGTCAGGTCATAAATTCTGTCACATGTTTAATATAAAATAATATAAACAAGTTTATTCATTATGTAACCATTTATATACCAAAATGAATTTAACAAAGCATAGATTCTTATGACACTTATTTTTTTTTACACTTATTCTTTCTTCTTATTCTTCAAGTTTATTCAAAATGACCTCCATGATTTTGAATACAGGCCTTCAATCTGCGCGGCCAGTCGTCTATCGCAGCACGAACGAGGTCCATGTCAATATCGGCGGCTGCCTTTATCAAGGATGTCTTGAGTGACTCCAAATTGGGATGAGGCTTTGAACACGCTTTTTCCACCAAGTGTTGCCATATCTTGTAATCTAACGGATTCAAACTGGACTGGAGGAGGGCCAGTCTTCGTGCCGGATAAAGACGATTTCACGCGCCGCCAGCCAGTCTTGTGTGCTCTTCGCTCTATGAGCTGGCGCCGAATCTTGTTGGAATACCCAGTGCTTGTTATTGAACATGGTAAGAGAAACAGGTTCCACAAGGTTCGTCAGGACTGTATTTTGATACACAACTGCATTCGTTTTTACACCTTTCTCACAAAAATGTACCTCTGTTAAGCCCAAATAAGAACCTCCCAACCATACCATGAGCGAGGATGGAAAATGACCTCGTTGGACACGCGGAATACGGTTGCTCGCTTTTTCACTACTGTGTGCGTACACCTTATCATTATGTTTGTTGTAGCTCTCTTCTACGGTGAAAATTTTTTCATCCGAAAAAGAATTTCTTAATATTTTTTTCCCACGTACCGCTTCAACAAAGCGCGGCATCTCTTCAGTCTCAGGTCCATTAGACGAGCATTCAAACGATGTCCTGTTTTTCTTAGATATGCCCGAAGCCCTAAGTCTTCATTTAACACCCTTTTCACCGTGGTTCTGCTTAACCCCATCTGAAGGGCCAACAGTTTCTGCTTACGTTTGGGATTTATTTGAATTCGCGCCTTCACAGCTTTTATCACTGCTGGAGTCCTAACAGACCGAGGGCGACCACTTCTTGACCACCACAGGATTCCAGGCTCCAGAATGTGTAAGAACAGAAGAAGTGAAGTGTCAATTACGCGTCCTGATACCGTGAGTGTTGTGTGTCGGAATCGAGTTATGATCGAAAATGAAGCCGGTGGTAGTAGTAGAATTAGCGAATTAATTCCTAGCAAGAGACTAAGAAAGAGGGTAGATCGTTATATCTGCCAATAACTACCTACTCGCAAAGACATCAGTTTACCCGTGATCATGGCGCATGCAACTGCGCCGAAATATCGGGATACTCAAATACTCACAAATCATGGTAAATATCCCGTTTTTAGTATAAATAGTGTTCATAACCATGATAGTTTTAAAAGTTATATCTACACTAGAGTCTTCATTGTATTGTTTGATGGTGCGATAAACGAATCTTTTACTTATATTCAAATTTTTCAGTATGTCAAAAATTTAATTGGCGCGTAACCGCAACTATGCAACGCAATAACTGCAACACGGTCTTCTTTAAGCGTCCACTCCATATTTAAAAATGAGTAAAATTCTAAAAAGTATATATGTTTATTTTCATGAACAATTCGAAATTCAAATTCTATAAACTTTTTTGTGGCCAGCATTCTAAAAGATAAGTTTTTACTGTGTGACAATACTTATGACCTGACTAGGTATAATAAATAGCAGCAAATACCGAGAACACATGAGCGCATTCAAAGAAGTCGAATGAAAACCCATGAAGGTGACAATCGCGTCGTGGCAGCTGACAGCGGCATACGTTATGTTTAATTAGTATTCTTGATGAAGTATCAAATACACTAAATTTGCATTTAAAACTTCCCTGTGAAATACAAAAATAATAATTTTGTAATGCTTTGACTAGAAAGGCTTATTATACATGACTTAGTAGGGAGTGATGCCAGCTAAAGAAAAATAACCTGATAACTTAAAAATATAACTTTGATAATTCGATATTAAAAAATTACAACATTTTGAATATACCTGAAAGTTTAAATTTATCTTTTTCTAGGTAAAACATAAAAACAAGCATTTTATTTTTTATTGCCTATAAATAGCTCCCTTTTCAGTTGGAGAGCTTTTTTAGTAACAACACTTATGAAGCGTCAGAATTCTACAGAATAAAAATCAGAGTATATGTGGTAAGCCAGGTTATAATCTACGTATATACCAAATTTCATAGAAATCGGTTCTGCCGTTACGACATGATTGAGTAACATCCAAACAAATAAATAAACAAACATAAAACTTTCACATTTATAATATTAGTGTGATGCGGGGCTAATAATATGTGTCCTATACCTGACAACGTATATCCCCAATAACATCTCTTCATGCATATGTATATTGTCAAATACCATTTTGTGGAATCATACTGCTTACTCTGTATCATGTCAGGGCAAGAAGCGGAGTTGTGGATGACACGTCAATATTAGCTATAGATTAAAGCAAATTGAACTTGGTGTACTCTTCAAACAATAATTATCGTGAAATGTATTACACTTGAAATATAAGGTGTTTGATAATATACGCACAAAAATCAAAGGGGTTATTTTGATGAGCATAATAAATACATTTGTGAAATTTTTACTATAGAAATATGAAATTTATTTAGGCATGTAAAAACAAACACTTTAATATACTTGTGTTTGGGCTATTGTATAATGATTGACGTCTCGAGATATCTCTTGTTGTCTCTTTCTAACCCAAAACCCGCAGCCATTTTCGAAAGAATTAACAAATCGGCCTTTATTTTTGGATATCGATTGCAAGAGTAGGCAGTAAGTTTTATATTGAATTAATCACCTAAACTTAGTGGATTTTCTTTAAAATTTTGATAATATAACTAGTAGCTTTTTTTCGAGGTCTTTTTTATATTTTGAGAAACCGTCACTTGTATCGTCAGTATATTACCAAACACCCTGTATTATGCGTAGTAATATTATATGAGTTTGGAGACTTTTGCCCAACAGAGCGACAAGTAAAGGCTTAGTGGGAAACACACAATAAGGTCTTATTTTGTAATGATAATAGTTTTAGATATTTTATCAAAAAATCCAATATTGAGACAGGTTAAATTCAGCATACCGAAATGTATCTGTAGTATGGCTAAGTATCAATTACTTAGCACATTTCAATACTCAGCCCGGTTTGCACAAAGATCCCTAAACATATTTTGCAACGAAACTTGTTTAGACGTATTTATATGATTTGATAACTCCTTGAATCATATTTACCCACTAAATACGTTTAGGCATCCGCAGAATTCGCTCTCAGTATTTAGCCTGTCTGAGTCATGTATAGTGTAAAGCGTGTTTGCTTTACTAAGACTGAGACGTAAGAGGTAGCGGGTTCGATTCCCACCGCCGAGCAAATGTTTGCATGTTCTACATAGATTTGTTCCGGGTTTGGATGTTTTTCTAAGTATTATAAGTATGTTTTTCTAAAAAAAAGTACATTCATAAGTTTTCTATTAGTTATCTGGTTCCCACAGTACAAACTCTGCTTAGTATGGGGCTATATAGTGCTGTGTGAAATGTCCAACAATATTTATTTATTACATTCAAGCTGTCAAAAGTTTTCAAGATTTGTCTAAAGCTATTGTTGGGTGACGATCAAGATGCAGAATGGAGGGGCTAGTACGGATGCAGAAGCATGGAAATTATTGCTAATTTTAATTCATTTCAATCTCATGAAATTATTAATTTTATTCTCGGTTAATTTCACATGTGAAATTTTACGGGTAACGAATTTAAATTTGAATGGCATAATGTCACACTTGCAGTTTTATGTAAACTCGCTACGTAATTTAACGGATTTGAACGAATACGACCGATGGTTTACGATGAAAAACTAACAATCTGCTATTTAACAGGTTCTAACGAAACCACCCGATGAATACCGAATGATATACGACTCAGCTGAACTTTCGCACGAAACCGACTGAAGTGTTAGGAAAAGCGATTTCATCCAGTGGCGTAGCTACCAGAGGGCTAGACGGGGCAGCGCCCCAAGCTCAGGGGGCCCTCAGATTTTGACTTACAAACTATAAGTTAAACTAGTGAAAATTTCTCCCACATTCGAATTATAAACGTATAATCGGTCAAGAAAGTGGTGTTATTGGTTTAAAAATCTCTACTTTAATTATGATTCTGACATTAACGTGCTTCCACTGTTTGTGTGTCTGTCACAGGACTGTATTTTTTGAACGGTCGATATTTTCCTAAATTTTCATAAAATAGTTTTAATTTGTTCATTAAAATAAGGTACAGTTTGTATTTGGTTTTTAATTTTAGTCGACTGTATTACGACAAATCTGGAGTACGTCGAATTCGGAACACGACGAATACGGAACAAACGATTTTAAATAGTATAGTTGGTGCCCTCGTTTATTTTTTGCCCCAGGGCCTTTGGTTACCTAGCTACGCCACTGATTTCATCGGAATGGTTTTTGACAGGTTACGCGAAGGAATTTAGCAGTTTTGACGCTTATTTATTGATCGAGCGAAGCGGTATCTCCAAATCAACTTGGTATGTATGTTTGTTTGCCCGATGAACGTGAAATTTGATACACAGGTAGATACGAGTAGCGATGGCACAATTTTGGTGTGACTAAATGAGCTAAACATGTGGGGGGTTGTTGAGATATTGGGGTTCAAGAGAGATAAAAAATGAATTAAAATGAGACTATTAGGTCCAGTGGGACGTCAAATGAAAGGAACATTTGGATTCTGTTTTAATTTTTTTGTAAAGCCTTAGTAGTTTTTGAGTTAGCTATAATAAAAACTGAACTTTGACAAAATTCATCAGTGACCGATGTCTTTGCGAGTAGGTAGTTATTGGCAGATATAACGATCTACCCTCTTTCTTAGTCTCTTGCTAGGAATTAATTCGCTAATTCTACTACTACCACCGGCTTCATTTTCGATCATAACTCGATTCCGACACACAACACTCACGGTATCAGGACGCGTAATTGACACTTCACTTCTTCTGTTCTTACACATTCTGGAGCCTGGAATCCTGTGGTGGTCAAGAAGTGGTCGCCCTCGGTCTGTTAGGACTCCAGCAGTGATAAAAGCTGTGAAGGCGCGAATTCAAATAAATCCCAAACGTAAGCAGAAACTGTTGGCCCTTCAGATGGGGTTAAGCAGAACCACGGTGAAAAGGGTGTTAAATGAAGACTTAGGGCTTCGGGCATATCTAAGAAAAACAGGACATCGTTTGAATGCTCGTCTAATGGACCTGAGACTGAAGAGATGCCGCGCTTTGTTGAAGCGGTACGTGGGAAAAAAATATTAAGAAATTCTTTTTCGGATGAAAAAATTTTCACCGTAGAAGAGAGCTACAACAAACATAATGATAAGGTGTACGCACACAGTAGTGAAAAAGCGAGCAACCGTATTCCGCGTGTCCAACGAGGTCATTTTCCATCCTCGCTCATGGTATGGTTGGGAGGTTCTTATTTGGGCTTAACAGAGGTACATTTTTGTGAGAAAGGTGTAAAAACGAATGCAGTTGTGTATCAAAATACAGTCCTGACGAACCTTGTGGAACCTGTTTCTCTTACCATGTTCAATAACAAGCACTGGGTATTCCAACAAGATTCGGCGCCAGCTCATAGAGCGAAGAGCACACAAGACTGGCTGGCGGCGCGTGAAATCGTCTTTATCCGGCACGAAGACTGGCCCTCCTCCAGTCCAGTTTGAATCCGTTAGATTACAAGATATGGCAACACTTGGTGGAAAAAGCGTGTTCAAAGCCTCATCCCAATTTGGAGTCACTCAAGACATCCTTGATAAAGGCAGCCGCCGATATTGACATGGACCTCGTTCGTGCTGCGATAGACGACTGGCCGCGCAGATTGAAGGCCTGTATTCAAAATCATGGAGGTCATTTTGAATAAACTTGAAGAATAAGAAGAAAGAATAAGTGTAAAAAAAAATAAGTGTCATAAGAATCTATGCTTTGTTAAATTCATTTTGGTATATAAATGGTTACATAATGAATAAACTTGTTTATATTATTTTATATTAAACATGTGACAGAATTTATGACCTGACTAGGTATATTTTGTTCCTTTGTCTGTCCATCTGTATGTTTGTAAATCAGATACAGTTTTCAGAGTTGTTTTTTTTATATCGATTATTCAACAGTTTGTGATGAAAAGGGACGTAATTATCGCTCGCCGGCTCGCCGCAAATCCCCTTTTGATTTGGAGCACCGTACTTAATAAAATGATTACATTCACTAACAAATACCTACAATGTATAGACTCAAATAATCAGACTCGTATTGAAAAAAAAAATGTGCCTGGCCAAAAAGGTTTATAATCTCTGACATGTCAAAAAGTTACAGCTGTCAGATTTCTACGGAATAAAAAAATCTGATTATAGGCTACCTTTTATCCCATAAATCAGTTCCTAAGGGATAAAAATGTGGTGTCAAGTTCCCAACACATTTAGTAGGGTAACGCGAACGAAGTCGCGAGAAACAACCAGTTATTTATACGCAAAAACAGGGTATGGGTGTGTGTCTTTCTGTCTGTAGCATCGTAGTTCCCAAATAGATGGACCGATTTGGATCCGGTTTTTTATATCAAACTAGTTTAACTGTGGTGGTGAACCTATGTCAGTTTTTAACCCCGGAAAAAGACGAGGTCGGTGGATTTTTTTGAAGTTATACTTCATTTGGCGCATTTGGAAAAAAATATGAGAAGTTTTTACTATGCGTGCTCACACCGACAGCCAAAAAGCGACTTGATAAAGTTTGCTGATAACTGTCTCATGCGCGCGCACACCGACAGGCAAAAAGCGATATGATGAGGTTAGTTAATAACTGTCTCTCAAGTTTCCGTGAAAACTCATAACTACATTTAATAATTTATCATTCCTTTTACAAACAAAGAGTTGTGGTCGCATACGGGATGAAATCTTTAGCTATTTATGTTCTGTTACGCTAAAAAAGTATCTTTTTAAGTGCGTACATAAGTACACACACACGTTTATTTTATTTATTCTTGTTTTGGTGCATTCGCAGCTACTTTTCAAATAGTTTGTAAAAAGTTCAAATCTGTATTTAATTTTGTTAGTACTTTTGAAAGCCAGCTGAAGTTATAAAAGTTTGTCAGAGAAATATTTTTATAGTTTGTTTTGATGGGACACCTAGTAATAGACAATATTTCTTTTTAAATATTTAGCCCACAACACAGTACCTCATAATTAAATACTTCTATTTTTTTCTTTTTCTGTTTCCAGTTATATTAACCTCATTTTAGGAGCCACCGCGATCTAACTAAATTAAACTTACAAAACTTTCGTGATTTTTTCAATTATAACTAACAATGTTATTTCAACGTTGTCGGCCAAAGCACCGATAAAACGGTACGTGATTAATCCTATCTCTCTCTAATATTATTAATGCGATATTTTGTTTGTTTGTTATTCAGTCACGTTGTAACGGTTTAACCGATTTCTATAAAATTTAGTCGTAAGTTCTAACCTGAATTAAAACATATACTACTTTTTATCTCATAAACCAGGTCCCATAAGATAAAATGGGATGTCAAGTCAAGTTGTAACAGCGAGTTTAGCTTTATTTCTAGGATACCTACACATTTAATAGTGTAACGCGTACGAAGTCACGGGCAACAGTTAGTATAAAATAATGATTAAGTTATACCTACCTGAAATACGGTGAGCAGGTCACGATAGCTATACCTATCTTTGTAAAAGAAAAACCGCGTCTCGTACAAAATACATTAATCTTGTGACGTAGGTCTGTAGAATATCGAGTCAGCATGTAACCAGCCTAATTACTAATGAGTCATTAGCTTATACTTATGTATCTACTAGAAATGGTAAAGAAATTATCTAGAGTAGATACGGATATAACAAAACCATACGGATAAATTGAGATAATATTTAGAAAGAGCACATTTTGGTAGAAAAATGATTAAAATCCTTGTGAACAAAGCAATAGATTACATTACAAATTAAATAATACTAACTTCATAATTTATACAAATTTTATTATCCCTAGCTAAGCTTGGCTTACACAACTATCCCTAAACGTATTTAGACATAGACAATTATTTATTTGCTAAATAGCACACAATACATATAATGATTATTGGTACCTACTTCGAGTATTGGTGGGTGGGTATTCTGCTCTATACTGTTCATAGATGGTCGTCAAGTTGTTTTTGATGGGTCTCTCTCTCTGTTCTTTTCTTAAAAGTTTCTATCGTAATTCCGTCCTTTATTTATTTATTTTATTCAAATTATTTACACGTCGGTACTTTATGTGTATGTATTTAACTAATGCCTCTTTATCATCTTTCTTCGGTTCTTGTGGTCGTGAGGTCAGTCATGTCATGTTATAACGGGGTCAGTCTGAAAACCAGCGTTGGTCTGCACTTAGTGCGTAAGCGTGGACCAACACAAAGCTGAGACTGATAGTTTTTGGTACACCACACAGTACAGAACCTTTTAGCGCCCACGTATTAATGTAGCTCTTGTTAGGTGTACCTGTCTATAATGATCGTTCCTAATTTTATTTTAATATTTTTATTTTACTATTTATATGGCAAACGCGCATGCAGTCCACCAGATGTTAGGTGGCTACTGCAGCCCATGGATATCCACATAGAATTCAAAACAAGGTTGTTGTCTTGATCTAATTCTGTTGTTTTTATATCTGTCTTTCTGTGTTCTCATAGGTAGGTAAGTACCTATCATAATCAGTTTTATTTTTAATGTCTTTTTCAATGTATGTTTTATTTTATTACCTTCTGTTTTGTGTGTGCTGTACTGTTGTCTTATATAAATGTCTTTTAATTTTTACTTTTATTTACAACAGATGCGACAGATGTTTAAATTGGTATTTCTATGATTTGACAACTCCTTAAATCATAGTTAGTAATCATATCATCATCTTCCACAGTCCATAAGTACCCACTGCTGGGTGTAGGCCTCCCTTTGTAAGCGCCACCCTTCCCGGTCCTGTGCTGCACGTATCCAGGAGTTGCCCGCGACTTTATGTCGTCGACCCACCGCGCCGTCGGACATCCTGGACTTCTTAGGTCTGTTCTTGGCCACCATTCGGTCAAAGATTTACTTCACCTGCCATCACCTCGTCTAGCCAAGTGTCCTGCCCAGTTCCACTTGAGTTCAACCACCCTTGTTCCTTAAGTAATCATCTAATCATAAAAATACGTTTAGGCAGCAAATGTACATTCATTAATATAAATTGATTACCAAAATGAGATGTCTAAACTTAATTGTACATTTGTTTATTTAAGTACGTATATTAATGTATGTATTTAATAGCTTGCTACTTTGTGCAATAACTTAAATTTAATATATTAATAAAATTATACCTAGGCTAAAGTGTTTAATGGTTTTAAACACGCCAATTTTTTTATGGACGGAATTTTTAATTGGATAAAGGGAGAAATAATTTTAAAATTATTTACAAAGTCTCGAGCACAGACGCCGAGTAGCCAGACTTTCAGTTATTTACAAGATTCATTTTGGTGAATGTGCGCAAGATCTTCATGACCTTACCCCTGCTCCCCCCTTCCACTACCGGGCAAGCAGATGTACCGAGAAGTACCACCCATACCTGGTCGGCATACCACCTTGCCGTACCAAACGATTTGCTTCAACTTTTCTTGTTAGCACAAGTAAGGAGTGGAATTCACTTCCGGCGTATGTTTTCCATACCAGTATAATCTTGGAGTCTTCAAGTTCAGAGTGAATATGTCATTTCTAGGCAAGCGTGCTCCATCTTCGATCATACCTTCACTTAGGGTCAAGCACTTGACTATAATAAAAAAGCGACAAACGAAAACTTAAATATTTACCAACTTTATAAACCTTTATTGTGACAAAAATAGTTTGCGTTATTTTATTTTAAAATTACTTATGAATTTGTGTCATTCACTGTACAGTAAAATTATTATAATGACGTAAACGCAATGGCGAGAGTATTGAATACTAGCTGACCAATACGCGGCTTCGCACGCGTGGTTTGTCAATAAAAAGTAGCCTATGTGTGAATCCAGGTTATGATCTACGTATATACCAAATTTCATCACAATCGGTTCAGCCGTTCCGGCGTGAAAGAGTAACAAACATCCATACATCCATACATACAAACTTTCACGTTTATAATATTAGTAGGAAAATCAAAAGTTTGTAAACTTTTCATAGTTTGTCAATTAGGCTATCAACTTCCAGAATAAAGCCACTCAATTCCAAAAATAATACTGAAACTTCTTAGACATAACTTTATTTAGAACGAATATTTACTGAATTTAAGTTTTGCATAAAGCTAGCTTAAAATGGAAGTTAAAAAGTTAGTATCACTTTCTGCATAAAAACTTCGATTAAAATCAATGGAGGATCCCAAACTTATGATTTATTCAGGGAATAAAAACCGTGGCGGTTAGCGAGCGGGATTGGCATCATTTAAAAGCGATTGCAACCGAAACGCGTCATAACGAAAAAGGGAAAATCAAACAGGCTTACGTAGAATCAAATCGAAGTCAAAATGGCGAATGTCAACTGAGTTTCCCTTACCATTCGTTTATTTAACTTGTTAGCTGAAAGTCCTATATTCAAATGTTTTCCTCGGGTAAGCAAATTGCTAATTTGGTCTCCGTGATTTGTTTTGAAAAGACGTTTTCTCGTGGTTATAGAGTAAGGTATGGGGAGTGAGGTTTTGAATGGCTTATTTTATTTAGGATAGAACAAAAACGTCTTTATTATGCACCACATTATCAACAACATGTTGCGAAACAAATGCTTATATGATCTACAAATATTAGTTCCGTATCTAGGTGTTTTTATATATATTTTAAGTATGTATTTACAAAAAAGAATGTATGTATTGTATCAGCTATCTGGTTCCCTTAATACAAGCTTGACTTATTTTGGGGCTATATAGCGCTGTGTGAAATGCTCAGTATCCTTTTTATTTGTTAATAGCTGACCAATCCTCAGCTTCGCACGCGTAGTTTTTTAATAAAAAATATTATACTCGTTCTGCGCAGTTGGGTAAAAAGTAGCCTATGTCACCCGGGGATAGTGCTTACCAATGGTGAAAGATTTTTTTAAATCGGTTCAGTAGTTTCGGAGCCTATTCAATGCAAACAAACAAACAAACAAATCTGTCCTCTTTATCATATTAAATTTGTAGATATTGATATGTTCTTTAATATTGTAGAACATACTTTTGTTCCATCAATAATAGTTTCCGCAGCGCATGCGACGAAAGACGTTTTAGGGCACTTTTTACATCTTGGGTTACGTTACTTAAGTTTTAGTAAGGATCCTTAATCTTTTCAAGCAATAAATATAACCTATGTCACTCAGGGTGAATGTAGCTTTCAAATGGTAAAATAATTTTTGAAATCGGCACAGTAGTTTTTGAGTTTATTTTTTACAAACATACACACACACAAAAATACAAATCTTTCCTCTTTATAATATTAGTATAGAAGTATAATAGATATAGATTTATTAATAATTATTTTCTTTTTCTATACGACGTGTTTTGTTATGTACGGCATTAATTTTAAACACACATCCGGAATCGTGTTAACTGATATAAGAGGTGGGTTAAATACCGGCATCGTGAATATTCATCCAGTAATCGATACATTTCCAATAAACACTTAAATCGGCGGTGCCTTTGTGACGATGCCGCTTAGTCAGTTTAACAGGTACCTACTCACATTATGAATGAATATGATATGTTTTCCTTTTTTTATGCAGGCTGTTTCATCGATATTTTAGGACTTGAAATTAATGTTGTATGAAAATTTAAACGTTTTCTATGTTATTGAATATGAAAAAAACCTATTTTACGACAATACTAGCCATCACCATACCCGTGTTTTCATTTAGTATCGTACATCACAAAACATGCTAAAGAATATTCTGCTTGCGTTTTCATAGTAACGTTTCTATAAATGATACGGCAGAATCGTTCCGGCGGTTAGCAGGTTGAAACCTCGAACTGAAGGCCTCGACATGACGCGGCGCTTGCATTCACAAAATCTGCATGAAAAATGGAAATGGATCAACGTAGCCGAAGGAAAAACGACTTATATTTGCGACACAAATACGATGAAACTGGAACGGAATAGATAAAATACTAACAAAGCAAAATGTCGTGTAAATGGAGGGTAGATAGGTTCAAGTTATTTTGTTGTATTTATTCATTCATATTCATTTGAATGAAACAATGAATAGTCATTCTAGCTTATACAAAGTCTTACTTTTTTAGCTTTGATTAGTTAAATGCAACCTGGAGGGCGCAGCAATTGTAGTGGAGTTCAATATTATATTAATAAAAATCGGCCAAGTGCGAGTCCGACTCGCGCACGAAGGGTTCCGTACCATTATCTATAAAAACGGCAAATAAATCACGTTTTCTGTATGGGAGCCCCCCTTAAATATTAATTTTATTTTAATTTAATTATATATTTTTAAAGTGAATATGTAATTAAATATTCTGTGAATATTTCAAACGTCTGCCTGTTTCCGTTATCAATATCGAGCCAAAACGAGCAAAAAAATCACATTTGTTGTATGGGAGCCCCCCTTAAATATTTTTTCTGTTTTTAGAATTTGTTGTTATAGCGGCAACAGAAATACATCATTTGTGAAAATTTAAACTGTCTAACTATCACGGTTCATGAGATACGGCCTGGTGACAGACGGACAGACAGACAGCGGGGTCTTAGTAATAGGGTCTCGTTTTACCCTTTGGATACGGAACTCTAAAAACTATGTCAATGTGTCAATTAGGTTAATAATTCCCATAAAACCTCGATAATTTAAGAAACTTATCTGAACTGGCCTCTAAAATCATTCTCCTTACTTCACGCCTAATAATGTGCGAGTGAGGGATAATTATTTTCAGCACCAGTTTAGATTCGTTTCTTTAAATAACTTGGTTATAATATTAATAATTGATAGAGCGAAGCTAGTTTTCCAAATCAACTTGGGAAAATCGGAAACTGTAAATGTATGTTTGTTTCTACGAGGATAACTTTCGAAGCGTTGATCCGACCATCGTGAAATTTGATACTTAGGTAGGTTGCGATAGCACAACTTTAGTGTGACTAAATGAGCTCTAAAATATGGGGGGGGGGGGGGGTTATATTGGGTTCAAAAGGGGTAAAAAAAATGAAAATGAGACTATTAGGTCAAGTAAGAAATCAAATTAAAATCGGTTTTTATTTTTAGTAAAGTCCTTGTAGTTTTTGAGTAGCCATAATAAAAACGGAACTTTGACAAAATTCACAGGGCTGACCCCACAGTGCCAGTGACCCCACAGTGCTGAAATTTGGTAACCTCATCATCATCATCATCATCCACTACCTGAATTCACCTATTGTTGGGTATAGGCCTCCCCAACTTTGTGCCATCCACCACGATCTTGCGCTAGTCTCACCCATTGATGGCCCGCGTCTTTTGTAACCGAAAAGCTGAAAATTCGAAAATTGCAACCAACAGAGCGAGCGTCAATACGGAGTCTAGGAGACGGCGACGACATCTAACAGCAATTGTAAGAATATAATCCTAGATCGCGCAAGCAACATATTTTGAGAACTGAAATATATATGAGTCATATTGATGCAAAACCATCAACATCAATTTTAACGGAAAAGAGTGCAGTAGATTTTTTTTTATTAATAATTGATGCAACAGTGTCTAATCAATAACAATTACATCATATTAATGAAAAATACATTTATGGTATTAACTGTACGAAACTTTTGAAATAAATTTAATAATCTGCAAAATAGATAATAAATGAATTTGCATATTGCTGTTTTTGCATTTTAAACATGGACCTTGTTTATATCACGAACGCACTAATACAAAAACAACAAAAAAAAAAAGTCGCCATTGTAATGGCGTCGAAATACTGTGCTCTGATTAGTCGAAAGCTGTATTTGTACCTGTCAGTTGAGATATTGCTGTGTTTGCTGCTATTCATATGTATATTTGAACGTCTGTTTTGTATAAGATATTGATGCTTTCGCTACGTTTATATTAATTGCCTACATAAAAAAAAACGCTTTCAGAATACATTCAAAGTTACTATAGTGAAAAAAGTGGATGTTGCTGGTTTTGCATCTATACAACTCATAATACTTCTCAACAAGACTCGTTCGGCAGGGAGATCTCCCCTTTTCAATGGATGAACATGTTGTCTGCCATATGTATAATAAAATTTCCCTAGCCTTGTAATAAAATACCGTAAGGCGAAATAAGCCTATCCTTTTTGTTTTTTAGTTCTAGTCTTTTCTGAACACATCGAAATAGTTTTAATTATTAAGATATTCGTACGCTTTTTTAAATAAAATAATTTACGAGAAAGTCATTTAAACACTAGTCATTTAGTTACATGCTTGAAACTTGTTGGAAGATGATTTAGATATTGTGAATTTTAAAATGGGTAAAACCATAGTTTTTTTCAAACTTTCGCGACCACTGTACATAACTACTGATTAAAACGGGTGTTTAAAACGTATGTACCTTTTTATTTGTCCTCCCGACGTTTCGGCTGTGTTACACTAGCCGTGGTCGCGAGGAGACTGGAGTAGTTGGATCTACCGTCGAGAAGCGATGGCAGCTGCAGCAACTACCCTCACTTGGTCTTCAGAATTAGAAATGTCCGCGTTCATATTATGACACACTACACTAACCGTATCTACGCACTGAGACGACCGATCACGACGCGCACACCTAGCAATCACCGAGTTCCAGGACGCTGAGAGAGTATAGCCATCATTCGGATTAAAATTTGGAATTTTTTTGAATTTGGTAAAACCATTATTTCATTAGTTTGATATAAACATATCAGACGACAGATAATTTAAGACATAATGTTAAACCTAACAACTAGAGAGCGACTTTGTTAAACAGAGGAGGTACTATTACTTACATTGAAATGCTATTTAACAATCTCATATATATAACAAAGTTAGTTACACCACTTATAACTCTAGAATGGCTGGACCGATTTCGATAATCTTTGATTTGTTGTATTTGTCTCCTTCAGCAGATAAACTATTAAAATGTCGGAATACCTATGACTAAAAAAAAATCTCAAATCTTACCTCTCAAATCGATCTCAAGCCGTAGTGGTCGGGGGTTTTAGATCTGACTTTGTGGACATCCCGTCAGGAATTCCACAAGGTTCTCATCTGGGACCCCTTTTATATAATGCGTACATTTATGACATACAGAGATGCTTTGCCTATGGTAATCATCTTCTGTGATTTTCTGTGATTTTGCTGGTGACAAGAAAATATTCTTTAAAATTAATAATCAACACGATTGTCTTAATTTTCAACACGCACTTAATACTCTTTCTGAATATAATAAAAGCAACAATATAATAGTGAATGTGTCCAAATTTCATTTACTCGGAGACAAAAACCTTTTGAATTTACATATAAACTAAATAATATTCCCATAAAAAAGGTAAACGTTATAAGGGATCTCGGAATCCTTCTGGATAGCAAATTTACTATGTCCGAACATGTTGACTACATAACAACTAAAGCATATAACAACCTTGGCTTAGTGATTTGAACATGTAAGCCTTTCTACGATATCACTTGTCTTAAGTCAGTCTATTTTACTTATGTTCGCAGTGTACTGGAATTCGCTAGCTCTATCTGGGCTCCAAACTGCATTACTTACAAAAACAAAATTGAAACTATTAAAAAAAATATCAAACACTTGAATTACCGTCAAAGAATATTTTGTACTTATGAAGAAGGTTGCGTGCGATATAAACTTTTGTCATTAGATGATAGACGTACACTTTCAGACATTATCTTACTGTATAACATTTTAAACGACAATCTTGAATCCTCGACCCTACTTGAAGCTATCAATTTAAATGTGTATGGAAAGCGTACTCGTCAGACGCCACTTTTTTCACCGAATCTTAATAGTAGTAACTATGCTAAGAATATGTTAATAAATATAATTTGTACTGTATACAAGAAGCGCTTCTCGAATGTAGATATATTTAATAACAGCAAACAATCGTATCGGAATAAAATCATAGGCATCATGCTTGACACGGAACGCTGAACTTTATATCTTTGTAAATTACTTGACACTTAGTAATTCATTACACTAATAACTTACTTTATGGTTATCAAAATATTAAAGTATTCTCTGTTGTAGGATCTTTTTTTGTGATAATTTACCTCTATCAAGAGACCTGTTATTGGCTGTATAATCTTATCAACTAGCTATTTAAGACACTTTGTATTATTAAAGCTGTTGGTCTCTACAATAAATAAAAATAAAAAAATATGAAAAATTCATTTTCTCATACATACAGCTAATGATGGCCGATTGACAATTCTATCGGTGACGTACATTGGCAGCCCGCGTCATATGCATGTTAAGGTGGTACGAAGTTCAGTGGGTCAGTTAGTAAAATAATAAATAAATAAATAAATAAAAACTTTTTTATTGGAACCAGAAAAGATGTCATGAACAATTTTAAACACAGGTGCTAGTTTACATATAGGTACTAAATATAATTTCTATGTATGCTTATTCATTTGAACATTATACAAATCAGCTTAAGTAATAATTATATACCTAATAACATATAATGCATTAACTTTGATCTCTACACTAGGATTCCCTGTTTTGTGGAGATCAAATACAAAAAAAGGTTAATCAAGGTAGTGCAGTGTTTGACAAGTGAATTTAAATTTAAATAATGGTTCTATTTAAATGAATAAATTTATTATATACTCTTATTTTTTATAATATATTTAAATAATTATCTTTATTTAAAAAAAAATATCCAATAATTTATTTCGAAGAATTTTTGATTTACTTTGTACATAAAAATACTTTAATTTAAAGTTTGGTAAGTCATTTCCGCAATTATAATTTGATCAACGCAAGTGTGGAAACGGAGGCTCAATTCTACTAAACCAATCGCTTCACTATGACAAAGGTATCGTCGCAAAATGGTCACTACAGTTACCTTTTGGTATTCTACTAACACAATCTTTGACAAAAACCGCCGCCCGTTGTTATAACAACACCATTGAAAATGAAGCAGTTTATGACAAGATCAATGATTATTTATCATTATTTTGACAATGATTGTGTTAGTAGAATACCAAAAAGGTATCTATAGTGCCCATTTTGCGACGATACCTTTGTCACAGTGAAGCCCTGAACTAGCGTGGGTTGTTTTAACCCGCATCATGCTGAGTTAGGGTCCATTTGTAACATTAAGTAAGTTGATTGTTTACTTTTTTATTGTGTTTACTTTTGTGTTGCAGCAAATATCCTATTCTATTATTTCAAAAACTTGTGAAGTAGGGGGGGGGGGGGTCAAAGATCTAAGTTGACTATTACACAACCACCACGATCTCGAGCGTAGAAAGAAAACGGAGCGTTTTAAATTCTATCTACAATTTGAATCAGCAGTAAAATAGGTTATATATTCAAATTGGACGAAATTGCCTCATTTTATACGAGAACGCGAATTTATTTCATTTTTTGGATATAACAAAAATATCCAGGGCATCATAAACATTATTTGCATGGTAGTATATATATATTTTAATAAATGAAACGAGGCCGCCTTTAATTGAATGCCCAATAATGAATTCATGCTCATTTCTGGCGTTTAATAAAAGCACGCAGAATATAAATTGAAAGTTTTGTGTTACGGTTTCATAAAAAACAAACTGTTCTGAATATTTGTTAAGGGCTCAAGTACAATTAACCAAGGGCTTCATCATCATCAACAATCTAAAACAGTCTGCTGAATCAGTCACTGTTATACAAAGTTCTTGTTCTTAGTACAGTGGCGTAGCGTGGGTGTCAGCCGCCCGGGGCAGAAGAAAATGTTGCCGCCCTCTTATTTAGGTATTTAAATTTAATAGACTATAATATACAGTAATTCTAAAGATTTCGGCAAGAACAGACATCATTAGTGAATATTGTACAGGTTACAAATAAAAAAGTCATACAAGTATGAGTGTTTCACAATATAAAATCACATTTATTAAAAAAATCTTACACGTATGCCTCTAACATTGATATAACAGGTATAGAACAAATGATTATACCTTGACGATCATCAAGATTAAGTTATTACTTATTAGCGAATAGAATACAAAACGTAAATAAACATCCAATTAGAACTACGGCGATATTAATAGTATTAAAAATTAATATACTTCTTAAAATAAGAAACAAAACTTCTGTCTTTAAATAAATCTTTATTTTATTTACTTTCTTAAGAGCAGTCTTTTATTGGACTATCAATGTCTGTATCATCAATTCATCACACACCTCTTGCTCATTAAATAATATTTGTTAGCCTTTAAATACTCATTGTTGATCTTAAATCATTTTTGATCAAGTTCAATTTGAAAAACTTCTCTCTCAGCTGGCATTGTTTATTCGACAAAAATATGTAATGGTTCAAATATTTACAAGATATTATTATTATTTATCGTGAAATTTTCCACCCCCTAAAGGTGCCGTCCTGAACGTGCCGCTCCTGCCACCCCTACTACGCTATGCCACTGTCTTACTGGCTTTAGAGCTCTAAAATATTGAGATAGGTAATCCTGGTTAACCCTTGTTTTGACCAGCGTAGAAAAATTGAGTGTATAGTTTTAAGTCTGCATGTTGGTTTTTTGTACAAATGGGTGATTACTCGTACGAGATGGTTTATGCATTTATTTCGGACTAGCTGATCAATTCGCAGCTTCGCACGCGTAGTTTTTCAATAAAAACACTACTCTCCGTCTGCGCAGTTGAGTAAAAAGCAGCCTATGTTACTCAGGGATAACGTAGCATTCTAACGGCGAAAGAAGTTTTCAAATCGGAACCATAGTTTTTGAGTTTATTCGTTACAAACATACAAATCTTTCTTTTTTATAATAACAGTATAGATGAAAAATGATTTAAAGCGTCAGGGGGTTTTTTAATCAAATAACAAAAAAGGCTTTTTCGCTGTTGCGATTATATAACCGCGGTAACAGAAACACAAATTCATCTAATTATGTCGGTAAACAAAACACTCATTAGGCTAGTTCCTAACTACTAACTTGAATAATACTTTGGAGTTGGTTTTTTTTTATATTTAGCAAAGATTTTTGTATCTGCGCCATATTCATTATCAAAATGGTGCCAATAACTATATTAAAAAGTACCAGAATATTTTTATTTATACCCTCTGACGCAAAAATGTGTAATAAATTTGACACCTATTTTGACTGTGTGTTTGATTTTGACCTATATGTCTGTATGTCTGTGGCATCGTAGTTCCGAAACAGATAGACCGATTCAGACGCAATTTTATTTATTATATAGCTCGTTTAACTGGGTTGGTTCTTAACTTTGTAATGAAGAGCAGGTCAGCTGATTCAGCAGTTTTCTTTTTTTGTGAACCTTAGCTGTAAAATGGAAATTTAAAACTTTTTTTTATACATTATAGGCTTGTGTTTGACCACGATCTCGCCTGATGGTAAGCGATGATGCAGTCTATGATGATACACGCTTGCCTAAAAGAAACCTATTCACTCATGACTTAAAGATACCCAGGCTGTAGCTATCAGGAAACACAGACTCTGGCAAGGCGTTCCACTCTTTGGCGGTGCGCATAAAACGGGGTTTTTAGGTGGTTATAACAAGTATAAATACGGTGTCCTTGAACTCACTGTTTTCCAAGAAAAGCCGTTGTTCACACCATGGTCTACTAACAGTTTATAGCAAGCACCAAATTAAAAAACAAAACGAAATCGGTCTTTGAAAAATATTAAAAGTTGCGAACTTAAAACGTCTTTCAAAACGTTACGCCCTAAAACATAGTCAGCGCGCTGACCGGTAGCTACTAGGTATATATCTAACTAAGAGGTAGGTAATACGCTACGGCTAGCGTACCCATGAAATTTATGTCAAGGTTAGTTATTGAACAACGTTAGACTTATTTGAGAAGGTCTAGATTTTTTTATTCATTTATTTGATGCTATTAAACAGTTATTCGACCATGGTCTGAGCAACTTTTGTTCTGGGAAAACAGTGATTTAAAGGACACCGTGTATTTTAGGGATCAATTAATAAAACTAACCAACCAGTATATTCTCGAAGTCTTCAATTCCAAACTGAATAGGTTCTTTCTAGGCAAGCGTGCTCCATCTTCGATCAAACCATCACTTACCACCAGGTGAGTTTGTGGTCAAGCGCTTGACTATCATCAATAAAAAAATGGTTATTTAAACTTTCGCGATCGCTGTACGTAATCACTGATTAAAGCAGGTATTAAAGTGCCATCACTTCTCGACGGTAGCTCCAAGTACGCCAGTCCGCCCCTGACCACGGCTGTTGCAGCAAAGTCGAAACGTCGTCAGGGTTACAAATAAAAAAAAGGTACATACACGATTAATACCCGTTTTTATCAGTAATTAAGTTATTTAGTCCTAGATATTTGTCCACGGGCAGGGTTTTGAAAATGGTCATAAAGAGACATGCCCTAACACGTATAACCTGACACAATCGTCCATAAACCTACCACAGCATCGATTATCCGTCTCGATTCTCCCATTATTTGTTACCTACAGAACCCTTTTCCATTCCATTTGTTCATACGAACCCATTCTGGGGATAACGATACATTAAACCAGAAATTAACTGCGCTATTTGTTAGCAGCGTTCAAGGTAGCACTATAATGTGTGATTTATGGATTTGCTTACAAGTTGGACTAACACTTACACTACGACACACAGGATGTACATTGTAGAGGGCTCTTCGAACTGTGTCATCTCAAAGAACAATTCAATTCAATTCATATTGACGACCTCCGTTTTGCAGTGGGCGAATAGCTGACTGAGACGCAGGAGGTAGCGGGTTCGATTCCCACCGCGGAACAAATGTTTGAATGATCTACAGATATTTGTTCCGGGTCTGGTTGTTTCACTATTTATTATAAGTATATATTTACAAAAAAAAATGTATTTATGTATTATTAGTTATCTGGTTCCCATAGTACAAGCTGCTTAGTTTTGTGGATAGCTAGATAGCGTTGTGTGAAATGTCCAGCAATATTCATTTATTTATTATATATTAAATTGTTAACCGACTTCAAAAAAGGATGTTCTCAATTCGACTGTATTTTTTATGTTTATTATCTCATCACTCCGTCATTTATCAACCGATTTGGAAGATAATTTTATTATTTGAAAGGATATATACTCTCAGATTGGTATCATAGAGATTCATCGAAATTGGTTCAGTAGTTTGTTTTTTCTGTTATCTGAAGTTTATTATATTATTACCGAACTTCAAAAAAAAGGAGGAAGTTCTCAATTTAACTATTTTTTTACTTGTTACATCGAAACTTTCGACTAGCTGAACCGATTTTGATGATTCATTTTTTGCTTGAAATTTGGTGCTATCTGTGTGGTGCCATTTCCATTTGGTTCAGTTCTGATAATGGCATTCATGAGAAAACCATATAAGTCTTAAATTTGTTTAATGTTTATGTTATGTTATGTTTCTTAGCTCTGAACTCCGTTATATATCAATTGATTTGGAAAATTAGTTTTTGATTTGAAAGGATATACTTTAAGATTGATCCCATGGAAATTTCATCAAAATTGATAAAGTAGTTTGGTTTTATTGTTAACTGAAGTCGGTTATATTTTTGTTAAAAAGTAACTTGTCAGAATAGACCTTCCCCAGACTTTGCCAAAGCACGCGATCGTGAGTCTTGCTTCTCCACAGCGCTCCTGGCTATGACTTTAAAATCTTATCAGATATCCAATATCCATATTTGTTTGTAAAAACTTAATTAAATATGTCAAATAGGATATTACAAAGTATAAGCATAACTTAACAAATACAATTTTTATAATTGACATAGCGTGCGAAGCGTCTTAGTTTCGAGATTTGCCAACAAATGATTTTGCCCGTCCGTCTTTTTCTGTTTTCTGTCTGTTTTCGCCTACAAGTTACAATTCTCAATCGATTTTGACGACAGTTGGCACACAAGTTCCTTGATTTATTTAAATTTTTTCGTTGATCGCGATTTTATATAAGGGGGAAAAGGGGAATGTTTGCTGAAGCGTTAGTTATAGACAGATTTCAATCAATTTTGAGAAGCACACTAAAGACTTCATTCTACACAAGATCTTGCGGAAAAAAATCCAAAAAAAAATCGGTTTTTTTTTGAGAGTGAGGAGTTGAGGAAGGAAACGGGGGAGAAGTTTGCTGTTTTCGGAAAATTTATACCTAACTATACCAATCAGACTACGCATTCTCCTTTGCCTTCACGAGACAAACCCGGTGACACCAGATTCGATTTTCTAGGGCCAAAGGAACGCGAGTAATTGCTAAACCTTATACCAATATATTGCTCAAAAGTCTACATAGGTAAGTTATTGGAATATTCTAGCACTTGAAATTCGATTTAAAATTGAACTTTCTTCGTTAATTTTGTTGCACTAATTACTTTTTGGACTCGGGACGTGAGGTATACTGTTCTCACAGAACCACTAGTAATAAAAGTTTTAGTTAAAGTTCCTCACTCAAGTCCAGACCCAATAGTCTCTTACAAAGTCTATTCGATCAGAACCCGGTTAAAGGACTTTATAATGTTTGTTCATAATCATGTTGTGACAACAATGTTTGTTTTATGACTTTTCTTTTTAAGGGTTCCGTAGTAACTCCTCTTACAGTTTCGCCATGTCCGTCTGTATGTTTATCTGCTTGTCAGACCAGTACGCACTTGACCAATATTTATGTTTAAATTGAAAATACGCTAGGGTAAAAATCTGTTATTGTCTAAGATCGACAACTTTTTAGATTAACCTGACGAATACCACGAAATTAAATGGAATAGATTTTCTATTGTTCTATTTTATCTTGCTCGATATCGAGTCGGCAGGAGTCAAGAGGTTTAATTAAATATTTTATTAATATAAATTGATTGCTTTTGTTTAAGAAAAATAATTCATCATCATCATCATCATATCAGCCTTAGGACGTCCACTGCTGGACAAAGGCCTCCCTCATTGATCTCCAGGAACTACGGTTGGAAGCGGCCTGCATCCAACGCCGACCTGCGGTTCTCGAATATATCACTCACCTTCGGTTTGCCGACGATATTGTGGTCATGGTAAAGTCGATGGAAGAGCTCAGCACGATGCTCGAAGGACTCAATCGAGTCTCCCAACGGGTAGGACTTAAAATGAACATGGAGAAAACGAAAATCATGTCGAATGTCCATGTCGTCCCTGCCCCAGTTATGGTTGAGAACTCGGCTCTTGAAGTTGTCGACGCGTATGTATACCTAGGACAAACAGTCCAATTAGGTAGGTCCAACTTCGAGAAAGAGGTCAATCGTCGAATCCAACTCGGATGGGCAGCGTTTGGGAAACTTCGCAACGTCTTTTCGTCCAACATACCTCAGTGCCCTAAGACGAAAGTCTTCAATCAGTGTGTGTTACCAGTGATGACACATGGAACCGAGACGTGGTCTTTCACTATTAGCCTTATGAATAAGCTCAGAGTCGCTCAACGAGCTATGGAAAGGGCTATGCTCGGGGTTTCTCTACGGGATTGAATCAGAAATGAGGAGATACGTAGGAGAACTCAAGTCACCGACATAGCCCGACGGATTAGCACGTTGAAGTGGCAATGGGCAGGCCATATAGCGCGCAGAACAGATGGCCGATGGGGCCAGAAAGTTATCGAAAAATAATTAAATAGGCTTAAATTAAAGGAAAAGTAATATCACCTTCTTTCGGGTTTACATACATTTTGGAAAACAGGTAAAACCAAAATTCATGTAAATACCACTGAGTATTTTTACTGAACTACCAAATTTACGCATAATAATATTTGCTTCTCTTTGCAACTATTAGACATTTTCTATTCCTTTATACGTCATATTCTAGTTTGGATTTGAATCACATGTTTTACGTTGACTACGCGTCTGGCAATCGCTCGATGGTTGCGTTATTTTTAAGTAAACTATTTTTTTTGTTATAAATAAACCTTTACTCTAAAAACCGTGCAAGGTTTGTCTGGGTACTCATTCGTCGATATTATAGGTACGTATACATTTAACACATTACTCAGGAAAGTAGTAACTCCCACACAACCAAGACAACATAGTACTCAAATCGCTTGTGACACCTGCTATGCTTATAAGCACATAATACGCTACAAAATACATTATAAAGTCGTATGAATTAGTTTTGTGCTGATGCTATAGGGGTTAACCCGTCCGTCGATCATCTCAATCTCGCAAGCGTTCTAGTGGTTAGTTAGCGTGAGCGGGATGCGCGACAGCGCCAACTTAATGCGTATGAGTGCGCTGGCGTTCTAGATTGAGGCATAGCAGTGCGACACGCGGCTAACTTCGTTGAGTAAATGAGTCAATAGTGATAAGTTTGTCAGCAAACATAATGATTTAAATTATGTCATAGGACATAATTTAAAGCATTAATTTTTAATAGAAGGTGTAACAAATGGCATCGGCATGATGTATATAACGTGATAAACTAAGTTAATCAAAGCATAAATATATAATATTTTTGAATTCGTTTTTGAAAGGTCTCATTTTATTTTATCAGGAATATTATTTAGCATAGTGGGTATTTATATAATTTATGGCAGGTACGAATGTCAATATTTACGTAATTTTGATACTCTTAGCACAGGCCTGAATATTAGTTCCGTTTAAGATGATAGTCTTAAAAGCCAATGACTCTATGTCAAAAATGTTATCCAACAGCTTAAACCCTTTGCACTGATTGTGACAACCTGTTATCTTAGCCACTTTAACGTAGCAATCTGACTGTCTTTTACTATAAGCCCAGGCTATTATAATATGATTTACCAGTACGATTTTAATAGTCATCACTCTTTTCACGTGGACTTATGTCATTGTTTTTACGCATAGCAAATTTTTTTATGTTAATCGCTAGCGCTTCATTTTAGACTACTTTATCGCTTACCATCAAGTGAGATTGGGATCAAATAAAGATCAATTCATGAGTTAGCAGAAAGGGTGTGTTTTTTACCAAATGCGCGTTCAAGTGCGACACTCTTTAATATAACGAATTCTTTCATGTGATTCCTTATAGGCAAGTGTGCTCTATCTCTCCCCCTCCCATAATTTATTTTTTAGTGAGTTAGAGGTCAAACGCTTGATCACCATCCTAACTGTTAAAAACTTTAATTTTTTAACCAAATATGAAGCTCATGTGCGCTACTCTATACTACTATTACGAGGGATTCGCTCCGATCTGAGATCTCGCGAGTCTCCCATAAAAACAAAAAAATATAATTTGTAATCTTTGAATATCAAAATGCTTAACTAAATTACTTGACCTACAGTGGTAACGGGAGTTCATGTATTTGGTTATTTTTTTTTTGAGATAGAAATTGCTGTTATTTTGGATTTCAGACTTTTGCCTATATTTCTGTCACCAAAGCTACACGTATACCATATTTCAGTACTGTGGGGTCTCTGTGAACTTTTTCAAAGTTCTGTTTTTTATAAGGGCAATAACTTAAAAAACTGCTATGTTTATACTACAAATAAAAACGGGGTCAAAATGTACTCACAAAGACCTTTTATTAGACGAGCCACTTGTCCGGATAGTCCCATTTTTTTTACCCCTCTTGAACCCCAATATATCAACCCCCACATTTTTAGCTCATTTAGTCACAACAACATTGTGCCTACAATACCTACCAAATTTACCTGAATTTAAAGTTACGAAATCTCACAATGATCGGATCAACGCTTCGAAAGTTATCCTTGGACAAACAAACATACATACATACAACGCCGATTTGCACAAGTTGATTTGGAGGTCTTGATTCGCTCGATCAATATTTATACTTTTGTATGTTTGTAACGAATAAACTCAAAAACTACTAGTCCGATTACCAAAATTCTATCACCATTAGAATGCAACATTATGCCTGTGTAATAAAGGCTACGAGTACTTTTTACCCAACTGCGCAGAAGAAGGGTAATATGTTTATGAAAAACTACGCGTGCAAAGCTGCGGATTGGTCAGCTAGTCTTTAAATAACTAGTGGTTCGCCCCGAACTGAGATCTCGCGAGTCTCCCATAAAAAAAATTTAATCTTTGACTATCTTGGACAAAATAGTGTCACGAAATAATAACCAAATAACTAGACCTACAGTTTCATTCAAATTACAAATAACGGGAGTTCATGTAATGTGTTTTTTTTGGAATACAAATTGCAGTTATTATGGATTTCAGACTTTTGCATATATTTGTGCTACTAAAACTACGCGCATACCAAACTACAGTATTGTGGAGTCACTGGTGCACCCTGTGAATTTTGTCAAAGTTCAGGTTTGATTAAGGCTAATAACTCAAAAACTGTAATGACTTAACTAAAAATAAAAACGGAGTCTAAATGTACTAATGAATACCTTTCATTTAACGTCCCACTTGACCTATTAGTCAAATTTTTTTACCCCTCTTGAACATTAATATCTCAACAACCCATCTAACATTTTTAGCTCATTTAGTCACACCAAAATTGTGCCATCACTACCTACCTACGAGTATGCATTAAATTTCATGATGAACGAATCAACGCTTCAAAAGTTCTCTTCGGCCAAACAAACATACATACATACTTATATACATACAACGCCGATTTGTCCAAGTTGATTTAGAGATCTCGCTTCGCTCTATCAATTACTTCTTCCATGTGATTTTATTTTGAGCAGTTTATTTGAATCGCTGGTCTCGGTACGTAAATACAGCCTACATAGTTGGCTCGGACACTAGGCGATAAAGAGACAATGTTACCTGTAGCTGTAACGGGCGTATAAAAGCATTTTGATCACCAGTTAACGGGGAACTATAAGTTCATTTTGTTTAATTCATTGTACTGCCGTGTTTCATGAGTTGGGCTTTTAATTTTGCACTATAACTGAAGCTAGTTGTTTTTTTACCGACCTATGTTGTCCAACAGCTGGATAAAGTCGTCTAGGGTACCACTGAAGTATGCAATTTAATTTAATTTAATCGTTATTTTTTTTATGTATATTTATTTTAGTTTGTTTGTTTTTATTTTCTGTGTTATTGTGCTAAACATGTCTGCAACTAGTGAAATGGCCTTAACGGAAGACCAGCGCTGGTTGTTGCAACCAGCACATGCTGAGTTAAGAACCATTTCGCAACTATACTTTGTGCATAAGTACATTTGGATTTGTTTTGTGTTATGTACTTTTTTTAATATAATTGTTTTTTTATGTGTTAACTCTGTATGTTGCAAATAAATTATTATTCTATTCTATTCTATAAAGTTCATCCCCAGTTCATCCAAAAAAAGTCAATAAATCATCAAACTCGAATGTTACGTCGTAAGGGCTAAAACTATTACGATGCAATTTGGTATATTAGAGATAAACATACATTTATTCAAACTTTAGAATCAATAGGAACGCTTAGTTACGTCAGGTTACAAACAAATGCAAACATAAAAGGATAAAGTGAAAGAAACAGCTGTATAGTAGGGGCTTTGTCAAATAATATTAAAATTTAAAAACAACAAATAATTTAAATTCCTGTAAAAAGGTCTTGTCAGATAAAATACATTTTTTGCAGCTGTACAGGGGCTTTGTCAAAACTAAAACTATTCATTCCAAAATCTGAGTCTTAACATGTATGTACATAATGAGGTCCACACTAGGTGTAACACCTGTATCGCGAATGCCCTGTGTAGGTTTGCAGAAGTTGAGCATATTAAATGCATTAACATATAATATGCTTTTTTCGTAAAGTGATTTTGAATGCATTTTCTGTTAATTCTATGACATGTTTGGGTAATTTAATAAAAAACCTCACCGCATTGCCAACAAAGCTTTTGTTAGATTTTTGTAATCTAAAGGCAGTGTTTATCAATTTATCTTTATTACGTGTATTGTAACTTTGATTTAATAGCTTATGACCGCGATGCCGTGACCACAGTTGGTACTAAGCATGATCACAAGCTAAGAACCGTCTATTTATCTCCAGAACTTCACTTCTGAAACTAATAGACAACTAAAACCACAAGACCTAAATGTGTCCAGTTTCCAGAATTAATTTGAAACTCGACCGCAGTCGTCTAAAATAGTTTCAATCCAGGTACAAATGATAAATTGGTCCAATTCGTTACTCGTACGGCTTACATTGTTAATGAAACAATCCGTTGAAAGGGTTGGGTGATCCTTATAAAGGTCAAGTGAAGGAAGGTACATTTAATTCTACTGAACTTCACTTTTCACGTGTTTTTCTGCGCAATAAGTCTAATTGAATGGATCCTTTCCTATTAAGTCTTCGTAAGTTTCTACGAAATAAATGAGTATTTGATCGATCGAAGTGAGATCTCTTAATCAACTTGGGCAAATCAGCGTTGTATGTATGTATGTATGTTTGTTTGTCCGAGGAAACTTTCGAAACGTTTATCCGATCATAGTTTAATTTGGTATAGGTAGGTATTGTAGGCACAATTTAGGTGTGTCTAAATGAGCTAAAAATGTGGGGGGTGGTTGAGATATTGGGGTTCAAGAGGGGTAAAATAAACCAAAATGGGACTATCCGGTCAAATAACACGTCTACTAACAGGTCTTTATGTGAAATTTTGTTCCCGTTTTTATTTTTCTTTTAAACTTTGTACATTTTAAGTTATTAACCATAACAAAAACTGGACTTTGACAAAATTCACAAGGTACACCAGTGACCCCATAGTGCGTAGCTTTAGTGACAAAAACATAGGCAAAAGTCTGAAATTTAAAATATCTGGAACTTGTACACCAAAAAAAAATTACCACAATACATGAACTCCCGCTACCTGTAATTTGAATGAAACTGTAGGTTAAGTAATTTGGTTTTGATTTCGAGGCACTATTTTATTAGTCAAAAATTAAAGCCAGCTTGCACAATGAACCCTAAATATGTTTAAATTTTACGTACTTGTATGATTTGACAACTCCTTAAATCATATTTAGCCACTAAATACGTTTAGGCATCGTTGCGAGAGTCGCCCTACGTATATTTTTTTTGTGTTTTAGAAGACTTGCAAGATCTCAGAACCACTAATAATAAGTTATAGAGTATATAATAAGTTAGTTATTTTAAGAGAAGTGGAGTTCCTTGTGATACTATCAGTATTGAAGTTTCAAAGTGATCCTTGTGGTTTTAATTAATAAAAGCTTTTGACTTTGACTTTGAAAAGGGCTCGTGCGGGGAAGCACTACCACCATACCTATTTCTGCCGCCAAACAGCATTGCTGTGTTTCGGTTTGAAGGGAATGGTTGCCTATGAAATGACAGGCACATTAGGCTTTACACCTGTATGCCTCAAGTTGATGGACAGGGCAGTGCATCGTAGGACATATTTTTAACGTGCGTGACCTACGATCCCTGTGGAAGGAAAACGACACCGTGGAAGGCCTAAAAAGCGTAGGCGCGATGATTTGGACGCTTTTTATAGGGACTGGCGGGATTTGGTACAGGATCGAGATAAGTAGAGAGATGATAGGGAGGCCTTTGCCCAGCAGTGGGACAAGCTAGATAAAAAAAATACTCCATGGAAATGTAACAAACTTATGTCCCACCTGATGTTAAGTGGTAACCATCGCCTATAACGAAGTATTGCCTCGTAGATCACGTACCTTAGAAACGTGAAGTACGATGCACTCTGCATCCATCAACTTGAGGCATACAGGTGTAAAGCCTCACGTGAATTTTTACTTATATTTTCGTGTATTAATATCGAATTTAATATCTTGTTAGGGGTTTCGTGATTATCATAATAATGATGCAACCCCTCATGCACTGATCATCCTTTCTTCAGTAGGAGGTTGGAATGAGTAGATGCATCTTCCAATTACCAATTTATATTTCCACAACTGTACATGTATGAACTGATTGAGCGGGGAGAGACGTCTGGCGCGGGCACACAATAATACAACAGCGATCATCTACTTAGGTACGACTTACGCCAGTCAGCTATTCTGTATGTAGTGTGTCCATCTTGAAAGGTTCAGAACATATATGAAAATAAATATATAAATAATAATAATAAATATTGTTGGACATTTCACACAGCGCTATCTAGCGCCAAACTAAGCAGAGCTAGTATTATGGGAACCAAATAACTGATAGAATACTTATACACTTTTTTTTTGTAAATACATAATTATAATATATAGAGAAACATCCAGACCCGGAACAAATATTTGTAGATCATGCAAACATTGGTTCAGCGGCGGGAATTGAACCCGCTACCTCCTGCGTCTCAGCCGGCTATTCGCCCACTGCGCCACGGAGATCGTCATATAACAAACCACGCGTCAAAAGCGGACGGATTAGGAAGTAAATATGATAAAATATTTTTATTTATTTTTAATGTATATATATAACTGGATTAGATTAGATAATTTCTTTTTTGCACACCATTAAATATAAACATATAAAAGAAAATACACTTTTAAATCATAGGTACAATGGGGGGCTTTATCGCTAAAAGCGATCTCTTCCAGGCCTTTAATTATGAGGAGGTTTTTCCGGATGGCTTCAATATGAACGCCTTCAAGAGTAATTAGTACAAGTGTATTTCTGATTTCTTGACCTTAAAAATACGCGCTATACAAAGTGTTCATATCAACTTTTTTAATAAGTACTTTTGGAAAAATTTAGGTTACATAAAATTAAGAAAACTGATTTAAAAAGTGTTACTCTCATAAATACTAATTTTATAAAAGCACTTATATAAAGGTGCTATAGCCTGCTGAGTTATTCTAGTTTAAGATACTATTATGATAAACTGTGTTTAGTTGTAATACGCTGTTAACATTTATGTTCAATAAATACCTTTTAAAAACAAAAACAGTACAAGTGTATATAGAATATTAAGTGGCAACGCGATTTCAGTACCACGAGTGCTGCAGGAGTTTATAGGCGGCAGTGACCACTTAACATCAGGAGGCCCGTCAGCTTGTGTGTCTACAAGTATAATATAAAAAAAATATATTACAAGCCTTCTCCGTAATAATTTTTATAATTCCCCATTTCTTTAGCGGACACCTTCCTACCGCCTGCCAAAGTTCCAACAATCTCATTAATCCTTTAAAAAAGTCTATCCGTGGGAATACAATCTTATCAACAATCAAATCTATCGCAACCCGGGAATAGCTTTGTTCTAAAATCATCCCGTACAAGAACAATCGTTTTATTTTTCCCTCCCTCAAGTCCCTAAGCAATTACACTTCTGTTTTATTGCGCTTAACACGTTTATTGTAAGAGACGTTGCTTGCACACTTACCGCTCTGAAAGCTTATTTTGAAAAGCTAGCTCGTGCATTGTGGGATTTATTAATCTTGTTTATTCATACAGGCTACGGAAGTAAGAAAACAATAATACATATTTGTATCTTTTTATAAAATCTTGATCTTTTAGGCAGGTGCTTGAGTGAATACCACGCTCTGGAAAGCGCAGCTTAACGCGCCGGCGAACCCTGAGCGCAACTTCAATTCGGCCGCGTCAAAAACTTCGGCCTGAATATCGCTATCCCTGTTTAGTGAAGAAGTTTAGCCACGCAGAGCGACAGTGATAGCAATAGAATGATTCTAAATTTGATTAGATTTTGACCGTGTTCCGTAATACCAAAAATGATGATTGAAAACTTGTTGTATTTTTCTCATTGTGTTGTTAATCTGTAACTAGACGATATAATCTAGGTTCCCATAACTAGGATATGTAAGATGTTGTTGTTTTTAATACGAAACAATTAGGTTTAAAACAGGTCTTTTATGACGTAAAAACATGCAGAATGCGATACGCTTCTATTTCATTTTAGGTAAGTATTTTGATCTAATATATGGTTGGGAACCTAGATAAATACTATTCAAATTGAAATAATACCTTATTAGGGTAAAAATATGCTCCAATTAGAAATGATCTTGGTAGTACGCGTTGTATGGGCGATTGTCCCTCCGGTGTCCCCTTAAGACGTCCCCCTACTTGACTGACCGAGCGACCAAAGCGAGGGAAGCGTCTCAGTTTCGTGATTGGCCAAAAATGTTTTTGTCCGGCTGTCTGTTGTCGCCTACAGGTCGCATTTTTCAACCGATTTTGACTAAAATTGCCACACAAATTCCTTAATTTATTTAAATTTTTGGTTGTACGTAATTTTTGATTGGGGGGAAAATAGGGGGGAAAGGGGGAAAGTTTGCTGTAGCATTATTTATCGACGGATTTTAATCAAATTTGAGAGGCACACTAAGAAAGGGGGCAGTGGAAGTAGAAAAAGGGAGGAAGTTTGTAGTAACGTTATATATTGACAGGTTTCATATTTTGATTTTTTTTAATCTACCTATATCAATCAGACTACGCAGTCCTCTCCATAATCACGAGACGAAACTATATCCACCAGATTAGACCTCTTTGGATCAAGGGAACGCAATTAATCGCTAAAACTAATACCAATATCTTGCTCAAAAGTCTACTTATGTAAGCCTTTTGGAAAATTCAAGCACCTATAATTCGATATAAAATTAAGACTTTCTTCTTTTATTTTGTTCCGCAAATTACTTTTTGGACTTGGGACGCGACGTCTACTGTTCTCACAGAACCACTACTTTAAAGATGACCGAATAAAATGATGCAAACCGTTGAAATGCACTGAACGGTAACCATTATTTCAACTACGATAACACACATACCATACAAATACAAAATATTAACTTGTATTTCATTATGATTATGACCTTTTACATCCAAAGGTGATCAGAAAGAGATCGATTTTCAGCCCCATTACACATATATCTTATTTTCACTTAGATATTTCATTAGTTACTTCTCATCTTATAAGGTGTACATACTATCTCATTGATGGGCAACAACCACCCTCTTATCCCTTAGCTTATCTCAACAGCGGCTTTCCAATCTCTTAAATGTTGTTTGCAGATCCGATAAAGATCTTTTCATTAAATATTTCAAGGCTGACAAATACCGCTCGAAGGACAATGTATAACAAAAATGCATGAAAACTTTATTTAGTGGGTTTTATTTCGGTTTTATAGAAAACGACACAATACAGTTTTCAATCGTCACAGGCAGAATAAATAGGTATTGCCAGCAAACAAAAATGGCTCAAAGAATAAAAGTGTTACAAGCATTAGAAGATAAATTAACCTAAATAAGCGAATATTGTTTACACATTATGTTCTAAACGGTCTCTGTTAATAAGTCAGTTAAACTGAACTGAAATACCCACTAGTACATTTGAGGGTCAAAACGACATTCAATTACTAGAATCCAATTTTCCTCAAAACTGAAGTATAATTGACAGCTCATACGAATGAAAACAGAAGGCTGCGGGACTCTATGGACTGTTTAAATCAATGACAGACACACATTGTCGCTGTTTTGCTTGACTAGGCTATTCTTCGGTTGATTGGCCCGCCCGTAATGAGAACATTCGCAACTGGACGTGACGTTTGTTTGGTTTTCGGTTGCAAATTGAATGTTTTTTCGGCAGAAATAATTCCGGCGTAGAAGAAGTATATTGTTTTAATGCTCATATTTATGGTTGGAAGTTCAACGTGATGCAATTTCAGTTCTGTTATTTTGTATTAATTTTCTCGTCATGTATGATCGGAACTGGATGAGAAAAGATTTACTGCTCTGCTTCTAGTTTCTGCTACATTGCTTAAACTACTACTTTTTCTATACCATACAACTGTACTGAGTGAGTTTTTTTATAGTACTGTATGGCAAAAACTGTGATACATAATGAGGAATCGGGAAATGAGGAAACTCAGAAACTCGGGGCCGATTTAAAACAAAACATAAGATAATAATAGGTCTATACCTATGTAATTGGAGATTATATAACCAGCATTTTCAGATTTAAATATCTGTGGATTCGCGCGCCATTCGAAATTCAAACAAATTTTATTCGAAAACTGTGTTATTTTAATTTAAAATTGAGTCATTTGCTTTTAGATAGTTTTTTGTTTTTGTGAAATTGTGATAGTTTTTGGCGCCATGGATAAACTGAAAATTCGTACAATTTTCGAATACGAGTTCCTACGTGGAAATACCGCTGCGCAAACCACACAAAATGTTAACGACGTGTACGGGCCTACCACTGCTTGCGTAAACACGGTCAATTATTGGTTCAATCGTTTTAAATCTGGAAATTTTGAGTTGAAGAACGAGCCTCGCGGTGGGCCGGTAACCATTGTCGACAACGACGAATTGAAAGCGATAGTGGAAACGGATCCTACTCAATCTACGGCTGAGCTTGCTGTGGGCCTTGAAGTGTCAAAACAACAACAACAACAAGCACTTGTATCCAATCGGAAATATAAATTAGCTAGATAAGTGGGTGTCACACGAACTAAGCGACCAACAGCGAGACTTACGCGTCGAAGCATGCATAGCACTAATGAATCGGCATAGAAACGAGGAAATTCTAAACCGAATTGTTACCTGCGATGAAAAGTGGATCCTGTACGACTACCGTAAGCGTTCGTCTCAGTGGGTGGACCCGGGTACAGCACCTAATCAGTGCGCAAAAAAAAGATTACTCATAGGAAGATGATGGTGACTATCTGGTGAACCAGTACCGGACTCACAGCTTCTTACCGATGGGCACAACAGGAACGGCGGATGTTTATTGCCAAGAATTGCAAACAATGATGGAGAAGCTCGCAATTTACCAACCAAGACTGGTTAATCGCTCTTCCCTATTGCTTCTCCACGACGCGCGAGCTCACACTTTACGATAGACCATGGCAAATCTACAAGAGTTACAGCTCCCCAACAGATTTCAACTTTTTTTTAAATTTATACCATTTTTTAAGTGCGACAAAATTCAACACCCGAGAGGCAGTTCAAAATGATTTCGCGGACTTCATCGCCTCCCGTCCGGAGACTTCTACAGTAAAGGGATAAACAAACTGCCATCAAAATGGCATAATTTTATAGACTAGTGGTTGGCCCCGAACTGAGATCTCGCGGGTCTCCGATTAAAAGAAACAAATATTATTTGTAATTTTTGACTATCAAAATAGTGTCACGAAATAAATAACCATCATACTTGACCTAGAGTTTCATTCAAATTACACGTAACGGGAGTTCATGTAATTTGGTTATTATTTTTCGTGGTACAAATTGCAGTTAGTCTGGATTTCAGACTTTTTCCTATATTTGTGTCACTAAAGCTATACGCATACTAAATTACAGCACTGTGGGTTCTCTGGTGTACCCTGTGAATTTTGTCAAAGTTTATTTTTTATTATGGCTAATAACTCAAAAATGATAAAGAATTTACGAAAAATAAAAACAAAGTCTAAATAAATATAAATAAATATTGCTGGACATTTCACACAGCGCTATCTAGCCCCAAACTAAGCATAGCTTGTACTATGGGAACCAGATAACTGATAGAATACTTATATACTTTTTTTTTTGTAAATACATACTTATAATACATAGAGAAACAACCAGACCCGGAACAAATATGTGTAGATCATGCAAACATTTGTTCCGCAGCGGGAATCGAACCCGCTACCTCCTGCGTCTCAGCCGGCTATTCGCCCACTGCGCCACGGAGGTCGTCATATAACAAACCACGCGTCAAAAGCGGACGGATTAGGAAGTAAATATGATAAAATATTTTTATTTATTTTTAATGTATATATATAACTGGATTAGATTAGATTATTTCTTTTTTGCACACCATTAAATATATATATTAAATATCCTAATTAATACCTTTCATTCTACGTCCTACTTGACCAGTTAGCCTCATTTTCATTTTTTTTACCCCTCTTGAACCCCAACATCTCAACAACCTCCAAACATGTTTAGCTCATTTAGTCACAGCAAAATTGTACCATAACTACCTATGTATTAAATTTAATGACGATCGGATCAACGCTTCGAAAGTTATCCTCTAACAAACATACATACATAAAACGCCGATTTGCCTAAGTTGATTTAGAGATCTCGCTTCACTCGATCAATAATTTGGCCCAGTGCGTTGATTAGCTAAAATATTTTTTTATTTTAGCTAATCAAAGTACTGGGCCAAATTATTGATCGATTGAAGCGAGATCTCTTTGTTTAGCATCAAAATGTACATCAGTGTATATTTCCTTTTTTTTATCACTGAGCCAACTGTAAATCCTAGACACATAAGCACGCCAAATAAATTAGTTCAACTACTTGAATTAAAGTGTATTCAGGTGCCTTAATCTGTAATTTAGACTAACGGCCAATTTAGAACGCTCGGTTAAGATAAACGCCGAATTCATTCATGAATTTACATAAATACTTACATTTCGACTCAAAGTATCTGAGTATTTTGAGGATGTTGATTAGATTGAGGGATTTAAAGCTCTGCTAATTAAAATAAATAAATAGAATTAATAATACGAGTATTTATCCATACTTATGTTATAATAGCGAAAGTAACTCTGTTTGTTTGTAAGTTTGTTTGTTTGTTACATTTTCACGACTAAACGGCTTAACGGATCATAATGAAATTTGGCAAGGAGATAGATTATATCCTCGAAAAGGACAAAGGCTGTCTTTTGTTTCAAAAAATAATCTTACTAATTCTGTCCATCCATAGGTTGCCTGGAAGAGATCGCTTTTAGAGATAAGGCCGCCCATTGTACCTTTGATTTAATTGTGTATTTACTTTGCTTTTTTATTTTTAATGGTGTGCAATAAAGAAATTATCTAATCTAATCTTGAAGGGGGTGAAATAGGGCTTGTTAGTTTGTATGAGCAATCCATAATTCTTTAATTTAGGAATCTGAAAATTGATATGTAGGCGTTTGGTTAGAAATAAAGAAATAGGTACGTGTTTTAAGTTTTTAGAGGAATCATCCCTACAGGGGGAGGGGGGGGGGGGAGATAAAGTAAGGGGTTAAAATTATTGAGGTATTCTTTAGATGCACTCCCTATGTACCGTTGGTATTTAAATAGATTGTGACTGGGATAGGGACATAGGCTAATTTTTACTCGACTGCAGAAGGAGAGTAATGTTTTTATTGACAAACCGTCAGCTATCTATATTTATAAAACAAAGTCGGGTTAGTTACATTTTGAGGAATGTGCCCAGAAACTATACGATCTGATACCGCCATCTCCCTTCCATCAAAGAACAAGCAGGTGCACGGCCCAGTACCATCCGTACCTAGTTGATGTACCACTTATACCTAGTTGATAGTAGGTTTCTTCTCAAACCACATCATCGCTTACCATCAGGTGAGATTGTGGTCAAACGAAGATACATGCACTTAAAAAAAATAAGATCAATTTATCACGAAAATGTATGTGTAAGCACGAGTATAATATATGTAACCGATAACGGATGAAACTGTTCTGACGCGCGCACGACACGTCAGACAAAAATATGAATTCGCCTAGTTGGGCGTAACCTATAAAATAATGCAACGGTTCTCTATGAAGTGCCAACTACTTAACAACGTGAATGCCATCGGTTTATGTGGTCATCACACCTTATAAAAAAGGGGCATTAAGGTTTATAACAGGACATCACACTAATATTTTATATGTGGAAGTTTGGATGTGTGTTTATTTATGAAATGAAATACTCTTTATTGCACACCAAATAAAAATACAATAATGGAAATAAACAATAAATAAAGGTACAATGGGCGGTCTTATCGCTTAAAGCGATCTCTTCCAGACAACCTTTGGATGGACAGGATAAACAAAATCAAAAGACGGCGGTGTAAGAGTACCTACAGACATAAACAGAACCCACAAAATAAAATATACCTATTAATTATACTAATAAACATAAACTTAAATACATACAAATAATATAAGAATAAATAAACTACACTACATAAAGAGGATAAATAACATAAACACTAACTAGCAGTTACGAGACAACGAAAGGAAATGGTTGTATACCTTGACTTTGAAAATAGGAAGAGATTGGGACGACCTTACAGACAAAGGTAAGGCGTTCCACAGTCGCACAGCTTGTACTGTAAAGGAGTCACCATAAAATTGTGAACTATGGATGGGAGTTCGAAGCTGTAGAGCTTCGGAAGAACGAAGGGTTTGAGAGTGTCCCTGATACAGAAACTCGAAACGCTCCTTTAGATAAGAAGGTGAAGTGGGATTATAGAGAATGTTATAAAGAAGTGATACAATATGTGCATTCCGGCGAAGACGTATAGGGAGCCACTTGAGTTTTGCGCGGAATTCTGAGACATGGTCATACTTGCGCAAGCCGAATATGAACCGAATACAAAGGTTTTGAAGGCGCTCAAGTTTACTCATTTGGACTTCGGAAATGTCGAGGTAGCTGGCGTCGGCGTAATCTAAGATAGGGAGTAGAAGAGATTGTGCAAGCGTAATTTTGGTGGCGATCGGTAAAAAGTTACGAAGTCTACGCAACGAAGCTGAAGAAGCAAACATTTTGCGGCTGATCTCAGCAATACACGGCACCCATGATAGTTTGGTGTCCATGATAATTCCCAAGTTTTTCACCGTCTGACTGATAGCTATTTGTGTTCCATTAAAAAGTACAGGTGGGAGTTGTGCAAAATCTAGCCTAGGAATCATTTTGTGACTACCGATTATGATCACTTGTGTCTTTTTAGGGTTTACGGTAAGACCAAAGGATTTGCTCCAGTCACAAATTCGGTCCAAATCTGAGTTTATTAAACTGATAGCTCCGTTAATGTTGTCAATCGGGGCTTGTGTGTAAATTTGTAAATCATCTGCATACAAGTGGTAGGAAGAAGAAAGATTTTGAGATATTGAATGAATAAAAACACTGAAGAGGAGAGGAGATAAGACGCCGCCTTGGGGGACACCAGCAAGAAGGCTACACCATGAAGAGTAATTATCTTCAATACGGATGCGCTGCCGGCGTCCAAACAAATAACTACGAAACCAGTCAATAGCCGTTGGAGATATGTTAAGAGAGCTTAATACACCCAGAAGTATGTCGAAATCGACGTTGTTGAAGGCATTGCTGAAATCAAGTAATGACAGCATTGTCACCTTCCCACTTTCCATTCCAAACCGAATGTCATCGGTTATCTTGACGAGCGCTGTGACTGTGCTATGTCCAGGGCGAAAACCAGATTGGAGAGGATTTAACAGGATATTATTGGATAGGTAGGTACTGAGTTGTTTATGGACAAGGCGTTCAAGGACTTTTGATAGAAAGGGAAGTATGGATATGGGACGGTATTCAGAAAAAGAAGATGGATTGGGTTTCTTAGGTAAAGGAATTATCTGTGCTTCTTTCCAGACGTCAGGAAAAGAGCCGGAATCGATTGAGGCATTCAGGATGTAGGTGATGATAGGAACGATTTCGTCAAGTATTGGCATAATCATATTCCGACTAACACTGACACTGCCAACAGCATTTGAATTAATAGATGTAATACTTTTCTTAACATCACAATCGGCAAATTGACTAAACTGAAAAGAAGGAAAGTCTGGGGTTGGCTGTGAAGAAAGATTAAATAATGTATTTGATTTAGTAATTCCGTCAATATTGGAAGAACTCGTGAAGTGCTGATTAAGATGATCAATGTTAATGATTTTTGATATATTTTCTGGTTTAGATTTACCAAACCCCAGTGTTTTAAGAAATTTCCACACTTTAGATGGATCATTATTATCTACGGAGTCATGAATGTATCGGCGCTGCGCGTCCCTACACAACCTGTTGCAGTGATTTCGGCGATCGAAGTATTTGGCCTTATTGTTGTCAGAAGGTCTACACCTCATCCTAACCTTCGCCATAGCCTTTTTGTGCATCGCCAAGCGGATTTCATCAGTAAGCCATGGTGCTGGAAAGTGTTTGATTTTAATGGCACGTACGGGGGCATGTGTGTCATACAACTTAATCAATTGTCTATTGAAAGAACCCACCATATCATCAACGCAGCACGCACCTAAGACGTCGGTCCAGTCGATCTGCTGAGCATCCCCACGGAGGCTTTCCAAATTCATTCCACCAAAATTACGCTGCATAAGAATTTGTGGCTTAGCTTTCGGCGGACGAACTTTGTAGGACAAAAAGATTAAATCATGATAGGAAAAAGCTGCCGCCGAAGTTTGGCCGTGTTTAGATACATTATTAGGTGATGAGACTAATGTCAGGTCAAGAAGAGATGGATTGCAATTTGGGAAGAAATGTGTAGCAGATGAAGGGAGAATGGTCAAATTGCTGGCCTTAACGAGGGTTTCAAAAGTAATGGAACGGGAATCCTGCTTAAGAAGACAGGTGTTGAAGTCACCCAAAATGACGGTGTGATTGTAAGAAGGAGTGAGGTCTTCAAGAAGCCTTTCGAATGAGGAAAAGAAATTATTGCGAAGATTATTGCTATAGTAGACTCCGAGTAATACCTTGGTGTGAGAGAGGCAGACTTCAACAAAAATGTGTTCGCCCGCATCAGGCGACGGTGGTTGTGGAGACATATGAACAACGGTATGAGGTATGTGAGGGCGCAAGTAGATGGCAACCCCACCACCACGTCCATCGATGCGGTCGTTTCTAATTAGGATGAAACCTGGTAACGAATAAGAAGTTGTAGGCAAACATGGTTTTAACCATGACTCGGAGACTAATACAGCATGAATGTTTTTATGGTCAAATGACGCCAGCAGATCGGGGTAATGAGCCGGAATGCTCTGCGCATTAATATGTACGACATTGAAGTTTTTTGAGACGTCCGAGAACTGAGTCTCTAGAGTTTGAGAAAGCGTAGGTATACTGCAAAAACTATCGTCACTGCTTATGTTATCGTTATCACAGGAAGAAAGAGATAAAAAGTGTTCACTATCACTACTAACTAAAGATGACATAAATAAATAAATAGATTCTAATTATGAAAACAAAACAAAAAAAAAATTATAATAATTAAATGTACCTATCTCTAACTGATTATTCCTAACTAAAAATATGCAAATATAAGCCTGTCCACCTGCCAGTTGTGTTAAAAGAGTATCAAAAATACAGAAAACAAAGAATCAACACAAAACTAAAATACAAACCAACAAAGAAAAAAAAAACAAATTGAAATATCGAAACGAAAACTGCCCGTCCATTCACAATGTCTAAAGTACACAACAAAGGTTTGGAACATTTGTGACATAACTGAGTTGTGACAGTTTGCAAATTTGAATTTGACATTGAAAGCATATAATAAAAACAAAAAAAGAACAACAAATTTTGCTAAAGGGTAAAAAATAGAAAATGAAAACGGGTGATTTATCATTAGATTATGCTACCTACCTACACATTCACACGGACACGAGAGCTATCTCCTAGTCGACGCTGCTACACGCTTTGTTCTCAACGCTGTCGGCTCCTTGCTTACGACTGCTGGCTTTGTCGCTGCGGCCGGTGAAGTCCGCTCCGTCGTCGCCCGTGGGCCCGATATCTTATCGAGTTCACCCATACAGCTCACACGACGCCTGGTGTCATCTGGCCCGACCACGAAGACATAGCCCTCGCGAGTCCAGGACTTATTGATGCCGAATCGTTGCCTCGCCTGCATGAAAACTTCATGACGAGCTTTCGTCAAGAACTCGGACAGAGTGATACCAGTATCCTTAAGATTGGTCTTGGCGAACCACATCCTGTCACGAACAGCCTCGTCCCGAAGCTTCACCAGAATAGGTCGAGGTCGATTTGATGTTAAGCGGCCCATCCTATGGCAGCGGTTGATGTCGCCCGTAGCAAAACCAGTTATCTTGAGCTGACTAACTACAACCTTCGCAACAGTGGCAGCGGTGTCCTCTTTCTTCTCCTCAGGAACTCCATGAAGAAGCAAATGCTTGCGCCTGCCTAACATCTCTAGTTGGTCTACAGCATGCGCAGTAGCTTGTATCTGGTCCTGTAGAGCCCTCATGGCGATCAGGACAAACGACTTGAACGCCGAAAACTCTGCGGCCAACCCGGTTGTTGTGGATGGAACATCAGACTGTTTTTGCAGCTTACCTTCATAAGCCGCCATCTGTTCAGTGAAAACAGCCTGCAATTGTGCCATAGAGCCTTTGATTTGGCGCATTTCCTCCATCTTGAAAGTTGCAGTGAGTGATGTGTTGTAGGGTGATTTTCAGGTTGTGAATTTATGTGTTGAAACTAAAGTGATGTGGATAATAACACTTTATGGCAGGTACAGTGCTTCAAACTTTGTTTTTAAACATAAATGGTTACTGTCTATGCACAAATTATATTTTTTACACAAAATAAAAGGAGATGATTTAACAAGAGGTGTTTCTTTTTAGACACCTACCCGCCCAGTTTTATTTATTTGTTTGTTTGTTACTTAATCACGTCGTAACGGCTGAACCGATGTCAAAGAAATTTAGTACATACGTAGATTATTACCTGGATTACCATATATGCCTCATTTTATCCCATAAATCAGTTCCCATGGGATAAAAATGGGGTGTCAAGTCAAGTTGCAACAAAGAGTTTAGCTTTATTTCTAGGCTACCTACACATATAGTAGTGTAACGCGTACGAAGCCTCGGGCCACAGCTAGTTCGTAATAAATATGCAGCAGATTTTGCGTAAATATACTAAATCTATAGGTATTTTTAGCAAAAACTTTAGTTTATATTTATTACATATACAGAGGTATATATTTTCAAGAGTGTTCTGAAACAGCTGACAACGTCATCCATACCTCCGATCTCCAAGTTTCAAATTCCATAAAACATACCGTAACTTATAAACTACCCACTTATAAGTTTTTTTATAGCCCTTCTAGTAATAAACAAGATGGAAAACTATAAAAGGTTCTATTTCATCTTTCTTCCTAACTCGAGTCCCCAGGCGATGTTGAACCCTGTCCTTACATTTGTTTTATCTGATAATAGGCCAATTTAGATAGTGCAGATATAGTTATTTGTGTGGACTATCCGGTACTGAATGTAGGAGCCGGCGGAAGATCAGCGCGCTACGTACTCGTATTTACTAGTGCGTGGCGCATAATGCTGAGCCGGATCCTAGTTTGCGTACGCTCATAACCTGGACGTACTAACTCCCTAGGTATATTTTGTGTTTTCTATTTTTGTTTGTTATATTGCTACTGTCGTATTATTTTTGTTACTGGGTTTTGTTATGTCGGCAAATAAATGTATACTCTTTCTTTCTTTCTTTCTTATATGTTTGTACTGAAACGCTCAATATACAAACTACAAATTTAACTAAACGCCTCGGCTTCACACAGATATCTAAATAAAGTACAACCTTTTAAGGTCTTGGGTTTTTATATACGCCCTCGTTTGATCACAATCTCGACTGACGGTAAGCGATGATGCAGTCTACAATGGACCTGGGTTGCCTAGTAGAAACCTGTTCTCTCGCGACTACAACCTGGTTATAATTATCAGCAAACTCAGGCATTCCACTCTTTAGCAGTGCGCATAATACTATGGCTCATATGACGATCATGAAAGAAAAAAAACCGTCCAAGTGCGAGTCGGACTCGCGCACCAAGGGATTACCTATATAGATTATAGATAATAACATTATCTATAAAAACGGCAAAAAATTCATGTTTGTTGAATGGGAGCCCCATTTTAATATTTGTTTTAAATTAATTTAATGCTTTATTTTTAAAGTGAATTTATAACTATATATTCTGTGAATATTTCAAGCGTCTACCTGTTGCCGTTATCAATATCGAGCTAAAACGAACAAACCAATCACGTTTCTTGTATGGGAGGCCCCCTTAAATATTTATTGTATTCTATTTGTTGTTATAGCGGCCACAGAAATACATCATCTGTGAAAATTTCAACTGTCTTACTCAACGGACAGACAGACGGGCAGACAGCGGAGCCTTAGTAACACGGTGCCGTTTTACCCTTTGAATACGGAACCCTAAAAATTGTTCAGGCAATACACTACTTTAAGTAAGTAAGAATTGATTGCGAGACACATTTCAGATTTCATTGATAAGCTCAATTTTCCAATTACCATCAAGTGAAAATACGTCAAAAGTGCAACCTATTCCGGGCATAAAAAACTTTTAACAAAACGCGCAGTACTAGACCTTTGTCTGATAGAAATAGGGTCGCAAATTGAAAAGCCTGTTGTTGTAAAGCGTAGCAAGCGTAGGTAGGTGTAGGTAGCGTGTATGAATGGATTTGCACAAAAGAACAAAAATCTAATTCACGTGAAAAAGGCATTTCCTACAAATAAACCGAGCCACACAATACGTTATTGTTGTAACAAGACAATGGTACATTTCCACCGCAAAATCTTCCTTTTAGCTTTTTTGTGAGTTTTTCAAAATGTTCATTGTGGGTTTTTAGTCATTTTACAAACGTTAATCAATTGTCAAAAATGTATTTGTGTATGTGTATTTTTCTGTAGTTTCAATAAAGGTACTGTAATATATAAAAATCTCGTGTCACGATTTTTGTGGTCGAACTCCTCCGAAACGTCGACCGATGTTAATATTTTTTTTTAGCTTTGGTTAGTATTAGAAAAAGTCAAAGTATTGTTCACCTTCCTACACCCCCACCCCCCATTTTTTAAATCAGAATTTTAATATTTTTGTATGAACAATATCCATATAATTTAACCGTCGTTCATTGACGTGAAGTCATTTACATGAAGTGTCGCGTCACTTTGACCAGAGTGTTTCATATAGTTTTTATCCCGAAGTTCCCACGGGAACGGGAAATTTCAAGCGCGTGAAGCCGGGGGCTAATGCTTTGCTCGGTCAAAAACGTATGTTATGTAAATATTTCAATACAAAAATCATTTCACATTTTCTGCAAGTGTTCGGATGACACTATAAAAAAAATATTATTTCAACACAAAAATCATTTCACATTTTCTGCAAGTGTTCGGATGACACACTATAAAAAAATATTATTTCAACCCAAAAATCATCTCACATTTTCTGCAAGTGTTCGGATGACACTATAAAAAAATATTATTTCAACCCAAAATCATCTCACATTTTCTGCAAGTGTTCGGATGACACTATAAAAAAATATTATTTCAACACAAAAATTATTTCACATTTTCTGCAAGTGTTCGGATGACACTATAAAAAATATTATTTCAACACAAAAATCATTTCACATTTTCTGCAAGTGTTTGGATGACACTATAAAAAAAATATTATTTCAACTCAAAAATCATTTCACATTTTCTGCAAGTGTTCGGATGACAGTATAAAAAAATATTATTTCAACACAACTTACACATACAACAGTAAAAATACAACAACGTAGCCTCTTTAAGCCCTGTGCCCATAAAAAGTTGGTTCAGTGCTTGCTAGATCGATTAGATCCATCTTAAATACTAGATTTTACGGTATCGAGGGCTTAGCCAAGTTACATTCGATTAGCGATGACCCAAGTCGATAAGTCCGAAAATGTATGGGATTTGGCACATGGAAATATCACGTGATAATTTTTTTTATACTACTTATATGGCAAACGAGCGTGCAGTCCATCAGATGTTAAGTAGCTACTGCAGCCCATGGATATCCACATAGAATTCAAAACAAGCTATTATGTTGTCTTGATCTCTATGTGGATACGTTGCCATACTAAAGGACTTAGCTGTTATGCCATGTGCCAGTAATTACAGGAACATACCATTACCGGAACACAGCAGCACAAGTACTGCTATTTGGCGACAGATAAAGTTAAGGCTGTGGTGCCCACTTCCTCGAGCCCGTTCACAAAAGCTCTACCACCAGTATATAGACAACAAACCTATGTAGAAATCGAATCAATTCGAAGCGAATGTAACTTGGCTACGGGCCCTGGCCTTCTGATCTTCAAGATACAAATACGAATTTCATTATACTAAAGCAGCGTCAGCACTTTAAAGCGCTTATTTAGCTAAGTTTCGAGCTTTATCCAAAACCATTACTCTAGAAAGGTGCTTACGCAAATACTCTGAATAGTTAAGTAACTTTATGTTCTTTTTATTCGTAGTCTAAAGTTTCAAGATAAATGCATAAAACGTGCACACGTGGCACGTAGAAAAGGTAGGTGGAATAAAATGCTCTTTTAATGGCAGCTTTTAAAAGTGAATTTGCAGGCGTAAGAGGCCACATTATTTTAGAAGTCGTGCAAGCGGCAGAAAATGCTAAATTACCTGTATGAAAATGGGAGGGATACCAACTATTGCACCTATATTTTAATAAATGGTTAAACCTAGCACGTCTATTACGAAGTACTCTAGATATTGGATAGCTTATATCTATCGAGTCAGCTTACTTCCAAACAAGGGTATAGATAAAAACACAGAAATTCTGCTTAGCGGCAGAAATGGTTATGGCGGTAGTACTTCCCCAGGCGAGCCCTTCCACCAGGACTCTACTAGTACTAAAGTCATAAAGGTACAGTGGTAGAATGGTTCAATGTATCTCGCTATGACGAACTCCGTAGCGCAGTGGGCGAATAGCCGACTAAGATGCAGGAGGAAGCGGGTTCGATTCCCGCCGCTGAACAAATGTTTTCATTATCTACAGATATGTGTCCCGGGTCTGGATGTTTTTCGATATGTTTTGAATACTTATGTATTTACAAAAAAACGAGTATGCTTTAGACCACACGACCAAGGTAAAACTTCTTTTTTAAAATATTAATTTGTAAAATTGTTCAATTACAAAATTGTCCACACGTCTGTAGGTCGATCAGTCTATGTTCATTCTAGGCAGACACAACCCGCACTTGCACATTAACATTTAAAAATATACGAAACGTAACTCTTTCTCTCTCTTTCTATCTTCACTAACTTATATCTCTCTCTGAACTTCCGTTTGCACTTTTCGTAACGCATTCACCAGCTTACTCCCCAAGTCAAGCGTGCGTAAAGAAGTTTTACTTCAAAAATGGATATAAGTACTCTATCAGTTAACTAGTTCATATAGTATAAACTCTTCTTAGTTTGGAGCTAGATAGCGCTGTGTGAAATGTCCGGCAATATTTATTTATGGTGAAATTGTTCCTGGTTTTGACATGCATTTTGCATATAGTGATTAGTATGTTGTGCTGCGTTTTCCTGCAACCATTTACAGTCGAAAATTACGAGAGGGCAGTCTAGTTTTGAGGCGTACAGCTTCCGTTGACGTCCCAATTTCGTTGGGAATTTGCAAGCATGATTAAATTCCTTTGATCAGAAAATAGTGGCTGTTGTTGCATCATGTGTTTGAATGATTTGACAAACCAACGCCTAGCATGTCTGATTTGAACGAGAAAGGCCTCAAAGTTACTGAAGAGTGGTAGATAATTACTGTTTTGGCCAAGGGCTATCCACCAGACTTCAGGATAACTACAAAATTGTAAAGGAGAGAACTCCACCACACACCTTAGTCGCTTCGCAGCTCCAGAAGAAATAAATTGGCCGCAGGCGCCAACTGACATTATATTGTTGCGTCGCAGTTTTGGACAGGTCTCCAAACAGTTTCTTTATTAATCTAAATTCTCCAAAACGCAACCGTACACCATAAAATCTTCACACCAGACCAACCGAGCCAATTGATTTTCACACCAAACGTTTCAATATTCCATTTTTTAAAAATCTATTTTTCTTTTCCTTTCGCACTGCGCGCACCAAGGAGGCTTCATGGCGTCTGCATGCAGGCTCGTTAGAAACGGCTTTACTCCCAAGGTTTGCGACAGCGTTCTATCCATTACAAAAAGGCAGTAATCCCAAAATCTGGCTCAAACAATTACTTAAAAGTAGAAGTAGTTTTGCTTGAGCTAGTGACGAACTCAGGACTTAAAAAATATCTGCCGACAAAAATATTTTTTGTATGTCATGATGGTTTTCCTTCTTCTGACATTGTAAGTTTTTTTTTTACTTAATTATATGTGGTTTAATACAGTTTAGTATTATAATAATATGACGATGCTTTGCAGATACTGAATTAATTACTTATGATAATTATTTAATTAATTTTGTTTCAGCTTTTATAAATTGTTTTATAATTCCATTTTAATGTGTTTTTGTTAGATGTTCCATGTGAAATCATATTTTTATTTACTACTGTTGGCCGCGACTTCGTACGTGTTACACTACTAAATGTGCAGGTAGCCTAGAAATAATGCTAAACTCGCTATTGCAACTTGAAATGACATCCCATTTTTATCCCATGGAACCTGATTTATTGGATAAAAAGTAGCCTATGTGTTAATCTAGCTCTACATACATTCTAAATTTTATCGAAATCGATTAAGCCGTTACAACGTGATTAAGTAACAAACAAACAAATAAATAAACTAACATCCAAACTTTCGCATTTTTAATATTATGTGTGATTATAATAATAAATAATTAAATAATAATAATTAATAAGTACCTATGTAATATATATATATATATATATATATATATATATATATATGTTTGAAGATAATTGTATTGACATATCTAAAGTAAGTAACTGTAATTAGTCAAAGATTTTTTTTTACCACTTATATGGCAAACGAGCATGCAGTCCACTAGATGTTAAGTGGCTACTGCAGCCCATTTTTATCCACATAGAATTCAAAACGAGGTATAATTGTCTTGATCTCTAGGTGGAGACGTTGCAATACTATAGGACTTAGCTGTTATGCCTATGTGCCAGTAATTACAGGAACATACCATTACCATCTAACCGGAACACAGCAGCACAAGTACTGCAGATAAAGGAAAGGCGGTGGTGCCCACTTCCTCGAGCCCGTTCACAAAAACTCTACCACCAGTAAAAAATATAATAAATGATATAATTGAATTATAATGAATAATAAATGATATAAAATGCCTTCCATAGCATGGGAACGTCCAAGTACCGGACACATCACTGATTTAATGAAGGTCTGATACAATTACTCTACGAAATACTAAAATATGTATATTAATACTAGGGTTTTGGAATTCCCGATAATTTCAAAGTCCCCGGACACGAGACAGCCTACAATCAAGTCCCGGGGATTCCCGGGACTTAAGACTTAAGATAGAAATATTTTTTTTTGTTTATTTTTTTAAAGAGGGGTAAGCCTTTTTTGAAAAATTTTAATTGAGTTAATTTCTGGTGAAACGGAATAAAAAAGGCAAGTTTTTGTAAAATTCTACATTTATAAAAGAGTAAATTAAGTCTTAGTAACTTCAACTAATTTAAGTCTTTATAATTGCTTTGTTTATTTCTTTGATGACGTTGATGTTCTTTGATGATGATGAATGAAATTGACGACTGACTGACTCAACTAAACAACCAATATGGCGGCATGATGGCGGCGCGACAAACGCATTTATTGTGTTGTGTACTCAGTAGTTACATAGTAAACCAAGTAATTATTCATTAAACTAACAGATGGCGCTAGGATCCTTTAATTATTTGATAATAAAAATGATTACATAACAATTTCGACAATTTTGTCGAAAGTCTCGCCCTGAAAGTCCCGGGACTCGAGACAACTAACATTACGAAAAGTCCGTGTCTTGAAGTCCCGGAACCCAAACCCTAGATAATACCAACTCAACAGTATGTATGAAGTACCTACATACTAAACACTTCGGTAGACTAGTACAGGGTATTATCATCATCTTTCAGCCTTAGCAACAGAGAAAGAAAAGAAGAAAGAAAGAAAAAACATTTATTTGTGACGGTACAAAACATACACAGCACACAAGTAAATACACGCAATATAACAATATAATACACACAAAAACAGCAATACCCTAGAAATGTGTGTCTCACAATTACCTATATATAAATGACCGACGTCACAAAAAGGCGTCCAACTCAGCATTTGTTGTGCTTTTGGCACAACTGCTGCACTTTCCGATACGTGGTCACTCGAGAACCTCTCTGCTACAACGGTAGTCAGATCTTTAAAATATGTATCCTACTCACAGCTATTTTAGCTTGCTAATCCTCTGGTTTATAACATAGGTTTTAGTTTGTTTACGGATCTCCTCATTTATGTTTCGATCTCGTAGATAAACCCTCTTATTCCCCTGTATTTGATCCAAAAACTAAGTAACTTCAGTTTTGAATTACTGCAGCAAATTTTCACCACAACATCCAACAACACACTAAACAAACTAATCCAACAACCAAATCAGACACCATGCAAGATGAACACAGAACATTCCTACAAAGCCGAAGACTTGGCACTAATATCGAGTTCGGGTATTTATTTGGGGGCACTTGCGAAAATTTTAAACTTAACGAAATATCGTTGTGGCACTAATGCCACTGGCTTCGAGCCAAATCCAAGTCTGTGACCCGAACCTTTGTTTCATTTTTATGATAGTGAGGCCTCTTTGATAGTATTTGCCAATTTTTATTTGTTACTAGCTGACCCGCCTGCGGCTTCGCACGCTTGAAATTTCTCGTGCCCCTGGGAACTTCGGTATAAAAACTATATAAAACACTTGTCAAAGTCACGCGAAAATTCATGTATATGACTTAATGTCATTGAATGGCGGTTAAATTATAAAGATATTGTTCAAACAAAAATACTAAAATCGCGATTAAAAAATGGGGGGTGGGGGTAGGAAGGTGAAAAATACTGTACGACCTCATATCTACCAATGATACAAAAAAATCATTAAAATTGGTCTAAACGGTTCGTTTGTACACGTGATTTTTATATATTAGACTAGCTTCCGCTAGTGGCTTCGCACGCGTTATTTATCAATAAAAAGTAGCCTGTGTTATAATCTACGAAATTTTATCGAAATCGGTTCAACCGTTACGAAGTTATTGAGTAACAAATAAACAACTTTCGCATTTATAATATTAGTGCGATGTTTTAAAAAGTTGTTACTGTCTATAGGGAATTGACTATGTATTGTCATCCAGTTTGTGAAAATCACTAAAACAAAAAGTTGGAGTATATTGGTATATATATATATATATATATATATATATATATATATGTCATCTGTCATCTGTCAATGACATCACTTCAATCCTAAAAATAGGAAGGCATGTGGCGATCGGTAATCTAAACGTAGCGTGTGGTAAATAATCACAGATATTTATAGATCGTTAGAGCAGAAAAGTTTAAAGTTGATACCCATTCTGGAAAACGCAGCAAGAACGGCCCCACACTAGAAAGTCAAAGTCAAAATCAAAATCTTATATTCAATAAAATCACAAGCCTCACTTTGAAACGTCAATTTTACTGTCTGTTCCTTCGTGACCAAGCCAGGAAAGATAGGCAAGAAACAAGGCTGGTTGTTTTTTTTAATGATCCTTTTAGAATACATTACAATACAGAAAATAAATTACGTCTAAATTGTAACATTTTGAACGAGTTGGAGCAATTTCAATCCCAAGCTTCTCTATCATCTAAATAATCCGATATTTTATAGTAAGTAAGCTTTTTTATAAAGATTTTGTTAAATTGCGTTTTTAAATTTGTTAGTTGTCAATTTTTGTACATCACTTGGGAGTGTGTTATAAAAGCGAACACCTTGCCCTTTAAACGATTTACTAACTTTATGAAGTCTACAAGGGGCAACAGCGAGTGTATCTGTATTTCTAGTACCTATTCAAATTATGATTATCGCTATTTTTCCTAAACAAATTAATATTTTTGTGAACGTACATCAAATTTTCATAGATGTATTGACAATAGATAGAAAGATATCATGATAAAGGTTTCGTAGGAGCCGTTGGGAGCAGACCGTACAGGATCGGTCACTCTGGAAATGTATGGGAAAGGATAGATTATATCAAACATGTAAATTTTACTATGTACTGGCTCATTTTCTCGCTATAAAGAATATTCATAAATATCTTACTCGTAAAATCATCGCAAAAAATCGGTCGAGACGAGCCGGTTGGGATATGACCCGCTACTTTCATCTTGATGCGATGCGAATTTGTAAACAAATGCGTTTCAAAATAGTTTTTTTTAACCTATGTCATCCCACTGCTGGGCAAAGGTCTCCCCCACTGCTTCCAGGACTTTCGCTCGCGTGCCTAATCCCACCAATCTGTCTCGAAGGCATCGATATCGTCACGCCAGCGTCTACTAGGCCTTCCTCGGCGCCGTCGCTCGTCTTCAGGCACTCACACACCCAAGATCGTTGCCCATCTGTCATCTGTAAAATTATAATAAAATGATTAAAAATTACTAGTTTCTGATTTATTCCTTTTTTTTCACCAAACTACCTATCTGGATGCTAAATCTGACTTATTTGGTCATCTGGAACTGGGTTAGAGTTTTGATATATCTATAAGTCAGTCAGTCAGTGATAAAAATGACGATTTTTGGACGTTAATATCTAAATAACCGTTTGAAGTGTGTTTATGAAATTTGGAGCACATATTATGTATCTCGCAAGTCATATAAAAGCCATATTTGTCATGTTTATGTGAAATAGTTTTTAAGTTATGCGGTGGTCAAAAGTGTCTCCAAATGGTTCGTGTAACACATGGTGCTGCTCGCCAGTTCTGTTATCTTGAACTCTAGATACTTATCAAAAGTCACTTATCAAAACTTTGCAAGATTTTATCCGCAATTGTACCGACATATAATTTTCACTAGTTTCTAAAAAACTTTGAATAGTAGAATCGATGTAGAAAGTAAAATAGTTGGTTTTTTTTGTATCAACAAATTTTGGAACAAGCACGGTGCACAAATTGCCTGTTTCGTAGGTGCTATTCCAATTAAAGAAGTATTCCACTCTAGCAATCGTACTATCAATATTTTTCTGTTCTATAAAACGACCCGAACTATCAATGGTCCACCTGGGGACAGATTTATACATCCGAGTGCACAAAACGATACACTGTAGTACTGTATCTATTTCAAGCAGTATAGCAACTTGATACCTTAACTTAAACACTAGCTCTATTCATAGGAATACTGTTTAAATTTAATTGATAAATTACAATATCAGAAGCTGCAATGGAAGACAAAGTTTACAGATTGCATAGAACGTAATCTTTAGTAAATAATAATAATAATGCTGGACATTTCACAAAACGCCATCTAGCGCCAAACTAAGCAAAGCTTGTATTAAAGGAACAAGGTAACTTTTTTAAAATTTATGATCTTTGTTTGACCACAATCTTACCTGATAGTAAGCGATAATGTGGTATAGGATGAAGCACGGTTGTCTGGAAGAGATCGGTTTGTTAAGCGATAAGATCGCCCATTATGCTTGCTTTTATATGTTTATTTTTTTAAATCTGTTGTGTCTAGCGTGAAAGATATAATAAAGAATTTTCATTCATTCATTCACGATGATCTAGAAAAACCTATTCATTTTTACCATAAAGATGCCCGGATATGTATTTTTTAGGAAAAATAGACGACGGTAAAGTGTTTCATACCTTAGCTGTACGCATCAAGAACGTAGAACCAAAACGGTGTATGAGAATGGGTGGTACATCAACTAGGTACGGATGGTACTGAGCCGTGCGCCTGCTTGTCCTTTGATGGATAGGAGATGACGGATAACTGATAGAATACTTTATGTACGATTTTTTCAAAAGATATACTTCTAATACATAGAAACCATCGGACCCGGAACAAATATATATGTCTCTCTCATAGATCATGCAATTGTTCCGCAGCGGGATTCGAACCCGCAACCACCAGCGTCTCAGCCGGCTATTCGCCCACCACTTTTGACTGAAACACCTAATGAACAAACCATCTTGAACCATAACACACTGGCGAGTTGCGAGCTTGTTTACAGTGAGGCGATTTGTAAGCGTGTTCACCGCGAATTCGCAACGTGCACGCCACGTTGATACAACACTTAAAATCGCGCGCCACGCCCCACTTCAGCAAGTCATATTGTAGCAACTATTGTATAATTTACGTATAATAACCACGCGGAATGCACAAATAACTTCGTTGGAAACACGCTCGCAACTTGCCAGTGTGATAACGCTCTAAGCCAATTAAGTTTTTACGCCCGCAACACCTTTGTGTCAAAGTATTTTTGTGTTGTGGCAACATTTTCTTCTGCTTATCTGAATTTTATACACTGCTGAGTTTATTTTCTGTGTCATTCGCATTTCCAATAAACCCCAATTAATCAATTTTCAGCGCATATAATTTTGTACAAAGATTGATTGTTTTAACTTATTGCTAGAAAGCATTCTGTTCCAGTTAAAAGATTGTACGTGATTAAGTATACATTACCAACTAACTAAAACAAACTAACTTTTACACTAGTTCGGAGAACAGCCAAAGAGAGTTAAAGCTTCATTACTGTTCGCTATCTGTATCAAAATGTACCGTGTTTTTTAACCGTTTTAAGCTCGTTAGGACTTTCCGGTACGTTGCAGAGCCTTCGAAGCGTTAACGTTTCAGGCACGTTAGAAAAAGAAACCTCATAATTAGACTGGAATTCACTCAAGAAGCTCTCGGCTCTTTTAACTTGGTCCCGCTAAAATGTTTTAGTGTTTTAGCGTCTCAATATAAATGGAGTGAAAATGAGTATGGTGGGGAGATTTGATGAAACTCTAGATACGAGTCAAAAATAGAAATACCTGTATAATTTGTAAACTCTGCCTGTTTTTACTAAGTAAACTGTAACTAGCTTGACAAAGCTAAAAGGAATACTAGTTAAACGCTCGTAATAATATTTCGTAATTAAAAACTTTTTTGATTGTTTTATTTCATTTCATTCATTCATATCCGTTGACAAATTACATGCTTGGACAAGTCAGATCAAACAATTAAAATAGGTCACTTAATACATTATCAACAGATTCTAGTTAATACAATTTATAAAAAGAAAAGAGTGACACAGATCTAAATAATACCAGCTCACTACTGATTTCTACTGAAATGATGTTTATAGAAAACCCATTCTGTGTTTGTTTTCTACCTTCGCATTAGATCTTCTTAGTCTCATAGTGTTGAACGTGACTCTTCATAATTATCTTGTCTAATATAGAATTTACATCAAACATCTCCGCATAGTCATGATTCATAGAACTGGAGTCAGATACTCGTAGAAGTATGTATGTACCAATATTGACAAAGATCATCTGTGTCATTGTTAGAATTAATCAATGTTCAGGATAAGCGAAGTACCAACTTGAAGCTCTGGAATCAATTGAGAGAAGAGCCAAGAAGCTCATAGGCAACGTTGAGCTAGTTGGTGCAAGGCTCTTCAGGCTGCAGCATCGACGAAAGGTTGCTAGCCTCTCGGTTTTTTATCGAATACATTTAGTGTGCGGCGGAACTTTTCAACCTGATCCCACCATCTCCATTCTCTCAACGGACAACCAGACTCTCTGCAATGCGCCACCGCTATATGGTAGAAATACCTCCCTTTCGCACAAAACGGTTCTCTTCGACCTTTATTATGCGCACCGCCAGAGAGTGGAACGCCTTGCCAGAGTCTGTGTTTCCTGATAGCTACAACCTGGGTATCTTTAAGACGCGAGTGAATAGGTTTCTTCTAGGCAAGCGTGCACCATCGTAGATTGCATCATCGCTTACCATCAGGCGAGATCGTGGTCAAACGCAAGCCTTTATTGTATATAAAAAAAAATGTATTCTTCTTATCAAAGTATATCAAATCAAACAAAAAGTCGTTGAAAATAGTAAAATAATACAATTAGCTATAATATATATGTTGTTAGTCCTCAAAATAATAAATTAGAGGACAGTATATAAATAACTAGTGGTTCGCCCCGAACTGAGATCTGGCGAGTCTCCCATAAAAACGAAAAAATATTATTTGTACCAAATCTTTGACTATAAAAATATAACCGACTTCAGATAACATAAATAACAAACTACTTAACTGATTTCGATGCAATTTCTATGGGCCGAATATGATATTATATCCTTTCAAATAAAAAAATAATTTTGAAAATCGGTCCACAACTAACGGAGAATGCGGTGAACATACATAAAAAAAATCGAACATAGAACCTCCTCCTTTTTTGAAGTTGGTTCAAAATAGTGCCCCGAAATGAAGAACTACGTTATTTGATCTACAGTTTCATTCAAATAACAGGTAACGGGAGTTCATGTATTTGGTAAAATTTTTTTGGGGCAGAAATTTCCCTTGATTTCAGACTTATTCCTATATTTGTGTCACTAAAGCTACACGAATACTAAATTTCAGCATTTTGGGGTCACTGGTGTACCCTGTGAATTTTGTCAAAGTTCTGTTTTTATTAAAGCTAATAACTCAAGAGTTACATAGATTAAACTAAAAATAAAAATGAAGTCGAAATGTAATATTAAAGACCTTTTATTTGACCAAATAGTCACATTTTTTTACCCCATTTGAACCCCAATATCTCAACAACCCTCTAGTACGTTTAGCTCATTTAGACACACCGGGATTGTGTTAACACTGCCTACCCGTGTATCAAATTTCGCGATGATCGAATTAACGCTTCGAAAGTTATCCTCGGACAAACACACATACATACATACAACGCTGATTTGCCCAAGTTGATTTAGAGATCTCGCTTCGCTCAATCAATAAAATTATGGTGAATATAAGAATGAAGCCTCTAATATATTTATTAAAACCCACTCGTATTCCAAAATGTCTTAAAACACGTCTCTATAACCAATGTGTTCTGCAAACTATGACTTATGGTGCCGAGACATGGAGACTCACGAAGGAGGCTGTGTACAAAATAAGTGTAGCACAGAGAGCCATGAAGCGCGCCATGCTCGGCATCACACTCTTAGATCGAGTTCCCAATACCGAAATTCGCAAGCAGACTAAAATACAAGACGTCAGCAAGCAAATATTGGGGCTCAAGTGGAGTTGGGCAGGACACTTGGCTAGACGTAGTGACGACAGGTGGACTAAGGCTCTAACAGAGTGGAGGCCGAGAACTGGGCATCGAAATAGGGGACGTCCACCAGCGAGATGGGTCGACGACATACATAAGACCGTGGGTCGTACGTGGTTCAGACTGGCACAGGATCGGGAAGAATGGCAGAAATAAAGAGAGGCCTATGCCCAGGAGTGGGTCGACAAGGGCTGAAAATTATGAAAAATGATGAATGATATGAATGAAAATTCTTTATCTTTTTTTTTTCTTTTCCTTTCTTTACCTTACAAGCTAGGCACAACAGTTAAAAATAAATAAAAAACAAAATAAATGTAAGCAATGGGTGGTATAGCGATGAGGTATCATTTTAAAACTAATCAATAAACATATTTCAGCAGATATTTGTCGTTAATACACTTAGCGGCACAATTAACCGCCCACCCTTTTATAGTGGCAAATTTTGATGTTATCGCAGTTGTAAGTTATTGGGCGTAAATAAGTCAAGTGTGAAAGAAATGTAGTGGCGAAAAAATTACAAACTACCCACTTAACTTAGTTTTTTTACGCATAAGTTGTGAATAGGATAAATATCGAACTTCGTCTCATTATCGTTATAATTGCCATACTGCTTACATTGCTTCAGTGGCATTAAAAGTAAACAATTTGAGTTTATTTTGGTTTCGTAACTTAAAGCTAGTGCTTGGACATCACAAACATGCCATTTGATGCTAATTCAGTGGCGAGAGCCGTCGCTCTTATCGACGAAGGGTTTAGTCAGCATTACGTGGCGCGGAAGCTTGGTGTCGCACGTACCACCTTAAGGGATGCAGTGAAACGGTTTCGGGAAACTGGCTCTTATGAGCGAAGACCAGGACAGGGCCGAAAAAGATGCACCTCCGCTCGTGACGACCGATTTCTTGTGACCAATGTTCTAAGAAATCGGTTCACTACAGCTGTTGAGGCACGAAACCAACTTCGTGAGGTTCGCAATGTTCAAGTGAGTGGAATAACAGTGAGAAGAAGACTAGGAGAGAATGCCCTTCGAGCTTTTCGACCATCTCGAGTGCCACAATTGCTCGTAGGCCACCGGAGAGAAAGACTTCGTTTTACCCGAGAGCACGCCGAATGGAATATGGAACAATGGAAGAATGTTATGTTTACTGACGAGACAAGAATATGCTTGCACGATCCTGACGGTCGCCAGCGTGTATACAGACGCAAGAATGAAAGGTTTGCACCATGTACTGTTGTGGAAACAGTAGGTTACCAAAGTGGCTCTATCATGATATGGGGCGGCATTACTTACGAAGCACGCACCGACTTGGTTATCTTCGAAAGAGGTGGAATAAATGCTCAGAGGTATATAACAGAAGTGTTGGAACCTCATGTAATGCCATTTGCCCCATTTATTGGCGAAGATTTTTTATTAATGCAGAACAACGCTCGCCCCCACGTTGCTAGAGTTGTTACCGCGTACCTGGATACCGTCGGCATTCGAAAATTAACATGGCCATCCCGGAGCCCAGATTTAAATCCTATTGAACACATATGGGACAATTTAAAAAGACGTGTTCGAAGCCGCATACCAGCTCCAACCACCATAGATGAATTAAAACAATCCGTGATTGAGGAGTGGCAGAACATTCCACAACAACAGATCAAAGATGTCATCGACAGCATGCCAAACCGTTTGATGGAAGTCATGAGGGCTAGAGGTGGAAATACGCACTATTAGAATTCATTATTTCAGAAAGATTTTTTATTTTTAAGCCATTTCATCACATTTGTTAATTTACGGTCAAAGTGTTTTTCAGACTTTTTTCTAAATAAACGTAATAATTAAAAACAATATTATCTTTCATTTTACTTTAATATACCTACGTTATAAAATAACATTCACAAGTAAGGCCACAATTATTTTTTTTTAACCAAAATCGTAAAAAATCAAGGTGGGCGGTTAATTGTGCCGCTGAGTGTATATTACTCTATAATTTACTAGCTGTTACCCGCGATTTCGTACGCGTTACACTACTAAATGTGTAGGTAACCTAGAAATAAAGCTAAACTCGCTATTGCTACTTGACTCGACACCACATTTTTATCCCGTGGAAACTGATTTATGGAATAAAAGGTAGCCTATATTGTAATCCAAGTTATAATCTACGTATATATCAAATTTCATCGAAATCGATTCAGCTGTTACGGCGTGATTGAGTAACAAACGAACAAAAATCCAAACTTTCGCATTTATAATTTTAGTGTGATGTTCACAACTGACACAAAACCAAACAAACATAACAGAAATGTTAAAATTAGTTAGTTACGATGAAACATTGATAAGCTTATTTAAATCACGCTAATGGACTCATTAGCCGAAAATATAGTTTGTTCAATAGGAGAAAAGTCGCAGGAATTGAGGTCGCGCGTATGCCAATATAATACTTTTGTTGCGTTGACAACACTGCTCTGTCATCGCTAGTACGACTAAACGTTTTTGATACTTGGTAGACAGACATCATTCGTAGAAACCAACTGTTGTCATCTGTAGGTACTTGCTATTAAAATTAGCTACCATACCACAGCACAAGTGTTATGTGATGAGCCAAAAATAATGGACATGCATGATTCTACTGAGGTTTAAGTGCTAGCTTTAACCAACATTATTTATACAGGATAGAGGCTAGCTATGTTGTAAGTCTAACGTGCTTCCATGGAGCATGGCCTTTTTACTCTTCTAGTACCTACTGATGAGGTGCACTGGACTGCATACTCAGACTTATAAAATAAAACATGGAGACATTTTATAATTTTATTAACATTATCTTAATATACAGTAAAAATTGACAATTATAGATCATAATTTAATCAGTAACATAATCAAAGTCTGAATCTAAGTATTCAATGCTGCTTATGTCTGAGCTAGCTTTGGAGCATTCACTCTCGGATTCATCTGTTTCATCTTCGGATTTTGATTCTGTTATATTTATGATAAATTCTTGTAAACTGTCCATCAAATGGTCTTGTTCCCAATATATTTCTTCAACATGTTTCACATGTTCACATTCTTTCAGACTAGAAATTCCACCACCAAAATTTATGTCTTTTTTTAGTACTCTATGCAGCTTCCTTAGAATCAGTACCTCTTTTCGAACAGTATAAAATTGTCGAATTTTGCTCCGTATGGCACATTTGTCAAAATCGTCCAGAATTATTATCTTGAGCCGGCCTTTGTGTTTTTTCCCTGGAGTGCACCACATACCTCTATTTACAGCTCCTTCTTTTTTTAATTCTAGACTCTTCTAAGACCTGCAACATAAAATGTACATAATCAGTTAAATACTCGTATCTAAAAACGCAAAGTATCAATATGTGTTAGTCGTACAACAAAAATAGGTCAGCTTGGCTAGAGTGATTTTTACCTAATATAGTATTTCCGTTTACGCTAATCACACATAAAACACTAAAGACGCTGTTTATTTCGTCTAAGAAATCAATGTACAGTCCAAAAATCCCACAAGAAAGCAATTACATACCAATCATTGCGGCTACTCGTTCCGTAGCTTTGTTCAGGTCAATGATTGGGTTTTTTAACGTTTTTTCGCGTTGACAAAACTGGATCATTTTAAATATAATTTGCCTTACAGAACTGCGTAACGTTTTTTTTTATTTTCGACATAAATAAGCAAATATTTAACACAAAAACAAGATCAAAAATAATGTATCGAGTCGAAGTTGGCATTTGACAGTTGGGTGACGAGTGAGATGGCAGCTGGATTGGGTTGCCATATACGACTCTTCTCTTATTGAACAAACTATATAACTGTTGCCTCCCTGATTACATAAAATAGTACATTATTGCAAAGGCCGGGAAATAAACAATTGCCACAACAACAATAAACAATTCCGCCGAGGCATATATGCTTTTATCAAAAGAATGCAGGGAAATAAAACGTACTTTTTGAAGTAACACTTATTTACGCACGCTTGACTTGGGGAGTAAGCTGGTAAATGCGTTACGAAAAGTGCGAACGGAAGTTGAGAGGGAGATAAACTTTTCATATAGTTTCATGTAATTTTTTTTTCGACTTCGCTGGAAGCAGGTTTTTCATTGCCAATTTGGCTTCTGATCTTAAAAATCTGGTAGACTACAATAAATCTCCATTTCACTCTCTGAACCGTTGGCACTCATTTTAATGATTAAATTTATATTTATTATGTCTGTAATAACAAATTAAAACGAATTTTCAGTTTGGCGCCAATTTTTTATAATCTATGCCAAAAGGCAAATGCATTTATGTCTATACAGCTATATGAACACAATTTTTACTAAGCAAAGACACTTACTTTGGTATGCCAAGAATGATAAAAGAGGTCCAATCAAAGAGTATTTAATAACCCCAGCACGCCGTTTCATTCAACATTGCTAGAGCGTTGTAATGTTCCAAATTCAAAATACGCTCCTCCAATGGATTTGATTTTTTTTTTCCGTAAATTCGATGCTTCGCGTGTTCTTTTTTCGAAAATAAGGACAATATTTCCATGCATGTTTGAGGAAATGTTATTTAATGATAATATATAATTGAATAATAATATATGATTTAATTGAAGAAACACTCCAACACACGCTGAAGAACACGCTGCAAATTTCGTGAATGCGTGTTCTAACGGTGCTTGTAAGTATCTCCGTTTGTATAGAAAACACGCTCAGTCCAACACACAGAAAATGCATCCACGCGCGTTCATGCAGATCACGCGCTCAAGCGCGGAGAAACATGTGCGGGGCGAGAAGCAAGGTATGGCACACCGAGTCCCGCAGTGCCGTGCGTGATTTTGGAAGCGCACTATTTTGGAACTGCACTAGCGAACAGCTTTGAATGAAATAAGTCAGAGCCGCCGTGAATCCACAAAACGCAACTACGCGCGTGAGTACGTAAAAAACCCGCAAGATGATGCAGATCTGCACTCCCGCAAGTACGCGCGTAGGTGCGTCAACATGCAACTTAAATAGAAAAACAACCAGCAAAATCGGTTCATACTAGAAATAGATTAACATTAACTGTTATTTCGTGGGTGCGCCAGAAACGATAACCTTCTAACATACATTTCCACTTTAAAAATATCTCAGTGACGACTCATAAAAATAACCTCCCAGTTAACGACTGCTATCATGGCACCTCGGAAAAACGTTGGTTAATTATTATCAGCGGCGGAAAGACACTTGTCGCCTCTCGTAGGAGCTCAAACGTGAAGCTGTTAAAGAGAGATGTGGTATTCGAGGCAAATTTTATCAAGCATCGAGTTTTTTAAATTTATATTATTTGTAAGGTCAAAGAGGGTAAGACCTGGATGCGAATAGGTCATGAGCGGTTGGAGTGGCGTTTGAGAAGTTTATATCCAACAGTGGGCTATCAGTTAAGGTGCTAATGATGATGATGATTTTAGGGGTTTCGTGATTATCATAATAATGATGCAACCCTAATGCACTGATTATCCTTTCTTGTGTAGGAGGTTGGAATGAGTAGATGCATCTTCCAACTACCAATTTATATTTCCACAACTGTACATGTATGAACTGGTTGAGCGGGGAGAGACGACTGTCGCGGGCACACTACAATACAACAGCGATCATCTACTTAGGTACGACTTACGCGAGTCAGCTATTCTGTATGTAGTGTGTTCCTACAATGATATTATTAATTGTTGGTTGGATGTGCTGGGTCAAGTATAACAGCTGATCAAATAGATTATGCATCATTTCCGCAGTCATCACTTAGATATGTACGTATCCTTTAATGTCTTTCAGAATAGAGCGTTTCTGTGCTTCAGATGATCTTCCAGCGTTACTACCAATGTGGTATCTTAGTTATATTATTAGGGCCTCGTGTGAGTGAACGCTGATTATTTTAAGGTAAACATTCACTACATTTTTGAGCTTTCTTCTATTTCTATCAACTCAGCTTTCGAAAACTTCAATGGATTCAATTATATAATATATAACTAGCGTCCGCCCGCGGCTTCAAACGCGTGGTTTGTCTATAAAAAGTAGTCTATGTGTTAATCAAGTTTATAGTCTACGTACATACCAAATTTAAACCAACGTTAAAATTCATGTTTAACTTAACTTTTTTACTGGTGGTAGAGCTTTTGTGAGCGAGCTCGAGGAAGTGGGCACCACCACTATACCTATATCTGCCGCCAAATAGCAGTACTTGTGCTGTTGTGTTCCGCCCTCTTATTACCTAAGCCAAATTGCTCTCGTGTCGCTATTGCTAGTCAGGCCATCCCTTTCACACGTACAGTACGTACCTCACGTGTGAAAGGGATAGCCTGAGTAGCGACAGCAACGCGACAGCAATTTGGCTTAGGTAATAAGGGGGCGTGTTAGATGGTAATGGTATGTTCTTGTAATTACTGGCACATAGGCATAACAGCTAAGTCCTATAGTATGACAACGTATCCACATAGAGATCAAGATAACATAATGCCTTGTTTTGAATTCTATGTGGATATCCATGGGCTGCAGTAGCCACTTAACATCTGGTGGACTGCATGCTCGTTTGCCATATAAGTTTTATATAGGTATATAAAAAAAAACTTCTCAGAATAAAGCCAGAAATAATCAAAGCCTTTAAGAGTGATGACCCAAAGTCTTAAAATATCAGCAAAATCCAAACAGTAGTAACCTAAATTAGGTAATAAGGTTAATGCCATGTCCTTGTACTATAAACTCCAGGTTCTCAACGCGAGCTCGATAAAAACTAACTTTATCGCCCTATTAGACGGGATAGTGTTTTATATCTGTTCTAAAAGAATTTCTAGTATCCGTAACATCTAGGTTATGTTCCTTATAAGAGCTTGTTAGAGTTTAATCCGTATCTAGAGGTATTTCGGTTACAACTAGGAAAATATATTTAATTTCATTTCTCATTTATTTATCTAATAAAAAACTAGGTACAGGTTAAAATAATAGTTCTTAAAACCTTTGTAATAATGTAACTAATGTACAGATTCTTGTTTTACTAACTGATAAGAGCCAACATCTACCGGAGATCTAATTTTTTTTTTAAATAAAGCCATAGACATCTGGTCTTAGCAACCAGTAATCCGAGATCTAGATCGTAATTGAATCAAGACTTAAAATGTAGAAATATTTTTGTTTTTTCCGAGGTTTTCATTTATGTACGCATTAGGGTTTGGGTCCTGGGAATTCTTGTGCCTCGAAGTCCCGGGACTTTTAGTAAATTTAGTTGTCTCGAGTCCCGGGATTTTCAGGTCGAGACTCGAGACGAGACAAGATTGTCGAAATTGTTATCTAATCATTTTTATTTTCAAATAATTGAAGGATGCTAGCGCCATCTTTTCACTTGATGAATAATTACTTGGGTTACTATGTAACTACTGAGTATACAACACAATAAATGCATTTGCCGCGCCACCATCAATCCGCCATATTGGTTGTTCTTTAACGTTAGGATTATGATTGTGTCTGTGTCAGTTGAGTCAGTTAGTCGTCAATTTCATTCATCATTATCAAAGAACATCAACCATCAACGCCATCAAAGAAATTAACAAAGAAACCATGAAGATTTAATTTTCTGTATAATAAATTCCTTTTTTTAACACGTTTCACCAAAAATTAAATCAAGTAAAATTCATCAAAAAAGGTTTACCCCTCCGAAAAACAACCGGGAATGCTAGGGACTGTAGTTTGTCTTGTGTCCCGGGACTTTGAATTTGTCGGGAATTCCCAAACCCTAGAACGCATTTACATGGCTGTTGGGGCAGAAAGATTCGTGAGTGGAAAGCACAGCATAGGACGGCCCTCAGCTAAATGGAAAGATGACCTGATAAGGGTTGCTGAGAGCCGTTGGGTGCAGGCCGCACAACTACGGTCGCTCTGGAAATCTATGGGGGAGGCACGAACCATCGCGAAAGTTACAAGCTGTTTTTCCCGTAAGTATATCGGATATCATTTTAAAATATCAATGTTCATCAATAGTGTTCATATTAGAAATGAAAGTACGAGTACAATTCGATGAAGAGATACTAGACCGAATTCGAAAATAAATGATTAAATGTCGCCTTTTTAAATTAGAATCGACAGCGCTGTTTGAAGAAAATTTAACATTTAAAATGCAGACCATCAGCAAGATGTCATTTTTATCATACTTTAAAATGATATTGTTTGTTGAAGTCCTCGAACTTGGTCATTAGCTAATCGTACTTAGTTATAAGCATTTTAAATTGATTTCTGACGATACTATCAACTAAACACTTCCGTGCCTTGAATCATTGCTGCTGTAAGAATACACAATTATATTTTAATGTTATTTTTATTAGTTTTATTTTTGATCAAATAAATAGTATTGCTTTAACAAGTTAGGTTTGTGTAATGTTTAGGAGTTATTGTGTATTAATATTTTATATAATATTTTTATTTTGTATTTTTGTGAATATTGTAAACTTATATCTATACTAATATTATAAAGAGGAAAGATTTGTATTTTTGTGTGTATGTTTGTAATGAATAAACTAAAAAACTACTGGTCCGATTTTAAAAATTCTTTCACCAATGGAAAGCTACATTCACCTTAAAAAACATATGCTACTTTTTACCTAACTGCACAAAGGAGGGTAATGTTTTTATTGAAAAACTACGCGTGCGAAGCTGCAGATTGGTCAGCTAGTATTATATATAAGTAATAATGTAAACGCGTGTTTCTATTTTCTGTTGCTCACACGTACTAAAGGCGTCACATAATACCAGCGCTACAGGAGCTATACGTTGCAGTGGCACACCGCTGAGTGACGACCTATTTTATTGTCTTGTATTTGGTATAAGTAAAACTGTTATATTCATAGAATTTAAAATAAAATCGGCCACGTGCGAGTCGGATTCGCGCATGAAGGATTCCGTACCATTATCTATAAAACCTTAAATATTTGTTTTATTTTAATTAATTTATTTATTTTTAAAGTGAATATATACCTAAATATTCTGTGAATATTTCAAGCGTATATCTATTGCCATTATCAATATCAAGCTAAAACGAGCAAAAAAATCACTTGTTTTGTATGGGAGCCCCCCTTAAATATTTATTTTATTCTGTTTTTAGTATTTGTTGTTCTAGCGGCAACAGCAATACATCATCTGTAAAAAAATTCAACTAACTATCACGGTTCATGAGATACAGCCTGGTGACAGACAGACAGACAGACAGCGGAGCCTCAGTAATAGGATTCCGTTTTACCATTTGGGTGCGGAACCCTAAAAATGGGCACAAAATAAATATTTTTCTATATCTATTTCTATATCTCCCTATAATCATTCTTTCAATATCAAATATAGAAAAATATATCTATTTTAGAAAGAAAAGACCGATGTCCCATGCCAAGTAGTGTCATATTATATCATAATAATTCTTACGTCAGTCCCTTGAAATCGATATTAGGGCTAATTCTACAAACCTCTTGACAACTAATTACATTTATCGCACCCTATCATATCGACTGAGAGATAAGTAACACGGCATCCAGAGTAATACGAACCAAGCTATGATACTTCCAAAGACCGATAGTCTGAGTATTAGAGCGACTATAGTCTTTCCATTTCTTTATTTTCTCGAAGACAGTTCTAATTTGATAGTTGTAGTGTTGTGACCTCATGGGGAGAGCTCATCGAGTGACAGTAACGATTCATCAGATTTTGATTAAAATAAATAAATAAAGATTACCTGTCGTTATAATTATTTCGTTTCATTCTCGAGTACCTACCTATACCTACTTATTTTACAACATTACATTACAACGCTTCATAAATTTTAAAGAAGTTGGCATTATCAATCAAGAAATAATACGTGTAACATCTTGTAATGAAATGTAAAATTAGTTAATAAATTTGTACAAAAGTATCCGGCAATAGTTTAGTTTCTAACATTTTGTAAAAAAATATCGGGTCTGTTATCGTGTTACGTTTATCGATAGCTCCATCCCTATCAGTTTCTCCGACTCTGGTATAACCTTGTACGTGCGTAAGCGTCATATTTTTATAAATTTATGCATACATAATGTAAAAAAGACGCTCGCTCAAGTTTTCACACGAGCTGTCATCGAGAAAATAAAGAAATTGAAAGACTATAGTGACAATTACAATAAATAAATAGAATATAACTCTTTATTGACTTACCACACAAACAGAAATAATACAACAACAAGTACTAGACTAGAATAAATAAGGCAATACAATGCCTTATCGCTTAAAGCGATCTCTACCAGGCTCAACCTTTCATCATATTTAAGCACAGTTTTTTGAGCAATCAATCGCAAAATCCTAAGGTTTAAATCTTCCAAAATTTTGATTGTCTGCTTTTGGTAGGTACCTATTTAATTAAATAGACCAATTGACAGTATCGACGATAGAAAGAAGAAGAAATTATACATTATTTCTTCGGTTTTCTTTCGTCAATCACCTGTCAGATAACTCGCTAACGTTGGTGGTGATCCGGATACACGTAGCTGTCATCTTGAAATAATTAATAAGGATGCGTTTCCGCTGTAGATGTGTGAGGTAGCTACCTCACAGTGCTCACAGTAGTGAGCAAGGAAAAAAATACTAATGATATTACTTCATTTGCCAAGCCAACCTGCCTCATTTGCCAAAATCCTGTTGGTATTTTTTTTCTCGGTCACTGCTTATCTTCCTCGCGCAGCTCTGAAACGCACGACTAATCTCTTGCACTCGCGTAAATAATGCACACCGATTCTATTAATTTCGCTAGTTCGCTCGGACTATGTTCGTACGAACTAGCGATCAACTATACACCCGATTCGTATCATCACGCGAACATGCAATGATCGTATGTTCGCGTCCTAAGTCTTAACTGATAGTATCAATTTTGTGTCTAATTCGGTCGCTAAGTCTCTGATAACAGTGTCGGGACTTTCAGACCGAAGCATCTATGTATAACATTGTATAACGTACATATTTCTAACGTCTGTATTTTGAGGTCGTAACATAATGAATTCGTCATGATACACCATCTGCTTAAAAGTTCTCAAAAAATTGTACAAATGGTATAAAAGAACGGACCAAGTGCGAGTCGGATTCGCGCACGATGGGTTGTATGTTTAATAAAGGGTTGTTTTTATAAATAATCAGTACAGACCCATTATTTATAAAAACGGCAAAAAAATCACGTTTGTTCTATGGGACCACCCTATAAATATTTGTTTTATTTTAATTAATTTATTTATTTTTAAAATGAATATACATATAACTAAATATTCTGTGAACATTTCAACCGTCTACCTGTTGCCGTTATCAATATTGAGCTAAAACGAGCATAAAAATCACGTTTGTTGTATGGGAGCCCCTTTAAATATTTGTTATATTCTGTTTATTTAGTATTTTTTGTTATAGCGGCAAGAGAAATACATCATCTGTGAAAAATTCAACTATCTAGCTATCACGGTTCATGAGATACAGTCCGGTGACAGACAGACAGCGGAGCCTCAATAATAGGGTGCCGTTTCACCCTTTGGGTACGGAAACCTAAAAAATAACTTTGTGTATTAAAAATATTCAGCAAAATACAGGTTCTTTTCAGGCTAACATCCTTATTGTTACTCAGAACCTAGCCCCACTTAATCTCGCGTTCCGTCGGGTGATTAGCAATTAAATTCGGGCTTAGATGAGGGTTGACCTGATTTTGTAGAGATTCCAGCCGATTGTGCGGCTGAACTGTGATTTAACCAATAATTAGATCAGAAATACAGTGATTTTGTTTTTGATCAGCATACAGAGCATAAGAGAATTATATTATGTGCATATTGTTCCAGAAATGGCGTAATTCATAATATAAATAATAGTCTTATTGCACAATTCCTACTCCATAAAAAGTGATCTCTTTCAGGCAAAACTTGGATAGACCATCACATAAAAATGCAAAATAAATTCATAAATATTGCTGGACATTTCACACAGCGCTATCTAGCACCAAACTAAGCAGAGCTTGTATTATGGGAACCAGATAACTGATAGAATACTCTAAGGATCAGAAGTAGATTAAAGATAAAAAAAGATCTCTAACCATAACTTTATTTGAATTAAAACCTTTACAAAATCTAACAGAAAAACAACCAAAGTGGGACAAACCAACTTCAACACAAATATACAAAAAATAGCACTGAACCCTTAGAACAAGAATAAACCGAAAAATAGCTCACGTAACCCGGTATACACAAATACGTAAGAAGTCTGAAGGTGTTTTTCCATCGAGCGCCAGCGAGCAAATGCAACCACCCGTGGAGCGCGCCTGTTTTAATAGAAGTTATGGCATTCCGTATCGCTGTAGGATTTGGCTAATAATACTTATATAGATTTTTTTTTGTAAATACATACTCATAATATATAGAGAAACAACCAGATCCGGAAAAAATATTCGTAGATAGATAGATAATTTCTTTATTGCACAACATTAAAAATAAAACAAACAAAAGAGAATACAAAATTAAATCAAAGGTACAATGGGCGGCCTTATCGCTAAAAGCGATCTTTTCCAGGCAGCCTTTGGATGGACAGGATCTGTGTGAACAAATGAGAACGGCGGCGTTAATCAAATAATAACTAACATAATAAGTACATAAATGACTAAAATAAAATATACATGTAAATAAATATAAATAATTTTATAATATTAAATAACCTACTTCTAAATACATAGGTAATTAGAAAAAAAAATAAAAAAAATATATACAAAATTTGAAGTTGCGAAGTCTTAGTGAGCGATAGATCATGCAAACATTTGTTCCGCGTCGGGAATCAACCCGCTACCTCCTACGTCACAGCCGGCTATTTGCCCACTGCACCACGAAGGTCATCAAAACTTTAACATATGCTAAGATTAATGAAACAAAAGAATTATTTGAAATGTTCCTTCATAACATTTAGTAGAGCAACAGCCCCATTTCACTACAACTACCAGATAGAGGAAGCGCAGTTGAAGCGGGGGAAATCCGCGAGAGATTTTGGGGTTCGGCTCGACACCGATTTGAGGTTCAGAGTCCATGTAAAATGTCCATGTTCATACCGTTTGTAAAATGCCGAGGTTTCACAAACTTAAGGGCTCTTACGGTAATGTATAATGTCAGAAGCCAGATAGAAAGCGCAGCTTCTGTATGGGCTCCGCATGAAGCTAAATATAGGTTCATGTTGGAGCGCATACAGACCAAGTTTTCGCGATGTCTATATTGGCAGACATACTGCATCTATCCCTTAATGAATTCAACCTTATTCGTTTTGGGTACGGTTGGATACAACAAGCTGGAAATTAGGAGAGATATGACGCTAGTGCTGTTTGTAGTTCGAGTGCTCCGGGGGATGATATCCAATTCGACCATAATTGGAGATGGAGATGATGAGATTGTGCGTGCCAGATGACGCAGGCGGCCTCCTCGGTTTGCAGTGCCTCGTGGAAGGACTAATCTGCCGGCCAAGGCGCCACTGACGCGGACCATACAAGCGCTAAATCTAATGTCAGTGACCATCGACACATTCCACTGTCCAAAGAACGAGTTCGAAAGCGCTACATTATTTAATTTTTGCTATTGTAAATAGGTAAATATTATTTTGCTACAAGTTATATTATGATCATTAGATCAAACTAGATTTTTACTCATTGACATTTGTAATTGTATGTGTATAATTTGTTTATTATTGGATTGATTTAATTCATTTTTTCTTATTTTTCTCGATGGACATTTGATGACAACTCTATTGTATTAGGTCTAACCTGTAGTAATAGATGTATTGTTTTAAATAAATAAAATAAATAAATAAATTTGAATATAAACTTTCGTAGCAAAAATATCCGTAGCACTTTCGTAGCACTAACATGCGTAGCTCTTTCGTAGCAACCGCCTACGTAAGTGCTACGCACGTATCAGTACACTTCTTCAAAAATAGCATTGATAAACACATTATTTTTGCCGTGGGGCGCCGGCAGTAGAATGTTGCCCCTCCGCTCTTGCTCGTGGATACAGTAGGAATCTGCTAAGGGATACCTCCGAAAGATGGGCAGCAGCATCTTTTCGTGTTTTCAATACCTTATACTGCGCTCGCCAAACCCGCCTGCCAAGCGTGGCGAGTATGGCAACAACCATCTCATGATAGATTTGCAACATAAAATCAGGCCCTGAGTCCCCGGCGGTCCCGCCAATCCTGGCTACAGTAGCAGTCACGGTAACGGCTGGGCCAGGGGTGCTAAGAATCCCCGGCAGACGATCCATCGGCTACCAAATCCTATGGCGACCACTGGCCCTGGTAACACACAACATCCGCACTTTGAGGACAGACGAAAAGATTGTTGAGCTGGAAGAAGAAATAAGTAGATTACACTGGGGCATTTTGGGGTTATCAGAAGTCCGTAGAGAGGGCGAGGACACGATATCCCTCAAGTCTGGTAACCTACTATACTACCGGGAGGGCGACCAACAGTCCCAAGGTGGTGTTGGGTTTCTCGTTCACAAGTCACTCATCAACAACATTATCACCATCGACAGTGTGTCGATCAGGGTCGCGTACCTGACACTCAGAATATCTAAGCGATATTCGCTGAAGGTCGTTCAGGTATATGCGCCGACCTCTTCACACCCAGATGAAGAAGTAGAGTCTATGTATGAGGACATCAGAAGAGTCATACATACGAACAAATCTCACTTTATTGCTGTTATAGAGGACTTCAATACAAAGCTAGGCATGAGAAGCGATGATGAATTGAGAGTGAGGCAATTTGGATATGGGCAACGGAACCCCAGGGGACAGAGGCTGGCCGATTTTCTGGAGAACGAAGGACTCTTTATGATGAATTCTTTTTTCCAAAAGCCGCCTCACAGGAAATGGACCTGGATGAGTCCCGACGGTTCCACGAGAAATGAGATTGATTTCATCTTGACCAACAAGAAACGGATATTCAATGATGTCTCTGTGATTCACAGGGTGAAAACCGGCAGTGATCACCGAATTGTTAGAGCCACATTGAATATAATCGTTAAACTTGAAAGGTCCCGTTTGATGAAGTCTACGCTCCGACCCACTCGCGCACTTATCCAAAACCTCGAGAGCTTTCAATTCGAACTTGCAAATCGCTTTGACTATCTAGAAGTAGATGCATCAGTGGAAGAGATCAATAACAGGTTCGCAGAAAACGTCCGTACGGTGGGGTCCCAGTTCTTTAAGACCCCCCGTACCAATAAACCTCAGAAACTCTCTGGTGACACCCTTAACCTCATGGCTGAACGACGTTCTTTGCCACTGCAGTCTTCTGATGATGCTCAGTCACATAGGCAGCTCAATAGAAAAAATTGGAAATCCTTGCGGCATGATATTCGTACCTTTAATACATCTCGTATAAAAGATACGATAGAGCGGAATAAAGGCTCCAAAGTGTTCGCGAGAAATAATTCTATTGGTCAGAACCGCATGACGAAGCTGAAGAGGGAAGATGGCAGCATAACGTCAAGTAAAGCGGAAGTGTTAAGGGAAGTCGAAAGGTTCTATGGACGGCTCTACGATACGGTCACTAAACCTGTGTGCAGTGCGGCCAACGACCCAAGAGCCAAACTGACCCGACATTATACCGAAGATATTTCGGACATCAGCCTGTATGAGATCAGGATGGCCTTGAAGCAGCTTAAGAACGACAAGGCGCCGGGTAAGAACGGAATCACTTCAGAGCTTCTGAAAGCGGGTGGATAACCGGTACTTAAAGTCCTTCAGAAGCTCTTTAATTCCGCCTTGCTTGAAGGTTCGACGCCAAAAGCATGGAACGAGGGCATGGTGGTTCTGTTCTTCAAGAAAGGTGACAACACCTTGCTTAAGAATTACAGACCCATCTCGCTTTTGAGCTATGTTTATAAGCTGTTTTCAAGGGTCATCGCGAACCGTCTCGAATGCAGGTTTAATGACTTCCAGCCTCCCGGACAAGCCGGGTTCCGTAAAGGCTACAGTACCATAGACCACATACATATGATGCGGCAAGTCATACAGAAGACCGAAGAGTATAACTTGCCGCTATGTCTCGCGTTTGTGGACTATGAGAAAACCTTCAATTCGATCGAAACATGGGCAGTGCTCTAGTCTCTCCAACGATGCCGTATTGACTATTGGTACATCGAAGTGTTGAAGTGTTTGTATAAAAACGCCACTATGTCAGTCCGAGTACAAGAACAGAGCTCGAAGGCGATTCCCTTAAAAAGAGGCGTAAGACAGGGAGATGTCATCTCTCCGAAACTGTTTACGACCGCTTTGGAAGATGCCTTCAAGCTTCTGGAATGGAAAGGACTGGGCATCAATATTAACGGTGAATACATCACTCACCTTCGGTTTGCCAACGATATTGTGGTCATGGCAAAGTCGATGGAAAAGCTCAGCACGATGCTCGAAGGCCTCAATCAACCAAAATGAACATGGACAAGACGAAAATCATGTCGAATGTCCATGTCGTCCCTGCCCCAGTTATGGTTGAGAACTCGGCTCTTGAAGTTGTCGACGCGTATGTATACCAAGGACAAACAGTCCAATTAGGTAGGTCCAACTTCGAGAAAGAGGTCAATCGTCGAATCCAACTCGGATGGGTAGCGTTTGGGAAACTTCGCAACGTCTTTTCGTCCAACATACCTCAGTGCCTTAAGACGAAAGTCTTCAATCAGTGTGTGTTACCAGTGATGACATATGGAACCGAGACGTGGTCCTTCACTATTGGCCCTATGAATAAGCTCAGAGTCGCTCAACGAGCTATGGAGAGCGCTATGCTCGGGGTTTCTCTACGGTATCGAATCACAAATGAGGAGATATATAGGAGAACTCAAGTCATCGACATAGCCCGACGGATTAGCACGTTGAAGTGGCAATAGGCAGGCCATATAGCGCGCAAAACAGATGGCTGGTGGGGCCGGAAAGTTTTCGAATGGAGGCCACGAACCGGCAAGCGCAGCGTAGGACGTCCACCTACAAGATGAGCAGACGACTTGGTAAGAACCGCAGGTCGGCGTTGGATGTAGGCCGCTTCCAACCGCAGTTCCTGGAGATCAATGAGGGAGGCCTTTGTCCAGCAGTGGACGTCCTGCGGCTGATATGATGATGATAATAATGAAACACACTATAAATGTACAATGGGTAATCTTATCGCTTAAAAAGCTGAATTATCGCCCTTGATTGTACAAGAGATCGCTTACGGCCCTTGTATAACAATGTACTATTTGTATTATTATCAGTTATCTGGTTCATTAAGTCGAAGCTGCTTTGGAGCTAGATAACGCTTCGTGTAATGTCCAGCAATGTTCATCATTTATAGCCTGGGTTAAAAAAAACATGTGTCAAACTTGTTTCTATATACCTGCCTACATCACCTTTAGGTATAAAATTAAAAACGTACTTACCTACACAATACAAAGTCATATGCACCGCTCCATCTTGTTCACAGCCTCGCAAGATGTAGGCTGATGAGAACGGAGCTACACTTCAGAGCAAAATATGAGATCATTTTTAAAATATGTTTTTATAAAAGTACGTTTACAAGCTACAGAACTTCTAATTAAAAGTAATAGAAAAAGTTAAATTAAAGAAGGATATACCAATACTCAATGGCGTACCCTGGGAGAGCTACGTCCAGCAGTGGATTGTTATAGGTTGATGATGATCATGATGATGATACTAAATATCTTTGTCCATGCTTTACAACATGGCTATGATAATTTTGAGGTAAGAATTATGGGCGTTTTTAGGGTTCCGTACCCAAAGGGTAAAACGGCACCCTATTTCTGAGGCACCGCTGTCTGTCTGTCCGTCTGTCGCCATGCTGTATCTCATGAACCGTGATAGTTAAACAGTTGAATTTTTTACAAATGATGTATTTCTGTTGCCGCTATAACAACAAATACTAAAAACAGACTAAATTAAGTATTTTAGGGGGGCTCCCATACAACAAACGTGATTTTTTTGCTCTGTTTTGCTCGGGATTGATAACGGCAACAGGTAGACGCTTCAAATATTCACAGAGAATTTGTTTATATATTCACTTTAAAAAACAATTTAATTAAAAAAAAACAAATATATAAGGGAGGCTCCCACACAACAAATGTGATTTTATGGTTTGTTTTTTTTAGCCGGATTTTTTTCTTTATTTCTAGTATTAAAATAACGCTATTTTTCTTAAACAAATAAATATTTTTGTGAACATACATTAGATGTTCATAGATGTTTTGACATGGGAATGTTTATTTCTTTAAACTTCTGGCGTAATGAGTCTCTTGGGCCCATATTATAAATTGCACGAACAAGCCTTTACTGCACCACAAAAACAGTGTTTGGATTTGCAGCACTACCCCACAGCAGTATATCGTATCACATAATGTTGTGGAAGTAGCTGAAGTAAACTAGTCTAGCTGTGTCTACGTCTGTAAAAAGACGGATATTTTTTACTGCTTATGCCGCAGAACTAATTCTCCTCGACAACTTATCAATATGAGGGCCCCTCTTTAATGTTATACTTAAGAATATGGTGGTGTCCACAAGAGCCAAATCCTCGTCTTTGAATTTTATATCTGTTTTAACTTGTGTAACATTAGAAGTATCATTGCGAACATAGGTGATTTCCGGACAAACTTCTTAAGTCATCCTTTCATCCTGTAAATGGGGTAGTCCTTGAACTGGTAATGGTTTACAACATTGGCAACAAAGTTGACTGAACACATACGTAATGAAGAATGTCGACTCCAACAGTTCTGCAGGGGCGGAACCTGCCTTAGTTTCTGTTTCGACGCACTACATACGTTTTGACAAGGCCCGGGTCTTAGTGAGAGAGAAGTTCTTCGTTCCTCGCAAGATCTGAGAGGCAATAGAAGTAAGGCGTGTGACGAACTTTAATAGAGATAGAGGATGGGTTCTACCGCCAGCCTGGAGGCCATGTCTTCGTGATGCAAGCGACAGAAGAGTGAGTGAACCTGGTATAGATATCGTTAGTGTTGTGTGTTTGCCGATACCGAGAACTACTGAAGAGAGCAGCAGTAATGATAATAATGATGACACAGTCTGTCAACACGCTGGGCCATCGTTGATGCAATCCCCCCCACCACGCCTGTATACTCGTGCGCAGAGGGCAGCGGCGAGTAGTACGAGGCGAGACGTTATTCGGAGCCGATCGCACTCACCCTGATGAAGGTTCACGAATTGAACCGAAATATTGCCGGTGGAATTAACGATAAGACGGTACACACGGCTACACATCAAGCTATACAATTCCAGTATAAGCTGATCTCTTATTCTACGAAAAGTCTACATAATGCGAGGTCAGCTTATACTGAAATGTATAGCTTGATGTGTAGCCGTGTGTATGTGATCAATCTCATATATTTATAATAATGATTGGCAACAATTTCAGTTAACAGAATAAACTACGCACTTAAAAGATTATAGGTAGTTCTTATGATTATAGAGTGTCAAACTTTGACACAGTTCACAAATAACTGTAAATAAATAAGGTGGTAAGTTTGTCCACTTTAATATTCTTAACTGAAACCAAGTATCATACCGCGGTAAACAAGTTTGCAACTCGCTCAAGAGTATGTAAATTTACTTTACTTGGACATTGAAATATTTATTACAGTGGCTCACTTGATACAGCGTTTAATGTTACCTATCAAGTGTGCGTCATAACGATAATCAATGTGTATTTCAATCCTTGGCGTAAAAACAGAGGTTTTTTTATATTATATTTAGACACACAAGCTGACGAGCCTCTTGGTGTAAAGTGGTCACCGTCGCCTATAAACTCCAGGACTCGAGGTACTGCAGTCGCGTTGTCTAAAACTTAATGCCTTATTTACGCTTCTCTTGAAGGCGTTCATGTTGAAGCCCACCGGGAAAACCTCCGGAGGAAGGTTTTGTTTCTAAACTGGATATACTTCGGCGGAAATACGGGAAGGCTTTTGCCTAATAATGGGACAATATGTGCTAATAGTAATATCTTCGTTTGACCACAATGTCAACTGATGTTAAGCGATAATGTGGTCTAAGATGAAGCACGAATATCTAGAAGAAACCTATTACCTTAAGAAGCCCGGATTGTATTCTTTAGGAAAAAGAGACGACGGTAAAGTGTTGCATACTTTAGCTGTATGCATCAGGAACGTAGATCCAAAACGGTGTGTGAATGGGTGGTGTGTTAATTAGGTATGGATGGTACTGAGCCGTACCTCTTTATCCTCCTGCCTCCTTGCACTTCGATGGAACGGAGATGGCGGGATCAGATCGTATATTTTCTGGGTACATTCCCGAAAATAAAGTTTGTACAGGTGTCACAAGTTTGACGTCTATGGCCGGTTTGTGTCTGTTTGTCTGTTGCATCGTAGTTCCCAAACAAATGAACCTATTTGGATGCGGTTTAACTAGTGTACTTCTTAGTTATGTCTGTGTAGTTATGTGAAGGGGTAAGGAGGTATAAACATATCGCATAATAAAGCATTGCCTTGTAGGTTCGCAATTAGCCTTAACGCCTTGTGTTCTAATTAACCACAGTAACACATTAGTCATAATAGTATATTTATTTATTTTTGTTCTTGTACACTCACCCACTTTTAAAATCGTCTCTCTCTTTAGTCTCTAAGGTTCGCTGAAAGAAAACTTTTCTTAGGCTAAAGCTCGTCTTTTTACATGTCCTCTATTTACGTATTTTTTTAATGTAAAGAATAACATCAGATCGTCTTTCCTACGCTGCGTTTACCAGTGTGCGGTCTCCACTCTAGCACCTTTCTGCCCCAACGGCCGTCAGTGTTTCGAGCTATGTGCTCGCCCACTACCACTTCAGTTTGCTAATTCTCCTGGCTATATCTGTGACCTTGCTGCTGATGGTTGCTGCCGTTGCTCTATGGGAGAGGCCTATGTCCAGCAGTGGACGTCCTGTGACTGAAATGATAATGATGATGAAGACCGTAACATCGTATTGCTTTAAATGCAGTTTAACATCATAATAAACAATTTTCTCGGCTTGCATTGTATAACGTAAGAATAGCACGTCTGCCCTTTTCTGCCTCTCTCTTGTATAATAGCTAAGAAACAATGTTAGTTCAGTATTAACGTGCGTCTAGTTTCCACACGAATTTAGGTCGGATTTGGTCGATATCATTTTTGCGAAATTGCTTACTGAAGTTTGTAGTAAACTGAAAGCTTATTTGAACGAGATAAGGTGTATATTTGAAAAGTTTAGCATGACCTGTTTGTTTTGGCAAGCGGCGGATGTCTCGTAATTATTTGGGAGAATGTTAAAATTTTTATCCTTTAGGTTTTTAGTTTTCACTTTGTAAAGGTTGTGTTTTTGAGAACGCTCGTCCATGTAGATGTGCCTTCATCCAAATTATAGATAGGCATCCTATTTAATAATAAAATTCAGTAGACATCTGTCAATCTTTCCGTTTAAATCAATCATCTTCGTATCTTATAAGGTACTCTAAATAGTTGTTAAGAGTCTACTCATAATAGACTCTGTAATTAGGACTTTAGATATACATATCTGCACTTGAACATATTTTAAAGTTTTTAAGAAACACAACCCAGTCAATGTTTGACCGGTTATTCACTCTCAAAACTTACAACTCACAATACATTGGAGATTTTCTCGAGAGTTCGTTGGACTAACATTAGAAATACTTTTCCACAAGGCCTCGAGGGTCAGTTTAAGTCTAAAAGCTTACTTAGCCCACATAACTATTAACTAACTACACAGTTTACAGAATAATAGACAGTTCCTACATAGTTAGATTTTGTACGTAATCTAGCGGACTTATGAACTGAAGTGGACGTAAATTTGAATTTCAGCGTCCCAGCTAAATGTAGCTTGCTGAAGTTATTACCTGCAGTTTGATTTATGAGGTTCTTACAGTTTTAGGAAGCTGGCCAGTTTTATATTAACTAGGAACTATGTTATATGGTTTATATATTAAAATGATGTATGCTAATATTAAGAAACTTCAAAATGTATTTTCTATCTTTAAGTAATAATAAAATAATAATAAATATTGCTGGACATTTCACACAGCGCTGTCTAGCCCTAAACTAAGCAGAGCTTGTACCAGATAACTGATAGAATACTTTTTTTTGTAAATATATACATATAATATATTGAAAAACAGCCAGACCCGGAACAAATATCTGTAGATCATACAAACATTTGTTCCTGGGCGGAAATCGAACCCGCTACCTCCTGCGTCTTAGCCGGCTATTTGTCCACTGCGGCACGGAGGTCGTCAGTACTTTCTGTAACTATTATTCTGTAGTCGTTAATATATATTTTTATTGTTTTTTTCACACTATTTTGGTGAATTGTATTATGATAAGGTTGCCTTCACAGAGAAACACACAGGGAGCACTATTGTATTTTATTTTAATTTTTATCTATGTATTACTCATTAGCTCTTTAATAAATCTCTCTTTCTTCTCAGCTATGTCAACTTATTATTATCAGTTGGATCGCGCGGTTGACCGAACCGCACGCGTTTACTAAAACGAAGTGATTGACCTCAGTGATTTTTAACAGTATATGAGATTTAACTTCTGATAACTACTGCTAAAACTAGTGCTAAACAATAACATTGCATAAATATAATTAAAAACTTAAGAATAATTCGTGAAACAGTGATTTTCTATGTAATGTTGAGTGCATTCCACAAGGTTCGTGCAAGTCGTAAACAACTTGCTTGTACGCGACCCGGTTCGCGCGGCGCATACGACGTTCTTCCCGCGAACTCTCGGTGGCATTACTTCTCAACGTAGCCTACTAGCAAAAACAGTGTTTCATCTACCCACACGAATTGATTTGTTGCGATAAGACTATAAATAAAAATGTTACAATCGCCAACAAAAGACTAAACGACGAACACCGATTCTGATATGGAATCGAGAAGGGAATACAAACAAAAAAAACCGACTGTAAAATAATGGATTCAATTAAATCTCTAAGTCTGAGTCTAAATAACTCCATCAACGATCTGCGAGGCGACATAAACAAGCAGTTGTCCGATATAAGCACCAATTTAAGTACAATCCGCACTGAGCTTGACTGCCTAAGTGCAAGTACTAGCGAGATAAAGACCGATATAGCTTCTCTGCGCGCGGATAACACAGTGACGAAGCAAAGAGTTCAGAGTCTAGAAAACCGAAACAAAACTCTTACAGAGAACGTATCTGAACTCAAGTCCTCAACTCGTTTCACATCTGATCATCTGGATAGCCTACATAACCAATTCAAGACATTTGAAAGGGCATCTAAGTCACCAAGCCTGGCTGTGCTAGCCTTAGAGGCTAAAATCGATTAACTTGAGCAACAGGCTAGACAAAATAACCTGGAGATCTGCAACATCCCTGAAAAGCGCAGTGAGAATCTCATCTCTATTCTCGAAAATATAGACATGGCCATTAAATGCACTATCTCACAAGCCGATATCGTAGCAATACATCGTGTGCCGCATGGGCACCAACAGAACAACCGGCCCAAAAATATTATTTGCAAACTGAACTCACGCACACTACGCGACAATATACTAAGTGCTTTCCGCTTAAACAAGGGCACTTTTTCGGACCAGATAAGAGTGACTGGGACCCCTAACAAGATTTATATGAACGAGCACCTCACGCTACAAAATAAACATTTATTTCGAGAATGAAGACAGAGGGCCAAAGACCACGGATACAAATATGTCTGGGTCAAACATGCCTCCATACTTCATAGAGAGTCGGACACCTTGCTGACCTTTGCGGTGCGCACCAAGCTTGATCTGGCAAAAATCAAACCGCGCTCCCAAGACCTTAATAAGTGACGGCTACCATTATTTCCACTGTTGTAGTTGTGCACTGTTGGATTGTGTCTTAGTGTTGTACAATTTATTCACGTTATGCGTGAGTGCCCCTAGTTATTTAATAATGTGTTTATTTTATAATCTTGTCGTAGGACACTCAACCGATCTATTTAGCTTTAAGTTAAGCCTTATTCTACTTACCAAACCGTATAACTATAAATATATGTTATTAAAATCCTTTAAATATACTTGCAATGTATCGCCTACTGCAAGCCAGTTTGTAAACAATAACGACGGAGTAAGATTACTTTCAAAATCATGCATTTATCAGATAATATTCGTACTACCTTATAATTATGATACTACCTCATCGGAATTCTTCTTTATATTAAATACAAATACCAGTGATAATCGCTGTCAATACTTTATATACATGTCCTTCGGTGGCCCAGTCGCGGCTCAAGCATTGGACCTGAGGGGATTGTATCTTCGTCTACTTTGCAATACCCATAGTACAAAACGGAGTTATTGTTTTTACTTGTTATGATGGCTAACAATAGCAATAACAATGTATCCGTGTACTATCAAAACTGCAGAGGCACGCGTAGTAAACTGACCACTATATATTTAAATATCCTGTCGAACAACTACGACGTCATTGTCTTAACGGAAACCTGGCTTGTGCCTGCTATCCACGATGGGGAACTGATAGATCAGAGGTATATGTTGTTTAGATGTGACCGTGATTATGTGGCCACAAAAACAACTGAGGGCAGGGGTATCGCAGTTTTACGAAAACTTCGTCCTACCTTAGTAAATCTAGCGGTTACACTGGATTCGCATCTCGAGCACGTTTTGGTCTATATACCGAGCTCATCTGGTCGCAGTTCTAAGCGTCATCTTATTAGTGCCGCTTATATTCCACCAGATATACCTGACAACGTTTACGACATTCATTTCAACCTCATACAGAGTCTTATCCTTATCCAGGAGACTGATCATTTCTTCACAATTGGAGACTACAACATCCCAAAAGCTAGGTGGGTTGCAAGTGACTCACTTTGTAGCGGTCTAGTATGTGATAGTGGTGGACCCCATACACATAACCTACTCCGAAATTTCATGTCACATATCCAGGGTCTACAGTTTAATCATTTTTATAACATTAACTCAATAATACTGGATTTATTTATCTCTAACGCTGAGTGTGCCATTTACAGTCCCAATCCAATGTCTTTGCCACAGACCCACAACATCCTCCCTTCTGCGTTTTAACATCTGTAAACACCATTCCTGTACTTAAACAATGTTCCACAAAACGGCTAAATTATAATAAAGCAAACTATGACCTCATCAATGCAGACGTCACAAAAACTGACTGGACTACTGAATTGAATCACTTGGGACCCGAAGATGCACTAGATCATTTTTATAATCTTATCTATAAGATTTGTAAGCTGCACACGCCTTTTTCAACTAGTAGATCTATGAAATTCCCGATTTGGTTTACTCCTTCCTTGATTCACGTTTATAAGAGTAAATTAAAGCACTGGCTGAAATGGAAAACTTACAATAATATATCAGATTACGAAATATTTTCACTGTTCCGAACAAGATTCAAGTTACAGTGTGATGCATGTTCTAGATCCTACATGAAAACTGTGGAAGACAGCATAAAATACAATCCAAAATACTTCTGGAGTTATATAGCCAATCGCACTGCAAAATCAGGTGTTCCATCGATCATGTCATATGAATCTCGCTCATCTGATGATCCTAAGGAAATACGTAACATGTTTTTAGATTTTTTCAACGTCATGAACTTTGAATCCTCTACATTGCATCTTGATCAATGGTCACTTCCATCCACCTATGCAGACGGTGATCACCTTATAAGTGACATCGGCTTCAATGATGGTAATATTTGCACGGCACTACTTCAGTTAGATAAAACAAAGGGTCCAGGCCCTGACAGTTTGCCGGCATTATTTTTAGTACGTACTGCCAAAAGTATTGCTAATCCACTTCTTGTAATCTACAACAAATGTATATCTGAAGGGGTATTCCCGCGTATCTGGAAATTAGTTCACATAACCCCAATTCACAAGGAAGGATACAGACAAAACGTTGAACACTATCGTCCTATCTCATGGCTTTCAATTTTGTCAAAGGTCTTCAAACGCCTGGTGCATAACGCAGTCTATCCTTCATTACATAGCTCCATTCTGCGCACTCAACACGGCTTCGTTAAACGTAGGTCCACCGTCACCAATTTAATGATTTTTGTCAACGATCTATTTGAAAGCATGAACCGTACATTATAAGTGGACGCTGTGTACACTGACTTTCGCAAGGCCTTTGACAAAGTTGATCATGAACTGTTGCTAAATAAAATTGCGTTTAATGGGATCCAAGGGAATCTACTGCGTTGGTTTTCCTCGTATAGCACAAACCGGTCTCAGGTAATTGTCATCAAGGGCTTTCGATCCAATATTAAGCTTGTCACGTCTGGGGTACCCCAAGGATCAATTCGTGGTCCTTTATATCATTGACATAGACAGTTGTATTCATAATTCAATGTTTTTGCTTTATGCCGACGACCTTAAAGTTTATAACACAATCACTAACTATGAAGACACCATAAAGTTGCAAGAGAACCTCGATCGTCTATCTGACTATTGTGTATTGAACAAATTACAGCTCAACCTGAGCAAATGTGAGTTGATGACTTATATAAAAAAACAATATTTCGGATACTACGTACTACCTCTGTAATTCTAGACTTGAAAAGGTTACTTCCATGCGAGACCTAAACGTGACTTTGGATCGCAAGCTGCACCTTGATTTACATGTGGATCAAATTATTAGTAAAGCCTACCAATTGTATGGATTTGTGATGTGGTCAAGCAAGGACTTTGATCGCCACTCCACGTACCTACATCTATACAAATCCCTGGTTCGTTCACAATTAGAATACGCTTCCACTATTTGGAATCCATATTATAATAAATATACATATGCGATCGAACAAGTACAATCAAAATTTTTAAAATACATGCATTATAGATGTTGCAAAGGCTATCTACCGTTAACAACTACATAGGCTGCTATTTAAGGGTGCTGCTTTTTGGCGGGTAGGTGTTATAAAAGAAACACCTCATAAAATTGTTCTCCTTTAATTTCGTAAAAACATATTATTATTGTTTAAAAACAGTCATTATTTATGCTTAAAATCAAAGTATAAAGTACAATACCTGCCATCAAGTGTTATCTCCCTTAGCACCTTACAATAACCACACAAAAACACAACATACAGTTATCACCCTCTGTTACACATCACTGCCACATTTCAAAATGGAGGAAATGCAAGCAATCAAAGGATCCATGGCTCAAATGCAGGCTCTCTTTGTTGAGCAGATGGCTGCCTATGAGGGTAAGCTGAAGCAGTCTGAAGCACCAGCATCAGTATCCAGCCTGTCATCAGAGTTCTCAACTTTCAAGTCTTTTGTTATGACTGCATTGCGAGCTCTCCAGGAACAAATCCAGGCCACCGCACAGGCAGTAGACCAGCTGGAGATGGTGAGTCGCCGTAAACATCTGCTCCTCCATGGGGTAACTGAGGAGAAGGACGAAGATACTGCTGTCACCGTGAAGAAAGTCATTGTTGAACGCCTTAAAATGTCTGGCTTTGGAACACAAGACATAAATCGTTGTCATAGGATGGGCCGTCTGACATCTGATCGGCCCAGACCCATTCTTGTGAAGTTGCGGGATGTGTCTGTTCGAGATAAGATTTGGTTTGCAAAGACCAATCTTAAAAACACGGGCATAACTCTTTCTGAATTTTTGACTCGATCGCGCCACGAAGTCTTCATGCAAGCCAGGCAACGCTTTGGACTCAGTAAGAGCTGGACACGCGAGGGCTACGTCTTCGTCATTGGGCCCGATGACACCAGGCGCCGTGTGAGCTGCATGGCTGATCTTGATAAAATATCAAGCGCTCAGATGGCAGGGCCCTCTCCCTCGGCGGCAGCTGCGAAACCAGCGACAGCAGCAACAGCCAAGGATTCTGCTGCGCCGAAATCGAGACGTGTAGTGACGACCAGGAAGTAGTCATGTTATGTGCCAAGCATTCAAGCAAAGTCCGCTCAAGAGGTAGTCTATTTCATGCAGGTAATCCAAATACCCAACCACTTTTTTTTCCATTGTTTCATTACCCTAAAATTTTCACTTATTTTCGTTTTTTGTTGTGTTGGTTGAGCTGACTTTTTCATTTGTAAAACTTCTTGACACTCATTCATTGGCATTATTAGCTGTCACTGTCAAGTCTATGAAACACCACAGATTCATATTTTTTTTTTTTTTTTTTTTTTTTGTTCACCTTTATTCTTTGTGTGGTTACGACTTCAATGGCTATTCTCCAAACTTTACATTAATTTAGTATCGACTCTCGCTAAACTTGTAGTGTTTATGTGGATTTCTATACCAAGACACTTGGCAGGAACGCTTAATACATTTTGGCATAAAAGTAGTTTAGTTAATAAGTTTTAGTTAAGTATAAATTTTGTTGTTTATTAAGTTAAGTTTTTATTTTATGTCATCTTCAAGTGGTGATGAGAATTTTTTATCATTTTTGTCTTGTGCTAATGATGATGATTCAAGCAGCGACGACAGTTTTCGCAGTATTCCAACTCTTTTCCATACTCTTGAAACACAGTTTAGAGATGTCTCAAGAAATTTTAATGTCCTACACATTAACGCGCAGAGCATTCCGGCTCATTACCCAGATATGTTGGCGTCTTTTGATCTAATTAACATTCATGCTATATTAGTCTCCGAGTCTTGGTTAAAACCCTGTTTGCCGACTACTTCATATTCGTTGCCAGGTTTTATTTTAATAAGAAATGACCGCTCAGATGGACGTGGTGGAGGCGTAGCTATATACTTACGCGCGCACATCCCCTACTCCGTGATTCACATGTCTCCACAACCACCATCTCCCGGCACAGGCGAACACCTCTTTGCTGAAGTTCATCTCTCTCGCACCAAAATTCTACTCGGGGTCTATTATAGTAATCACCTTCGTAACAACTATTTTCTGTCTCTTGAAAGGCTTCTCGAAGACCTTACTCCTTCTTATAACCACACCATTATTATGGGTGACTTTAACACTTGCCTCCTAAAGCAAGACTCTCGCTCTTTCTCACTTCAAAATCTCGCTAAGGCTAGCAACTTGACCATACTTCCTCTAACAGCTACTCACTTCTTTCCGGATTGTTCTCCTTCTCTTCTTGACTTAATTTTCGTATCTTCGCCAAACAATGTGGCTAAGCATGGTCAAACTTCGGCGGCTGCTTTCTCTTATCACGATCTGATCTACTTGTCATACAAAGTTCGTCCGCCGAAAGCAAAGCCTAAAATCCACATGCAGCGTAACTTTGGTGGAATGAACCTTGAGAACGTTCGTGAGGATGCCCGAAATATTGATTGGTCAGAGGTCATGAGTGCTTGTAACGTCGATGACATGGTAGCTTCTTTCAATAGTCAACTCAACAAGCTTTACGACATACATGCACCCATACATGCTATCAAAATTAAACACCTCCCTGCGCCATGGATTACGGACGAAATCCGCACTGCAATGCACAAAAAGGCTATGGCAAAAGTAAGAATGGCATGCAAGCCTACGGAGGTCAATAAGGCCAAATATCACGATCGCCGCAATCACTGCAACAGGTTGTGTAGGGATGCACAACGCCGATTCATTCACGATTCTGTTGATAAAAGTAATGATTCATCCAAAGTATGGAAATTTCTTAGAACACTGGGTGTTGGTAAATCAAAACAAGAATCTATTCCTAAAAACTTAGACATTGATCTACTCAATCAGCACTTTTCATATTCCTCAAATATTGATGGATTAACTAAGCTCAATACACTAAAATATCTTTCTTCTCAGCCAACCCCAGACTTCCCTCAGTTTCAGTTTAGTCAATTCGACGATTGTGATGTTAAAAGGAGCATTGCATCTATTACTTCAAATGCTGTGGGCAATGACAGTATCAGTCGAAATATGATTGTTCCCATTCTTGATGAAATTATCCACGTTATTACGCATATCCTAAATTCCTCTATCAATTCTGGCTCATTTCCCGATGCCTGGAAAGAAGCTCAGATTATTCCCTTACCTAAAAAATCCAATCCTTCCTCTTTTGCTGATTACCGTCCAATATCAATCCTTCCTTACTTATCTAAAATCCTTGAACGCCTTATTCATCAACAGTTAAGTATCTTCCTTTCCAAAAACTCCCTGTTAAATTCTTTTCAATCTGGTTTCCGTCCAGGTCATAGCACCGTAACAGCTTTGGTTAAAATAACAGACGACATTCGGTCTGGGATGGACAGTCAGAAGTTGACAGCAATGATACTCCTTGACTTCAGCAGCGCTTTCAATAATGTGGACTTCGACCTACTTCTGGGTATTTTATGCTCCTTTAACATATCTCCAATGTCAATTGACTGGTTTCATAGTTACTTGTTTGGGCGCCGTCTGCGCATCCGTGTTGAAGAGTCTTACTCTTCGTGGTGCAATCTTTCTGCCGGTGTCCCACAAGGTGGCGTTTTATCCCCTCTCCTATTCGCTATGTTCATTCATTCTATCTCACAAAATTTAACTTCTTCCTACCACCTGTATGCAGATGACTTGCAAATTTATACTCAAGCTACAGTTGAAAATATTGACGGAGCCATTAGCTTACTAAATACTGACCTTGACCGGATATGTGACTGGAGTAAATCCTTTGGCCTTACAGTCAACCCAAACAAAACACAGGCCATTATAATTGGTAGCTCCATACAGATCTCCAAAATCAATTTTGCACAACTACCATCCATAGTTTTTGACGGAACCCCTATAGACATCACCCAGTCAGTGAAAAATCTAGGAATACAGATGGATACCTGTTTAACCTGGGTTCCCTGTATCAATGAAATTAGCCGCAGGGTATTTGCATCATCTGGATCTTTACGGAGACTTCGTAACTTCTTGCCGACTGCTACCAAGGTTACGCTTGCACAGACCCTTTTACTTCCAATCCTGGACTACGCCGACGCCTGCTATCTTGACATCACTGAAGCCCAACTGAGCAAACTTGAGCGCCTTCAAAACCTCTGTATTCGGTTCATATTTGGCTTGCGCAAGTATGACCATATTTCTGATTTTCGCACAAAGCTCAAGTGGCTCTCCATCCGTCTTCGCCGGAATGCACACATACTGTCCCTTTTGTATAACATCCTTTTTAACCCTCCTTCTCCCTTCTATCTTAAGGAGCGTTTTGAGTTTCTCCACCAGGCTAATGATCGCAATTTGCGTTCTTCAGATTCCCTCCAACTTAAAACTCCTGTCCATACGACAGAGTTTTATAGTCGATCCTTCACTGTAACAGCCGTACGATTGTGGAACTCTTTGCCCCTCTTTATAAGAACATCCAAGTCTATTAGTAATTTTAAAACAAAAGTGCACACCCATTATCTGTCCTTGTGTTGAAGTTGTAGCTGCTTGTTAATTCATCATAACCACTTTTAGAGTTGCTTATTTAGATTAAATTTGTGTTATTACTGGTAATTTAGGTTTATAGTATGTAGATATGTTTTTAAATTTATATGGATGCACCGCCGTCATGTGTTACATTTTTATCCTGTCCATACAAAGGTTGTCTGGAAGAGATCGCTTTTAGCGATAAGACCGCCCATTGTACTAAATCTATTTGTAAGACTTATGTACTGTATTTTACTTTGGTGTACAATAAAGAGTTATCTTATCTTATCTTATCTTAAGAATCCGGAACTGGCCACTGCATAAATAATATTTAAAAAGAAATTATCACGTTTGAAAATAGAACTCTTTGGCTGTAGAATGCAGGTTATTTCGTCCGTCTGTCAATTGTTTTCATTGTGTGGCGCGATTTCAAAAATTGCGTGTCATTATCACAATGGATTTATCTCGAGAAAATTTTCGTGCGATGATTTATTATGATTTTCGACGTGGTCTAACTCAACAGCAGTGTATCGATCAACTCAGTTCGACTTTTAGGGATAAAGCACCATCAAAGACTACTGTGTATCACTGGTTTAGTGAGTTTAATCGTGGACGTCGTATGCTCACGGACGAAATTAAAGATGGTCGGCCTAAATCAGTTGTTGTGCCACGAAACATCGACGCAGTGCGTAAACTAATAATGCAAGATCGTCATGTGACATATCGAGAGATAGAGGCGATCTTGGGCATTAGTATGACGAGTATACATAAGATATTACACGAACACTTGGCTGCAAAAAAAGTTTGTTCGCGTTGGATACCGCACAACTTGACAATAGATCAAAAACAGGCTCGTGTCGATTGGTGCAAAAAAATGATAAAAAAATACAATCGTTGTGCATCAAAAGCTGTATATAATGTCTACACAGGTGATGAATCCTGGATTTATGCATATGACCCCGAAACTAAGCAACAGTCAACAGTTTGGGTCTTCCAACACGAGCCGAACCCAACAAAAGTTGCTCGTGCGAAAAGCACTTTGAAGCAAATGGTCGCCTGTTTTTTTGGTATAGATGGACACGTGGCTACTGTACCCCTAGAAAATTGTAAATCTGTTAATTCAGAGTGGTACACGACCATTTGTTTGCCAGAAGTCTTTGCAGAAATCAGGAAGAATAATCCACAACGCAGAATCATTCTCCATCACGACAATGCAAGCTGTCACACTTCGGGTGAAACGACCCGATATTTGGAGGGTGAAACGGTGGAATTAACGGGTCATCCGCCATATAGCCCTGATTTGGCACCCAACGACTTCTTTTTATTCCCAACCGTGAAGAATAAATTACGTGGTCAACGATTTTCAACCCGAGAAGAAGCCGTTGAAGCATTCAAAAATCATGTTTTGGAGATACCGTCTTCCGATTGGAAAAAGTGCTATGAAAACTGGTTTCACCGAATGCAAAAGTGCATTGATCATCATGGCGAATATTTTGAAAAGCAATAAAACCATATTTAACAGTCAATGATAGTTATTTTATTTTATTCCGGATACATAAATAGCAGCCCTCGTATTAACAAAGTACAACATGATGACATTACAATCGAGACGCTCGTTATTGGACGTTTTTAACTTACACGGAATATGTAATAATAGGTTCGATTGCATTGATCTGACGAATAAAATATGCTACTTAGTTCCCAGGTCGGTACATAGGCGAAAAGTTACGCGAATTGTTGTCAGTAAACCGTTGCAGGTCTAATGCTGGTGAGCGCGCGCCCATTCGATGGCTGGTAGACACATATAATTCCACCTTCGTGGACTTGGATATATATTCTCACTTTCACAGGCAAGATTTAGGAGACTTGCGATCGAGTTGTTTAAGCCTGCGGAGGTCGCTGATTGACTCACGGTTTCTACGATGCACGTGAATCTGTCAGCGTATTTTCATATTTTCATTTGTATCTGCACATTTTGTTTTATTTGCGGATTACCGCACCGCGGCTATGTGGGGGGGGGGGGGGGGGGGGGGGGGGTCCGCGCCTGCTGTTTGACTCCCATTTTCTATTACACAGACCGGTTTGTTAGTGTCTTTTTTTTTGCAGCATTTTTATTTTAATTTTCATTGTTTACTACATACCTACTTATTCCCCGGAATCCAGAATTAATACGTGAGGTCACGTAACTATTGCTCAATCACACATCTGGCAGGCCGGCATGAGACGACCAGCAGGCGCGGACGACTTGTAGAAACGGTTATTATTTGTCGGGTTTGAGTATGTCTATGCGGCTCAACTCACTTTACCTATTTATTTGTATTATTTACTGTGAATACTTTAGTTATTTGTCATTAGTTTTCTGTTATTTAGTTATTTACTGGCATTCGAGCAGCTGATAGTAGGTATAATGTAGGTACCCACTACCCACTACACATTTATTCTGTTTTTTCACTATTTAATCCTATACTACTGTTTGTAAAATTATTTATATTGTTCACTTCTTTAATTAATATGTGGATGATGTCGTGGGCCATGCATTTATTTATGTTACTATTAGCACTATGTTTTACTTCTTAATGTATGACTGTTTATTTTCCCATATAAATAAAATATAATATGTATCCCAGATGGTGGTGGGGTCAGCTTTCCTGGTCGTTCTTCTCCACTTCGCTCTATCCTCGACTTGGCACTCTCTCATATATTTTGACACTACATCTCTCAACCTTGTCTTGAGTTGGGTCTACCTCTAGATAGTGCCAAATTCCTTACGTAGTCAGGTGGCCTCCTCTTCACGTGATCGTACCATCGCAGCCGACTCTCTTGAATCTTGTTAGCGATGTCGCGCACGCCCAGGCTTCCTCGCATGTACTCGTTACGGATTGTATCGAGCCTGGTAACGCCACACATCCACCTCAGCATCTTCATTTTGGCGACTCATAATAAATAAAACAAAATTAACATATACTAGTGATTCGCACCAAACTGAGATCTCGCGAGTCTCCCATAATACCAAAAAAAATATTCTTAGGGCGACTCGTGCAACGATGCCTAAACATAAATAGTGGTGGCTCAAAAGGCATTGTCAATCATACATTCTGCAATGAGCAGATTCTTAATTTATTAAATCTTATTAAAGACCTACCATTTTTTTCTATAACAGTAAATCCTAAGATGTATATTATGCTAGAAAGCTAATACAAATGACCGGTTTGATAAAAAATCCTAAACAATCAAAACGTAACGTTATGAGGAAAGAAAAGACTATCACATCAATCCCTAATAAATTTCATGAAAATCAGGGTTTTATGAAAATTCCAGGGTTTCATAAAAATCAATCACAAGAAATGTATTGTGTTTGATTTTACAAACATCAAAATATTAATATACAACCCAGTTTGGCTGCACTATATTTTTACTCTATTTATTAATAAAAAAACCGGCCAGGTGCGAGTCGGACTCGCGCACGTAGGGTTCCGTACCATTATCTATAAAACGGCAAAAAAACACGTTTGTTGTTTGAGAGACCCCCGTTAATATTTTTTTTTAATTTTATTATTTATTTTTAATGTGAATGTATAACTAAATATTCTGTGAATATTTCAAGCGTCTAACTGTTGTCGTTATCAATATCGAGCTAAAACGAGCAAAAAAATTACGTTTGTTGTATGGGAGCCCACCTTAAATATTTATTTTATTCTGTTTTTAGTATTTGTTATTATAGCGGCAACAAAAATACATTATCTGTGACAATTTCAACTGTCTAACTATCACGTTTCATGAGATACAGTCTGGTAATAGACGGACAGACAGACAGACAACGGAGCCTTAGTAATAGGGTGCCTTTGGGTATGGAACCCTAATTATCTGGTGAAGGCAACATGGGCTCATAATAAGAATAACAATTGCCATTCTTCCTGTCAGAGAAAAGTGAACTCTGTCATGCTCGAATTAAATGCTTTAATTGCAGTAAAATACCGGAAAAAATAAGTCCAAAAAGCTTTACATTTATTCATGAATTTATAACATTTACTCCTGTGAAATACAATTTTATCATTCGCACCCGAAAAATTGTATTTACAATGGAGTAATTGGACGTAAAAAAGAAATTTCCTACATATGCGAAAACAAAAAGATTATTTTTATGAAAATTGTGAATAAAGCGATACTGGGGCCCGTATATTATTGCAAGGAAATGACTAAAAAGCAATTTCCCTTGGATTTATAAGGTTACAGCTTAGGTTAACTTCACGACACTTGTTAATATACATAGATAAGTTGAAGATTATCATTTGATAGAGAAAAACTAAAACAAGAAATTTCAAAGTTAATACTTTTATATACACCCCTTTTCTACCTTGAAAATCAGTCGGTAACATATGTTAAATAAATACGCTTATCAAGTGTCCGATGATTTTTTAAACCATTTATTTAAGGTTTGTTCCTAATCGAACATGTTACCCTTGAAAGGCTTGTAAAGAATCAACTATGATATTAGTAATATAATCTGTAAACAGTATTAAATTAAGTCGCTTCCGCTGTCTGTTCCCTTATATCTTTTAAACTACTCAACGGATTTTAATGTAGTTTTAAGCAATAGATAAAGTGATTCAAGAGAAAGGTTTGATGTCTAATAAATATGTAACAGCGGAAGTAACTGTTTGTTTGTTAGTTTGTTTATTACCTTTTTATAACTAAACGGCTGAACGGATCGTAATGAAAGGCTAGGAGATAGATTAAATCCTGGTAAAGTACATAGGCTACTTTTTACTCGAATGCGCAAAAGGAGGGTAATTTTATATTTAAATACTACGCATGCGAAGCCACAGGCGGGTCAGCTAGTAATTTATAAACAAAGTTATCTCATACAAAACTAAATAACTCTTCTCGATTTATTTTTTGCCGCTTGACGATAAAGCTAAAAGATTGTTACATCCTCCTACTTGCCAAAATGTAGAATCCCCGCCGACTAGTAGTTGACGTAGAGTTTCGTTCCTGTCACACTCCATGAGAACGTGAAAGATATCCTCGCATCTACTACACGACTCACAATAGAATAGAATAGAAAAACGCTTTATATATAAATTAGGTAACAAATCACTTAAAACTCTTAAAACTAGACACGCAATAGTACAATTGGCAGTCTTATCGCTAATAGCGATCTCTTCCAGACAACCTTTGGATGGATTGGATTTTACGAGAACGTTAAAGGACGGTAGCTTTATAACTTAAGCTTTTTATTTAACTGTATACATACATAAGGAAAACAAAATAAATAGCTACCAGGGTAGGTAATATTTATATAAATGTAATACAAAAACATTGTATATAATAAATTTGTTATTATTATTGTTATTTGTTATGATTGGTAATTTAGGTTTATAGTAAGGAGATATGTATTTAAATTTATATAGATGCACCGCCGTTATGTGTTACATTTTGATCCTGTCCATACAAAGGTTGTCTGGAAGAGATCGCTTTTACCGATAAGACCGCCCATTGTGCTAAATCTATTTGTAAGAATTACGTTCTGTATTTTACTTTGGTGTACAATAAAGAGTTATCTTATCTTATTAAAATACTATTAATAAATAAAATACAATTACGAAACAACTGTAATACAAACAATAACAACGACAGATATAATAACAGAATAAGATTACTCAGCTCTCTGATGCAGACAAATAGTGCATAAACAATAGCATATAAGAGCTAGGAAGGATCTAATTAAAAAGGAAGATAGTTTCATAAACGAATAGCTTTTTTTATGTTATTTGTGGGGGAAACAGGCTTACGGCCCACCTGATGGTAAGCGGTCACCGTCGCCTATTGACACCGGCAACACCCGGGGTATTGTCGATGCGTTCCCTACACTGTAGAAACCTCTTTACATTTCTCTTGAAGCGTGCTATGTCGTAGCCTAATGGGAAAACCTCAGATGGTAGCTCATTCCACATCTTGCAAGTATGGGGTAAAAAAGATCGCGTGAAGCGTGTGGTGCATGATACCCAATTGTCGATGATATGTGGATGAGCTTTATTACGTTGTCGAGAAGTGCGGTGGTAAAATCTCGCCGACGGGATGAGATCAAATAGTTGCTCAAAACATTCCCCATTATACAGCTTGTACAGTAAATGAGTTGTCTTAGAAGTTATTTAGGTAATTGGGCGAGGTTGCCTTTATACACCCAAAATTATTAAATGGTATGTGATCAGAACGAAGTCTGAAAGCTAACATTATAACGCTCCGTTTCATACCACAATGTTCAAACCACGGGAAACGAAGAAGTGAAGGTTGATACATTTTATACCATATACTTTTCGTAAGAGATCTTTCATCAAAATGCGCTTACCACAGATTATGACTTTTTGTTTTTATTACTCCTGTAAGTTCTGAATAGTGCGGTAAACAGTTGTACATATATTTAGGTATAACCTTCATATGACGCGTCTTTTACAGGTAAGTCCACCTCTTCGTTTCCCGCCAAACCAATGTGGTATGGGATCCACTGGATCTTAATACGTTTAAGTTGTAATTTTATTTTAATAATACTCTATAAAATACTACATGACAATGGAGTGCCTCGAAAGCTAGATTCACTTGTACATCGGAACTACCCGATGTTGCTATCAAGAATTTATCAAAAGAGTTGGTCTCATTATACGCATATTTTAGTATTGGCATCTAGTCTTTTCCATGCTACTACTTATGAACATCACATTACACTTGTCCTTGCACTACCACACTAATCACATTAATATTATAAATTTGAAATGAAATAAAAAACATTTATTTAACACGACATGACATACAAAAGAAACAAAGTAACTGATAGTGAGATACCTTAACTTCTGGCTAATTACGTTAATTTAGACATAAAATAAGACAAAAATGCCAGAAGTCAAGAAATTCAAATAATGTAAATACTTACTCGTAGATAACAGGAACAGCCTACGCAACTTTCAATTACCAAATTAAAAATAGTCGCGCTAAAAAGGCGCCAGCTCAGCATGTGCTAAGTAGGTAGGTTAAAAGCGATGATGATGGTATGTATAATTTTGGATGTTTGTTTGTTATTCAATCACATCTTAACGGCTAAACCAACTTCAATTAAATTTGGTGTATAGAAGGATTATGATCTGGATTAAACATAGGCTTCTGTTTATTGACAAATCACGCGTGCGAAGCCGTGTGCAGAAGTAAGTCATATTATTAATGTAAAAGTTTGGATGTTTGTTTCTTTATTTGCCAAAGGTATAAAACCTCTTCTTCTTAGCGTGTAAAGTTCTACGTTTTCATTTATACTATGTTGGACAGGTGTTTGGCCACAGCAATAGCATTAGGTGAGGCGGTTATTAGGTCCTCCATCGTGCAGGTGTTTGTACACAAAGGGCACATTAGCAAGTGCTGCATTGACTGCGCGGGATCACCACAGTCGGTGATCACTTTTCTACAAAACAAAGTTATATAACTGAAAAAAGATTCTTCCGAAAGCATACTACATAGATTCTACAGTTATTAGTTTTAATTAAAAGTTCCTTCTAAATTAACCTCAGTTATTGTCCTATATTCATCCCCAACAAGTAGATTTGTTCAAAGGTTTAAATCAAAAACAAACTATTTTGTTTCAAGTATTACTCACCCACTATCTATTAAACTTCAATGTTTCTAAACCAGGTTTGCATCAAACAATTGTGGTTGTGTAATAAAGCCATGTACATATTGTATACATCGATACTTCGGGGTATAAATGGCGTAAAAGCCAAAGTAGCAACTATTCAGGAAAAGGAAATAACGTAAAAAATAAGTGTTTTTGCTTGTAACTTTCTTGTCGGTAGATTTATAGTAACCAGGAATAGTGATAAATAATTGAATTTCAATTAACTATAATGACGTTTACTTAGTGTTTAAGCTAACTTTATATTTTAAAAGTTAGGGTGGATTTACTACTCTAAAAAACAGATGAAATGGTGTTTACACCATTTCATCAAAAGTGTTCGTGACGTAATTACAATTATGAAACTGTGTTTACACAAATATTGGTTGTAAAAGCCAGAGATATCACATAAATAAGTCGTAAAAAACATGGCCAGAGCCACTATTGAATTTAATATTCTCAATGAGAAAGTAAAGTGTACAATATGAAATCAACTGAAGCCTGCAACTATTGAAATATAATGAGTCCTGATATATTTTTGTATTATTATGTACTTGAGAGGGAATAAAACAATTTTTTTTAATATTTGAAATATTAATTGCAAACTTTCTGGCTAAAATTATTAACTGCTAATTAGTAATCATGTTAATTTTATTTTAATTCTAGTGTTCTTTAGTCTTCTCCCTCGCTTTCATCTTCTTCGTCAGTTTCCACAAGTGTATCTTTACTACTTTGTGGGGTAACTGCAAAAATTCGTGATGATAAGGCTTCGGTATGACACTTTTTCGCAAAGCTGTTTTAATCTTTATATTTCGCTGTTGAAATAGGTAATCGGGTGTTATATAAATAACGCAACACAAATTCTTAAATCTGACTTCCTTCACCTTTACAGTCATCTTTATTTTCATTTGCACAACGTTGGCCCTCAGCTTTCCCTTTTCCTTTCCCTTTTACCTGTTTTTTTTCAGGTCCAGCCGATAAAGTTACATTTTCTGCAATCGTTTTATCATCGGTAATCTTATCGTAATCTTTTTTTAAATGTAGGGACTCGAATATTTTTAAACCTCAACTTTTTCAGTGTTTCTTTGGTGAATGTTTTTGAGGCAAGTTCATCCCAACTTATGAAATCACTATGTTCCATGACAATTACACGATAGGGTCGAGGACGTTTTCATGCAGAAGAAATGTATAGCATCCATTGTGAGGGGCTCCAAACTGTATTTTTTTGTATTTCGCATTCAATTGTGGCATTTACTGAGCTAACAGACATGTATGTGTGTCCTGGTAATATGAAATTGAGCTGTATGGTTTGTAAACTTTTTGATTCCTTAAGAAACTAGTTTATAACAGTCAAAACGACTTTGCCTTTATTCTGGCCAGCAAAGGAATCACAGTATAGAATCAAATGCTTCACGTTTCTTTCATCTACTTCTTGAAAACACTTATACAAACAAGTTGCAATTTCCTGACTGCCACGTTTCGCATCACACTCTCCCCAAATGTAGCAATATACGCTTTGCGTCCCACTTGCATACAACGTCATACGACCAAGAAATGTTGATACGTAAAAAAGCTGGCTTTTACGACCAACAAATTGTTGATATGCCAAATGGTCTTGTGTAGTGGCAAATACACCGTATGAAAATGGTACAGGATGTAAAAAAACTGGGTAGTACTAATCATTTTTTTGGGATTATCAAAATTTTAAATATACAGATCGATAGAGCGTTAAAATCAAAACAGAACTGCATTATTAAGTCATTTTAAATATGGCTTTTACGCCATTTCTACCCCGAAGTATCGACATATTACTAAACTCGGTTCAAACCCAGAAACAATATAGTGGCCTTTATTCGGATGTTTCTTACATCAGCCATACTCGTAGGATGAACTTTTGAACAACCTCTTCCGAAGATTTCCAGAGCGATCGATCTTGTGCGGCTTTTCTAGTAGTGGCAGTCATACTCTGCGCTTTCAAGTGCGTGGTTTCCACTCTCGAAACTTTCTACTTCTGAAATGTGTGCCGTCCTGTTAAATATTTCATGCCTCTTTCAAGTGATGAAGTTAGATCTAAAATCAAAAACCGGTCAAGTGCGACTCGGACTCGCGCTCAAAGGGTTCCGTACCCATTATCTATAAAAACGGGGAAAAAATCACGTTTTTTGTATGGGAGCCCTCATTTAATATTTGTTTTATTTTAATTTAATTATTTATTTATAAAATGAATGATATAACTCAATATTCTGTGAATATTTCAAGCCTATTGCCTATTGGCGTTATCAATATCGAGCTAAAACGAGTAAAAAAATCACGTTTGTTGTATGAGATCCTCCCTTAAATATTAATTTTATTCTGTTTTAAGTTTATTTGTTGTTATAGCGGCAACAAAAATACATCATCTGTGAAAATTTCAACTGTCTAACTATCACGGTTCATGAGATACAAGCCTGGTGACAGACGGACAGACATACAGCGAAGTCTTAGTAATAAGGTCCCGTTTTACCCTTTCGGTACAGAACCTTAAAAACTAATAACAGAATTTGGATTATAGTAAAATATAACTACTAATGGAAACATTAACATGAAAGTATCTTTGACATCATAAATACCAACCACTCACTCACGCACACACACAAACATACACACACACCCTACGCACACACATATAAATAAAATAATAATATCACCATGTAGTAAATATACTTACTATGGAAGAGATTATAATGAGACCTTAGCATGGGAGAGGCCACTAACTTTTGTAACACAGGTCTTTGTAGCTATCACAATAGTCAGAGACTTCATAAGAGGTGTGTTACCAAGTGTTTTTCAAGTAAATAATTTTTTTTTAATAATATTACATTATTATTTAACTTTCATTTTATTTTATCCGTTTCACACAAAATAAAACACAAAGTCTAAAGATATAAACAAGGCCGTTAAAGAAGTTAATCACCAGTCAAGCCGAGTACTCTAAATAAATCCGACGAGTGACTCCAATGAAAAAGCAATTTGTATGCGGCACTGAATTAAAAGAAATATCGTTTTTGTAGAAACATGCAAAAGTGATCGGCGCAAGCTATGAGCAGATGAATACTATCTGCATCTGTAATGATAGTAACATTTAGCTCTTATATATGTTAATATATACCTTAAACTAGCTGGTCCGCCCGCAACTTCGCATTCGCGATATTTCAGTAAAAAATTACCCTCCTTTCGCGCACTCGGGTAAAAAGTAGCCTATACGCCATTTTGGTACGCAGCCACATGAGTCGAACTTGTTATTATGGCATTTATTTGTATCTACTGCTCCTTAAAATTGTTTCATGTGTCATTTTGTGTGTACCAAATAAATGATTATTCTATTCTATTCTTCTATTCTATTCTATGTCGTTCCCCAGGATATAATATTTATTATATTTGCCAAATTTTATTTTAAATAATAATAAATATATAATATTTATTTCAGACTCATGAGGTCCATACACATTTACAACACACACTCCAATATTATACACATAATTAGCAATTTAAAAAACACAATAAAATTAAACAAATATTACACACATCCATATACGAGTATGCAGTTTAGGTGGCAATGTCCACCCAACGTCTATACGTCTTAGAATGTATAAGTTTTTCTGCCAGACTTCTAATGATAGCGTTTTGTAATAACGCTATCATTGCCAACTCTGGACATGAAAGACGCTATCCTCCTACGCTGAATAGCGTTGATTGATTATGATCCGTTCAGCCGTTTAGTTATGAAAAGGTTATAAGCAAACTAATAAACAAACAGTTACTTTCGCAGTTACTATGTATGTATTATTATACACATAAACTTTTCTCATAAATCACTATATATTGCAGAAAATTACATTAAAATCCGTTGAGTTGTTTTAAAGATCTATTATAACAGACAGCGGAAGCGACTTCATTATTGTACAAGATTGTGATAGTGTCTAAACACTATTTGCTATTTGATCTCCAACCTAAGTTGGAGATCAAATAAATAAATGTCATGACACGATCTGCACTGGCCAGTGTAGAAGTCGTCTAACTCCGCACCAGAGTTGGTCGCTGCAGACTGAACTTACGTAAAAGGGTTAATCAGGGTTTCTGATATTCAGGGATCCGAACATAACATTTTGTGATTGCTGCGCTCTAACACAGTCCATGTCACAATTACTGGTATGCCTCTTGTGCCCAAACACCAGTACGAGGGAAGACCTAAACGGTGCCAAAGACAGTGCGTTTCAGATGGCAAATATTTATCAAAAACAAATTTAAGTTTTATAAAGCACCAACACGCTAAAGCTAACAATGAATATTTAGTATGGAAGTTCTAATTTTCTACCGTTTGAGATAATTAAGAGCTAAAACAACTTACCTTATTTTATTTTAATAACCTGCGGTATCTTTTTCATCTATAGAATTACCCTGAAATCTGTATTATATTATCTTAAGATTGGCTGCAACAATTTACGCTATAATTTATTTAGAAACTTCGCTTAGAACCATTTCGCAACCACCAAATTCTATTTTGTAAATCCAATTCAACTTACGACCGTTATAACATAGTACCAGTACTTTCGGAGAATAAGTGCTCTATAGATTTATTACAAAATGCCTGTATTATGTCAAAAACCTTTTCAAAACTGAAACCAAAAAGATACAATTTGGTCTCACTTGTAACTTTTATATTCGGTAGAAACGATGAAATCTTTTTATCCTTTGCTGACAGGTATGAAAAGATACACTTAGATATACTTCCAGCATTATAATAATTTTCTTAACATTCGCTGTTCGCTTTTATCTCAAATCCTGTCCTCACTAACCAGATATTTTTCCGGAACACGAAATCCGGACAAGACGGCTTGTCAACGCTCGGTCCGAGTGTGGAATTTTTAAATTATACCCAAATAAATGTTAGGTTTCACAGACTGTTTACTTTTATTTAGCTGGATTGAAATGAAGTCGTGATGAAAATGAAACACGCCGGGGCTTTTCCTTATCTTTTCAAGGATGAATAAGGTTTTTTATTTACTTCCTTGTATATGGTATTTCGATCGACTACTGTTTCTTATTCTGTGCAACTGTAGGTAAAAACGTAGTATATCGGTATATTCCACACCAAGTATTACCTATTCTGTCGCACAGTAGGTATAACTTCGAGATGCCGACTATTACATATTCTGCAACAGCCTCGGCGTAACATTATTGAAGGAGCGAAGCGAGATCTTTAAATCAACTTGGGTAACGGCTTTGTATGTATGTATGTTTGTCTGAGGATAAATTTCGAAGCGTTGATTCGATCATCGTGAAATTTAATACATACGATAGCATAACTTTGGTGTGACTAAATGAGCTAAAAATGTGGGGGGTTGTTGAGATATTGGGTTTCAAGAGGGGTATAAAAAAATTAAAATGATGCTAACTGATCAAGTGGGACGTCAAATGAAAGGTATTCATTAATGCATTTTTCATAAAAAAATTAAAGTGTTTGTGTTATTAGCTATAATAAAAACTAAACTTTGACAAAATTCACAGGGTACACCAGTGACTCCACAGTGCTGTAATTTAGTATGCGTGTACCTTAAGTGACACAAATATAGATAAAAGTCTGAAACCCAGAATAACTGCAATTTTTACCTCAAAAAAGAGTAACCACAGTACATGAACTCCCGTTACCTGTAATTTGAATGAAACTGTAGGTCAAGTTTTTGGTTATTTATTTCGTGACACTATTTTGATAGTCAAAGATTACAAATAATATTTTTTTGTTTTAATCGGAGACTCGCGAGATCTTAGTTCGGGGCGAACCACTAGTGTTATGTTTGTTAGCTCATAACTCTGTTAAATATCAACCGATTTGGAAATTTAGTTTTTTTTTTGAAAGGATATACTTTTAAATTGATCTAACGGAAATTTCATCAAAATCGGTTAATTAGTTTTGTTTAGGCTGTTATCTCAAGTCGGTTATATTTTTGTTAAAAAGTTACCTGTTATCAAGAAGGTTCTAGGTTCAGGGTTGGCCGCTGTTTCATAAAATACTACTTATTTTTCTTTCCAAAGGTTCTGTAGCGGACCGTCAGTTCCAGAAATCATTAACAAAAACCGTAAATCCTAATAAAAGTATAATCAAATCAACTGACGGGATAGCGGAGCGTGCAAATATTTACATAGCCCCTGTTGACCGGATCACCCGCTGTTTGCAGCCTCCTTTGACGTGGCGAAGAGCGATTATGCGAGAGATGGAGGATGTTTTTGAGCTTCAAGAGATTTAGGAATCTCTGGAATGTTTTATTGAGTTTACCCATTCAACTGATTCGAGGCGTCTTTGGTATGCCATATTATATATGTATTCTCAAATGTTAAGGAAAATAAGCTTCAAGTAGTTTAGTCCCTGCGAAGATTATTGGAATAATGATTAGTCCGCTGCTAGATAGACGATGACTTCGAGAGGATCGATGATAAGACTGTGACCTGGATCTGTCCAAAACAGAATTACATTGCACAAAAAAGAGAAGCCTTAGGGAAAAGATATAAATTAACCATACTGAATATATCATTTAACTTTTATTTGGGTTTTCGTGATCCGCAGGCTGAGACGTAATAAAAGGAGACAGGATGAATGAATAAAGTAAAATACTTTATTGTACACAATATAAACAAAAAAAATACAAACAATATATAAAACACAAAGCAAATTGTACAATGAGCGGTCTTATCGCTTCCAGACAACCTTTAGATGGAGAGGATTTTGTTATAACAAAGATAATGGTTGGGGGGTAACACAACAACAGAATGTCAAAATGTAATATCAAAAATACTTACCAAAAAAATTTTTTTTAATTGGATTTGTCAGCGATTGAGCAGAATATAGACATATAAAATGACTTAGGAAAACCTTTTCCCAGCAATGGGACCACGATGAAAATTCCTTGTTTATGTATAGGGAAAAAATATACATAGTATTATTGTATAGTGCTAGGTACACACGGCTACACATCAAGCTATACATGTCCAGTATTAGCTGACCTCTCATTCTACGAAAAGCCTATACAATGCGAAGTCAGCTTACACTGGAAAGTTATAGCTTGTTGTGTAGCCGTGTGTACAACCTAGTTTGACGCTACTTTATGTTGTTGTTTGTATGGTTTATACACTTGCAATTTGAGTGAGGAGAGAAAAGATCACAATCACTATCGATACGTGTATTGTACAAAGTTTGTACAGATAATTATACCGTTGATGTTTCCTTCTCGTTAGTTACAACTCACACTGAATGTTAAAATGTGTGAAATATTTTAAATACCTAAGTAAAATGATTCGCGCTCGTGCAGATCGCAGTGTCATCAAAAATGTATAATTGAAGAGTGTACATTGTTAAAAACATAAATATTTATAGCCAGTTGTTGGTACGTCAATCAAATCGCAAATCAGTTGACATAGTGTTTAACTTAGCACTCTTGTTAAATCAAATTGAGTCTCTAGAAGGTTGATTATTGAATAATTTGCTAAACCAAAGAATCATCTTTTGAATGTCAAACTAGTGTTATTTTTATAGGGTCACACCACCTAAAACATTATTTTAGTTCAATCATTCATTCTTAGACGTCATAAATTTGCTTATGTCAATGTCTACACGTTAGAGATTTTTGTTAAATATCAAATGTACAATTTGAATGTGTGGAAAAAACGTTTATTTTGGTCGTTTTTCTCTCTACAAACAAAAATGAACTAAAAATATACAAAAAGATACTATTGTACTTATTGCAATCCCATAGATAGGCATGGAAAACTTCGTTTAAATACACCGAAACATCTTTCAATTATGCCTATTTCTTTAACTTATTTGTGATGTAAAAAGTTCCCTTACTTTGGAATCTCTTGTAAGCACACGACGTCGTAATCATCGCCAAAACACCTCAACAATTGCAAATATCAATGACCTCATGGAGTGAGCAGAATGAAGACTAAACACATGGAGTGCTGTTTTAGTAAGAATAACTGCACAAAGGGGACTTCAACAGTTTACTATCACGATAAATCATCTGTACCAAAAGTCAATCACATTAAATACCTAGGATCAGTGGGAACATACTACAGAAGTGGAGGCAGACGTTAACCAAAAGCATTGCCTGGCAAAAGTGGCGATCCTTGAGCGGTGTACTTTGTGACACCAATGTGTTTGTGTTTGTGCAAAGATGGCCAGGAGGGGTAACCAGGCACGACAGAACCTAGAATGAATATGTCTGTAAAAGCTTTGAGATTGCTCCAATACCATCTGTAAGCTAGTAACATATCTGAAAGCCGACTGAGGTGGTATGGCCACGTCATGAGAAGACCTGAAGAATATGTGGTCAAAACAGCACTGTGTTTTAAGAACACAAAAGAGGCAGAGGACGTCCCCCATAGGCATGGTGGACCAGCATGACCAGACTCATGAAAAAGAAATAAATACCTGATTCGACACCCAAGACTAACTTGGCGCCAAAAATTAGGAGAGTAGTCCCCACTTAATATGGGTACATGCAAAGAAGAAGAAGATTTGTGATGTATTAAGTCAATAAAAACACCTGTAAATTATGTCCATGAATTTAATTTAGCATCACAGATTGCCTGCACGTGCAGATGAAAACAATCCCATTCTGTTCTGGTATAATAATCATTCTGCTTGTGGTAACCACCAGCATCAGCTACAGTAATTTGGGATGCCCCAGTGGCGTAAAAACTTATTGTCAATAGTATTTGTTGTAGGGCGCTGATACAGCTACTCCTAAATGTAGGTAAATGGGATTTATCCCCAATCAAGGCATTTTATGTAATCACAGGCTTTGAAACTCTATAGCGCATCTTGAATTCTTCCTCAGTGAATTCCTTAGATTGTTCCACTTTTGTCCTCATCACTCTTGTCTGTCGTGGTCATCCTCATCATTGTTACTGGTTAAATTCGATAGAGACATCCTAAAAATAAATAATTTAAAGGTTAGGTTATGTAGGCAGTTTACAATAGTTTTTTAAGAGATAACACTTTCACAAATATATATAATCACTAGCTGACCAATCCGCGGCTTCGCCCGCGTGGTTTGCCAATAAAAAGTAACATATGTGTTAATCTAGGTTATGATCTACGTACATACCAAATTTCATCGCAATTGGTTCAGCCGTTCCGGCGTGAAAGAGTAACAAACATTCATACATCCATACATACAAACTTTCGCGTTTATAATATTAGTAGGATTATATTGTCACCTTTGGAGTACACACCTGATGTATTTGTAGAATAAAACCACTAAATTCACTCGAATAAGCCTAATTATTTCAGCTAATTAGAGCTCAAGCACTGATTAAATAAACATCGATTTGACAACAGATTAATGGACGAAAAATGGCTAATCAGCGTTCCCGCAACCCATTTTCACGTTTGACAAGAGATTTTGTTGACTGATTTGACAACCTGTTTTACAAATCTCTGATTAAAATCAAATGAGGTAAAAAAACGTTCCAGCAACCCAATTTGCACTTGACAAGAGGTTTGACCAATGGACAACTAATTATTGGGTTAATTATGCTTCCAGCAACCGGGCGTTAAACTAGTGGTTCGCCCCGAACTGAGATCTCGTGTCTATCAAAATAGTGCCACGAAATATATATCCACCCTACTTGACCTACAGTTCCATTGAACTTACAGGTAACGGGAGTTCATGGTTATTTCTTTTTTTTGTAAAAATTGCAGTTATTCTGGATTTCAGACTTTTGCCTAAATTTGTATCACTAAAGTTACACGCATATCAAATTTTAGCACTGTGGGGTCACTGGTCCCTGTAAATTTTGTCTAAGTTCAGTTTTTAATATGGCTCATATCTTATAAACTACAAAGTTTAATCTAAAAATAAAAACGGGGTCGAAATGTACTTATTACCTTATTACTTATACCTTTTATTAAACGTGCCATTTGACGGGTTAGTACGATTTTGGTTTTTTTACCCTCTTGAACCCCAATATCTCAATCCTCCACACCCCATTTTTAATTAATTTAGTGACACCAAAGTTGGCACCAAAATCACTCGATCGGATAAACGCTTCGAAAGTTATCCTCGGACAAACAAACATACAATGCCGATTTGCCCAAGTTGATTTAGAGATCTTGCTTCGCTCTATCAACTAAGTATGTTACGCCACGATCGTTTCAGAGGTGAGGTTCACGAAATAGTCTTGCATTCAGATGCAAGAGAGTGCGTCTAGTGGAATTACATGCCTGAGAAACCATCAATCTTGCTGAGTGACGAACCAAATGGATTCCGTCTGTGATGGAATATTTTATCTCCAGGATGATAGGAATATCGTAGGATTACAGAATATGGTGTAATACCTATACACATGACTAAAAACCCGCCCTAACCTCTCCCTGACTGCTACGGGACATAATCCGCAAATATTTGTAAGTATCTAGGAGATTGGTTTGCCATGGCATAGTCAGATGAAAATAAGAACCGGACTCGAATACAAAAAATAGTTATATATAAAGTAGTTATACTTTAATATTACTGGGCTTAATTTTTAGGGTTCCGTACCCAAAGGGTAAAACGAGACCCTTAAACTAAGACTTCGCTGTCTGTCTGTCTGTCCGTCTGTCACCAGGCTGTATCTCATGAACCGTGATAGTTAGACAGTTGCAATTTTCACAGATGATGTATTTCTGTTACCGCTATAACAACAAATGCTAAAGACATATTAAAATAAATATTTAAGGGGGGCTCCCATACAACAAACGTGATTTTTTTTCGCTCGTTTTTGCTAGAAATTGATAACGGCAACAGGTAGACACTTGAAATATTCACAGAATGTTAAAGTTAATAATATATTAACATTAAAAATAAATAATTAAATTAAAATAAAACAAACAAACAATATAACACTAAAATAACACTAAATGTAATGTAATGTCAGGACATGTATGTATACTATTCGTGTATTATAATCTACATCATTCTCTTGTTACAGATTCCAAGACATCTAAAATCTACTCTAAGTAACGGGTAAGTCAACTCTCTTAATTACTCATTTCTATACAATCAACGAAAATTCCATTTGAACGAACGCGAATTTCTGAAAAAGTTTCAAAATTTCAAGAGCAAAAGTCTTCTTACAGTGCCCACTTTGCATGAGTTTTCACTTATTTGAATAACAAGGGAAACCTTTTTTCTTCCCCTCCTTCTACCTCTCCTCCTCTTTTACTTATTATTTTTTATTGTAAGTACTTTGAGTTTCATGATAAAAATATGAGAGAATTGGTAGGCGTGTTTGTTGTCGGTGTTGACTCAATTTTTGGTAATGTTTGACATCTTGTAAACGTATTAAATGCAATAGATGTGACCAAGTTCTACTTAACTCCTGTATTATAATGTATATACCACTAGCTAATGCGCGCGACTTCGTACGCGTTACACTACTAAATGTGTAGGTAATCTAGAAATAAAGCTAAACTTGCAACTTGACTTGCCACCCTTTTTTTATCCCCTGGGACCTGATTTATGAAATAAAAAAGTACCCTACGTGTTAATCCAGATGATTCAGTGTGATCTACGGACATACTAAATTTTATCGAAATTGGTTCTGCCGTTACGGTCGTACGTCAAAGAAATAGGTAAATAAATAAACAAACATCCAAACATTCGCATTTATAATATTAATGTGATTGTGTTTAGGGATCTCACTGGAGACCCGATGTCATGTTTTAGAAAGTGTTTTAAGTCACTTGAAAACAGTAATATTATCTATGTCTGGAAATCGAGAGTTGAGCAGTGCGTTTTTGGTTATTTTACCACAGCGCAAAGACATTTGTAAAAGCATTTTTCAAACTTTCGCGATCACTGTACATAACTATTGATTAAAACGGTAATCGGTCGACTCAGTGCGTAGATACGGTTAGTGTAGTGATTCGTAATATTAACGAGGACATTTCTAATTCTGAAGACAAAGTGAGGGTAGATACTGCAGCTACCCACACGCCCTGACCGTAGCTCCAAGTACTCCAGTCAGCCCGCGACCATGACTGCTGCAACACAGCCGAAACGTCGGGATATCAAATAAAAAAGGTACATACGCGATAAATACCCGTTTTAATCAATAATTTGTAAAAGCATTATCTAAAAATTTAAATATGTGTTTTTAGCAAATTATAATAAAAAAAAAATATGTTTAGTATTTACAGAGTAGAGAAATAAAAACCATCGAGTATTTCAACGGTTATGAAGTAGAACTTTTTAAATTTTCGCGAACTATACTCATGTTTTAGACAAAACGTGTTTTTTCGGGCAAATATTTCTATCAAAATCATAATTTTGACTAACCTCGACGTTTCGTGACAACATCGCGCTTCCCGGCAATGACACTCACCCGCTCTCAGTCTCTCGTGACCACGGCCGATGTAACTTAGCCGAAACGCTGAGGTTGGTCAAAATTATGATTTTGATATAAAAATATTCGCGAAAACACCCGTTTTGTCTTAAAAAACATGGTTATGAATTAACCCGACTGCCCGATGTTGAGTAAGTTAGTAACCATTTAATATGAAGTTATATGAAACTGTATTGTCATTATTTTTATGAATTTGAGTGGCCTAAAACAGTATCCTCAAGCTCTCGGGCTTTACTACAGAAGAAGATCACAGTAGAACACTAAATGACGTGTTCCACAGTCAACGGCTCATAAAATTAAACTATTAATTGAAACTACATACCCATATCACCGTTGCGGCGACGCGCTTAAGTGCTGAACGTTGAATATCATCAAACAAATCTAATCTGCGTTTAATCTGTCCATCCGAGACCGCTCATAAATTTGCAAAACAGCTGGTCCAATATTTATTATTAAAAGGGTTAGCTGACAATTTTTCACCACCTTCGTGGTCATCATCATCATCATCGTCAGCCTTTCTCATCCCACTGCTGGGCATAGGCCTCTCTTCGTTGTCGTGATTTGCCTCTGTCCTGCGCTCTTCTAGCCCACATATGACCTGCGATCTTTACAATGACGTCGACCCATCTTGCCGGCGGACGACCTGCGTTCCTGGTTCCATCTCGGGGCCACCACTCAGTCAGCATCCTGCTCCACCTGTCATCACCACGACTGGCCACATGTCCTGCTCAACTCCATTTGAGTCCCAATATACGCTTGATAACGTCTTGAACTTTAGTTCGCTTGAGAATTTTAGTATTGGGGACTTGGTCTAGCAGTGTGATGCCGAGAATGGCGCGCTCCATGGCTCTCTGTGCGACTCTAGTCCTGTGCACAGACTCCTTCGTGAGCGTTGATGTCTCAGTACCCTAGGTTCAAATATGTTGGCAGGACACATTGTTTGTAGAGGCGGGTCTTCAGACATTGCGGAACGGTGGAAGGTTTTAAAATGTCGTCCAGCTTGCTGAACGCCGCCTATGCTTACTGAATTTTCCTAGATATCACCTTGGCCTGTAATTCTTTTCCGAAAGATAAAACATGACCATGTGGTCATCACAATAGGCATAAAATGTCCACTGCTGAACAAAGGCCTCCCTCATAGACCTACAGAGCTAATGACCTTTTGCTTGCACCCTATTGCTTCCAGCAATCTTTGTCAGGTCGTCTTTCCATCTAGTGGGGGGCTCATTGTGGTTTTCACAGTATAAATGCAAAAGACATGATGATCACAATGCCTTGGAAAAGGAACGTGTAGGCTAGATACATGTGCAAAGATTTTGAGCAAAAGAAGGTTTATTACGTCTCAGAGTATTCGGAATCACGAGCCGTACATTATGAACTGATCTGGTTTTCCAGTCTAACAAACAGTTACATTTTACACCTTCCCTATCCATCTTAGATATAGAACTCATTGTCATTTGAATTAAATCTAATACAAAAATAAATAAATGATGCTGGACATTTCACACAGCGCTTTTCGCCTTTTTACATGTCCATTTTGTAATCTATTTGTGTCTGTTATTCTATTTGTGTACGATAACGAATAAAGTGAAAAGTGAAAAAAGTAACGGTAGGATGAAACCTATTTGAAAAGGAAGAGAAGTACGAATAATGTATATTTTTTACACCATCAGAAAGAAGATATTTGAACGAACAAAAAAACTGCTGACTTTTTTAATAAAACTGATATTTTAACAGGAAAATTTTCGATTAAAAATTAGGGTGCTTTTTCAATATTAAGTCAGAACAAGGTGAAAAAATAAATATTTTAAATAAAAAAAAAACTACAATGTGTTTGGGACAAAAAAGGTAAGTTTTCACTTAATATCGTGACTTTTTTTTTGTATAAAATTAAAAATATAAAACCAAAAACTAGTTATTTGAACTTTCACATACATGTTGAGGTTATGTGAAAAAAGTGTATACCTATACAAAAGTTGTAAATCTTTTTGCGTACAACTTGTCAATTAACTTTGTTCCGTAGGACTTGTAGTTTTGCCCGAAATCGAGAGAAACCGTTTTTACCCCCTTTTCAACCCCCCCCCCCCCCCTTCCACTTCCTGACCTCAGATCGCCCGTAAATTATTATATTATTTTTTTGCTATATTGTCTTCTTTTTCCTTTGGGTTTCATCCTACTACTATTATTTTTAAGGGTTAAAAAACTATTGACCCTGGTCTAAGAGCTTTTTACTTTTTAGCCTTTTAGCCTTTTTTTTAGCTCTTTTACTGTAATATTCAGTAATATTCATAACTGAGATCAAACCGCCGGGTCAAAACCTCTGCTTGAAATATGACTGTAATTCATATTATCATACAACATCAATTGTGGTCTTGACCCCGGGCCATAGAGTAGCAGAGCCCTTCGCGATTTCAAAATGATTTCTGGGCATTCGGTCCTAGAGCTGGCGCTTATCTAGGTCAACATAGTATATCAGCGGGCAATGCAGACAGTCTTGAAGACATTTACGCCTGGTAGTAGATCTGGAGCTCAACAGCTAGATGGCTAAACTGTTTCTTTTGTATTTAATAATTAAATATGTAAGCGTCATTGAACCCGGTTATCATTAGGTGTTCACGTCGTGATCGGTCGTCTCAGTGCGTAGATATAGTTAGTGTAGTGTGTCGTAAAATGAACGATGACATTTCTAATTCTGAAGACCAAGTGAGGGTAGTTGCTGCAGCTGCCATCACTTCTCGACGGTAGCTCCAATTACTCCAGTCTACCCCTGACCACGGCTGTTGCAACACAATCGAAACACCGGGATAACAAATAATATAGGTGCATACGCGATAAATGCCCGTTTTAATCAGTAATTAAGTAAACACTATTATAAATACGGGATTTATCACGTACCGTCTTATCGGTGTTTCGACCGACAACGTTTCGGTTCAATTCGTGAACCTTCATCAGGGTGAGTGCGATCCGCTCCGAATAACGTCTCGCCTCGCACTGCACGCCGCTGCCCTCTGCGCGCGAGCGGACGGGCGGGGTGGCGGGGATTGGACCAACGAAATCACAGCGCGTTGACCGGTTGTGTCATCATCATTATCATCACTGCTGCTCTCTTTGGTAGTTCTTGGTACAGGCAAACACACAACACTTACTATGTCTCTACCAGGTTCACTCACTATGCTGTCACTTGCATCATGAAGACATGGCCTCCAGGCTGGCGGTAAAACCCATCCTCTATCCCTGTTAAAGTTCGGCACTCGACTTATTTCTATCGCGTCTCGGATCTTGCGAGGAACGAAGAACTTCTCTCTCGCTAAAACCCGGGCCTTGTCGAAACGTATGTAGTGGGTCGAATCAGAGTCTAGGAAGTGTAGATCTTCGTTGGCCCAATCCCCGCCACCCCGCCCTTCCGCTCGCCCGCAGAGGGCAGCGGAGCGCAGTGCGAGGCGAGACGTTATTCGGAGCGGATCGCACTCACCCTGATGAAGGTTCGCGAATTGAACCGAAACATTGTCGGTCGAAACACCGATAAGACGGTACGTGATAAATCCCGTATTTATAATAATGATTGAAATTAATCACGAAAGTTTTCTAAGTAAAAAAGTAAACACTATTTACAAACTTATTTATTTTTGTGGCTATAAAATGTGTACATAGTGTTCCGAAATATGTTATGTTATCTCAAAAACGGGTGAATTGAAAAAAACTACTTTTCATAGAAATTATATTATATATATTTTTTACTTTTTTAAAGTAACAAAATCATTTATACTTTGTGTATTCCTCCGTAAACTTACAAAATGGTTCATTCATCGTTTTTGGATATAAAGATGATATAAAGATCGATTTACTAAAATCTGCTGATTTTTACTATGGTAAAGTATACATAGGTTAAAACATACATATTATGGAGCATACTGTATGCTATTCTATCACAAGTTTTATAACGGAGTGAACAAGCTTACTTCAAGTTTTTCTATGACGGGATCGCAATTTACTTGCCAAAGGGCGAAGTGGGCTGCCGTTTGCAAATTGCTAGCCGCCAACTGACCATAGATGGCTCAAAGTGGCAGAACCAACGATGAATAGTTTTTGGGATCTACGCCGACGTAAGTCACCCCGGTTTTAAATGGGACCCTCTTTATATAGATTGCCTAGACGATTCGGGAACAAAAGATACAAACGACGGGTCTGGTGGTTAAAAAAATCGATGACGTGGGGAAAAAATAGCTAGTTTTACGACAATCTTTTTCTTTTTTTTTTGAAACCCTGATTTGTGTCGTTTGCTTGCTAGGCAAAGGAGTGGTTGGCATTTAGATGAAGAACTGGTTAGTGCTTATAGTTACAAAGTAACTCATTACAAACACTCGAAAGCTATTATTTTATTTTATTATTTGAAGTTGTCTTAATAAACTTTAATAAAACATGTATACAATAAAATTTAAAAAACCCTCGACATATAAAAACAACTTTATAAATTTCCATTTCACAGCTGATATCCTTTCATCGAAAAACAAAAATGCGGATATTTACGGATCAGCTGACGTAATCTTCATGCATGACACATTATTAACTAAGAACCACCCCAGTTAAACTAGCTTTTTTATAAAAAACACGCGTCCGAATCAGTCCATCTGTTTGGGAGCTTCGTTGCCACAGACAGACACACATACACACATAACACATACACAAACAAACACTCAAAGTTATAACACCTCTAAGGATTTAGTTATACAGTGAGACAAAATTGAGCTTTAAGATAAGACCGCATTAGAGCGGCGCTGCGCGGTGCTGCACGCCGCGCCACAAAGCGTCAAAATATTGTTTAATGATTTTGAATGGCGCGTGTGCACTAGAGCGGTGCTGCAGCAGGCGTAGCTGCGCGTCGCGGCATAGTTGCCTCCAAAATAATAAAGTGACGTGCAGTGACACGCCGCCCGCGCCGTGCGGTACAGCGACGCTCAATGCGACATACCAAGCGGCGCGTCGCATCACTCTTCGTACTGCGCTCGGTAGAGAGGCGAAAAAGGTGACGTGAAGTGACGTGCAGTGCTGCACCGCTCTTAATCCTGTAGTGCGATAGGTGACGTGAAGTGACGTGCAGCGCTGTGCTGCGCAGCGCCGCACTAATGTTGTCTTACCTTTATAACTATACAAATCATATTTTGACGGAAACAGTGCCGAAAGTGACGGAAAGCGTCACTGTTACACGTCTGTTACATCACATGAACATATTCTGGAGTTTCAGTATGTTGAGTTCGGTGTATATTTTTAAACAGGGACATAGGAACAATATATTTTTTTAAAACAATATAATCTATACTACGGGACCGATTTAAAAACATATTTCACCGTTGTGAAGCTACACTATCCCCGGGTGATATAGGCTACTTTTTACCCAACTGCGCAGAAGGAGGGTAATTTTACTTAGAAAACTTTCGTGATTGATTTCAATCATTGTTATAAATACGGGATTTATCACGTACCGTCTTATCAGTGTTTCGACCGACAATGTTTCGGTTCAATTCGTGAACCTTCATCAGGGTGAGTGCGATCCGCTCCGAATAACGTCACGCCTCGCACTGCTCGCCGCTGCCCTCTGCGCGCAAGTGGGCAGGCGGGGTGGTGGGGATTGGGTCAACGAAAGCACAGCGCGTTTACCGGCTGTGTCATCATCATTATCATCACCGATAAGACGGTACGTGATAAATCCCGTATTTACCTAGTCAGGTCATAAATTCTGTCACATGTTTAATATAAAATAATTGAAACAAGTTTATTCATTATATAACCATTTATATACCAAAATAAACTTAACAAAACATAGATTCTTATGACACTAAAGTTTATTCAAAATGACCTCCGTGATTTTGAATACAGGCCTTCAATCTGCGCGGCCAGTCGTCTATCGCAGCACGAACGAGGTCCATGTCAATATCGGCGGCTGCCTTAATCAAGGATGTCTTGAGTGACTCCAAATAGGGATGAGGCTTTGAGCACGCCTTTTCCTCCAAGTGTTGCCATATCTTGTAATCTAACGGATTCAAATCTGGACTGGAGGAGGGCCAGTCTTCGTGCCGGATGAAGTCGATTTCACGCGCCGCCAACCAGTCTTGTGTGCTCTTCGCTCTATGAGCTGGCGCCAAACCTTGTTGGAATACCCAGTGCCTGTTATTAAACATGGTATGAGAAACAGGTTCCACAAGGTTCGTCAGGACTGTATTTTGATACACAACTGCATTCGTTTTTACACCTTTCTCACAAAAATGTACCTCTGTTAAGCCCCAATAAGAAACTCCCAACCATACCATGAGCGAGGATGGAAAATGACCTCGTTGGACACGCGGAATACGGTTGCTCGCTTCTTCACTACTGTGTGCGTACACCTTATCATTTTGTTTGTTGTAGCTCTCTTCTACAGTAAAAAATTTTTCATCCGAAAAAAGAATTTCCCGATATTTTTTTCCCGCGTACCGCTTCAACAAAGCGCGGCATCTCTTCAGTCTCAGGTCCATTAGACGAGCATTCAAACGATGTACTGTTTTTCTTCGATATTCCCGAAGCCCTAAGTCTTCATATAACACCCTTTTCACCGTGGTTCTGCTTAATCCCATCTGAAGGGCCAACAGTTTCTGCTTACGTTTGGGATTTCTTTGAATTCACGCCTTCACAGCTTTAATCACTGCTGGAGTCCTAACAGACCGAGGGCGACCACTTCTTGACCTGTCATCTACACTAGAGTCTTCATTGTATCGTTTGATGGTGCGATAAACGAATCTTTTGGTTATATTCAAATTTTTCAGTATGTCAAAAATTTGAATTGGCGCGTAACCGCAACGATGCAACGCAATAACTGCAACACGGTCTTCTTTAAGTGTCCACTCCATATTTAAAAATGAGTAAAATTCTAAAATGTATACATTTTCATTTTCATGAACAATTCGAAATTCGAATTCTATAAACTTTTTTGTGGCCAGCATTCTAAAAGAAAAGTTTTTACTGTGTGTCAATACTTATGACCTGACTAGGTATAATAATGAAGGAGGGTAATGTTTTTATTGAAAAACTACGTGTACGAAGCTGCGGATTGGTCAGCTAGTTAGCTATAAAGATCTCTCAAAAAAAAAACAAAACTAGATTCTGATTAAACTTTTTTAAGATTTTTTGGTATTTCAAAAAGACGTTGCTGCATAAAATATTCTATAATATTATACATAAATACAAAGTTAGCCCCAAGGCCAAAAAGCGTGGTAGTCACATGACCGAACAAGTATAAGTTTTACATTTGGTACAAAATACTCTCTCTATAGAGTGTTTGATAATTTAAGCACAACAATGAAAGGGGTTATTTTGATGAGCATAATAAATAAATTTGTGAAATGTTTACCATAAAAACATGAAATTTATTTTGGCATGTAATAATAAACAATTTATTAAACTTATGTTGTGTTATTGCATAATGCTAGCCATCTAACCACAGATACTGTATTGATGACGTCTCGTGCGAGTTGTCGCTTGTTGTCCCTTTCTATCCCATAACACGCAGCCATTTCCGAAAGAGATATCAAATCGGCCTTTATTTTTGCATGTCGATTGCAAGAGTAAGCAGTTAGTTTTATATCGAATCACCTAAACTTAGTAGATATTCTTTAAAATTTTATAATAAAACTATTACTTTTTTTTTTCAAGAAGTCTTTTTTTATGTTTTGATAAACCCTCACATGAATATCGTCAGTATATTACCAAACACCCTGCATATTCTAGTATATTAGAAAATCACTTCTGTCCATTAGTGAGTCTATTGAAACTGACCCACAAATAGCCACTGGCTGGTAATATCTACGTATGAAACAGTTGGGGTGAACATGCTAATCGAATGGAACCATATTGATAGCTTTATTGGATGAGCTCTGAATTTAAGGCCAGAAATCTAGTAGAGAATAGTTGGTAATATGTAAAGTTCAGTAAACCTTGGTTTATTATAAGCTCTGGTTTTCAAAATCAAATATAAATAAATAAATATTCCTGGACATTTCACACAGCGCTATCTAGCCCCAAACTAAGCATAGTTATGGGAAGCAGATAACTGATAGAATACTTATATACTTTTTTATTGTAAATACATACTTAAAATACATAGAGAAACAACCAGACCCGGAACAAATATCTGTAGATCATGCAAACATTTGTTCCGCAGCGGGAATTGAACCGGCTACCTCCTGCGTCTCAGCCGGCTATTCGCCCACTGCGCCACGGAGGTCGTCATTTATTGTATATTATTGTAAATGTTATTGTAGATACCCCTTGATTTTTAGTATATGACGAATATATACATAATTCTGTTTTTTTTTATTATAGTGCTATCTAGCCCAAACGAAGCAAAGCTTGTTTATAAGTGTCAATATATAAGTATGTACTATGGGAATTAGTTGAGTGCTTAAATACTTAAATACATTTTTTTAAATAATTTATAGAAGAACATCTAGTCCCTTGACCTAGATGTCTTGCTTCACCAAGTCGCATCCGTTTTTTCAGTCTTTAACTACATAAGTACATAACATACATGATAACAAATAGGTACAATAAGTTCTTAAGAGTTAACTATACTTTAGCCTAAACTCGAATTTCACCCCCGCTTCTCCGCGCGCCGCTGCTTGTCCTATCTCGCCGTGGTTCATATGTTTTCCGGTTTTTTTTATCATTCAGTTCCTTCATTTTCTGTTGTGCTTATTTCTGATTACTACGTCTTTACAAAAACCAACTTAATATAAATTCTACCTAAGAATTACTTGATTGTTTGGAGCGACAAACGTCACGGGTACTCCGTCTGAAAGCCGAGGCCAGACTGAATCGCGGACCGGGCGTCCGAAGCGAATGGTTTCATTATAGTGTGACCATTAGTGCTGTGCACTCCCTGAGGTATGCGCGGTGAGGTGGGAGGCAAAGAAAAAACTGCATGAGTTCACATGAGATCAATACATGTCGGACATATCTTACGATATCAGTTTGCATTTCTAAGGCAATACTTGTGGCGGGACGATGGTCGGAGGCTATCTATCTGTAATATATTATACTTACTTAGTTGATTAAAATGTAACTTAAATATACTCATATTTTATTAAAAATATGCAGGTGATAAATAAGAACTAAACTTATAATTCAAAGGACTTGTTTTATTGAACATTTTTTATATTTACAAACAATTATATATTCTAACGAAAGTTATTCTGACATAGATTCTGTTTCAACTTCATCTTCCATTTCATATCACGAGATAACGCACGACCCATCTTTGAATACTTATCCCGTGTGCGTCTGACATAGACCGTCCGGTACAAAAGCTACCTACCGCCGTGAGCGTTGACGGCAGACTGATAGATCGGAGCGGCCGACACATCCCCCCCGTCTCGCCGCGCGCATACCTCAGGGAGTGCACAGCACTAATGGTCACACTATAGTGCAACAGTTAGGTATAACATTCTTAAGTATAACATATATCAAATTTAAAGCACAAAATTTGTTGAACAAAACATTGTTTCTCAATCAGCGATGTATCGTCTCCCCAGGTATAGTGCGCCCTTAAATAACCAGGGGTTCGTCTCGAACTGAGATCCCGCAAGTCACCCATAAAAACGAAAAAAAAATATTATTTGTAATCTTTGACTATCAAAATAGTGCCATGAAATAATAACCAACTTACTTGACCTACATTTGACCGGATAGTCCCATTTTGATTATTTTTTTACGCCTCTTGAACCCCAATATCTCAATAACCCCCCCCCCCCCCCCCCCCCACCCCCACATTTTAGCTTATTCAGTCACATCAGGATTCTGCCATTTCTACCTCGGACAAAAAAAATAATAATATATCAAAATGCTATTCATCTTACAAACAATTCCAACCTTTTCAAACGACAATCAAGTTTCAAACAGAGTAAAGTTCTGTAACATACAAAACATACAAACTCAGCGTAAACAAATTCGACTCAATTTCAACAAACTTACTCCAGCAACTTCTGATATGAGAAGCTAACAATGGCTAAGGGGTCGCAGATGTTCGTATTATCACGCGACAAGTTAAATCTTTGTCTGAAAACACAGAGTAAGTCTAATTGGATAACTTGAAAAGGTGCGACAAAGAACAATTGAATTCTCTGCACCCCTTTCCGTGTGTTCTACTCTGCCACATAATGTTTAGCATACAGAAAGCAAGCTCCTATTCAAAATTTTATTTGTATTTACCGTATCAGTACAGGTCACATAACAGGTCTACAGTACTGCTGAATATAAATTAAATCACATCAAATGAAATCAATTTAATTGCTGATAGGTAATTTATTATTTATTATTACTAAATATTTAAACACAATATTATAGGTATATAGAATAAGATGCCAAATAAAATAATAATCATGAATACATCGATATAAATCAATCTTAGGCCTCTCGAATAGTTGCCAGGGTGCCGGTAGCACAAGACTGCTCTTAGCAATGTTTTGTGGTGCGTATCATCGTTTGTAACGTTCAGTGCTCTCCTGTCCAACTACACTGGCCGGACTAGTACAGACACAAACACGTACACGAATGATAGGCACATCCGTGTTATAAAATATTTTCTGTTGTTATAAATAAATTTCAGGATTAACCATTGAACTTGTCACCCATTTAGATCTCACTTCTTTTGTCATTGAAGTCAACAACCAAGGCATATATCATAATATTGAACTTGGCCCTCATTTCACATTTATGTCTTTGATGGGATATCATTACTTTTTGTACAGAAATTATTAGTAGGGACTTATTCATGATCAAATGAATACCATATGGTTTTAGTTAATCTACTGTATTTTCCTACCTTTACGAGGACGTAACATTTACGTTACGTTTACTTATAATTGTCTTTTTCGTGTTATTTTCTATCAGCAATAAATTTTGATCGCTGATTCTTATATAACAGGCACTTTAAGTAAGTGTTCCCATTTAATCAATTAATTGAAAACTTATAATCACTTATAATAATATGTTAAAATGTGACTAGTTTCTGATTTATTCTTTTGTATTCACCCAACTACCTATCTGGATGCCAAATTTAAACTATCGTCTTGAACTTAGGTCATTTGGAACTGGGAGTTTTGATCTATCTATAGGTCAGTCAGTAAGTGATAAAAATAACGATTTTTAGACGTTAATATCTAAATAACCATTTGAGGTGTGTTTATAAAATTTGGAGCACATGTGTATCTTCCAAGTTTCACTATATGAACCAAATTTGACATGTTTATGTGAAATAGTTTTTGAATTATGAGGTGGTCAAAAGTGGCTCTAAATGGTTCGTGTAATATTACACACGGTGCTGCTCGGCAGTTCTGTTAGCTTGAACTTGGCTTGACACGCTACCGCGTGTCTTTATGAATTTTATTTATGTATATATTATAAGAATCTAATAAAATCAGACTTTGAATGCCACGCACTATTTAAAACATAATAGGAAGGCTCTGCATATAAATTGTATGAAGCTTCTACTCTGTATGTATAGTACACTGTGTTTTTGCATGCTGTTATTACAATGTCGTGGTTTTGTTATCTGATAAACGTTACTGACGTGACAAAACGTTACCATAACGATGCCTTAAACTTTGTTTGTAGAGTTAGAAATATCATTTAGCTTAGAAATTAGATAGAGGCTTAATACCTTCTGTGTATTGAATGTACTTTATTTTGATACTCAGACGTAATTTGCACTGGCCTGGCTGTGGCAGCCAATTGCTGGATGTGCACAATTGCAAGGCAAACGTTACCGTTGGTACTCAACAAAGGGCCAGATTCAATAAATTTGTTAAGTGGTTCGCTCCGAACTGAGATCTCGCGAGTTTCCCAAGAAACCAAAAACCTAATTGTCTTTGACTAATAAAATAGTGTCATCAAATGAACAACCAAATTACTTGACGAACAGTTTCATTCAAATTACAAGTAACATGGGCTTATGTTAATTGATAACACTATTTAGGGGTAGAAATTACAGTTATTCTGGATTCGTGGATTTCAGACTTTTCCCTATATTTATGTCACTAAACTGTTATATTAAATATTTGTGTCAAGTTTCAGAATGGTGGGGTCACTGGTATTCCATGTGAGTTTCGTCAAAGTTCTGTTTTTAAATAGGTACATCAAACACTACAAGGACTTAACAAAAAATAAAACGGAATAAAAATGTACTAACCAAGATCTTTAGACGTCCCACTTGACCTAATAGTCTCATTTTGATTTTCATTACCCCTCTTGAACCCTAATATCTCAACAACCCCTCCACATTTTTAGCTAATTTCATCACATCTGGGTTGTGCCATCACTATCTACCTATATATAAAATATCACGATGATCGGATAAACGCTTCGAAAGTTATCCTCGGACAAACAAACATTCGTCCAAGTTAAATTAGAGATCTCGCTTTGCTCTATCAATTAATTTTGTGTTACAAAATGACTCAACAACCCACCTGTCATGACTAACCATTGACTTGAAACATAAGGACTGAACGCGGTTTAAGATGGCTGTTTTGTAGCTACCAAGCTTTGCATGATTCTATAAGTGACTTATCACTCCGGATCCCGTGTTTTGTGCTCGTAAAACCGGTTGCTTTAAATTTTAGATGCCCCAGCAACACTAGCCTAGCCTTGTGGTCAGCCTTTGTAAATATATATAATACGTAGAAACCTCAGTCCGTACATTCCTGGTAATCATATAGCTTGATCCTCACGATACGGCTTGGCCTAGTGTGAGGATCACTGATCCAATTTGATATTCGTAAAAAAGTTTTTTTTTTACTGTTAACTCTTTATTCAAAGTCCACAGTGAACTTAAACTAACAGATTACAATCTGCGACCCCTTCGGCCACCCTTCGTGCGAGTGAAGTCTGAGGGCACAGGGGTGATATCCTCAATGCGGCCATACTGGAACGAGCGAAGGCACGGAGAGCAGACTGGGCACCGGGTCCAGGGGTCTTTGTCTTGTTGCCACCAGTGGCACGGAGTTTGATGTTAAGGGCTGCGATACCAAGGTTCTTGCACCTCTCGGCAACATCCAGTTGTCAGCGTTGTGCACTCACTAGTTACCTAGACAGTATAAATAGAGTTTAAGTTGTGTGTGTGACTCTGCTGTTAATAAAACAACTTTCATATTTATAATAGACTTCAAAAGAGGTTCTCAATGCAAAAGTTTTTTTTATGTTTGTTACCTCATATCTCCGTCATTCATCAACCTATTTGGAAAGATCTTTAAATATTTGAAAGGATATACTATCAGATTGGTCTTGTAGAAATAACATCGAAATTAGTTTAGTAGTTTGTTTTTTCTGTTATCTGAAATCGGTTATATTTTTTTAAGAAGTTACTTGTTAATTTACATATTCATTATGTTATCTCTATCTTTATCTTTTTAACATATAATTCAGGTGGGCATCGGTTCGTGATTCTCCTCTTAACGGCTTGACCAATTGTGATATTGTTTTTTTTTGGTTCTTAGCAATAGTTGGACCCGCTAGGTGGCACTCTTGTTGAGATAAAGAAATTTGCCGGTGAATCCGCGGGTATTCAACTATTATTACTATTGGTTCGCCCCGAACTGAGATCTCGCGAGTCTCCCAAAAAATAAATTCGTAATAAAATTGCGTAACTCGCGCAACGATGCCTAAACGTATTCAGTGGCTAAATATGATTTAAGGAGTTGTCAAATCATACAAATACGTAAAATTTAAACATGTTTAGTCGCTTAACACGTTTAGGAACCGTTGTGCAAGCCGGCCTTAATATTTGACTAATACAATAGTACCACGAAATGTATCCAAATAACTTGACCCACAGTTTCGTTCAAATTACAGGTAACGGGAATTAATGTAAATTGCTTTTCCTTATTCTGGGTACAACTTGTAGTTCTTTTGGATTTCAGACTTTTGCCTATATTTGTGTTACTAAAGCTACACGCATACCAAATTTCAGCACTGTAGGGTCACTGGGGTGTACCCTGTGAATTTTGTCTAAGTTTTGTTTTTATCATGGCAAATAACTCAAAATCTATAAAAAAATATAAAAACATAAAAACGGAGTCTAAATTTACTACCTTTCATATGACGTCACATTTGACTTGATACCCTTATTATCATTTTTTTTATCCCTCTTGAACCCCAATATCTCAACAACCCCCCAACATTTTTAGCTCATTTTGTGTCACTAAAATTGTGTCATCACTACCTATGGATCAGATTTCACGATGATCGGATTAACGTTACGAAAGTTATCCTTGGACAAACATACAACGCCGATTTGCCCAAGTTGATTTAGAGATCTCGCTTCGCTCGATCAATAAATAGGAAAGTAACTCTATCTCTCTATCTTTCTGTCTGTTTGTTACTTTTTCACTACAAAACGGATGGAGCTGTCGATGAAATTTGGTATACCTATAGATTTATAACCTGGCTCGATTAAACTTCACATTGGATGCGTTAAACGCTGAATAAGGCTGCACTTATAACTATGTTATACGAAACACCTTGCACCTACTCATATTTGAGAAATAGGTTACTTTCTTTTTAACCGATTTCAAAAAAGGAGGAGGTTCTCAATTCCAATGTTTAGACTGTGTCAACCGATTGTGATGATTCTCTTTTTATTTGAAAGCTGGTGCTTCCCGTGTGGTTCTATTTCAATTTGGTCCAGTTCTGACAATGGAATCCATGGGAAACCATATAAGTCTTATTTTTTTTTTCTCTAACCTGAAGTCGGTTATATTTTTGATAAAAAGTTACTTGTATTTATACAATTCACACGTGCAAATCCGTCGGCGTACGCTTGTATTTTTTAAACATGGCGTAACAATAAATGTTTCGCAGTGTTGTTTAGGGTTCCGTGCCTCAAAAGGAAAAAAATGGAACCCTTATAGGGTCACTCCGTTGTCCGCCTGTCTGTCTGGCAAGACCCTTTATCTCGGCAACATCGAGTTGAAATTAAAACCATGTACTCAAGTCTACAGTCTCTTGAAGCTGTAACTCAAACTTCTAAGTTAACGTAAAAATAGATACGGCCGTTTATGTCGCAAAAAACGTATATTTCGACACTCTCAAGGGAATCAAAATGTATAAGTCACTTTCCGTTGATCTAGAACTATGAAATTTGGCAAGTAATATTGGGGGAAAATACTCGCTGGTTCAATTGTTTTCTTTCCACCATAAGTTGGTTTGTTTTTGGCGAATCAATAGCTGAAGAGAGTGGACTGTATATGAGAAATTATTAGGTCTTTACCATTCCTAGGACACGTAAAAATCCAACAGCATTTGTAACGGTTATTCTGAGGATAGGAAGACTGCTGCAGAGGGAAAACACAGGAATAGAAGTACAGCAGCGATTGAGGGCAAGAAAGCATGCACGTACCTGATGAAATCTGTACCAGCTGCGTCCCTGGCTTCCACGCCAAGGTCAACTGAACGAGCCTTAGCGAACGACACACACACACTTGAATTCACTGGTCTTTTGATAGTCACACGTTTTCTAAAGTTAAGTTCTTGTGGAGCCACTGGCAATTATTGGCAATTAGGCACACGCGCGTGGAATCTGTTTGTTTAAAGCGGCGGTTTGCGAGGCGATTTGTTTACAGCGGTCAGTGCAATTTGCGAATGATTAGCGTCTGTGGTCACCGTCAGAGCGAGACGGGATAAGAGGCGTTGTGCATGCGGGAAGGAGAAAAGAGATAGGAAGTCGTTACAAATGCATGTTTGGCGTAAAAACACAAATTTTGGATTAATATCCATCGTCTTATACCACAAGTTTGAGAAAATTTAAAAACTGTTACATATTTGTAATGAAATCATAAAAAATAAAGTCTTTATTTAAAGTAAGTAATCAATAATTGAGGTTAAGCAACGGTATACATAATTATCATAAATATATGCGTCACCAAATCCTTTCGTAGATTTTTTTAAACTTTTACCAATTTGTACAGATGAGAAAAATCTGAAAGTCGTATATTTTTGATCAAGCAAAGCAAGATCTCTAAATCAACTTGGGCAAATTGGCGTTGTATGTATGTATGTAGGTATATTCGTCAGAAGATAACTTTCGAAACGTTAATCTGATCATCGTGAAATTTAATAAATAGGTAGATACTGATGGCACAATTCTAGTGTGGTTAAATGAGCTAAAAATGTTGGGGAGTTGTTGAGATATTCGGGTTCAAGAGGGGTAAAAATAATGAAAATGAGGCTAACTGGTCAAATGGGACGTTAAATGAAAGGTATCTATTAGAACATTTAGACTCCTATTTATTTTTCATAACTTTTTTATAGTTTTTGAGTTATTAGCCATAATAAAAACTAAACTTTGACAAAATTCACTTTGACAGATCTCACAGTGCTGTAATTTAGTATGCGTGTAGCTTAAGTGACGCAAATATAGGCGTCTGAAATCCAGAATAACTGCAATTTGTACCCCAAAAAAGATTAACCAAATAACATGGACGGCAACGGATACGTTGTGACGATTCATTTTCATCTTGGTGTTGTACATCAGCCGGTGTACCGCAGGGTGGCGTCTTATCTCCTCTTCTTTTTGCACTTTTTATAAATTCTATTTCTCGTCAACTCACTTCATCCTACCACCTTTATGCAGACGACCTCCAAATTTACACCCAGGCTCCACTTAATGAGTTGCCTGATGCGATCACCGTCACTAATAATAACCTGTTTTATATAGGTGAATGGAGCAAGGCTTATGAATTAAGAGTTAATCCTAATAAAACACAGACCATCTTACTGGGAAGTTCACGCACCTTATCGAAAATCAACTACACAACACTCCCTCAAATTAAGTTTGATAATGTAACTGTTCCCTACTAAAAGGTTGTGAAAAATTTGGGCATCTTCATGGATAGCTGTATGTCGTGGGGTCCTCAGCTTGAATCTGTGAGTCGGAAGCTATTTGCCTCTGCTGGTTCGCTCAGGAGACTGCGAAACTTTCTTCCGATAGCTACTAAAATTGCGCTTGCACAATCTCTTCTTCTCCCAATTTTAGATTACGCTGATTCCTGCTATCTTGACCTCACGGAGGAGCAGCTCAATAAGCTTGAGCGTCTTCAAAATTTTTGCATAAGGTTTATTTTCGGACTCCGGAAATACGACCACATCTCCGAATTTCGTAATAAACTCAAATGGCTCCCCATTCGACTTCGCCGGAATACTCACATCCTATCCCTCCTATTCAACATCCTTCGTAATCCTTCCACGCCTTGTTATCTGAAGGAACGCTTTGAATTCCTTTTTTGCACAAATTCCCAAGCACTCTGAAAACCTCCTTCTCAAAACCCCGATACATAGAACCAGTTTCTATGCAAACTCCTTTTCCGTCCAAGCTGTCCGATTATGGAACGCCTTGCCGGTCTCCATTAAGAAATCCCCCTCACCTTCCGTATTTAAAGCTAGACTCAAAAACTTTTATCTCCATGAAGAGTCATGATTCATCTGATCTCTAATATTATTATTGTAAGTATAAGTATGTAAGTACATATTTATTTATTTTATATATGATATTTATTTATTTATTTAAAGTTATTTATGTACCTAATATGTATGTATATAACTAATTTCTTTTTCTATTATTAAGTTTATTCTTTTTACACCTCGGCCAATCTTCCATTAAGCAATGATCCTCTCCATCCAAAGGTTGTCTGGAAGAGATCGCTTTGTTAAGCGATAAGACCGCCCATTATGCTTACTTTTATTTGTTTTTTTTTCTATAAATCTGTTGTGTCTAGACTGTAAGGTATAATAAAGAATTTTCATTCATTCATTCATTCATGGACTCCTGTTACCTGTAATTGTATAAAACTGTAAGTCAAGTAAGTTGTTTTTTTATTTCGTGACACTATTTTGATAGTCAAAGATTACAAATAATAATTTTTTGTTTTAATCGGAGACTCGCGAGATCTCAGTTCGGGGCGAACCACTGGTTAATTAAATCACAAAAAACAGGATCTTTTTGCAAGGAACGGGGGTCCAAGTTTTGAAGTGAGTTACCTTGTCATGTGGGGCATCGAAAGGGTTTCATTGCCACAAGCTTAAACAGATTTTGAATTGTTTTTATGATGGATTTTTTTTATCAGATTTTTCATAATCAGTTTTGTATTTACGACGAATTATGAAAAAAAAAAACCTTTTCCCTCTTTTATATAAATAGGTACCTAATAATCGTACACCAGTACGGAACCCTCGTTGAGCGAGTCGCACTTGTCCGGTTACTTTCTTTTGCGAGAGAAAATTGTCTGTCAATTAAAGAAACAAAATAGTATGGCCAACTTCAAAGGCTGATGTTTTAAAAACTGGTTTTAAATTTAACCCAATCTATCCCTTTTCTCTCATATCCTTATAAAATCATTATTTTGTCAGGAATAAAAAGTTTAAGGCATAAAAAAAGGTAAAACATTAAACCACACTAAATTACTAAAACGAAAGATACTAATCCATACATCCCGTAATCGATTTTCCCAAATGAGATCGATCTTTAAATACCGGAAGATTGATGTTCTCTTACGTGATCATTATCGACGGTGGTGTTCGAGTGACGTATTAGATGAGATTCAATGGGACCGTCTCGACTCTGATGATATCGACAATTTAGAGCGATGCCGTCATTGGGTTTCCTGACAGGGCATTTCCTGAGAGGTGAGTATTGAGTACTAGATTTTGACGTTATATAATCGCTATCATCGGTGACAATTGTCTAATATAAACTTCTAGTGCTAAACAGTGCAAGTAGCCTATTATGTGTAATTTAAAATTATGAATTAAATACTAGGTAAGTATATATGATAGATAACTTACAGTTATTTGATATGACAATTAAAGTATTATTATAAAAAGCTATTACCATACATAGAACATTATGAACGCGAAAATAAATCAGCTGTACCATACATTCACGCCTAATAAGATCAAATGTCTGTATATTTACTTAATTATTTTTTCACAGCACCTGCTCGACAATGACAAATTATATGTCATGTAAAACTCACCGAAAGCAGGTGATTACCTACGGCTGAGCCGGGAGTGAAGTTGTACTGAATTTAATTATGCCCTTGCGGGTGATTTGAATATGGAACCTCATCTGTATTAAAATTTGAACCAAAGAGCCACACAATAACAACTTATTCGTAAATCGAACTAACCTGGTATGCACCAACGTAGATTTGGGTTTCATTATCTCGCAGAAAGTATGAAAAGTAGAGTATTCTCTACGCGGATAAAGCTGTCTGCATATATCCAAGCTTATATCCCTCTCTGCACTCAGGATTCTAGTAACTCACGAGTGGAGCGAGGGATATAATATAACTATAATATAACTAAATATTTTGTGAATATTATAAGCGTCTACCTATTGCCGTTATCAATATCGAGCAATAAAATCACGTTCGTTGTATGGGAGCCCTCCTTAAATATTTGTTTTATTTTATTTTAATTATTTATTTTTAAAGTGAATATATAGTGTAATATTCTGTGAATATTTCAAGCTTCTACCTGTTGCCGTTATCAATATCGAGCAAAAACGATTAAAAAAAATCACGGTTGTTGTATGGGAGCCCCCTTTAGATATTTATTTTATTTTTAGTATTTGTTGTTATAGCGGCAACAGAAATACATCATCTGTGAAAATTTCAACTGTCTAACTATCACGGTTTATGAGATACAGCCTGGTGACAGACGGACAGACAGACAGACATACAGCGAAGTCTTAGTCATAGGGTCCCGTTTGACCCTTTGGGTATGGAACCCTAAAAACTATAAAAAATAGAAATATTCGGTAGCCTTATTACCTAAGCCAAATTGCTGTCGTGCCGCTATCGCTAGTCAGGCCATCTCTTTCGCATGTGAGGTACGTACTGTACGTGTGAAAGGGCCTGACTAGCGATAGCGACACGACAGCAATTTGGCTAAGGTAATAAGGGGGCCGATCTATTAATTTAACACCACATTCGAAATGGATTCATTTAGAGCTTTCGCGCGTTCCGAGTTTCCGACCGTCTGAAAAAATGAGGCGCCCGCGATGCCTCGACCGGCTTAGTGGTACCAAGGACGGCTACCTTGTTGCTATGGTCATAGGTAACAATATCGTAAAACTAAACAAGTTGTATGGCCTCATGACCAAGCTCAAGGTCGCTCAACGATTTATGGAGAGGGCTATGCTCGAGGTTTCTTTGCGTGACAAAATCCGCAATGAGGAAATCCGCAGAAAAACTAAAGTTGCCGACATAGCTCTCAAATTTAGCAAGTTCAAGTGGCCACATCGCTCGTAGAACCGATAACCGTTGGGGAAGAAAGGTTCTCGAGTGGAGACCACGGACTGGAAGACGCAGCGTGGGCCGGCCCCCCACAAGGTGGACCGACGATCTAGTAAGAATCGCGGGGAGCCGTTTGGCGCAAACGGCTACCAACCGCTCGTTGTGGCGATCTAAGGGGGAGGCCTATGTTCAGCAGTGGACGTCTTTCGGCTGATGATGATGATGATGATGAAACAAGTTGTAACATTAGCGAGAAATGAAACGCCAATTTTCAATGAACTTCTTGAACAAAATTAGGAATAGAAACATTTGAAACACGAACGTTAACTCACTCCCTTTAAGTATTTTAACATTCTCTTACAGTATTTGTAATTGGCACTTAAAGTTCAAGTAATTTGAAATTGTTGCTTCACAAAGCGCTAATAAATTTAAAGACGTAATGTAATAAAATATAGGAACAGTAAACCGCTGCTCAGCACAAAGGAAAGTTCCCACTTAAGTTACGGGGTTGATAGACTGAAAAGAGGTTTTGTTTCTTTAGAATTTGACGATTTTATCATGGTTTTTTTTATATGCTATCTGAATGGCACATCAAAGAAAATATTTGATATTTATAACACACGATTTATTGAATAACTTATAATTATCAAAGATGGTGCAACGATGTCAAAGTCAAAATCTTTTATTCATTAAAATCACAAAGATCACTTTGAAACGTTAATTTTACTGGCTGTTCCTTCGCGACCAAGCCAGGAAAGAAAGGTAAGAAAACAAGGCTGGTTGTTTTTTTAATGATCCTTTTAGAACACATAACAATACAGGTAATAAATTACGTCTAAATTGTAGCATTTTGAACGAGTTGGAGCAATTTTAATCCCAAGCTTCTCTATCATATAAATAATGCGATATTTTAAAGTAGGTTTTTTTATAAAGATTTTGTTTAATTGCGTTTTTAAATTCGTTAACTGTCAATTTTCATACACTTGGGAGTTTGTTATAAAAGCAAACACCCTTTCAACGATGGTAATGTGGGCTGTCTGGCCGCGCCTTTTCCACGTTACTGCCTGGAAATGCAAGCTTGCAAAACTGTACAGTATGATGAGAACCGTAGGTACATATCCCGGAGCACGAGATGAAGTGCTTTGATTAAAATAAAATCGGAACATAATCATTAAATTCGATATTAGAGAAGTTTTCATTCATTCATTCATCTCAGCCCGTCTGCACCCACTATAGGGATAGGCCTTCTTTTTATTACGCCATTCTTTCCGGCCCCTTGCGAGTCTCATTCATTGACACCCAGCTACGCTTTCAATATCATTCGACCATCGGGCTATGAGCATCCCTTGGCCACCACTCTGTAATCGCCATCGTGGAACGCCCGTCATCCCTTAGAATATTAATAATTGCCTACGTCCTTGGAATTGCCTGTAATGATCCCCAACCAGTGCTTTTGAATAGGGCAATCAAAACGGAATAAATCTAACGGTATAAGAAACCTTCTTGCCATTGCTTAATTATTATCGTATTTTTATTATAGTCAAATAGCAACTCAACGTTTGTTGTCAATAAAATGGCATCAGAGCGCCAACCACAATCTTTTAGAAAACCATCATGTAACAGGAGCGTTTTGTTTCAAGCTTGTAGCAACATTACTTCGTTTTAACCACAAAACTGATACGCATTACTGTTAGAATCCTATTAATGTGTATATGTAGTACTTTCTAGTTATTACACCACGTTCAGCATAAAACATTGCGAAAATAAACATGGTTTACTTACTTTTTAGAAACATCGCTTTATTTGAGCTCTAATGTAAAACGTTTTGAATGAATGATTTATGGTGACGTCACCAAAACTGCTTCACCTTTGCAATAATAAAGTAAGCTTACTAATTGAGGGTCATGGTACGAAATGTCAGTGTAATATTATTTATTATTGCTATAAGATATTGAGGTAGGCTCCCAGATATTATTGATCTGATCTGATGCATTATTTTTCCTGGAAAGTACTTTGATTTCTGGGTACAGAATGAATCCATTTAATTTCCCTATTTGATTTTAAAACCCCTATAGTAATTTTATTGAAACGTGGTACTTCAGTATCCAAAGGTGAACAAATAAATGAAAATTGATTCTAAAAATTCACTGATAGTTTTTTTATGCTCTGCGTTGAAATTTTTAGGGTTCCGTAATCTATTCAACAAAAAAACTTTTATGAGTTTGTGCAGGATATATTATATTTTCCCGTCCGTCAGACAGTCACAATGTAGATAATAACATGCTAGAATAGCAAAATTTAATTTAAAAAAAAATCCCGGATAATCTATAATGATGATGAAATTAATTAGTTTTGAAATTGTGGATTCGATTGTGGTAGCCAGTTTGCAGAGTTTCGAACACAGGCGTCTGGTTAATTTAAGTATTTTATTTTAAAATGTTATTTGACACTTACGGGAAATTTAAGATTTTAATAACATCTTAAAAATTCGGTCTTCTCCGAAATTTTTGATATAGTGTTATAAATATTGAGTGGTTTTTTGTTTTTAATCTATCCATTGCAATAAATGTTCAGAAAATCTGCAAGATAATAATCTTTTTCCTTCTCTTCCACTTCGGTACTAACAAACGTTTATGACATGCTTAATTCCGTGTTCACATTTTCGAACACATAAATATTTTTTACTTAGAAAACTTTCGTGATTGATTTCAATCATTATTATAAATACGAGATTTATCACGTACCGTCTTATCGGCGTTTCGACCGACAATGTTTCGGTTCAATTCGTGAACCTTCATCAGGGTGAGTGCGATCCGCTCCGAATAACGTCTCGCCTCGCACTGAGTGCGTCTGTGCGAGGCGAGACGTTATTCGGAGCGGATCGCACTCACCCTGATGAAGGTTCACGAATTGAACCGAAACATTGTCGGTCGAAACGCCGATAAGACGGTACGTGATAAATCCCGTATTTATAATAATGATTAAATATTTTTTATTTAAATCTATAACGTTCTGTGATGTACCGATCGGACTTGGTTGCGTTCCACCTAATAAAATCTAACGATTTCCTACAACTTTATAAAGAGTGAAACTCGGTTTCTCAGACTATTATAATCTCGGGGTCTGCAAGTTTACACCATCAGGTGAGAGGTGGTCGAATAAAATATAAGAACAACTTTCATCCAATCTCTATCTAATATATAATACTTCAAGATCAAAATGTAGTATTAAAATAGTATCTAAAGTATTCAAGACGTACGGTAGCGTATCAAGCCAAGTTCAAGGTAACAGAACTGGTAAGCAGCACCGTGTGTAATATTACACGAACCATTTGGAGCCACTTTTGACCACCTCATAGCTCAAAAAATATTTCACATTAACATGTCAAATTTGGCTCATATATTGAGACTTGCGAGATACATATGTGCTCCACATATCATGAACACACCTCAAACGGTTATTTAGATATTAAGGTCCAAAAATCGACATTTTTATCACTGACTGACTGACTGACCAATAGATCAAAACTCTAACCTAGTTACAGATTACCTAGAAAGTTCAAATTTGGCATCTAGATAGATAATTGGGTGGAATACAAAGAAATAAATCAGAATATAGTAAATTTTTATCATTTTATTATATTTTTTTTATGTAATTGATTCTATTACGAACACTTACTTATAGTGCCTGCAATGCAAGAAAAAGACTTTAGCCTTCAATATATTATTATTATCCTAAGTTATAAGAAGAAATGATATTTTAAGTTATTATAAAATATTTTATGTTGTTAAAAATCAATTTCAGGACTGAACATTGAACTTGGCACCCATTTAGATCTCACTTTTTTTGTAGTTAAAGTCAACAACCAAGGCATATATCATACTATTAAACTTGGCTCTCATTTCACATTTGTGTTTTTGATGCGATAACAAGGGTACCAACTACGGAACCAACTATTAACGTGGTTCGACATGCACTTTACCAATTCAATTGATTCAACGTTAGTTTGCACACTGGTCATAATTGTATTGGAAATATTTCTAAAATAGAAATATGAAACGCAGATATGATTTTGTTGCGAATGGGTACCTATATATTAGTTATTCATTAAAGGCAAGTTATTATTATAAATACGGGATATATCACGTACCGTCTTATCGATGTTTCGACCTGTTTTGGTTCATTCGGAGAAATCCCGTATTTATAGTAATGATTGAAATTTGTACATCCCACGTGTACTATAATTATCCAGTTTATGTTTTAAATCTATGTTATAGTATAGTTATTCTTAATTTTATTTTAATTTGCATGCAGTGTTAACCTGCAATTGATTGTGCAATTAGCTCTAATATGTAATGTAAAGTATTAATTGAATGTATCGTTGTAACTCTCGTTGGTTGATCTAAATAAATAAAATAAATCAATCACGAAAGTTTTCTAAGACAAGTTTTATAAAAACTTGTAAAACTGAGTTTAGTTTGAATATGGACGAATTATTGCAGCTTGCCTACAAAGTCTAGAACACTGATACCTGTGTTACACAACTTATTTTCTAAGTTAGTATTGCAAGCTAAATATTCCGTACCCTATCCTGGCACAGGATTTATTAAGCCAGTATTTTTACTAGCCTATACTGTCCCACTGCTGGGCAAAGGCCTCCCCCTCTTCCTTCCACTTATCATGGTCTAGAGCCATATCCCGCCAGTCTCTTAGGAAGACGTCCAAGTCATCGCTCCAGCGCTTTTTAGGCCTTCCTCGGCGTCGCTTTCCGTCTTTAGGAGTCCATATGCTTGCCTTCTTGGCCCACCTATCGGGTTGCATACGGGAGACATGACCCGCCCAGTCCCATTTCATCTTTGCAGCCTTGATGCCTACGTCAGCGATGCCGGTCTTCGAGCGCAGCCAGGAGTTTGGAATCCGGTCGATCCGCTTTACACCCAAAATGCTGCGCTCTATCGCTCTTTGGCAAACTCCTAGCTTGAACTTCTGAGACTCGGTCAGTGACCAATAGTAGTGACTATACAATAGTCAGTGACTATACAATAGTCAGTGACTATACAATAGTCAGTGACTATACAATAGTCAGTGACTATACAATAGTCAGTGACTATACAATAGTCAGTGACTATACAATAGTCAGTGACTATACAATAGTCAGTGACTATACAATAGTCAGTGACTATACAATAGTCAGTGACTATACAATAGTCAGTGACTATACAATAGTAGTGACTATACAATAGTCAGTGACTATACAATAGTCAGTGAATATACAATAGTCAGTGACTATACAATAGTCAGTGACTATATAATAGTAGTGACTATACAATAGTCAGTGACTATACAATAGTAGTGACTATACAATAGTAGTGACTATACAATAGTCAGTGACTATACAATAGTAGTGACTATACAATAGTCAGTGACCATACAATAGTCAGTGACTATACAATATAATACAATAATTTATTCATAAATCCAATTATACAAGTCAATAGTATTAATGTTTTATTACTATATTAAATTTCTGGTAGGTGGTAGAACTCATCTACACTATAGAAAATCCTCTCCAGTAACCACTTAGTATAAAGTCATTACCTACTGCACTCTAGGTTAACGGGATTTATTTATTTGTGAACAAAATACGGGGCATAAATATGTCCGTACTTGCCTAGACACGAACTTTACGAGTAAATTAATTTTATAGACAGAGCTAGGTAAATACCAAATGTTTTATACTTTTAGACCAGACGTATTCCAATAAGTTAAAATAAAAGTTTACGAATCCAGATATATTCGTTGGCAGAAAATTGTAATAACTAAGCAGATACACACTCGTAAAATTGGATTTTTCGCATCGGAATTACATTACGAAATATAAATTTAAAATACCGGATTACCCAATTCCATTCGGTACCATATACCGGTATTAATACCCTGCCATTTGTATGGCTCAATATCGAATGGGTATATCCGTATAAGCTCGTAATTTTATCGTTTCTTAATGGCAAGCACCTACATTCATTTTAAATCTTATGAGTAGGACACAATCGTAAAAGAAATTCAATAGCACAAGGAGTTCTTAATGATATCTTAAAAAAGGTATTGAAGCGTACCAGTTTTTATGATTTCTGAATTTTATCGTACCGGTATTTCTTGATGTGAGTTTTGTGACTTTGAAATGGGGTGTTAAAATTCACTTATAACTGAATAAAAGTACTTAGATAATGATTTAGTTAGTCTATTTTGATGTTAAAAGTACTATATCAGTATAATAATTTCATAAGATTGAAGAGTGACCTTCCCTCATCGCTAAAACGCCAACTCATTGACATGTGTATTCTGCCTGTCCTAACCTATGGTGCCCAGTCTTGGTCACTGACCGAGTCTCAGAAGTTCAAACTAGGAGTTTGCCAAAGAGCGATGGAGCGCAGCATTTTGGGTGTAACGCGGATCGACCGGATTCCAAACTCTTTGTTGCGCTCGAAGACCGACATCGCTGACGTTGGCATCAAGGCTGCAAAGCTGAAATGGGACTGGGCGGGTCATGTCTCCCGTATGCAACCGATAGGTGGGCCAAGAAGACAATCATATGGACTCCTAAAGACGGAAAGCGACGTCGAGGAAGGCCTAAAAAGCGCTGGAGTGATGTCTTGGACATCTCTTAAAGAGACTGGCGGGATATGGCTCTAGACTGTGATAAATGGAAGGAAGAGGGGGAGGCCTTTGCCCAGCAGTGGGACAGTATGGGCTAGTAAAGAAAATGATTTAGCTGAGATGAATCTTGATCAATATACCTTAGTGACATATGAACTTCTTCGAGAGAGGTGTAAATAAGGCATTAAGTGTTAGACAATGCGACTGCAGTACCACGAGTACTGCAGGAGTTTATAGGCGGCGGTGACCATTTAACATCAGAAGGCCTGTCAGCTTGTGTGTTTACGAGTTCAGAATTAACAAAAAACCTGCCCTCTTTCTTCATCATCATCATCATATTAACCATAAGGCACAGCTGAACATAGGCTGCATTCATCGATTTCCAGAGCGACCGATCTTTTGCACCCATCGGCTCCCAGCAACACATTTTTTATTTTGTAAAATATCACTTGTCTAATAAGTACACTCGGAACGGAATAGAATATTTAGAACTTCCGATTCCTTACTACTTTGATATTAAAAATAGTTTAGATGGAACAATAAAATCCCGACTTTCTTAAAAATACGTAGAAAAAACAGAGAACATTTTTCCTGGACCAAACAAGGCCTTAATCCTTGTTATGACAAAAACAAGGTAACTTGTGATAAGACCAAGCTTTTCCATCAACCTAATAAGGGTGTTTTGCTCTTAAATGTTAGAGAAAGTATCAAAGTACCTAATTTAACAAGTTATTATTATTATTGTTTTTTATAAACAGGCCAGCGTTGGCCCACGATTAATTATTATACATACGGGATTTATCACGTAGCGTTTAAACGGGGTTTCGACCGGCAATATTTCAGTTCAAATATTTGTTGTACCTATGATCCTAATTAATTAATTTTATTTTATTTTATTCGCTGGACATTTCACACAGCGCTATCTAGCCACAAACTAAGCAGAGCTTGTACAATGGGAACCAGATAACTGATAGAATACTTATAAACATGTTTTTTTGTAAATGCATACTTATAATATATAGAGAAACAACCAGATCCGGAACAAATATCTGCAGATCATGCAAACATTTGTTCCGCGGTGGGAAGCGAACCTCCTGCGTCTCAGCCGGCTATTCGCCCACTGCACCACGGAGGTCGTCAATTGATTGAAATAAATGATTAATTAGTTAATTAAAAGAGTCTGGGTCCGTTCGTCATATACTTTATTTCCGATTTTAAATTATTAACAAGCTTGATTAACATTACCTACTCTTTAATTTTACTTTGAAAAATTTCGTGATTGATTCCAATCATTATTTATTATAAATACAGGATTTATCACGTACCGTTTTATCGGTTTTTTGTCCTACAATGTTTCGGTTCATTCATTAGGGTGAGTGCGATCAGCTCCGAATAACGTATCGCCTCGCACGGATCGATTATTATTCGGAGCGGATCGCACTCAAACCCGATAAAACGGTACGTAATAAATCCCGTATTTATAATAACGATCTCATATACCGTAAACCTTACGAAATTGGGTGTATTGGTGAAAACAATCGTCGGAAAAAAATCCTGCCGGTCCATACGTCAAACAACTTGTGCTTAACCAAACGAACTAATATCAAAACTACTACAAAATCCCACCACTGTGGAGCAGCTTTATCCGTCGCTTAATTGGCAGTGAAGCCATTCAGACATGACTAAGATTATCTCTAAAAATAATCTAAAACTTTTTCACTCAAAAACTATAACGACGCGTAAGTCCACAAGTTAGAACGCTGTATTTTATTCGTTAGTTCAATTAACAAGGTAACAAGTACCCTCGTCTGACCCGATATAGTCCTTACACAGTATCTCTGCATATTACTAAAATAGTAAATAAAAATAGGATACCAACTATGTACTACGTTAACGCGTCTGGACCCGCCGAGGTTATCCATAAAACCAACGCTACACGCACCATCATACACTGCTAGGTGACGACCTGTTTCAATGTCTAGATTTATTTTAATAATAATTATATCTCTATTATAATGTATAGTCTGCTAAGTTCCGCTCGCGGCTTCGTATGAGAAGCTTAGAGGGAATGGCGTAATAAGGAGGCCTAAAGCAGTGGGTGAATACGGGCTAAAAGAAGATGTAATGAATAAATTTTTTGTGGGTGAGTAGGGGCCGAAATAAGATGTAATCCATCAATATTTTTTAAGGTTTTTCATAAAAAAATCTTTAATCTATCATTATTTCTACCCTCTTGCAGACTTACCATGGTTTGACCGATAAATCAATGTATGAAGTTTGTGGGAATATTTCAAGCTAACAAGCTCTCGTGGGGCCCACTCAATGGGATACCTGAATGAATTGTATAAAGAGAAAGTTTGTTTGCCTTCGTTTTCATTTTTATGTTGTTTTTAAACTTTTGAATAATTTTCCCTTGCTAACCCCAACCACAAAAAGAGGGGTGTTAAGTTAGGGGCATAAATTTGATGCTTATGTCTGTGTTTCTGTCTGCCTGTCTGTCGCATCATAGTTCTCAAACGGATGAACCTATTCTATTGCAGTTTTTTTAAATACAAAGCTGCATTTACTGAGGTATGTCAGTTTTTAACCCCCAACGTAAAAAGAGGGGTTCAGGTATATTTTTTATTTATACTGGACCCACAAACAAACAGGCATCTTTTTTCGTCGTTTGGGCAGACAGACAGGCCAGACAACCGAAAGGCATCGTTTGGGAACTACGATGTCACAGACACACACAGACATGGGCGTCGCATTTTTTCGCGTTTTGGGTTAAAAATATACAGCAACCTATTTAAAAGCTGTATCTATGGAGCATCTAAGGGTCTAGAGCTGCTGAGTCTGCGTCATGACGTCGGAGCTCTCAGCGTTTTCTATAAAATATATAATGACGAATGTTCTAAAAAGTTGTTCAATTTAATCCCTGCTTCTCAGTTCTACCATCGAACTTCCCGCAACCGGCAACGAGCTCACCCAAAATGCGTTGATGCGTGAAAGTCTCACACGGTGCGTTTCACCCGCTCGTTTCTTCCACGCACCTGTAAGATTTGGAATGACCTTTCCCTGGAGGTTATTTCGGTAGGCTTCAAAATTAACTCCTTCTTCTTCTTTCGTGTCAATGGCTGTTATTATTAGCCCAATAGAGAGTAACTTCTACACCCCACTCTGTTGTCTGGTACAAGTCATTTCGTGTGAAGATGGTTGGGCATAGAGGACATGAGAGTAGAGGTCATTGTTTGTATGGTGGCCCCGCAGTGGCACTGGCTCCGGAATGGGTCGATGTAGCCCCACTTGCCTAAATTGTCTCGGCAGAAGCCAACTTGAGTGCTCAACCTGTTTAAAGACTTACAAATTGGCCACTGCAGCTTGTAGCCGGTAGGAAAATGCTCCACTGGTGGAATGTAATCAGGAGGGGCAGAGTGATGGGAGGACCATTCAAGAGAGGTGTAAATAGGGTAGGCAACGCGACTGCAGTAACACGAGTGCTGCAGGAGTTTAGAGGCGATGGTGACCACTTAACTGCAAGAAGCCCGTCAGCTTGTGTGTCTACAAGTTAAATATAAAAAAAGCTATGTATAGTTAAGTTATTGTACAAATAACATAAAATTTTATTGAGTGAAACCAAAAACCAACTACAACATTTCAATATTCTTTTCTTCAGAATCTAAAGAACCGACAGCACATACATCATACGAGTTACGACCCTGGCGATAGCTCCAAGGATATAACTCTCCACGTCTCCCAGAAATAAGTGTTCCAATAAGTTTTACTCGGCAAATACCTGCTCGCTCCTAGTTCCTTATAAATTATCTGAGTTTTCAGTTTATAAAGATGAGTGTAACTTTACAACCTTACCTATATTTTGTCTGACCCATTGACCTCTCTAATATTATACTAACATGGCTCTGGAATGGACGTAGGCAGCGCTAAATAAAAAAGTATTTATTGATGTCTGAAATAAATCGCTCATAGTGATAAGACCGCCAACTTGGACGATTAATAATGTTAATAATTTCTCATTGTTAGTGACTAAGGGCAACTTGCACAACGATGCCTAAACGTATTTAGTGCCTAATACATGCCTATACGTCCAATTTAAACAAGTTTAGCCGCTAAATACGTTTAGGGATCGTTATGCAAGCTGAGCTTAATATGATTTAGAGGGTTGTCAAATCATACAAATACGTCCAATATAAACATGTTTAGTCAATAATTACGTTTAGGGATCGGTAAACAATTCGGGCTAAGTGCTTTATGAATGAGAATACAAAGATTGTTTTAACTGAATTCTACTTCGGGTACTTAGGGTTCCGTACCTCAAAATGAAAAAAAAAACTGAAAACTTATAGGACCACTTTGTTGTCCGTCTGTCTGTCAGTCTGCCCCCCCCCCCCCCCCCTTATCTCGGGAACGCGTTGCGGTATCGAGTTCAAATTAAAATCATATACATAAACAGTTCCTTGAAGCTGTGGAAAAATCAAACTTCTGAGTTAACGTAAAAAACAAGATACGGCCGTTTATGCCGCAAAAACGTATATTTCTGCACTCTCAAGGGAAACAAAATTTATAGGTCACTTTCCGTTTACCTAGAACTATGAAATCTGGCAAGTAGTATCGTCTTATACTACAAGTACAGGGAAACATCTGAAAACTACACATTTGTAATTAAATCATAAAAATATAGTATTTATTTAAAGTACCTACAACTTTTCACGGAACCCTCGGTGTGGAGTCCGACTCGCACTTGTCCGGTTTTTTTATATATAGTGTACAATTATATTCTTTTCTAGTTTCTCTAAAATATTTAGTTTAGATAACTGCCCCAAGTAAGAAAAATACTTACATTAAGATATTGTCAACTCCTCCTTCTTGCTTCGATATCCTCACTGCTGGGGGGGGTCGTGACTTTTATATTGATGGATCTTGGTTCTGACGATGTCTCCTTCGGGTTCTGTCCTCTGCAGAACGGATGGCGTCGCTCACGATATTCACTGTTAAGCGAATCTGGTGCCTCTAACACATTGGGTTTCGTCCTCGTGGTCTTTTTCCTTCCACTATGCCAGTAACCACAAGTTACATTGAAAAACGTGTGGTTACCCTCCTTTCTGGTAATGTGGCTGAAAAACTCAATGATTCTACGGATACATGTGGTGGACAGCCTGGTCTTGATGTTGAGTTCTTGGAGGATTGATGCGTTGGTGCCATGTGCCGTCTATGGGATTCGAAGCATCACATCTCAAATGCATCGATGCAAAAATCAACAATAACTATTAAAAAGCTACTCAAAATTATTTTTTTAACGAAAGTCAAAATTCTTCATTGGCATTTTGATATAGTCTCGCCAGCCAATATTACTGATAATAATAATAAATCGGCGTTGGATGCAGGCCGCTTCCAACCGCAGTCCTGGAGATCGATGAGGGAGCCCTTTGTCCAGCAGTGGACGTCCTACGGCTGATATGATGATGATTTTGATGAATAATAAATATTGCTGAACAATTCACACAACGCTATCTAGCCCCAAACTAAGTAGAGCTTGTATTATGGGAACCAGATAACTGATTGAATACTTATATACTTTTTTTTTGTAAATACATACTTATAATATATAGAAAAACAACCAGACCCGGAGCAAATATCTGTAGATCATGCAAACATGTGTTCCGCGGCGGGAATCGAACCCGCTACCTCCTGCGTCTCAGCCGGCTATTCGCCCACTGCGCCACGGAGGTCGTCTTCACAGATACTTGGTCTTCACAGACTTTTTTACCTATGTTTTAATAAAAACTGAATTTGTACTTGTCTCTGCAATTCTTACTTCGTTCGGTCTGTAATAACACGGTGGAACTTTTTTATAGCGTGTAGCAATTTATAAAAAAGTTTTCAGAAGTGTTGAGTCCGTTTAATTTATGAAGGGCTATAATTTATTTTGTAGAGATTTGCTCGCTGCGAGGTAAAGACTTTTTGCTCTAATTTGTTTGTAGTGTTAAAGATAAAGATTTATTTATTCGCCTAAACATGGGTATAATAACATAGATGTTACAAAATTAAATGGTTTCACTATATTCAGTCATAGTGGCGTGCAAATTACATGTCTTAAAAAATTTAATTCTGTTTGTATGTACAATAGTAGAAGCTAGATCATTTTCATAATTTTTCAATCATAATTCAATTTTCATATATGGTAGATGGCACACACTTAGAGAGGTTTTTTTCCCAGCATTGGTTGAAGTCGGGCTGTTGATAATGATGATAATGATTACCTTCAAACAAAATGTAAGTCCGTAGCTAAGGTCATTCAAGGTCTGTGGAACGTAGTCACAATATAAAAAAATATGAGCGGACCGACGCCAGTTACCAATAGGGCGTGAACAAGTTTGGCAAGCATGCTCCATCTTTGATCGCATCTTTTACCATCAGGTGAGGTAGTGGCTATCGCCAATAAAAAGGGCTATCAACAAAAAAAGGACAAATTGGTCAATCGATGTTTAAACGGTGTTTTTTTCTGATTCTGTCACGCTGCAAATCGGTTAGATTGTTGCAATGTTCGTGAAGTTTACGTATTTATGCGCGAATCGGCTTGACCCGAGTGAAATATTTACAAATTTGTTGCTCTGTTCATATTCTTTAACGTCTGCTGACGTAGTTTTCTCTAGCTAAAGAGCTGCAGTATTATTTGGTACAGCCGCCTGCAATTATTATTTCATTTATAGCTCTGTGTTTTATATAATACTAGCTGACCAATCCACGGCTTTGCACGCGTTGTTTTTTAATTAAAAACATTACCCTCCTTCTGCGCAGTTAGATAAAAAGTAACCTATGTCACCCGGAGATAGTGTAGTTTCCCAACAGTGAAAGAATTTTTCAAATCGGTCCGTAGTTTTTTAGTTTATTCATTACAAAGATACACACTCTTACATACTTTCACACATTGTTACTGGTGGTAGAGCTTTTGTGAACGGGCTCGAGGAAGAAGTGGTCACCACCGCCTTACCTTTATCTGCCGCCAAATAGCAGTACTTTTGTTGGTGTATTCCGTTTAAATGGTAATGGTATGTTCCTGTAATTACTGGCACATAGGCATAACAGCTTAGTCCTATGGTATGGCAACGTATCCATATAGAGATCAAGACAACATAATAGCTTGTTTGAATTCTATGTGGATATCCATGGGCTGCAGTAGCCATTTAACATCTGGTGGACTGCATGCTCGTTTGCAGTATAAAAAAACACACACTTATATACAAAACTACAAATCTTTCCTTTTTATAATATTAGTATAGAAGTATAGATAATATAGCAAAGGCCAGCGCCTAACCATTCCATACGTGTCTGTTTTATTCAGTAAGTACATAGTTTTTCTGCTGTCTACTATGGTCATAACTTGTCTGTTGACAGGCTGGATAGCTCGAAATGGTCTGCAGTGATTTGGTTGATTACATACACACGCGAATGCTATGCATACAATGTTTATCCGCTGTTCCAAGAAATCTGACTGAAATTACCGGTTAGATTTTATGCTCTCTTAGTGAAGTTCATCTGAGATTCTGAGAAATCCTCACGTACTTGTTTTATTTGCTTTTGGACGCGACATCTTATTGAAAGCTTTTTAAAGTTCTGGCTTTAAGACATACTGACGGTTGTAGTTGAAATCCTGAGCATTTTAAGTAAGGAAATTCATACCTAAGTAAATAACTCTTTTGTGTACAGTGATGAAATAAAAAGGTTCGTCGCCTTAGAGTCGGTTTTCGCTTGCACCAGTAATGCAAAATTAATTAATTATTTTTGACAAGATAAATAGTCAAACAACTTTGAACTGAATAATTTTGAACTTTAGTAACGAACAGTTAAACATTATTTTCTGTAACTTAGACTAGTAACACAGTTTCAAAAAGTAATATGTATTCACGATACGTTGAACGAATCAGTTTGAAAATTGACGAACCTTGTCATTCTGTCACTGTACATTACACTAACAATATTAAGAGAAAGAGTGGCGGTTGCTGAAAGTTATATTTTTTAGGCTACCACAAGAAAGTTATAGTAAGTAAGAAAACACGTTTATTTTGCATTACAAGGCTACATTAAACACAATAGGTAAATAATATGAACCATTTCGACAAGAAGATTAATAATAGGTACAGAATATAATTTATATTTATATTTATTTATTTGGAAAACCCACAGTTAATTATACATAATATGTAACACAGTAAATAAGGAAAGCCAATAATAAGTTTTCACAACTAAGCAGCATAATAAAACAAAATGTGAAATGAACAATAAAAAAAGTCAAAACAAAATAAATAAATATAGTTAATAAGTTACGTAAAAGCTACTTAATACAACATAAATATATTTAAAGTACTTGTATCGTCAAAAAATTCTCTGTTCAGCCGCAGTCTGGCTGAACTGACACTCGTACAGAATAAATCTATATCTAATCGCTTACTCAACTTATTAAAGTTGTTGCTTGCTCGCCACAAAAATAAATTTTGCCTGTAGTTGGTACCAACTACATAGATATGGATAGGAGGATTAAATCTCTTAAGTTTAATTTTCGCTAACAATCATACTGATAATGTTGTGAAAGCAAAAACGGTCGCCACTGAGCATTATGCCGTAGTAGCATAAAATTTTCACCACTACAGTGCTGATCTTCAGTCGTCACTACATCATCATCAGTGACAAAATCCGCAATGAGGAAATCCGTAGAAGAACTAAAGTTGCCGACATAGCTCTCAAAATTAGCAAGCTAAAGTCGCAATGGGCAGGCCACATCGCTCGTAGGACCGATAACGGGAAAGAAAGGTTCTCGAGTGGAGACCACGGACTGGAAGACGCAGCGTAGGCCGGCCCCCCACAAGGTGGACCGACGATCTAGTAAGAATCGCAGGGAGCCGTTGGGCGCAAACGGCTACCAACCGCTCGTTGTCTAATCTAAGGGGGAGGCCTATGTTCAGCAGTGGACGTCGCCGGCTGATGATGATGTGCTGGTATTCCGTGGTGCCATTGCCGTGCGTGCAGCGGGCAGTAATGTCAAACATCAGTTGTGCGTATTAGTAAGTACGTAAGAACTAGTAAATAATAACAAACAAACATAACTTATAAACAAAATAAATATATATACAATAATATAAAATAACAGTTAACATAAAGACCTTTGAAAATGAATTAAGATGATGGGAAGCTTTTATATAAATATATAGAAAGAAGAGAATTTTTTGCTCATGTAAGATTACTTACATGAGCAAAAGCTTATGGAAAATAGACTGTAAGACGCAAAGCTAGTCAGGATGATCTATATTAATTTAAATACATTTCATACAAATAAAGGATATAAATTAATCAACATTAAACGTAGGCTTCAAATCTAAGCAAACACCCTAACCGCGAATAAATTCAATGATACTTGTACAGAAGTAAGAAAATAATAAATCCAAAACGGGATGATTAATATCCGCAAGCAGGCTCTTATCAGAGGGATAAAGAATGTACGTTATTTACTGGAGTAGGGGATGCTTCGAGGGAAGTAAGCGGTAACTTATTTTTATGAGAAAATCTACAAAAAAATACACCAGACAAACAGTTATATTTTCAATATGTTGTGACCATTTCTGTGTTGGTCTTGTTCGCAAGCAAGGCTAGTCAAAAATAAAACCGTGCAATTAATAGTAAAACACAATGTTTAATGTTTTTTTTTTCAGCAGAAATGTAAACATCGAAATAACAAAGAAAATAAAAACACAATGAAAAGAACTTTGCCCGTTTATTATCGGCTTATTCGTTGTAAATGCGTTATTACGCAAGAATTATGTTACTTTAGCACTTTAAAAAGTTATAACGAATGTTTTATGTATCGTTACTTTTTAGGGTTCCGTCGTCGTTTGCAAGCCTTTATCTAACAGATAAGAAAAGAAGAAATAAGTAGTTTGTCAGTCAGTCAGGTCGCAATAAGGGCTTATAAGATTAAACAAAAAGACTTACTCGATAGCGTTCAGCTTTGATTCTCAAAAATTGTTAGTGGTTATTTGTTTTTTGTCTAAGTATATCAAAACGTGTTTAATTTTCTTTTGTCAGTTTATAACAAAGTAATGTATTCTATTTTAAACAAAAAATTTATTTAAGATAATCGTGAAAACCTATAATATGTAGTTATTTTAAACAAATATGCCACAGGGCAATTTTATAGTATTTTGTACAAGTTGCAAATTTTTTTTTCAGTTCATTTCACTTATTCATATCCTTTTAAAATTACATGTGCTTGGACAAATCAGATCAAACAATTATAATATGTTACTTAATTACATAATCAATAGATACATAGGTACCTACATTTAATAAATTTTATAAAAAAAGAGTGAAACAGTTCTAAATAATAACAGCCTACAGTTTTTTTAGCCCGCTAAAAAAACTGAAACAAATAGTAATCATATATTTATATATGTCAGGTAATCTCTACAATATTTAAATATTGTTTTATCAACAAAACCTTCGTCCAACGTATAACTTTTGCAAATAAGATGTCCTTTTTTAAATAATCTACTGGTTTAAAGTAAGGACAGATGAACGACAGCTAGTGCCTGTATTTTAAGGAACACAAGCACAAAACGGCGGTACATGTTAAATCTAACTGATTTTGACTGTACCAATCACATTAGCATGACATAATTAAAAAATTCTGCGAGTTTTCGAACATATAATATATTCGTTCAGTAAACACTACAGGAAAAACTGGAGTGTCGGTTTGAAGATAAGCAGAACTAAACCCGAGCATTTGTTCTGTGGCGTTGGTGGTCCCTCCAGTTTTACCAGTCTACTCTGACTTTCAGTACTTTGAGCCGTACCAGATGACGGTTCATAGAGAGCTATGGAAGAAAAATACATGTTGTGCCGAACCCGTGTAATGTGGGAAAAGACAGGAAGAAAATCATATTGGAGTGGAGTCAAGGAGTGGTACGCCTTGCCTGAGTCTGTGTTTCCTGGTAACTATAACCTAGGGTCTTCAAGTGAGTGAATAGGTTTATTCTAGGCAAGCGTATACCATCGTAGACTGCATCACCGCTTACTATCGGGCGAGATTGTGGTCAAACGCTAGCCTATAATTTATAAACAAAAAGAAGATATATTCGTCCCGTAACTCGCACACGTTTTAATCAAGAACTCGCCCATTTAGTACTTAAAACCGTGAGCAAGCTATTGAATGATTTAAAATACCTAGAACCCTAACCCTGCGTACCAACACACACTTCTCCAGTTTGCACGTTACATTTTTTGAAGGGAGGAAGACTCGCGCCCTTAAAGTAATTCTGACAGCGAAGAAAGTAATAAGGGTCTAAAGTACAATAACAAGCAATTCTTCGAGTTAATGGTATTTTTTATAATGTCAGATATCTTAAACGGTTGTTTAAAAAATTCAGTATCCATTTAAAACAAGTAATTAGTTAACAAAACAAAGAACCCAACTGCAGTTAAATCGAATCATTTTTTTACCTTAATACAGGATTACAGATTATTCTACGTTACCCAGATTGAAAGAACAAAAATTTTTTCGAATAAAACAATAGCAGAGCAGAGCTTGTACTATGGGAACCAGATAATTGATAGAACACTTATATAGCTACTTTTTTTGTAAATACATACTTATAATATATATATATATATATATATATATATATATATATATATATATATATATATATATATATATATATAAAACCTCCAGAGCCGGAACAAATATCTATAAATCATGCAAACATTTGTTCCGCGGTGGGAATCCTTCTGCGTCTCAGCCGGTTATTCGCCCACTGCGCCACAGAGGTCGCAGGATAGGTACAATGAACGACCTTACCGCTAAAAACTAGCCTTTGGACGAAGTCTATGAGAACAAATGAGGCTAGTAATAATCAGCAACCAGTATTTTATAACCGTTATCAACCTGTCTTTCCAAAATCGATAATGCAAAACCCTCTTTGCAAATGCGCCATCAAATTTCCATTACAGTTAGCTACCGGAACAATCGGAACAGTTACAAAGCACCCCACTTTCTTCCCTTTCGTTTGTCGCATAATTGCTTTTAGACCCACCAATTGATGGATTGTTTCCTACAAGTTTGTCTTCGGTAAATTGTTAATTATGCTAATTTACGTCCCTCCGTACTCGATTGAAGTTGAAAGTTTGTCAGATTTAAATAATTTGTTGGCCATTTTAAAAACTTGTTTTGTATCGTAGATTTAGCGACGAGTGATTTTCATATTGGTTTCCCTGATTTAATGGTAATCGGTGTTAGGAAGACTTACTTGGAGGTTGATGCAAAATGAGTGCGAACTTGAATCAAGTAATAGTACATTATTGCAAAGGCCGGGAAATAGGCAATTGCAGGTCGAATATGAGTTTGAAGGCCGAGACGTAGGCAAGGACTTCACTAATACGAGACAGGCAATTGCCATTTCCACCGAGGCATATATAGTGTTTTTCTCAAAAGAATGTAGGGAAATAAAACATACTTTTTATATGACACATTTAGTTTAATTGATGTTAAAAGTAGTTAAATTTCCATAATTTTTCAAGTTAATGCCGTTTTTAACATTTCAGCGTCGAATAAATTGCCCATAATGTAGATGGCTTTTTAGTTTTAGAATCTCATTAAAATACACCAAAAATACTGTTTCGGAGAAAATGTTCACTTTTATCTCGTTTATCCAACTCATAAAATTTTCATATACTTTCATGTATTTTTCTTTTGACTTCGCTGGAAGCAAGTTTTCCATTGCCAATTTGGCTTCTGATCTTAAATCTGGTGGAGTACAATCAATCTCCATTTCACTCTCAACTATGAAATTTATATTCATTAAGTATGTAATTAACAAATCAAGACGAATTTTCAGCTTAGCCGCCAATTTTTTATTTATCATCTGTGCTGAAAGGCAAACGCATTTATGGCTATACAGCCACGTGTACGCAATTTGTACTTAGCAAAGAGACTTACTATGCCAAGAATGATAAAAGAGATCCAATCAAAGAGTATCTAATGCTGGGGCCTTTTCATACAACATTGTTGGAGCGTTGTAATGTTCCAAATTCAAAAACACTCCTGCGGTTTGATTATATTTTTCCATAAATTCGATACTTCACGTGTTCTTTTTTCGAAAATAATGACAATATTTCCATGCATGTTTGGGAAAAAAGTATTTTGGGGGTGGTGGAATTTGTTGAGGCCTCATTCATAGCTATTATCATGGATTATAAATGATAAATTCGAAAGTAACTTTGTCTGTTTTACGTTTCACGACTAAACGGCTAGACCGATGAAATTTGGTAAATAAATAGGTAGGTTAAGACCGGGATTGAGTGAGACACAGACTACCATTAACTTTCTGAGGACCCTATCGTCACTACAATTTGCAGTTAGTTATAATATTACTTACTTACTAATTATTAATGTTTTTTTGTGACATTTGTTTCTAATGGTGGTATGAATATTTTTTATTTCTTTCTTTCTTTCTTACTCGACTGCACAGAAAGAAAATAATATTTTTATTGACAAATCATGCGTGCAAAGCCACGAGCGGTTAGCTAGTTCGTTAAAAGTGATATCATGATCATCATAACTATTAAGTGATTTTTGACCTAATAAACTAGTGGTTCGCCCCGAACTGAGATCTCACGAGTCTCCGATTAAAACAAACAAATATTATTTGTAGTCTTTGACTATCAAAATAGTGCCATGAAATGCATAACCAAGGTACTTGGCCTACAGTTTCATTCAAATTACAGGTAACGGCAGTTCATGTAATTTGGTTATTTTATTTTGGGGTAAAAATAGCAGTTATTCTGGTTTTCAGACTTTTGCCTGTCAATTATACTACACACATGCCAAATTACAGCACTGTGGGCTCACTGTTGAACCTGCGAATTTTGTCAAAATTCAGTTTTTATTATGGCTAATAACATAAAAACTACAAATTTTAAACTAAAAATAGAAACGGGATCGAAATTTACTCCTTTTATTTGACGTACCACTTGACCGGGTAGTCAAATTTTGTTTAACCCCTCTTGAACCTCAATATCTCAATAACCCCCCCCCCCCCCCCCCCCCCCCCCCCGAGTTTTAGCTCATTTAGTCACACCAAAATTGTGCAATCAATACCTACCTTTATATCAAATTTCACGATGATCAGATAAACGTTTCGAAAGTTATTCTTGGACAAACAAACTTATATACAACGCTGATTTTCCCAAGTCGATTTGGAGATCTGGATTCGCTCGATCAACTATATGGTTGATATCTTGATTTCATATGTAGACGTTCAAACAAAGTTATTAAAACATGCAAATTAATAAACGTCTAATCGGACCCACTAGATTTTCTTTAGTGTACAGACCCAATCTTTTAAATCATATTGAAATAATTTGATTCTAAATATAATACCCGAAAGTCAATACTTTCGACAGATGAGATATAAATATTCAAGATGTCGCATGCCGCCCCCAAAAAACCGAACGTAACTTATTCATGAAAACCTCTAGACCCTTGAAAATAGTGATGGACCGGGACGTATGCGTTTTCCTAATATAAGCCTACTTGACTTATCCATGGCGTAGATATATTGAGTAGGGATATAATATCAGTGGACAAAGCTCCCCCGTATCACAAGGTCTTAAAAGCAAATAGACCATAGCAAACATACCTATAATCAAAACTACTCATTTAGAAACTATGAGTAGAGTTCCCTGTTAGCAAAACGTCCCATTTGTAAACATTCACTATCATAGATTTATGCCATCTTTCCAGCAGCATGTTGTCTAAATTTCTAGTACATGCACATAAGAAAATTCAAATTAGTGTCAGTTCATTTTGCCAACTACTAAATGCTGCGTCCACTTGAAGTTCAGGTTTGGAGGGTATGGCTGCTGGTGAAATTACAGGCACATGATTTACACCGGTATGCCTCAAGGTAATGGACGCAGAGAATTACATCGTAGACCTTTCTAGGGTGCGTGAATCCCAAGGCAATACTTTGTTATAAGCGATGGTTATACTAACTAACATCAGGTGGGCCATATGCTTGCTCAATCTCTAGGACGTATTATTATCATCAGCCCTCTGTATCCCACTGCTGGGGAAAGGCATCCTCCCATTATTTATAGAGACTTCTTTCAAACGCTTAGATGGATGAGAGGGTATAAAAAAAGTTTGCTTACCACTTCTCGCAAACCCGTAAGGAGCAATAAATACAGTCTGTCACCGCATTCACGTCATTAATTTAAAACACATTATGCAGAATCGTATTAACTGATTTTAGAGATTGAAAACGGTAGCTTGAATATTTATCCAGTAATCGATACATTTCCAATAAACAATTTTTAACGTAAATCGGCGGCGCCTTTGCGCTGATGCCGCTTTGTCAGTTTATCAGGTACCTACTTACATGATGAATGAATATGATATGTTTAACTATACAGGCTGTTTGATATTTTAGGACTTGAAGTAAAGTTAGATTAAAAATTTTAAAAAAACCATGGTGAGTAATTAATTAAAAAAAAACTATTTTACAACAATACTGGCCAGTATTGTTGTAAAATAGTTTTTTTTCCCTTATGAATCACCGTGATTTAAATTAATGTCGTAAATGCGGTGACACTCAGTATAATATTGTTAGTTTTTGACAAAATTAATAAATGCACAATTCTAGTTTAGATGAAGATTATCTGCTAACTAATGCAATTTATGGTATTTATGCGAGCTATGCTCGGGGTTTCTCTACGGGATCGAATCAGAAATGAAGAGATACGTAGGAGAACTCAAGTCACCGACATAGCCCGACGGATTAGCACGTTGAAGTGGCAATGGGCAGGCCATATAGCGCGCAGAACAGATGGCCGATGGGGCCGAAAGGTTCTCGAGTGGAGGCCACGGACCGGCAAACGCATCGTAGGACGTCCACCCACAAGATGAGCAGACGACTTGGTAAGAACCGCAGGTCGGCGTTGGATGCAGGCCTCTTCCAACCGCAGTTCCTGGAGATCAATGAGGGAGGCCTTTGTCCAGCAGTGGACGTCCTACGGCTGATATGATGATGATGATGATGAATGCAATTTAGTAGCGAATAAATAAGTTTTGGCTCGGATCATGAGTTTTTGTTGTTGACATGAGGTAACAACGATATGTCATTTAATACGTAGTGGCAGATCGTCCTACGCTTCGCTTTCCCAGGTATAATTTCCACTAGGGAATCGTTCTACGCCAACGGCCGTCAATTCTCCAATTTTAAGTATAATAATTCTACTAACAGGCATAAAAGTAAAAGTCAATTATTGTTTAAATGTTAATACTGATAAACTTTATAACAATCATTTTAGATGAAATTTGAAACAGATTGAAATTGAAAAGACAATCTTAATAAAAGTTTCTGGGAACCTTGTTACAAAGAAAACGTCAATTTTATGATTGATGTTTAAACAGATATTTTGTTAGATTATTTTATTGTTATAATACTAATAAAGCTACAAATACATAAAAAGTTATGACACCTAAAATTATAAGTGGAAAAAGTTTATAAAAATATCCTGCTTAATTTACATGTAAAATTTCATTGGTAACGCAGCCGAAATAATTTTAATGAATCCCAACACAATTTTCTTAAAATCTGGCAGCAATTTGGTAAGCCCTCTTAATTTAAAGGCGCGAATATTTTCATGTACAACCTATTCCAGCAAAATATACACTGTCTCAGCTATAAGTTTATTTAGCACCATTATTTTTGCCAGTTACCCCGCAAGCGATACTACAGCCTATTCCTTCGAAAGAGGAAGCAAAATCCTGTATCACAGCTGCTAACTCTATTTCCCCGTCCATTACTCTTTTTCACTGCTGTATTACTAGGAAGGCATCGGCTTAAAAAGAAACACAAAAGGTGCTTGTGACTGATTGCCCTTGAATGCTACTGAAACGTTTCGTAAGTATGCAACATTCATACTGCAATTTATGTAGGACATCCTGTAAACAGTTGAGGAAAGGTTATGGAAAAAACTGGGGAGTGTAAAATTGACGTGCTCTTCTGCGACACTCGGAAAATATTAGTAGCATAGAAATTCCACTGCCGAACATGATAGATACTCGAAAATTTATGTTCTCAAAGCATCGCGAGGAAACCTGCATCTAAGTTAACTCTGCAAATACTAGTTTCCATACGCGGCTTCGCACGCTCTGTTTGTCAATAAAAAGTAACCTATTGTTTCAATCTAGGGCATAATATATTCATATGCCAACATCAAAACGGTTCAGCCGTTAGGCACTTGTCTCACCGCCGGCGATGAGCAAGAAGCGTGTAAAGCTAGAAACTAGAAACGATTTCGCAAGCAGCGAGAAGCGAGTGTGTAGTTACTTTTTGTCTGGCTGGCTTTTGGTCTCGCGCCTTGTTTCGCGTATCGCTGAGCGAGTGTTGTAGTCGTTGAGACAAAATAGTGGAGAGCGAGTTCTCTCAGGTAGTGTGAACGGCCAGCGATCAACTATTTACTTACGTGTCTCTTTTACTGACACGGAATCTATATCTTTTTTTTCGTTTCTTCAGCGGGAAAATAGTTGATAGCTAATCGCTTACTCGCCGGCGGTGAGACAAGTGCCTTACGGCGTGATTGATTAACAAAAAAAACAAAACTTTCGCATTTATAATATAAGTGTGATTACGCAAGCCAATTGCTGTCGCTGGTCACGCTGTCCCACACACGTGAGTGCGAGGCGACAGCAATTGGCTTAGGTAATGAAGATACTAGTATTTCCTGCGGATGAAAACAACTAAGCTGACGTGATCGTGTGGGAGCAGAGCAAATTTACTTCATGTAATTGCTCTACCCTCAACCAAAGTTGATTGACGTGATCCTTGACGGGTTATATTTATTAGATAAATACATTTAAAAAATATATGTCTTAAAGTATTTACATGCAAAAAGTTAAAATAAGATGAATGCTTTGTGTTACGGTCACGACAAATCTTCTAAGGTTTATTGAGTGTATTTGTTTAGTAAGTTAAAAAAAAAAATCCACTCTGGTAATGCCAAAAACGTGAAAACTTGAATGAAAGCAGAGTACACTACAGATAGTTATATACAGAGGTGTCGATAACGGTAACAGTGTCACGAGTTCAATGGCTTTTTCCCATCTTGAAAAATGGCCAACTCGCCAAAAGGAGTGGTCACTTCAAATAAAAATCTAATACAGTTGGCTTCGTTCACCAAAACCATGTTGCAACACTTGCAACTGTGCGGGCTGACAGATTTCCTTCGAATAATGTATGAAGAAGTTATTGCGCGGTCATTACTCTTTCTCATATATGAAAAGTAAATTGATTTAGGTACAAAAAAATCAGCTAGACATGTAGAGGACTGTACACACCACAATATTTTATTAATTTAACGTTATAATATGCAGAGGATTTAGCTATAATGGTACCGATTCAGACCCCATTTTTTGTTGTTTTCTGCGATTTTTGTGTTGCTAAAATCGTATTTATGAGAAAATGTTGTATAGGATTATACGGTTTTTATTAACTACCCATGGAGATAAATGTATGAACTTTAATTTGATACCATGATAACCGCACGATTGTGATTCCTGATTCATTAAATGGTACCGGTATTAGCTCATAAACGTTGTTATTACTCCTTAACAATATATAGATTTAGCGGCTTGGTTTTTATAAACTATGCATTGAAAACAAAGTCCAAGTTACTCAAAAATTAGAATTGGTAACACAAAAGTCTAATCAATTTAGTAATTTAAAGTGCACTTAGAAAGAAACAGAAGTTTCAAGACATTCGTGGTCGAAGTTACACAACAAAGCTTTCCAAAAGTTTTCTGTCTCTGAAGTGACTATTTTCACTACAAAGAGTGTTGTCTGTGACTCAATGCGCCAATCAGAGAGTTTGAAGTTGGACGCATTTTATAAATTACTAGCTGACCTGCCCGCGGCTTTGCATGCTTGAAATTTCCCGTTCCCTTGGGAACTTCGGGTTAAAACTATATCCTACTAATATTATAATCGCGAATGTTTGTATGTATGGATGTTTGTTACTCCTTCACGCCGGAACGGCTGAACCGATTGCGATGAAATTTGGTATGTACGTAGATCATAACCTGGATTAACACATAGGCTACTTTTTACTGACAAACCACGCGTGCGAAACCGCGGATTGGTATATTATAACACTCTCGTCAAAGTGACGCGACACTTCATGTAAATGACTTCATGACAATGAACGATGGTTAAATTATATGTTTATTGTTTATAAAAAAATACTAAAATTGCGATTAAACAAGTAACTTTTTAACAAAAATATAACCAACTTAACCAAACTACCTGATTTTAATAAAATTTCTATGAGACCAATAAGAAAGTATATGAAATGACGGAGTTCTGAGGTGATAACAAACATATAACCGAATTGCGTCCCTACAAAATATCCGTAACTAAATATACTACATATATCTGTTACACATATCCGTCCCTTTTGACAAAATCACTTCTACAAACCGATAGTAAAGATGTTACACATCAATAAAAAGGTAAGTATATACGCGATAAACACCCATTTTAATTGGTTATTAGTTAGTGTAATTTTTTAATGTATTTATTTTCTGTTTATATTACTTGTATTGAAATTGATGTTACCATCTAACTATTTTTAAGGTAAAATATTCTGAAAAGATTTAAGCTTCTAGCGTCTAGACAGTAAGACTTAGAAGTGTTTTGTAAAGTTTTTTTAGCATCTTTGTTCATGATATTAAGTATGTATGAGTAAAGAATATTTATTTTCACATAAAAAAATAATTTCAAATAAAGATATTTTGTTAAGGAATTTAAGATAATTGTGAATATTTAAGTGCTTCGACATTGATAAAGTTTAATAGTAGTTACACTAAAATTAATGTGTCCATAATAAAATTTAATATTTACAAGTATTTTTAAGTTGTCTGGTTCCCATAGTGGATAGAGAGAACGAGAATAGCAGACCCCACCATCAGATCGAAATAATAATTGCTCAGGAGAGAGAGAGAGAGGTTCCCACAGTACAAGCTTGGCTTAGTTTGAGGCTTTGCTGTGTGAAATGTCCAGCATTATCTACGACCGAACCCTATATTATATTTATCTCTTTGTTTGCCGTAATAGCGGTAATCAAATCGAAATAGCATTTAGGGGGGAAGGCGTGGCCCAAAGACCCGGAAACACGAGGTATTGTGCTCATCTATACTATATGTTTCTAATGAATAAACTCAAAAACTACGGTGCCAATTTCAAAAATTCTTTCACTATTGGAAAGCTACATTCACCTTGAGTGACATAAGCTAAATTTATTTCTAGAAGAGATTAGGCATTCTTACTAAAACTTAAGCACCGTAACCCAAGGTGTAAAACAGTGCCCTAAAAGGTCTTTCGTCGCATGCGCTGCGAAAACTATTGATGATAGAACAAAAGTATGTTCTACAATATTAAAGAACATATCAATATCTACAAAAAACTTTGTCATATCATAAAGAGGAAAGATTTGTTTGTTTGTATTGAATAGGCTCCGAAACTACTTGACCGATTTAAACAATTCTTTCACTGTTGGAAAGCTACACTATATCCGGGTGACACAGGCTACTTTTTACCCAACTGCGGAGGAGGAAGGTGATGTTTTTATTAAAAAAATACGCGTGCGAAGCTACGGATTAGTCAGCTAGTTATCTATAATTTACTATCAGAAGGTCTAATCAGAACATTAATTTTGTTTAATAATTTAACTAAACTATTTTAAAAAACTATTCTTCATTGGTTACGGCTGTTTTATAACTAAAAATATTTTATAGATACGTTTTTCGTTGCAATTTTTGTATTATTTTATTTTTAATAAAATAAATTTAGAACAGCTAAACCGCTTGTTCGTGTGTTGGTGCACTTGGTTCTAAGAATACCAGTCAACTAAATAAATAAAACATCGTTGTTTTAGTTGTGTTTGATTCGGTTTGTTGAAATATTTGAACCTGAAGACCAAGCTGAGTGGTTTCAATATATCTCGTTCCTTCAACACTTATCGATGTGACTTGGCTCAAACAGGGACGTAGTTGGGAACAAATTAATGTTAATTCTTAGCTTTATATTTCATCCTATTACGGCAAAGCCAAAAGGAAGGGTTATGTCTTTATCAATTTATGTAGTTATGTATGTTTGTATTTAGCTATGTTCCACCGTAGTGCCTAAACTGCTAATTAGATTTTGATGAATGTGTCAATCGCTTCGTTACTACGATCCGGTATCACATGTTACGTTTTTACTCGACTACGGCAAAGCCAAAAGAAGGGTTATGTTTTTAGCAGTTTAAGGATGTATGTTCAACTGTAGCGCCTAAACTACTCATCCTACTCATGAATGAGGTGTCAATCTATTCGTTATTGGTTTGGGTGACATTACCACCGACTGGTAAAACGTAGTCGGGTTTCAAATCGCTTCAATGTGACAATGGTATCTACTAACACAATATTTTTAATGACCGCCGTTGCTATGACAACACCATTGACTCAATGGCAACTGGTTGTGAAACTCAGTTGCCATGGCAGCTAAAATGGAAAACTTGACAGCTTAAGACAATCATAATTGTCACATAATGATATGGCTCCATTATAGTTTTTCTTATAAAATAGCAGAAATGAGCCCTCGTATAAAAAAAGATGAACCCAACCAAATCACAACATAAAAAAACGTTTAAAAATATGTCTTATTATTTTAAAATGTATTTGGAAAAACCATGAGTCATTCTTTTAACAGGTACTAGGGCGACTTGCGCAATGATTCCTAAACATCCATAAATATGTCTAATATGATTTAGAGAGTTGTCAAATCATACGTATTAAAATACGACAAATTTAAACATATTTAGTCGCTAAATACATTTAAGCGATGGTGTGCAAGCCAGGGTTAGTTTAAGACGAAGATTGCATAATATTTAAAGTGGATTTGAAAAGAAATGTGCCATCGTTTCCGCTAAGTCCAGCCCTGGACAAAATCCTTATCCAATTCAAAATCCTAGCTACATCCTTGGCTCTGCGTTTTCGCTCGAATCGGGATGTCGGGCTTCCAATTGGATTACCATCTAGTACCTACCTACCTTTTCAAGCACCTACATAATGTATTGGGTTGAAGTGAATTCGAGTTTTGTCGCACAGCCATAATATTTTTAATGGTTTCTGCCATAGAAGGAATCACAATACGATTTTCTGCTTTTGACATGTTATAAACGGTGTTTCATATATTTTCGCGGATAGAAGCATAAAAATTGCAATAAATCTACTTATTGTTCCGGCGAGGAGAAGTTTTTTATATGCGAATTTCAACGTGTTGTTTTTGTAAACCATTTCAAAGGTCATTTTTGAATTTACTTTTTGTCATCATCATTTTTACAGTTTGATTTTACCTACTGCTGGGCCTTTTATATTTATGGTATTTATTCTGATCGGGCCCTGATTTTCTTTTTGTAAACCTCATACTTTCATAAAAATTACATTACAATATTTATTATCGCGAAAACGCAAACTCATTGACATGTGTATTCTGCCTATCCTAACCTATGGTGCCCAGTCTTGGTCACTGACCGAGTCTCAGAAGGTCAAACTAGGAGTTTGCCAAAGAGTAATGGAGTGCAGCATTTGGGTGCAAAGCATATCGACCAGATTCCAAACTCGAAGATCGGCATCGCTGACGTGGGCATCAAGGCTGCAAAGCTGAAATGGGAGTGGGCGGGTCATGTCTCCCGCATGCAACCCGATAGGTAGGCCAAAAATTGTCTTTTTACGGAAAGCGACGCCGAAGAAGGCCTAAAAAGCGCTAGAGCGATGACTTGGACGTCTTCCAAAGAGACTGGCGGGATATGGCTCTAAACCGTGATAAGTGGAAGGAAGAGGGGGAGCCATTTGCTCAGCAGACAGTATGAGCGTAAAAAAATATTATGAGAAGAGCTGAGTATCGGGCTCAACGGCGCACCCTGGGAGAGACCTTACATCCAGCAGTGGACTTGTGACAGTGAACTCTCTAAAGGTTTGTCGGGCTAATGACTAAATTACGATGGTATGTAAAATTTTACATGACCTTATAGACGCCCCAGACTTGAGTGATGAGCAATGCTGTTTTCATACCCCAAATAATTATCGACGTTGCCGCAAACACAAGTTGTTTGCTGTTCCGATTTATCGTACTTTTGCGCGGGCTACCTCACCCGTGCCCCGCTTCTTCTTCGCGGACGCAGGAGGTAGCGGGTTCGATTCCCACCGCGGAACAAATGTTTATATGATCTACAGATATTTGTTTCTGGTCTGGATATTTTTATATGTATTATAAGAATGTATTTATAAAAAAAAAGTATTTATATTTATTCTATCAGATAACTGGTTCCCATAGTACAAGCTCTGCTTAGTTTGGGGCTAGATGGCGCTGTGTGAAATGTCCAGCAATATTTTTTTTTCTTCGCGCTCAACGCTCTCCTCGATGTCAATCCTGGGTGTGACTTGTTTGCGGATGGATGGACGAAAGTACTGTCTGAGTGTTTGAGGTTCTGTGATCGTGATAATATATTTGTTTATTTCCTTAATTTTTTTGTTATGAATTAAATTTTTAACATCCTTGTTTTTATTATTGTTTTATATATCACTCATGACAATATTATCTGATCTGGGAGGCAACCTTGCTAATTTTGATTGATAATACCAAAGTAATACCATAACAAAAACGTAACTATTATGCACATTTCGTATCGCGCTGACGCGAGTGACATCAGTCAAACCAACGTCAGTTCCAACGTTAGACACGTTCTAATTTAGCACGATTGTCCCCTGTATTTATATGAATTGTTCAAAGTCAAAATCTTTTATTCATTAAAATCACAAGGATCACTTTGAAACGTCAATTTTACTGCCTGTTCCATCGCGACCAAACCAGGAAAGAAAGGCAAGAAACAAGGCTGGTTTTTTAATGATCCTTTTAGAATACATTATAATACAGAAAATAAATAATGTCTAAATTGTAACGAGTTGGAACAATTTCAATCTCAAGCTTCTCTATCATCTAAATAATCCGTTATTTTGTAGTAGGCTTTTATAAAGATTTTGTTTAATTGCGTTTTTAAATTTGTTAATTGTCAATTTTTGTACATCACTTGGAAGTTTGTTATAAAAGCGAACACCTTGCCCTATAAACGATTTACTAACTTTATGGAGTCTACTAGGGGCAACAGCGAGTTTATCTTAATTTTTTTATATTTCTTAAAAAATTAATTTTTTTGTGAACATATTAGATATAAAATTTCTATAGCAAATGGATCATGTCCCTACCTACAAGATGGCAAAAATTTATCGAACAAAATGGTACCTACATACTTTAGTTAAATGAAAATAAACTATATTAAAAATGGATTGAATTTTCTTAAAAAATGCGAAGAAACTTTTTCCCCAACCTATTACATCAGATTTTCATAGATGTATTGACAAGGGCATGTCATAATATTTATTTCTCTAAACTTATTGCGTAATGATTTCTGGGGCCCATATTATAAATTGTTTATTAATATGTTGTATTGGGAGAGGCCTATGTCCAGCGTGGACTAATGTGGGCTGATGATGATGATGATGATGTTGACATAATAATATGTATCTAGAATATGTAATTAATGTAATTGGTTCTCACTATCAATTGTATATAATTTAATCATTATATACAATTTTATAGGTTGATGATGATGATGATGATGATAAATTGTTATGTTAGTATTACTCGTGCGCGATAACTTGGGACCTGCTAGGAATGCGACTCCCCGACCGCTTCCCCTGCACTTCCCCGATGGCGCCCGTATTGTACCGTTCGCATCACTATTTTTTACTAGGGTTTTTAGTCTCGTACTGGCCTACGTCACGTAACGACGCGCTCTGGAATTTTTTTAGTTTTCGTTTGTGTTATTGTTTTGTTATTGTAGTTTTTGTTGTTATAGTTCTTGTTAAGTGTTTTTGTTATCATTATGAAGGGTAAACCTTTGCATAGCGGAAAAAGAAACCTCGTGCTAAAAGTGTTAGAGTTTTTTGAAAACGAAAAACGGAACAAACAGTTTTGTTTACCTGTTGACCAGGCAGTAAAACGAACATGCATGGCAACGGGAATATTCGTCAAGTGATTATAGTGAGACTGAGGACGAAGAACAACCTCTAGAAGGCATAAATCCACTAAGTAGTGACGAAGATGAGGTAATGTACATAATAGATAAAATAAATGTATAAACTTAAACATTGTAATTTTTATTTTATTCAAATAGTGTACAAAAGATTAGATAAAAAGCAGCGTCCTGCCTGAGTAACATAATAAATTAGGTTAAAAAAAACAAAGACGAAGCCGCGGGCGGCTGCTTGTTATGTTCGCTTTTGCGGGCGGTACAAACACTCCAATATGACGTCATCGCGCTCAGGTCCCAACTTATCGCGCACGGGTAATAGTAGGTAAACAGAAAGGGGTTAAGATATTTATAACTAGTTTTATTATTGGAATAATATAATTTATAATAGAAATAATTTACAACTACATTAAAACAAGTGTTTTTAGAGAATATGAATAACTTGTTGTTGCCAGCGGCTTCGCCCGCGTTGTTCTGGGTTGCAAAATATATATATAAACTTTGACATTCCATTTTTATCCCATGGAAACTGATTTATGAGATAAATGCTAGCCTATATGGTGATTCAGGTTATAATCTACGTATATACCAAATTTCGTCGAAATCGGTTCAGCCGTTACAGCGTGATTGAGTTCCAAACAAACATATAACCATCCAAACAGACATTCAAACTTTCGCGTTTATAATATTAGTGTAATACCGAAGAACCTAAAGATTTTCATGCTATCGATTTATATAATAAGTTTCGGCCAGCAGCTTCGCATGAATATTAATAAAATCATTACCCTCCTTCTGTGCAGTCGGGTTCAAAGTATTCCGTTAAAGTTAAATACAACCTGAATTATAATAAATAAATAAATATAAATGTTGCTGGATATTTCACACAGCTCTATCTAGCCTCAAATTAAGCAGAGCTTGTACTATGGGAACCAAATAACTGATAGAATACGTATATACAATTTTTTTTGGTAAAAACATACATAAAATATATATCTCAGCCGGCTATTCGCCCCCTGCGTCACGGAGGTCGTCACCAAATCAATCTATATACCAAAATTCATCGGAATCAGTACATTTATTTAATCGTTTAAATGTAACAAACAGAGAGACAGATAGTATAGATTTACCAACTGCTACGAATCACAACACGACATTGCGTGGTGGTGCATTGCAATGCAAAATACAATTTTAAATAATTAATAAAACATCATTTACTAGTTTAACTATTGATTCCATACCTTCGTTTACTATTTCGTGCAGTCTTTTTATATTTTTAGAGCAATAAAAAAAAGATAATCAATTTCGTCGGTAAATAACCAATCCCAAACTTTCTGGCACACGTTTTATACCCCATATATTTTATTAGGGTACATTCAGTTCAATAATAGTCTATAGAGACGTGGCCGCACTCTAAATATCTCAAACTCAGCATTGAACCATCGTTAACATTCAAGGCGTACCATTTTTATGTTTAACAGAAAAAGAGGAAGAAAACGAATTTATATTGTCATAACATTGCCTGTTTTTATAGTGGATAAACTGTTTAAGCGTCGAAAACGTAAGCTTTATGGCTAGCTTTTCGGTACAATATAAATAATAGCTTAAGACTGCAACCTATAAGAGAGATATATAAGCTATGCCTCAATACATCCAATAAGCATGACGCGTGCGAGCGATACTGAACCTAAAGCTAGCGCGTGGCATCTTAATATCCTCTGGCAAAGTTATACGATAAGGACCAAGATGTCTCTTGATTTCGAAATCATAACTGACCTATATTGAAACCAAAGTCAAAGCGATAACGTTCATTTTATGCTGCGAGCTATAATATACTGATACAAGACATCTCGCGGTAAAGAGCTGGCCATTTGGGTCAAACAACTTCATATATTATTATAACTGCTGAAAACGTGATGTGTCTATTGTATAAGGCAATCATAAATTTGGCTCGACACCCGACACAGAAAGGGTCGAACGAAAGCGTTATATTAGTTTATAGAAAGAGTGCTTATAAATACACTAGAATTGGTACCTAAGTAAATATTCTTCTATCGTACCGTTTGGGTTTTTTTCTATTTTCTGCTGGGTTGTTTCAAAGAAGCTGATTTGTATCGATAAAATAGGTTACATCTATTGATTCAGTGGAAATTGTGAGATCTAATAGACTATTTTCTTAGCAAATAATGATAATTTTATTTCATTAACATAGTCTTTTCTCTGGAACAATATCAAACCTAACTATTGTGAGGCTACTCAGTATTTAAATGCAGAATGAATAAGTATATTTCCGGCCAATCTTATGAAAAAATAACATTTATTGTATTTTTATTGTAAATTTGTTGATAATTTAGATGACCGCTATAGTAAAGTGGGCGAATAGCCGGTTGAGACGCAGTAGGTTGCGGGATTCCCACCGCGGAACAAATGTTTGCACGGTCTACGGATATTCGTTCCGGGTATTTCGGTTGTAAGTTTGTTAGAGTAAATATAATTTAAGGAGCACCAGATCTTCGATGTTCGACTATAACATAACCATAAACCTTCCTCGGCTCAACTTCGAAAACAGGATCCAAAATGCAATTTGGTTTGTTTTTTAGATTATTTAGTTAATTAGTTTAAACTGATAACAATAGGCCTCGTGGTCGCAGTGAAATTAAATCCGCAAAAGCTAATAAAAAATAATAAATAATAGGTTTTTAAAAATAACTAAAATGTACAAAACTGTCGCATGTAGTCTGTTTTCGGTTCCACCCTGAATGAAAACCTTGAAAAATAGAAAGAATAGAAAAGAAGGAAAATATCATTTATTATGCCAACAACTAATAACAATAATTAACAACACTAAAACAAAATACAGTACAACAAAAGATAACATAGGTATTAGTTATTAGTAGCCGCCAAAGGTTCCAACTCAGCATTTTGCTATGTCACAGCAAGGTAACACAGCGCTGGTCTTCCGTTGAAACTTTTGTGAGTATACGGAAGTCTGCTAACACATAGAAAATATAATAATAAACAAGTACCTACTTATATTAAAACCCAGCTAGCATAATACATAAAAAACAAAAATATACAAGAACCATAATTAAAATAAATTAGTGCGCTTAATGCCAAAAGTTACTATAAAACCCTAAAAATATTGTTTACAAGGAGTTATAGTTTGTTTCCAACAAAATGTATCCTTGATTTGCTACATCATCATCATCATCATCATATCAGCCGTAGGACGTCCACTGCTGGACAAAGGCCTCCCTCATTGATCTCCAGGAACTGCGGTTGGAAGCGGCCTGCATCCAACGCCGACCTGCGGTTCTTACCAAATCGTCTGCCCATCTTGTGGGTGGACGTCCTACGCTGCGCTTTCCGGTCCGTGGCCTCCACTCGAGAACCTTTCGGCCCCATCGGCCATCTGTTCTGCGCGCTATATGGCCTGCCCATTGCCACTTCAACGTGCTAATCCGTCGGGCTATGTCGGTGACTTGAGTTCTCCTACGTATCTCCTCATTTCTGATTCGATCCCGTAGAGAAACCCCGAGCATAGCCCTCTCCATAGCTCGTTGAGCGACTCTGAGCTTATTCATAAGGCCAATAGTGAAGGACCACGTCTCGGTTCCATATGTCATCACTGGTAACACACACTGATTGTAGACTTTCGTCTTAAGGCACTGAGGTATGTTGGACGAAAAGACGTTGCGAAGTTTCCCAAACGCTGCCCATCCGAGTTGGATTCGACGATTGACCTCTTTCTCGAAGTTGGACCTGCCTAATTGGACTGTTTGTCCTAGGTATACATACGCGTCGACAACTTCAAGAGCCGAGTTCTCAACCATAACTGGGGCAGGGACAACGCATAAAATATTGGTTTGAAAAAGGCTCTATTTATTTTTATGACTATAATAACTTACTACTCCAATAGATTATAACACAGATGGTAAATAAACATTGGTTATCTCCATAATTGCTATAAACTCGCTGACTAAATGTGCCGTGACCAGCGTTTTTCATTGTTCTGTTTATGACTCGTGGTAATGAATTGTGTTTTCGTCTGTACATTTTGCCTCAAATATAAATAAATACTGGATTACTCCCAAAATTTGCGATTTTTACCCTTGTGCAAAGAAATTGGGTCATATTTTTTAGTAAGGTTGTATAATAATAATGTGATCAAAGAATTTATTCTCAAAAGAAAATATACATTTCACTTCATGAGAAACACTAGGTTTAAACTATTCAGTGAGCATGCAGAACAATGTAGGTAGTTAAAATATAGATAATACTTAAACATTTTGTTTACATTATCATTTTAGAGTCAAACTATAATTAAACTAGATGATCCTTGTGATTTTAATTTACATAATGACTATCGAACTTATAGCAAATTGGTAAGGGAGCTTTGTAAAACATCAAAATAACACTAATTGTTAAATTATGGCGGTCAATGTGGGTACTATAGTGTGACCATTAGTGCTGTGCACTCCCTGAGGTATGCGCGCGGCGAGACGGGGGGGAGAATCGGCTGCTGCGCTCTGTCAGTTCGCCGTCAACGCTCGTGGCGGCAGGTAGTGTTATTTGTATCGGACTGTCTATGTCAGACGCACATGTCACACTATAAACAAAAGCATCGCGCGACGAATGACCTGACTGACTGACAGCGATCGGACAGCTAAGTCAAGGATACAGTGATGGATTTAAATCTTTGTAAGAATGTGTTTTTTTTAGTTTTTCTTAAAAATTGTTAAAATTATTTAGGTTTTTAATTTCTTTTGGGATTGTATTAAATAATATTGCACCTTCCAAGCATATTCTTTTTGCCATTATTCGTACGGACCTTATTTAAATAAATATTATCAGCATTACGAAGAACTCTTTTTCCTAATTGTCAATTTGTTTTAAATGTTGTTTGTGTATGAATTTTATCGGTTATGTTTTTTTAAATTAGTATACATGTGTAAATAATAAATATTAATTTTATTTCAATGCCTTAAAAATGGCGATTCTATTCCTATAAAAACGTTCTGTGGTGATTCACTAGTTGGCTAAACAACAGACCTGCTAAACACATGCCTATCGAATTAGTCACGTCTTAAGGGCGCACTATACCTGGGGAGACAATAAATCGCTTATTGAGAAACAATGTTTTGTTCAACAAATTATTTGCTTTCAGTCTGTAATTCATATATGATATAGTTAAGGATACGTGCTAGAACGCCTTTGTTGTGAAAATACGATTCCGTAAAATTTTCTCGATAAAAAAAAATCCAAATATGACTCTAAATTTATCTTTAAACCATTCTTATGCGATGAATACTACAATTTAGATCTTGAAACTTTATACACTAATTCTACACAACATAAATAGAGCACCTGGGTTTTAAATTTTCAAAATAGATTTTGATTTTACCATAAAGTGAAAATACCTAAGTTATGCACTTATGAAACCATTCGCTTCGGACGCCCGGTCCGCGATTCAGTCTGGCCTCGGCTTTCAGACGGGGTACCCGTGACGCTTGTCGCTCCTAACGATCACGTTATTCATAAGTAGAATTTAATATTAAGTTGGTTTTTGTAAAAATGCAGTAATGAGAAATAAGCACAACAATAAAATGAAGGGACTGAATGATAAAAAAATCGGCAAATATACGAATCACGGAGAGATAGATGCGCAGCGGCGCGTAGAGAAGCGGGGGTCAAATTCGAGTTTGGGCTGAGGTATAGTCAACTCCACGCTTATGTTTGATAGTGTGTGCACTTATCTGATGTACGAACGGAAGAAGTTAAACTTCTTTGGCAAGCCAAAGAGGTAAATGCGCAAATGACATAATTTACTTACAGGCACATAAGGCTTTACACCTATATGCCTCAAGTTGATGGACGCAAGGCAGTGCATCGCAGGACACGTTTCTAACGTGCGTGACCTAGGAGGTACTTATCTGTTATGGGCGATAGTTACCACTTAACATCAGGTCGATCATAAGCTTGTTCAATCACCATGTAATGTAAAAAAAAACATTTATTTGGGGCATGTGCCTGTTTCATTTCCAAGTATAAAAATCATGACATGTGTTTTACATCGGCGCTCGCAACATCCATCACATGTTGAAAATACAAACTAGTCTGTTGTTACCAACGCGGCTAAAATATTACAACAAAAAATAACAGATTTCAATTCTTATTTTTTTTTAAAGTATTTAGGAGTTAAACATACCTACGACAGATATTAGTTTCGTTCGGTTTTGGGTCATTTTGTTGAGCTAAAATCGACGACCTCCGTGGTGCAGTGGGTGAATAGCCGGCTGAGACGCTGGAGGTAGCGGGTTCGATTCCCGCCGCGGAACAAATGTTTGCATGATCTACAGATATTTGTTTCGTGTCTGGTTATTTCTTTATAAGTATAAGTTCTATATAAGTATGTATTTACAAAAAAAATGTATATAAGTATTCTATCAGTTATCTGGTTCCCATAATACAAGCTCTGCTTAGTTTGGGGCTAGCTAGCGCTGTGTGAAATGTCCAGCAATATTTATTTATTATTAGTATTAATACATTTGGGTCTACCTACCTAAACCTTGAAAATAAGCTAAAACATGAACTTGTTACGTTTTGAAACAACCATCTTTGTTTGTTTTGTTATAATAGAAAAATTACTGACTTATTTCACAGGTTCTTGAAATATTTCCCTACTTCCGACAGATTTGTAACCTTCATCGTCTAGAATGTGCAAAACATTTGAAATTAGTATCTGTCTCGGCACAATGGTTGCTATTGTGTGAGTACAAAGGAATTTCGCCAACCAACTATAACGCAATACCCAGGGTTTTCGTTTGCGAGTGGGGCGTTCAGTCATCTGAGCGGCCGCTGCTTTTTGCGAGGGGAGCGTGGAGAGAAGCGAGTAGCGTTCGTCTATGCTATCGAAAAGTTTATCGGCATAGGCGTAGAGATTCAGATATGTGCCGGTGGTCGGGAATCACGTCATTATAATCATATCAGCCAGAAGACGTCATCTGCTGAACATAGTTTGTAGATTTCAAGAGTACTGATCTTGTGCGGCCTGCATCCAATGACTCCCAGCAACTTCTATTCTTTACGCTGCCGTCCTTATTTGTTCACATAGATTCTGTCCATCCAAAGGTTGCCTGGAAGATCGCTTTTAGCGATAAGGCCGCCTATTTTACCTATTAATTAGAATTGTTTTTTTCTGTTATATGTTTATATTTAATGGTGTGCAATAAAGGAATTATCTATATATTCCATTATCAATTTTTTTTTTACAATTTTCAGATGTCATATATCCATATTTGTTAATAAAAATACTTAAATCAAACATGTCAAATGGGTTAGTACAAAGTATAGGCACAATAAAACTAACTTAATTCAAATAACAACAATAAAAGTATAAGTTTAATTCCCGCACTCAAGTCCTGAGCCAATAGTCTCTGACAAAGACTATTCGATCAGAACCCGATTGAAAGACTTCATAATCGGTGAGTCGTACTTGTCTGCAATGACCTGCAGGATGGTGTTGGTGCGTCGCACTCTACTGAGCAGTGAGGCAGTCTTTTTGCAGATGTTAGCGTGGAATACATCGACCCGCGTCTCCGCAAGCATGTTCGAAGCGCTGCAGAAGCGAGGCAGCCCCACCAACATCCTGAATCCATTATTATATTGTACACGCAGTGCACTGAGTGACTTTATCAGGTCGCTTTTCTAAGTAAGAGGCCGTTCTACGCTGCACTTTCCAGTGCATGCTCTCAACTCTAGAACCTTTCTGCCATCAGTTCTTCGAGCTTAGCAATCTGAAGTCGCAGTGGGCGGGCCACATTCCCACCCACTACCACTACAGCTTGCTAATCCTCTTGGCAATGTCTGTGATCTTGGTTTGTCAATGGTCGGGAATCACCTGCTTTTATTTATTTACGGAATTAATCGTTCATCAGTTTTCGCAAAAAAATTTATCAGAGTTCGCGGTTTGATACGCCCATCGGTGGACACCAATCATCTTGCGGATTTCTTTATCCCCTTCGTTATTTTTGATTGTCATCACCAGGAAGTGGTTGATGCACGTTGATTAAAAAGTTGACGTTATTTGTCAAGGTCATCTAATATCAAAATAAAACCGGCCAAGTGCGAGTCGGACTCGCACACGAAGGGTTCTGTACCATGATTTATAAAATCGGCCAAAAAATCGCGTTTGTTGTATGGGAGCCCCTCTTAAATATTTGTTTTATTCTGTTTTTAGCATTTGTTGTTATAGCGGCATCAGAAATACATCATCTGTGAACATTTCTATTGTCTAACTATCACGATTCATGAGACTGGCTGGTGACAGACGGACAGACAGACAGTGGAGTTTTAGTAATAGGGTCCCGTTGGACCCTTTGGATACGGGACCCTAAAAATTCTCACCACTTTAGGCTCCATTTATCGCGACTCTTATGCAATCACTTAAACCTTTTCTATGTACTTACATATATTGTATTGTGAGACGTTCCTTTTACAAATGAGCTGACATGACAGTGGCTGAAGTTTTGGTAACAGCTTTTGTTTAGGCCCGAGTTCTGATGCCCTTCGTCTGGTTTACTTGGAACTGGACAAAAGACTGGCGAAAACTAAATAAGAGTAACAGTTTCCTTGATGAATTCTGTTCGCTTTACGTGACTTGTGTTTCTTCTCGCTCACTAAACGGCACCATTTCAACGATCACTTACAATTTGTCGCTAGCTCTGTGCATTAGATGTAGAATTTTTAAAGCAAGCTTGATTTTACTTTCTTTGTATCTTTGTGCAAGTCTTGTGAACTACATAGTTGTGATATCATAAAAAGTTTGCATTAAGTTTTAGTAACAATATCAATGCATAATTGATCGAGCGAAGCAAGATCTCTAAATCAACTTGGGCAAGTCGGCGTTGTATGTATGTTTGTTTGTCCGAGGATAACTTTCGAAGCGTTAAGCGGCTTTCAAACTACGCTATACTATTGTGCTATATAGTATAGCAAAGAAGGACCTAACCAAGTAAGCCAATAACATATAGTAGTACAGTGTGAACGTGTCCATATCAATGTATGGTGCGCGATATTGTTGTGCTATCTATGAGATATATGCTATTATATTATGCGTAGTCTGAAAGCCGCTTTAATCCGATCATCGTGAAATTTAATGCATAGGTAGGTAGTGATGGCACAACTTTGGTGTGACTAAATGAGCTAAAAATGTAGGGGAGGTTGTTGGGATATTATGGTTTAGGAGAGGTAAAAAATTAAAATGAGGCTATTAGGTCCAGTGGGACGTCAATTAAAAGGTATTCATTAGTAAATTTAGACTTCATTTTTATTTTTAGTAAATTCTTTATAATTTTTTTTTATAATTTTGAGTTATTAGCCATAATAAAATATACTTTGACAAAAATTCACAGGGTACACGAGTAATCCCGCAGTGCTGTAATTTGGTATGCGTGTATCTTAAGTGACACAAATACCTATAGGCCTCTATAATTTAAATCCAGAAAAAATACATTTAGTACCCCAAAAAAAAATATCCACATAACATGAACTCCCGTTACCTGTAATTTGAATACAGTTCCATTGAATTTTGATACATATTTTGATAAATAGTGCGAAATAACTAACCATCTAAGTTGAACTACAGTTTCATTCAAATTACAGGTAACGGGTCGAAGATTACAAATAATATTTTTTTGTTTTAATCAGAGACTCGCGAAATCTTAGTTCGGAGAAAACGACTAGTTATAGTAAAAGGAAAATATTTTTAAATTATTTAATCAGTCTCATTATCATATTGAGACAACATACCTTTACATTAACGTGAAAGGATCCATTGACAATCGGGATTATATACAGGACCAATGGAACTGAAATTTGAGAACAGCAATGAGGCTGTAGAGGTGACCACTTACGTGTTTAAGCAACCTTTATTAGGGCGTCTTTACATCTAGTTGGGGTCCGTCTTGCGTTGCCCTTTACAGAGCCCTAACGCCATCAGATATTCGTGCTATGCACCCTGCCTGCTGCCACTTCAGCTTGCTAACCCTTTGCGCTGTCAGTGTCTACAAATCTCCTCCTACGATCTCATAGATAAATACCAAGCAAAGCCCTCTCTTTAGTATGCTGATCGGCCTTGAGCCTTTTTATCGATTATTAGCCATTTATTCCTAAAAAATACATATACAATAGTTAATACATTTTAAACAAATAATTCACATTCACTATCTCACAATATTCATTATTCCACATTGATTACTTTATTTATTTATTTTGGGTACCCATCTTTGGGTAAAGGCCTCCTCCATCCGTCGCCAGCGACATCGACTATGTCGTCTCGCCAGCGGCGGTGCGGGTGCCCACGCGCGCGCTTGTCCGATCGTTGGTACCAGTGTAGTAGCTCGCGTTCTGTCCATATTTCATCCGATGTCCTTGCCACATGGCCGGCCCATCTCCACTTGAGCTGACAAGCAAGTGTGTCTGCGTCGATGATGTTGATTTTATTTCTTAGGTCTCCATTTCTGATACGGTCTTTCAGTTTTATGTTAGGCATGCTTTTCTCTGTGGATCGCTGAAAGACTTGTATCTTTGTAGTGATATTTTTTTTTCGATACCGTCTAATAAATATAAAATATAAATGCCAATACTTAAAAGTCCCGTAACAATATACGAGGATCACATTACAAAGTTTGCTTTGAAGTGAATCCGCAAAAGTTTCCGCTTTGTGCTTCCAGAAATATTCCAGAAGAGTTCCGATCCGTATACGAAATGAATACTGAGATGATTAAATCAGGTTTTCCCGGGATAAGTAAGTTTTTCTACTATGCCACTAAGAAAACTATTTAATTACATAGAAATTATAGAATTATTTTTGGCAAATGAATTATCTTTATCTCTAAATAAGTATACCGCGTAGCAGCGTGAGCGGTTTATTATTTTTTTTTTATTTAAGTTTACAAGCAGATGGTACAAGCAAATGACCACCTGAGGTGAAGTGGTAACTAACACCTAAAACAAAGTATTGTCTCGTCAGTCAAGAACTTTATGAGCGTAATTTTAAAACTATCTCAAAAATGTTCAAGCCTAGACGGGACTTGAACCCGCAACCTTCCACATGATACGAGGATGCACTAACCAATTGTTCTACAGGGCTCTGTCACGTCAGGGTTCAAATTAGTGAGATTATTCAGATTACGAATAAAGCGCCGTTAGCTCCATCTACAAGAAAACGTTAGAAACGTGCCCTGCGATGCATTATCTTGCTCTGCTGCTACTACAAGAACAACTGTGCTCATCAACTTGAGCCATACATGTGTAATAAACCACCCTTTGAACCAAAACACAGCTATGCTACTTAGCGTCAGAAATAGAGATGGTTATCGTAGGCTGATGTCGCAAGTTTTAGGCCTTCTGATGATGTTTGTATCTTCGAGTTGTATCGACATCGTTGAGTTATAAATATCACCAAAGTCATCTAGTTGATGTAATTACCACCGCAAAACGTAGCTGCTACATTTAATAAGTAAATCATTTTTAATTTTAACTGTGGGAAGGTCAAGAAGGCCAATTAACGTTATAAAATATATTTAAATCCAAGCTTTGTTTGATATATTCTCGATGCTTGCGAATGCAATGTTTGAAGTACCAATTGCCAACTTACGTTTAAAGAAACATATATGTTATATATTCTTAAGTACTTTGTACCAGACGACTTATGAAGTCTTTGACATTTTAGCTAGGACCAGTTTTACAAATGACATAAGTTACAGCCCTTTCACACGGCAACATCCCGTTTTTTGCAGCTACTGTTTTTTGCAGGATCCCGTACGTAGTAGTAAGTACATTAGGGTGGACCGTCAAATTTGTTTTTATTTTCAAAATTGAATAGCTCTAGAAAGTTTAAATGCAATCCCAAACACACAATAAAAATTAGAAAAATTATAATATTTTTAGCCCTCTACTGCCACTAGATGATTATAAAAATTCTTTAAATCTAGCTATATATAAAACAGCATACACAATGAATTAAACAATATTTTTTTATTAATATTGTAACTCATACTACCCTTTATATCACAAATTTTATTAAAAACGGTTCATATACTGACTAACAAAACACCAAGTTATGATAATACTGCGCCAAAATGAAGAAAATAAACAAAGATAGTGGGTATTTTTGTAAATTGAGTTGTTAACTTTCGATTTATTATTTATATTTCTACCTTCATAATTGGTTTATTTTATATAAGCCGATTACTGTTGTTTGGTACAATGCGCGCAGCCAAAGATGAGACTTGACGTATCACGTGGTCAAACCTGCGCAGTAGATAGTTCTCAGGCCATTTTGGCGGTATGCGAGGCAAGCGGGGAGGGACGGGAAGGTATGGCGTCTGCGCATTCAGTCGTGTGTCGTTCCCCGCAACCCGCGCACACGCCTGAACTTGCGCAAAATCTCCTCTACTAGTATCTGACAGGTCTCATCTTTGGATGTGCGCATTATAAGATCCAGTTCGTTTTGAGTAGTGAGTTTAAAGTTATATCGACATAATGTTGAAATGAACTTCACGAACGAAGCAGATTGTCCCATTTTAGGATCACCTTGTTTGAATAATAAATCAGTGCTTCCAACTACAGCTGGCACATTGAAGCATAGTATTTTTGTAGATTTTACTTAGAAAACTTTCGTGATTGATTTCAATCATTATTATAAATACGGGATTTATCACGTACCGTCTTATCGGTGTTTCGACCGACAATGTTTCGGTTCAGTTCGTGAACCTTCATCAGGGTGAGTGCGATCCGCTCCGAATAACGTCTCGCCTCGCACTGCGCGCCGCTGCTCTATGCGCGCGAGTGGACGGGCGGGGTGGTGGGGATTGGGTCAACGAAAGCACAGTGCGTTGACCCGCTGTGTCCACATCATTATCATCACTGCTGCTCTCTTCTGTAGTTCTTGGTACAGGCAAATACACAACACTAACTATGTCTCTACCAGGTTCACTCACTCTTCTTTCACTTGCATCATGAAGACATGGCCTCCAGGCCGGCGGTAGAACCCATCCTCTATCCCTGTTAAAGTTCGGCACACGACTTATTTCTATCGCCTCTCGGATCTTGCGAGGAACGAAGAACTTCTCTCTCGCTAAAACCCGGGCCTTGTCGAAACGTATGTAGTGCGTCGAATCAGAATCTAGGGAATGTTCCGCCACTGCAGAACTGTTTGAGTCAACATTCTTCATTGCACGTATGTGTTCAGTCAACCTAGTAGATACGTTACGCTTTGTTTCACCAATGTAGCATTTACCGTAGTCACACGGTATCATATATACAAAGACACCCCAGAGGGTCTCTGTCCTTCGGCGAACGCAGCAGCTGTCTCAATTGTGTTTGAGGACGGAATATCGTCTTGATGATGTACTTATGGCGTAACAAGTTTCCGATCTTATCCGTTAATCCTTTCACAAAAGGTAAGTACGCTACTGCTCTATTTACCGTTGTTATGCGTGATCTTGTGGATGTGTCCGCAATTCGACAGCTCTGTCTCCACCCGTAGCCGTTTTGTTCCAGCACTCCTTTTATGTGTGAGAGCTCGCAGTTCACGTACTGAGAGGCACATAGCCTTAGTGCTCTATTAATCAGAGTACGCGGTACTGAGGCTAAGTGAGCTGGATGGTGGTGCGAGTCAGCTCTAAGATACCGGTCTGTGTGTGTTGGCTTACGGTATACTGTATGTGTAAGTCGTCCTGTCTGTTCTCGTATAACCAACACGTCCAGGAACGGTAGGCATTCATCTTTTTCCAGCTCTACCGTGAAGGATATCTTAGGATGTTTACAATTTAGATAGCTAAGTAAGGTTTCTATGCTATCTCTTCGTACTATTGCGAACACATCATCTACATACCGCCACCAGTATCTCGGTCTACAGGGTACGCTATCCAGTACCGTCCTCTCAAACCACTCCATAAATTTATTGGCCACTACTGGAGCTATTGGTGATCCCATTGCTACACCCTCTAATTTATGTAATAATCACCCCGCCATACAAAGTAACCACTTGTTAATAGATACTCAATTACCTTCATGCATCCGATAGGTGTTGATGAACCTTGTAACAGCTCTTGTATAAGACGGTACGTGATAAATCCCGTATTTATAATAATGATTATTTTTGTAGAAATGAAAAAAAAAATGGCAAACAGCCTTCTACCTCCAAAATTTTCGATACAGTAGCAAGTGATATTATTGAAACGTGGACTACGGCATCATTACCAACTGTTACCAAACAACGCGTTAAACAAATTACGATAAATACTTAATTTTTTTACGCTTTCCAAAATCTAAAATTGACAAAATCTCAAATTCAAATAACGTTCAAACTGTTACAATTTAGGCGTAATTTATTTCCTGTATTGTTAAGTATTGTAAAAGGATTATTAAAAAAACAACCAGTCTTGTTTCTTGCCTTTCTTTCCTGGCTTGGTCGCGAAGGAATAGGCAGTAAAATAGACATTTTATAGTGTTTTAAAATCTTTGGAGGATATTCCGGTGCAAATAAAACCCCAAACTTGCGACAGGATTAAATATAATAAAAATATGCGTGCGTTCAGTACAATCGTAGGATGACAAGTGAGTGAATGAATGATAAAACTAGATTGATGAACTAGATTGAATGAATCGTAGAATGAGTCATTTACAAAACGCCTTAAAGAATGAAAATATAAACTGTCAATCTGGCACTTTTGAAGGCGTTAGCCTGAACATATTCCCGGCCGTTGAAAGGTTAATTTCAACATTGAAGTTCGTCCGCCGTAGGAAGTTTACAGAGTCGTACTAGCGAGCGACGTACGCAGCCTCGGGTGGTGATGACATCGGCTACTCGGGAAAAGCCATCGGATCCAGTAATTAGTCGTTGAACTCGACCAAGCCTCTAAGCAAGAGGAGGAGCGCTGTCTTCTGCGAGTAGTACCAAGTCTCCAACGTTCAGTTTGGTTGCATTGACTCTCCATTTCGTCCTTTGTTGTAAATCTGACAGATATTCTTTCCGCCATCTCTGCCAGAAGTGCTGCCGTATTTTTTCTAGGCGTTCATAGCGTTGCAGCTGGCTTTCCTTGAAGTCTACCAGGTTCGGCGCTGGTGGAGCGGTCAACGGTCTCCCGATGATGAAGTGAAGAAAAGAAGGTCATCAGGACAGGATGATAGAGGGCACAAAGGTCGCCTATTCAGAATGGCCTCCGCTTGTGCAAACAAAGTAGAAATTTCTTCAAAGGTTAGGTGGCTATTGCCAATGACACGTTTTATATGGTATTTTGCTGATTTCACTCCGGCTTCCCATATGCCATCGAAATGAGGAGAGTAAGCCGGTGTAAATTTGAATTTAATTGATTGTTGACTCGCAAACTCAGAACTAGGTACTCGCGTCTTATTGATAAAATACCCTATCTCTTTCGCGGCAGCAACGCAGTTAGTGCCATTATCGCAAAATATTTCCGTTGGTTTGCCTCGGCGCGAGATGAAACGTCTCAATGACATTATGAAGGCATCTTTGGTCAGATCGCTGACAGCTTCGAGATGAATACATTTAAAACGCACACAAACAAAAAGACATAAATAACATTTTATTAAGCGACTTACACGATCCTTGCGGTTTATAATATTAAATAGGCCAGCAAAGTCCAAACCAACAGATACAAATGGATAATCTGGATCGAGACGTTGAGGAGGTAAGTTCCCCATCTTTGGTTGCAATGTTTCACCTCGTAGACGCCTACACCGAACGCAGTTATTGACTGTGCGCCTGGCGAGGTGACGCCCATTTACTGGTCACACTGTTTCTCTTACAGTCGCTAACAGCAGTTGTGGACCAGCATGCACGTTAGCTACGTGTTCTCTTTCAAAATAAAGTTTTGTTAATATATATGAAGAATGAAGTAATATAGGATGTTTCTTTTCGTAGGTATGACTGGACGCATCTATGCACCCGCCTACACGGATCCAATTTGTTTTCGTCTAAAAACGGAGACAACGGTAGTATTTTACTTTTACTGCTAATATTTTTACCCTTTGTCAACAACTCATATTCCATAGGAAACAATAGGGGCTGAGCGATAACGCATAACGAGTGCAATGACTCACGCAACTCATCAGCTGATAGGGTACTTGATCTTTGCGTTCTAATGAGCGATGACTATTTTTTAAAATTAATAATTGGCTCGGTTATGATCGCAGAATAAACTTTTAGTTCCGGTAAAACCTCAGGAGCAACACCTCCTTTTAAAACGGGCCATTCGCCTTCATTTTTTAATAAAAAATTAGGACCTACCCATCATAGGTTCATGGAAATTAATGTTTCGCTGCTACACCCCTAGAAATTAAATCGGCGGGGTTTGAATCAGTAGGGACATAACGCCACGCAGAAGGTGAAGTTAACTCCTTTATCTCACTTATACGATTAGCTACAAATATCTTTAGTCTGGATATATCGCCCTTAATCCAACCTAGCACCATACTGGAATCGCACCAATGTACCATTCTTCCCGGCCGGTACCGGAGTGAGTTGACTACCGACTTAGTAAGTTTAGCGGCAAGTAAGGCAGCGCAAAACTCTAGTCGTGGTATGGTGGTAGGTTTCAAGGGGCTTACTTTCGACTTAGCACAAAGTAGACGGATTGTGACGTCGCAATTAGGGCTAATTGATCTCATATAAATGCATGCGCCGTACGCCGATTGCGATGCATCGCTAAATGAATGCAATTCAATAGATGCAAGTGAATTACCTAGAACTACCCTTGGAATTTGTAGGTTAGATAAACATTATAAATTATCAGAGAATTTTATCCAATCATCCTTTATTGTCTGAGGAACGGGTTGATCCCAGTCCAGTTTTTCTTGCCAAAGCCTTTGTAGCATGATTTTAGGTACGACTAAAACTGGACTTAAAATACCTAATGGATCAAATATTTTAAATGAGTTTGACATTATAAATCGTTTTATTATTGTTTTATGTTCATCATGTGTAAACCTTTTTATTGGAAAATGCATTAGAGGGGGTCCACCCGAGCCCAAGAGTAATTTGATGATTGCTTTCATATTTTCTTAAATTAAAACAAGCTGAGCTTAGTGCCCTTGATATAGCCTTTTGTATATACATTAGTTGATCCAAATCATTGGATCCTGTGATTAGATCATCAACGTAAAAGTCTGATTGAATGACTGTCTTGATCAGATCATCATCTTGATCCTCTCCAACCTGCCATAAAGATCTCGTGCTGATAACGCAAAGGTCGCGGGTTCGATCCTCTCATGGGCCACCATGTAATATCTTTGGAGGATATTTCGGTGCAAATAAAACCCCAAAATAACGACAGGATTAAATATAATAAAAATATGCGTGCGTTCAGTACAATCGCAGGATGACAAGTGAGCGAATGAATGATAATACTAGATTCATGAACTAGATTGAATGAATCGTAAAATGAGTCAACTACAAAGCGCCTTAAAGATCGAAAATGTAAACTGTCAATCTGGCCCTTTTGAAAGCGTTAGCCTGAATACAAAGTGATTCTTGTGATTTTAATGAATAAAAGATTTTGACTTTGACTTTGACTTCCAAGTAAACTGAAAAATTTACAGTGAATTTACAAGAATGGAAAATATGCCATAGAATTGTTTGATAACTGTACTTAACTGCAAATGCATTGATTTTAATATTTGTATTAAATTTGTCCTCGGGAAAAGAAGGTACCTGTAATTGAAAGGTATTTTCTATATGATCAGAGACATGAGAGAAAGATTGGTAGCCTGGATCGCAAAGAAACCAAAACTTTAAAAAGAAATTTGCAAGGTCGCTGAAATCTCATCTAGCAATGACAGGGCAAGAGAAAAAGTTTGAAGTGAAAACTACTTCAACTTCTACGTGTTCCGAAAGATGCTGCACTCTTGATTTCATCGAACCTCAGCTCAGTACATCGAAGACTCTTGATTCTAAAGCGTTGCTACTGCCGCTGCCAAATCAAAGAAACAGGCTATATCTGCCTACCATAACCACAGTTTGCAACTGTTAGGGCATCTCTGATCGATCGGCGGCAGCCGTTGCAAGTCCAGTATTGCAAGGCGTTGGTATGATTTCTTCGGAAAATGCAGAAAAAGTCATAGATCAGGATCAAGGATATCAGTGGTTATCACTGATATCCTTGATTGAATTGAAGACCTGCTTGCATCGGACTCCCATAATATGATGGTTTTGTCGGATTATCCTTGCCACACACGAGCGGTAGAGCGATGGGTAAAGATGGTCACTGAATCATCGATTACAGTGGGTATATTCGTTTTAAAATGAAATCGCGGCAATTATGTCATATTTTGAAATGAAAAAGTATTTTATAATACCTACACAAAAAAAAAATTAATGATTTACGTTTCAATATTTTGTCTTTTAATTTCATGTTTTCATTTTCATGCTTTTCCTAAATATAGATATTAATTAAAAAATTGAGGGGTTTCTTGTTACCTGAATGCTATAATTTAATAGAAGTTTTGTTTTGTAACATTCTGTACATGTTTAAAGTTATAACAAATTTGAAATTTTTCTATAGAATTATCAAAAAAATAAAACAATATATTTACATTTAATTAAGCTAAATGCAACTTTCTGCAAGTATTCAAAATCGATTCAATGAAATTGTTTTTTTCTCTATATATTGAGTTGACGCTCCACCCTAGTGTACATGCTTCAATACTGCAGTCACACGAGTATCCTGTTAACAGTATCCAGCAAAAAACCGATTCGTTCGAATTTGGCATTCGGTTTTGCCACTACAACATGTCATGTCCAGTAAAAAACATGATCCAGTTTAATTACACGTATAGTTTAATAGTAGTATTAGCTCCTAGAAGTAGAAGATAGTGGGACAGCTTCCTGCATACCGTTTTTTGCTGGATGAGGTGCGGGGATCGGGGAGAAGTGGCCACCTCGCATCGATCACCGCTGCCTGTCGACTGCGCCCGCGCTGCGGCTCACCACATTTCGTCGTTGTTTCAGAATCGGGCGAACCGAAAACCTTCTTTTCATCCACCCATCTCGGAAAGAGTATTTTTGCTTTTCGATATCTGAGAGCAAAAGCCGTTTTTATCCACTAGAGGATAAAGTAAATTTAATTTAATAAATTCTGGGAATTCAAAACATCATTACACCTATTTACTTCTACCTCCATGGTGCCGAATTTATCATACAATTTTTTTTAATTTGTTAAAAACTCAGACTTGGACCCTTCTTGGTGTATTACTTTTTTGGCATTTAGTCATTTCTTTTTTTTTTTTTTTTTTTATGTTATTTGTGGGGAAACAGGCTTACGGCCCACCTGATGGTAAGTGGTCACCGTCGCCTATTGACACCGGCAACACCCGGGGTTCCTGGCTGAGGTGGGATGAAAAGTCACGCGTTGCACTCGAGTGTAAAGATTTTTCACCTCGTGCTCTTTTGATTCCCTCGCCAACGCTCAGGATTCTAATTTTTGAATTTAAGAAATCCTTCGCTTGCGCAGTGATCAAAATTGAGCACGCAGTTAAAAAGCAACTTTGCACCCTTGTTTAACAAATAACTATTTTTACACTGCTGGCGGCGGCAGCGGTAATACCAATACATTATCGCAAGCGTATTTACGTCCAACACGTCTCAATTTTTGTTTTAATCTGCCCAAACTCCTAAAAAACCTTTGCTCTACTACAAAAAACAGGATGCAAAATACTGTGTGTGAAAGTGGATTTTTGCGGGATTCAGTAAAAAAACGTTCCCGCAGAACTGGACGGCCGTGGGAAAGGGCTGTTGAAAGTCGCAATACGTTGTGATGCTGTTCATAAACGGGTAGTAATTTTATGTTGCTTGGTTCCAGTCTCGCTAATCTTATTTAGGCTGCTGCAGCCTGGCTGCTTAGTGCGGGCTCTTAAGGTCATTTTTTTTAATATAAATTATAGGCTTGCGTTTGATCACGATCTCGCCTGATGGTAAGCGATGATGCAGTCTACGATGGTACACGCTTGCCTAGAAGAAACCTATTCACTCGCGATTTAAAGATAACCAGGTTGTAGCTATCAGGAAACACAGACTCTGGCAAGGCGTTCCACTCTTTGGTGGTCATGTTACAATGTAAATGCTGTAACTGTTCCTTACATAAAGTCATGCAATTTAAAAGAATATCGCCCAGAACGGTTCTAAGCCGCATAACGACAACCGTAAACTCATGCACCTGAGCACCTGATACAATTTAAAATGTAAGGTTGCAATACAATGAAATGTTCTGTGTTGTTATGATTAAATGACGGATTTATAAATAAAAATATATGAATTACTAGCTGTTGCCCGTGGTTTCGTACGCGATCCCTTTCTAAATATGTAGGTAACCTAGAAAAAATTATAAACCCGTGTAAGTTGTGAATTGGTAACGGAGGCCAAAATATTTTTTCTTTAGAAACTTGTCACCCTATTTTTATTTCATGGAACCTGATTTATGTGATAAAAAGTGTCCAGTGTGTGTTAATCCAGGTTATAATCTATGTATGTACTAAATTTCAACAAAATCGGTTTAGCCGTTACGGCGTGTTTGAGTAACAAACAAACGTCCAAACTTTCGCATTTATAATATTAGTGTGATTGTGCTAGTGTATAGTGTGATGTGATGTGACTAGCTTCTGCCTGCGGCTTTATACGCGTAGTTTGTCAATAAAAAGTAGCCGATGTCTTAATCTTTCATGAAATAGTAGAACTTTTCACCAAACAGTCATTGAAAACGTAACATAATCAGCGAACATGAACTCCCGTTACCTGTAATGTGAATGAAACTGTAGGTCAAGTCTTTTGGTTATTTATTTCTTGGCACTATTTTGATAGTCAAAGATTACAAATAATATATTTTTGTTTTTATGGGATACTCGCGAGATCTCAGTTCGGGGCGAACCACTAGTTATACCAAATAGTCGTGAAAACGTAACAATCAGACAGACAGAATGAATTTTTTTATAATAATAATGTGGATTAGTTGTAGTAAGCTATTGGGCTATTCATAAATGCCACACGTACGAATCCAGGGCCGAAGGTAGTAGATAATACTTTCAAGCTTTAGAACCTTTTTAGGGTTCCGTAGCTAAGTGGTAAAAAACGGAACCCTTATGGATTCGTCATGTCTGTCTGTCCGTCTGTCCAGCCGTATGTCACAACCACTTTTTTCTGAAACTACAAGAACTACTGTTGAAACTTGGTAAGTAGATGTATTTTGCGAACTGCATTAAGATTTTTACACAAATATAGAAAAAAAACAATAAATTTTGGGGGTTCCCCATACTTAGAACTCAATTTTTTTTTCATCAAACGCATACGTGTGGGGTATTTATGTATAGGCCTTTAAAAATTATATTGAGGTTTCTAATATAATTTTTTTTCTAAACCGAATAGTTTGCGCGAGAGACACTTCTAAATTGGTAAAATGAGTTCCCCCCTGTAACTTCTAAAATAAGAAAATGATAAAACTAAAAAGAATATATGATGTACATTACCATGCAAACTTCCACCAAAAATTGGTTTAAACGAGATCTGGTAAGTAGTTTTTTTTAATACGTCATAAATCGTAAACCGCAATTTAAATTTCATTCAATCAACTCAAATATAAAAAAGTTACAACGAACTACAAGAACTTTTATATTATGTTACTTGCTGCTATGGAACCCTTCATGGGCGAGTCCGACTCGCACTTGGCCGCTTTTTTGCAATATATATATATTTAGTTTAAACAACAAGTCGTAGCTTTATTAATAAAGCAGTCGCACCACCCATTACAGCATAATTTACACAAACCACTAACAGTAACCCTCATTTACATAATAGTTAAAAGTAACATTTACATTCGGCTATGAGAGCCTCTTTATAACTACATGCATTTTACCAGAGGGTTATAACTACGGGACGCACTGTATTGATTCCTGTTGTCTTGTGAGCCATATTAGTTAGGAAAATAAGATTGGTCTAAAAATATTGTGGTTTTGGCTCTATTTATCGACATACCGTGCTGGTTACAGCGTTTCTTATGCGTTAGGTGCTTTAAAAAATCGGCCAAGTGCGTGTCGCACTCGCGCACGAAGGGTTCCGTACCATTATCTATAAAAACGAGCAAAAAAAATCACGTTTGTTGTATGGGAGCCCCCCTTAAATATTTGTTTTATTTTAATTAATACATTTATTTTTGAAATGAATATGTAACTAAAAATTCTGTGAATATTTCAATTGTTTACCTATTGCCGTTATCAATAGCGAGCAAAACGAGCAAAAAAAATCACGTTTGTTGTATGAGAGCCCCCATTAAAAATTTATTTTTTTCTGGATTTAGTATTTTTTGTTATAGCGGCAACAGAAATACATCATCTGTGAAAATTTCAACTGTCTAACTATCACGGTTCACGAGATACAGCCTGGTGACAGACGGGCAGACAGACAGCGGAGTCTTAGTAATAGGGTCCCGTTTTGCCCTTTGGATACGGAACTCTAAAAAAGAATAATAAATGTAACATTATTTAAGATAAACTTGAAGCAGTGTGAGTTATATTATCAAATATTAAACTCTGATTTCAATGTTTATTGAAACCAATAGTTCTCGTCGCTTGAAGAAAAATAATAGTAATAACACAGTTACATGATTCGAATTAAGACTAGTATTCCTGCATTATAAGTATCATAAACTACCCTGTTGTCAGGGGTAATTGAAATGAAATACAAACACGTATTTGGTATTTGTAAGTCAATTACTTCGTAAAAATGTAATTTGTGATTGCTATTTCAAATACCTGACGCTGAGGTATTTTATAGTATTTCAAATACTTATGGCGTAAAAATACATCTGAACATAAATACATTTAGCGATCTTATTAACGGTGCGTTATACAGAAAATACCGGTCAATTTGCGTAACTATTAACAAAAGAACCAACTAAATATGTCAATCTTTAAAGTTTGCAAGACTGCACCTGTACTGTACGTCAAATTATCAAGTAACATCTGACTGTTTTTGTAATATGTATTTTAAATGAAGGTTATCATAATACTATATTTTGTATTTCTTTTTATTAATGATAGCCAAGCGCTTGACCACTACCTCACTCTTTTAAGCTGAGATTAAAGCAACATTACCTAAATGCTTAGCTTTCTTGTCGTTTGAGTTACCTATTTACCTATTTATTTATTTATTATAATTTTATTGTCCTCGTTTTATTAGATTTGCAAGAATATTGATTTAGTTAGGTTATTAGTTTGGTATATATTAGCCTATCTTTAGGTATTAATTTATGTATTAGGATTATAAGTATTTCTTTCATTTGTAAATATACTCTGTGCACCGCTGCCCATTACTGCTTCGCTCTTTACATTCCATCCAAAGGTTGCCTGGAAGAAATCGCGTTCAGCGATAAGGCCGCCCATTGTACTATATTTAACATCAATTAGTTTTATTTTAAGTATCTCTGGTGTACAATAAAGAATTATTCTATTCTATTCTATTCTCACCAGATGGTAAGTGAAGGTGTGATCGAAGATGGCGCACGCTTGCCTAGAAATAACTTATTCACTCTGGACTTGAAGACTCCAAGATTATACTGGTTTGGAAAAACATACGCCGGAAGTGAGTTCCACTCCTCACTTGTGCTAACAAGAAAAGTTGAAGCAAATCGTATTCGTTATTTCAAATACACGACTTACAAATAATTTGTAATTTGTATTTTAACTAACGCAAAGCACGCATTTTGCCCAACTATGCCGTATGTAGTGTATAACAAGACCCAGAGACTCAGCAAATAAGAAGTATAATGGTATTTACAACCGTTTTTCTTTATGCGTTTACCCAGAGCCAATACAATAGTCGTGTATGTTATCCATCCAAGGTTCCAGCATGTTTGCCCCTTTAATTTCGAACTCGGGGTTCCATAAATTTGTGTAATGAAATCGTCGCAGCTGTATAGTAAGGTATATTGGACCCTCGAAGAGGTTTATGGCGCGGTTATGTTACCTGTTGAGAGTTATTGCAGGAATTGCTGCAGCAATTTTGATAGTAATATCTTATTCTTCTATGGTTGCCGGTGAAATTACAGGCACATGAGGCTTTACACTTGTATACCTCAAGTTGATAGACGTAGGGCATTGTATCGTAGAGAGAGAGAACATGCGTTCTAGTTCTAACTTCGTCTAGGGTACCACAGAAGTATGCAATTTAATTTAATTTAATCGTTGTTTTTTATTTAAACTTCTTTCACACTTTTTTTTTTTTTTTATTTTCTGTCATAATGTGCTAAACATGTCCGCAACTAGTAAAATGGCCTTAACGGAAGACCAGCGCATGCTGAGTGCATTTTGCGACTACACTTTGTGTCCCGATCCAAAACGTAGACATTTTGTATTATGCCGATGATACTGTAATAATATGTTTTAATGAACCGACATGGCCTGAGGTATGTTCTTGGGCTGAACGTAGCATGGCGCTTGTCTCTCACTGGCTACAGCAAAATCTTCTTACGCTTAACACCAAGAAAACGACGTATCTGTGTTTTCATAAGACCTCAGCCTCGGCCCCCTTTAGAAACCTTAACATCAAAATTCATAGTAAGACGTGCAGTGATAACTTATGCCAATGTGAATCCCTGACTCGTGCAAAGGTTCTCAAATATCTTGGCGTCCATATTGACAAGAACATGACATTTGAAACTCATACTGTGCTTCTCTCGGCCCGAATTAGAAAGGTTATAAATGTTATGAGGAATCTGCGATATGCTGCATCCACTAAAACTCTTATATCAGTTTACTACTTGTTATGTCAATCTCTGATTACGTACTGTATAACGTGTTGGGGTAATGCTTCCAAATCATTCATCATTCGGGTGGAAAGAGCGCAGCGTTCGGTTATTAGAGTAATGCTATGTAAGCCCTACAGGTATCCACCCACTAGTGTTTATAAGGATGCTGGTGTGAATGAATGAATGAATGAAATACTCTTTATTGCACACCAAATAAAAATACAATAATGGAAATAAACAATAAATAAAGGTACAATGGGCAGTCTTATCACTAAAAGCGTGCTGGTGTGTTAAGTGTGCGACAACTATTTATCCTAAAAAACATCTCTTTCAGTGCACAGGTCAGTCCTCTCTTCTCCTGATTGTCATTTGCTGTCGAATCGTAGGGTTTACAGACTTATCACACCATCCACTAACACTGGGTTCGCGCAGCGGCTTGGAAATTTATGAGACTACATATCTATAATATAGTAGCCAAAAATTGCGACATCAAACGCAAGTCAATTTATGAGGCGAAACGTATGATTTTTAAATGGCTTGCATCACTAAGCAACGACCAAACTGAGGCAAAACTAAAAATAATTCATTTAAAAAAACCCCTAATTTTATCATATTTTAAAATTTTTTACATTAACTTATTTATACTAAATGTTATCTTATTTATATTTAATGTTATTTTATTTATACTTTATATTATTTTATTTTTACCTCAAACTAATTCTAATATTTATCACTTAACATATAATAAATAACCTAATTGAATCTGTCAGTCGACCAACTTGTACGCTTTAAGTTCCGACTTTCCGAGCTTTGGTTTCCTCGATACAGGCTACGCCTAGTGAGGAAACCGATAGATAATACTTGTCTATACTTGTTTTTATGTGTTAAATCTGTTCGTTGCAAATACAATACTATTATATTCTATTCTATTCATTATGACACGTGACCTATAAGTCAATACTTTGTTACACGCGATGGTTACTTAACATTAAGTAAGCTTAAGCATGTGTAAGCTTGATTAATCTCCAGGACGTATAGAACAAAAGTTAGGCAACCTAGTTAGCCCACAAGGTAACGCGCAACTCAGGCTTCAGCCATACAAAATGCATCCAATTTCAAACAACTATTTTTTATAAATTACTAGCGACCCGCCCCGGCTTCGCACGGGTGCTTTGATTCTACATAAATATACTACAGAATATATTTATATTAATTGTATGTTTGTGTATATGTATAATAAATGCACAATATATTTAAGGTACTTAATTGGATAAGGATTAATGCTGTATTGCTTAAAATCGCTTCGTAAATAAGCCATTATTTCTCGTAAAAAGTAAAGGATAAAAAATGGTTATTGTGGGCTATCCGTATGAGATAGACATATACCATTGCAGACTTTTTTGTAGACCTTTATAAGGTGTACAATACTGTAGTACATTATTTTGATCTATCTCGTAGGGTTCAGCTAGCGTTTGCAATGTAAGCGTAAAAAATGAGTAGAAACCTCTAAAATTATCAGTGTTTGTATACAATATTATGCATGTATTATACATATAAACCTTCCTATTGAATCACTCTATCAAATAAAAAAATTGCATCAAAATCCGTTGCGCAGTTTTAAAGATCTAAGCATACATAGGGACATACAGCGGGAAGCGATTTTGTTTTATACTATGTAGTGAAGTGCTGTTACGGTGATAGGCTGGCGTTTGACCACGATCTCGCCTGATGGTAAGCGATGATGCAGTCTACGATGGTACACGCTTACCTAGAAGAAACCTATTCACTCGCAACTTGAAGACCCCTAGGTTGTAGTTATCAGTTATCAGGCCTCTGGCAAGGCTTTCTACTCCTTGGCGGGGCGCCTAATAAAGGTGGAAGAGTACATCTTTGTGCTTAGGGGAGGTATGTGTACCAAGTAGCGGTGGCGCAACGCGGAGCGTTTGGTTGTCCGATGATAGAATGGGGATGGTGGGATCAGGTTGAAAAGCTCCGCAGGAAACTCTCCGAAATGTTAACGAATAAAGTTTGCGGAAGGTTACTATGGACAAAGTTCGTACAGGCCCATGGCTTATTTATTTATTTAAGCTTGTTTTTAAGACATTAATATTAGATATTATTTACATTAATTAATTTGCTACTACATATTTTTGCCTGTATTCATGTATAATATATTAAGTATTATTATTTATTTTGGTGAGACCCATCTCTGAGTAAAGGCCTCCTTCAAACCTTTCCATTCGCATCTTTGTTGTTGGGCTAAACGTGTATCGCCGGCCACTTCCATAATGTCATCGCGCTATCGTCTTCTTGGCCTATGTTTTTTTCATCTAGCCTATGTCTATGTTTTTATTTATACCTGCTGGGCCTTTGCCTCCCCTGATCTCTCTATTATCTTAACCCTGTACCAAATCCTGACAGTGCCCATAAAAATTTGGCCTATGATAGGGTTTTAAAAATCATGTCTATTTTCATAACGAAAACCCCCATTTCTCTCACCCAATTTTGAAATAGGTGGGCTATTTCAATCCACTCTGGAGACTAAATGCTGCATACGAAGGAATATTTTCATATCCCAGAGTGCATTCAATAATCTGCACATTTTATGCATAGTTGCTTGCAAGAGATCTTGCTTGTAGTTATTTTATTTTCAACGGGATGAAAGGAATATTTCATTATATGGAAAGCAGAGAGATTTTTGATTGGCTTTTGTCTTCTGGTTCCTTGCATCTTTTCTAGTAGACAAATATATATATATCTTTTTCTAGCAAAATTAAATGCTTAATACTACTTTTACAGGACAGTTTTCTGAAATTCCATGTTTTTATTACTTACTTAGGTACTCGTATGTCTCAGCGACCTGAAGTGCGTCTTGGCCTTCGATAAAAGCAGTCGCCATTTTTGTATGTTGAGTGGAAGAAACGATGTCAAAAATCAGAGCTGGTTTCGGCAAAACTTCAATCATACCAACAACAAAAATATAAAAATGCTTAATTTTAATATTTCTGTGTTTTTTAAGTTAATGGTTTTCTTCTTGAACAAAAGTAACAAAAGTGGTGCAATTCAGTAATATCATATTATTTATTTTCATTAGTTCTGCGCACCTTTCCAGGTCCAACTAATAAAAATATTTACATAAGATATAACCATTGTCAAATATATAAGTGTAACTGAACTTATTTAGTTAATGTCTTCAAAACATTGGATGCATTGCTTCGCTTAATACCAAGTGCATTGTTAAATTCTATCAAAAACAATAAAACTTTACAAAATGACGTAAAAGTCAATATTTCATTTTGTTTAAAAAGCAGTTACCTAACTTTGTAACTGCAGTAAACTTATCATTGTATAATTTTGTTTTCAGTGCAGCTGTTACAATGTTTTATTCATTTTCATGGGACTATCGCGGTTTACTGGTTATAAACTAGTACTTTTAGTATTCGCTAGAGGTTTATGAGAAGGTGCATGCTTTACAACGAGGTGCGGCTGAGCGACAACATTAATATTTATAACGCAGTTACGCTTATAGAAGACTGTGGTTGTTAAAGCTTGCATTATTAGTTTACAGCAGCTATACGAGTAATCTTAAGTACCTACATACTTATTAATCAGTATTTAGATGCATAAATGTAATATATACGAAATGCTTGACCGTTTCTAGCACCTTCAAAATTAGGGTGCAATGAGCTACTTAGATATTGACATGTGTGAGGGATGGTTTCTTCTCAGGGCGTGAAATAAATGAGTTCGGCACATGATCAATTGGTAAAACTATATAGGTATTGAGACACGATAACTAAGTAGCAACAGTATTAACTACAAACTCTACAGTTTTGATGGTAAAAACACGATTATACTTACAATAAAACTTTACCGAGCCGACGCGTACTTCGCGCGGTGGCGTGGGCAAATCCTCCTTCTCGCTCGCACGTCTTGCGTTCTCGCTCTCCGAACCCGGTTGCTACGTCGTCGGCGTTCGTTCAAAAATAGAATAAGGCTACTGCTACACATGTAATTAATTAAGTAATATTATTGAAGAAATCCAGTATTTTATTGTGACCCTACGGTTTGAATAAATGAGTATGAGTATGAGTTTTAGTTTGTGTGATTCATACATTATATCAATTGCAAAATTAGATTTTAATTTAAGTGATTCTAGTTTATTTGAAAGAATATACAACTATTTACAATAAAAACAGTTGAATCATCTAAAGACCGTTGCAAATGATCTATACATAGCTCAACTGCTCCAGATCACTACCAGGCGGAAGTGTTCCCAAGATACTGACTGCATTGCCCCGCTGAATTGCAATGCTTATGCGTTAACCCAGATAAGTGCCAGCTCTCGGATCACACGTCGGTCGCTTCGACCGATGGGCCCCGGTACCCCATGGACCCCAGTTTATTTTACTTATTAGGTGTACGTTTTTTATTAGCTAACAAAACACAGAAAGGCATCTCGTTACTTGATCTAGTTCAATTCAATTATGGATCTAATATCAATGTTTGTCTTAACGTTTGACATAACTGACTTAAATCGCAACTTCATCGTAAATTAACCGAATTAAAATTAGTAACGGTTTTTTATACGTATAAGTGTTTTGTTGAAAAATTATTTTTTCAAAAAAAGCTTTTATAAAATTCATAATCGGAACCGCAAGCAGATTCAAATGACCCCAAACACTAGCCTACTATAATCCATTTAGAAGTTCCGTTGTCTAGCATCCGTCTCCATCATGAGACTACCTCTATGGTACCATATTATTGCATTGTCACCGAAGTTACATATGTATTCCAAATTTCAGTTCAATCGGTTGAAGGGTTTAAAATTTAGTTAAAAGATTCCAACTGGACAAATATTGTTTTTTAAAAGTACTGTGTCTCACTCACATTAGTTCCCTACTAAAGTCACCTCCCTACCAAACTGCTTTGTAAACATACATGTTTTAATTTGACTCACAAATAGGTAATTAGTATTTAATAATTCCATATATCGTTAAAATAATTATATCAACATACGTAATAAAAATTAAAGTTTTCATAAATGCAATGTTCCAGAAACTATCACAGTTTCATAGTTTAATAATTTCCTAGTATTTCAGTTCGCGATGCAATTTAAATTCTGAAATTAAACAGATAGTACACAAATATCGCATCACCCGGCGATGTAAAGCCGCTTACACACGGCAAAGGTATTTGCATAGGAATTTATAAGCACGTCATCTTGCTACATAGTAATAATAAGCTGACAGTGGAATTTCAAACCGCATAGCTGTCAACGACGAATTAAATTCGTTCGCTCCTTTCTACTCAACTACTGAAAGTGGGTATAAGATTATCGCACGAATGTATCATCGTAAGACTTCCACTGCCTACCCAAAGGCTTCCAGTAAGTTTATTATGCCATCTTTTTATATAGAGAGAGCCGTCCTAAACGAGGTTTCAAAAGAAACACGGAGTTCTTGAAAGTGATATTTGAGTTTATGAGTCAAATAACATGTGAACACGTTTTTCCTCCTTGCAAATTTGGTAACAGTACCCTTGCACATTTAGGGGGCAAAATGCCTTTAATAACAACAAACACTTACATGACTAAAATACAGAAGAAACAGTTGAATCATTTAGAGAAAACTATTTATCTATATATCTATAGGCGGAAGTGTCCCCAAGACACCGGTTGCATTGCCCCGCTGAATTGCAATGCTTATGCGTTGACCCAGATAAGCGCCAGCTCTCAGATCACACGTCGTCGCTTCGACCAGACGCACAGAAAGAATGTTCTTATACAAGCATTTTAATTATATTATGAATAAAATTTGAAATGGTGTTCGTTGGTAAGTGCAACACTTGAGAACGGCTGAAATTTTTGTTAATATTTTTTAAATGTTAACGAATAAAGTTTTAAGAGACATTGCTTTTTTCTATGGGATTTTTCTATGAACTCAAGACCATAATATTTTAAAATCCGTGCGAACCCAGGGCGAGTTAGCTAGTATAAAAAAAACATAACTTGCATGTTCATGCACCAATAAATCCTTGGCCCAAAAGAGCCTTAGCCAAAAGCATTGGTTTCTAAAAATATACTTATCATTAAACTTTATCGGTAACCCAGTACAAAATACATTGATAGCCTGAACTTTACACCCCAACAAATAAGATCTAATTTGCTGTGAGAAACGGCAAGCAATATAAGTTGAGTTACGGGAATGCTGTAAATCTATACGATTGCAACGCATGCATCTCTCTTTATGAGCTCTAAAGTCTATTTGATATCGCCGATGAAAGAAATTGCAGCAATAAATTTTAAAAAGGGTATTTGGTTAGAAAATGTAGACTTCATTTTGATTGCGGTTGTGGTGTTTCTAAAACGATTGGTAATTGAGGTGTGATCGAAAACGGCTTTGAATTTTTAACGTACTTCAAAAAGAAAATGTTATTTTGGGGCTATGTTTAACCGACCCAGATTATTCCCCAAGGTTAATTTTAATTTTGTTTTTCTTTGTTGTATACGTGCTTAAAGCGGTAGACGAAAATATTGGGAGGGAACGTGCTTAGTTGATAGGCTTAGGTAGGACGTAATGGTCTTACGTGACATGTCTTTTCTATGAGTTTAATTGACTAAGCTGAGAAGATAGCCGACACCGTCCTAAATTATATTTTAAGTCACTACAGGAACTATCTTCACTCAGTGCTGCAACTTGCTACCAGTTGCTTTCAAAACTTTTTCAAATTGAGGTTTTTAAACGATATGAAGTTTTTTTTTTAATTTTTATTTCACATGTTCAGCTTAGGTCTAACAACAGAGGCAAGTTATTTATTTATTTTATAGAATGCCTGCACACTCACAGCAGTGCCAAGGCGTGTGACGAGTCAACTAACAATATACAATCATTATTATAAATACGGGATTTATCACATACCGTCTTATCGGTGTTTCGGTTCAATTCGTGAATCTTCATCAGGGTGAGTGCGATCCGCTCCGAATAACGTTTTGCCTCGCACTGCGCGCCGCTATACACATTACAGAACAATACAATATCAGAATAAAAGTCAACTGTTATTGCTACTAAATACATAATGTCAAGTTAAATCCTACTAATATTATAAACACGAAAGTGTGTATGTATGGATGTTCACTTTCACGTAAAAACTACCGAATGGATTTTAATGAAAGTTTACTATAACATAGCTTATATATTAGAATAACACATAGGCTATAATTTTTAAAGATAATGTGTGAATAACCCATAATATAACGATAATTGTCAAGTAAGTCAGAAAAAAATCAGCCATCTACGAGATATTCTGGCGTACGCTGCAAAAACTGTAGTTTACACGTATATAATGTATTAACCGGGCTGTTGAGACACCTGAACAGTCCCAAGCTAGACGTCAACACAACGCTGAGTATCTGCTAGCGTAAATTAAGCTAAAGTAACTTAAGCTACTCGAAGTACTTACTAATCCTGCGCAGACAAAGTCGCGGGTCACATCAAATCAAATCAAGATATTTTTATTCCACAAAGATACATTGTTTGTACACTTGAAAAGGTCATAATTTTCACACTACCAGTTAGTTAAGAAATCAAGAATACGTTAATTAATTAGGTACAATAAACATAAAAAATTCAATATAATAATAACATGTCAAATAATTAATTATTAAATTAACTAACACACAAAACTTAACACAGAATAAGTCAAAGTGAGGGTGATGAGCAACCAAGGCGTTGACCAGAGATACAGCCTGGGCTGTGGGAGCATACAGGGTGGTGTTAGTGCGCCCGCGCGGCGCCGCGTGTGCGGTCGCCGGGCCCGGCTCGGCATACACAGCGCAACAAGCGACAAAGTGTGTTTATCGATCCTATTGGGGAAGAGCAGGTTGTAATGGATCAATATCGCGCACTTGCGCCTAATTATGAGATATTGGTGCCTGCAGCAGGCTCTTAGGAACCTGTATTACAAGTCACCATTAGGTTCTATTGAAATCTGTCACAACAGTTATTTCAATGCATCAGAATAAAACTTCTGGGAGCACGCCAAGCTAACTTTTTTACCCTTCACGGATGACTGGTAGAAAATGCTTTTGGCATTAAGTCCACCATTTTTTTTTGTTTGTTTTTGCAATACTGAAATAAAGAAACAAACAATCAAAAAATATTCCGCGCAGTAAAGCTTGACCACATTTATACAAAATACATTATTATACCAAACTGATTTCCAAGACCCTTACGACAAATAATGTATCAGAACGTAAAGTTTGTTATCTATCCGATAAACGGAAGATATAACAGTACTAGCTTTCCTGCCCGTGGCTTTGCATGCGTCGTTTGTCTATTACATTAGCCTCCTTCTTTACAGACAGGTAAAAAGTAGCCTTTGTAAAAACGTTGCAAACAGACATACAGTTGCCATGGAGAATGTATTTAATTTTAGCTTATTATGAATACAATAAGCCTTAATCCATTTTCTAATTTACTTAGGGCCGTAAAGCGCATTTACGTACCTAGCCGTTAAGTTTATAATGATATACCTTGACCACCAGAAGTGATGAAAAATATAAAAATATAGTTCTGAACAGTTTAAATTGTTTCAACCTGTCTGACCTACTTTTTTGTCTTGTTTCAGATTGACATCTTCCCGACTTCTATAATGATAAGGTTGGCAATGTTCTTTTTCTTTTTATTTTCTACGGCGTTCCAAGTTATAACTTGCATACTCTTGACGTCTCGCCTTGGTGCAGTGGGCGAATAGCCGGCTGAGACGCAGGAGATGGCGGGTTTGATTCCCGCCGCGGAACAAATGTTTGTAATGATCTACACATATTTATTCCGGGTCTGGTGGTTTATCTATATATTACAAATATGTCTTTACAAAAAAAATGTATATACGTATTCTACTAGTTATTTTGTTCCCATAGTACAACCTCTGCTTAATTTGGGGCATGAAATGCCTATTGTTTGTTTGTTTTAACTCTTTATTGCACAAAAATAATGTACAAATGGAGTACTTAATGCTAAAAGCATTTTGTACCAGTCAATCGTGACATGTAAAAAACTTAGGTATTCAAATAGGAAAATATCAACAACCAGCTATACTGCGTGTCACCGCATTTACGACATTAATATAAAACCGCGAGTAGGGCTTATAGCTAATATTGTTGGCAAATAGTTGGTTTTTTTCAAATTCATTATCATGGATTTTTTTTGTAATTTTCAGTCTACCTTCATTTCATGTTCAAAAATATCAATGAAACAGCCTGTGTAAAATAGGCAAACAAATTATATTCATTCATCGTGTAATTAGCTATACACGGCTACACATCAAGCTGTACAATTCCAGTATAAGCTGACCTCTCATTCTACGAAATCCTACACAATGCGAGGTCAGCTTATACTGTAAATTTATAGCTTGATGTGTAGCCGAGTGTACCTGTCAATCTGACTAAGCGGCATCAGCGCAAAGGCGCCGCCGATTTTCGTTAAAAATTGTTTATGGGAAATGTATCAATTACTGGATAAATATTCAAGCTACCGGCATTAAAGCAATCTCCAAAATGAGTTGATACAATTCTGCTTATGTGTTTTGAATTAATGTCGTGAATACGGTGACAGACTGTAGATTTCTTATAAGTAAAGCAGTGGAAAAACAAGTACAAAATAATTCTGTTCTTTAAAAAATAAACATTTGTAGGTTTCAGATGAAAAGTAGGCAATTTTGTGCCAGATATGACATATATTAGGTACTAGCTGACCTGCCCCCGGCTTCGCATTCATGGTTTGTCAATAAAAGCATTAACCTCCTTCTGCGCAGCCGGGTAAAATGTAGCCTATGTTACTAGAGGATAATGTAGCATTCTAATGGTGAAAGAGTTTTTGAAATCGTTCCAGTAGTTTTTGAGTTTATTCGTTACAAACATACACACAAAAATACAAATCTTTTCTCTTTATAATATTAGTACGCGTACGTATTACGCGAGATACCAGGTCAGTTTATCCAATAATTCATTCTTGCGATTTATTATGTAGGCCTAGATAGGAAGTACATAAGTAAGTAGGTACGTAAAAATATATTTTCTCTGGTATAAAGTTTGACTTAAGAAATTTCTATTGCTTTCACAAACTACTCCATCAGTAGGTAGTCGTTATGGGCCTACATTTAGTTTGATTTAGTTGCAAGGTTACTTTTGTTCTGTATATTATATTAATTCCTCTAAATTGTTATGTTTAATCATTTAATTAATAACTTCAGAGATTTGTCGTTTATTTTACTGTTATTTTTATTATTTATTTTTGATCTCATAAATAGTCTTGCTTTAATAAGTTAGGTATGTGCAATGTTTAGTAGTTATTGTGAAACAATATTTTATTTAAATGTTTTATTTAGTTTTTTTGTGAATCTTGTAAAATATTATATCTATACTATCTATACTAATATTATAAAGAGGAAAGATTTGTATTTTTGTGTGCATGTTTGTAATGAATAAACTCAAAAACTAGAGGTCCGATTTCAAAAATTATTTCAGCATTGGAAAGCTACATTCACCCTGAGTAACATAGGCTACTTCTTACCCAACTGCGCAAAGGAGGATAATGTTGTTATTAAAAAATTACGCATGCGAAGCTGCGGATTGGTCAGCTAGTAATATTACAAAGAGGAAAGATTTGTTTGTTTGTATTGAATAGGCTCCGAAACTATTGGACCGATTTAAAAATTTTTTCACTGTTGGGAAGCTAAACTATCCCCGGGTGACATAGCCTATTTTTACCCAACTGCGCAGAAGGAGGGTATCTTTTTATTGAAAAGTTACGCGTGCAAAGCTGCGAATTTGTCAGCTAGTGGTAAATAATAATGTAAACGTGTGTTTCTATTTTCTGCTGCTCACACGCACTAAAGGCGTCACATAATACCAGCGCTACAGGAGCTATACGTTGCAGCGGCACACCGCTGAGTGACGACCTATTTTGTTGTCTTGTAGTTGGTATAAGTATAACTGTTGTATTCATAAAATGTAAATATGAACACTATACTTTTCTATTTCCATTTCTATATTTTAACTTAGATTCATTACTTATGTAAGCACTGTTTGCTTTCATGAAAAAAATCACCGAGGGAGTGTTTTTTTAATTCTAATCTAGGGTAGGGGGATAAAAGATCTGCACTGACGTCCCGCATTGAAGTGTATTGTGCATTATTCCCCCTACTAGCCTGTGAGTGTTTTTATTTCTGGTTGGATATTTTAACATTGCCAGTAAGTGACTAGCCAGTAAGGTTAAATTATAAGTCACTAGCTGATCAATCCGCAGCTTCGTACGCGTAGTTTTTCAATAAAAACATTACCCTCCTTCTGCGCAGTTAGGTAAAAAGTAGCCTATGTCATCCGCAGATAGTGTAGCTTTCCAACAGTGAAATAATTTTTTAAATCGGTCCAGTAGTTTCGGAGCATATTCAATACAAACAAACAAATCTTTCCTCTTTATAATATTAGTATAGGTTATCATGAAATGAGCTAGGTTGGTACCTATATAGGGTGTCCTGAACATATCCCTTCCCTATAAATTTAATAACTATAGCATTTAGCAACCTTCATTGGGTCGTATCTTAATAATTGAGGGTAGCGTTAATACAATCTCAACTGTTTATTGTAATGGAAATTAAAATGAAAACTCCTCGGTTGACCTGTCTCATTAAAAGTTTTCTGGAAGGTTAATTTATTACTTTTGCCAAAGCAAATAGAATTTGTGTTTGTGTTACAGAAAAATTACATAATTTCGAACATTAATTTATAATTATTTTCCTGCCAGTAGTGGCTGTTAGAAATGAATTCACAAACAAAATTAAATGAATTCTTAAATTAGTATAATGTGCCTGTTTTAAGACGAAGTTACATTAATTGACAGACAAATTCATAATCGGAACCGCAAGCAGATTCAAATGTGTCCAAACACTAGTAGCCTATAAATCCATTCAGAAGTTCCGTTGTCTAGCATCCGTCTCCAACATGAGACCACCTCTATGGTACCATATTATTGCATTGTCACCGAAGCTACATATGTATTCCAAATTTCAGCTCAATCGGTTGAAGGGAACGGGTTTAAAATTCAGTTGCAAGATTCCACCCGGCACACATACATACATTGCAAGTTAATAAAAGGCTTGTAAAATCATTCTATCATTACCTGTTTTCATGTGAAAACAAAAGACGTCAATATTTTTTATCACTTGGAAAGCATTACTCAGAAGTGGTGGCGGCAATAAGACAGATAAGGTTTAATATTACGTCATCTAAGTATGTATGTAAAACATACTTTTTTAATTATTATCCAGTTATGTATATAGATAAAATTATCTTTTTATTACTAGCTTCCACCTGAAGCTTCACACGCATCCATGTCATAATCGACATATAAATGTAACTTTCTTTTTTTCCTAACCTATCTCGTCCCACTGCTGGGCAAAGGTCTCCCCCAAGTTCCTCCAAGCATCCCTATCTGTAGCTATTCCCCACCATCCTCTTTGGAAGGTGTCGAAATCATCCCGCCAACGCTTTCTCGGCCGACCTCGACGTCGCCGTCTTCAGGCGTCCATGATATTGCAATATGGGCCCATTTCTCGGAGTGCATTCGGGCAACGTGGCCCACCCATTCCCACTTAAGCCCAGCCGATCTCTTCCCTACATCTGCAATGCCGGTAAGTGAGCGCAGCATAGTGTTACGCACTCGGTCGACACGGTTAAAGCCGAGAATGCTGCGCTCCATTGTCCTTTGACAAATCTTGAGCTTTGACTTTTGGGCTTCAGTCAGAGACCATGTCTGCGCACCGTAAGTTAGGATGGGCAGGATACACATGTCAATGAGTTGGCGCATAAGTGTCAGAGAAAGGTCACCCTTCATGTACTCCTCCATGGATCAGTAGCTCTTCCAGGCATTCTCGATACGGTGATCGATTTCCTTATCTTGCCTGTTTCCGAAGCTAGCTAACTGGCCCAAATAAAAGTACTCATCGACATACTGTATTACCTGTCCATCTACCTCGACCTTACGCTTCGTACTGTTTGACATGATCTTCGTCTTCGACTGGTTAATTCGAAGCCCAACCTCAAGACTTGCCGCGCTCAGATCTTGGAGCATTTGTTGCAGTTCTAGAGGAGTAGGTGCAAAAAGTACTATGTCGTCTGCAAACCGCAAGTTTGTCAGGCTTCTTGCCTCTGATGACAATTTCCTTTGTGGTCCATGAGTCTGCTAGGGTTTTGAAGATCTCTTTCAAGGTGCTAGTAAAAATTTTGGAAGAAAGCGGGTCTCCTTGCTTCACTCCCTTTTTAATATGAAACAGTGGGCCGATGGAGTTGAGTTTTATGTGGGCGGTCACTATTGTGATATATAATTTTAATTGAATCTAAACAGCTTTGTCTATCTGTTGATTTTCTAATGCTAAATATAACTTATTCTAATGAAATGTGATCGGACGTTTCGTTGTATAGACAGATAGACAGAGTTAGGGTGCGTTTCTACAAGAGCTGTACGAGGAAGTTCTCGAGTTATTTTTTATTTTTTTGCTGAAGTGCCAACTAGTCTTTAACCGATGCAGCTTATACGAACATTTGGCACACTCAGCCCAGTTTTTATGAGGCAAGTAGCGGATACAAACGTTGGCTTCGACCATTGCTAGGTGGGGATAGGAGAGAAACGCCCAAGTACATGTCTGGACCTTGTGTAGGCGGCAACTGAAGGGAATCGTTAAACTAGTCGGCGAGGTCGGTGTATCTGTGAAGGGTTTGCTCTATCAACAGCAGATTACACTGAAATTTTCTATCATCATCATCATATTAGCCGTAGGACGTCCACTGCTGGACAAAGGCCTCCCTCATTGATCTCCAGGAACTGCGGTTGGAAGCGGCCTGCATCCAACGCCGACCTGCGGTTCTTACCAAGTCGTCTGCCCATCTTGTAGGTGGACGTCCTACGCTGCGCTTGCCGGTCCGTGGCCTCCATTCGAGAACTTTCCGGCTCCATCGGCCATCTGCTCTTCGCGCTATATGGCCTGCCTATTGCCACTTTAACGTGCGAGTCCGTCGGGCTATGTCCGTGACTTGAGTTCTCCTACAAATTTTCTTATAAATTTTCTATATTTATATTAATACATATAAATATAAAAATATATAAAACAATATAATGTGATAAAGATAAGCAAAAGTTACCGACAATTAGTTAAATAGTGTTCCTTAACGAGTGATTTAACACGTCTTAAAGCCACTACTATAGGAGTAAATATGATAAATAAAACGCATATAAATTGCATTTAATTTACTCTATAAACTATAAAATGAACTTGCAATAAATCTTTATCGAGCACGCAGGTGTGGACGCAGTTAAAAGCAGTTAAACCCGGCGACAACTAAAATTTACTACCATTAAAGCTCACTAAGAAAACAGATGAATCACTCCATAAAACCTACTCAGTTTTACAAAGTACTTTAAAAATGAACTTGAAAAACAAAGGGTTTATTTTTAAATGCGGTCGCTGCTCAGCTGTAAGGGTTTTCCCTGAGATGACAAATTTGTTTATTTTTTGTACTGAATATTCGAAAACGCGCTTTTATACCTAACTGATATTTCAAAAAATAGTACAAGACGTTATAAAACACTAAATTAGGCAATAACCCTACCAAGTTGAACACCGCAACAAATAAAAACGCGTTTGTTAATGGATAAACACAGTTTTTATTTTTTGAAATACCTCTAGCTATCTCTAGTCTAGATCTAGCTCTAGATCTACATGACATATATCTAGCTCATACATCTAGCTCAGCGTGCTATGGAGAGGACTATGCTGGTGTATCTCTACGAGATTGAATCAGAAACGAGAATATTCGAGAATGAACCAAAATCACTGACATAGCACAAGAGATTAGCAAGCTGAAGGGGCAGTGGGCAGGGCACATAGCTCGAAGAACTGGTGGCCGTCGGGGCAGAAAGATTCTCGAGTGGATACCACGCACTGGAAATCGCAATGGAAAACCCTTCTCTAGATGTAAAGATGACCTGATAAAGGTTGATGGGAGACGTTGGGTGCAAGCCACATAAGATCTGGAAATCAATAGAGGAGACCTATGTTCAGCAGTGAACATTCTGTGGTAGAAATTACGATGATGATGATGACAAGCAGATCCATTCTTTACAGTTTGTCAACTGCATAAAAATTAAAAGTTTGTATTTGTCAGAATCGTCGTAGTATCGCACAATTCACTTATACATATATGTAATCGCATTATCAGTTTATCTTTATATACCATAAAAATAATATATATGTATTATGATTTATATTTTATATGTTTATATATGTATTTATATAGTTATATTTTTATTTTGGTATTAGACGCACTCTCTTCCCATAAATTATGTACACCCCCGACCATTATCTTTGTTATAACAAATTCCCCTTCATCCAAAGGTTGTCTGGAACAGATCGCTTCTAAGCGATAATACCACACATTGTACTATTTGCTTTGTGTTTTCTATTTTGTTTGTATTTATTTTTGTTTGTATTGTGTAAAATAAAGTGTTTTCATTCATTCATTAATGTGTTGATAACCGAGTGTACAGTGAAGTGAGCTATCTGTTCTTAAAGTGTGATTGAAACGAACGACAAGCTAATTCAGGTTCGCAAGCCTAGTTCACGCTTCATTAAAGTGCAATTGCATTGTGTTTATGGCTCAACTATGGAGAACGGGCCTTTAGGCTCTGTGCTACGTAAATTATTATGATTAACTGCTCTACGGCTTCATGGACTATCTGGAATTTATTTGATCGATGATGACACTCGTAATGATACCACAAAAGTGAAATAGGGCTTATTCAAGTGTTCTTTACGCACGCTTGACTTGGGGAGTAAGCTGGTGAATGCCTTACGAAAAATGCGAACGGAAGGAGTTTAGTGAAGATAGAAAGAGAGAGAGATTTACGTTTCGTATATTTTTAAACGTTATTGTGCGAGTGCGAGTTGCGTCTGTCCAGAATGAACATAGACTGATCGACCTACAGACGTGTGGACAGCTCGTGGAAATTTATTTGCGTACGCATCTGTTTTTTCGTATTTCCATTTCGTTCTTGAACAGTTTTATAAATTAATGTTTGGAAAATGAAGTTTTACTTCAGTCGTGTGGTCAAAAGCACACTCGTTTTTTTAAAATATACATTAAGAGTCTTGATTCATCTGATCTCTTATATTAATAATATATGTATGTAAGTACATATTTATTTATTTTATGTATGATATATTTTTTTAATTATTTATGTACCTAATATGTATGTATATAACTATTTAGGGTTAAGTAATTTTTCTTTTTCTATTATTATGTTTATTCTTTTTACACCTCGGCCAATCTACCCATAAGCAATGATCCTCTCCAATCAAAAGTTGTCTGGAAGATATCGCTTTGTAAAGCGATATGTCCGCCCATTATGCTTACTTGTATTTGTTTATTTCTTTATATCTGTTGTATCGAGCTTGTAAGGTATAATAAAGAATTTTCATTCATTCATTCATTCATTGTTCAATATTATGAATGGAGGTGAATACGCAATGAACACGTAGTAAAGAGTAGTGAATATTTATCATTATCATAATATCAGCCAAAGAACGTCCACTGTTTAATATAGGCCTTTCCCAAAAATTTCTAGAGCGACCGATCTTGTGCGGCCTGCACCCAACGGCTCCCAGCAACCTTTAACAGGTCTTATTTCCGACTAGTGGGGGCCGTCCTATGCTGCGCTTTTAAGTGCGTGGTCTTCACTCGAGAACCTTCCTGCCCCATTGGCCGTCAGTGTCGAGCGATGTCCTCTACCCACTGTCACTTCATCTTGCTAACCTTTCTACAAGTGAATATCCCATCAAAAACATAAATGTGAAATGAGCGCTAAGTTCAATATATGCCTTGGTGTTGACTTCGACGATAAAAGAAGTAAGATCTAAATGGGTGCCAAGTTCAATGGTCAGTCCTGAAATTTATTTATAACTACCTGACCAATCCGCTGCTTTTCACGCGTAGTTTTTTAGTAAAAACATTACCCTCCTTCTACCCAGTTAGGTCAAATGTAGCCTATGTCACCCGAAAATAGTGTAGCTTCCCAACAGTGCAAGATTTTTTTAAATCAGTCCAGTAGTTTTTGATTTTATTCATTACAAACATACACACAAAAATACAAATCTTTCCTCTTTATAATATTAGGTTTAAACAGATATTTTATAACAACTTAAAATATAATTTATTCTTATAACGTAGGATTATATATTGAAGCTTATGGTTTGACGTGGCTAGTTTTCATATACGAGTGACAAAAAATGATCAGTCAGTGAAAAAAATTACGATTTTTGGACGTTAATGTCTAAATAATCGTGTGAGGTGTGTTTATGAAATTTGGAGCACAAATGTATGTCGCAATTTTCAATATATGAGCCAAATTTGACATATTTACGTGAAATAATTTTTGAGTTATGAAGTGGTCAAAAGTGGCTCCAAATGGTTCGTGTAATATTACACACGGTGCTGCTCGCTAGTTCTGTTAGCTTGAACTTGGCTTGACACGCTACCGCGTGTCTAGATTATGCAGTAAATATGTTCACTTTGCACGATCATAAAATACAATTTTATTTCTAATAAAATTCTTCACGATGCTTTCAATATATCTAACTTTTACTGAATTTTAGCTGTAGAAAGCTATTTAATTTCACTACAGTAACAACAAAAAAAGGCGATGTTCCATCTAAGATAATCTTGATCCCCGATGTCGAAGGCTTAAGTAGGGTTCACTTATTACCTTATTTACTGGAAAGGATCTTCAAGAACCTAAGAAATAATGGCAACTTTATTATATATCCAAGACACTTTTTAAAAGAAAGGTGCTTAAAATACTTACTTTGGATATTAAAGATAAGATAAAGATAATTTATTTCGGTAACAAATTTCACAACACTAAGATTAAAACCTAGTTGCAACAGAAACATAAGCACCCAAACTAGGAAGACCTGTGATATGGCATGCCTATGCCTCCCGCCGGAGTCACACTTGTACTGAAAAAGTTTAATTCTTGTTTTGTGCTCACAAACTTATACAAAAAAAATAAGTTATAATTCAAATATTTATATTTATAAACGAGATAATATAATATATAGGTATAAATATAGTATGTATATCTATATATATATGTATTAACATAGGGTGTATAGTTATGTTTGTGCGTAGGTAAATATGTGTGAAGCTTTACGTTAAAACCACGAGTAAGTTTTCGGTTTCCACATAGTTGTGTTCGAGTAGCCAAATTTTCAGGGTCAATTTTCACTTATAGACGTTCATCAGGTAATAATGTAAAATTTTATTCAAGTTACTGTAAATAAAAGCTCCTAGGTAATTGGACTGAAGGCAAGATTTTTTTTTTTGTAAATCACAAAACTGTAATGCACTGGGAATTAAAATTGCAACTCTAAGCTTCTATAAAATTGTAGGAATTATAAATATGTTACAAAAAACGATTACCATTTTGTCTTCTAACTAAATAAGTATGGTCGGTTTCAATATCCATCGGTAACCAACAACGACTCGTCAAAATATTTTCACCTTTACAAGGAAAAATGTGTCGTTATTTATTAGCAGATAATAGTAATGATATTTTAGCTTAATTTTTTTTAGTACTTTCATCTACAACTTTGCACTTTTAAAAGTAAAACGAATGATTTAATAAAACCGGCTAAGTGCGAGTCGGACTCGCGAACGAAGAGTTCCGTAACATTATCATAAAAAACGAGCAAAAAAACCCGTTTATTGTATGGGAGTATTGTATGGAACCCTTAAATATTGGTTTTATTTTAATTTAATTATTCATTTTTCCAGTGAATATGTAACTAAATATTTTGTGAATATTTCAAACGTCTACCTGTTGCCGTTATAAATAACGAGCAAAAACGAGTAAAAAAATCACGTTTGTTGTATGGGAGCCCCCGTCAATATTTATTTTAATTTGTTTCTAGTATCTGTTGTTATAGCGGTAACAGAAATACATCATCTGTGAAAATTTTATCTATATAACTATCACGGTTCATGAGATACAGCTTGCTGACAGATGGACAGACAGATGGACAGACAGACAGCGGAGTCTTAGTAATAGGGTCCCGTTTTATCCTTTGGGTACGAAACCCTAAAAACGAATAAATCGTTACCCACATTGTCAGTCCGATCTGCTAAGATTTGAAACTTCATACAAATACGCTAAAAATAGTGTTGTAATTATCCTCATAAATTCTTTCACACTGAGTGGAGTTCAGTTTTAGTCCATAATTTTAAATCTCTGGCATATTATACTTCTGTATGTTTGTAACGTTTTCATGACTAGACTGATTTCGATGAAATAGGTTTATAGACAGATTACGACCTGGATTGAGACAAAGACTTTTTATTAAAACTAGTGTGGGGACAAGGGCTACTACAGTATACCTAGTCAGGTCATAAGTATTGTCACACAGTAAAAACTTTTCTTTTAGAATGCTGGCCACAAAAAAGTTTATAGAATTCGAATTTCGAATTGTTCATGAAAATAAAAATGTATACTTTTTAGAATTTTACTCATTTTTAAATATGGAGTGGACGCTTAAAGAAGACTGTGTTGCAGTTATTGCGTTGCATCGTTGCGGTTACGCGCCAATTCAAATTTTTGACATACTGAAAAATTTGAATATAACCAAAAGATTCGTTTATCGCACCATCAAACGATACATTCATTGTATCGTTTGATGGTGCGATAAACGAATCTAGTGTAGATGACAGGTCAAGAAGTGGTCGCCCTCGGTCTGTTAGGACTCCAGCAGTGATAAAAGCTGTGAAGACGCGAATTCAAAGAAATCCCAAACGTAAGCAGAAACTGTTGGCACTTCAGATGGGGTTAAGCAGAACCACGGTGAAAAGGGTGTTAAATGAAGACTTAGGGCTTCGGGCATATCGAAGAAAAACAGGACATCGTTTGAATGCTCGTCTAATGGACCTGAGACTGAAAAGATACCGCGCTTTGTTGAAGCGGTACACGGGAAAAAATATCGGGAAATTCTTTTTTCGGATGAAAAATTTTTTACCGTAGAAGAGAGCTACAACAAACAAAATGATAAGGTGTACGCACACAGTAGTGAAGAAGCGAGCAACCGTATTCCGCGTGTCCAACGAGGTCATTTTCCATCCTCGCTCATGGTATGGTTGGGAGTTTCTTATTGGGGCTTAACAGAGGTACATTTTTGTGAGAAAGGTGTAAAAACGAATGCAGTTGTGTATCAAAATACAGTCCTGACGAACCTTGTGGAACCTGTTTCTCATACCATGTTGAATAACAGGAACTGGGTATTCCAACAAGATTCGGCGCCAGCTCATAGAGCGAAGAGCACACAAGACTGGCTGTTGGCGCGTGAAATCGACTTCATCCGGCACGAAGACTGGCCCTCCTCCAGTCCAGATTAGAATCCGTTAGATTACAAGATATGGCAACACTTGGAGGAAAAGGCGTGTTCAAAGCCTCATCCCAATTTGGAGTCACTCAAGACATCCTTGATTAAGGCAGCCGCCGATATTGACATGGACCTCGTTCGTGCTGCGATAGACGACTGGCCACGCAGATTGAAGGCCTGTATTCAAAATCACGGAGGTCATTTTGAATAAACTTTAGTGTCTTAAGAATCTATGTTTTGTTAAGTTCATTTTGGTGTATAAATGGTTACATAATGAATAAACTTGTTTCAATTATTTTATATTAAACATGTGACAGAATTTATGACCTGACTATATATTGTCACTGAGTTTTATGCAAGTCTGCGTTTTGGCCCAACGTGGCATGATTAGCCCACCATCGCCGCCTCGATAGTCGCCTCCTGCCTTTATAATAGAGTGGTTCACGCAATGTCATCATCATCATCATATCAGCCGTAGGACGTCCACTGCTGGACAAAGGTCTCCCTCGTTGATCTCCAGGAACTGCGGTTGGTAGCGGTCTGCATCCAACGCCGACCTGCGGTTCTTACCAAGTCGTCTTCCCGTCTTGTAGGTGGACGTCCTACGCTGCGCTTGCCGGTCCGTGGTTTCCATTCGAGAATTTTCCGGCCCCATCGGCCATCTGTTCTGCGCGCTATATGGCCTGCCCATTGTCACTACGCAATGTAACGGACAATAGTGGTAGTGCAGTAGATCCGCGTCGGTTGTTTGCATTCCTCTGCACCTGGGCCTAGAAACCATAGACACTACCATTGATTAGACACTTCCCGACATAATACCTGATAATATATAATACTCCATACTAGTGTTACCTAAACTTAACTAAATGTGACCTAGAAATAAAGCAAAACTCGCTGTTGCAACTTGACTTGACACCCCATTTTTATCCCATGGGAACTGATTTATGGGATAAATGGTACCCTATGTAGTGATCCAGGTTATAATCTACGTATATACTAAATTTCATTGAAATCAGTTTAGCCATTACGGCATGATTGAGTAAGAAACAAACAAATATCCAAACTTTCGCATATATAATATTACTGATAAACGCGTGAGAAGTTTCGTGCGGCAGCTTGTCTATAATTTCACGAAACTACAAAAAATTTATTTGTCATTAATAGTGATCGGACTTTTGGGTGCTATTGACAAAATATGTCATCAAAAGTATGGATACGACAGAAAAATCCCGGGAAAAATTCCGAGTCTCGGAATTACAATATCACTGGGATACCCCAGTATACCCCGAATAAGAATGAATGTCGGAATCACGAATACGATTAAGTAAAGAATAGATACGACTAAAAAAAATCTGCAATGATTAAAAATGTGGTATTTAGTAAACGATGTAACACTATTAATGATTAGTTAGTTAATTGATGACTCACTATTCTTTATTTATTTTAACCTTTCATTACTAACATAAACGAAGGTAGTACTAACCATTTATGGACATCATGTCCCGAGTTGCTAAGTTAAATCGGTATTAATGTTCCTATTAAAATAAAACGATATAATCCCATCATTTATTATCCTGATGTTGTTACAAATTATAGGTAGAATTCATTTCTGTGGCGTGCAAGCGACATTTTAATAAATTGTGAAAAAAAAATGATTTCGATGTATTCAGCACGAGTGTCAAATCAGCTAGACAGCGATTGAGCAAAGACTTTTTTGTGGGCGGTAACGTTAGTATTAGTAAATGAACGTATTAATATTTTAGTTAACAGTTTCACCGAGTGTTGGTACAAATTATGTTCTTAACTAGATGTGTTGCTAAAAAGTTTCTATACGTGAAAACCTACAATTGGCTTTCTGTTTTGTATTAGTTAATTGTGAACTTAATATAGCTGTTGGTTTTCCATAACATAAATAAATAAATAATACGTCTGAAATAAATTTATTTAATTTAATATTTGAAACTAAGGCTGGCAACGTTAACAAAACTATCCATCACACCCTTACCCAAACCCAAAGAAAACTACACCATATTTCTCACCAAAAGCCGTACCTTAAAATAAAAACCACCACGGTGCAAAAACTAATCCATCAAAGAATCCATTTACCCGCAGCTTCATAACAAGCGCAATGGGTTCGAACCCCAAAAACGAACGATTTTTAGGATACCATTTTTTATTCAAGACACGTTACGGAAATTCTCTACGTCTTTGTGAGGAATCAAACCAAGCGTACGTGTTTCGAAATCCAATTTATTATAAACAATTTTTTGTATAAATCCTGAATTGGGGGCGATAAAGATCCTGACAAAAGTTCCGGTTACAAAATTGAAAATGCTATCATAGGTGTGAATCACCTCATGGTCTCTTTTAATATCGTCAACGCCTTCAGGGATCCTGGAAAACTGCTGACATGAACCCGAAATTCTTTTAAGGGTTCCGTACCTCAAACGGTAAATAAGGAACCTTTATAATATCAATCTCTTATCCGTCTTTCCATCTGCTCGTCTGTCTGTCCGTGTGTCACCACTGAATTTCTCAGGAACAGGTGAACCTAGCAAAATGAAATTCATACCAGATACTGAGGTCTATAGTTCCTATTAGGTGTATAAAAATCAACGACAAAAAGATATGGGCAAATTTAGATTTTTTCGAAAACTAGTAAGTACCAAAATTTACCTTAATTTTTAACTTTACAGTTAAGATAGTCTTGTGAGTTGTCTGGGTGTTTATACAATTTAGAAGGCTAGCTTAATCGGCACCAACCTCAAACAAGGTAAATAAATAAAATTGTGCTATTGAATAAAATTAATATTAAAGTGGGGCTTCCATACAACAGACATGATATTTTTGCCGTTTTTATAGTTAATGGTACGGAACCCTTCGTGCACGAGTCCGTCTCGCACTTGGCAGGTTTTTTATCATTTAAAGAAGTAAGATTGTTGCAATACACCTCAATACGGGATGCCAGAGCTGATTCCCTAGTCTAGAATAGGATATCTTCTTGTCCGTCTTACATAGTATAAAATGAAGTCACTTCCGCTGTCTGTTCGCCTAGATCTTTTAAACTACTTAACGGATTTTAATACAGTTTTCAGCAGTATATAGAAGGATTCAAGAGAAATGTCAAATAAAGGACAAAAAAAGCACAAGCACAAGGCAGTACAAGTAAAGGGAAAATTCCGAAAAATAAAAAAGTTTAAAATTAAGGTAGTTTTTGGTTCTTACAAATTTTCGTGAAAATCTAAATTTGCCCATATCTTTTTATCTTGTTAACTCAGGATTTTTATACAACGTAAAGAGATTATAGACCTCAGTATCTGGTAAAAATTTCAACTTGCTAGGTTCACCTATTCCTGAGAAAATCGGTGGTGACACGTGGGCAGACAGACGGACAGACGGACAAGAGAGTGATCTTATAAGGGTTCTTTCTTTACCTTTTGAGGTAGGTAACCCGAAAAACGACCTGATTAAAGTTGCTGGGGGTCGTTGGGTGCAAACCGCATAAGATCAGTCGCTCTGGAAATTTGTGGAGAGGTCTTTGTTCAGCAGCATAATGTCCTATGGTTGATATGAATTAATTAATTAATGAATGAAACCACTTTATTGTACGCTATATAAACAAAATTAAAAAAAATAGAAACACAAAGCAAATAATAAATAATAATATTAGGTAAATAATAATAAATATTGCTGGACATTTCACACAGCGCTATCTAGCCCCAAACTAAGCAGAGCTTGTACTATGGGAACCAGATAACTGATAGAAAGCTTATGTACTTTTTTATAAATACACACTTATACACACATAGAAAAACATCCAGACCCGGAACAAATATTTGTAGATCATGCACACATTTGTTCCGCGGCGGGAATCGAACCCGCTACCTCCTGCGTCTCAGCTGGCTATTCGCCCACTGCGCCACGGAGGTCGTCAGGACTAATCCAGGTTGTAATCTACGTAAATACTAAATTTATCGAAATCGGTTCAGTCGTTACGACGTGATTGAGTAACTAACAATCAAACAAACGATGCGCGGTAAGACCGCCTGTTATAAGTAGTTTTTAAACATCATCGAGCGCACACGTGTATCAGTGGTGTTCTTAAATAAAGTCCCGCAAGCTAAACTGAACCTTAGGCACAATCATCACCGCCCATATAGTAGCACACAGCTAAATAGTCATTATTTGTCTATGTATTTTCTATGTTGTTTGTATCTTTTTTATATGGTGTATACTAAAGTGTTTATTTTATTATTTCATTCATTCAAATAAATAAACGAACATACAAACTTTCTAATTTATACTATTAGTGTGATTCACTCCTGGCTTCATGATCAGACCCTGGTAGTCATTATAGTCTCGCAAAAACAATTTAATAAAATCCAAACACGATAAATCTACTGTTATACATTAAATAGTTCTGTTGAATCCCTGCTGACTCCATCATCAGATCCTGGTAAACGATATCGTCAAACATCTCACAAAAACAATTTAAAAGAACACATACACAACCGATCTAGTAACGTTATCCATTAAGGACTTCTGTTGATTTCCTCTAGGCTCCATCATCAGCCCCGGCAGACATTATTGTATTATCGTTATAATTCTCACACAAACAACTGAAAAGGACCCAAGAACGACCGTTGTACTGTTATCCATTAAAGATTTTTGTTGATTCCCTCCTGGCTCCATCATCACACCCTGGTATACATTTACCATCATACATCTCACCCAAATAATTTAAAAGAATCCAAACTTAACCGTTCTACTCTTATCCATTAAGGAATTCTGTTAATCACCTGTTGGCTCCATTTTATTTTTAACGACATTTAAAACGACACCACTCTCAAATTTTTCATTTAAGAGGTCTTATTCTGACCTTAGGGTTCCTGAAAATATTTAAATTTAAAACTAACTTTATCTATTTCAAAATACTCTTATATCTTGCTAAAACGAAAAATGAAATTAGGTTGTCAAACAAAGTGGTCCTTTGCCTTTTTTCAGGAAAATATCTGAAAGCGCTGAAATATCTATTAGTTCATTTTATTAGGAGAATCTTCATTTAAAATTTGATCGGTCTATACTAACTATACCTGAAGAACAGATTTTTGTTTTATTTTATACTCTTATTTTGGACCCCTTGGGGTGCGAATGTCAAAAAAATCCTTTCTTAGTCCACCCGTACACCGTAAAAAGAACACACCATCTATATTTCAAGTCTCTAGGATCAGTGGTTTAGGCTGTACGTTGATTTTCAGTCAGTCTGTCAGTCTCGTAACGATTATTTAATATACTGATAATGATATTGATGGTTAAGAGCGGTCTATTTTCCGGTATTTAGGTGCTGGTAGTCAATTGTATCGTGAAACGTCTCGCAGAAACAACTTTATAGAACTAAAACACGATACATCTACTGTTATCCAATAAAAAGTTCTGTAGATTCCCTCATTAGAACCTGGCGGTCTTACAATGATAAAATGTTTCACTATTTGCCTATAAAATGTATTTATGCAAAGTTATACGTTCGTAAATGCAAAAACATTGTTTTACAACAAACTACAACATCCCTTTTCAACCCTATGGGGGGATTTTCAGATAGAATTACTATCCCATGTTTCATTATGCACCTTGCTAAGTATTTAAGTAAAGTTTTAAGTCTATTAACATTAATAATGTTTTGCCATACAAAGTTCAACACCCTTTCTCACCCACCCAGGGGATGAATTTTGAAAAATAAAATAATACCATTTCTCTTATTTTTGTTGATAAATATGTTCGTTAAGTTTCAAATTTATAAACCCAAGAACCACAGTTTTTCATACAAACCGTAAAAAACTTTTTTGACCCCCTTAGGGGATGAATTTCCAAAAATCCGTTCTTAGTGCTCACTTTCACACCACAAAAACATACCATCCAAATTTCAAGTCTCTAGGACCATCGGTTTGGACTGTGCGTTGTCTATATGTCAGTCAGTCAGGACAACGATTCTTATACATTAAGAGAAGATAGAGAAACAACCAGATCCGGAACAAATAACTGTAGATAATGTAAACATTTGTTCCGCAGCGGGAATCGAACCCCCTACCTCCTGCATCTCAGCCGGTAATCCACCCACTGCGCCACGGAGGTAGTCAAAAAAAAATAGTACTAAGGGCGGTCTTATCGCTTAGAAGTGATTTTTCCAGACAACCTTTGGATTTAGAGAATTTTGTTATAACTAAGTTAATCGTCAGGAGTGTACATTTATGGCTAAACTGTTTATGATGATGATAAAATTTAAAATCTTAAGTTCAAAGCCACAAATCTACACTAGTTAGAAATGCCTTCAAAATCAGTAACTTAATTTATGTAGTTAAAAGCCAGCTGTATTAATAATAACTACTTTATGGCAAGTTTATTTGGTCTACATAATTATATTCGTTTAAAATAGTTTTGTTCTACGCGCCTTTTTACAATTCGATAGGCAAATCACAACATTGCTTATCTTAAATAGACCACATTTTTCCTAGAGTATACTAGCTCACTACTGTATAGGCAAAGACTTCCCCCTCGTCCTTCATATGTATTGGTCCTGTGCCAAATCCCGTAAATCTCTTCGACAAGTGTCCAAAAACACTTAAAAAAACTTAGCAAAATATTTCGATATTCATCCTACTTATAATATTATAAACGCGAAAGTTTGTATGTATGGATGTATGGATGTTTGTTACTCTTTTACTCCGGAACGGCTGAACCGATTGCGATGAAATTTAGTATGTACGTAGATCATAACCTGGATTAACACATAGGCTACTTTTTAATGGCAAACCACGCGTGCGAAGCCGCGGATTGGTCAGCTAGTTCCATATAAATATGTTTGTCTGGGTGGAATCTTGCAACTGAATTTTAAATCAGTTATCTTTAACCAATTTAGCTGAAATTTAGTGTACACGCTTATTTTGCAGAACAATGCATATTTATAGTTAGCATGACCTGATTCTACTTCACACGGATTGGCTCCAGATGAAGGAACTCTTCAACGGGCAACAGCACAGATAACAAATTTAGTATACGCATTTAATTATGATAGCCCGTTCTAATTTCTATTATGTCATGGCTTCTACACTCAGGGTGGGCTTCCAAGAAGGAACTCCTCAACGGTCAACAGCGCAGACACGAAATTGTATGTACGCGTTTAATTATAATATCTTGTTCTAAGTTTAACCATGACATGTCTGCTGCACTCAGGTTGGCTTCCAAGAAGGAACTCCTCAATGGTCAACAGCACAGACACGAAATTTTGTGTATGCATTTAAGTATAATTCTCTGTTCTAAGTTTCACCATGACATGTCTGCTGCACTAAGGGTTGGTTTCCATCGGTCAACAGCCGTTGGAGGCAGCAGACACGAAACATTGTATACGCATTTAAATTTGGAATACATATTTAACTTTGGTAACAATGCAATAATATAATACTATGGAGGCGATCTCATGATGGAGGCGGATGCTAGACAATGAAACTTCTGAATAGATTGTAGTTGGCTACTAGTGTTTGGGCACAGTTGAATTGGCTTACGGTTCTTATTAAGAATTTTATAAAAGCTTGTTTTTAAATAGTAATTTTTCAACAAAAAACTTCAGCCACCATCGGCCCGACTGAAAAGCCGTGAGAGCTTCCTCCGATCCACCAATCCCACGAACAAGTAGTAGCGCCCCGGCAGTAGCGAGACTTGAATTATGGTCCTCCCATACTGTCCCTCCTGATTACATTACACCAGCGGAGCATCTTCCTTCTAGCTACAAGCTGCAATGACTAATTTGAAGTCCCTTAACCGGTTGCGCACTCAAGTTGGCCGCTGCCGAGACAATGCAGCCAAGTGGGGCTACATCGACCCATTTCGGAGCCAGTGCCACTGCGGAATCACCTTACAAACAATACCCCTGTTCTTATGTCCTCTAAGCCAAACCACCTGCACACGAAATCTCTTGTACCAGGCAACATAGAGGGGTGTGGAAGCTGATTCAATTGAGCTAATAAAATTTAGAAGTCAAACAGTCATTAACACGAAAGAAGAAGAAGAACAAAAAACTTATTATTATTTAAGCTCTCTATGTTACACTGCTCGCCAAAGGCATTTACCATTCTTTCCATTACTCCTTTCCTGCGCCAAAACGGAATTTTTTCCCTTCAAGCTGTCTGAGTGCTCCATTTTGTGGTACATTTTGCCTATTAGTCATCCAGAGTAGTGATGGTACCTATAGCCCTTTCCATAAAAGAATATCCGTTTGATAACCTAACGCTTTCAGATGAAAATAAAATTGAAAATATTATTATGTTTTTGATCCTTAAAGCATTTGCACCCAGAACAAGGGATTGTAGCAATAACATTTTTAAAAATTTATAACATAATTCACCTAAAAAGCTATTAAACCATTAATCAAATTAGACATTATATCCAAAATGAGCTCGATTCATCAATTTTTCACATAATTTTCTATTGAACTCAATAAGTACTTAGAAACTTTTAAATTTATTATACAATTTACTTTAACTTAAAGGTTTCCCTTAGGGCTTTTATTACGTAAGCCAATTAATGGTGAAAATATGTTTTTGATTAGGTTTTTTTACCTTGACGGTAAAAAGTTATGTTCTTTGTACAAATATCTTTGTCATCGTTGCTTTAAAATAAGCGAACTTAATTAATTTCTTATTTACAAGGTGTATAGGTAAATTTGGTAAAAATTGGTCCCTGATGTCATTTGTAAGGCATTCAATTTTGTTAAAACATAGGTCAGTTTTATTTTTACCCCTATTTGTTTATTAAATAAATGAAAATCTCCTCGCAGTGTCATTTGAAAAATTTAGTATTACATGTATTTAGTCACCATAAAATTATATACTGTTAATAGTATGAGCAAAAAAGTAGGTAATTGAATCACATCGGGGTGAGCTTTACGAAGCTCATTGTTATTTTTCCACAAGTCACCATTATCTGACTTAGCTTTTTATCAAGAGTTGGGAAATGCGGGTAGTAATCGATTGACAAAATTGTAGAACGTAAGTATGGATTGTATCAAAAGATCGAATTAGAAATGAGGGGAAGCGTAGAAAAAGCAAAGTTACTGAGAATTAGTGTCCTTAAATTTCCGTAAGCGGGAAGAACTGGCGGCCGTTGGGGCAGAATCATTGAGTACAGGTCATACAAGATCGGTCGCTCTCGAAATCAATGGGAAGGCTTATGTTCAGCAGTGGAAAATATATATGATGACGATATTTTTTTTTACCTTTGAATTCACAAAGCTACTACAGACGTACTTATATTATAAATACACACTTATAATATGAAGAGAGAAATACCCAGGCCTGGAACATATATCTATAGATCATGCAAACATTTGTTCCAGGCGGGAACCGAACCCGCAACCCCCTGCGTTTAGCCGGCTATTCACCCACTATGCCACGGAAGTCGTTTTCATATACCATAATACTTACCTTAATTTTATCGAAATAACATAAGTACCATGTCTTCCATTATCTTAACATGAATATATCAAAATCCATTAATCATCGCCTAAAGGCACTTCTTCATTTGTCATTTATTTCCGTCATCCGAAAAGACTTTGAAAAATGACTACTCATTTAACTGTACGGAGATGAACGTCACTCACGTCGATATGTATTGTTTCAGATAAAAGCGTCACGAGGATAATGACGTCACTAAATAAAGGTAGAAGGTGAACCAAACAAAATGGATATAGATCATGTAGTACTGGATAAAGAAGCAATCAGCCGTTTCGAACAGTATACGTTGGCAAAGCCTTCACTAAATGGCGGAATCCCTTTGGACAGATGCCAAGATGCCGACTCCATGGTATCAAATAGCAGAAAGAGAGCACAAACATCGCGCCAAAAAGTTGTTTGCTGCTTTTGTTTCAAAACTACTAAATACCGGCGAAAACAATTCATTGTCGGCTCACTCACTAACCTCATGATATTCACCATTCTGTTAGCCTACACTTTCCTCGGCTCGTTTATATTCCTAGCTATAGAAGGCGGCTCAGAAGTGCCGGCCAGACCTCGGATACTGCCTGACAGACAGAAATTAGGTCACAAAGAAACTAACAACACGAATAAAAAAGTCGCAGATGACGATTACGAAAACGGAAACACGACTTTGTCCGCCAATTATTTTTGGGACGCGCGAAGTCGAGCCGTGGAAAATATTTGGGAGATTACAGTCTCACTGAATATATTGTACAGAGAAAATTGGACGCGATTGGCTGCACAGGAAATTCTCAAATTCCAGAATGAGTTGGTGCAGAGGGTGACGACCGAAATGGCGTCGCAATATGGAGTGAGTTACCGGGAGATGGCTTTGGGAGAATTTAGCAGCGAATTCAGCAACCATTATGAAGAGCACGAGTGGAATTTGGCACTGGCATTTTTCTACTCCTTAACCGTTTTAACAACCATAGGTAACAATTGAACAACTATTTAAACTACTTTCTTTTTTACTTGCAATGTTTAACAAAAAATAAAACGAAATTCTCTTTCGCAGGTTATGGGAACATTGCTCCGAGGACAATGCTTGGCAAAGGTGTGACTATTCTCTACGCTCTATTCGGCATACCACTAACGCTAGTATACTTATCAAGCGTCGGTTCGCTTCTATCTAAAATGGCTCGAAGTGTTTTCAGTAGAGCATTATGTTGCTGCCTTTGCTCAAATTGCGGTTACTGTTGCTACGACGAAAAGCGAATGGCTGAAAAGGAAAGGAGAATGAAAATGAAGCGACAGCAAGAAGAAATCATAAACAGTCAGAATACAAGCAAGACACCTACTGAAGAGTGTTACGTCTTGAAACCTGACAGTCAAAAAGATTTATCCATATCAGAAAGACCAACAACGAGTACTGCCAAAGACGATATTATCAGCTGGCCTGATACTGACTCAAAATTATCAATGCATGGTTTGAGCATTCTAGCTCCAGTTTTCTTATGCCTTGCAGCGATTTTCATTTACATCGTTATTGGTGCGTTAGTCCTTTTCAAGCTGGACAATTTAGCTATCATAGATGGTTTCTACTTCTGCTTTATGGCACTGAGTACGATCGGCTTTGGAAACATAGTTCCTGGAATGAGTTACACGACCATCCACGGTGTGAGGTACTACACAATCAACTCTGCAACTTTGTGGTTCTGTTCTGCGTACACTTTGACCGGTTTAGCTTTGACTGCTATGTGTTTCGGTGTAATACACGACGAGATAATCTACAGAATAAAGCATCAACAGAAAGAGTGGTCACAGAAAGGCAACACAGTGAACGATGAAGTGAATTTAAATGATCCTTTCTACATGAACTCCTGACAAATGTTTAAAGGTAAAAGTGAAAACCTGTATAGCATTATGGAGGACACTTCAATAGTGGAACGTAAGGTTGAAATTGACAATAGGGAGGTATTATTAAGTGTAGATGATATGGCAACGGCCCTAGATTTAAGTGAGGAGTTTCCCCCACCGCCGCCCGAGGAAGAAATAGTTGCAATTGTAACGAAAAAAGAACCCAAAGGATTTGGTAATATGGTTGCTTATAACGTGTTGCCAGAGATGCTGGAACACGTTAATACACAACCCTAAATAATTACATTGGGTTATGTCTAAATGGCTACTTATAATTTAGTAGGAAGTTAGACAATCGTTTTCATTCGAAAAATGGAAGATTTCATGGGTTGAATTATGGTAGCTATTTTGACACAACCTTATTGTAATGGTTTTATTGGTTATTTTGATTGATTGTACTGGCTGTGAATAATTTCTATACAATACCTGTTTTGGTAATTTATATCAAGTTTTTCTCGAATTTACTTTTTCCTCAATATATTGTAAGTATGTATATTTAAACTAAGTACCTATATATAGTTGTAAATACTGTAAATATTGTATAATAATGTTTAATTAGGAACTAACCGATGTCTAACATCTATTATCTGATTCTTTGTCAGCTGGTAATATCAAAAATGTTATTGTAAAGATTTTCATGTGGCATAGTTTCTTTGTAAAAATATCAGTTTAATATAAATTCTTATAAATATTGCGTCCAATCATTTCAACTAATTTTGGTAATTGAATGATTTGTTACGACTGCTGTCAATATCAATGAGAAACACTCAATATCTAAAATAAGTTTTAAACTCAGTAAGTCATTGTGAATAAGGAAATTAAAAAACTTATTTCCTATCCCTAATATCCTACTAATATTATAAACGCAAAAGTTTGTACGTATGAATGTATGGATGTTTGTTACTCTTTCACGCTGGAACGGCTAAACCAATTGCAATGAAATTTGGTATGTACGTAGATCATAATCTGGATTAACACATAGGCTACTTTTTATTGGCAAACCACGCGTGCGAAGCCGCTGGCAACAGCTAGTTTATTATAAAAATAAACAATTTTCGTCGTGATGTCGTGTAAAAAGACGACTGATGGCTGCTGGGGCAGGGAAACTTTCATAGCTCGACCCCATGCACTGAAAAGGGCGGCGTAGGACGATCGTCCTTTTCAGTGCATGGTCCCCTACTCACCTCACAACTATTAAGTTGATCGTTTCGGTTTTGGAAACCTATGGACACTATTTTCAGCAGTGGACGTCTTACGAACTACAACTGATATAACGATGATTATTACGTGTGAAAATGGAAATAAAACCAATACACAAAAAATCCTAAAAAAAATAAGAAAAACATTACATAAGAAAGTAATCTTGGAAAGAAAAGGGTGCTAGCTTAGAGGGGAGATATTCTACGGAGAGCGCACAGCAGCTTAGTCGTCCAATATCAAAGGTAAGTACCGAAGCAGGTTCCAGGCGCATACATAAGCTATGAAATAGGTATATTATTTTCTGATTTTTATTAACAGATGCTGTATAAATTAAATCAACCTAAATAGTTACTATAAAAATACAATTATTATTTGTATTGCTCATGATTATTTTAATTTGTCATCCACCTAAAACTGTACACAAAACACTTGTGGAAATACAAAGATTAATACAATAAATTTATTAAACACTATAACGAATAAAATATAAAACAAATAGACACTAAATTGAATGTTTACATGTTTTTTTTTTTTCAAAATTGGCCCAAATTTAATTTGAGAGGACGTATTTTCAAATGAAATTGTTGAAGTAGAACTTCTTTACGCACGCTTGACTTATGGGGTAAGCTGGTGAATGCGTTACGAAATGTGCGAACGGAAGTTGAGAGGAAGATATAAGTTAGTGAAAATAGAAAGAGAGAGAGAGAGAGAGTTACGTTTGGTATATACCAAACTATAGGACTATAGTTATACCAAACTATAACTGTAGGAGCAGGAGAGAGAGGTGCGCGCGCATATTTTCTTTCTCTTTTCCTAGCCAGTGCATGAAATATATCTAAGTTAGTAGTTCGTTTGATTATTTTTCGTAATTTCATTTCGTTCTTGAACAATTTTATAAAATAATATTTTGAAAAAAAGTTAGTCGTACTTCAGTCGTGTGGTCTAAAAATAACTCGTTTTTTATTATGTGATAAAATAATAAATTTGGAATTTCGTAACATAGCTTTGATACAATTTTTTTGCTGATGGTTATTACATGAGGTGCGCTCTATAGTATTATTCCTTTAAGGGTAAGCCAAGAGGAAAACAAATAGTGATTTATATTGAAATAGAACTCTTTTAGATCGTGAGCGCGTTCATTCGTTTTATTTCTATCGTATGATAATTCCTTTGAAAAACATGTTTCTAGCGATATTGGGAAAGCCATGCAAAAATTTAAAGACCTCGTCGGAATCGAATACCAAACTAAACTATTTTAGTTTGTCCATTCAATTGTAGTCTTGTAAAAAGTTTATCTCTCACTCAACCTCATAGTAGATTATTAAACGAGGGGGGGGGGGGGGGGGGGGATAAAGCAGTGTCATGTGTCACAGGCGCTATATTGAATCCCGAACGTTTCGAGGGTTCTATAGTTAACTCATAAGCGGAGTGAGGGAGTTACTCGGATCCTGAGTGGACTGAGGAAGTTACTTGAGTACAGCGAGGGCTATGAGCACGCCCAAGATGCAGACAGCTTTATCCACGAGGAGAATACTCTACTTTTCACACTTTCTGAGAGACAATACAAACCAAATCTAGGTTGGTGCATTCTGTGCAGAGATTAGTTCGATTTAAGAATAAGTTCTTATTGTGTGGGTCTCTTTGATTCATATTTTAATACAGACGATCAAATCAATTCAAATCACGTTATGCCCGCGAGGGCATAATTAAATTCAGTACAATTTTACTCCCGGCTCAGCCTTGAGCTTTTAATCATTTACTTTAGGTGAGATTAACATGACACATAATTTAAAATTGAGAATTTGCTCGACAGATCGTACTTATATACGATTTTTGTAAATAAATACATACTTAATATGTATAGAGAAACAACTCGGAACAATAATCTGAAGGTGATCTACATTGTATTAAATAATCTACAGATAAGCGATAAGACCGCCCATTATACTATTTGCTTTATATTTTCTATTTTGTTTGTATTTTTTTTTTGTTTATACTGTGTACAATAAAGTGTTTCATTCATTCATTCATTATGTTACATACTCAGAGTAATACATAAAGGTTAGTACTAGAGGTTTGTCTCGGTGTTTAGAGACACTCGAGCTGCTATAAACTATTCAGATACTGTTATCCGGCGGCAATAGAACCCGCAACCTCCTGCATCTCATGCGGCTATTTGCTCACTGCGCCACAGAGGTTGCCAATTAGATAAATGCATTATTGAATTGAAATAAACAAAGACAGATAATTGTTCTGAATTACGAACAGAGTAGTTTCTCATTTGACGACTGTGTACGAATTTACAGTGAAAAAAATATCTCGTTATTTAAACTTCTCGAATCGTGAACCAAGAAGAATCTAGTTCACAATAAACATAATATTTTCCTTTCAAATTAGCCGACAATGTATTGTGAAATTGAACGTTCTGTGAGAAAGAAATTGCGACGCGACAGCATTGACGCAAATCGATTCAATCTTTTACCCTGAGATTCAATCTAGCACATGTAAACACATAATACTCAGTGATACGAGAAAATTGTAAAAGTGAATACACAAAATAAAAGAGGACTGAATTTTGAAGAAAGAAAGTTTGGTTGACGTCGTAGTTTGCAGTTGATGTGTAAAACTAGTGCAGGAATATGATGGATAGTGCCAAGGAAGTGTCTAAGCAGTGAGTGAAATTAGATAGATAGATAGAAAACGCTTTATTGTATACCACACATAAATTAACAAATCATAATTAAAACACTTAAAACTAGACACGCGATAGTACAATTGGCGGTCGTATCGCTAAAAGCGATCACTTCCAGACAACCTTTGGATGGACTGGATTATACGAGAACGTTAAAGGGCGGTAGCTTTATAACTTAAGTTTTTATTTTACTGTATATGTTTTTTTTTACTTACAAGCAAAACAAAATAAATAGATACCAGGGTAGGTAATATTAATATAAATATTAAACATAAATATTCTATGATATTAAAAATACTAATAATAAATAAAATAAAATTATAAAACAGCTGTAATACAAACAGTAACAACGACAGATATAATAACAAAATAAGATTACTCAGCTCTCTGATGCAGACAAATAGTGTTTAAACAATAGCGTTTTAAAGATAGAAAGGGATTTGGCAGATCTAATAAAAGAAGGAAGAGAGTTTCATAAACGGATAGCTTGTATATTAAAGGAGTTGTCATAAAATTTAGAAGAGTGGATAGGAATTTTAAGTTTCAAGGACTTAGAAGAGCGCAACGCACGAGGATTAGATAGATGGAGATATTCAAAGCGTTCTCTAAGATAAGAAGGACTAGAAGGATTGAACAAAATAATACTGTAAAAAGAGTGAGGATATGAGTATTCCTGCGGTAGCGAATGGGTAGCCACTTGAGCTTCTTGCGAAAATCAGAAACGTGGTCATAATTTCGTAGTCCAAATATAAACCTGATACAAATGTTCTGAAGGCGCTCAAGTTTGTCAAAGTGTTTCTGAGTGAGATCAGGATAGCAGGCGTCAGCATAGTCAAAAATAGGGAGTAAGAGGGATTGTGCCAGCGCAACTATGGTGGATGTCGGCAGAAAGTTCTGTAGCCTTATCAATGATGCCGCCGAAGCGAACAACTTCCGACTTAGTTCGGCTAGATGAGGTCCCCATGACATGTCCTTATCAATAAGTACGCCTAAGTTTTTCACGCAGTTACTTATAGGTATTGGAACGCCATCACATATAATTGGAGATAGACCAGCCCAGTCAATCTTAGATATCATCTTGGAGCTGCCTAAAATGATAAACTGCGTTTTCAATGGGTTAACACCGATACTGTATGATTTACTCCATGTGAGTATCCGAGCCAAGTCCTCGTTTATGATTTCAAAACCTATCTCTAAGTTGTTGACGGGTGTTTGTGTGTAAATCTGGAGATCATCTGCATAAAGGTGGTAGGAAGAAGAGAGAGTGTGAGAGATTGAATTTAAAAAGATAGCAAACAGAAGATGAGAAACGCCGCCCTGAAGAACACCGACAGTCAAACTACACCAAGAGGAGTAAGTGTCATCAATACGAATACGCTGTCGGCGTCCAAACAGGTAACTTTGAAATTGGGGTAGGTATAATGATGATGAGCTGAGGAAATTCATAAACAAATCAAAGTCACTGACAAAAAAATTAGCTGAAGAGGCAGTGGGCAGGGCACATAGCTCGAAGAACTGACGGCCGTTGGACAGAAAGTGTGTCCACACACTGAAAATTGCGTCGAATGAACACTGGAAAGACGACCTGGTACTTTTTGAAAAAGTATGGGGGAGACTTATGTTCTGCAGGTTACATTCTCTATCGATGATGAATTTTTTTTAAATTTGCATATCGCCGGCCTAATTATCAGAATTCGTAAGTCCATTTGTCGTCTCACAAAGTTTGAGAGATTTATATTGAGTTACTCTTACTTTAGGTATAAAATGAGGGTGTTTTTATACCTTAAAGTAAGAGTGACTCAATAAAAGTATCTCAAACTTTGTGAGAAAATCAGGGTTTTGTTGCTCCTGCAAAATTTTATATAATTAGACCGACGATATCTGGTGACCTCCGTGGTGCGGTACAAATGTTTGAAATATCTACAGATATTTATTCTGGGTCTGGTTTTTTTATGTTAGTAATCTAGATAATACTAATTAAACTTGTGAGCTTGTTTTTTTTGTTTGTTTTTTTCTCTAGCATTTGACCACGATCTCGCCTGTTGTTTGTATGGATGTAGGGGCAATCTCCGGAACTACTGATCCAATTATAAAAAAAACTCTTGCTCTAATAGGAAGCTACATTTATTTTGTTAAAATCCGTGGCGTGTCACCTATTAGAAAGAAATAAATAAAGAAAAACATAATTTTATTAAAAACCACACCGAAAAAAAAATTCAAACATAATGCAACAACAAATATCTCACCTAATTAAAAACATAATAAATAAATTAACTGAATAATACATTTCTTCACAAAAAACGAGATATATGTGGCGAACGCCGGCGATTCCCGCTGTAACATCTGCCTAGAAGGCAAAGCCAGAGACATGACGATAAACCACAAGCCGGAGGACGCTCCAGAACTCGATCGCATCACGAAGGCCGGTGGGAAGGTATCTAGCGACGGCCGCGTGAACGGAGGCCTCAATCTGTCGCGGGCTATTGGCGATTACTCCTACAAACTCAACAAGGTCAGAACTAAATCAGAAAGTATGTAAATATCATTTCAGTTAACTGGTTCTCATAGTACAAGTACTGTTTAGTTTGGGGCTAGATGAAGCTGTGAAATGTCCAACATTTTATTTTTTTACTATTTTAAGTAAATAACTAACTACCTACTGTGTTTCAAAGAAATTACTTACTAGAAAATTGATATTGAGGCCACCATACACACGCGCGCCCATCCGCCGGATTTGTCGCTGTCCAACAAGTCCGCGGACAAATCTGCGTGTGAATGTAATAGTCTGTGGTAAGGCGAGACACTGCACTTAGCTTTTGTGTACACTGAAAAATCGAATATGTTGTTTTAACCTTCTTCAATATTTTAGGTTAATATACCATCGACATGATTCGTTGAATTAACAAAATAAAAATAGTTGAACTATATAGGTAAATTTGACCTGATTATATATAATTTAACTTAATTATTTTATTGATACTACTTCGTTATCATGTTGGCTTTACTAAATTATCAGTTAGACTTACTTAGATTGGAATATACCAAATATGTTGTTTTGTAATGATCTCTTTTAGTGGTTGGTTTAACCTATAATTTTTTAACAAATTTCATCATCATCATCATCATATCAGCCGTAGGACGCCCACTGCTGGACAAAGGCCTCCCTCATTGATCTCCAGGAACTGCGGTTGGAAGCGGCCTGCATCCAACGCCGACCTGCGGTTCTTACCAAGTCGTCTGCCCATCTTGTAGGTGGACGTCCTACGCTGCGCTTGCCGGTCCGTGGCCTCCATTCGAGAACTTTCCGGCCCCATCGGCCATCTGTTCTGCGCGCTATATGGCCTGCCCACTGCCACTTCAACGTGCTAATCCATCGGGCTATGTCGGTGACTTGAGTTCTCCTACGTATCTCCTCATTTCTGATTCGATCCCGTAGAGAAACCCCGAGCATAGCCCTCTCCATAGCTCGTTGAGCGACTTTGAGCTTATTCATAAGGTCAATAGTGAAAATAACAATAGTAACAAATTTATTTTTGTAGAAATAATTATACTATAACAGATGTTTAAACATAATATTAAGTTAACGCAACTAAAATTAACATTTCAGTTATTTGCTTTCATGTCGTGTTATTTTTATGATTCATACAACATAAAACACAATAATTTCAAATTACATTCCTTTTATTAAAGGTGCAGTGTACCTACTAATACTATTTTGATTGTAACTCTATAATCGGCTAACAAGGCTGTTTTTGTTTTGTTTTTGTTCCCGACATCTTTCTTTACAATGTTCAAACGTAGAAACCTGTTATTAGTATTACGGTTAGTTCTAAGCTATTTATTCAAACAATTTGTATCAACGTTGGTTTCTCTAAATAATTAAAAAAAAATAAGAATGGAATCAACATTATGGAGTTCAACCTATTCGGTTTTTCAGTGTACTCGTAGGTGTGTAAGGAGTTGTTCACTGATATGTAAGGCACGGCGTGCAACTCGACGCTCGTCTAGTAAATGGTGGCCTTAGTTTAATCAAAGGCTGGCTCTCGGGAACCAAAACACACTAGCTTCGAAATCAAGACGTCCCAGCTCCATGGCTGCACAACTTGGAGGTCGAGGTAAATTTGAGGGTAAGTAATTAATCAACTAAGTTCCAAGTGGATTGGTGCACCGCAAGTGCGAACGAAGTTCTGTTTGAACACTCGAAGTAAACTGTTGGTAGAGATAGTTCTAACTTAAACAGCTGATTATATTGATTTATATGTAACAAGTAACTTTTTGAAGTAAAACTTCTTTACGCACGCTTGACTTGGGGAGTAAGCTGGTGAATGCGTTACGAAACGTGCGAACAGAAGTTTAGAGGGAGATATAAGTTAGTGAAGATAGAAAGAGAGAGAGTTACGTATCGTATATTTTTATACGTTAATGTGCGAGTGCGAGTTGCGTCTCTCCAGAATGAACATAGACTGATCGACCTACAGACGTGTGGACAATTTTGTAGTTGAACAATTTTATAAATTATTATTTTGAAAAAGAAGTTATACTTCAGTCTAAAGCACACTCGTTTTTAAACTTTATCGTCCAAAATACCTGTCTTTTAAGACGAAAGTCTTTGACCAGTGATGAGATATGGTAAGGAAACGTGGTCTTTCACTAAGGGTCTCATAAGAAGGCTCAAGGTAGCTCAGCGTAGTATGGTTGGTTTTGCTCTACGAGATCGAATCAGAAATAATTTAATACTAAGTACATTTCGGTACTAACAAGTTTTCACGAAAATCTAAATTTACCCATATCTTTGTATCCTATTGATTCAAGACCTCTATTTTTATACACCTAATAGGGACTATAGACCTCAGTATCAGGTATAAATTTCAACTTGCTAGGTCCACGCGTTCTTGAGAATATTGGTGGTGACACACGGACAGACAGACGGACAAGAGAATTATCTTTTCAGGGTTACTTTTTTTTACCTTTTGCGGAACGGAACCCTAAAAAACTGACAAATTGAGATCCTCCTCCTGTTTTTAAAGCTGGTTAAAAAGAGACGTAAGTGGGATGTAGTCTGACTGCATATTCGGTCTGATTTTGAACCCCACAAGGGTTCAAAATCAGACCGAATGGTTTTTATCGTACCACATTTATAATCACTTTACATGTACAGCCGAGCAATAAGATGTAAGCATTTAAATTCCATTCCGCATTAAAAGTGATTTGTTCTAAGACCATCAAACCATCCTTCAGTAAGCCCTAATTATTAATATCATGGTTTTTCACTAGTAATTTTTTAACAAAAATTTAACCGAGTTCAGAAAACAGAAAATCATAAGCTGTTGTTTGATTTAAAAACTACTTAACTGATTTTGATTAAATTTCTATTGGACTAATCTAAAAGTATATCCTTTCAAATGAAAAATAAATTTTCAGATCAGTTGATAAACGACAGAGTTCTAAGGTAACAAACATAACATTAAAAATAAATAAAAAAGCAGGATTTTTTTGGAAGTCAGTATATTTTCTTTAAATATTATCATATGGTACTCACAACTCTGAGAAAACATCTTGAAGAAACTGGCATGCCATAGATTCAAAACTTCCCTAATGAATTTCAAATAGTCCGTTATGAGTAGTAAGTGACGAAGGGCTTGCATCTTTTATGGTAAGCTAAGTAATATGCAAACAATATTGATAGATATTGAAAAAATAATCTAGGTAAATTCGTTTGAGTATCCACATGGTGTCGAGGCTTTTATGCCATCCGAAGGCCTCTCAATTACTTTTATTGCCAGGACCAAGCGTGCACCGAACGAACTGAAGCAGTTAACTGAAATTTTGCATATTATTTTATCATAGGTACTATAAAAATGACATAATGATAAGATAATGTTTATAATGTTGCGCCGGGCTGTTGCAGCGTCCAGCCGTTCTAGAACCGAACGGTATGATACGTGACGATGGTAAGAGGCCTGACGGTATGACTCTTATACCTTAAAAGAAGAGTAGGCCTTTGGTGTGGGACGCCACATGCATTGATACCCTTGCGCAAATTCATCTGTCTGGTACAGCAGTTGGGGGCGGTGCGGCGGCATTTTCAGCCGAAGATCTCAAGCGGCGCAAATATGCAAGTCTCGACAGAGCTTAGATATTTGAGCCATTTGGGGTCGAGACCCTGGCTCCAATGGGTACCGGGCCCCATCGCGTTTTTAAAATTGTTTCTGGGTGCCTGGTCGACGCAACATGTGATCCAAGCTGGCACTTATCTGGGTCAACGCATAAGCATTGCAATTCAGCAGGGCAATGCAGCCAGTGTCTTGAGGACATTTCCGCCTGGTTGAGATCTGGAGCAGTTGAGCTATAGATCGTTTGCAACGATCTTTAGATGATTCAACTGTTCTTCTGTATTTTTATTGTAAATAATTGTATATTCTCAATATTAAGTTACTCACAATGATGTTAAAAAGACTAGCAAAATAAACGCAATCCCTTTGACAAACAATTAAGTTGATTTACTTCAAAACTAAATCCAAACATTTAAATAATTCTTCCCGAATGCTTTCTTCATGTGCCAAATTTTTCCGGCACTTTTATTAATCTTGTCGAGAAAAAAAGCGTCTTTTGATGACGTCATCTCAAAGTTGATGGAAACGACGCACGTTGATGAATTGCACCTACATTATGCGGGGCTCATTCTGTGAATGTTCGGGTAATTTTGAGTCGGCGTCTTATTTCTACTTCGATATAAATTGTCACTGAGGTATGCAAACCTACAATGGTTCTATGGAAGACAAAGCTAGAAGACAAATGTCGACTGTGTAAAAATGTGATATATTATGAATAGTCATAATAAATCACATTTTGACGCAAATGTCAGATGTCGAACGCATAGGCGTTTGACATCGGTTGCTAAGAACATCGCTTACAATGTCAAGACTTCGACCTCCTTGAGCAAAGACTAATTAGTACTAAACCTAGATGTTAGTTTAAAATTTAATAAATTAGTTGAAAATTACAATACTCAAAAACCTTTGTCGTAAGAAAACATCATGAAAAATGGTTTAGATAAGATAAGATATTTGTTTATTTACAATATGCAACAACACATAATAAACAAACAGTTGAGAATAGGAGCTCTCGTCTCATTAGCGTGCTCGATCGCTTTCGCTCGCTCGTACACTCAAATATCTTGAGTGCAATTGTTCGCTTACGCCCATTGTATAAAAATGTAATGTAAGTTGTCCTGTGTATCAAATAAATGCATCTTATTTCTTTTTATTTATGAATTTGTGGAAACCGAGGACTGGAGGTCGAAATCCGGAGAGACCTATGGCACGATGATCTGACGATATAAATATTTATTTAGATACATCAGATTTTATTTCATTTATTCAAAAACCTGTGCACAGTCTTCTTCGTGAGCGTCCATGTCTCAGCCCCAGGTTAGAGTCGCACAGAGAGCCATGGAGCACGCCATGCTCGGCATCACACTGCTAGACCGAGTCCCAAATACTGAAATTCGCAAGCGGATTAAAGTTCAAGACGTTAGCAAGCGTATATTGGGACTCAAATGGAGTTGGGCAGGACATGTGGCCAGGCGCGGTGATGACAGGTGGAGCAGGGTGCTGACTGAGTGGTGGCCCCAGATATAACCAGGAACGCAGGTCGTCCGCCGGCAAGATGGGTCGACGACATTATGAAAAAAGCAGGTCGTATGTGGATTAGAACAGCGCAGGACAGAGGCAAATGGCGACAACAAAGAGAGGCCTATACTCAGCAGTGGGATGAGAAAGGCTGAAGATGATGATGATGATTCAAAAACTACGCTTGATTATATCATAATAGGTACTTAGGTACGTAGGTATGAAATAGGAACTAAGTAACTTTTGGATACCTAATGGCCCAATGCACAACTTTAGGAGGTGCTAGAAACAGACAGGCATTTAATACACTTGTACACTCAATTGAGACGTGAAGCACGAATACTAAAAAAGGAAATGCTGATTATATTGATTGATTGTAATAAAGATCAAGACATCATCCATCATTTAATCTTTAGTACACTGCACTCCATTATAGCTTTACTAATTTCGTTCCATCCAACGGTTGCCTGTATTAAATTCTAATTGGTAAATCAAATTACGTCTTTACGGACACCATTTTCTTTTGCAAGAGAGTGAACTATGTTTGTTTGCGTTGTAAACACGAACGAGTAAGATGACAAAAATGACAATTACAGATAACTTAGCACAGAGTATATTATACATTCTACATTATGGTATTAACTTCTGAACAGCCTCGAAGAGATCTCTCTCAGCGATGAGACCACCCATTTTATTACCTATTTAGTTTTAGGCTAGGTGCTGTCTCCACGAGCGACAAAATCGCGACGAGTCCACGCTTCTATCGTCGGGTAATCTCCACGAACCAGCGATTATTCCGCCAGCGTATCGTCACGACTCGTGACGGAATCACAGCGTGTCCGCGACGATTCGTAACGGAATCGCCGCATTTGCTTGACGATGCGTTGTGCTTTTATTTGTTGGCAATGCTGAAATGTCGCTACAATTGCGCTCGCCGCGCGCTCGCTGCGAGAGCGCCACGTTCTGCGGCGAGCGCGCGGCGGGCGCGCTATCAGTAGCGCCGATACCGCAGTGATACGACGATGTTACGCGCGCACATTGCCACTCTTCGCATCGCCGTGTGGAGAGAGAGTATATAGAAATACGTGGCACGACGATAATATCGCCGCGATTCTCTCGCTCGTGGAGACAGCGCCTTATAGTCTCATAATCTTGTAACTGTGTGGTATTTAAAATAAAGAGTAATATTATCTTATCTTATAGATGCTGACATTGTTTTTCTTCCTGTTACTGACACCGCCTCCAATTACGTTTTTTCAATCCAGTCCATCCAACGGTTGCCTGGAAGAGATCGCTTTAAGCGATAAGGCCGCCCATTGTACCACCAAGAATTAGTCTTTAAGTTAATTGTAATTAGGTGTAACAATAACGATGTATCTATTCTATTCTATTCTGACGGTGTTAATAACAGAACCGTGAGTAGAAACTGTAAACCAATGTCTTAAATCCCCCATTCTACTTCCAGTATGGTAATGGTAATAATTTTCAATCGACACCCTAAATAAGCCATACAGCAGCCCTCATGAATAAAAATAGAATATTTATGCTTCAATGTTTTCAGTTTCTGAAAGGTTTTGTTTTACTATCGTCGGGGTTACTTAAGCTACACCCACAAGTACATGCAACGGTAGTGTTGTGAGAACAAGGTCCAAAATTACTTCAGTTATCGGTTTGTTCTCGAAATCCCTACCGCTACGTCCCCAACGGTTCATAAATGACTTGTAACTGGTCATTTCCCTGTATTAATGTATGTATGTTTGTAGTAATTTTCCGGTTACAAGGCCTCTACGCACTGGTGGGGACGTAGCGATGGGGATTTAGAAAATATACCGTTTCAACTTCGAAACTAAAAATTATCTTTACTAAACTAAATATTTTTATATTATCAGTTTTGTGAACGCACTTAGTTCTCTAAAATTAATAATGTTTTTATATGGATCGTATGTGCGTTGCATCTTTAGGATAGTTAACTGTTATTTTTAATTTCAGATTTGACAATAATAAGTAACCTATATTTCAATCTAGGTCATATTCTATCTATATACCAAATTGTATCAAAATCGGTTAAGCCGTTTATTCGTCAAAACGTAACAAACAGACAGACAAAGAAAGCTACTTTAAAATTGGTAATATAAGTATGCATATGTGTCACATAATCATAACCTACTTGTGTATTCTTTTTAGGTTTCCAGACCAAAATGGTAAACACGGAACCCTTATAGGGTGACTTAGTCTGTCCGTCCGTCCATCTGTCACAGCCGATTATCTCAGCAGCTACTAAACCTATCGGCTTGAAATTTGGAATAGTTATAAATAATACTAACCTTCCTCTATAACAAGTAAACATTATCATAAATATTTTGACTTTGATGGCCAAACGAACCAAATTAAAATAAATTCTAATAAAATAATTCTCTTCGACCTTTATTATGCGCACCGCCAAAGAGTGGAACGACATGCCAGAGTCTGTGTTTCCAGATAGCTAAACCTGGGTATCTTTAAGTCGCGAGTGAATAGGTTTCTTCTAGGCAAGCGTGTACCATCGTAGACTGTATCATCGCTTACCATCAGGCGAGATCGTGGTCAAACACAAGCCTATAATATATATAAAAAAAAATATATTGTAATAAATATTCCTGGACATGTCACACAACGCTATCTAGCACTAACGAAGAAGAGCATGTACTATGGGAACTAGATAAAATAACTATAATATAACTGATAGAATACTTATATACCTTTTATATATTTTTAGAATAGAAAAACATTTAGAGCCGGAGCAAATATCTGTAGATCATGCAAATATTTGTTCCGCTTCGGGAATCGAACTCGCTACCTACTGCGTCACAGCCGGCTATTCACCCGCTGCACCACAGAGGTAGTCATGCTGGTGTCAACATTTAAAAATAGGGTCAAGTGGGAAAAAATATCAAAGAGATTGATTTGCACTTTCTAAAACAATTTTTATGCATATTTATTTTTATTCAAGGGGAGTACACCAGTACTCGATGTATTCGAACTTTTGAGGAACTGAAGTCTAAATCTTTGTTTATTTACTGGTTTCACGTAAACAATTGTTGTATGTGTATGTGTGCCGGGTTCTGTATAGTAATTGTATTCATCAAAAATGTTTATTTTTGATTCGATGTTCGGAATACTGAGCTACATAAATGAACTCCCACTTGGCACGTCTTGTTTAAAGAAAATGAGGCTATTTCTTTACATCACCGGTAATATTGTTTAGGGAAGCTAAGGTGTACAAAGCTTTGAACGTTTTATGACTGAATAAGCTTTATTTTGCGAGTATTTCTATTTTAGCTCTTGTTCCATCCAAAATTCAGTATGGGCATAGTGATCAATAGTTTTCGAATGAAATTACATAAAAAAATGCAGTATTTTCGGGGAATACTTTTCGTCGGAATAAAATGCGTTTTTAATTATGATTTTAAAGGAAACTCTTGCTTTAAGTAAGTTATTAAAACTCTAAGCGAAAACGCGTTTTTTCCGCTTTGTTAATGTTGTATGAAACTGAAACTGCAGGAAGGAAAAGGGTACATAAAGAATAACTTTAAAATGTAGTGCAACTTTTGTTACAAACTGCTGTAACTACATAACATTAGGTGGGCCAAACTTTTGAACGAATAAAATCACTTTAAAAATAAATAACAAACAAAATAGAAGGCAAAAAATATAATTTTTCTAATGTTGACATACGTTTGAGATTATTCTTATAAAAATAGATCATCATCATATCAGCCGTAGGACGTCCACTGCTGGACAAAGGCCTCCCTCATTAATCTCCAGGAACTGCGGTTGGAAGCGGTCTGCATCCAACGGCGACCTGCGGTTCTTACCAAGTCGTCTGCCCATCTTGTAGGTGGACGTCCTACGCTGCACTTGCCGGTCCGTGGCCTCCATTCGATAACTTTCCGGCCCCATCGGCCATCTGTTCTGCGCGCTATATGGCCTGCCCATTGCCACTTCAACGTGCTAATCCGTCGGGCTATGTCGGTGACTTGAGTTCTCTTACGTATCTCCTCATTTGTGATTCGATCCCGTAGAGAAACCCCGAGCATAGCCCTCTCCATAGCTCGTTGAGCGACTCTGAGCTTATTCATAAGGCCAATAGTGAAGGACCACGTCTCGGTTCCATATGTCATCACTGCTAACACACACTGATTGAAGACTTTCGTCTTGAGGCACTGAGGTATGTTGGACGAAAAGACGTTGCGAAGTTTCCCAAAAAAATAGATACATATCTTATTAATAAATATGATTTGTGCATATTTTATTGTGTAAATGTAATCTACACTAATAATATAAAGAGGAAAGATTTGTATGTTTGTAAAATTGTAACTAGTGAACTAAAAACTACGAGTCATATTTCAAAAGTTCTTTTAACAAATTATTTGCCAGCGTTTGACCACGATCTAGCTTATTGGTAAGCGATGATGCAGTCTACGATGGTACACGTTTGCCTAGAAGAAACCTATTCACTCGCGACATGAAGACCCCTAGATTGTAGTTATTAGGAAACACAGACTCAGACAAGGCGTTTTACTCCTTGGTTAGAATGCTATATTATCCCTGAGTAACATACGCTATATTTATTACTAGAAAAAAATAAGGGATCCCTACTAAAACTTCAATAATGCAACCCAAGGTGTAAAAAAATTAGCCATAAATGTCTTTCATCGCAGAAACTCTGCAGAAACTATAATTCCACTAATATTATCAACGTGACAGCTTGTATGGATGTATGTGTGGATGTTTGTTATACTTTAAAGCAAAAACTACTGAATTTTAATGAAATTTGGTATATACTCGTATATAGATTATAACTTGGATTAACACACGCTACTTTTTATTACAAACCAGGCGTGCGATGCCGCGGGCGGAAGCTAGTAAAATTATAAATTTTAAATTAACTCTGTCTCTCTGTCTGTTAGGTTTTCACAACTAAACGGCTGGACCGATTTCGATGAAATTTGGTATATTGATAGTTTAAGACCGTGAATAAGACATTTTATCTAACTTCGCAGAAGCAGGGTAACGTTTTTATTGGAAAACTACGCGTGTGAAGCTGCGGATTGGTCAGCTAGTCTTATATATAAATTATCTACTAACAAAACCTAGAATAAGTATTCTACTAACAAAATACTGTATTATTGTGTCCTATGTATGATCCCAAGGTGGTTGAAATAAATGATTTAATATAAAACAATTAATACAATAGGTGGACTTATCACTTGAAGCGATTTGATGAAGGTTCACGAATTGAACCGAAACATTGTCAGTCGAAACACCGATAAAACGGTACGTGATAAATGATATATATATATATTATCGATCATTACTTATGTGATCTTTCATTATGAACGGTTTTATCTACTTATGTTGTTGTATGGAAGAAAAAAAAGGCAACAAAATGTGAAGAAAACATATAATAGGAGTCTTGTAAATAATAAATTTTTTTATTGAATCAAATTAAGTCAGTCGAATCAATTATTTTAAAAGGTATATTTTATTTTCTGACTACACTAAACAAGAAATCAGTTAAATCAAAACAATAAAATTTTAAAAACCCTATATATACAAGCTTTTTATTAACTTGCAATGTATGTAAGTATGTTTGTCCGAGTGGAATCTTGCAACTGAATTTTAAACCCGTTCCCCTTAACCGATTGAGCTGAAATTTGAATTACTTAGGTAACTTCGGTGACAATGCAATAATATGGTACCATGGAAGTGGTCTCATGATGGAGACGGATGCTAGGCAACGGAACTTCTGAATGGATTATAGTAGGCTACTAGTGTTTGGTCTCATTTGAATCTGCTTGCGGTTCCGATTATGAATTTTATAAAAGCTTGTTTTGAAAAAGTAATTTTTCAACAAAAACCTTTTTTGTTTTGACTTAGCTTTAAACATTATTGATATACAAACGATGCCTCATTTGCAATCCGTTTTTGTGCAAAACTTTTCGCGAATGCTCGGACTGTTGCGCATAAAAAGGATTTTGCGGTTGGACTATTGACCGATATCGTCTCCAACAGTCATGTAAAGGCCGGAGTTTGTTTGTTCGTTACCGCTGCTTGCATCGATCGATAGCTCGATGCATGCTCAAATTGTGTTTCGTATCGAAGTAGATTTACGTGCTTCATAAACAATGGCACATTAAAAACAACATTAGATAAGATGGATATTCCCGAAACCGCAGCCGCGTCGTTTTATTGCGATATAAATGGCCGGTTTATGAATAAAAATCCCTTTGCTTCGTATTTTTGCGTTGACCATGCCATTTTTATTTAGTTAACTGCCAGTTAATAAAATATTGGTTAGCATTGGATTTATGGATAATGGCTAATGTTTTAGAGCACTTGGCCTAGTGGCACAGAATAGTGCAGAAGGTAAGCTTATTATTACGAGCGATAACAGGCACACACATACATTACGTACGAGGATCGAGTCGGTTGAACGCCAGCCGCGAATGCCGCGCTTTGGCGAGATGTAAATAATGTTTTGTGTGACATAATTTGAAAGAAAGAAATAAAAAACATTTATTTGTGACGGTACAAAACATACACAGCACACAAGTAAGATACACACAATAGAACAAATTCATACACACAAAAACAGCAATACCCAATAAATATGTATCTCACAATTACCTATATTTAAATGACCGACGTCACAAAAAGGCGTCCAACTCAGCATAGAATTTGATAGCTGGTTTGTTGTTAATTTACTTGTAATCATTTACGTTAAAATGAATGAATGAATGAATGAAAATTCTTTATTATACCTTACAGGCTAGAAACAACGAATATAAAGAGAGAATGAAATAAAAATAAGCATAATGGGCGGTATTATCGCTTAACAAAGCGAACTCTTCCAGACAACCTTTGGATGAAGAGAATCATTGCGTAATGGAAGATTGGCCGAGGTGTAAAAATAATAAACTTAATAAAAGAAAAAGAGAGATTACTTAACCCTAAATAGTTATAAATGTACGTAATAGGAACATAAATATGTTTAATAAATAAATATCATATATAAAATAAATAAACATGTACTTACATACTTATACATATATTATTAATATTAGAGATCAGATGAATCACGACTTCATGGAGATAAAAGTTTTTGAGTCTAGCTTTAAATACGGAAGGTGAGGGGGATTTTCTGATGGAGACCGGCAAGGCGTTCCACAATCGGGCAGCTTGGACGGAAAATAAGTTCGCATAGAACCTGGTAACTATGCATCAGGGTTTAGAGAAGGAGGTTTTCAGAGGATCGGAGTGTTCGGGAATTTGTGCAGTGAAGGAACTCAAAGCGTTAAAATGCGTTAAAATGTTAAGGTGACAGTCAATAAACGTTCTCTTCAAATTTGTTGTGGTATTTTTATGTAGAATTAATTGTATGTGCCAGCTCAAACTTTACGCTCGAGTGTAAGTAATAAAAACCGAAACCGCCCCGAACTTGACTTTTGTACTTATCTATTTTGTGCTAGTAGCAACCGACCTCTTTCGATTCAAAGCATCTGTCGGCAGTAACTGTATGTTTAAGGGGTGGGTGGTTATGTGTGTCTGATGGGTATGTGTGTTTTGTGGGTAAGGGTGTACTTGCGAGCTTATAACAGTGATCGAATGATATGACGGTATGACTCTTATACCTTGGGAGAATAGTAGGCCTTTTTAGTAGGTTTAGAATAGGACGCCACGTGCATCGATACCATTGCGCCGCCTGTCTGCAGGTACAGTCAGGGTCAATTGGGGGCGGTGCGGCGGCAAATTCAGCCAAAGATCTCAAGCGCAAATATGGAATTCTCGACAGAGCTTACGTATTTGAGCTATTTGGGGTCGAGACCCTGGGGCGTCTGGTCGAAGCGACGTGTGATCCGAGAGCTGGCGCTTATTTGGGTCAACGCATAAGCATTGCGATTCAGCGGGGTAATGCAACCAGTGTATTTTCACAGACACTTTCGCTTTGTAGTGATCTGGAGCAGTTGAGGTATCTATAGATCGTTTGCAACGGTTTTTAGGTGATACAGCTGTTTCTTCTGTATTTTTATTGTAAATAATTGTATCTGATAATAAAAAAATGTAACATGTGAAATCTCTTCGTATTTAATACGAGTCAGGTCAATTTTCATTGAACTAATGAAACTAAGGGTCACTCGCGCAACGATGCCTAAACGTATTTAGTGGGTAAATATGATTTAAGAAGTTGTAAAACAACACAAATACATACGAATACGTCAATTTAAAAATGTTTAGTTGCTGAATACGTTTAGGGATCGTTGTGCAAGCCGGGCTTAATTCCGTAAATATATCACAGACTTCATGGTTTGTATGTATAACATTATTTTGGTACTATTTTACACAGAATGAAATAATATGACAGTAGTATGTCGCAGTAAATTAGGTAAACTTTTTGCATGCATTTTTGGCACATTAACCAATGGGATTATTTTGGCACCAAGGAGGCACTTAGTAATAGGACGGGTTAAGCTAAAAAATATCGTGTTAATTATTAAAAAATAATCTTTTCAGAGCGTAAGAATTTGTCCAAGTTTTATGTAGCTATTTTCAAAATGGTTAAGTCGATAAGAAGGCAAACTTAAGAGTAATGCCCGCCTTCCAGTGCGAGCGGAGCGGGCTTCGTACGGACTCCGTTTAAGACGATATACAAATTTAATTTCGGTGTCGATTGGGCGGAGCATCCGGAAATGCAAGAAAGTGACAGTGCTATTTACTTGCTTAAGTGAAGAACTATAGTTTGACCGAAACCGCTGTACCGCTCCTGAGGTATGCGCAAGGTGAGACGGGGGGAAGTGTTGGCAGCTCCGATCTATCAGTCTGCCGCCAACGTTCACTGCGGTAGGTAGCTTTTGTATCGGACGGTCTATGTCAGACGCACACGAGATAAATATCCAAAGATGGGTCGAGCGCTATCTCGTGATGTCAAAACCGTCATTTTTAAAGAGGCCGAATATTTTAAGAAACGAAAAGCAGACAGAGAAAGCTATAAAGAAATTTAGAATATCTGTAGATAATTTAGTTATAAAAAATATAAACATATCTTTATATATAATAACCATATCGTTTACGATATTCTAAGATATATCCGACAATATCGATCTCATGTGTACTCTTGCTCTTTTTTCCTTGGCCCCCACCTCGCCGCACTTTCCTAAGGAGCGGTATAGCGCTTTTGGTCAAACTATAGACAAACATGTACCTTATCCGCGTCGCATTGTCGCAGGAGTAAATGACGTAAGTGACAAAAGATAAAATCTCGAATTGCAAGAGAACCAACAAATGAAAGAAATGCTTTTCCATTAATTTAAGTACCATAATTACCTACATAACTATGTAAAAAACACTTTAAATATTTTCTAGAGTCGGAGAATGAACGATATTTGTGTTTTAGAAAACCCGATTTTGACAAATAATTGTATCGAGAAAAGTTTCACCAATTGCGTTTCTGTCTTTCATTTATGTAGTTTAAATCCTCAAGTAAATATTGCTTAAATATGAAATTAGTACTATATTTAGTTATTGAATACGACAGTTACTTAGCGGCTCAATTTTTTTTACATATCGCCTTAACTCGCATCGGCAGTCTTCATAAAAGTGTTTCCACTGTGAATGAGCGAACGAACCGGAACAAAAGAATACAAAGAGTTACAAAAGTGGTCACAGAGTTGAGAGGATTTCTAACGTAAGGACTCCGCTCGACTCGTGCAAAATTCCATAGATAGCTTCCACCGTAAACGAGTAAGCGAAGCCGACTGAGCGAGTTAAAATGAGTCCGCTGTGTCATTGTGTCGCGCACTAGTTTTGAACGGACTCTGTTTACACCTCCGTCCCTTTCGCCGTCCCTGCCCTTTCCTCGTAATATTTCTTGTAATATTTTCTTTTATAAGTGAAAGTTATTCTTCAAACTGTTTTTTATCAACATGAAAATAATTTTTGTAATATTCGTCTTGCAAATCACCAAACATACGCAACAAATCACCCTTGATAGGTATCTCTCTAATATGGTTGCTCATCCAAAATCTTGGTTTGTTACGCTTCTTTTTCTTGTTCTATCGGTAGAGTAGCAAATATTTATTTATATCGAACATCATTATCGCAAAATTTACCGCATTCTCTTAGGGCCGCCTGGCACTGAGATATTTTTTCTGCGCTTCCTCGCTCATGGCTGCTGACAATGGAAGGCAAATAACTAGCTCATCTGACTCCTCTCATTTCCCGCCTAGCTCACTCCTTGAAACTCGCCGGCAATGGAAGATAAAACCCATTTTCCACTTAATTTTTTCGCGCACTATACTTGGGGAGACGGTAAATCGCTTATTGAGAAACAATGTTTTATTCAACAAATTGTGTGCTTTCAATCTGTAATTCATAAATGTTATAGTTTAGGATACGTTCTAGAACGCCTGTGTTGTGAAAACACGATTCCGTAAAATTTTCTTGAAAAAAAATCCAAAGATGACTCCAAATTTATCTTAAAACCGTTCTTATGCGATGAATACTTCAATTTAGATCTTGAAACTTTATATAGTAATTCTACACAACATAAGTAAGGGCACCTGTGTTTTAAATTTTCAAAACACCTTTTGATTTTACCATAAAATGAAAATATCTAAGTTTTGCACTTATGAAACCATTCGCTCCGGACGCCCGGTCCGCGGTTCAGTCTGGCCTCGGCTTCCAGACGGGGTACCCCTGACGCTTGTCGCTCCAAACGCACACGTAATTCTTAGGTAGAATTTATATTAAGTTGGTTTTTGTAAAGACGCAGTAATGAAAAATAAGCAAAACAAGATAATGAAGGGACTGAATGATAAAAAAAACCGGCAAACATAAGAATCACGGCGAGATAGGACGTGCAGCGGCGCGCAGAGAAGCGGGGGTGAAATTCGAGTTTGGGCTCAGGTGTAGTCAACTCTTAAGGGATGGTGAGGACTATTTACTCCTTTCCGCTCAGCTATTTCCCACGCATTACCCTATGGCAGTGGAAAGTGGGCATAAGTGCTGAGATTATGACTGATTAGGTACAACTGACACTAGAAAATTTATTGCTATCAGTGTTAAATTTAGTAAATATTATAACAATCAAATTCAAAATCAGAAGCTACCATCCTTTTAAGTTCTCGTAAATCCGGAAGAGTTCGCTTTTAGCGATACGACCGTCAATTGTACTATCGCGTATCTAGTTACTTGTTTTAAATATGCTTTGGTAAATTAAGTTTGGTATTCAATAAAGTGTTTTCTATTCTATTCTATTTAATCAATTTATCCATCCTTTGGCAAATTACAATATATGTACTTAGTTAATAAATACTAGTGGTTCTGTGAGAACAATAGACCTCGCGAGCCCTGTATAACTATACAATAACCGACATTTTCCCTATTCCCCTGGCTTACTAATGCTATTTCAGAGTTTTGAAACCAACCTCTAAAAAAATATTTTCCAAAAATTGTTGAAAATTTTCCAGAAGTCCCAGAAAATTAAAAATATATTTCTTAGTTAGGCCGGATAAGCTTTGTTATAATGCAAATACAAATTCAAAAGATAATTTGCGTAATAAAACTAACGAAGAAAGTCCAATTTTAATTCGAGTTTCAGGTGCTTGAATTTTCTAATAGACCTACCTATGATTACAACATTGGTATAAGTTTAGCGATTACTCGCGTTCCCTTGGTCCTAGGTCAAATCTGTGTCTACGGGTTCGTCTGGTGAAGGCGGAGAGGACTGCGCAGTTTGGTTGGTAGTATGTATAAAATATCCGAAAAAAAAATTGAAATTCTTCCATATATACCACTACCACAAACTCCCACCCCCTTTCACTCTCCTCTTTTGGAACTTTTTTCGCAACATCTTGCGTAGAATAAAGTTCTTAGTGTGCCTCTCAAATTTGATTGAAATCCAACGATAAATAACGCTACAGCAAACTTTCCCCCTTTATCCTCAATCAAAAATCACAATCGACTAAACAATTTAAATCAATCAAGAAACTTGTGTGCCAATTTTTGGCAAAATCGGTTCAAAAATGCGACCTGTAGACAGACAGACTGTCAGATGAACAAAAGCATTTTTTGGGCAATCTCGAAACTGAGACGCTTCGCTTGCTTCGCTCGCTCGGTCAATAATGTAAATATAAATAATATTGGTAATATAATGACAGTTTATCTAAATTAAAAACATGCTTAAAAATAATAACGTCTGCCTTCTTGTATACTATGTAAAGCTATCTACCTGTAACTACTTTGTGTAACACCATGTCAAACCAATGAATCTATGAAAAAAACAAAATCATAGTCTTTTTATTCATTAAAATCACAAGGATCACTTTGAAACGTCAATTTTACTGCCTGTCCCTTCGCGAACAAGCCAGGAAAGAAAGGGATGAAACAAGGCTGGTTGTTCGTGTAAGCGATCCTTTTAGAATATCTACATACTATAAAGAAAACAAATTACGTATAAATAATAACATTTTTGAACGAGTTGGAGCAATTTCAATCCCAAGCTTCTCTATCAGCTAAATAATCCGATATGTTATAGTATGCTTTTGTTTAATTACGTTCTTAAATTGGTTAATTGTCAATTTGTGTACATCGCTTGCGAGTTTCTTATAAAAGCGTACATCTTGCCCTTTAAAATTGAGATCCTTTAAATTGTATTGAGTACTTATAAAAGAATGTCAGATAGACATTATTATGGTATTTTATCGATCCTACTTATGCCATACAAAATAATGAATGGTCAAGTGCACGGGAAACTCGCACGCCAAGGGCTTATTATTAATTAATTTATTGATATACTTACAACGTTGACGTCGAGGATAGAGCGAAGTGGAGAAGAATGACCAGGAAAGCTGACCCCACCACCATCTGGGATACATAGCTGGGAAGACAGAGAGATATATACTTTCTCTTTATTGCACACCAAAATAAAAATACAATAACAAAGTAAATCTATACTTCTATATCTATAGTAATGTTATAAAGAGGAAAGATTTGTATATTTGTGTGTATGTTTGTAATGAATAAACTCAAAAACTACTGTGCCGCTTTAAAAAATACTTTGACCATTGGAGAGCTACATTCACCTAGAGTGACATAGGCTATATTTGTTGCTAGAAAAGATTAGAAATCCTTACTAAAACTTAAGTAACGTAACCCAAAGTGTAAAAAAAGTGCCCTAAAACATCTTTCGTCTCATGCGCTGCGGAAACTATTGATGATAGAACAAAATGGTGTTCTACAAAATATTAAAGAACATTACTTAATATTATAAAGAGGAAAGATTTGTTTGTTTGTTTGTAACGAATAGGCTCCGAAACTACGGACCGATTTAAAAAATTCTAAACTACACTATCTCCGGGTGACTTACGCTACTTTTTACCCGACTGCGTAGGAGCGTAATGTTTTTATTGAAAAACTACGCGTGCGAAGCTGCGGATTGGTCAGCTAGTATACAATAAATAACAGTAAAATAGGCGGTCTTATCGCTAAAAGCTGGCGGTGTATGAGTACCTTTAACATACATAACATACCTTTAACATACATAACATTCCTTTAAAATACAATATACCTACTGATCATAGTATTAAAACAAGAATTAATGGTAGAATCTCTACGATCGCCTTACGTACTAAAACCGTGCATACCTTAGCCCGCCATAACACAACGGTTTTATCTCGTAATTTCTATACCACTAAACACCATCCATACCCAATAAATAACTGAATTTATTGTTCTTGTTTCCAACTTCGTAGCTTTCCTACCTAGGATAGTACCCATTAATATTCCAAGCCACTTTTCTAGTTAGATGATTTTGGCCGATATCAGCTCTCATATTTGCCCTTATTTTCCCTTGGGCGTAAGCGAAATAGAAAATGTATAGGGTAGGTAATTCGCTGTAATCTATTTGGAGGCGTAATACTGGTAGAGTAAACACGTTCTTGAAAACACAGTAGAGTTCCTGGCTTAATGTTAGTGGTAGTGCATTTCAGTGACTAACTGCCGGTTTTCAGATGATCTTATGTGGCTTCCAGCAACTTTAAGTCGTCGCCTTTTCATCTAGTGAACATGTCCTACGCTGCTTTCCAGTGCATGGTACGAATGGCAAACGGGAACATTTTAAATATCAATAAATTAATGTTTCAAACTTTGCACTGTACATAATAATTGATTGTAATACCCGTTTTAATCAATAATCATGTCAATCATTAATTTATTAATTAATTAAGAAAACATTTTTAATCTTTCTTCTTTATTTATATAAAAATCTCGTGTCACGGTTTTAGTGGTCGCACTTCTCCGGAGCGGGTAGACCGACCTTAATAATTTTATTTTGTATATTTGGTAGGTATGAGAATATGTCATAAATTATTTTTCACCATCCTACCCCCTACTCCTATTTTATATTTCTGTATTAACAATATCCTTAAAATTTAATCAGCGTTCATTGACGTGAAGTATTATATACACGAAGTGTCGCGTCACTTTGACAAGAGTGGTTTATATAAACTTGAGAGCAAAAAAATCGCACATTCATGATTTTATGACATAACTAAAAAAAAAACAAAAAATATTATGTTTCTGTAATGCAGATTCATAGTCTATTTTAATACCTATCCAGTGGTATCTGATTTGTCTTTCAATCATTACATAAAAATGCTTTTGTGGATCAATAACAAAAATGCATGTTTAGTAAAAAATTCTTTATTCAAGTATTGGTGTCAAAGTTATGAAATTAAAAGATAAAATTAATTAAAAGTTTGTTATTAATACCGAGTGTTCCCTCCCCTAGCCTGAATCACTGACTCCATCCGTGTTTTCATTGATGTTACTAGACTTTTGATAAAGTCTTGAGGAATAGCCTCCCATTCCTCTGCGATCGCCTGTTGCAGCTCCTGTAGAGTCGATGGAGGAGCATCTCGGCCTCGAACTCTTCTTTTCAGCTCGTCCCATAGATGTTCGATGGGATTGAGGTCTGGGCTTCGAGCTGGCCACTCCATAACGGTCACATCCACCTCTTGAAGGTACTCGATCACTATGCCAGCAGTATGCGGTCTTGCATTATCTTGCATAAACAGAAAGTTTTCGCCGATAAACCCAGCATAAGGTACGACGTGGCTCTCGAGTACTTCCTCAATGTATCGTATGGAAGTCAATCCTCTTGATTGGCGACCAGTATTCGGTCCGGTGATGAAGGCAAGCTCGGTTTTTGCTTCCATAGACATGCCTCCCCAAAACATGATTGATCCACCGCCATAGGCGACACGTTCTGTTATGCAGCATTGGGCAAATCGCTCTCCCGATCTTCTATACACCTTCCCCCGTCCGTCGTTGCCATGCAAGCACATCCTGCACTCATCAGAGAACAGGACTGCACTCCACTGCTCTTCGGTCCAATTCAAATGGTCTCGAGCGAACTGAAGGCGGGCTTCTCGGTGGGCTGGGGTCAATTTCGGCCCGTTTGCTGGCCTGTGTGCAGTCAGGCCACCTTCTCTCAATCGTCTTCTGACTGTCCACCGGCTAACTTCTACTTCACGAACTTCTTGAAGTCGTTGGCCCAGTTGAACTGCGTTCAAACGACGATTTCTTAAAGATGTCGTTATAAGAAAGCGGTTATCACGCTCTGTTGTAGCACGGGGACGGCCCGATCCTTGTCGCCGTTGGTAGCCACCAGTCTCTTGATACCTCTGGTATACACGCCGAACGGTAAATCGGCTCAAACTCAATTGTCGAGCCACTTGACTTTGCTTAAGCCCCGATTCAACAAGGGCAACCACTTGAGCGGCTACTTCTGGTGTAGTATCCATTTTCGTGTTCCGTTTGAAGCCAATATCAATAGAGAACCTTTCACACTGTACGTTGGTATGCAAATGATGACCATTTTTTTTTTTTTTTTTTTTTTTCGAATGGACTTATCTCGCTGTTGGCCTCTGAGGCCGTTGCAGCTTAACCGAGCTTTTGGCGAGCGCAGATGGCGCTCAGCCCTTTAATTTTATTTTTGGTGAGGCAACTAGCGCAAGGGCACCACTTAGGTACGAACCTCGGCTTGGGCTGTTGCCGGAACGGGGATAGGAGAGAAACGCCCGGGTACGTGCTTGTACCTCGTATAGGCGGCGACTGAAGGGACTCGTCGACCTCGCCGGCGAGGTCGGTGTATTTGTGGAGTGTTTGCTCTGTCTAATGTGGATGACTCACCCGCATTAGCGGAAGTGATTTCGTCATCCGGGTCTCCTAGAACGTGTCTCGGTCGACGGAGGGTTTCTGTCGACGGAGGGTTTGAAATGATGACCATTCCCTCAATATGCACTCTTTTATACCTGCGATAAATCCCGCCGCCGGCCTTACCTGGATCGAGCGACATAAGGGGGTCTATTGTTTTGTTGCTAATGAGTTGTTTTTAAAGGTAAATGTCAACCCTTTATCAGTTCTGCGAATGCCTAGATTATGCACTTTAATTTAATTTGATTTTAATTTGCTGTAAGCTCCAAATAAAAAAAAATTTAACTTTTAAGTAAAAATGTGCGGATGTGCGATTTTATTGCTCTCAAGTGTAGTTTTTATCACAAAGTTCCCACGTGAACGGGAAATTTCAAGCATGGCAAGCCGCAGGCGGGTCAGCTAAAGTAAAGTAAAAGTAAAAAATATTTATTACCAAAAAAGAAAACAATATTTAGTTAGTTTACATAATTGAGTGGTAGTAGACAAGCCAAGTAAAATAACGTTACTAAATACAATAGAAGTTCAATGAGACCCAAACTAAGCGAAAAGCTTGTATCTTGGGTGTCATGAGAGCACTTACAAAATGGATTATACAATAGCTAACAGGGATGTGTTGCTTGTGATTGCATCTTTATCTTCAGCTAAAAACTAATCTAGTACATGTAAATAATAGGTGTGAGATATTTTTACCGATAATCAAATAGATCAGACAGAGTGGAAATTATGCTTGGAAGAGTGAGAGGGAGAGGAATCTAAGTGTAATGTGAAAACATATGTGTGTGTGTGTGTGTGTGTGTGTGTGTGTGCGCGCGCGCGCGTGCATGTGTTTGTGTGTGTGTGTGTGCGTGTCTGTGTGTGCGCGTGCGGGTGTGTGTGTATTATTATATCGTTTTTATAGTGTAAGAGTTTTATATAAGATTTTCTGTGTCATCGTATGATAAGGTCAACAGCCAGTTTTTAGTAATCCTTTTGAATGTGAATAGGTTAGTACCTTTTAGATTATTGATATTTCTACACAAGATGTTGTAGGTGTGTGGCAGAGAAAAAGCAGGGCTACGTCTTGCCATTAGTGATTTGGTCTGAGGTATAGGAAGCCTATAAACCCGCCGGTTTGCTATGATGACGTAATCTGGTCGTGACTTGACACTTCGATGAGTTTTAATTCCAGCAATATGGACAAAGAGCTGTCGTACGCGAAGAACCTTAAATTCGTGATACAGCGTGTCAGTAGGAAAGCGAAAGGGTTTGTTCAGAGAAACCTTAATAAGAGCACGTTGCGCTCTCTCCAGCTTCATAAAGTGGGTCTTTCCTGCACTTCCCCAGACTGACACGCAGTACTGAAGTATCGATTGGCTTAATGAAATGTACACCATTTTTAAAATGTCGACGGAGCTACAATCGCGTAACCTTTTCATGATATATATTAATTTCCTGACGCGGCCAGATAGTGTTAAAACATGGTCTTTGTAAGACAGGTGATCGTCGAGAGTTATACCTAGATATTTTAAAGTGCGAGTACGCTCTATGGAGTTGCAATCACATAAGCTCTGAGAATAAGTGGCATTGTTTATGGTGCATGAATGTAGTTTAAGAGTCAGTGAAGCCGACGGTCTTCCAACTGCGGTCTTTGAAAAAGCAAGATGTTTCGTTTTGTTTACGTTTAATGTAAGTAGGTTCCAGTTAGGTGCTTTACCTACAGCAATCAAACCTTCCTCCGCGAGAGCGTAGGTTCTGTCCCACTTATCATCGTGGAATAAGATCACAGTGTCGTCTGCGTAAGCTATGAACTCAGCATTATTCAGTGGAAGTTGCAAAATATCATTAATGTATAAAGTGAAAAGTGTTGGCCCTAAGACACTGCCTTGAGGTACGCCGAAATTTATGGGGAGTTGTGCGCTTTTATCATTACCAACTTTAACATACTGGCTACGGTTTGTTAGGTAGCTCCTAAACCAATCGTGAGCAACGCCTCTAATACCAGCTGATTCAAGTTTCTTCAAGAGCAAACCGACGGAAACCGTGTCAAATGCCTTTGCCAAGTCAAGGAACACACCCAGGCAACACTTTCTGCTTTCAACGAGGGTGGATACTTGATCGGCAAGAAGAGTGACCGCGTCTTCAGTCGATTTGCCCTTTCTGAAACCAAATTGCCTGTCGGATATTACGTTATGCATTTCAAAAAATTGCACAAGGCGGGTGTTTACGACTTTTTCCAATATTTTAGACAGAATGCTTAGTAAGGCAATAGGTCTGTAGTTGTCTGGTAGGCATTTAGCTCCACATTTGAAAATAGGCGAGACGGCTGCCATTTTCCAGTAGTCCGGAAAAAGTCCAGTGTTCAAGCTAAGATTGAAAAGGTAAACTAGAGGGGCAGCAATGGACGAGAAAGATTTCCTTAGAAGAGGTACTGTAAAGTTGTCCAGACCTGGGGAGCTTTCTGGTTTTAAGTTAAAAAGTATGTTGAATATTTCACTGGTGTCTGTAGGGCAGAGAAATAGAGATTCTGTAATGGATCTACGAGATTTGTAAGATTGTATCAAGGATTCTTCGGTTGCTTGTAACTTCCCTAAAATATTATCGGACAGTTTTGTACCGACGGAGACGAAGTGCTGATTACAATGATTAAGCGATGAAGTCTTATCAGGACATGATCTTAAGAGTTCCTCGGCATCATTATTGTGATTTGAAGTCTGACAAATACTCTTTATAGACTTCCATAGTTTCTTGTGATCGTTTCTACTATCGTTAATGAGCTGGCTATTGTACTGAGCTTTAATTTTGCGTAGAAGTTTGTTGCAAAAATTTCTGTACCTCTTGTATATTTCTCGTTTTACAGAGTCTATAGGATGATTTTGGCAGTCCTGGTGTAGTTTGTCACGATGCTTCATACAACGCATTAGACCAGGCGTTATCCAGGGCTTGATTGTAACCATTTTACGACCGATACGAATGACTTTGGTGTGAGATTGTATACTATTATTTACCAACGCATAGAAAGTCGAAGTGGAGGTGTTTACGTTTGAGTCATTAGTGACGTCGCTCCAGTCTATTTGTGATAGTTCTACCGCCACAGCATCAAAGTTAGTTTTACAGTACAAGCGAGGTGCACTGTTTGTGTAGGATTTTTTGATTGTAAGACCAGCCATGATTATTGAATGGTCAGTGACGGATGATTTACAAACTAGGCCGGATGATTTCGAATCAGTTTTTACGAATATATGATCAAGACAGGTGTCTTTCCTCGTGGGCTTAGTGATTGCGGGAAGAAGACAATGGGAAGCCATTATGCATAGATAATCAGCAAGCTGGTTGTCATTAGAGTCGCTACAAATATTTATATTTAGGTCACCGACAACTGCCAAGTAAGGCGTGTTCTTTGCATCTGTGAGAACGGTGTCCAGAGAATTTAAAAATGGATCGAGAGATGTTGTTGATGGAGATCTATATATTCCAAGCACCGTAATGCAGTCGTTTATGGTAACAAGGAGGCGGTCGGCGTCAGCTAGCGTAGGTTCACTGGCTATGGAGGTATGGGTATTTTTCACATAGATTAGGACGCCTCCACATTTGTTCATTTGCTCTGTCGAGCGGTAGGCTGTGTAGCCTGGCAATGTGTCAATAATCATTCCTTCTGTAAGCCAGCATTCTGTCAGCACAATGACATCAATATCCGAGTTAAGTCTTTGTAAATTTACTGAGAACTGATCAAAGTTTTTTTGAAAGCTTCTTATGTTAGATGAAACAATTTTAAAGTTATATGACTCAGATACGAAGTAACTTCGACAAGATTCTACTGTGAGGAAAGAATAACAGTCAATTTCTGCGAATTCGTCAATGTCTTTAAATATGTCAAGTAAAACCATATTGATATATTAAAAGTTGGTGTAAGTAGTAAATTGAGGTGGAATTTGTCATTCTTTCGGCAGCAAATAGTTTATGTACACGACTGTGTGTGTGTGAGTAATTATGTACATAGTAGTGTGTAGGTGTGTAAGGGTGTGTTGGGTGTGTGTTTAGGTAGGATTTGTTGCGGGGAAAGGGATAGGTCTTCCAAGAATCGACGTCCTAATAAAAGTAGTATACTTAAAATTAAAATTAAAATTAAAATTATGTTAGGTTTAGTTGTAAGATATAGTAACAGTGTTATAAAAATTACGTAAACACAGTTATCACTAAAATAGCTGTGTACTTTAAATTTGGTGAATAGATTATTAATCAAGTGAGTTAACATGGTGAAGAAGCTCATCCATGCTTTTAATTTGGGTAGCCCGGTGGCCTTCTGCCTTGCGGACTTTGATCGTGCCGTTTTGAATCCAGCAGTACTTGAATCCCGAGCTCTTACAACGGTGACGGGCCGCGCGAAATAACTGCCGGTTCTCTTGCGTTAGACGTTCGTTAAAGTAAATGGTTCGCCGGTCACCGGGGACGTCGATATCGGAGCAATTTAAGTCGCGCTTGGTTTTCGCCAGTTTTAGAAATTCGTCTCGTTGATAGCGACGCAGAAAGCGGGCCACTAAGGGCCGAGGCTGGTGGGTCTTGGAGTCATCTGATGAGGGGCGGTTCTCATTTCGGCGCTGCTGAGGTCCCACGCGCGTCGCGTAATCCAGGTCTTTTTCGTTAAGCTGTATACCAATTTTTTGGGCAATTACCTTCATGATATGGATAGGGTTTTCATGAGGAGATTCGTTGACGCCTGAGATCTCGATTTCGTTTTTCAGGAAAGCTTGAGCTCGCGTAGCCTCTTGGTTGCGTAGCTGGGCGATAGTATTTTCCAGTGACATAATAATCGTAGATCGATCCTCGAGACCACGTAACCTTTCCTCTGTCAGAGCTAGGGTCTTCTCGTGTTCGTCCAGTCGTGCGTTACATTTTGTGATGTGGTCAGTAAGTGATTTCATTTGTAGTTTTATGTCACCAACGTCTTCCCGCAGAAGTCGCATTTCGACAACCAACGCGTTAAGTGATAGGGAATCAGTCGCAGAGAACGGACATTCCACTGGAGAGGTGGTGTTTCGCGAAGCATCGCGAACGCGGTGGGTTGTGTTACGCATGCTTTCATCGTAGGAGGCGGACGCTCGAACTGGTGTGTTCGTGTTATCTTTTTTAGGCTGTTTAGATTTGCACTGAGGGCATAGCCAATTACATTTATGTTCATCTAATAGCTTTTTTACTTCGGGTAAAGCAACGCAGGAAGGGTGAAAATTGCCAAAACATTTTACGCATTGTATCTGTTGACCAACTTGTACCGTTTTTGTACAGGCCCCGCAATTGTTGACCATTTTTAAACAGGTGGCAAGGTAGAATAGTAGAATGTAGGTAAACAAACCGAAGCTACGCGCCCCGTCAGAACGCGTGATTCACCAGTGCTTGCTGAGTCCTCCGTTGTAAGACGGAGATGAATTATTGGTAATTCAGAGCCCGTCCCGCTCGCACAAGAGGTTAGTGGGGTAATAGTTTAAATATTTCCAGTTTGTGTGACCGCGCGCACGCACAACACTTTGATGCTACACGCGATTCAAATACAGTTGAGAATACTGTGCAGCGAAAACAAAAGTCTGAGAGCACAAGCGACACGTGTTTCCCTTAGCAAAGCAAAAAGCGTACTCAAATCTAGCTAGTATCATAACATTAATAAATAATGCTGGAAATAATAGCTTATAGTTTATTTATTAATAACAAAATGTTACATGCCTTTTACATAGTTGAAAATTGAACCAAATACGGAATTAAATAAAAATGTAAAATACAGTATCTTATATATATGAAATATAATCTTATTATGGGATTATAGGATGATAATAGTAATAATACGGGGAACTTCAGATAGTGCTATAAAGCCCCAAACTAAGCAGACCTTGTACTATGGGAACCAGATAACTGATAGAATACTTTTATACATTTTTGAAGTGAAAACTTCTTTAGGCGCGTTGGACATTTTTGAGATCACAATATTGTTACCGTAACCGACACCTGTGTAGTGTGTGTAGTGTAGTCTGCTATTTTTCAAGTTTTCACTTCTGTTGTCACTCCCGGAGTGCCACTTTTTTTGTAAATGCGTACTTATAATGTATACTTAAATAGTAAACCCGGAACAAATATCTTTATACAATGCAAACATTTGTTCCGCAGCGGTAATCAAACCCGATACCTCCTGCGTCTCAGCCGGATATTCGCGCACTGCGCCACAGAGATCGTAATATTAGTACAATCATCTCATTAATTTACCAGTGCCAGTTTGATCAGGTAACCAAAGGTCCTATCCAAATACGGAATTCTACAAAATCATATCGGGTTCTTACGTATTCCATTTTTCATGAATGTTCAAGTGAGCGGAAAGGCTTGTTTTAATTTGCTTCCGTATGTTTGAAAAGTAATTGCTTAAACGTGATAGAAATGAGAATGTTCTTGGTAATAGAATATTGTTCTCATAAATTCTCGCTAAATTTAATACTAAATTGATAATTTGGACCCAAATAATTTAATTAACTGATTAAGAGCTTCCAATTAAAATGCACTGACATATGCCGTCTTATCGGTGTTTCGACCGAAAATGTTTCGGTACAATTCGTGAAACTTCATCAGGGAGAGTGCATTCCGTTCCGAATAACGTCTCGCCTCGCACTGATAAGACGATATAGTTAGATTAAGGTAGATGTAAAATCACAATTTATACATATATTTTTATAAGAAAAATCATTGGTACACGGCCGACTTAATCCCACAACATATCAGATAAATTTGTTTATAAGAACTTTATAAAATGTTGGGTGTGGTAGACCCCGGCGCGTAAGTGGGGGTACAAGCTCAATTCTTATTGTAGCTTACTCAGAAGAGACGTTAAAGACCAATTGGTTCAGTATGCGAGTTTATGGCAGCGGGTGAAGTATATTCGGGTGGCGACTGGGCCCGGCCCCAAATGATACCCGACCCATTTGAAGGATATGAAAGCGGTCAAATACTAGTGCTTCGCCCCAAACGGAGATCTCACAAAAATAAAAATAAATTTAATTCATAATCTTTGACTAATAAAATAGTGCCACGAAATGCACTCCCAACCAACTTGACTTACAGTTTCATTCAAATTACAAATAACGGGAATTCATGTAAATTTGATACTTTTAGGGGTAGAAATTGCAGTTATTCTGCATTTTAGACTTTTTCCTATACGTTTTTATGTCACTTAACCTACACGCATACTAAATTACAGCACTGAAGTATCTGGTGTACCCTGTGTGTTTTGTCAAAGTCCAGTGTTTATAACGCTAATAACTCAAAAACTACAAGATAAAACTATATAAACTTTTATTAGACGTCCCATTTGACCTAATAGTTTCATTTTCATTTTTTTACCCCACTTGAACCCCAATAACTCAACAACCCTCCCAAAATTTTTAACTCATTTAGTCACACCGGGATTGTGCTATCACTACCTACCTATATATCAAATTTCACAATGATCGGATTGACGCTTCGAAAGTTATCCTCGGAAAACCAAACACACACACATACAAAACCAATTTGCCTAAGTTGATTTGGTACGGGAGTTTCTGTTAAAAGGTTGCGTTTTACTGACCAAGGTGTGAGTCGGCTCTTAGACATGCTTACTGTCCTTAACAAGACGATAACATCTGAAATGAGATCTGAAGAAGATGAGAAAGCTTATTTAAAATAAACTTTTAGGAGTATTAGAATTCCTTGGGAAAGAGCTCGCTCGGGGAAGTACTACCACCATACCTATTTTTGCCTCCAAGCAGCATTGGTGTGTTTCAGTTTGAAGTGTATGGTTGCCGGTGAAATTACAGGAACATGAGGCTTTACACATGTATGCCTCAAGTTGATGGACGCAGGGCAGTGCATCGTAGGGCACATGTCTAACAAGCGTTACCTACGAAGCAATTCTCTGTTATAGGCGATGGTTACTCCTTAACATCAGGTGGGCCATAAGCATGTTTCATCTCCATATTAAGCTAGTATAAAAAACATCTGAGAGAACCTTGACAGGACCTTAAACGCTCGCCTTTAGTCTGTTCCCCGACCAAGAATAAGTAGTATTTATTTATTATTTATTTTTAACCTGTGTTGTCCCACTGCAGGGCAAAGGCCTCCCTCCCTTCTTTTCAGTTTTTTTAAGAGTAAGTAGGTTGGAGAAAAATCGAAATATTATGTGTGCATTTACACACGCTCACCCACGGCTTAATTAACTCTGTCCGTAATAACCATGTATTTTCACGGATTAAAGGTTAACTGAGCTGGGTGGAGCCTCTCGGTTTTTTATCGAGTACATTTCAGGGAGTGTGCGGCGGAACTTTTCAACCTAATTCCACCATCTCCATTCTATCAACGGACAACCAGACGCTCTGCAGTGCGCCACCGCTATATGTTAGAAATACCTCCCATTAGCACAAAGCGGTTCTCTTCGACCTTTATTATGCGCACCGCCAAAGAGTGGAACGTCTTGCCAGAATCTGTGTTTCCTGATAGCTACAACCTGGGTATCTTTAAGTCGCGAGTGAATAGGTTTCTTCAAGGCAAGTGTGTACTATCGTAGACTGCATCATCGCTTACCATCAGGCGAGATCGTGGTCAAACGCAAGCCTATAATGTATAAAACAACCTAGTAAATAAAAAGACGACCTGATAAAAGTTGCTGGGAGCCGTTGGATACAGGCCGATTAAGATCAGTCGCTCTGGAAATCTATGGGGGAGGCCTATCTTTAGCAGTGGACGATCTTTAGTTGATATGATGAGGGGATGGTATATGTGCTGGCCAAGCCTACTCAATCAAAAATCCTGTCACTACAGTTGACAGAGGCACTACAGTGACTGTGCATTCCTAAACAAGGTAGATCTCACCAGACACTGTGTAAAATATTGTTACGCCGAGGCTGTTACAGAATAAGCAATAGTAAAGTAATAGTCGGCTTCTCGGAGTTATACCTACTGTGTCACAGAATAGGTAATACTAGGTTTTGAATATACCTACATTCTACGTTTTTGTCAACAATTGCACAAAATAAGAAATAGTAGTCGGTAGAAATACCTACACTTTTCTAGTCGCTAGTGGAAACATCGAGAAACTTCGAGAAATATATACTGGCGCAGTATAAATAGTGCGTAGAGACGCCCGAAAGAGTCAGTCTTGATTTGGTGATACGTTTTAACATTTCGGTGACTTTTAGTGGTTTATTGTGTAACAGTGGTGTAATTTAGTGTGCTGTGAACCTTTGTGATTAAGATCGTGTATTTATTATTTAAGTGTTGAATAAAAGTGTTATTTTGGTAGGATTGAGTTTCATTATTTTATCCCCAATCATCAGCTCGTAACAATATAATTTTAGCCATAGAACATCCTCTGCTTAATATTGACCTCATTATACGCCCAACGGCGTATTCAATATTCATTTCACTGACCATCTCAGTGGTGCAGTGGGCGAATAGTCAGCTGAGACGCAGGAGGTTGCGGTTTTGATTTCCATCGCGGAACAAATGTTTGCATGATCTACAGATATTGGTTCCGGGTCTGGATGTTTTTCTATGTATTATAGTATGTATTTACAAAAAAAAAGTATATAAGTGTATCAGTTATCTGGATCCCATAGTACAAACTCTGCTTAGTTTAGAGCTAGATAGCGCTGTGTTAAATGTCCTGTGTAAATGAATTAATGTATGTATATATTTATTCCAACACGACATTAGTTAGGTACATCAAAACTTAGTTCTTATTCTAATAGACGTGTACCCTGTAAGGATGCGGCAAGATTGCATTTGCAATGCAGATTGAAACAGTCAAACTAACATAACTAGCTTACAATCAATGAATAGATTTATTTTAGATCATTATAAGTAACAGGAACTTTTAGTATTAATTACATTCTCAAGTAACTTTAAAAGTTCGTCTATTCATCTAGCAGAAGAGCAAGTTGAAATCATATCCTAGAGACTATAGTAGAATCTATTCACCCAACTAAAGTTGCCCACTAGCCACCAGGCATTGCATTCATCATATTTAATCAAGCGAAGCGTGATCTTCAAATCAACTTGGGCAAATCAACGTTGTATGTATGTATGTGTGTTTGTACGAGGATATCTTTAGGAGCGTTGATCAGATCATCGTGAAATTTGATACACAGATAGGCAGTGTTGATATAATCCCGGTGTGTCTAAATGAGCTAAACATAAGGTTGTTGAGATATTGGAGTTCAAAATAATTTTAAAAATGAGACTATTAGGTCAATTAAAACGTTTAAAAGTATTTTTCATTAGTACATTTCGATTCCGTTTTTATTTTTTATTTAATTCTTGTAGTTTTCGAGTTATTAGCCATAATAAAAACTGAACTTTGACGAAATTCACAGGGTACACCAGTGACCCCACAGTGCTGAAATATGGTATTCGTGTAGCTTTAGTGACACAAATATAAGGAAGAGTCTGAAATCTTGAATAACTGCAATTGCAACCCCTAAAAAATTACCAAATAACATGAAACTCCCGTTACTTGTACTTTAAATGAAACTGTAGGTCAAGTTATTTGGATCATTTCGTAGCACTATTTTATTACTCAAAGATTATAAACATATATATTTTTTTGGGAGAATTGCGTGATCTTAGTTCGGAGCGAACTACTAGTTATTAGAAGAAAGAGCTTAAGTTATAATGTGTAGGTTTTTATCGGCACCAAAGTGCACATGACCTTTGGCTGCTAAGTACACCACCAAAAATACCACAGGTAATAAAACTAATACCATAATTTACCGAGAGACCTTCTGCACACGTGCGATAAAGGATTAGTAGATCGCTTATTATTATAATTTACCTTAATAAGGGTTAGAGCAGTTCGTACGGTTTTGTGGTGTAGGTACACCGACTTTACGTCTTTTCATTTTTGCTAAGTTTTGGAAGATTGTGAATGATACTCTTTATTGCACACCAAACAAAAACACAGTAACAATTGAAATAAACAATCAAAAAGTTTCAATGGGCGGTCTTATCGCTAAAAGCCATCTCTTCCAGAGAACCTTCGGTTGGACAGGATAAACGAAAACCAAAAGACGGCGGTGTAAGAGCACATACATAAACATAACCCACAAAATAAAATATACCTATTAATTATAATAATAAACGAAAACTTACACACAACTTACATACAATAAATATATAAATTAACAACACTACATATGGAGGATAAATAACATAAACACTAACTAGCAGTTACGAGACAACGAAAGAAATATACTTTGACTTTGAAAACAGAAAGAGATTGTGATGGCCTTGTGGACACAGGTAATTCCACATTCGTACAGCTTTTACTGTGAAGGAGTTACGATAAAATTGTGAACTATGAACGCGAGTTCGCAGCTTCGGAAGAACGAAGGTTTCAAGAATGTGCCTGATACAGAAACTCGAGACGCTCTTATAGGTATTAAAGGTGAAGTGAGATTAAAGACAATGTTAAAAAGAAGTGATAGAATATGTGCATTCCTGCAAAGACGGTCATGGAACCACTTGAGTTTTGCGCGGAATTCTGAGACATGGTCATGCCTACTTGCGCAAGCCAAATATGAACCGAGTACAAGGGTTTTGAATACGCTCAAGTTTGCTCATTTGGACTTCGGAAATGTCGAGGTAGCTGGCGTCGGCGTAATCTAAGATTGGGAGTAGAAGGGATGCAAGCGTAATTTTGGTGGCGGTCGGTAAAAAGTTACGAAGTCTACGTAACGAAGCTGAAGAAGGATACATTTTGCGGCTGATACCAGCAATACACGGCACTCATGATAGCTTGGTTTCCATGATAATTCTCAAGTTTTTCACCGTCTGACTGGTAGCTATTTATTTTCCATTAAAAAGTACAGATGGAAGTTGTGCAAAACTTCGCCTTGGAATCATTTTGTGTTGACATTATTTTTTGACGTTAATACGTTTTTAAAATTGCTTCCATAATGAGAGGCAATTCAAAAAACTACTACTATCAAAATCGGGGGATACAGTTTGTGTTGCAGCTATCATCTCTACCTAAAATTTAATCACACCACTGGATAGCTAAAGGATAAAGAATTTGTTACTCTAAATGAAGACTGTGACGCAAGATTTCCATTTAGAATTACCCAAAGGACTTCTTAGTGTTCAAACATGATTATTACATACATAAAAATAGCGTATTTTATAATGTATTTTGTATAGAAAATATTACCTGTTACGTAAACGTGTGCACGTACAACACACGGCCATGTCCATGACACAGCCACACCCCATTTTCTTAAAATGGCTTATGTTTGTAACACTCTTTATTGCATTGTGGCATCCAAACGTAACAGTTAATTTTGTTATACGTGGTGTTGAAAGAATTGTTGAGTCCTCAAAAGTTGTAATGGGTTTAATAACAGTCAATAGATAAAATATAACAGCTCTAGGTATCCAACTTTGTTTTTATCTCAAATGTAAACTTTTTTCTTCGAAATATAATGTTTACACGCATACCTATAGTTATATTAGATGGATTATTACCGAAAGAACAAGTTGATTGAAAATATATACATATATTTTATTATTTAACCATTATGTAGACAGTCCTTAGAGAATATACTGGATTCGGAACACTTCGCTGCGCTCAAGGACCGGCATCGCTGACGTCGGTATCAAGGCTGCCAAGTTGAAGTGGGATTGGGCGGGTCATGCCTCCCGCATGCAACCAAATAAGTGGGCTCAGGTCGTAACTGGATGTGTGTGACCTGTGGATATAAAGAGACACCGTGGAAGGCCTAAAAGCGGTGGCGCGATGATTTGGACGCTTTTTATAAGGACTGGCGGGATTTGGTACAAGATTGAGAAAAGTGGAGAAATGAGAGGGAGGCCTTTGCCCAGCAGTGGGTCAGCATAGTATATGTATTCACACTGCTGGACAAAGGTCTCCCCATCTGCCCTCCATCTATCGCAGTCGACAGGCACTGGTTCTGTCACAGTCTGACCAATCTGGTTTGAATGCATCAAGGTCATCTCTCAATCTTTCTCTGGGCCTACCCAGAAGGCGGGGGGTGTTTACTAGAAGTAATATTATTTTTATCTCACAACTGTAAATGGCTCTTTTATTTTTTTAAAAACGAAACCTTTCTGAATTTGTCTCCATAAATTACATTAACCTAGTGACGTTACGCAACCTGACGTCCGTACATAACTTGGAAAACATAAGCAGTAATTTAATTTCTTTGGAGACGTCCCTGTCACAGGTAATAAAAAAGCACTAGGAACACTGCATACACCATAAAACATAGGCGTATAGTATACGTGTAAAATGTATATCAATATATCAATAAAACTTGTACACCTCATGATGAGATTGTGGGCAAACGAAGACCAATACATCTTTTATTAATTGGTTAAGCTCGTGTGGGACCATTCACAATGAAGGCTTCCGTAGTCAGTGTGGCTGTAACAGTGTACCTTAGTCATATTTAATAGAATTTATGTTGTTTTTATTTCACGACGGCGGGCGTCACTGTCATCAACATATCATCATGCCAAGTTTCAGTTCATAAGCACTAATAGTCTTTGAGTAAAACGAATGTAACTGGTTGGACGGATAGATAGATAAGACGGACACAGAAACAGATAAACAGATTGACATGGCGAAACTATAAGGATTCCGAGTTCGACTCCAGAGTGAGTTTCAATGTCATATTTTTTTTTTATATATTATGTAGGGCAAAAAGTTTCTTCGCATTTTTTAAGAAAATTCAAAACATTTTTTTATATATTTTATTTACATTTAACTAAAGTACGTAGGTACCATTTTGTTTGATAACTTTTTGCCATCTTGTAGGTAGGGACATGATCCCATTGCTATAGAAATTTTTGGGCTTCTGATTAAAATACCGCGACAAGTAGTTTTGGCAGTCCTCTCGTGATGTTAACCTGACACTGCCTAAAGAATTCTGAAGAGACCGAAACAGGTGATAATCTGAAGGTGCAAGGTCAGGACTATACGGCGGATGCATAAACACCTCCCAGCCAAACTCTCTTAACTTTTGCTGAGTGGCTAAAGATGTGTGAGGTCTAGCGTTATCATGATGAAAAACCACACCCCTTCTGTTGATTAATTCCGACCGCTTTCTCTCAACTTCTTGCTTTAATCTCATCAGTTGTTCGCAGTAGAGTTCAGAATCAACAGTCCTGCCTGGTGGTAACAGCTCATAATGAATAATGCCCTTCCAATCCCACCACACACTCAGCATCACCTTGTTGCGAGTTAACCCGGATTTCGCCACAATCTGTGAAGCCTGACCGGCCTTTGACCACGATCTTTTTCGCACGTTCTTGTCGTACGTGATCTACTTTTCATCACCAGTTATCAGCTTCTTCAAAAATGGTTCGAATTCATTGCGTCGTAATAAAGAATCACAAATGAGTACACGGTTCATTAGGTTTCTTTCAGTGAGCTCGTGGGGTACCCAAATATCGAGCTTTTTTGTGTACCCAGTTTTTTTCAAATGCGCCAAAACTATTTTGTGGTCAATTCCCAATTCTTCAGCTACGTTGTTACTACTGATATGCCGATCTTGCTCCACTTTTTCAAAAATGGCATCAATTTTATCCGTAATAGAGCGACCAGAGCGACGTGCATCTTTGACATCAAAATTTTCGGATTGAAAACGCTTAAACTAAATTTGTGCTACTCTCACAGACACTGCAGTAGGTCCATAAACATTGGAGGAATTTACTAGCTGGTTCAAATCTTTCACTCCACGTTGGGGTTTGTTTTAGAGAGTCGATAGCTGACAAGGGTTGGATTTAAGTGGACTGTGTGTTTGCGAATTAGACCGAAATTTACCTATGCCTAGAATACTCAAAACCAATAGCATTTGTAACGTTCTTCTAATGATAGGACGACCACACTGCTGCAAATGGAAGAATCACAGGAATAGAATACAGCAGCGTTAGGGGAACGGAACATGCACGTACCTGTAGATCTCTGGATACCAGGAGCCAGTGTCCTGGGGACACCACGCCAAGGTCAACGGGGTGACCCTAGCGCCACGTGCAGCCGCTAAGGTCGTATCGACACTTCCAGCACTTGTTTTTCACGGAAAGTTCACATGTTTAGTTCAATAACACATAAATAGCGAGTTCTAGTGGAAATTTGTAGGATTCCACCAAAATAGAAGAAAATGAGTCGCACGCGCGCGCATCGTTGTGATTCTCACGGAGGTTCAAAGGCGTCTCTCATTGGCAGCGGCCAATGAATTTGAAGAGTGGCGTTGGCGGTCGGACGTCAGAGTGGGACGGCCTATAAGGTGCGCGTGCATGCGGAAAGGAGAAAAGGGATAGGATAAGTCGTTACAAATGCATCTTGGCGAGTAATACAAAATAACTGGATGAATATCCACCATCTCCCCCTCCTTGAAGGATTCCTTCGAAAGCGAAAGAATTATAAAATAGCGTAGCGGGATAAATATAAAATAGCGATGTGAATAGCGGTTTGCGGTTTAAATATATAGCGAAAAAACAAATTAAAAAATAGCGGGGTTGGATAAGAATATCCGAAAATGTTGAAAGCGCATTGTCACCCTACTGTATAGGGAGCGGCGACAATTTTGTCGTCGGCCTGACATACGCGCTATCACACGTTTCTACTCGCGCACAACGAATTCGTCCGTCCTTACCGGGCAAACCCTCTGAAACTCTTCCGATTTTCCAAGATAATGGAGGTGCGTTTTCGTTATTTAAAAGAACAATAGTTCCTACTGTGAGTGGATTACTAGCGGTGTTCCACTTTTCGCGCATTTGCAAATTATGGAGGTATTCATTCTTGAATCGTTTCCAAAATGTTTGGACTAAAGAGTCCATCAAAGAATGTCGAGACAAAAGATTTGTTCGTTCTCCACTCATATCAGCTGCGGGTAGAAAAGCTAGCGGTTTAGTTGAGAGAAAGTGCGACGGTGTTAATGCCGTCGGCTCCGAAGGGTCGGAGCTTAGAACGTACAAAGGTCGGCTGTTTAGTACAGCTTCGACCTGGTTAAGCACCGTAAGCATTTCCTCATAGGTGAGGATCTGCTTTCCGATCACACGAAAGAGAAGAGACTTGATACTCTTTATATTCGCTTCCCAAATTCCACCAAAATGGCTTCCTAGGGGCGGTGACCTTTTCCAAATGATGTTGTGTTTAGCGAGTTCATTATTAAATGTTTTATAATATTCGTCAGATTTTAAAAATGTAAACAGTTCCTTTAAGTAGGATTCTGATGCGATGAAATTGGTGCCGTTATCGCTGTATATAAAATTGCATGGACCACGTCTAGATAAGAAGCGCTTGAACGCGTCCAAGAATGTAGCAGAAGTAAGATCTGACGCTAGTTCTATATGTATAGCTTTGGTGACTAAACACACAAAGACACAGAGATAAGCCTTCTGGCTACGTACACCTCGTTTCCTAATCGTCGTTATATATAGCGGGCCAGCGTAATCGACACCTGTATGCGTAAAAGCCTTGCATGATTCGACGCGACAGCTGGGTAGATCTGACATAGCGGGAAAAGTAGGTTTAGGGTTAAGCCTAAAACAACTAACACATTTGTGAATGCGGTTGCGCACTAAGCGCCTAGCTGATAAAAACCAATATTTTTGTCGCAATACTGACATCAGCAATTGTGGTCCAGCGTGACTATTTTCACGATGGTACCAATCGACAATCAGTTCTGAGATATGCCCATTTTTAGGCATGAGAGCGGGGTGTTTCTGATCAAAGTCCAGACTTGAATATGAGAGGCGACCTCCGACTCGAACAACTCCATCAGAAATGAATGGTGATAACTTCCTTAAAGCGGTAGAACAAGACTTATTTTTCTGAATGTTTTTTATATCACTAGCGAAATTACTTTGCTGAACAGCCTGAATAATTTTATTTTTAGCAATTTCTAAATCCTCAGCTGTGATCGTTTCATTGCGAGGAAGTACTTTCAAAAATCGAAGTACGATAGCGGTGGATCTTATATATTTCAGCCAAGAGGAGAACTTAGAACCTAACGTTATGAGAAGATTCTCCTCCTTCGCCACAGTGACATGAGAAACAGTTTTCTCTTCAGGCAATTGATTTTGGGAAGGGGAATAAATCTCAACTGGCCAATCAGCGAGAGGCGAGGACATCCAGGCAGGTCCTTTGAACCAAAGTTCATTATTTGAAATCTGCGAGGGCAGGAGCCCGCGAGAAACTAAGTCAGCAGGGTTCTCAACGCCTGCGACGTGATATACATTTTGCGATGGCGAAGTAGATTGGAAGTCTGATATGCGATTTGCGACGTAAGTTTGAAACTTATGCGGAGAGGAAGTTACCCAACATAAAGCGACGGTCGAGTCAGAAAATATAAAAACGTTATCTATATGACAACGAGCGGATAGCGAATCATAAACAGCGCGTAATACCTTAGCGAGAAGCACTAGGCCGTTTAACTCAAGCCTAGCCAGCGTGATTGTTGGTTTGGCTGATGCGACGCGGGACTTCGAGCACAAAAGCGAGATTAAAGGTGGCTGGTGACCATTAGAGACATGTAGGTATAATACACAGCCGTAAGCCTTTTCACTTGCGTCCGAAAATGCGATAAGCGTGATTTTAGAACCGGTTTCCTCAATTCCTACGTGGCGAGGGAATTTGAGGTGCGAGATTAGTGGTAGCTCAGATAAATATCTTTGCCATAGAGCGATGATATCACAGGGTAGCTTGTCATCCCAATTGATGTTCAAAAGCCATAGTTCCCTGATTATCAGTTTAGCGTAAAGAATTACGGGTCCGACGAGTCCTAAGACATCGTACAGACGAGCGGTCATAGATAAAATAGCGCGTTTTGTAAAAACAGATGGCGGGACCGAGGTCAAAAAGATAAAATTATCGGATGCGGGGAGCCAACGTAGCCCTAATATCTTGAACGTGTCATCTTCATCGAACGAAATGGATTCAGACTGTCTGTGAGAAACGGGTATGTGTTGTAGCAGCTCAGATGAGTTGCTAGTCCACTTTACTAAGTCGAATCCACCAGCTTTAAACATCTGAATCAACTCTTGTGCAATCTTGGCTGCTTGATTCACAGAAGAAGCAGAAGACGCTAAGTCGTCCATATAGACGTCACGAGTTATGACGTCAGCGGCAAGAGGCCATCTTTGTCTTTCATCTTGAGCCAGTTGACGTAAAGTGCGCAGCGCCAACATAGAAGAAGACCGGAGGCCAAAAGTAACACGTTCGAATTGAAACGTTTCCAGCGGAACGTCCGGTGAGAACCGGTATAAGATCCGTTGATAACAGCGGTGCGAGGGGTGCGTATAAATACATAAATACATCATCTTCACGTCAGCGAAAAAGGCGATACGATGTATGCGAACATTTAATAAAATGTTAAATATATCGGCTTGCAAGTTGCAGCCCTTATATAAAATATCGTTAAGAGACAGCCCTGAATCAGTCGAGGCGCTGCCGTCCAAGACGATGCGAACCTTAGTCGTAGACTTGTCGTCCCGAACTACAGGATGGTGCGGTAGGTAATAACCTGGAGAAGTACAATCGTCAACAGGAACGCGCGTTAAAATACCTTTGTCTAGATAATCATAAATTATTTCATTATATTTTTTATTTAAGTCCGGTGATCGTAAAAACTTTCTCTCGAGGCATAAAAACCTCTTCTTAGCGATAATGTAGGAGTTACCTAGCTTTTGCGGGTCGTCTTTAAATGGAAGCTGGACTACATAACTACCATCGTCATTTCGAGTAGTAGTCGAAGTGTAAATTTCTTCACAGCGTTGATCGTCAGGACTTAAGAACAACTGGGAAGGTGGTTCCTCAGTGGACCAGAACCTTTCCACGAGTTGGTGTGGCGGGTCATTCGTAAATGCACAAAAGGTATGTGAAATGGAGCGCGGGGATAGAACGGGTGCGTTTCCCATAACGATGTAACCTAAAGTTGTTTCCAAGGCAGCGGGTAAATTATTATCAGCGGTAATTTTATTAAATAGGAGAATTTGACAATACAAGTTCACACCTAAAAGTAGGTCAATAGGACCAGGCTCGGAAAAGTCATCATCAGCCATGGGTAGATTACGTATGTGGTGAAGAGAGCTGACGTCGACGCGCGAGTCGGGCAGCTGCGACGTGATACTATCCACCACCATGGGCTGGATGTGGTACTCATGTCCGTCCTCAAAGCGAGAAGTGAAGCGAAGTGAGGTTACTCCCAGAATTTTCTGAGAGGCCCCTCCTATACCTTGTACTTTAGAAAAGCGGCTTTGCGTGGAAATAGGAAGCGATAAGCGCTTACTACATGCAGCGGAAATATACTCACTTTGAGAGCCGGGATCGACCAAGCATCTCAAAAAGTGAGGGCGATTAAAATTATCTAAAACCTTTATTTTAGCAGTTGCCAATAACGCAGTTGTTATTGTTTGCGACGCGTGATCATATGATACAGTACAGACAGATGTGTTACTGTTCGGATCGATATCGGGTGCGGATAGTGAATTATCGACCTTATACGCATGGGGCGCAAGGTCTTTAGCGTGAATTCGAGTATGAGACTCTGAAGAAATTGCATGCCTAGGCGCAGTGTGGCTTTGGTCATGAGCGGTAGCGGGCGAGTTGGCGTGCGATTTTTTATTAATGAGTTGTTTCTCGACTGATTTGTTGTAGATAACGGGCGGATTAAAATGGAGTAGCGAATGGTGTCTGGCCGAACAATGAGAACAAGCGTGCTTAGAAGCACATTCCTTTGTTTTATGTCTCACACTCAAACAGTTGTTACAATAAAAATTGCCTTTAATGAATTTATACCTATCAGGTGGCGTCAGTTTCATAAAAGCTGAACAGCGATAAAAGTGATCGTGTTTATCGCGATCACACAAAATACATTTATTCTCATTACTTGCACCACACACGCGGTCAGTGTTTACAAATGACTTGGTTTGCCCTGGTCTAGTACTAGGCACGGGCGCGTGCGCATTGCGAGCTTTGTGCTGAGTTTGCGGGTTTACGATAGGCACAGCTGATCTAGATAACACTTTATTCTGTTCCTTTACAAATTCAATTAGATTAGAATAGGTTGGAAGCTTATCTTTGCGATGCGTAATTTCGAATAACTTGACAGTCTCCGAGTCCAGTCTCTGGAGGGCGAGGTGTAACAGCATAAAGTCAGTCAAGTCGCCAAGACTCAGTTGTCTTAAGGCTTCCACAGACGTGTCGAAATTATTTAAAAATGATTCTAGACCGGAAGCAACATTAGCGGCTAGCGGTTTAAAACTCAACAACTGATTAAGGTATGAGCTAGCGAGTAGTCTGGGGTCGTCATATTTTTGCACAAGTGCCTCCCAAATAATAGGGTAATTCTCTGCGGTCGGGGGCAGCCGGGCGCAAACTGACGCGGCGGAACCAGACAACTTACCGACCAAATAATACACCTTGTCACTATCTGACAAAGATGTATTTTCATGGACAGTGCATTTAAACTGTTGGTAGAATAGCGGCCATGAGCGGACATCACCATTGAATGACAATAGTTCTATTCGAGGAAGCTTAGGTTGTGATTTCCCTAAATACGGGGGCGAAACTGATGTTTTAGATGGCGAATTTGTTTCTAAGACGTGTTTAACAAGACAATACATAATATCAAAATTCGTCCATTCTTGGTACCTGATAGCGTGTTTTGGGTTAATTTTTAGCGAAATAGCGTTATATGAATCTAATACCTTTTCGAAGTCTCTATGCAAATTATCAATATTATATGCACTGTGAAGCAAAGCCTTAAGGTTGGTAGAATCGGCATCCACCTTCTTAGCAAGATCATAAATTCCTTGCATGCGGGCAAATAGAATCTCGCGTTTAGATTCAAGCATGGCTTGCTGACATTCATCCTCGTTGTAGCCTTCTTCTGAGTGAGAAGAACTCGGTCCCTTATCTCTCTTACTCATTGTGAATATCAACCAACAAAAGGTATAAATGCGAAATCAAAAGAAAAAACTTCAAAAAGTATAATAGAACCGAAGTTGAAAACGATACCTATCTTCCTAGCGGTGCGCAGTTGGGTAAGTTATAAAATAAATAAGCCTACCACAGAATAGAAGCGAGCGCGAAATAGTTACTATGAAAGTATGTTGAGACAGTACAAACTATTCAATATTCTGTATTGACCAGTATGACACAGTTAATTAAATAGTAGGCGTGAGTTTAGCGTTTGAGTACAAACTGATGAAATATTATTTTGTGGTAGTCAGTTTGACTAGTAGTTTAGTATGGCGGCGTGCAGCGATAAGTTAAATACGAGTTGGAGCGAGCGGAGAACGTTCAAATAATGAAAAATGCGGGTAGATGTATAAAGAGCGAGCGAATACTTCTATGCTTTGACTCGTATTAAATGTAAATAATACAATGTTAGCGGTGCGGTTATAGAAACTTAGTTATATGTTTGTAAAACGTGTGATAGCGGAATGCGATGATTTTACGTAGGTCCTAAACTGATTAAAGTGGGGCGAGAAATAGCGAATTGAACGAGTTGATCCTGCGGGGTGCGAATAACAAGAGAATATGATCAACTTATTCTTTTTATCAGTAGGATTTAACGTAAAATATATAGGCGGGAATAATTAAATAAGTTGTGAATACAAGTACTAATGGATCGTGTCGTAAGACGGACTGAGATGAGCTCAATTGTCCGGCAGTATATTAAACTTAGCGTAAGAATAGACGGATATTTTTGGAATATCCTGGCTCGTAGGACCAAACTATGGAGGAATTTACTAGCTGGTTCAAATCTTTCACTCCACGTTGGGGTTTGTTTTAGAGAGTCGATAGCTGACAAGGGTTGGATTTAAGTGGACTGTGTGTTTGCGAATTAGACCGAAATTTACCTATGCCTAGAATACTCAAAACCAATAGCATTTGTAACGTTCTTCTAATGATAGGACGACCACACTGCTGCAAATGGAAGAATCACAGGAATAGAATACAGCAGCGTTAGGGGAACGGAACATGCACGTACCTGTAGATCTCTGGATACCAGGAGCCAGTGTCCTGGGGACACCACGCCAAGGTCAACGGGGTGACCCTAGCGCCACGTGCAGCCGCTAAGGTCGTATCGACACTTCCAGCACTTGTTTTTCACGGAAAGTTCACATGTTTAGTTCAATAACACATAAATAGCGAGTTCTAGTGGAAATTTGTAGGATTCCACCAAAATAGAAGAAAATGAGTCGCACGCGCGCGCATCGTTGTGATTCTCACGGAGGTTCAAAGGCGTCTCTCATTGGCAGCGGCCAATGAATTTGAAGAGTGGCGTTGGCGGTCGGACGTCAGAGTGGGACGGCCTATAAGGTGCGCGTGCATGCGGAAAGGAGAAAAGGGATAGGATAAGTCGTTACAAATGCATCTTGGCGAGTAATACAAAATAACTGGATGAATATCCACCAAACATCGCAAATTTTTTTTTGCGGCTTGCGTTGCATTTTTACCTTTTTTGTAGTAAAATTTTAAAATGTATCGAATTTTTTCATTAAATTCACTCATCTTTAAATTACGAAAAACAAATAAAAATCACACATTTTCCTAATTTGAATTTGGAATTATCTTCTTTAAAATTTAAACTTTGAATGATACCAAAACCAGCCAGATACAAATAGTATAGCCAAAGAGATTTTATTACAAGTTCATACATACTTTAATGCGAAAAGACTTTTTCCCCAACCTATTATAATATTTACCTTTTTCAAACCAGGTTAAAAATCAGGTGTACTTCGTACAGGTGTAAAAAGGCTACGATAGAGAAAATTATAAATCACTAGACGACCCGCCCGCGGCTTCGTACGCTTGAAACTTGCCATTCCCGTTTGAACTTCGGGTTAAAAATTATATAAAATACTCTTGTCACTGACGCGACACTTTATGTAAATGACTTCACGTCAGTGAACGACCGTTAAATTATAAGATAAGATAAGATCTCATTCGTACCAAATATACAGGACATCATTATAATCGGTTTACCCGTGTCCAAGGAGTGCGACCACAAACACCGTGACACGAGATTTTTATATTTTGGAGATTTGTTTTTATATATTTATTTTAAAAAAACATATATATACTTATAAAATTATTACACTTAAAAAACCTTTGTAGGTTTGTCCTAAGTGAAAATTCGTCATTCCTCTTTAGTATATTTATAACTATTTTTACATGTACGAAATTTTTATAAATATGTTTTGTTCTGTACGTCGTACATGGCCATCCGTGCGCCGGCTCACATTCCATCTGCACAAACATACAGGTTGCTCTAAAATGGCGAACTTTATGGAACAATTATTCAAATAGCAGTGGTTCAGTGGTTAAAAATGAATAAAATATTATATGACGCCTTATTATAGATATACTTACTTCAATATGGTTTTATATGATATTAGATTATTTTGATACTTCCGCGAAATAATTCAAACAACTTTCACAGTAGTGAACCAGTCAGAATTTTAGCTATAACAGTTTTCTCATTGGAAATTACAAGAAGCTTAAAGACCACTTAGTGGCCTCTACTGTAACGAATTGAGAATGCTGAGGTGTATTTCTTAAGATTGTCCGATTACCATTCATATTTAGAATATAATTATGTATTGAATGTTATACCATGCTGAATTGCTGAGTTCGCCTAATGGCATCGCAGATGTAGGGTATTACATCTTCTGAGCTAAAATGAGATTGAACAGAAGAAATATTACGTAAGCATTTTACACGCGTGGGATACGCACTGTAGGTGTGAAAGGGACGGTCTGACCAGCGACATTGACGCGACAGCAATTGGTTTACGTAATTTTGTGACGTCATCACGTGGATGGCTCTGAGAGGCTAAAGTGCCTGTCTGAATGTAACGACAGTTTTAATATTTTTTATTTCATTTGTTTTTACTTTCTTTTTGGATTTTCTACGTTTTCCTAGTGTTTGTCGTCTCGCTTTGTAGTCCTAATGTGTTTTTCTTACTTTTTAATAAGGCTACGAAGGATAATTGACTCAAATAGTAACACCATGGATGCTTGAAGACGGCAGATGGAGAAAACGGTAGCTAGACGATTTCGACACCTCTGGTAGAGGATGGTGGGTGATTAAGAATTATAGAAATACTTGGAAAGATCTGTGGGGAGACTTTTCCCAAGCAGTGGGACGAGGTAGATTAGGAACTACATTAACAAAATGATGAATCAGGTGAGTTTAAACCTGCAACTTTATGCCTATACTGATGCGATATCAATTTCGCTGCGGGCTCACTGATCGTACACAGATAATTGGATTTAACCAGGAATCTATATGTTCTGCATATAACTGTATGTTGCTGAACCTTTTATTTACACACGGCGGAATCTTCTTTATCAAGGCTCTGAAACCAGGGTGCGGTATGTCGGACTCTTACCGGCTATACTTCCACGGTGTTTCATCTCTCGCTTTATACCGAGGACACGGGTACAGAGAACATTCTTCCGCGACCCCGGATGACATTGCTTAGCTACAAGACCTTTGCATAAATCTGTCACAGTCTAAACTAATAACCGGTTAAATCAGATTTTGACTTCAAAAAAGGAGGAGGTTCTTAATTTATTTTTTATGTTTGTTACCTCAGAACTTTCGACTGGGTGAACCGATTTTAATGATTATTTATTTTATTAAAAAACTGGTGCTTCTTGTGTGGTCCTATTACCATTTTGTCTAGTTTTACAATGGAATTCATGAGAAAACCATATAAATCTTAAATTTGTTTAATTTGTATGTTATGTAATGTTTGTTACCTAATAACTCTGTCATTTACCAACCGGTTTCAAAAAAATTTTTTTATCATTTGAAAGGTAATACGTTTAGATTGATTCCATAGAAATTTTATCGAAATCGATTCAGTAGTTTGTTTTTTCTGTTATCTGAAGTCGAATAAATTTTTGTTAAAAAGTTACTTGTTTTTTTTTATGATAGCCAAGCGCTTGACCAATACCTCACCTGATGGTAAGTGAAGGTGTGATTGAAGATGGAGCACGCTTGCGTGGAAAGAACCTATTCACTCTGGACTTCGAGATTATACTGGTTCGGAATAACATACGCCGGAAGTGAGTTCCACTCCTTACTTGTGCTGACAAGAAATGTTGAAGCAAATCGTTTGGTACGACAAGGTGCTATGCCGACCAGGTATGGGTACTCCCCGGTACGTCTGCTTGACTGGTGGTTGAAGGGGGATTTTAACGTACAACTGCCATCCAGTGTATCTGGTTGGCAGGTCCTTATTTTTTTTTTACATAATCGTAAGGGAATTTTTAGACGTTTTTGTCTTATAATCCCCCCTTCCGGCAAGATTTGTACAAAGGATCTTGTTAAAACTAGTTTTGTCTGATTTTTGCCGACAAAATAAAGCAAATTTTGACCAGTTATAGATGATTAAAACAAGTAGCAGTGGCATTTGAAGTACTAGCCGAGCAATGGATGTAGTTTTGATGGCAGAACTGGGATCTTATAGTCCATCTAAGCTTATTCTGTTACGAAGTGATTCTTACGCTATATTCTCCTGTGAGACTAATGTTTGCATGTCCTACTAATATAGTACAACTAGGAACTCGTTGGCGTATCGGTGAATTGGTCCTTCAAAAGCACTTTAAAGTTTCCATAAAAGGGGGAAGTTCTCAGTTAGCCGGAATCTTGTTTTTTATGTATGTTCCAAGATTACTCGAAGACGCCCGGACCGATTCGAGAAATTATTTTTTGGTTTAAAAGTGTATGTTTTCCAGGTGTACCCATCGGCACCAAGTTAGGATTTGATGATGGAATTCCAAAAAAATCGAGAGCAACCCTCAAGTTTTGTTGCTACGCAATTCAGTTTTATGTTTAAACCTCAGAACTCCGTCATTTATCATACGATTTGGACTTTTTTTATTTAATTAAACTTTCATATTGGTGTCATAGAAATTTCATCAAAATTAGTTCTGTAGTTTGGTTATGTAGCTTATATTTTTGTTAAAAAGTTATTTGTTGATTTATGAGTCCGTTTACGAAACATAAAGCTTTTGTATTACCGACTCTTAAATATTTTTTCAACTTTGGGTGTTGTGTTGCCTTAGTATTTGATGCAACAAGAACACCGTATATCTTAAGTATAGGGTCCGGGCAAGATAAATCTTGATATTTACTTACTTCCCATCCAATTTTTTATCAAAAGCGTTTAGAGGGTTACAATCTCCGATACCGAAAATCTGGTAGTTGTTATATAATGAATTCCTGTTTAGACTCTACGCGTTAATTACTGTAGGTATTCCTGAAGTTTAATCCGTTATATTGCTATCGTTTATAACTTGACCCTGAATAGTTGAGCTGGACAATCATATATTATGATCCTAACCTAAACTTAGGTTATGTCGTAAACCAGAAAACATTTTGACCAATACCTTTATGGGTTAGGTTATAAGTGGCGACAGTTATAGTGTACCAAAATATACATAACACTAAGGTTAGTAAGTAGGAAGGTAGAAAGGTCCTTATAACTTATGACTGAATGAATGAATGAAGTACTCATCGCACACCAAACAAAAATACAGTAACAATGGAAACAAACAATAGATAACGGTACAATGGGCGGTCTTATCGCTAAAACCGATCTCTTCTAGACAACCTTTGGATGGCAGGATAAACGAAAATCAAAAGACGGCGGTGTAAAAGTACATTTAACATACATACATAGACAGAACCCATAAAATAAAATATACCGATTGAGATTATACCTTATAAACATAAATTTAAATACATACAAATAATATACAAACAAATAACACTACATATGGAGGATAAATACTAACTAGCAGTTACGAAACAACCGCGGAAGGAAATGGTTGTATACCTTCACTTTGAAATAGAAAGAGATTTGACGACCTTATGGACAAAAGGTAAGGCGTTCCACAGTAGTCCAGGGGCCCAATTCTACTAAACCAATCGCTTCACTATGACAATGGTATCGTCGCAAAATGGCCACTATAGATACCTTTTGGTATTCTACTAACACAATCCAGCACATGTTTGTCAAAAATCGCCGCCCGTAGTTATGACAATACCATTGAAAATTTGGCAGCTTATGACAGGAATAATAATCAATGATTATTTGTCATTATTTTGACAAAGATAGTAAAATACCAAAAGGTAGTGGCCATTTTGCGACGATACCATTGTCATAGTGAAGCGATGGGTTTAGTAGAATTAGGCCCCAGCTTGTATTGTGAAGGTCATACCAATTGTTTCTTTGGTGTCAAAGGGTATTCCTAATGGATAATAGTACATTGATATGGATATATAGACATTACTGTAACTTTAATTAAGTATATTTTATTTTATTGTATATTTATATTTGTATATATTAGTTTATTTTATTTCTTACAACCATAATATATAGTTACTTTAGGTATATTTCAATGTATTTGTTTATGATATAGGTACATATAAGTATTTACGATTCTTGTTTACTTACCTACCTCAAAAATATCTCTCTCTCTAGCCTCAAAGGTTTGCTGGAAGAAAACTCTTCTTAGAGTTAAGCTCGTCTTTGTACGTGTTATCTAATTCTGTTATTTTTAATGTTTTTCCTCGTGTAAATAGATAATAATGAATGATACCCAGAGACGGATTTTATTAAAACGAAGCCATGAAATTGATACCCCTATTATTTTGGGGGAGATTTATCGTAAGACTCTTACTTAGTAATTAGTTCGTGATTCATATAATTACTGCCGTTTTATAACCCGAAATGAAACGATCAATAAGTAACAAGTGGTTCGCTCCGAACTGAAATCTCACGAGTATCCCAAAATAAAAAATATTCTTAGGGCGGCTGGCGTAACGATGCTTAAACGTATTTAGTGGCTAAATACGATTTAAGGAGTTGTCAAATCATACAAATACGTAAAAACATGTTTAGTCGCTAAATACGTTTGGGGATCGTTATGAAATAATCTTTGACACATACAATAGTTTAACCAAATTACTTGACCTACAGTTTCATTCAAATTTCAGGTAACGGGAGTTCATGTAAATGGTACATTTTTTTGTGCACAACTTGCAGTTATTTTGGATTTTAGTCTTTTGTCTATATTTGTGTTACTAAAGCTACACGCACACCAAATTTCAGCACTGTAAGGTCTTTGGTGTTCCCGGTGAATTTTCTCAAAGTTCAGTTTTTATTATGACTAATAACTCAAAAACTATAATGAGTTTACAAAAAATATAAACGGAGTCTAAATGTAGTAATGAATAACTTACATTTGACGTCCCATTTGACCAGTTAGCCTTATTTTCATTTTTTTACCCCTCTTGAACCTGAATATCTCAACAACCCCCCAACATTTTTAGCCCATTTAGTCACACCAACATTGTGTCATCACTACCTAACTATGTATTAAATTTTACAATGATCGTATCAACGCTTCGAAAGTTATCCGTGGACAAACATATATACATACATACAACGCCGATTTGCCCAAGTTGATTTAGAGATCTCGCTTCACTCGTACTAATATTTATTTGCTGCAAAGCAAAGCTTGTAATATAGAAACCAAAAGATCTAATAGAATACGTTAAATATACTATATATTTATATTTTTAATATATATATATATATATATATATATATATATATATATATATATATAGTATATGTGGTTCTCCTTAAACTGAGATTTCACGGGTCTCCCATAAAAACAAAAAAAATAATATTTGTAATCTTTGACTATCAAAATAGTGCCACGATATACGTAACTATTACCACGACCTACAGTTTCATTCCACTACAGATAACGGGAGTTCATGTAATTTGGTTACATTTTTTTGGGGTAGAAGTTGCAGTTATTCTGGATTTTAGACTTTTCTCTATATTTGTGTCACTAAAAGATTAAATTACATTATTATTGCTAATAACTTAAAAACTAAAATGTTTAAACTAAAACAAAAACAGGGTTGAAATGTACTCACAAAAACCTTTTATTATACATGCCATTAGACCGGATAGTTCCATTTTGGATTTTTTTACCACTCTTGAACCCCAATATCTCAACAACCCCCCCCCCCACATTTTTAGCTCATTTAGTCTCACCAAAATTGTGCCATCACTAAAACTACCTATACACCAATTTTCACGATGATCGAATAAATGCTTTGAAAGTTATCCTCGAACAAACAAACAAACATACATACATACAACGCCGATTTGCCCAAGTTGATTGGGAGATCTCGCTTCGCTCGATCAAAAAAAAAGTCGGGTTAGTTAGCACCATTCACAACTCAAGAACGGCTAGACCGATATTGATGATCTTTGATTTGTTGTATTTGTATCCACCTCGAATAGCAGAATAACTATAAATATATGAGAAAAATTTACGCAAACATAGCCTAAATTATACAAACTGCAAAAACAAAACACTCCTTCATGTTGTATAATAGAGTACATTTTGCTATAGATAAAAATATAAATATAATAGTATTTACGACGTTTTGTATTTATATTTTGAATCTACCAGCTTCGATTTACGAAAAAACTCAGCTATTCCACAATAGATGGCAGGCAGCAACAGAAAATAATTTATGTACTTACTGTATGCGCCTCGAAGTAAGGTTGACATTTCCTTAAAACATTATTTAAAAAAATGAAGTATTATTTTAGTGGTGTGGTCTAAATACACTCGTTTTTTATATCGTTTAATGCTCATGTGGAAAAAGCCATTATGTGGGAAACTACCAAATTTTTACAAAAATCAGGAAAGTTTGAATTCTAAAGAGGAAACTGTGAATTCTTGGTAGTATTTGTTAGAAGTTTTTCTAAGGGCTTGATTGAATATTGTAAATTTTGACAATATGTATTTTGTTCTGATTTCCAGGCTAAAGGAATTCAATTCAGAAATTATGTAGCGCTGACGAGATCCGAGAGTATTTTTAATACCCAATCGAAAAATTACATACTTACGTTTAGCATTTCTTAACACACTAACATCATAAATGTAAAAGTTTGAATATTTGTTTATTTATTGGTTTGTTAGTTACTTAATCACGTTGTAACGGCTGAACCGATTTCGATAAAATTTGGTAAATTCGTAGATTATAACCTGAATTACCACATAAGCTACCATTTATTGCATAAATCAGTTCCCATGGGATTAACATGGGGTCTCAAGCAAGTTGCAACAACAAGTTTAGATTTATTTCTAGGTTACCTACACATTTAGTAGTATTGTATTGTGTTGTATTTATTTATCCGTAGACATATTCACATGCACTTAGACTAGTCATATCAACAGATATATAAATTATCAAAAGTAACAAATTATTACATAACTAGCTGACCCGCCCGCAGTTAAAATATTACCCCCCCCCCCCCCTTTAGCGCACTCGGGTAAAAAGTAGCCTAGGTCCTTTCCCAGGATATAACTATCTCCTTTCCAAATTTCATTACGATCCATTCAGCCGTTTGGTTATGAAAAGGTAACATACAAACTAACAAACAAACAGTTACTTTCGCAGTTACTATATATGTTTTATATACATATATAAATCTTTCTCGTGAATCACTCTATCTATTGCTGGAAACCGCATCAAAATCCGTAGCGTAGTTTTAAAGATCTAAGCATACATAGAGACCGACAGTGGGAAGCGACTTTGTTTTATGCTATGTAGTGATGATGTAACGCGTACGAAGTCGCGGGCAACAGCTAGTTAAATATAAGGGAAAAAACAACTGCCAGCGAGGATCGTTGCGGGAATTCTCCCGAAAAATCTCGCAACTTAAAAAGATCCACTTCAGTCAGATCCAATCAGTCAAGTAAAGAAAGAACTTTATAGGCCAGTAAACAGGGCGTATCAAAACTTTACTACCAAGTACTTATTCCATTCTGCGACTCGATAACAAAATTCAATATCGAAAACAAAGGAATGTTCAAAAAGCCTATGAAATTGGTAGTACACACAGCAAGAAGGGACGCGTCAGCAATACCCTATCCTAGATCCTGTCAAAACCAGCAAATTGAACTTTATCGTGAAAAGCTTAAGCTGATTTTCAGTCAGCTCGTTCAAAACCGGAATTCCGATCAGCACAGCAAGGGGTCTGTCAGATTTTCTTTATTAAATTGGGTAAGGACCAACTTCAAACCGAGAACGAGACGAAAATATTAACAAGATGTTTATGCTGATTATCGTTAAAGTTTTCCGTTCACAGTCTACTTTAAGGATTGTAAGCGCACTTAGCGACTTAGGTACATTAAACAACACTAGTGGTTCGCCCCGAACTGAGATCTTACGAGATTCCCAAAACACATAAGAAAATATTCTTGGGCGACACGCGCAACGATGCCTAAACGTATATAGTGGCTAAATATTATTTAAGGAGTGGTTCAATCAAACAAATACGTAACATTTAAACATGTTTAGTCGCAAAATACGTTTAGGGATCATTGTGCAAGCATGCCTTAATCTTTGACTATCAAAATAGTGTCACGAAATAAATAACCAATAGACATACAGCTTAATTCAAATTACAAGTAACGGGAGTTCATGTAATGTTCTAATAAATACTTTTCATTTGACGTCACTGTTGACCAGTTAGCTTCATTTTCATTTTTTTCCCCTCTTGAACCCCAATATCTCAACAACCTCCCAAACATTTTTAGCTTATTTAGTCACACCGAAATTGTGCTATCACTACCTACCTATGTATTAAATTTCACGATGATCGGATCAACGCTTCGAAAGTTATCCTCGGACAAACATACATACATACAATGCCGATTTGCCAAAGTTGATTTAGAGATCTCGCTTTGCTCGATCAATTAGTTTCTGTCATTTAAAATCTAGGGAATAGGATTGGCGACGTCTAAGACTCGGACTATATGGCATCCGGGTCTCCCCTATCCTGCGAATCCATGTCCCGGTTACTTCCAGGTAAAAATCGGAGTCGGATGGCCTCGGATCGTGGTGTACCTAGTCGATGCAGAAAAAAATTCAAATGTTTGGTTTTGCGACGGATTGCTCAAGGGCCGTTAAAAAACGGTCCCTGTCAAACCCGGATACCATATAGTCCGAGTCTAAGAAGGTAGTAACAAGATACTTAATAATAAATAGCTCATATTTGACGTACAATGGATACAGAATATCAGGAAAAACTGAACAGCTTTACAGTTTTCATTGTGGTATAAAATAGTGAGATGGAAGTTTAAAAAAATCGGCGGTTCTCTTTTACTTAATTGTGAGTGTATATTTACAATTTATGCGTGGTGGCATAATAAGTATAATTTTTTTTCCTGAACAATGTTGAGCGGACAAAAAAAAGGTAATTTCCGCTTGATAGGCATTGAGATTAAGATACGTTTCTGTAAACTTCTAAGGCGAAGCGGGAAAAAACAGAGATTAAAAATATCCGAGGTTTTCTGGGGGTTTAAGCTTTAGTTTTTTAGGAAACAGAGAACGTAATTTGACGGCCGTTAGCATAATCAAAACAATTATTGACGTAAAGTTACAATTCACCGAACATTGCTCGACTCAGAACTAGGTAACACTTTGCCGTCGTCTGTTTTTCCTAAAGAATACAATCCGGGCCTCTTTAAGGTAAGAGTGATGCTTCGTCTAGATCTTCGTGCTTCATCTTAGACCACATCACTTTAGACGCTTACCATCAGGTGAGATTGTGGTCAAATGAAGATAATATATCCAGTTTAAAAAAAACTTAGAACTGTAATTACCAGATTTATTGAGATTACTCGGTAAATCGAAACTCTTGTCAATGTACTAAACTGCAATGTGTGGCATTGAGTAGGTCAAAAAACGTGACGTGACAAGAGCCTGTAGCACAATTGGTAGTGGTTTGAGATTTTGAGATGATTCTAAAAATCATGGAATTTTAAGAGTGTTCGAATAACACTTTAAAAATATAAATACTCTAACGAAACTTAAATTAGAATGATTTTTGAAAACTATTTTATTTTTTACAAAAAACTAGTAAAACGGAGTATTACCCTTTCCAGATTAACCAACATTATGTGTGTATAGGGTTAAGTTTGTTTACGAAATTTTTAGTAGCCTCAAAAACTGTAGCGTTCATCACTTTGCGGTCACCGATTGTTAGGAAACTTAGCGTCAACTCTGACGATTGTTCATAATATTACACAAAATTTCGCATAAGAAACTTTGTTTAACATTTAGGTACCTACTCAACGATCAGCTTGCTTTCTGATTCTCACCATTTTCTTGTAATCTTTTAAGATTTTAAAATCATCCATTTCTACTCAAAAACTTACGCAATTATTAAATTTTTGTTAAGTGTTTTTACCTGTTTTGAAACTTTCATCAAAATGAATACAGCCGTTACGACGTGATTGAGTCATTAGCAAACTTTCGAATTTATAATAATATTAGTGTGAAGATAGATAGTTATTACAACACCCATCTTATCTTCGGTTGCTACGTTTTTTATTAGGGTTCCGTACCCAAAGGGTAAAACCCTATTAGTAAGACTCAGCTGTCTGTCTGTCCGTCTGTCACCAGGAAGTATCTCATGAACCGTGATAGTTAGACAGTTGAAATTTTCACAGATGATGTATTTCTATTGCCGCTATAATAGCATATACTAAAAACAGAATATTTAAGGTATGTGGGCTCCCATACTACAAACGTGATTATTTTGCTGGTTTTTGCTCGATATTTATAACGGCAACAGGTAAACATTCTTCTTCTTCTTCTTCTTCCTCTGCCTCTTCCTCTTCCTCTTCCTCTTCCTCTTCCTCTTCCTCTTCCTCTTCCTCTTCCGCTTCCTCTTCCTCTTCCTCTTCCTCTGCCTCTGCCGCATCCTCTACCTCTTCCTCTTCCTCTTCCTCTCTTCCTCTTCCTCTTCCTCTTCCTCTTCCTCTTCCTCTTCCTCTTCCTCGTCCTCTTCCTCTTCCTCTTCCTCTTCTCTTCCTCTTCCTCTTCCTCTTCCTCTTCCTCTTCCTCTCCTCTTCCTCTTCCTCTTCCTCATCCTCTTCCTCTTCCTCTTCCTCTTCCTCTTCCTCTTCCTCTTCCTCTTCCTCTTCCTCTTCCTCTTCCTCTTCCTCTTCCTCTTCCTCTTCCTCTTCCTCTTCCTCTTCTTCTTCCTCTTCATCTTCTTCTTCTTCTTCTTCTTCTTCTTCTTCTTCTTTCTTCTTCTTCTTCTCTTCTTCTTCTTCTTCTTCTTCTTCTCTTCTTCTTCGTCTTCGTCTTCTTCTTCTTCTTCTTCGTCTTCTTCTTCTTCTTCTTCTTGTTCTTGTTCTTCTTCTTTCTTCTCCTCTTCTTCTTCTTCTCTTCTTCTTCTTCTTCTTCTTCTTCTCTTCTTCTTCTTCTTCTTCTTCTTCTTCTTCTTCTTCTTCTTCTTCTTCTTCTTCTTCTTCTTCTTCTTCTTCTTCTTCTTCTTCTTCTTCTTCTTCTTCTTCTTCTTCTTCTTCTTCTTCTTCTTCTTCTTCTTCTTCTTCTTCTTCTTCTTCTTCTTCTTCTTTCTCTTCTTCTTCTTCTTCTTCTTCTTCTTCTTCTTCTTCTTCTTCTTCTTCTTCTTCTTCTTCTTCTTCTTCTTCTTCTTCTTCTTCTTCTTCTTCTTCTTCTTCTTCTTCTTCTTCTTCTTCTTCTTCTTCTTCTTCTATATTTTACTATGAATATTATCCATTTTACTTAGAAAACTTTCTTGATTAATTTCAATCATTATTAGAATTATTAGAATCGATAACACGGTACGTGATAAATCTCGTATTTATAATATTGAATATTATCCATATTATATTCGTTCATGGACGTGAAATCTTTTACATGAAGTGTCACGTCACTTCGACAAGAGTGTTTGTACAGTTTTGCGAGGCGAGACGTTATTCGGAGCGGATCGCACTCACCCTGATGAAGGTTCACGAATTGAACCGAAACATTGTCGGTCGAAACACCGGTAAGACGGTACATGATAAATCCCGTATTTATAATAATGATTGAAATTAATCACGAAAGTTTTCTAAGTACAATTGGGCTTTTTAGGGTTCCAGACCAAAATAGTAAAAAGAGAACCCTTATGGTATTTATCCGTCCGTCCGTCTGTGACAGTGATTATCTCAGCAGACAAAATTTCACAAGTAACTTTTTAACAAAAATATAACCGACCTAACCAAACTACTGAAATGATTTTAATCAAATTTCTATTCTATTTTCATATTGGTGTATTCATTCAAATAAAAAAATAATTTGCTAAATCGGTTGATTAATGATGGAGTCCTGAGGTTATAACAAACATAAACCCGAATTGCGTCCCTATAAGATGTGAGGGTTGCCCTCGATTTATTTGGGATCCCATCATCAGATCCTGATTTGGTGCCAATGGGACCACTTGGGAAGTTTTACCCCTTTTAAACAAAAAAAGTAGCACTCCGGGAGTGCCGAAAGAAATGAAAACTTGAATAAAAGCAGACTACAGTACAGATACTTATATACAAAGGTGTCGGTAACGGTAGCAGTGTCGCGAGTTTAATGGTTTTTTCCTATCTCAAAAATGCCCAACAAGCCTAAAGAAGTTTTCTCTTCAAAAAATTCTCGAATCTGTCCAAGCATCTTCGAGTAATCGGGGAACATTATTAGTATATTTATTATTTGGAGCCTGTACTGTCCCACGGCAGGGCAAAAACCTCCCTTCCTTCCTTCCACTCCACTCTATCATGCGCGTGTTTAGTCCAGTCTTCCATCGAGTCGAGTTCCTCTTTCCATCGGCGTCGCGGTTTGCCACGTTATGGGCAAAATCTATCACCGTTTGGATCCCAAACGAAAGAAAATCGGGGAACATACATAAAAAAACAATTTCGACGAATTAAGAACCTCCTCCTGTTCTTGAATACAGTTAAAAATAGGATTACTATGGCAAGTCGGGTATCATATCAAAGAGATTGATTCCAAAACAAATTTTTATTGTTATTTTTGTACAGTTGATGAGAAATGCCGAAGATCTACCGTTCCTTATCTCCGAAGTTTGCAGGATTGGTATGTAAGAAGATGATGAAGAAGATGTAAATATGATTGTTAGATATATAATTGCAAATATTACAAGAAAAATAATACCAAAGACATGTCTTGTTTACAAATCAACCAGCGTGGGTTAGGGCAGGACATACATAATTTCAACCTAATCTTCCACGCGTTGGCGCGTTTCTGTGAAAGTGTATCAACAGTCAAAAGGACAGCTCTACCTGTTTGTCTGACTATTGATAGACAACGAAGTGATCCTATTAGGGGCCCATGTCTTTCTCTTGCCGACTTTTGAGATATGAACCGTAAAAATTAGGCAGTTAGACCTTTTTAATGATTCCGAATAAGTAATTAACTAATTGGGAGGTTTGACGACCTCCGTGGTGCAGTGGGCGAATAGCCGGCTGAGACGCAGGAGGTAGCGGGTTCGATTCCCGCCGCGGAACAAATGTTTGCATGATCTACAAATATTTTTGTTCCAGGTCTGGTTGTTTCCCTATGTATTATAAGTAAGTATTTACAAAAAAAAATGTATATAAGTATTCTATCAGTTATCTGGTTCCCATAATACAAGCTTTGCTTAGTTTGGGGCTAGATAACGCTGTGTGAAATGTCCAGCAATATTTATTTATTTATTTTTAATTTCTTGAAAAACATGTTTGTTGTGCCTTTTGTGCATAAAACAGCAGAATATATAAATCAATAAATATTGCTGGACATTTCACACAACGCTATCTTGCCTCCAATTTTTGTATTATATATACTTTCAATATAAAGAAAAACATCCAGACATGAAACAATTATCTATAGAGTAAAGACTTTCCAAAGTTCAATGTTTTTGGTAGGTATTTACAAAACGGTAAAAACTAGCAGTCCACTCCTGGACGTAGGTTTCTTCCAGGGTGCAGAATTGAGCCTGATCCTCAGCTCTTCTCATCCAATCCTTGTCAACCACAGCACGGAAATCGTAACTCCATCTAGCCGGAGGCCGACCTACATTTCGCTTGCCTAGACGTGGTCTCCACTCCTACGGAAAGGGCTATGCTCGGAATTTCTCTGAAAGATAGAATCCAAAACGAGGTTATACGACAGAGAACCAAGGTGATCGACATAGCTCAGAGCGTCAGCAAACTGTAGTGGCAGTGGACCGGTCATATCTGCCGCAGAACCGATAACCGTTGGGGATTTCCATTCACCGTTTGCAAATAGATAGATATATAATTATTCTCGTAAGTGCTAGGTTCTACTTTCTACTGACAAACCACACGTATGAAGCCGCAGGCGTAATATTAAACTTTTATTTGTATGCTAAAAGACGGTCAAAAGTTTACTTACATTAATATTTCGCGAATTGGGGTAGATTTTTGTAAACTTTAGGTACAAGTAAAATAATTTTCGCATCCGAGATTGTAACTGCGAAGACCCATGTCAACTGTTGAAGAAAGGACGCTTTTATTAAATCACAGTTCCGTTACCAGCCGAGAAAACGAAACGATGTCCAATTTATCACCAGTTTTTCTCGATTTATTAGGCTTTTTAGGTCAGCTGAAAGGTCATTGCATTTCATGCAAAGGGTTAGAATAAATTTTGAAGCAGGATTTTGTGCATATCCTTGAAAAGGCCATAAGAAGATTCAAAGTCACCAGCTATCGAGAGGACTATTATTGGCATTTCTCTGCGAGATTAAATCTAAAATTAGAAGTCCATACATCAACAAATTAAAGTCACCGATGTAGTTATGAGTTTAGATGCAAGTTTGCAATGGGCGTTAAATGGCTGATATCACAACAATGAACTGAAAATCTTTAAATCCAAAGGGTCCTGATTATCAGAATACTAATGAAATCTGCAATCTACGCACGGTTATGGTAGAACGTTTGAACCTTGACCTGAAATTTGTGTCTGATTGGGGTGACGCAAATCTGGTCAGGTTCAATGCCACTAAAACTCAGGCGTGTGTGTTTTCCGCAAATTGGTCCTTTTCATCCCATTCCCACCTTTTGTGATATCCCACTCGTAATTACTGAAAGTCTGAGCTTGTTGGGCGTTGAGCTCACGTCCAATCTAAAATTTGGCTCGCACATCGAATCTAGGATCAAAATTGTTGCCATGAAGCTGGGCATCCTAGCAAAGGTTCGGCGGTACTGCTCACCAGGGTCAGCTTAGTCTCTACAAATCACAAGTCCACTCATGTATGGAGTACTGCTGCCATCTCTGCAATGGCACAGCCAAGTATCAGCTTGAAGTCCTTGATTCGATTGAGCGACGTGCTGCTAGACTCATAGGTGATGACTCCCTAGTGAAGGCCAATTTACAAAGTCTAGAATACAGACGCCGAGTAGCCAGACTTTCAGTATTTTACAAGATTCATTTTGGTAAATCTGCGCAAGACTTTAATGACCTTATCCCTCCTTCCCCCTTCGACCACCGGACCAGCAGACGTACCGAGAAGTACCACCCATACCTGGTCAGCATACCACCTTACCGTACCAAGCGATTTGCTTCAACTTTTCTTGTCAGCACAAGTAAGGTGTGGAACTCACTTCCGTCGTATGTTTTTCCTCACCAGTATAATCTTGGAGTCTTCAAGTAGATAGATCTAGGCAAGTGTGCTCCATCTTCGATCACACCTTCACTTACCATCAGGTGAGGTAGTGGTCAAGTGCTTGACTATCATTAAATAAAAATCTGCAGCCTCTGCTCGTATCTGGGAACCCATCCTAGATTTAATATATTCCCGTGATAACGTTTCCTAAATTTTCTGCATTACTAATATTTATATATAATAATAATTAATCATCATCATCATCATATCAGCCGTAGGACGTCCACTGCTGGACAAAGGCCTCCCTCATTGATCTCCAGGAACTGCAGTTGGAAGCGGCCTGCATCCAACGCCGACCTGCGGTTCTTACCAAGTCGTCTGCCCATCTTGTGGGTGGACGTCCTACGCTGCGCTTGCCGGTCCGTGGCCTCCACTCGAGAACCTTTCGGTTCCATCGGCCATCTGTTCTGCGCGCTATATGGCCTGCCCATTGCCACTTCAACGTGCTAATCCGTCGGGCTATGTCGGTGACTTGAGTTCTCCTACGTATCTCCTCATTTCTGATTCGATTTCTGATTTCTGATTTGGAAATCCTTGCGGCACGATATTCGTACCTTTAATACATCTCGTATTAAAGATACGATAGAGCGGAGTAAAAACTCCAAAGTGTTCGCGAGAGATAATTCTATTGGGCAGAGCCGCATGACGAAGCTGAAGAGGGAAGATGGCAGCATAACGTCAAGTAAAGCGGAAGTGTTAAGGGAAGTCGAAAGGTTCTATGGACGGCTCTACGATTCGGTCACTAAACCTGTTTGCAGTGCGGCCAACGACCCAAGAGCCAAACTGACCCGACATTATACCGAAGATATTCCGGACATCAGCCTGTATGAGATCAGGATGGCCTTGAAGCAGCTTAAGAACGACAAGGCGCCAGGTGAGGACGGAATCACTTCAGAGCTTCTGAAAGCGGGTGGATCACCGGTACTTAAAGTCCTTCAGAAGCTTTTTAATTCCGCCTTGCTTGAAGGTACGATGCCAAAAGCATGGAACGGGGGCGTGGTGGTTCTATTCTTCAAGAAAGGTGACAACACCTTGCTTAAGAATTACAGACCCATCTCGCTTTTGAGCCATGTTTATAAGCTGTTTTCGAGGGTCATCGCGAACCGTCTCGAACGCAGGTTTGATGACTTCCAGCCTCCCGAACAAGCCGGGTTCCGTAAAGGCTACAGTACCATAGACCACATACATACGCTGCGGCAAGTCATACAGAAGACCGAAGAGTATAACTTGCCGCTATGTCTCGCGTTTGTGGACTATGAGAAAGCCTTCGATTCGATCGAAACATGGGCAGTGCTTGAGTCTCTCCAACGATGCCGTATTGACTATCGGTACATCGAAGTGTTGAAGTTTTTGTATAAAAACGCCACTATGTCAGTCCGAGTACATGAACAGAGCTCGAAGGCGATTCCCTTAAAAAGAGGCGTAAGACAGGGAGATGTCATCTCTCCGAAACTGTTTACGACCGCATTGGAAGATGCCTTCAAGCTTCTGGAATGGAAAGGACTGGGCATCAATATTAACGGCGAATACATCACTCACCTTCGGTTTGCCGACGATATTGTGGTCATGGCAAAGTCGATGGAAGAGCTCAGCACGATGCTCGAAGGCCTCAATCGAGTCTCCCAACGGGTAGGACTTAAAATGAACATGGACAAGACGAAAATCATGTCGAATGCCCATGTCGTCCCTGCCCCAGTTATGGTTGAGAACTCGGCTCTTGAAGTTGTCGACGCGTATGTATACCTAGGACAAACAGTCCAATTAGGTAGGTCCAACTTCGAGAAAGAGGTCAATCGTCGAATCCAACTCGGATGGGCAGCGTTTGGGAAACTTCGCAACGTCTTTTCGTCCAACATACCTCAGTGCCTTAAGACGAAAGTCTACAATCAGTGTGTGTTACCAGTGATGACATATGGAACCGAGACGTGGTCCTTCACTATTGGCCTTATGAATAAGCTCAGAGTCGCTCAACGAGCTATGGAGAGGGCTATGCTCGGGGTTTCTCTACGGTATCGAATCAGAAATAATTAATAATATATAGTAATTAAAACTAAATATAAATAAAAGTAAAATATAATATTTAAATTAAAAATTACAAGATGAAGTCTTTTTTGGTCCTAATATGAAAGTGCCGGCCAATAAAAAAATATGCTGTATTCCGTTAGAACTTGTCCCCCTGAGTATTTATTATTATGACACCAAAGCTGTAGGGTCATTGTCCTTGGTTTTATTGGAGTTCAAAAATTCAACATCTTCATACATTTTCAGTGAATTTAATAAACAAAAACAAATGATTTGTTCTACCATATTTTTATTTTGAACATCGTTTAGTAAGATATATTGGTTCTTGACCTATTTTGGACATGTTGATCTTGTTTTGTGTTTTTGAGGATTATAAATAAAATATATATACAGGGGTTATTTTGTTTAATTAAATACTATAAAATCATCGTCGTCTGGTACAACATTAATGTTCTCCAATCTATAAGCTGGAGGGGTTATTGCTGGCAAATGTCGTGCATGGCTCATGTACCATATAATGCACATAATATGGGAGCAGCATCCAATTGTTCGCTTTCCTATGATGCACGAACAATAATAGTGAGCGATTGCTTGTCGGCCTGATAACGACCTATCGACAAGTTCTAACGGAATACAGCATATTTTTTTATTGGCCGGCACTTTCATATTTGGACCAAAAATGTATGAAATCCCGATGATGTCTTTTAAGTAATTAATTTAAACTATTTAAACTAATTACTTAAATTTAAAATTAAAATATATATATATTTACATTAAAAATTTAATTTAAGTAATTAATTTAAATAATATAAATTAATTACTTAAATTAAATTTTTATTTTTAAGTATGTATTTTATGTAATTAAATTTATGTAATTAATTTAAAATATTTAATCAAATTAATTAAAAATAAAATATAATATTTAAATTAAAAATTAAATTTAAGTAATTAATTTAAATACTTTAATGAATTATTTTAAGTGTTAATTTATGTAATTTAAATTTAGGGAATTAATTTAAATTATTTAATTTATTATTTTTAATTTTAAGTTAATTTAAATATTTTATTTTATTTTTCATCGATTTAATAAATTATTTTTAATTGATTTAATTAAATTATTTTTAATTGATTTAATTAAATTATTTTTAATTAATTTAATATCATTATTTTAAATTAATTTAATTAAATTATTTTTAATGAATTTAATTAATTCCATTAAATTAGTTAAATTGATTACATAAATTTAATAACATAAATAAAAATTTAAGTAATTAATTTAAATTATTTAAATTAATTACTTAAATTTAATTTTTAATTTCAATAATATATTTTAATTTTAAATTATTTAATTATTTAAAATTAAATATAAATAATATTCATATTTATTGGGTCTTCGTTTGTTTACGACGTACTCTTTTTGTGATAACAATAGCCATACAAAACTTAGTGGGTTTTAAGTGCTATTTTTATGCATTATGGTTTGTATTAGTAGATTATTAAATGAAGGGATAAAGCAGTGTCTTGCGTCACGGGCGTTATATTGAATCTCGAACGAAGAATTCTAGAGGAGAGATTCGCGGAGCGAGGGAGTTACTAGAACCTTGAGTGCAGAGAGGGACACACAAGATGCAGACAGCTTTATCTGCGAGGAGAATACTCTACTTTTCACACTTTCTGCGAGACAATAAAAATCAAATCTAGGTTGGTGCATTCTGTGCAGAGGTTACTTCTTCTAGATTCAAGATTTAAGATATTTATTTCCACGAAAAACAGGTAAATAGTTCACTTAAGAACTTAAGTTCTTATGGTGTAAGTCTCTTTCAGACTCACATACAGATGAGGTTCCAAATTCAAATCACATTATGCCCACAAGGGCATAATAAAATGCAATAAAACTTTACTCCCGTCTCAGCCGTGGGTATTTAACCACCTGATTTCAGTGAGGTGTACATGACATTATCGAGCAGGTGATGAAAAAAATTTTGAATGATAAATAAATTTATATTAAAAAAAAACTAGGTTTCAAGAAGTTATTTGTCCTATAAGAAATTACAAAATTTTACATAACAGAGAACTTAATAATGATCTGTTTTTTTAAATGAGCATGCTTGATAAATAAAATATACTTATGGCTAAGATACATACCTGGCGATACCTTTCTTCCTTGCGAGATCTTACAGAAATAAAATGAACTCATAACTACCGAGTAAAAGCTCAACATAATCAATATATTTAAAACGACGGTCGTTGGAAAAAATTGGTTGTCTATAAAGTCGGTTTACGGACGATAATTTTACGTGATAACGAGTGGAAGAGAGATAGATGCGTCACAAGCCGAACGCTTAGGCCAACCGTGCTTGTTCCGCGCTCTTGCTTGCACATTCGGCTCAGGCAGAACTTGTCACTTTTTCAAGCGTGCAGACAGAGATCATCGATTTATAAGACGTTATGGCATGAAAAAAAATTCTGAACCCTTGAATCACGAGTTATATAAATATTTTGGCGATTAAAAAGCGTTTATCGTCAACTCTGAAGGGACTGTAATATTGAAGCCTTTTTATGTAATTATCATTCAACAATAAAATGTACTGCCAAGAACATTTAAGCAACTCCAAAACAGGGAAAGTTGATTATTAAAGAAATAATTATTCATTGTGCACTCTTAAGAGTTCTTCTCGTAACAATAAATAAGCACCTCTTCGCTGTTGAGAGGAAACAAGTGACAATTATATTAAACAACGAAACGACAATAATTTGAGTTTCTTTTATCCTCTAATTGCGCTGCGAATAAAAGTAAGTTAGGATTAAGGGATCTTTTTAGGGATCTAAGTTCTAAAAATATTAATAAATAAATAAAACCGGTCAAGTACGAGTCGGACTCGCGCACGAAGGGTTTTGTATCTTTAAGAACGGCAAAAAAATCACGTATGATGTTTATGATGAAAATATTAATTTTATTTTAGTTTCATCTATTTCCTGTTGTCGTTGACCTCTCGTCCTTACGCCGTCCACGTTAACCTTTGGCAGAACCGGCATTATTTTATCCCACTTCTGACACCAAATTGTTACGAGCTGAGGGTTCGGGATAAAATAATTAAAATGAATCTAGCCAAAATAACACTTTTATTCAACACTAACATGATTAATACACGATCTTAATCACAAGGATTCACAAAATACTAAATCACACCACTATTACACAATAAACCACTAAAAGTCACCGAAATGTTCGCACGTCTCGCCAAATCAAAACTGACTCTGCGGACGTCTCTACGCACTATTTATACCGAGCATTATTTCCAGAACCTTCCACTAGTATCTAGAAAAGTATAGGTATTTCGATTGTCTACTATTTCTTAATCTGTGCAACGGTAGGTAAAAACGTGGTATGTTGGTCATTCCATACCAAGTATTACCTATTATGTGACACAGTAGGTATAATTTCGAGAAAAACCGACTATTACTTATTCTGTAACAGCCTCGGCGTAACAATATTTAAAATGACGGTTGCTGGAAAAAATTGGTTGTCTGTAAAGTCGGTATACGGACGATAATTTTACGTGATAACGAGTGGAAGAGAGATAGATGCGTCACAAGCCGAATGCTTAGGCGGACTATTACTTTCGACGAGTTTCTATTATCCTCTAATTGCGCTGCGAATAAAAGTAAGTTAGGATTAAGGGATCTTTTTAGGGATCTAAGTTCTAAAAATATTAATAAATAAATAAAACCGGTCAAGTACGAGTCGGACTCGCGCACGAAGGGTTTCGTATCTATATGAACGGCAAAAAATCACGTTTGTTGTTTATGAGAGTCCATATTAATTATATTTTAATTTAATTATTTATTTTTAAGTGAATATATAACTAAATGTTCTGTAAATATTTAAGCGTCTACCTGTTGAAGTTATGAAAATCGAGCAAAAACGAGCAAAAAAATCACGTTTGTTGTATGGAAGCCCCTCTTAAATATTCATTTTATTCTGTTTTTAGTATTTGTTGTTATAGCGGCAACAGAAATACACCATCTTTGAAAATTTCAACTGTGTAACTATCACGGTTCATGAGATACAGCCTTGTGACAGACGGACAAACAGACAGACAGCGGAGCCACTGTAATAGGGTGCCGTTTTACCCTTTGGGTACGGAACCCTAAAAAGAGTAGTAGAGCTTCTTGTGAAAGGGCTCACCCGAAGAAGTACTACCATAATCCCTATTTCTGCTGTTTTAGTTTGAAGGGTATGGACGCAGGACAGTGCATAGGAGTAGGGCACGTTCCTAAGGTGCGTGACCTACGAAGCAACGCTTTCTTATAAGTGATATTTATCACTTAACATCAGTTGAGGAATATGCCATCTCCAAGCAGTATAAAAAAAGTGAGACTGAGTCACTGTGAATACACGGTATTTGGTAATATACTGACGATATTCAAGTGACGGTTTCTCAAAACATAAAAAGGACTCTCGAAAAAACCTACAAGTTAAATTATTAAATTTTAAAGAAATCGACAAAGTTTAGGTGATCAATTCGATATAAAACTTACTGCCACTACTCTTACAATCGACATCCAAAAATAAAGGCCGTAATCCACAAAACACACAGCTACTTACGAGTATGTCTTCTCTCTACGCGCTCACTGCTTACAACTTCGCTGCGAATGCGCTGTAGAAAATAAGACATCGCCATTTGACTGTTTCCACTAAAGCTGAGCGGAGAGATGTCGGAATATCGATATGCTATTAGTTATTTTCAAGTTCTTCAATAGTTATTGCAACTTCAATTTATTGTCCACTATAATGCCTGCAGTGCCTACTAAATCCACAATAATACTAGTAGTTCGCCCCGAACTGATATCTCGCGAGTAATAATAACAAAAAAAATATATTAATCTTTAACTAGGTACCAAAATAGTGCCACGAAAAATTACCAAAACACTTGACCTACAGTTTCATTCAAATTACAGGTAACGGGAGTTCATGTAATATGGTTCTTTGTTTTTGGGGTAAAAATTGCAGTAATTCTGGATTTCAGACTTTTGCACCTATATTTGTGATACTTAAGCTATACGCATGTCAAGTTACAGCACTGTGGGGTCACTGGTGTACCCTGTGAATTTTGTCAAAGTTTAGTTTTTATTATGCCTAATAACTCAAAAACAACAAGAACTTTAATAAAAATAATAACGGGGTTGAAATGTACAAATAAAGACGTTTCATTTGACGTCTCATTTGACCTAATAGTCTCATTTAAATTTTTTTTTTACCCCTCTTGCACATATCTCAACAACCCCCTCACATTTTTAGTTTATTTTGACATACCAAAATTGTACCATCACTGCCTATCTATGTATCAAATTTCACGATGATCGGATCAACGCTTTGAAAGTTATCCTCGGATAAACAAAGATACATACATACAACGCCGATTTGCCCAAGTTGATTTAGAGATCTCGCTTCGATCGATCAATAATTTTAGTACCTAAAAGCTTTTGTCTTTATCGCGTAACGAGTTATGTTTAAAGGCAAACCTTTTATCGGCGTTTAGGGGCAAAAGGTCATTATTAGCGACGAATTTTTGAACGCTAAGTCCTAATTGACAATAGTTATTATGCAAAATCGCTAGAAAGAACTAATGCTGTAAAAGTCGAGACCTTGTACGAGTTGAGCGTTCGGCAGATCGCACAGGCGGAGCGTGGCGTGTAGCGTACATTATCAAACACTATTACGTCGCACGACCGCAACGCTGCACGCCTTCGTTTAGGCAGGCCTACTGAACAGTTAGCGTTTTTGCTGTTAAGCGCAAAATGCTTTCGCTCGTATTGGCGTTTATATAATAGGGCCATTTACCGAAAGTGGGTTATGTTTTTGAGACCGTTCTTTATTTTCTTCTATGAAAGTTTTCAATAAAAAAATATAATTTTTATATATAAGGTTGGGGAAAAAGTTTCTTCTCATTTTTTTTAAGAAAATTCAAAACATTTTTTAATATAGTGTATTGACATTTAACTAAAGTATTTAGGTACAATTTTGTTTGATAACTTTTTGCCATCTTGCAGGTAGGGACATAATCCCATTGCTATAGAATTTTTTGGGCTTCTGATCAAAATACCGCGACAAGTAGTTTTGGCAGTCCTTTCGTGATGTTAACCTGACACTGCCTAAAGAATTCTGAAGAGATCGTAACAGGTGGAAATCTGAAGGTGCAAGGTCCGGACTATACGGCGGATGCATTCACACTTCCCAGCCAAACTCTCTTAATTTTTGCTGAGTGGCTAAAGATGTGTGAGGTCTAGTTTAGTTATCATGATGAAAAACCACACCCCTTCTGTTGATTAATTCCGGCCGCTTTATCTCAACTTCTTGCTTTAATCTCATCAGTTGTTCGCAGTAGAGTTCAGAATCTATAGTCCTGCCTGGTGGTAACAGCTCATAATGAATAATGCCCTTCCAATCCCACCACACAAACAGCATCACCTTGTTCCGAGTTAACCCGGGTTTCGCCACAGTCTGTGAAGCCTGACCGGCCTTTGACCACGAACTTTTTCGCACGTTATTGTCGTACGTGATCAATTTTTCATCACCAGTTATCAGCTTCTTCAAAAATGGTTCGGTTTCATTACGTCGTAATAAAGAATGACAAATGAGTACCTACACGGTTCATTAGGTTTCTTTCAGTGAGCTCGTGGGGTACCCAAATATCGAGCTTTTTTGCGTACCCAGTTTTTTTCAAATACGCCAAAACTGTTTTGTGGTCAATTCCCAGTTCTTTAGCTACGTCGTAACTACTGATATGCCGATATTGCTCCACTTTTTCAAAAATGGTATCAATTTTATCCGTAATAGGGCGACCAGAGCGACGTGCATCTTTGACATCAAAATTTCCGGATTGAAAACGCTTAAACCAAATTTGTGCTACTCTCACACACACTGCACTAGGTCCATAAACATCGCAATTTTTTTTTCGCAGCTTGCGTTGGAATTTTAGCTTTTTTGTAGTAAAATTTTAAAATGTATCGCATATCTTCATTAGATTCACTCATGTACGAAAAACAAATAAAATCACACATTTTCATATTTTGAATTTGGATTTATCTTCTTTATAATTTAAACTTTGAATGATACCAAAACCAGCCAGAAACAAATAGTATAGCCAAAGAGATTTTATTACAAGTTTATACATAGGTACTATAAAGCGAAAAGACTTTTTGGCCAACCTATTATATGTTTTCTTAAGCAATCTCATCATTGACGACCTCCGTGGCGCAGTTGGTGAATAGCCGGCTGAGACGCCGCAGGTAGCGTGTTCGATACCCGCTGCAGAACAAATGTTTGCATGATCTACAGATATTTGTTCCGAGTCCGGATGTTTTTCTGTATATTTTAAGTACGTATTTACAAATAAAAATATCTTTCAGTGATCTGGTCTCCATAGTACAAGCTCTGCTTAGTTTGGGGGTAGATAGCGCTGTGTGCAATGTCCAGTAATATTTATTTATTATTATAGTTTATTTATTATTATTAGTTAAATATAAAATCTCCTTTAATTAATAAATAAATATTGCTGGACATTTCACACAGCGCTATCTAGCCTCAAACTAAGCAGAGCTTGTACTATGGGAACCAGGTAACTGATAGAATACTTAGGTATATACTTTTTTATGTAAATACATACTTAAAATATATAGAGAAAGAACCAGACCCGGAACAAATATCTGCTGATCATGCAAACATTTGTTCCGCGGCGGGAATCGAACCCGCCACCTTCTGCGTCTCAGCCGGCTATTCGTCCAATGCACCACGGAGGTCGTCAAAATCATTGGCATCTTAAATAAAAATCTTTGGTCACTTGTCTTAAAAATCACTTGTTTTTGGTTCAAGGGTTAAAAATGGGCTAACTAAGAACCACTCTAATTAAACTATCTATAAAAACAACTGCGTCTGATATGTTCCATCTGTTTGAGAACTATGATACCTATACGCTTAACGTGCGCGTGGTTACTACCTCGTTAAGAGTTGCATATACATGATACTAGTAAGTTGTAAGGTTAAGTTATGATGATTGGATCATCCATGAGATAATCATCTAACTTTTGAGTTTTGAAAGGGGTTAAGCAAAAAAATTCGGCGTTGTATGTATGTATGTTTTTTATCCGAGGATAATTTTCAAAGCGTTTATCCGATCATCGTGAAATTTGTAATGATAAATTGCTAGGTAGTGATTTCACAATCCTGGTGTGACTAAATGAGCTAAAATTTGGGGGGAGTTTTGGGATATTCGGATTCAAGAGGGGTAAAAAAAAACAAAATGGGACTATCTCATCAAGTGGCACGCCTAATGAAAAGTCTTCATTAATACATTTTGATCCTGTTTTTATTTTAAACTTTAAAGTTTTTAAGTTATTAGCCATAATCAAAACTGAACTTTGACGATATTCACAGGGTACACCAGTGACCCCACAACTTTAGTGACAAAAATATAGTAAAGAATCTGAAATCCAGAATAACTGCAATTTCTACCCCAAAAAGAGTTACCAATATACATGAATTCCCGTTACCTGTAATTTAAATGAAACTGTAAGTCAAGGTTGGTTGTGTACTTCATGGCACTATTTTGATAGTTGATAACAAATTTTCGGGTCTGGATGTGTTTCTGTATATTTTAAGTTCATGTGTATTTACAAAAAAAAGTATGTAAGTACTCTATCAGAGAACTGGTTCCCATAGTACAAGCTCTGCTCAGTTTGGGGCTAGGTAGTGCTGTGTCAAATGTCCAGCAGAAATAATAATAATACCAAGAAACTTTTATGAAAAAAAACAAAGAAATATTGTTTTTTTTTATAAAAGTTACTTGTTATTATTATTTTTAATAGCATCAAGAATATCCCCACGTATTCGCCAATCGTCTGCCCTAGTTATTCCTAACTTTTCAGCTCCAGAAGACAATTTAGCAAGCCAGCAACACTAACCTTACAAGTTACAAGTCTATTACTATGCGGTGTGACACCGTTTAATTTCCATTCTCCTTACCAGCGGAGTGTAAGCGACGACCCAGCAACTTGCCAAGTGTGAAATTAATATAAGACTTGCTTTGAAACTTTGTCAGCATAATATTGAACGGTCGTCTAACAAACGGCTTGCGATTCTGCAAGCTGTCGAGTTACTTCATGCGTCTTATAATGTGATGTTTTGGGTTACGTTTTCAGGCGTGTGCATATGTTTGACACGACGCATTGACACGAGTTACGCGTGTTTAACCCCAGACAAAAAGTGTGTCTGTGTGTTCGTTTGCCTGTGGCATCGTAGTTCCCAAACAAATGAACCGATTTAGATGCGGTTTTTTTTAATAGAAAGCTAGTTTAACTGGAATGGTTTGCAGCTATGTCAGTTTTTGATACCGATTTAAAAAGGGGTCCGGAGGTAATTAATTGTTTAACTTGTATTTGGATCGGTTTCGCTTGTTTAGTGTTTTAAATTGGCCTCTTTCTTTCTCTTTTGATTTTGATTTCATTCAGTATATTCGGGTGACTTATGAATGGCGTTTGTATATTTTGAGTAGTAGTTTTAGAAGGACCTTCGATGTTTTGATTCATCTTACTCTTCCAATTAAATTACGTATCGTATCTTTGCTTTCATTCATTCGTAATTTATCTGAATTAATCCTAAAGAGGCCTGTGTGCACTGAATTTCACCAAAAGCTAAAGGTGTTGTGCGCAACTTGCCACGACAAAAAGTTATAGTGTAGAAACTCACGGCCACTGCTCGAATCGGTCTGCTGAGAAGTTAACAATAACTTCCGTGGAACGTATGAGCAAAGATGCTTTTATACAAAGACAGGCTTGCTTTGCTAAACAACAATTATTGCAAAATAGAGCTTGAATTTGAAATCTGAGCTTGCGATTGTGAACTAAGCCGTGCTCTACATTATCAAAATACGAGTTAATGTATGCAACAGCCAAATAATCTAGATTCTTATTGCGAACGAATATTTTTGTGACGCAAAATTAGTGGTGTTTTAGGCACTGGTCTTACCACCGGCGAGTAAGCAATTAGCTATCAACTATTTTCTGGTAAAAAAAACGAACAAGCGATATATTTCGTGTCAGTAAAAGAGACACGTATATTAATAGTTGATCGCTGGCCGTTCACTTTGCCGGCGAGAACTCGCTCTCCACTATTTTGTCGCAGCGACTACAACACTCGCTCAGCGATACTCGCTTAGCGGTCAGGACACACGCAGTGAGATGAACCAGCGGAACGGAATGCTCGCGCCACGCGTTCAGCGAGTGGTGCGAGTATTGCCCGCCGCACTCGCTCACTCGCTTTATAGCCCAGCGAGACAACTATAGGAACTACACACTCGCTTCTCGTCAACTCGTTTCCAGTTTCTAGCTCTACTCGCTTCTCGCTCACCGCCGGCGATGTGCCATAATCTTGACGCCAATGTCTGATGGTGTGTCTCTTAGCCTACGTATCTGTGTGTGTGAGTGTGTGTTTGTCTGTAGCATTGTAGATCCTAAACAGATAGACCGATGCTGACGCGATTTTTTTTAATGGAAAACTAGTTTAGGTCTAGGTCTAGTGGGAATAGAAATAGAAATATATTTATTGTGACCATAAAATGTATGGGATGTACTTCGCCTTTCGATCTCGGGGTTATGGGTTCAAAGACCGACCGTGAAATGAACTTTTGTGAAATGTGTGAATGTAAAAGAGCTCAAATAGTAAACGAAACTGAAGTCCGCGTGGCTCAGCTTTGCATATATTGGACACGTCTTTCAGCTGCTGCGTTTAGGCAATACAGACTGTTATCGCCATATTTTCGGACCGCCGCAAAAAGGATATTTTCTCGTTGGAAATATGGCTTGTGGTTATTTGGATTCCTTTCCCTGTCCTATTTCACCTTCTATTAGCGTCCATCGACAACATATGCGGAAGGAAGTGAAATAGCCATTTTTTCGAGTGAACCCGCATATTTTTATTATTGAGTTCGCTTTTGACCGGTGTCGTGAGAGGACGAAAAATACGAATGAGGCTTTCTGACGGACAGGAGCGAAAATTTCTTCTTCGCGCGGTTTTTTCGGCTTGGCCAGCCAGCCACTATGACATCACAAATTCACACTTCGTTTTGGTCCTCACACAGCACCTTTATAGTCTTGAAAAAACACCAACAGATATGCGATTGTAATTTAATTCGTATTTTTCGTCCTCTCACGACACCAGTCAAAAGCGAACTCAATAATAAAAATATGCGGGTACACTCGAAAAAATGGCTATTTCACCTCCTTCCGCATATGTTGTCGATGGACGCTGATAGAAGGTGAAATAGGACAGGGAAAGGAATCCAAATAACCACAAGCCATATTTCCAACGAGCAAATAGCCTTTATGCTCTCGGGTGAGCTGGTTCGCGGCTTCGCTGTGGGCCGGTTTGCTTGCGCGCTGGAGCCGGGCTCTTCCAGTTTAAATTAGTCGTAGGGTATGTAGACGGTTTAGGTTTTGGTTGGGGTTTCGTTTTTAAATCTGTACCTGACTTAGACACAGCTTTAGTTGCTTTTAATGTTTCTGAAAGGTTTTCTCCAAAAAGGCACTTATCAAATTTAGTATTGTAGATGTGCTCCTTTATATCCATTTTTATAAAGTATATGGCAAAATTACGTCTGGTAACGGACCCAGAGTGTTGAATATCGCATAGCATACGACAAACTTCCATAAGCTGTTTTAGCCGCTCGCCTTTTATTGCTTTTTCGTTTAGCTCTTAACTAAGAACTGTAGCCAAACCCAATATGGCACCGGCAAGTAGTTTTTGTCGTGCCTCTAAACCTTTATTTCTTTTCATCACAACTTCTGTTATAGCTGCTTTGATTTCTGGGTTCATAGCTGGCGAACCATTCTTCACACAATTGGCTGGAACTAAATATTTACCATTCAGCTCTTTCCGCGTTTCTTTAAAGAGTCCAGTGGTAGCAATATTTTCAAGCCTGGATGTAAGCCCTGCATGGATATCCTTGCCATAAACCTCTTTTTGCGTTGGATCAATGCCTAGAATATCTAAAATGTCAGGATCTAAATCGCAAGTAGATGGAACATCATCGGTTTCCATTATGGGCTCAGCATTTTGTGGTAACACGATTGGTATCTCGGCTGGAGTGTTTTCAGTTTCAATTGAAGGACTTGGCTCAGCTGTGAGCTCCGTCGGCAAGTCAGGTTCAGTAGCTCTAGGTGGGCTATCCATAAGGTCCATGGTAATGTTATTACAGTAGGTACATTGAGGGTTTTTTTGTAAATAAATATGCCTGCGAGTCAGTCCCAAAAATTGCTCTGAATGGCTAGATTATGGTTAGATTTATGATAATGATCATTTGCTACAATTGTCCACGCCCGTAGTTAAATAGGTAGGTATGCCGGCGAGACAACCCCATAAGCTGCTCTGAATGGCAAAATATTGTATAATCTCTCCATGATAATAAAAAGTGTGTGCCGGCGAATCAGTCCCAAAAACTGTTCTCAATGGCAAAATATTGTGAGATAATGTGCCGGTAAGTCAGCCACTTCAGCTGCTTTGAATGGCCAAATATTGTGAGAATGTGCCGGCAAGTCAGGCCCATAAGCTGCTCTGAATTAGTCGTAAACTCATACAAAATGAAATGGCGTGATCCTTGACGGGTTAATTGTCAAACAATTTCCCATAATGACAAATCAGTCCTAAAAACTACGTTACAATATCGTTGTTCTTTGAAGCAACATTAAAGAAGCGAAGGAAAAAAACGAGGGTAGGCGTAGTGTAAACATCTTCTAGTAATTAGCTCCCAATTTTATTAATATTTATATAGTTTTAGAGTTTATTTTCATGCACTGGTTGGCGAAATATTAAAGCCCAGTACCTCTCACACTCACTAGTTTAATAACTTCTCCTCTCCATTCACCTGCAACACCACAATTGCAATAACAATGGACCTCTTTGCAAAGCTGGCATCCAACATGGAGGAAATGGCAGGCACTTTCGAATCCAGAATGCTTCAAATGGAAAAGGACCTTAAGAAGCTTTCCAGTCCTAAACAAGCTCCTCATAAGGACCTGGAATCCCTTTCTCGTGAGTTCCTTGACTTCAAGTCATTAGTCTGGAAGTCAATGGCAATGATCAGAGCACAACCGGAGCTTCTTGTCCAAGGACTGGACCGTCAGGAGACTGCTACACGCAGGAAGGTACTGCTTTTTCACGGCATTGCTGAGTCTGCAGGGACTACCATCGGGGACACAGTTCTTTGTCTACTAACCGACCAATTTAAGTTGCCCGACATCTCTCCGGGGCAACTGGCTGCCTGCCACCGATTAGGTAATAACACCAGCAAACCTAGGCCTGTAATGGTCAGGTTTGTTAATTTCACCTTTCGGACACTTGTTTGGAATGCAAAAACTTCACTGAAGAATACCGGGATCACTGTCTCTGAGTTTCTTACTAAGTCTAGGCACGAAGTCTTTGCTGCAGCACGTAAGCACTTCGATATGCGTCACTGTTGGACAACGGAGGGCAAAATTGTCATCATGTTGCCTGACAATAAACGCCGCAAGATCGAAACACTTGCGGAGCTTAAGACACTGATGGCTGAATTCCCGGGTGTGCAACCTGCGTCGGATAAGAGGGCCCCTGTCCCTGGGACGTCCCCGGATAAAAACAAGGCCTCCGCGTCTTCGTCAACAAACGCCGCTGGCAAGCCTGAGGCCAGGTCTAGGCGCACTGTGAAGTGAAGCTTATCTGTGGTTGCGGGAGCCCGGCTCGTCTGCAGTATGTGTTTGCGGTTCGTCATGCCATAATCAACGATCAAACATACTCTTTAATTTGGAGGCATAAAACTTCTATCTTTTAGTGAACAGGGTAGAAAAATTCTGAACCTGTTTACTTTTGTGCTTTTGACATTGACAGAAGTTCGTGGCTATTTTGTGTGAATTCGTTCAGAAACGTAAATCTGTTTCCCGGATACATAGCTTTTTGCACATCCGCAAAACCTGGCCCACAATATTTTTTTCTGTTTTTTCTTTTTCTCTGTTTTGTTTAATTTAGTAATAAGTTGGTTGTTATTATTTTTCTTGTATATACTGAAGAGGCATATTGTGTCTACGTATTTAATTACTGGTTCAAACTGTGTTAGTGTTTCGTTGCTCTCCCGGCAAACTAGCGAGTGCTTGGGAGGTCAGTGTCTGGTATCAGGCAAACTATATTGTTAACTGTAACATAAATTTAATATTTATAATATATTAATGGGCACCTAAGCCACTTTTATTAGGTATATATTTATTATTTTTATATTATTATTTTTATATAGTTTTTTTATGGATACTATTGGCTTAGATGATAGTTTTTTTTCGTGCTCTTCCTCATGTGCTTCTGATAATGATTATGCTAGTGCGTTCGACGATGACTCAACTCTTTTGCGAAATCATCTGGAAAATAAGTTCTATGGGCATTACAAAAACTTCAACCTTGTTCACATTAATACTCAAAGTATTCCTGCTCATTATTCCGATATTCTATCTTCTTTTGATTGCAATTTTATTGACGCTATACTTATTTCCGAATCCTTTCTCAAGCCTGGCCTACCCTCTACACAGTACCCTCTACCTGGTTTTAGGTTAATCAGAAACGATCGGATCGGCAAAGCCTGTGGTGGAGTAGCCATCTACCTCCGAGCTGATATTCCCTGTAATGTCATTGATCAATCGCCGGGTGAATATAATAATTTTGCTGGACACCTGTTTCTTGAAATCACCGTTAATCACTCTAAAATTTTACTTGGTGTATATTATCCACCGTCTCTTAACGTTGATTACTTCTCCTCTTTTGAGTCTAAATTAGAATCCTTAACTCCTCTTTATGACCACACTATTATCCTCGGGGATTTCAACACATGCCTTTTAAAGAAGGATATGCGTACCCAAAAGCTTATCTCCTTGATTTCTTCTGTAAACATGCACATCCTTCCTCTTTCCGCTACCCACCATGCCCCCCACTCCACTCCTTCTCTTCTTGACCTCATTATTGTCTCAGATATTGACCGTGTGGCTACTCACGGACAACTCACTGCCCCTTTCTCCTATCATGATCTTCTGTTCCTCTCATATAAGATTCGTTGTCCTCGACAAAAACCTAAAACACTTCTACTTCGCAGTTTTAAGGACATTGATCTGGAGCGTTTAAGAGCCGACTTATGCAACATTGATTGGTCTCCGATCATCAATGCTGTGGAGATAGATGACAAAGTAGCCGCTTTCAATAATATTTTAACTACACTCTATGACGCTCATGCACCCCTTAAACTTGTTAAGGTCAAACGCCCACCTGCTCCCTGGTTGACAGGACCTATTAAGAAGGCAATGTCTAACCGGGCCAAAGCTAAACGGACCTTCAAATTGTCTCCTACCGAGGAGAATTTAGCAACCTACAAGAAACTCCGTAATCGTCGTACTAAGTTGTGCAGAGACGCCAAGAGACGCCACATACACGGTTCTATAAAATGTTGCAATTCCTCTCAAATGTGGAAATTTTTAAAATCTCTTGGGCTGGGTAAACTGTCTAGCGATTCCGCCATATCATTTGATTTGAATACTATTAACACCCATTTCTCCAAATCTCCTCTTTCTCTTGATAAGAACATCAAACTTTCCACCTTAGACAAAATCTCTCGCTTGCCCAGGCCCGAGTGCCCTCCTCTTGTCTTCAGAGAGGTTACTGAGAAAGAAGTAATTTTATTCCTAAAATCCATCTCCACCAAAGCTGTAGGCTCAGACGACATTCACATTCAAATGTTACAACTTTTATCGTCTGAGCTTGCTCCTTTCATCACCCACATCATAAATCACTCCTTAACAACCAGCTCATTTCATTCTGCCTGGAGAAAAGCTTTTGTCCTTCCTTTGCCTAAAATTTCTAATCCTACCGTTGTATCCCAATTTCGTCCAATCTCCATTTAACCTGTTCTTTCCAAAGTCCTCGAAAACATTGTTCATAGGCAAATTTCTCTCTTTCTTACTAAAAATAGCCTGCTGAGTCCATTCCAATCTGGGTTTCGACCTGGCCACAGCACCGCAAGCGCCCTTACAAAAGTCTCTGACGACATTCGTTGGGGCATGGACAAGAAGTGCCTTACGGTCTTAGTGTTATTGGATTTCAGTAGTGCTTTTAATTATGGTGACTATGATATCCTACTATCTATCCTTTCCTCCCTAAATGCTTCTCATCAAGTAACCTCTTGGTTCAAATCTTATCTTTCCGGACGCTCGCATTGTGTGCGGTGGAACGAGTCCTGCTCTGACTAGTGCGATATATCTGCTGGTGTTCCGCAAGGAGGCGTCCTTTCCCCTCTACTTTTCTCAATGTTTATTAACTCTATTACACTTGTTATTTCCTCTCATTGCCATCTTTATGCCGACGACTTGCAAATTTAACGACACTTTAAAGCCAAGGACATATAAGAGGGAGTTGACCAGATGAACGCTGATCTTGACCGCATTAACACATGGGCTAAAACCTTTGGTCTATTGGTTAACCCTTCTAAGTCCCAGGTTCTACTTTTAGGAAGTACATACATGTTGAGTGTTGTCAACCAGTCTACCCTTCCTCAAATACAGTTCGATCAGGTGCCTATACCTTACTCGAGCAAGGCCAAGAACCTTGGTGTTATTTTTGACAATCAGCTATCATGGGTCAGCCACATCAATGCAATAAGCAAAAGAGTGCATTTCTCTTTTCAATCCCTCAAACGTCTTCAGAAATTTCTTCTCTTAGAAACAAAAATTACTCTCGCTCAAGCCCTGTTGCTGCCCCTTCTCGACTATTCAGATGTCTGCTTTCTTGATGCCACGGAGGAACTTCTCAATAAACTGGAACGTCTACAGAACTTGTGCATCCGTTTTATTTTCGGACTGCGCAAGTTTGTTCACGTATCCACGTTCAGATCCCAACTTAAATGGCTCCCTATTCGTCTTGGTCGTGATCTTCACGTTCTCTCACTCTTATTTAAAGTATTATATTGTCCACTCTCTCCTCCCTACCTCCGTGAACGCTTCGAATTCCTCATCACTCGCAGTGTGACATCCCGGTCCTCTAAGTCCCTTCTCCTCAAAACACTTCAAGCCGCTATGGTGGCTCCTTTACCGTTTATGAGGTGAAAATTTGGAATGCCCTGCCCCATGAAGTTCGCGCTAGTCCGTCGTTTAACATTTTCAAACGGAAAGTTAAAGAGCACTATCATTCTCTGTAATTTTATTTTATTGTAGGTATATATTTATTATTGTAGGTATATATTTATTTTTGCATATATTAGTCTATTTATTTATTTTTTATATTCATTTATTTTATTACTTTCTTTTGGTATATTTCGTTTTATTTGTTTAAGATATATGTACATATTTATGATTCTTGTACACGCACCTACCTTTAAAATCATCTCTCTCTCTCTAGCCTCAATGGTTTGCTGGAAGAAAACTCTTTATAGGGTTAAACTTGCCTTTGTACATGTCCTTTATTTCTGTACTTTATTATGTATTTTCTTGTGTACAATAAAGAATAAAGAATAAACAAGCAATGCCCTTCATATAATCACGGCAAGTTATGCTGCATGTGCAAAAAATACTGCGGGTTTCATTCCTATTATTACGCAAATGATTGATCTATAGTACTTGGTGTGCATACCTGTCGTTTCGTCCAAATAAGGCAGAGGAGATTCACTCCTAGAACTATCACCCTCACTTTTACGCCGTTTAGCCCGTTCTAATTTACGTTCTAATTTCCTGATTTTTCGGTTGATATCACTAACTTTATCGGACTTTTTACGCTTAGGCATTGTTCAACAATATTTATACAATGAATTTAGGTAAAGTTACAATAATCTTAAACAAATATTTTATAGAGATGTTGAGTGGCAGCGCACTAAAACGTGAATGAAGATCGCGCAGAAGCGGGTAGACAGTAAAAGAAAAAAAAAATTGTACTACCCTAATCTCTGAACTAATAGTGCTTGAGTGGTGACATTTGCGTGTAACTACAGAATATCAACAGTTTTATTTCAGGTATCAGCCTCAAGGACGAAGCACGAGTAATAATTGTTGATTAAAACGGGTATTTATTGCGTATGTACATTTTTTATTTGTTGTCCCGACGTTTCGGCTGTGTAACAACAGTCATGGTCTCGGGTTGAATCGAGTACTTGGAGCTTCCGTCGGGAAGTGTGGGTAGCTCCAGCAACTACCCTCACTTGGTCTTCAGAATTAGAAATGTCCTCGTACATATTACGACACACTACACTAACCGTATCTACACACTGAGTCGACCGATTACGACGCGTACACCTAGCAATCACCAGGTTCCAGGACGCTGAGAGTCTATAGCCATCTTCCTGATTAAAATTTGGAAATTTCTTGATTTCAATCGCTTCACGAACTATTCTCTTGTAATAATAGCGTTCACTAGAGAGAGCCTTAGGATCATGAAGTACAATTCAATGATTCGGTCCCGAGTCTACCAGATGCTCTGCTATCGCTGACTTGTTTACCTGGAGATTTTTGACAGCTGCGATATGCTCTTTGACACACCGCGGCTCGGTACATTTGGTTTGCCAGATGTAAGAGTGGCCACAGCTACAGTCTATCTTATAAACTCCAGGCATCTGCAGAGGATAACATCCTTTGGAGTCCGTAAATGCTTGGCCATCTTTGAGCGAGGAGTGAAGACCGACTTGATTGAAAACCTCTTCAACACATTTCCGTCACCCCCTTCAAGTAAGGCAAATAAAAACAAATAAAAAAGGTACATACGCGATAATCAATAATTATCATAAGGAGTTGAAACTCAACACTTTGAAACGTCAATTTTACTGCCTGTTCCTTCGCCAAGCCAGTAAAAAAGGCAAGAAACAAGGCTGGTTAGTCTTTTTAATAATACATAAGAATACATAACAAAAACGAAAACAATTACGCCTAAATCGTAAAATATTACAACAAAATGAAGCAAATTCAATCCCATACTTCTCTAAATCCGTTAAAATCTGATATGTAATAGTAGGCTTTTTTATAAAGATCTTGTTTACGTTTTTAAATTTGGTACTTGTCAATTTTTTACAACACTTGGGAGTTTGTTATAAAAGCGTACACCTTGCCCATTAAACGATTTACTAACTTTAGGAGTCTACAAGTGGCAACAGCGAGTTTATCTTTATTTCTATTATCAAATTACGGTTGACGGGTAGAAAAGTATTTAAGCATTAAGTCCTCCATTTATACATTTTCCTGTTTGTGCAATAAAGAATTAAAACAAAAAAGTTATGAATATCTTTTTTTTAAACAAGTAAATATTTATGTGAACATATCTACATCAGATTTTTATAGATATATTGACAAGGGAATGTTATAACATGTATTTATTTAAATCTAGGGCGTAATTATTCTCTGGAGGCCTTTTTATAAATTGCACGAATAACCCTCTTCTGCAGCACAAAACCGGTGTTTATACACGGAGCAGCACCGCCCCACAGTAGTATCCCGTATGACACAATGCTGTCGAAGTAGCTGAAGTAAAGATAAGTTAACTCTTTAATGTGCACCAAAATAAACTACAAAACATAATTTTTACAAATAGATTTAGTACAATGGGCGGTCTTATCTCTTCCAGACAACCTTTGTATGGAAAGGATTATAATTTATCTCATGACGGCGGTACATCTATATAAAATTAAAAACATACCTACATTCTATAAACCTGAAATACTAGTAATAATACAAATTTAATTATAATAAAATAAGCAACTATAAAAATGGTTATGATGAATTAACAAGCAGTTATAACTTCAACGCAGGGACAGAGAATAGGTGTGTTCTTTTGTTTTAAAATTTAATAACAGACTTAGATGTTCTTATAGAGGGCAAAGCGTTCCACAATCATACGGCTGTTACAGTGAAGGATTGACTATAAAACTCTGTCGTATGGACAGGAGTTTTAAGTTGGAGGGAATCTGAAAAACGCCAATTAGCCATTAGCCTGGTGGAGAAACTCAAAACGCTCCTAGAAAAACTAGTCTAAACTAGTCCAGCTGTGTCTACGTCTGTAAAAAGACGGAGGTTTTTGACTGCATATGCCGCAAAACTAAGTCTCTACGACAACTTATCAATGTGAGGGCCCCGTTAAAGCTTATTATCCAGGGTTATACCTAAGAATACAGTGGTGTCCACAAGAGTGATCTTCTCGACTTTGATTGCTATCTGCTGTACTTTGCGTAATATTTATTTAATTTATTTATTTTCCTTTATTAAGGACAACAAACAATTATACAATTAGGTTACTTAATGCTAATACTAAATGAGGTTCTTTATGTATAATCAGCCCCGGTGTCCACATACTGGTTATTAGGTAGTATATATCTAATACACTTTGTTTTCTTTTCATTTAGAAGAAGGTTGTTTACATTGAACCATTTTACGACCTTAGAGATTGCATTGTTTACATAGACAAATTAGTTTTTTTATAGCACCTGTAGATGTAACAATCATATAACCCGTTAAGAGATAACCAACGTCTATGTCATTGCTTTAATTTAAATAACAGTATCGTGGCATATGCAAACAATTAAACCTCTTGATCGTCCCTTATAAGACGGGGAAGATCATTAATATATACTAAAAACAAAGATGCTCCCAGAATTGATCCCTGTGGTACACAAGTTTTAACCAGAGACCCCGGAAAACGCTTTCCATTTCACGGCAACTTTTTGCAGTCTGCCACTTAAATACGAAGTGAGAAAGTCTAAATTTTGGTATATATTTCAACTTGCTAGGTCCACCCGTTCCTGAGAAAATCGATGGTGACACACGGACAGACATACGGACAGACTGACCGACGGGCAAGAGAGTGATCTTATAAGGGTTTTTTTTTACCTTTTGAGGTACGGAACCCTAAAAAGATGCATACGCGATAAATGCCCGTTTTGATCAGTAATTATATACTTCCTCTATTGTTTTTCCATGCAACTTAAATGACTTGGAATAATTTCCAGTCTTATTTTGAATTGAAAGACAAGGACAAAGATAATGCCGCTTAGTCCGTTAAACAGGTATCTACTTACATGGTGAATGAATATTTATTGTTGACATTTTTATAGTGGCTGTTTCATTGATATTATGATTGTTTGGAAATGTATAATTTTCTATGGTAATGAATTTGAAAAAAAAAACAATTTTACAACAATACTAGCCATTAGCCCTACCCGTGTAATGTCGTACTTAACAAAACACGTAATTTAACGTAAAAAAATACATTGTGTAATACCACAGACTTTTATACATTATATTTGCATATGAAAGCATAAACACTAAGGAAGAAGCTGTGTTACAACAGGCGAAGATTGCATGAAGTGTTGTAGTAACTTCTATTAAATCGATGGTAAAAATGTATACAAAATTAAGTTTACAATATACACTAGAAGGACAATTCCTAAGTTGAATCTATTCAAGCTCGAGTTTCAAAATTTAAATGCCTGCTAATACAACATTTAGTGTTCTAAAAGTGCCAAAATTATCGGTGTAATTCTATTATATCTATTTTATTCTAGAAAATCAAATCAAATGACATTTATTTGTAACAACACTAATAGTACAAACAAAACAAACAAACAGGAGACATACATAAATAAATAAAGAAAAACGAACTTACAATACAAAGCATAAAATAGCTGATATAACATGAATAAAAAAGTGGCACTCCGGAAGTGCCGACAGAAGGAAAAACTTGAATAAAAGCAGACTACACTACATATACTTATATACAAATATACAGAGATGTCGGTAACGGTAACAGTGTCGCAAGATCAATAGTTTTTTTCCCATCTCAACAAATGCCCAACGCGTCTAAAGAAGTTTTCACTTAAAAAATAATATTGCAGAGTGTGTCTCATCGTACCCCAAGCGAGAGTCACAAAAAAGCTCTAGAAAAAAAGTCTAGTGTTGTGATGACTACACATACCATTCTGGATTGATCTATGAAGTAATTGATGTAGAGTACTTTGGACTTATCGATATGTTTGCAATTTAAAACATCCCTACCCAATGTCGTGCCAAAGGATTATTATACAAGATAACCATCCCGCCGTCACAAGCCAAAATAATAAAACGAGTTACAAAACCACTTAGGCGACTCCGGATAGCGGCGGCTTAAAAATATCCCATTTCCTCGAAAACCCTCAAAAGAAAGCAATTAGCCATTTTTACGGGACTGAAGTTTATTGAGGGACGTTCCAGTTTCCTAATCAAAAGAGCATTCTGCTAAAGGAAGCAAACTAGGTCTGTGACATTATTAAGTTGGTTAATTAAATTTTCTGCCACTTTTGACATCGATCAAAAATGTATTTTTCTGTAATGGCATTGTCGTCCAGCAGCGAGACAGGCAGACAGACAGCCAGAGATGTGGCAAGCATTGGGGGTCAAACCTGGATGAGGCTGGCACAGTGCATGGCACAAGCAACGAGAAGCCTATACCCAGCAGTGGGTGAAATCAGGCTGTGAATAATAAGTTATGATTTTGTTATGTTTATTAATAATAAGTAAAGTAAAGTAATTATAATAAGTAATAAGTTATGTTTATTGTACACCAAAGTAAAACACAGAACATAACTTTTACAAATAGATTTAGTACAATGGGCGGTCTTATAGCTAACAGCGATCTCTTCTAGACAACCTTTGTATGGACAAGATTATAATTTATCACATAACGGGGGTGCATCTATATAAAATTAAAAACATATGTACATACCTACATACTATTAACCTAAAATACTAATAATAATACAAATTTAATTATAATAAAATATTATAAAATGGTTATGATGAATTAACAAGGAGTTACAACTTCAAAACAGGAACAGATAATGGGTGTGCATGGTGTTATAGAGCAAGGCAAAATGTTCCACAACCGTACGGCTGTTACAGTGAAGGAGCGACCATAAAACTCTGTCGTATGGACAAGAGTTTTAAGTTTGAGGGAATCTTAAGAACCCAAATTGCGATCATTAGCCTGGTAGAGAAACTCAAAACGCTCCTTAAGATAGAAGGGAGAAGAAGGGTTAAAAAGGATAATACAAAAGGGACAGTATGTGTGCATTCCAGCGAAGACGGATGGGGAGCCACTTAAGCTTTACGCGAAAAGCAGAAACATGGTCAAATGATCCTACTTGCGCAAGCCAAATAATGACGACGATGATGATGATGAATGACATAACGGTAACCTAAACAACTATTAAACAAGCTATATATGTTTATAAACTGAAACCCGACTACGTAAGTCCTATTTGTCGAAGGTAGCCTATCTCACTATAATAACTATAATAACGGATCGATTTACACCTCATTCATCATAATCGGATAAATAGTTTAGGCACTACGGTGGAACATACATCCATAGACTGCTGAAACATACCCCTTCCTGTTGGCATTGCCGAAGTCAGGTAAAAATGTAGCCTGTGTAACCCGGACCTTTATAACGGATCGATTGACACCTCATTCATCAAAATCGGATAATTAGTTTAGGCGCTACGGTGGAACATGCATCCATAGACTGCTATAACATAACCCTTCCTGTTGACTTTGCCGTAGTCAGCTAAAAATGTAGCCTGTGTTACCCGGGCCTTAATAACGGATCGATTGACACCTCATTAATCATAATCGGATAATTAGTTTAGGCGCTACGGTTGAACATGCATCTATAGACTGCTAAAACATAACCTTTCCTGTTGACTTTGCCGTAGTCAGCTAAAAATGTAGCCTTTGTTACCCGGGCCTTAATAACGGATCGATTGACACCTCATTAATCATAATCGGATAATTAGTTTAGGCGCTACGGTGGAACATATATCCATAGACTGCTAAAACATAACCCTTCCTGTGGGCTTTGCCGTAGTCAGCTAAAAATGTAGCCTGTGTTACCCGAACCTTAATAACGGATCGATTGACACCTCATTCATCGAAATCGGATAATTAGTTTAGGCGCTATGGTGGAACATATATCCACAGACTGCTAAAACATAACCCTTCCTGTTGGCTTTGCCGTAGTCAGCTAAAAATGTAGCCTGTGTTACCCGGGCCTTAATAACGGATCGATTGACAACTAATTTATCGAAATCGGATAATTAGTTTAGGCGCTACGGTGGAACATGCATCCATAGACTGCTAAAACATAACCCTTCCTGTGGGCTTTGCCGTAGTCAGCTAAAAATGTAGCCTGTGTTACCCGAACCTTAATAACGGATCGATTGACATCTCATTCATCGAAATCGGATAATTAGTTTAGGCGCTATGGTGGAACATACATCCATAGACTGCTAAAACATAACCCTTCCTGTTGGCTTTGCCGTAGTCAGTTAAAAATATAGCCCGTGTTACCCAGACCTTAATAACGGATCGATTGACACCTCATTTATCGAAATCGGATAATTAGTTTAGGCACTACGGTGGAACATGCGTCCATAGACTACTATAACATAACCCTTCCTGTTGACTTTGCTGTAACCAGCTAAAAATGTAGCCTGTGTTACCCGGGCCTTAATAACGGATCGATTGACACCTCATTAATCATAATCAGATAATTAGTTTAGGCGCTACGGTGGAACATACATCCATAGACTGCTAAAACATAATTCTTCCTGTGGACTTTGCCGTAGTCAGCTAAAAATGTAGCCTGTGTTACCCGGGCCTTAATAACGGATCGATTGACACCTCATTAACCATAATTGGATAATTAGTTTAGGTGCTACGGTGGAACATACAACCATAGACTGCTAAAACATAACCCTTCCTGTTGGCTTTGCCGTAGTCAGCTAAAAATGTAGCCTGTATTACCCGGACCTTAATAACGGATCGATTGACATGATATGAAAGAGGTTCATCGAAACCGGATAATTAGTTTAGGCGCTAGGGTGGAACATGCATCCGTAGACTGCTATAACATAACCCTTCCTGTTGACTTTGCCGTAGTCAGCTAAAAATGTAGCCTGTGTTACCCGGGCCTGAATACCGGATCGATTGAAACCTCATTAATCATAATCGGATAATTAGTTTAGGCGCTACGGTGGAACATACATCCATAGACTGCTAAAACATAACTCTTCCTGTGGGCTTTGCCGTAGTCAGCTAAAAATGTAGCCTGTGTTAGCCGGACCTTAATAACGGATCGATTAACACCTCATTCATCGAAACCGAATAATTAGTTTAGGCGCTATGGTGGATCATACATCGATAGACTGCTAAAACATAACCTTTCCTGTTGGCTTTGCCATAGTCAGCTAAAAATGTAGCCTGTGTTACTCGGACTTTAATAACAGATCGATTTACACCTTGTTAATCATAATCGGATAATTCGTTTAGGCGCTACGGTGGAACATGCATCCATAGACTGCTAAAACATAACCCTTCCTGTTGACTTTACCGTAGCCAGTTAAAAATGTAGCCTGTGTTACCCGGACCTTAATAACGGATCGATTGACACCTCATTAATCATAATCGGATAATTAGTTTAGGCGCTACAGTGGAACATACATCCATAGACTGCTAAAACATAACCCTTCCTGTGGGCTTTGCCGTAGTCAGCTAAAAATGTAGCCTGTATTACCCGTACCTTAATAACGGATCGATTGACACCTCTTTCTTCGAAACCAGATAATAAGTTTAGGCGCTACGGTGGAACATACATCCATAGACCGCTGAAACATAACCTTTCCTGTTTGCTTTGCCGTAGTCAGCTAAAAATGTAGCCTGTGTTACCCGGACCTTAATAACGGATCGATTTACACCTCATTCATCATAATCGGATAATTAGTTTAGGCGCTACGGTGGAACATACATCCATAGACAGCTAAAACATAACCCTTCCTGTTGGCTTTGCCGTAGTCAGCTAAAAATGTACCTCGTGTTACCCAGACCTTAATAACGGATCGATTGACACCTCATTGATCGAAATGGGATAATTAGTTGAGACGCTACGGTGGAACATGCATCCATAGACTGCTATAACATAACCCTTCCTGTTGGCTTTGCCGTAGTCAGCTAAAACTGTAGCCTCTTTTACCCGGATCTTAATAACGGATCGATTGACACCTCATTCATTGAAATAGGATAATTAGTTTAGGCGCTACGGTGAAACATACATCCATAGACTGCTAAAACATAAGCCTTCCTGTTGGCTTTGCCGTAGTCAGCTAAATATGTAGCGTGTGTTACCCGGACCTTAATAACGGATCGATTGACACCTCATTAATCATAATCGGATAATTAGTTTAGGCGCTATGGTGGCACATACATCCATAGACAGCTAAAACATAACCCTTCCTGTAGGCTTTGCCGTAGTCAGCTAAAAGTGTAGCTCGTGTTACCCAGACCTTAATAACGGATCGATTGACACCTCATTGATCGAAATCGGATAATTAGTTGAGACGCTACGGTGGAACATGCATCCATAGACTGCTATAACATAACCTTTCCTGTTGGCTTTGCCGTAGTCAGCTAAAAATGTAGCCTGTATTACCCGGATTTTAATAACGGATTGATTGACACCTCATTAATCATAATCGGATAATTAGTTTAGGCGCTACGGTGGTAAATACATCCATAGACTGCTAAAACATAACTCTTCCTGTTGGCTTTGCCATAGTTAGCTAAAAATGTAGCTTGTGTTACCCGGACCTTAATAACGAATCGATTGACACCTCATTCATCGAAACCGGACAATTAGTTTAGGCGCTACGGTGAAACATACATCCATAGACTGCTAAAACATAACCCTTCCTGTTGGTTTTGCCGTAGTTAGCTAAAAATGTAGCCTGTGTTACCCGGACCTTAATAACGGATCGATTGACACCTCATTCATCAAAATCGGATAATTAGTTTAGGCGCTACGGTGGAACATACATCCATAGACTGCAAAACATAACCCTTCCTGTTGGCTTTGCCGTAGTCAGCTAAAAATGTAGCCTGTGTTACCCGGACTTTAATAACGGATCGACTGACATCTCATTCATCAAAATCGGATGAGTATTTTAGGTCCTACAATACAACATAGGGAAATACAAACATAGACTGCTAAAACATAACCCTAAGGTTTAGATTTAATAATAATTTATTCTCAAACAGATAACACTTATCACTTACATGAGAATAAGTACACATAGAAAAGTTAATGTAATTCGTTCGAGATAAGTAGGTAAGTACTCAATTAATGCGTTTAGGTAGATCGTTCGTTAGTTATTTAATAACTTTATTTAGTAAACATTAGTTGTATATATGTTGAGCGAGTTTAGTTTTAAATGCGTTAAATGTGGTTACATTTTTTATATCACAGGATAATTTATTATAAAACTGTGCGCCTTCGTGAACTATTGATTTTTTTGCCATAGTTCGTACGACATTTAGGTAAGACAAGGCGTACTTCGCTTTGTCAATTCATTTGCTTTAGTGAACGTTAGATTAGTGTGGATCGATTTTTTGAGGATTTTTCGATCGAGAATGCATGTAGTATATGTAAATAATGGTTTTAAGTACATAATTTTAGTTTCTTGCATATACAACATAACCCTTCCTGGGCTATGCTGTAGTCGGATTAAAAATAAAAAATAAACTATTTCGAACCTTGCCATGACGTTAGATATGGATAGATAGATACAGATCGTCATCATTACAAATGACTATTTTAGAAGAATATACATTGTCAGCCTTCTGGCTGATTTAGCGTAAATTCGGAGAATGGACTGGTTCGTAACCGGTATACAAGGCTTATTTTAAAACTTTTCTTTATAAATTAGCTCAATAGCATTTAGGCATATAATCATCATCCCAAGGTAAACTTCCTTTTTTGGCATTCCGGTTAGTACAACGATTCCACGCCAGATAAATAAGTATCCTACATTTAGATTCCTCTGGGTAGCTGATAAAATATCTAATGTCAGTCAGCTCGAGGAAAAAACCCGACAATTGCTCCTCATGAATTTTAACTAGACATTTTCTTTGGACGAGTTATCTGGTGGTAATCTCACCTAGGTGAGGTAAGACTAAGAGGATTCACGGAACGATTTCCACCCGCGCCTGCCGTACTGTACCGTAAAAGCTTTATTATCTGACTACGGCAAAGCCAAGAAGGGAACTAGTCTATGAATGTATGTATGTTTGTATTTACCTATGTTCCACCGTAGCGTCAAAATCACTCATCCGATTTCAATGTATGAGGTGTCAAGCGATCGTTATTATGGTCCAGGTCCTTCGATATAGGTATTACGTAGTAGTGTTAAAGTTTTAAAACTCACGAGGCCACTGTTTTGAGCGGTTTCGTAGCCTTGCTTGCCGAGAGACGATCGCAAGTCGGACGGTTATTTGCCATCAATTATCATATAGGTCTTCGCGATCCAACCGCAGAGCGTGCGGGCAAATGTCTGGCAATTACGTGGTGAAGCGGAAACTGAAAACAACTGCATCACTTAGGTACAAACATCGTCTTTGGCCGTTGCCAGGGGTTGAAGGTTGCCATTGGAGAGAAACGATATGTACATATCCGTGCAGGCGGCAACAGAAGAACAGAAGGGACCAGTGGACCCCGCTGGCGGGGTCGGTGTACCTGTGAAGTGTTTTCTCGGTCAAAAGTAAGTTACTCGAAATCTCCTATCCTCTAACGCAGATAGTCGTCATATCGGTCACCGAGAAAGTATCTCCGTCTACGGAGAGTCGTGCAATTTACTACTGTCTTTAAAGTTTACCTATATTTCCTTTTCCATATCGTTTTGCAACGGAGGTGAGCGCGGTTGAAAATTGCTCCGTGAGTTCTTAACCTAAAGAGATATGGCGTTTTTATAACGGAGATGGTGGAATGAAAATTCTAATATTTAAGTATACAAAATGTAATTTCCACTGGAAACTGTTTTGTGGTTTTAGTGGTGTGTGGTTTTAGGTTTCAGGAAATTTACCCGGATTTTTATGTATTTTGTTCCTAAACAAAATGTGGATATATGCGTTGTAGCCACTAGAAACTAATATATGATTACCTATGGTTGGCCCCGAACTGCAATTTCGCATGGCTGCCATATAAGTAATTTTAAGCAGAAATTGCTTTTTAGTTGCTCTCTAATAGCCCAATAGGGCTAGTAAAATTTAGAAGTCAAATAGCCTGACACGAAAGAATTAGAATTTACGTATATAAAATTTCGTGTCTATGATGTTATCCATTGAAGAGTCCCTTCGTCTGGAGACAACGTGGTAAAGTATTTATATTGCTAAAATATTATTAAAATATTCTAGAATTGAGAACCTACACCTTTTTTAAAGTCTGTTAAAAATACAAAGTAACAGATAAATCACCTATACACCGTTGCAAATGATCTATATATAGCTCAACTGCTACAGATTACTACCCGGTGGAAGTGTCCTCAAGATACTGGTTGTATTGCCCTTTGGAATTGCAATTCTTATGCATTGACCAAAATAAGCGTCACGATATATTTATTTAGGATATTATTGTGGGATTGATCCGGGTACGTAAGACGAATGCTTCCGGAGAAATGGGCCAATATCATAACACCTTGGGTACCGGAGGATGGACAGCGACATCGTCGCCACGAAAGCGTTGGCGCGACAACATCAGTGGATTCGAGAAGGAATGGTGGGAATCTGCCAGGGATCGCGATGAGTGGAAGGAGTTGGGGAAGGCCTTTGCCCAGGAGTGGAAAAATGTAGGCTAGATAAAAAAAATATTGTTACTGAGTTACGTGGTTACGGATAAATAAAACTAGACAAAGAATCGATGCACGATTTCGTGCCAAAAAACACAATTGTTTCTACTATTTCTATCTAAAACTTGCGCGAGATGTCACAAACAGATGCCACGAAATACAGCCCAAATTCGGTCGCTCTCCACTCGCTTAGCATAAACATCCGACGAATCAAAGCATTTTATTACAAAGTTAAATTACAAAGCTGAGCTTTCATTAGCACTGTCAACGTTTTTACGTGAAAAGCGACAAAAATTCGTCAATTTTATTATGTTATCCTGTATGTATGGTCAGTAATTAACATCCAAAGTAGGATCTTCTTTATGGGGACGTGAATTTTTTGCTGAACATTTATTTATTTGGTTTATTTTGTTGTTCTTTCAACCAGTTTTTCAACTTATGTTTTATAGAAGCAATTTTGTTAAATTCATGAAATAAAAATGCTACGAACTGTGAACATCTCTCAAAACACTCTATAATAAGCTGTTTACATATTAAAGAGCTACGTAGTAAGTAATGGTTGCAAAAAGTTTAAGAAAATATTTTTAAAAAATTTTAAGTCAAGATTAAAAATGATATCATTCCATGGAGAAATTTTGACTTGGAGTTTCACATTCATATTATTATCATCTAAACATAGGCCTCTTCTATCAAAAGAGAGTGACAGATCCTGAACGGTTTGCATCACGGCTTCCAACAATCGCCATTCCGTCCAGTTTGAGTCGCCCTACGATGCGATTTCAAGTGCGTGGTCTATAAACCATACTGTTCCAACGGCTGTCATTTCTCCAAGCTCAGGAATATTATTTTTTATACCTTAGTCTCATATGAAGTTCTTTATAAGTGATTCGATCATCAAAGCAGTTTATTCTCGCATTGAGCCTACAGCCTCTGTATTCTTACAAAGGCACTCTGTTATTGTTACGAGGAACAAAGGATAGATACGGTTAGGATACTACGTTATTATTCACTTTGTGAAGGATGAGAAACCTAGCCTGAACATTTAATAGATCTATTCTCTATTATTTTCATTATATTTTTATTTCTACAGATATTTGATCCAGATTGTTTCTCTATATATTATACTAGCTGACCAATCCGCAGCTTCGCACGCGTAGTTTTTCCATAAAAAACATTACCCTCCTTCTGCGCAGTTCGGTAAAAATAGCCTATTTCACCCGGGGATAGTGTAGCTTCCTAACAGTGAAATAAATTTTTAAATCAGTTCAGTAGTTTTTGATTTTATTCATTACAAACATACACACACACAAAAATACAAGTCCAACAACGTCCAGCAATATTATCTGTACTTTTATTATAAAGGGGTAAAGTTTGTCAGTTTGTTTGTTTAGATGTAGGGAGATTACCACCAACATCCAATTACAAATTACAAAAAAAGTAATTAAACTAATAGGTAGCTACATTATTCTATATTTACTTAGGTAGCTATATATAATTTTGATATAAATCCGTGCAAAGCCGGGTCAAGTCAGCTAGTTCAAGAATTAAGTGATGAGCAAAAAGAGTCATGGGTCTAAGTGCTTTATGAACTTTTTACAATCCTCTGAGTCATCTTATTGACGACCTCCGTGGCGTAAACGGCGAATAACCAGCTGAGACCTCCTGCAGTTGCGGGCGCGATTCCCGCTTTCGAACAAATGTTTATAACCTAGGAACACTTGCAGTGCGTGGTACTGCAGACGCGTTGCCTATCACTTAAGTTAAGTTTAAAGAAATAAATATTATGACATTCCCTTGTCAATAAATCAATGATAATTTAATGTATGTTTACAAAAATATTAATTTGTATAATAAAAATAGTGATAATCATAATTTTAATCCTAGAAATAAAGATAAACTCGCTGTTGCCAATTGTAGACTCAATAAAGTTGGTAAATCGTTTAAAGGGCAAGGTGTTCGCTTTTATAACAAACTCCCAAGTGATGTACAAAAATTGACAATTAACAAATTTAAAAACGTAATTAAACAAATTCTTTATAAAAAAGCCTACTATAAAATATCGGATTATTCAGATGATAGAGAAGCTTGGGATTGAAATTGCTCCAACTTGTTTAAAATGTTACAATTTAGACGTAATTTATTGCCTGTGTTGTTATGTATTCAAAAAGGATATTTAAAAAAAACAACCAGCCTTGTATCTTGCTTTTCTTTCCTGGCTTGGTCGCAAAACGTCAATTTTACTGCTTGTTCCACTTTGAAACGTCAATTTTACTGCCTGGAACAGGCATTGATCCTTGTGATTTTAATGAATAAAAGATTTAGTTTTTTTTCTAAAATATAGTCTATAATCTATAATTTATATCTTTTCGATCCATTATTACCGTTTAAATAATAAGAAATAAAAAGGTTCAAGGTCAAAGTTGCCCGGAAAAGTCAAACACGGCTCTAAGAAAACGAAATATATACATGTTAAATTCATTTCTGACTAAGTTAAAGTGCTATAAAGTTTACTATAGAACATCAAAAGTAAGAAATAACGGGAACACCTCGGAGTGATAATAATCTGGAAGTAAGAGCCTTTAAAGTTGAAACAATTATTTTTAGCCCATCTATCTAGAGTCTAGATAGATCACTATCACGAGCATATAGTCTAATTTCTGGAACATATGCCCGTGATAGTAGTGTACACTACATCTAATAGTAATAGTACATAATAATCTATAGTAATAGTACATCTAATTACTGACATAAATAGTGATCTCCAGAGTATTCTTCAGTGGAGCAAATCATACGGGCTGAAAGTAAATCCAACGAAAACTCAAGTGATTGTTATAGGAAGCTTGCGGATGATTACACAAATCGATTGGCTTGATTTACCTGAAGTGAAATTTGACGGTACATCAATAGAAGTTAGCAAGGTAGTCAAGAATCTGGGGGTACTCATGGATCGTCAGTTATCTTGGGGACCACAACTAGCAGCGGTAAGCCGAAAGACCTTTGCTGCAGCTGCCTCTCTTAAACGGCTGCGAAACTTCCTTCCGACTTCCACCAAAATTGCACTTGCACAGACATTGCTGCATCCCATTCTCGATTACGCTGACGCCAGCTATCTTGATTTAACTGAAGACCAACTCAACAAGCTTGAGCGTCTCCAGAATTTCTCTATTAGATTCATATTTGGCTTGCGCAAGTTCGACCACATTTCTGAGTATCGCCACAGACTTAAGTGGTTACCCATCCGCCTTCGCCGGAATGCGCATATCCTTTCCCTCCTTTACAGCATCCTTTTCATCCCTTCTACTCCGTCCTACCTCAAAGAACGCTTTAACTTTCTTCACCTTGCCAACTCTCGATCCTTACGTTCCTCTGAAACCCTTCAATTAAAAACTCCCCACCATACCTCAGTATTTTATAGTACCTCTTTTACTCTGCAGGCTACCAGACTCTGGAATGCCCTACCTGTCTCAATTCGTCATGCAAAATCTCTCCCTATCTTTAAAAACATGGTCAGACAACACTTTCTGTCATCCATTGCTCACTAGGCCATTTATTTATTTATACATTTTAATAATTTATGTATGTAGGTATGACAATATATATATATAAATATATATATATATAAATATATATATATATATGTATTTTATGTATCTTAATATTAATATTTATTAATTTTATGATAATATTATTTAATATAATTAAGCATTTTATTTTATATTAACTATATTTTTTATAAATTGTAATATATGCTTGTTTTTAAAAAAAAAAAAAAAAAAACTGATTCTAAAAAATCTTATGCCGCCGTCCTTATTTGTTCATATAGATTCTGTCCATCCAAAGGTTGCCTGGAAGAGATCGCTTTTAGCGATAAGGCCGCCCATTGTACCTATGATTTAAAATTGTATTTTCTTTTATATGTTTGTATTTAATGGTGTGCAATAAAGAAATTATCTATCTATCTATCTATCTAATAGACGGGCGTGCTTACGGTTCATACTCAATGCGTTTATGTGTTCGTGTTGTGCGCTGTTCCGGGTGCACTTAGTGGAGTAAAAGGCAGAGAAAAAAGAAAGAAAAAAGAAAATACATTTATTCACATCACAAAAATAAACAATTAACAATAAACAAATTCACATTGAATAGAAAAATTTATATTATGAAATACACAATTGTTTGAAGTAAAACTTCTTTACGCACGCTTGAATTGGGGAGTAAGCTGGTGAATGCGTTACGAAAAGTGTGATCGGGCGAGGCGAACGAAAGTCGATAAGTTAGTGAAGATAGAAAGAGAGAGAGAGAGATATTACCATAGATACAGCAAGATATTACTGCAAGAGAGCGAGGTGCAAGAACACATTTTCTTTCTCTCTTTCTCTCATAGCCAGTTACGTTTCGTATAACACAGTGCAGGCCTATTGTATGTATCACACTGTAGGAACAAGAGAGAGCAGTGCGGATTTTTTTTACACAGTCACACACACACCCACGCAGATCCTTCTGGCCTGTTGGTATATAACTTTAATTTTTAGTTTAGTTTTTGTGCCATCTAACTGATTGGAACTTATTGCTGTAAAGGAGGAGGGCGTTGGTGTCTGTAACAAAATTTTCATACTTATACAGGCATCATCGTTTCAAATTGTACACATAAGTTTATATATGTTGTTCCTCAATAAATGTTTATTTTTTATTTGCTATATTTTTAGGGGTAACAGCTTCGAAAATACTATATTTGATAGAAAAAAGTTGATAACCCTAAGTTGGGGGGGCTAACGTTGTGCTTTCCAACGCTGGCCTCCACTTGAGAACCTTTCTGGCTTTCTGGTCCCTCATTATAAGAAACATAAGATTGTATGTAATATTCCACAGAACACGGCCTATAGCTAGCACATCCAACCCCTAAAGTATTACGTTACTCCATAAACAACGTTAGCGAAGTAATAAACTTTAATAATGACGGTGGCCTTTAATTTAACTTTGTAATGTACTTTCGGTACACGGAAAACATTTTATTGCTTGAGATTTGAAACCGAGCCTCAAAAATGTTGCGTGAAATGAATTGGTAGATGGATGCTTCTTCAGGAATCAGTCGACGGTTGATAAAAGTTTCAAAGTTTGATTGCAAACATACATTTTTGTTTTTTTTTAAATGGACGAAACTCGCGGGGAATGTTGTAATTCGTCAGAATTACGAGAGTGAGCTCATGTTTTTTCTCGTTTAAGCACGTGTGCTGTGTAAATGCCATATTGTTTTACCAAGAGTAAAAAAACAAAATAACAAAACCATATCATGTAACTTTCAATTGTTTGTAAAAACGTTTTCAGATGCGTATTTGTTTTCTTAAATCTTTTTTTCAAGGTTTTTTAGTGTGTACGATTTGTGTCTGTCGCACACAAATTTGTTTGTCAAAGGTATTTGTGCCGTGAGGGCAGAATACCTATCTGATTTTTTTATTTAACCTTGCACTTTTAATACCTAGAGGTGTTACATATTTTTTTATTATCTTTAAATTCCTTCATTTTGATACCTCGATAGGTTTGATTATTTTTTGTTTTAATCAGCCGCCGTAATTGAAACCCGTCTTTTATCAAAATCCGTCAAGCCGTTTAGGGCCGGCGCTGACTGATCGCTTGATATCGCAAAGGATTTTTGTACGCGGAATTGATTTTGAATATTGTTACAACACCCGTAACACTCACATTTCGATATGCCAATTAATGTTACTGTATACTAAATGCCTTTTCACACGTCCCGGTTACCGGGTAGCCGGTGCCGACTGTCCGGTAACACATTTAGCTTTCACACGACCCGATTTTGTACTCAGCAGCGTGTAAATCATCAACGCGAGTACAGTCGCGTAGTGACTGCGTAAATAATTTAATTAACTCTCTTCTCTAAAAATGGAACGTGAACAATTAATTGCAATGTGGATTTTGTAACGAAGATACCGCCGCCAGAAAAGGAAGTCAAGAAATTATTGGGTTCATCCGACTAACATGAAAAGAGAACAGTGTGGAGCATCCTATACTTTATTTCCAGACCTACTATAAAACGCAAAATACAACAATTTAATAGATAACTAGCTTCATTTTGCAACGAATTATGTAGGTACTATTTAAGACACGAGGGTGTCAGACAAAACGAGTCGCGCTCTCCGTGGTTGTACCTGTGTGACTGGCTTCCAGTGCCTATGAAAACTTGTGCGTGTTCCATACACCACTGAGTCCAGCCGCCGGCTAGCTGGTAGGCAGCGACCGGACGCGCAGTGGTGTATTCGGCGTGCACCCGGCCACCGCTTGCCGGCCAAATTGCACCGGTACGACGTGTGAAAGCTAACGTACACGGCCATACACTTCGCCGCTGGGCAACCGGGACGTGTGAAAATGCACTAAGGGTGTTAAAATAAGATTTAAAATCATTTCCGCGTACACAAATCCCTTGACATGCCATGTCTGGAGACATGGTGGTAGAGCTTTTGTGAAAGGGCTCGAGGAAGTGGGCACCACCGCCTTACCTTTATCTGCCGCCAAATAGCAGTACTTGTGCTGCTGTGTTCCGGTTAGATGGTAATGGTATGTTCTTGTAATTACTGGCACATAGGCATAACAGCTAAGTCCTATAGTATAGCAACGTATCCACATAGAGATCAAGACAACATAATACCTTTTTTTGAATTATATGTGGATATCCATGGGCTGCAGTAGCCACTTAACATCTGGTGGACTGCATGCTCGTTTGTATAAGTAGTATAAAAAAAAATGTCGTCCGTCAGCGCCGGCTCTTATCCTACACAATATGCAAAATAAACAGACATACATTTAATCTCAAAATATCATCCAGATTGGTTAAATAAATCATTTTTACAGAATGCTACTGAAACACTTGAGCAATGTACTATATTAGAGATGGGTCGTCGACAATTTTTTCATAAACAAAACGAAACCGTTCATCGTCGATCGTCGACTATTCGATCAAGTAGTTGAATTTTTCGACTAGTTCATAACGTGACCTATAGTCTATTCGTTAAGAAAGTTAACGATAAAGCCGCTCGACGTCGACGCAATCTCGTCGCGACAAGTAGATATAGTCCTACGGCTGGCTGCGATATTTAATTATAACTATTTAAGTAAGTAAGTAAACTAAGTAAGTATCTATAGGTGTACACTTTTTATATTTTATAAAACAAAACGAAGTAAGTAGTAATAATCAATTACGCATGGACCTCTGACCATAAGCGAAACTCGTCACGAACTGTGCCTAAAAAATCAAAACCATTGCAAGAAACCACCGCTTTAAAAATTAAGTAATTGCTATCCTTTTTCTTTAATCGACAGGATAATTTTAATAAATGCTTAACTCACTATAGCTATTTATTCAAATATGAACGCTACCGACGTAACTTTAAAGTTCAAATTTATTTTATCGTCGCGTCGAGTCAGCTATCTACCGTTCCCGCATTATACGACTATGTTTACGCGTCGAGCAGTCGCGCTCTAGTTGAAACAAACGTCTCAACATTTTATTTTACCGTCTACAAATTCAACAAGTCTACGAATAAACGATAGACCGTTGAAGCGTCGAATGTTAATCAACGGTTGATTCGACTAGTCCGTTGAATAAACGCGCATGCCTATACCATATTCATAAACTATAATTATCACAGGGAAATTATACATAAATATATAGTTGCAATAGTTAATATTATTATCATATACTGTAAATACCTTCTCTTCCTTTTTATTGTTCTCACTGTAAGACAAACTAGAGGCAAAACTCTTACATTATCTGATCTGCTAATCCTACTAATATTATAAACGCGAAAGTTTGTATTTATGGATGTATGGATGTTTGTTACTCTTTCACGTCGGAACGGCTAAACCGATTGCGATGAAATTTGGTACGTACGTAGATCATAACCTGGATTAATACATAGGCTACTTTTTATTGGCAAACCACGCGTGCGAAGCCGTTGGAAAGAGCTAGTTATTACAATAAACTGGTTGACTTTCCTGAGTTAGATTTATTTAACTCAAAACCCTCCAAATTTAAGCGCGTTCTTTTGGAACCCTGGTTTAAATGAGTTCAGTAGCTGTTTTTGCTTTCACTTTTAGTTTCATTGTTACTTTTGTATTTCTGTACATAAAATTACCTTTTATTTTGAAAATACCTAGCTAACTAAAAAAATAAGCTTTATTTATGGTATATCTCTAAGCGAACACATGTAAATGGTAATAAGTGTTTAAAATTGTTTCTTATAAGATACAAGCTGACCCGCCCGCGGCTTCGCACGCTTGAAATTTCTCGTTCCCGTGGGAACTTTATTTTATTTGATTTATTTGGGAAGATAAACAGTCATACATTATGAAGTAGAACATAGTGCTAATATTAACATGAATAAATGCATGACCCACGACATCATCCACAGATTAATTAAAGAAGTGAAAAATATAAATAATTTTACAAACAGTAGTATATGATTAAATAGTGAAAAAACAGAATAAATGTGTAGTGGGTAGTGGGTACCTACATTATACCCACTATCAGCTGCACTCGAATGCCAGTGAATAACTAAATAACAGAAAACTAATGACTAATAACTAAAGTATTAAGAGTAAATAATACAAATAAATAGGTAAAGTGAGTTAAGCAAGTGAGTTGAGCCGTATAGACAAACTCAAACCCGACAAAGAATAACCGTACCTACAAGTCGCATTGCAGCCACGTACGAGTGTCAGATCCGCGCCTGCTGGTCGTCTCATGCCGGCCTGCCAGATGTGTGATTGAGCAATAGTTACGTGAATCTCACGTATTAGTTCTGGATTCCGGGATAAAAGTTATATAAAACACTCCTGTCAAAGTGACTCGACACTTCATGTAAATGACTTCAGGTCAATAAACGACGGTTAAATTATATGGATATTGTTCATACAAAATAACTAAAATCGCGATTAAAAAATGGGGGTGGGGGCAGGAGGGTGGTAAATACTTTACAACCTAATCTCATACCTACCAAATATACAAAAAAATATTCATTAAAATCGGTCTACCCGTTTCGGAGGAGTGAGACAACAAACACCGTGACACGAGGTTTTTATACACCTATTAGTTAAGTACCTATTGTTTGTTTACCGAATAATTAAAAAAAAATTGGAAGTCGCATCCTAGACAATTGATACTTGAACATTATGAATACTTGTGTTTCTAGAATTTTTACGATCTCAAATTCAAGCAACATTCGCGATTTAACACACCAAAAAACTAATAATTGCTCTTACCGGTTTTGAAACAATACATTATGTTTGTTTTTAGTGTTGATAGACACCGTTGGAGATACATCGTCAGAACCACCAGATACATCAACATAAAAGACGAGGGTCGTTAGACAGTGACAGGATATCGGCGCAAGGAGGAGGAAGGGAGGATAGGACAGGATAATAAAAAAACGAACATATTCACCTGAAAATTTAAAAAATTAATGGATCTCCACATAGTTGTCAAGAGAAATGTAGGTACACAAAAATATTGCGGGTATTAAAATGTTATTTACATATAAAATTTTCGGCACGAGTTCACTTTGAATATATAACAGCCTACAGAAGGGCGAAAATAGACATGTAAATATTTTATTCACAAGCTTGGCTGTCTCGTTTATGTACCCTTATATTGTATGCATAAAAAATATTATAAAAACTCAAACCTTTTTTGTCGTGTCAACAATTATTCTCATTTTATTAACAATTTGCTGACCCGTCGCGTCGCCCGGAGGCTTCATCGTCATAATCATATACACAAACCTGCAGATTTTGTAATGAGGCGGCAGAATCACTCCTACATCTGTTAGGCGAGTGTGGTCCACTAATGCGCGCAGTCGCTTCTTCTCCCCATACTTGACTATGCTGATGCTTCTTATCTAGATATCACTAAACAGCAACTTAATAAACTTGAGTGCTTGCAAAACCTTGGTTTAGGGTTCATCTTTGGCTTACGGAAGTATGACCATGTGTCCGAATTTTGCAGTAAGCTCAAGTGGTTACCCATACGCCTTCGGCGGGATACTCACCCTTCCTCATCTTCCTATATCTATCAATGCAATCCTCGATCCTTGCATTCATCTGACTCACTGACAGACTCCAACTCAGGACACCTGTGCACTCCTCCTCCTACTTTGATAGGTCTTTTACAGTGCAGGCTGTCCGATTATGGAACGCGCTGCCGGTAGCTATCAGATGTGCCCAGTCACTTGCCATTTTAACTTATGGTCAGAGAACACTCAGTAGTCATCTCAGCATTTGTCGCTAAATATTTATCTGTATATTTATTATTAATTAATATGTTTCTTATACAAGTCTATGTACGTATATGTATAAATTGTTATGAGTAGTTACTATTTAGGTCTAGCTAGGTTCATTGATAAACCTAGAATCTTTGTTCTTCCATTATTGTCTCAAATTCTCATGTTCTCAAGCAAACAAGTAATATAAGAATTTCAAAACTATATTTCAAAGTAAAACTGGTTACAGCGCTCACCGTACCTCAATGAAATTGGATAGCGAACGCAATTTGCTCAGGAGATAGAAACCCCTCGCCGCGCCGTGCAAAATATATAAACAGTGGTTATAACAAGCTTTTATTACATATACTCCTCTTTTTCTTAGCGTGTCAGTGTTACTTCTTGTATTTTACGACCCGCGACTTCGTTCGCGTGCACTTAAATTCATATTGTCTTAATAATACAGCCCCAATTATCTAAAAGTGCATACGACCGAAGTCCGACGTTTTAGTTTAGACTGGCCAAAACAATAAATAGCTTTATGTATGTATCTATAAAATTGTATAATAAAATTCCCATTGAGATTAGAAATAAATCAACGTTGAATTTTTTTATTGTAGAAAAAAACATTTATTACATAAAATTTATTATACTATTGACGTGGCTTTGTCCGCTAAATACATTTTTTGTTTGAATAACCATAGTTTTGTAGTTGATACTAAGTAGTAATTACTTAAACAATTTATTAAATGTATGTTAATATATAGTTTTTTTTTTTAATTTATAATAATATAATTTATAATAATAATAATAAATTAATATTAACTTTAATAGTAGTAATTTTAATCTGTGTTAGTATATAAAAAATAATTATTTTACCTATTCAACAAACTGTCTGATATATCTAAGTGCATGTAAATGGTGTAAAGAGGAAATAAATGACTATGACTATAATAAATAAATGACGACCTCCGACCCACTGCACCAGTGGGCGAATAGCCTGCTGAGACGCAGGAGGTAGCGGATTCGATTCCCGCCGCGGAAACAATTTTTGCATGATCTACAGATATTTGTTCCGGGTCTGGTTTTTTCTCTATATATTATAAATATGTAAATATGTATTTACAAAAAAAAATGTATATAAGTATTCTATCAGTTATCTGGTTTCCATAGTACAAGCTCTGCTTAGTTTGGGGCTAGATAGCGCTGTGTGAAATGTCCAGTAATATTTATTTATTTATTTATTATTATGTCTATTACGTCGTCTGCCCGTTCGCATCCCGCTCGAAGAGCTGAAAATGCATTCACTTTGAAGTTCAAACACTTAATTCAGCATGTCGACTTTCTGTATAAAATTTGTGTTATTCTAAAATCCACCGGTACGTAGAGGTCTTTCTTGTAACTGGACATTACTACAAATATACTTACTTTAACACGAGTAATTTCATATGAAATTATTTGAAAACAATCTAGCACAGTTTTTTTTTCGAAATCTGCCTTAAAGGTATACTTGGTTTCTGAGTCGCATAACTAAATGGTGCTGCCAAGTTAAAATAATTGTAGGTAGGTAGGTAAGAGGTAAGTACGGAACCCTCAGTGCGCGAGTCCTACTCGCACTTGACAGGTCTTGTTTCTTCCATTGATATGATTTTAAAAGTAAGTGCATTCTTTTTTGTACCCCGTGATTTGCAAAATTATTTATAACCCCCGACGCAAATTAAAGGTGCCCGTATGCCTGCCTATCTGCCTTCGGTCTGTCTTTCTGTCTGCCTATCTGCCTGCCTGCCTGTGGAAGTAAACTTGTATGAGCTGCAGGACTATCTAGTACCCTAGCTCCTAGATTGTGAACTACGCCACAATCGCACACATTGACCACAGTGTGCCAAAGCGGTGCTTTGTATCGACTCGATACAAACTAAATCGATTTACTTATGTGTGGTCACATCACTATTTGAGCTGTCATTTCTTTTTTCGTGCGAGATAGCAAGCGCACGCGCACTCTGAGTCAGTGAAGGGAAATAACTTAAAAATACCGAAACGAAAAAGTGAAACTTCACCAGAAAATATTGAATACTATCAACGGAAAATAAAGAAACTCGAGGAGCAACAGAGGCGTAATCGCCGAATAATTATCATAGAATCCTCATCAGATTCCGTTCGAATCTACCCTCAATTTGTTTTTTTTTTCACTAAGTTGACTATGCAAAGAAATAAAGCCAAGCGGTAACAACACGAAGGCCACAAATCATAGGATACTTGATTAAAAGCGTTTTCTGTCGCATTCAAAGAAGTGTATCAGCAAAAATCCGACTTGGTTAAACTTGCCTGGCGGTTGACCAAGCGTTAACACGAAGGTCACAAATCATAACATACTTGTTTATAAGCGTATTCTATCGCATTCAAAGAAGTGTATCGGCAAAAATCTTTCTTGGATACACTCGCCTAACGGTTGACCGAGCGTTAACACGATAGCCGTAAACCTTTTGATAAACATGCTAAATACGACAAACGTATTTATTATGATTACAATTTGGTCAAACCGTTACATATTTTCGAGTAGCGGAACCACCTGGCGGTTAACTGAGAGTTAACACTAAGGTTATATAGTTGTTTTCTACTTTTCAGACGGTAATGCGTCTACTGATTTGGGTCCAATGCCGAACACGGTCCTTGAGACAACTGACGATACACCTGATGCCAATATCAACGCCGCAGGCGTTTCGCATCAGATCACCCTTGCACATGCCACGGAGACGCCTCCTACCGAGGAAAATGATGCTTGTCCAGAGCTCGATCCAGAACTCCTCGGGGCACTCGGAGAAGAGACAGGTCATCCCAAATCTGGTTTAACATAAGCCTCCTCCATAGATTTTCAGAACGACCGATCTTGTGCAGGCTGCACCCAACAGCTCCCAGCAACATTTTATTTTATTTATTTCGGAAGTTAATAGACATTATGAATTAAAGTATTTAAATGATCATTTTAATTGTGCAAAAACAGCACGAAAAAAATATAAACGGTCATCTTTTTTAATGATAAATCCTCTGTTTGTGAGACATAAAATAAATAAAAAAAAACGATACTTCAATATCTTTGGAGCTACGCAAAAAATATTTGAGATGTAGACATTAAGTTTGATAGATCCATGTTGGATCCCAAAACTAATAGAAATAAGCCTATAATAATAAAGTTTGATACATTTTTAACTTTGGCGGCACTTAACAACCGCCAAATCTGTAGCTGCGGTGGCGTTAATACGTAAGTATTACCCGTGCGCGATAAGTTGGGACCTGAGCGCGGTGACGTCATATTGGCGTGTTTGTACCGTCCGCAAAAAAGCGAACATAACAAGCAGCCGCCCGCGGCTTTGTCTTTGTTTTTTTAACCTATTTTTTTATGTTACTCAGGGAGGACGCTGCTTTTTATCTAATCTTTTTTACACTATTTGAATAAAATAAAAATACAATGTTTAAGTTTATACATTTATTTTATCTATTATTTACATTATCTCATCTTCGTCACTACTTAGTGGATTTATGCCTTCTAGAGGTTGTTCTTCGTCCTCAGTCTCACTATAATCACTTGACGAAGAGGTATCCGATAAATTTACAATTAATTGCGATTCATTCGTCTCTTGTAAGAGGTCATCGTCCCAATACTTTGGTCGACGCCTATCCACATGGTTGACTTCTTTTTTCCAGACAACAAAACAATAACACAAACGAAAACTAAAAGAATTCCAGAGCACGTCGTTACGTGACGTAGGCCAGTACGAGACTAAAAACCCTAGTAAAAAATAGTGATGCGAACGGTACAATACGGGCGCCATCGGGGAAGTGCAGGGGAAGCGGTCGGGGAGTCGCATTCCTAGCAGGTCCCAAGTTATCGCGCACGAGTAATAGTTACGTATTAACGCAATCGTAGTTTTTTGGGGTGGGCTCTCGCCAGGACTCTCGCGTGGTTGCCCCTCAGTGCCGCTTCACCCACTCTAAGTTCACTCCACTACGGAGGTCAGCTGACATTCCACGCGAGGTTCTGGCTCCGCGCTTTTTTATAACACTCTAGGGTTGTCACGCACAAGACTTAGTCGGGAGGCTCAGTGTCGGTTCTACCACTCATCTAGACCAATAATTAAAAAAAGGGATCAAATATTATTTATATATACCAAATAAGTTGTATAAGTACATATTTAAAATAGATCAATTAGATTCTTGAGGATCAAATAATATTGTCCCTTAAAAATAGCTATACTCTCAGGTCATCAGAAAACTTGATACTCAGAACTCCTTCGCACAGCACTTCCTTTTACAGCGCTTCTTTTACTGTCCAGGCTGTTCAGCTGTGGAATGCTCTGCCCGAAGAAGTAAGACGGTCATCGTCCTTACACGTCTTCAAATTGAAGGTGAAACAACATTACCTGACGATGTCATCTTCCTAGCGTTATTTATTTACTATTTATGTACTTATTTTATCTGTTAGTATAGTTTGCTATATGTATATACTTATATATTAGTCTATTTTATAAGTATATTAAGTATTAGGATTAAAACTTCATATTATTATTATATCTTAGAATATATTATGTGTAAATGTAATGTATCCGCTAAAGTACACCGCACTCCGTAATTTTTAAAAATTTAGCTCCACCCAAAGGTTGCATGGAAGAGATCGCTTTTAGCGATAAGGCCGCCCATTGTATTGCCTTATTTATTTTAACCCAGTACTTATTTTTTTATTATTTCTGTTTGTGTGGTAATTCAATAAAGAGTTATCTATCTATCTATCTATCTATCTAAATAGTGCTAGTAGTTACATAAATAAATGCATGAACCACGACATCATCCTCGGATTAATTGAAGAAGTGAACATTATTAACCTTTCAGAGTCTTAATCGCCAGCTCTCGGACCAAACAAATTATTCTTTGTGGAAAAATAGATGTATTTGCCTCTTTTACACAAATTTTATAAAGAGGAAAGATTTGTATTTTTGTATATATGTAATGAATAAACTCAAAAACTGCGAGTCCGATTTAAAAAATTATTTCACTATTAGAATGATACATTACCATAGGCATTATTAGTAACATAGGCTATATTTATTACTAGACAAAACTAGGGATCCCTACTAAAACTTCGATAATGTAACCCAAGGTACCTATAAAAAATAGCCATAAAATGTCTTTAATCGCATGCGCTGCGGAAACTATAAAATTACAAGTGGGTCGCCCCGAACTGAGATCTCGCGAGTCTACTATAAAAACAAAAAAAAATATTATTCGTAATCTTTGACTATCAAAATAGTGACACGAAATACACAACTAAATACTTGACCTACAGTTTCATTCAAAATACAGGTAACAGGAGTTCATTGTTAATTTGTTTTTTTTGGGGTATCAATTACAGTTCTATTCTAGATTTCACATTTTTGCCTATTATTTGTGATATTTAGGCTACACGCATACCAAATTACAGCACTGTGGAGTTACTGGTGTACCCTGTGAAATTTTGTCATAATTTAGTTTATAATACACAAAAACTTTACTAAAAATAAAAACATGGTCGAAATGTGCTAATTTCCTTTGACGTCTTAATTGACCTAGTTGTCTCTTTTTGTTCATTTTTTTACCCCTCTTGGACCCCAATATCTCAATAACCCCCCCACATTTTTAGCTCATTTAGTCACACAGAAATTGTGCTATCACTACCTACCTATGTGTCAAATTTCACGATGATCGGATCAACGTTTCGAAAATTATCCTCGGACAAACAAACATACATACGTAAACACATACAACGCCAATTTGGCCAAGTTGATTTGGAGATCTCGCTTCGCTCGATCAATAAATTCTACATTAACTCTGTCTCTGTTTGTTACGTTTCCACAACTAAACCGATTTCGATAAAATTTAGTAAAAAGACAGGTTATGACCGGGACTGAGACATAGGCTACGTTTTACTCGACTGCTCAGAAGGAGGGCAATGTTTTTATTGAAAAACTACGCGTGTGAAGCTGCTGCGGTCAGTTAGTCTATTATATAACACTAGCTGATCAATCCGCAGCTTCGCACGCGTAGTTTTACAATAAAAACATTACCCTCTTTTGCACAGTAAGGTAAAAAGTAGCCTATGTTACAAAGGGTGAATGTAGCTTTCCAATGGTGAAAGAATTTTTGAAATCGGACGAGTGGTTTTTGATTTTATTCATTACAAGTATACACACAAAAATACAAATATTTCCTCTTTATAATATTAGTATAGATTACAGAATAGGTACAAATAAAATTTCAATTAAAATTGTATTATCATTTTTATCAACCGAAGAAATGCAACTTATCACTTTGCTACAGTATTGCAACTATGCAGATTACAATGTCATCATCCTAAATTTATTTAATTTACCCAAACCTCATTTATCTATACTAATATTATAAATTCGATAGTAACTCTGTCTGTATGTCATCTGTCTGTTTGTTGCGTTTATACGACTAAACGGCTGGAACGATTTCGATGAAGTTTGGAATATAATAATAAAATAAATCTCATTAAGTACCTATTGGCATAGTTTTATTTTGCTTACTAGAGCCAAGTGATAAATTTTACGCATAAAGCACTGTTATTTTTTACCTACCTGTGAGCCTTTCATCTAAGTTTTTTTCTAGGAATTCTGATAATACCCAAGACTGTTATACCGCAGCCCATGGATATCCACATAGAATTCAAAACAAGCTATTATGTTGTCTGGATCTCTATGTAGATACGTTGCCATACTATAGGACTTAGCTGTTATGCCTGTGCCAGTAATTACAGGAACAACCATTACCATCTAACCGGAACACAGCATCATATATACTGCTATTTGGCGGCAGATAAAGAGAAGGCGGTGGTGCCCACTTCCTCGAGCCCGTTCACCAGTAGACCTTGTTGGATAGCTGAAGAAACGTAGATATTTTTAAGTACAACTGCAGCGTAACTTTCATAGATTTTTTTTTAATTTTTCCTTAAAGAAAAAAATACTTTGTACAAATTTATTTCTTTTTTCAACTATGAATCGTCTACTACGACCCAGTTTGTTTATTTATCTGAAATTTAAAAATGTATGTATTTAGAGTATTAAAAATCATAAAGTAACTTATTTACTACACAATAATCGTAAACAACTTAGAACTAGATGCACATATTAGAAAGAGAGAGAGAGTTACGTTTGGAAAAAAAGTAGCACAATAGACAAGAAATCGGCAAATTTCATAAAAAAAATCCAATACCTTGAAAACGGTTAAGTTTGAGGTATGGTATTTGTTAGTCAAATCAGTCAGTAATGATGAAAACTACAACCCACTTAAGAATCTAAGGTCGACTTATTCTTTAACCCTGTAGATTAATAGGCTACTTTTTACCCGAAATCGCAGTAGGGTAATGTTTTTATTGACAAACCAATTATAAATAAATGTGTTAAATTGTAAGCGTAAAACTATTATGTAAATATTGTAATTCTTGGGTTTTTTATATTAAGATTGAAACCGCACTTATTTTTAAGCCTGTTGCCTGATATAAAATTATTATTATTTCACAGTCACAAATACCATTCAAACTATTGCTGCTTGGCAGCAGAAATACGTTCATACAATGGCGGTACTTACCTGGTCGATCCCTTGAATTGTCTGGGTATAAATTTCATTTCATTTATTTCATCTGTCGACAAATTAATTGTTCTTAGATATGTCAGTAGAAACAATATAAAAAATTAAATTAAAAATAGTTAGCACAATATACAATGTCACATTGGTAGCAACTTAATTACAATGTCAATAGCGACCAACAAATCTTACAATATAAAATAAACACCTACAAAAACAAAAGAAATCAATAAAATAATAATAATAAATAAAATTAGAAGTATCTGCAAAAGCATTGTCAATTGTATAATAAAATTAAAAACTAAAAAAAAAAAAAAACACCATTTACAATGTATGAATATGTACTATAATGCAAAAAGGTTTTTATCTGCAAATTAATAATTAAATAATTAATGTATAAACAAATATGGATGAATAAATAAAAAAAGTACATATGTATTCTATCAGTTATCTGAATAGTACAAGCTCCGCATAGTTTGAAACTAGATAGCGCCGTGTGAAATGTCCTTGTGTCTGATTGTTTCTCTATACCATAATGTATATAGATATACAAAAAAAAACTATACGATATGCATTCTATCAGTTATCTGGTTCCCAGAGTGCAAGCCTTGCCTAGTTTGGGGCTACAAGGCGCTGCGTGAAGCAACAGCATTATTTATTTATTTATGATATATATTATTTGATTTAAAACGAATTAATGAGAATTCTATAATTCACAAAGTAAAAATAATCAGTACAAAGGCGATCTTAATGGTAGATAGCATTCTCTTCTAGTTAACTTTTGTGTAATGCGGACAAACATAATATATTATAATTTTACCAAAATTCCACATTACCATTCGGTTTTCGTGAGACGTTTCAGATTACAATGGTGGAACTATAATTTCATTTTATTACCTGCGGTTGCAATTAACTAAATAATAATTGAGTTGAATTAAAATAGAACATACGCTTTTACAATATCATGACCGTGGAGTACTCATATAACAACATCTGGAATCGCACAATTAAATGTTCGAGAATATTTCAAGCAAAATCGCAAGCGATCGCTTGTTTTAATTATTGCAAAGAAGTCGCTCAACCTGACGTCTATAACCATTAATATTAAATTTATTTCACAGTTTCTCACGTTCTTGAGTAAGGCAGTTCATTCGCTGTTGGACCATCGGAAGGGTAAAAGCGTAGTGAAATTTCAGTCCAGGAAGGTACGGATTATGACCAATGTACTAACAATGCAAAAAAATACTAGTAAAAAAACGCGTTGATTTTGTGCTATTTCTAAAATAGTAGGTACCATTTTCCTTTTGATTTCTCTCTTTTATGACAGTTAGTTTATTTCGACGGTATCTAATTTGAGACTAAATTCCAGTAATCATAATTATACCTGGTTGTGGTACAATTCAGGGTATTTGAATATAAAAACGGTGTGTTTACAGATCGCTAATATGGAGTCGCTATCAAACCACGGATTCCTCAAGTTTCATCCCGATACTCTGACTTATGTCAGGAGACAATACAACCTGGACAAGCCAGGAGAGATAGACAGAGCTATCGATCTTCTCGAAGAATGGTTAAAGAAACAAAATCATTTTACTGTGAAGAGTTTTCGTAAGTACATAATGTTATTCCGCTATTTTGTAAACAAGTAATTTGTGAGGAAATCTGTGTCTTATTATTTATGAACTGATACAAAAAGCAGGTTAGACAATAGTTCAATAACGTCTTAATCTATACTAGGTTTGTCCAGACACCAGGTTCTCGATAACATGGGTTCTGGTCAAGAGTATGTTAATCGTACCACGTAATTTTATGATCGATCAAAGCGAGATCACTAAATCAACTTGGGCAAATCGGCGTTCTATGTATGTTTGTTTGTCCGAGGATAACTTTTCAATCCGATCATCGTGAAGTTTGATATACAGGTAAGTAGTGATAGCATAATCCTGGTATTACTAAATGAGCTAAAAATATGGGGGGATTGTTGGGATATTAGGGTTTAAGAGGGGTAAAAAAAAATCTAAATGAGACTATTATTATTATGATTTATTTATTTAATCAGATAACAATGGATCTATTTTGTTAGTAAATATCTTAAATCTAGGGGAGTTAGTACTTCATTACTAATTGCGATTTAGTCCTCTGCGTGAGTTTCCACATCGGACAGTCGAGTTTGTTGGCGATGACGTTCAGGATGGTGTTGCTGCTCTCGCGTACAGTGCGCAGCAGTGAGGCTGTTTTTTTACGCCAGATAGCATCAAAGTAGTACGCTCTTGCTTCGGTGAACACGTTTGAAGCATTACAGAAGCTCGGAAGCCGCAACAGCGCCCTGAACGCATTGTTAAATTGTACTCGCAGAGCATTGTAAGCCCTTTCTGTATATTGAAACCACAGACTCGCGATGTACACCGATGTACAGTACGCTAAAGAGTAACTTTGACTGCGTCTGTACATCTCTGCGTCTATTAGTTCAAGTGGGACGTTTAGTGAAAAATCTTCATTAGTAAATTTCGAACTTGTTTTTATTTTTAAATTAATACTTGTACCTATTGATTTATTAGCCATAATAAATCTGAAATTTGACGAAATTCACGGGTTACACACGAGTGACCCCACAGTGCTGAAATTTGACGAAATTCACGGGGTACACACGAGTGACCCCACAGTGCTGAAATTTGACGAAATTCACGGGGTACACACGAGTGACCCCACAGTGCTGAAATTTGGTATGCGTGTAGCTTTAGTGATACAATTACAGGGAAAAGTTTGAAATTTAGAATAACTGCAATTTCTACCGCTACAAAAAATTCAAATTAACATGAACTCCCGTTACTTGTAGTTTGATTGAAATTGAGGTCAAGTTAATTGGTTGTGCATTTCGTGACACTATTTTATTAGTCAAAGATTACGAATAATATTTTTTTGGTTATATGGGAGACTTGCGAGACAATGGTCAGACATTGGTTTACATTTTGATAAATTGATGGCTCCAAAAAATTGTATGAATAATTATATGATTTTAATGTAATGGAATAAAAATTGGTGATACAGCTGTTGCTGTGCAAGTTTGAAACTTCTTGATCAAAAACTTTAGCTTTAAATCAGACAAAATCGTTAAATTTTTGTAAAAATCTCGAATTTAACTACTTAGTGGAGCGAGTTCTGACTTGCACCGCTGGACCGTTCAGTTATCATCACTATTTTTCCAGTGCATAGTGATCGAAATTTGACTGTAATCCAACATTGTTATTTTTCACTTTATTTTTACATTCGCCTTTTTTTTCTATAAAACTATTATGCCAAATCTCATAATCTTCCAAGCGCGGATTATGCTTAGAAAGAGGTACAAAGTGTATCTTCACGTATGGATAAAAGTACCATAATTAAAAGACTTACATACATTTCGGAGAGTGTGCTGCGGAGCTTTGCAATCTGATTCCACCATCCCTATTCTATCATCGGACAGCCAGATGCTCCGCGATGCACCACCGCTACATGGTAGACATACCTCTCATACACACAAAGCGGTACTCTTCCACCTTTATTATGCGCACCGCCAAGGAGTGGAACGCCTTACCTGAGTCTGTGTTTCCTGATAACTAGGTACAACCTTGGGGTCTTCAAGTCGCGAGTGTATAGGTTTCTTCTAGGCAAGCGTGTACCATCGTAGACTGCATCATCACTTACCATTAGGCGAGATCGTGGTCAAACGCTATCCTATCTAAACTAATAGTATAAAGAGGAAAAATTTGTTTGTTTGTTTGTATTGATTAGGCTCCGAAAATACTGGACCGATTTAAAAAATTATTTCACTGTTGGGAAGCTACACTATCCCCGGGTGACATAAACTACCTTTTATCCAACTGCGCAGAAGGAGGGTACTATTTTTATTGAAAAACTACGCGTGCAAAGCTGCGGATTTGTCAGCTAGTAATGTATAAAAAAATGTTATTGCTTTTATTTCAACAAAAAAACATATATTTATCCTACTGACGTTAACGAAAATTTTAATCAACTAGGTACTGTTTAAAAAACTGCCTAGTAAGTCAATCCAAAGGTTTTTCAAAATAAGAGCACTACTATATTGTCCGTTAAAATTTAAGTATGATGTACGAACAATAAAGTATTGTTATCTATCTTTTTATGATATTAATGAATGTGCGAATCAAATGTGGTAAATTAAATCGCAACAAAAACATTTTGTAGAAACGTGCCCAGTCTCGATTAAAATAACTTCGGCATAAAAAATAATGATATTAATTAAATAGCTAAGTCTATGTGAAATAAAACCGGACAAGTGCGAGTCGGACTCAAGCACTAAGGGTCCCGTACTATTATCTATAAAAAAGGCAAAAAAATCATGTCTGTTGTATGGGATTCCCCCTAAAATGTTGGTTTCATTTAATTTTAATTATTTATTTTTAAAGTGAATTATATAAATAAATATTCTGTGAATATTTCAAGCGTCTACCTGTTTCCGTTATCAATATCGAGCATAAACAAGCAAAAAAATTACTACAAAAAAATGAAGGCTCCGCTGACTGTCTGTCTGTCTGTCCGTCTGTCACCAGGCTGTATCTCATGAACCGTGATAGTTAGACAGTTGAAATTTTTATTGATAATGTATTTCTGTTGCAGATATAACAACATATACTAAAAACTAAGTAAAATTAATAGTTATGGTGGGCTCCCATACAACAAACGTGATTTTTTTGCTCGGTTTTGCTAGATATTGATAAAGGCAATAGGTAGACGCTTGAAATATTAACAGAATATTGAGTAATATCATTCACTTTAAAAATAAATAATAAAATAAAAATAAATATTTAATATATAACAAAATCACGTTTGTTGTTTGAGAGCCCCCCGGGCTCTCAAACAACAAACGGGATTTTTTTGCAGTTTTTATAGATAATGGCACGGAACCCTTCGTGCGCGAGTCCGACTCGCACTAGGCCAGTTTTTTTTTGTGTATAGTTTGCTAATGTAGTGAACGAATTGTTGTCTACGTCTATAGGCTACTTTTATTGACAAACCATACGCTTGAACCCGCAGGCGGCAGTTAGAAGGCTATATGACGTTAAGACTATTTTAATCAACATTAATAATACCTTACAAATTTAGTATCATCACATCACACACACACACATTATATCCATTATAATTTAGACATTATAGTCCACGCCAGCAATCGTCAGCGCACGATCTTTCCGGTTCACGGTTTCGTGCGTATAGGTTTTTCCATATATTTTTTAACATTGTTACCAATTAGCTCTCAAGATTCCTACAACACTCTAGATATTTCCTTTTCTTTCTTGAATTATTCAATAAATATAAATTATTTATTACATCTATTTACAAGTAGTGATAATGAATGAAAACACTTTATTGTACACCACTAAAGAAAAAAGCATAAAAATTAAAAAAAAAATACTCAAAGCAACAAGTACTTGGTGGTCTTATCGCTTAGGAGCAAATTGTTTTAGACAACCTTTGGATAGAGAGGATTTTTGTAATATTGCAACAATGCAGCAGGGTGTACATTAAGATAATAAAAACTATATTTTTGTAGAGCACTGATCATTTACATTAAAATACAAATACAATATATAACTTTATACACTTATTTAATTTGACAATATAGTAATAAATAATATATTAACACCAGTAGTTCAATCTGAACTGAGATCCTGCTTAATCTTTGACTTAACAAACTAATGCCACGAAATGCAAACTAACTTACTTGACCTACAGTTTCATTCAAATTACAAGTAACTCATTTATATCAGGTGTACAATTGGCGGTCTTATCGGTTAGAAACGATCTCTTAAAAACATCCTTTGGATGAAGAGGATCCTAAGGAATGGAAGATTGGTCGGAGCTTATTAGAAGAATCTATGTATTAATACGTGAAGAGAAAATTTTGTATTTACTAATTTTTAACACGCTTTCATAAGCTAAAAGTTTTATAAACTAAAAACTCTAAGTGTTATATATTAATGTATGTATGTATGTCTGTATGTATGTAACGGAATCTTTGAATATGATTTTCAACCACTTCATTAAACTTATTGCACGCACGGAGCAGTGTGAGATTTGGCTTATTTAAAGTAAATATGAAAAAAAATTAGTGATTGTTAAAAGTTAGTTAAAAAAAATCAAAAAACGAAACACCCGACTGCAAAACGAACTGAAAAGAAGAAAAGAAGCTTGCTCATTGTGCATATTAAATTTTTGGGTAATACTTTTTTTACCACTTACCTACTGATGCTTTTGACTTCTAATGGCGGGTTCCTATATCCGTCGGTAACCGACTACGACTCGTATCTCCTTGAAAAAGTGTCAAACTAGTGTCAAATTTTTACACGGTTTCAAGGAGAAACGAGTCGTAGTCGGTTACCGACGGATATAGGAACCCGCCATAAATGTTATATATTTTTTGAATGGTCTTTCAAATCATTATTTTAATACCTCATTCGATAAGTTTTGATCAAGTTTTGTTTCACTGAAATACAATATGGCGGCTGCAATCCGCAACATCATATACTCTATATACTCTATATTATCACTCTCATGATTCAGACCTCATTTGTCATAATCCGTGAGCCGTTTAGCCTACACGATGCACCTAGTGAATAGACATGCATACATACATCCTAAAAACATTACCCTCCTTCGCAGTCAATTTAGACCACTGTGCACTGACAAGTAGTGAAATAGATATTCGGGGATACTTCCCTATCTGACGTCTGCCAAAAGGTAGTCCAAATATAAGTCCGGTCAATAACGCCTTCTTTATTGTTGCATATTACAGCGAGGAGCTACCTGGAACGCCAGATCATTCTTGACAAGGGTTCAGTTGAACGAGCGAAGAATCAACTGGAAAAGTTATTTACTATGAAGACTATTGTCACTAACTTCCACGGAAAATACGACGTGAAGAAAGATTTTGAAGACATGAGAGACAAATAGTGAGTATCTGTTTATTATTCACCTTGTTTTATAAATAATACTAGCTGTTGCCCGCGACTTCGTACGCGTTAGGTCGTTTGTCCACCGCCACCGTCACCAGGACATCACCGAGAACGGGATGACGGCGTCGATTTAGCCATGTATGTATCGCTAAATCGGCCCCGTCATCTCGTTCTCGGTGATGTCCCGGTGACGATGGCGGTGGACACACGGCCTATAGTAAATGTATGTATCGCTAAGTCGGCCCCGTCATCTCGTTCTCGGTGACGTTCCGGTGACAGTGGCGGTGGACAAACGACCTCTAATAAATGTATGTATCGCTAAAACGGCGCCGTCATCTCGTTCTCGGTGACGTTCCGGTGACGGTGACGGTGGACACACGGCCTATAATAAATGTATGTATCGCTAAATCGGCGCCGTCATCTCGTTCTCGGTGACGTTCCGGTGACGGTGGCGGTGGACAAACGGCCTATAGTAAATGTTTGTATCGCTAAATCGGCGCCGTCATCTCGTTCTCGGTGACGTTCCGGTGACGGTGGCGGTGGATAAACGGCCTATTGTAAATGCATGTATCGCAAAATCGGCGCCGCCATCTCGTTCTCGGTGACGTTCCGGTGACGGTGGCGGTGGATAAACGGCCTATAGTAAATGTATGTATCGCGAAATCAGCGCCGTCATCTTGTTCTCAGTGACGTTCCGGTGACGGTGGCGGTATACAAACGGCCTATAGTAAATGTATGTATCGCTAAATCGGCGCCGTCATCTCGTTTTCGTTGACGTTCCGGTGCCGGTGGTGGTGGATAAAAGGCCTATAGTAAATGTATGTATCGCTAAATCGGCGCCGTCATCTCGTTCTCGGTGACGTTCCTGTGACAGTGGCGGTAGTCAAACGGCCTTACAGTACTAAATGTGTAGGTAACCTATAAATAAAGATAAACTCGTGTAAACTATGTGTAAAGTGGTAAAGAAGGCCAAAATATTTTTCTGTAGAAACTTGACCCTCTTTTTTATCCTATGGGACCTGATTAATGGGATAAAAGTAGCCTAGTTGTTAGTCGAGATTATAATCTATAAACATACCAAATTTCATCGAAATCGGTTTAGCCGTTACGATGTGATTGAGTAACAAACAAATAAATAAACAAACATCTAATATTTTGTATCTATAATATTAGTGTAATACCTAGTTCACGATTATAATTCCTATGATAGACTTTCTCGGATTTTGACTTAGAGCCTAGGCAGGTGGCCAAGTCCATATATTACGTTTAATACATACTCACTTTCGTGAGAGGTTGTTAGCACATCGCACTTAAATAAAATACTAGCTGACTTGCCCTGGCTTTGCACGAATTTTAATCTTAATAAAATTTAACTTGGCACTGAGAGATAGTGAAGCTTTTTTTTTATTCAACCAGTGTCATCTCACTGCTGGGCAAAAGTCTCCCCCACTATTTTCCAGGACTTTCACTTGCGTACCAAATCCCACCAATCTGTCTCGAAGGCATCGAAATTATCACGCCAGCGTCTAGAAAGAACTACCATGAAAATGCCGATGAAGGCAAACATTCCTATGTCACTAAAGCGCAAACTCATCGACATGTGTATACTGTCCGTTCTTACCTATGATTCCCAAACGTGGTCTTTAACCAACTCAAAACAAAAAAGGTTTGGCAAAGTGCAATGGAGCACAGCGTGTTAGGAGTAAAAACGATTGACATAATCCGTAACACCACGCTGCGTTTAAAGACCGGCATTGCTGATGCAGGAAATAAGGCTGCCAGGCTAAAATGGGATTGGGCGGGCTACGTAAGACGAATGCACCTGGACAGATGGGCGACGATCGTCACCCAGTGGGTGCCTGAAGGCGCGTGACGGCGCCGAGGAAGGCCTAGTGTAGCTTTATATCTGTGAAATAATTTTCAAAATTGGTTTAGTAGAGATTACCCATTACAACCGAACAAATAACTAACAAATTTTGCCTCTTTATAATTTAAGTGTAGCCGAGCGTACATTATGCCTTCAAATTTTCAGTTCTACTATGATGTGCCGGTTTCCTCACAATATTTTGTTTTGCCGTTTTAATCACGTGTAATTGAGCACATTCATTTTTCGAGTAGAAAATCCATTGCTGGACGGGTGGGTATCAAACCTACAACCTCAAAATTAAGAGGAGACCGGAGGGATATCTCCCATACAACACGTACTACTTAAATCATTTCTAATTGGAGCATATTTCACCCTTAATAAGGTATTATTTTAATTTTAATAGTATTTATTTAGGTTCCCAACCATATATTAGATCAAAATACTTACCTAAAATGAAATAGAAGCGTATCGCATTCTGCATTTTTTTACGTCACAAAAGACCTATTTTCAACCTAATTGTTTCGTATTAAAAACAACAATATTTAACGTTTCCTAGTCATGGGAACATAGATTATATCATCTAATAATAACACAATGAGAAAAATACAACAAGTTTTCAGTCATCATTTTTGGTATTACGGAACACGGTCGAAATCTAATCAAATTTAGAATGTTTCTATTGCTATCACTGTCGCTCTGCGTGGCTAAACTTTGTCACTAAACAGGGATAGCGATATTCAGGCCGAAGTTTTTGACGCAGCCGAATTGAAGTCGCGCTCGGGGTTCGCCGGCTTCTTAAAACTCAGAATACATCTTACTTTGGGCAGCACGGCTTACATTTATTTAAACGATATAATATTGTCCTTATTTTTATTTAAAATGTTTACCGTTTTCGCACACCGCACTATCAAAAATAAACGCCTCATTTATATAGAGCTACGTTCTGTTATAGTGGCAAAACCTCGGGTCAATTAAAAAAAAACATAAATAGGGAATAGTTGTATATACTGTTTATTCTTAATTATTTACTGTACACAAATAGAACGTATTATTTACTGTACACGTTAGATCAAGATGCAGATTATAATTAAGAATATAATGGTTATGTACAAAGGCTAGCTAATATAGTGTCCCATGCCTCCCTAAAGGTCCCATATTTTATGCTTGGCATATAGGGGGGAATCGAATTCAAATTGTCACAAAACAAAAATCATAAAAAGAATCAAAACAACGCCTACTATTTTTTGGACAAATAGTGCGTAGGATCTTGTAATCCCATTACTAGTCATTTAAGTTGTCTATTTTTAGTGATGGAGCCGTAAGTTTTTGCATGAATACAATTAAAACTAATCAGTTATGCGCGAATTATACTGGCTTATATAAACAGTTCTGGCACTGACATGTCTGGAGATAAAAATAGATAAAAATGTACCAATTTGAAATTATAGACAGGTTTTTTTACGTATCTTTATAACGGAATATGTCAGCAAATCAACTAATGGCGGGTTCCTGTATCCATCGGTAACCGACTACGCTTCGTATCTTCTTGAAAAAGTGTCAAACTTTTGACAGGTTTTCAAGGAGAAACGAGTCGTAGCTGGTTACCGACGAATATAGGAACTCGCCATAAAAGATGATGGATCTGTCCGGTATAGTTGGAAACCACATGACATAATTTTGATACTTAAATACGCACCCCAAATAAAATCAACCACATATAAGTATGCCTAAAGAGGAGACGGTATAAAAAGAGGAAAAAATATGCTTTAGTTGTAGGTACTAAAGTAGTACTAATATTTTTTATTCCTCATCGAAAATTCCTACTGATTAAACATTTTATATGCAAATGATATGTTACTAAACATAAGACAATTGAAATAAAACTTGTTGGTTTAAACAAGATACCCATATAAACGACATAAACGCGCGTTCACAGCTCTTTCAGTTGCCTAGAAAATTAAAAGAAAGAAAGAAAATACATTTATTTGACACACACATATGACAGACCAATCAGAACAGAACAAATACAAAAAACATACCTACTTACCTAAAGAATATACTAGTAAAAAGAAAAATTATTTAAGTACAGAATTAAAGAAAAAACACAAGATAAAAATTTTGTTCTTAAGTATACATAGGTAGGTGGTAGGTACAGATAATATATAATTATAATTAGGATTTGGTCAGTTTTTTTAGCTTGTATACGCAAGCCAGATAGGGCCAATGTTACATGGTCACCAACAGCCAATACACGTTTGACAGAACTGGTCAGTATATGGGCCAGCTAATTGGCCAACGTATATGTTACTGGTAATAATGTATAACTTCTGTAGGTATGGGTTTTTAAATACCACATTCCTATCAGATTGGTCGGTATTTAGTGAGTAACAGAAAAGAGTGTAATGAATTCCACTAGTCAAAGATAAATTTATTTCAAAACTTAAATTTGCAGTATTAACAAACCCATTTTCTGATTAACAAATTTTGGATCTGAAGCAGATTTATTTATGTGTCATCCAGTATTCGTATTTATTTCCATATTAATTACTAGCTGACCCGCCGAACTTCGTACCGCCTTGACATGCATATGACGCGGGCTGCCAATGTACATCGCCGGTAGAATTGTCAATCGGCCATCATTAGCTGCATCTATGTATGAGAAAATGAATTTTCTCCATAATTTATTTTTGTTTGATTTTTTCCGATATTTTAATGGTTCTGCTATTCGGAGCGGAGACAAATCCAACAAATTAAAGATCATGAAAATAGATCCAGCAGTTCTTGAGCTATAAATGGTGTAACTAATCAGACTTTCTTTTATATAAATATATATATATACATAGATTAGCATATATTTTGCAATAAAATCACCAAACCTCTTTCTACGATCATAAGATAAAAATAACGAATGCGTCAAAGATCTTCACGTGTTGAATCACTCGCCCCAATGTCTCCAAAACAAAAAAATATTAAACGTAATTTTCGACTATCAAGAATAGTGCCACGAAATGAATAACCAATTTATTTAACCTGCAGTTTCATTCAAATTACAGGTAATGGGAGTTCATGTTAACATGTTTACTGGTTTGTTGGTACATTATGTTTTGTTTTGGTTGGGTCGAAATTGCAGTTATTCTGGTCAGAAAAACTGCACGCATACTAAATTTCAGCACTCTGAGGTCACTGGTGTACCATGTGAATTTTGTCAATGTTCAGTTTTTATTATGGCTAATAACTTAAGGCAAAATGTACTCGCAAATACCTTTTATTAGACGTACCATTTGATCGGATTTTGGTTATTTTTACCCCTCTTGAACCCCAATATCTCAACAACCCCTTCATATTTTTAGCTGATTTAGTCACACCAAAATTGTGCCATCACTTTCTACCTATATACCAAATTTCACGATGATCGGATAAACGCTTCGAAAGTTATCCTCGGACAAACAAACATACATATATACAACGTCGATTTGTCCAAGTTGATTTGGAGATCTCACTTCGCTCGATCAACAATGTTGACAACTTTGAATAATTTTGGCTGTCATGACACTAGAGTTGATACATTTTAGCTAAGTTTTTAAAGTTTATGGCACAAAAATCTGCCATTACGGTCTATTGCCATTTGTTACCGCAACAGAAGCTTATAGTACCTAGCTTTAACCTTCACACATATCATATTTTGTTTTCAGCATCCAAGCCTTTATCCCGAAACTTACCAAGGACCACAACAGAGTTTACGCGGGCAAAATTATTTCTAACAAATTTGACTCGCACACACTTACTCAAAGTTTTTGTTGCGGAATTAATGTGAGTATGTAGCTGGTTAATATCCTACTAATATTATTAACGCGAAAGTTTGTATGTATGGATGTTTGTTACTCTTTCACGCCGGAACGGCTAAACCGATTGCGAAGAAATTTGGTATGTACGTAGATCATAACCTGGATTCACACATAGGCTACTTTTTATTGGCAAATCAGGCGTGCGAAGCCGCGAATTGGTCAGCTCGTGTAACAATAAACCAACAGTCAATCACCCGTGGATTAGCACAGTTTTATAATTTTGTTATTCTTAAGCTGACCTTTGCAAGGGTCGTAATAACTAGTGGTTCGCACCGAACTGAGATCTCGTGAATCTCCTAAATAATAAAATATAATCAATTCTTAATGCGACTTGCGCAACGATGCGTAAACATTAAACGTTTAGTTTGTTAAACGCAAAGTCTTACAGTACAAATAAAGGGAAAATTCCGAAAAATAAAAAAAGTTGAAAATTAAGCTAAATTTTGGTAATTCAAAGTTTACGCGAAAATCTAATTTTGTTCATATCTTTTTAACGTGTTCACTCAAGACCTTGATTTTTATACACCTAATAGGGACCATAGACCTTAGTATCTGGTATAAGTTTCAACGAGCTAGATCTACCCGTTCCTAAGAAAATCGATGGTGACACACGGACATACAGACGGACAGACGGACAAGAGAGTGATCTTATAAGGGTTCCTTTTTTACCTTTTGAGGTACGGAACCCTAAAAAGCAGACTATGTTATAATAATTTCTCTTGCTCTCTCCGAGGCTCTTTTGTCATCAGCACCTTTTGTCCTTTCAATAAGTGTGGGGTTCATAATGTTATACAATCTACTTACTGCCTGTAGAAACTTTGTAACCGAGTTATAATAATAAATGTATTAGGTTTGGCCTTTCAATAACATCAAACGTTGCATTTGACTTTGACTAACATCGAGAATTTAAATCAGACTTTGACTAGATGTATGAACGGCTTTCTGATCACACATTAATAGTAATTATTAAACGAGGTAATAAAGCATTGTCTTGCATCACGGGCGTTATATTGAATCCCGAACGTAAAGAAGGATTCTAGGGTTAACTCATGAGTGGAATGAGGGAGTTACTAGAATCCTGAGTGCAGAGAGGGATATAAACACGCCCAAGATGCGGACAGCTTTATCTGCAAAAATAATACTCTACTCTTCACACTTTCTGCGAGACAAATTTTGTCTTTGTAACAGCGTTTCGCGGTATTTGCTTTATAAGATATGGAAGACACAAGATCAAAATAAAGAAGACCATAAGAAAACTTAACAAGACACAAGAAGCCTAAAATATTCATACCCAAAACGATAATTACCTAAAACGATCTAAGAAAAGCTAAGAAGACATAATACATAACTTTGCGTTCTGTACAGAAAGGCTACTTCGATTAACGAATAAGTTCTTATTTGTGGGTCTCTTTGGTTCAAATTTTAATACATAATGAGGTTCTAAATTCAAATCACATTATGCCCGACAGGGCATATGAAATTCAGTATTATTTTACTCCCGGCTCAGCCGTAGGGGTTTAATCACCTGCTTTCGGTGAGGTTTACATGACATATAATTTGACATAATCGAACAGATGGTGCGAGCAGGAAAAATAGTTTGTGCCACAGCTTGAGGAAAATTGAAAAAGATTAGCCACTTTACAAGTCTGTAAGGCTAGACTTAGAATCAAATGATCTAAACAAAAATCCATCAGATTTACCTCTGGTACCCAAATCCAAAACATTTGTAGCTGTTTCCGTGGCAACGTAATAAAATTTGCAAAAAGCAAGTTTATCAACCCCGTCGAACTAGTCTGACAGAACCGGTCATTGAAAATATTATACAAATAGAAACCTTGGGCTTCATCTATTTTTAACATTAGTTATTCAAAGATAGATAGTTTTTTTTAAAATAACTCTCATTTGGCAGCCGGGCAAGGGTGACCATGCAGCGTAGAATCTTCATCTAAAAATCAAAAAATGCGCGCCTTACTACATTTTTAAACCAAATCCCATTACTTTTGTATTGCTCTCAAATAAATGTAGCTAAAAATTGTTTTAAAGTGTAAGCGCAGCGTAGGACAACCCCCCCACTAGGTGGAAAGACGACCAGGGAGGCAATCGCGCTAATTTTGAACGATAATACCAAAGTAAAACCAAGTCAAAAACTTTACGTTATGCACATTTTCTATCGCGTTGACACGGGTAACATCAGTCAAACCAACGTGCGTTCCAACGTTAGACAATTTCAAAATTATAGTTTGACCAAAACCTGCGCCTGAGGTATGCGCGCGGCGAGACGGGGGGAAGTATCGGCCGCTCCGATCCATCGTCAAACGCACATGAGATAAATATCCAAAGATGGGTCGAGCGTTATCTCGTGATGTCAAGACCGTCATCATGTCCAAAAAAATGAAAACAATTACAGGGATCGCGATAGTAGATTTGATATTATTATCGATCCAATAACATTTTATAATTAACATTTGCAGAACGACTCTGATTCAAGTTCCGATAACAAAACGGAAGATGAAGTTGAAGCAGAATCTATGTCAAAATATCTGTAGACAATTTAGTTACTTATAGAAATATAAACATATCGTTTACGATATCGTAAGATCTATCCAAAAATATCGATCTCATGTGTACCTACTCGTGCTCTTTTTTCCTCGGCCCCCACCTCGCCGCACTTTCTTAAGGAGTGGTACAGCGGTTTCGGGCCAACTATAGCGCGATTGCCGCCCCCCCCCCCCCCCCCCCTGATAAAGGATGCTGGGTCGTTTGTTCTAGAAATATATGGGGGAGGCCTAGCAGTGGACTTTCTAATGCTGATAATTATAATGATGACCATGAGTAGACGTAGAATGATGATCATGGACGTAGATGCGGTGGATAGGCAATTTCAGACTAGAAAATAATATGTAGGTTATTAGTTGGGTAGACAGTCGCTGTCTGTCGGTTTATCGTCTGTGATAGACACGCAGTATGACAGTGAGTCTGTGACAAACAGTAAAATGACCAGTTCGTGTTGTTTCATTTAATGTCCCGCTTCAGGTTGGGCAATGCACTGACCGATACACTAGTTGGAGTATATTTGGAAGCCAGCACTGAACTCAATGTACAGAAAGTAGCGCTAATTTTAACCCTCATACGTTCGCTCAACGCGTTTTTATGGTAATCTTCAAACAAAGAAGAGGTTATCAATTTGCCAGGTTACCATAAGCAGCCAATTCTCCTGCTTACATATGACCTGTATTTCTATTCAATTCAATTCATTTATTAAATCAGACAATAGTGGTATGCAAGTCCATTAATGTTAGTAGTTATACAAACTTATATATCTAGGTCAGTCACATTACATGTATTTTGTTTCGCATCCCAACTCATTAGTCGTAAGGCTATTTGATCAGGACCTGAATGAAAGATAGAATGACAGGCAGGTCATATCTAACAGGTATGTGACCTGCAGAATGCCGTTGGAGCTGGCCCGTACTCTGCTTAACAATGAGGCCGTTGTCTAACGGATTATAGCATGGAAGCCATCGACCCGCACCTCAGCAAACATGGTAGGTGCACTGCAGTATCGAGGCAACCCCAACAACATTCTGAAGCCATTGTTGTACTGGACGCGTAGGGCATTTATCGATTTTTGAGTATAGCTGAACCCAAGGCTGCTCGCGTAAAAAGATTGGCAGTAGGCTTTGAAGAGAATTATTTTCACTTGCCTACTGCAACGTGCAAACATTCGGGCCAGAATGTTACTTCTTTTATAGATTTACCAAAGTTTAAAAATACTTAAGTTCTTTTTTTAGGAGTTGGAGTACATACGCGCCCACGATTATTGCAACGGTGTTGTAGCTATATTGGACTATCGATCAATCAATGTCTTCGATCTCATAGGATATCTGAATCTCACTGAATTGAGGCAGCTAATTGGGTACATTATGGTAAGTAAAAGAATTAATGTACAAACAACAAAGGCGGAAATAAATTTGCAAATAAGCAGTGAATTGGACGAGCAGATTGTCCTGCTATCATTCTGTATATTAATCTGTGTAATCAATACACAATTTGTGAGGTGTCGTATATCTCTTATATATATAAAAGAAAGTCGTGTTAGTTAAAATATTTATAACTCAAGAACAGCTGAACTGATTTGGCTGAAAATTGGTGGGGATGTAGCTTAGACGGACAAAGAATACTTTTTTATCCCGTTCCTAGAACCAGGAGACGGACACAGGATACTTTTTATCCCGTCCGACCGCGTTCCCGTGTGACGTGACATAAAACACCAAAGAGAATACAAGTCACTATAAAACGTAGTATAACAAAAACGCATCTGACATGAAATAACAAAACGCAAATGACAGCTAAATGTAATTTTGTGTATCGTTAAGTATAGTTGTAAATAAATATATTTATAAAAAATCGGGTTAGTAATGATGGCCGGGAACAACAATTGACAATTCTACCAGGGTGACGTATATTGACAGCCCGCGTTATATGCATGTCAAGGCGGTACGAAGTTCGGCTAATTTTACATAAGAATGACCGAATGCATGTGCGTGACGTGAACGTCAAAATGCGTATACGTAGCATTTTCCTTGAGTGCCTGACATTTTCCTTAGAATGTTATATACTATGGTTCGCCCCCTGCCTGAGATCTCGCGAGTCTCCCATAAAAACAAAAGAAAAATTGTATGTATTATCTTATACTACTTTTAGTAGTATAAGATAATACATACAATTTTTCTTGTCAATGTTCAATATTATCTTATACTACTTTTAGTAGTATAAGATAATACATACAATTTTTCTTTGTGCCATGTTATCTTTACAGTGTAAATTATCGATGAAATACACGTCCAACTAACTTGACCTACAGATTCATTCAATTACAAGTAACGGGAGTTTATGTACTGTGGATACTCTTTTATAGAGTACTAGCGACCCACCCCGGCTTCGTACGGGTACTATGCTGATACTACATATAACACAGAATATCTTTATATTTGTATATAAAGACATTCTGTAGTATATGTAGTATCAGCATTGCTTGACCATGCATTGCGTCTATAGCTTTTTTGTCATTAGACAATACAAATATGTTTTCTTTAGAGGTTACTCTCGAAAGAGTATGTAATTGAAAGAGTATTTACGACATCACATTAGAAACTTCAAAAATAGTCAGTGTTTCTCTACTATATTAAGCATGTATTATACATATAAATCTTTCTCTTGATCTATCTATGATCCTATCTACTAAAAAAACCGCATCAAAATCCGTTGCGTAGGTTTAAGATCTAAGCATATATAGGGACAGACACCGGGAAGCCACTTTGTTTTATCCTATATTTGGGTCTATATAGCAACACGCATACCAAATTTCAGCACTGTGGAATTACTGGTGTACAAAGTGAATTTCTACGAAGTTCAGTTTTAATTAAGGTTAATAACATAAAAACTATAAACAACGCCGTCATAGGCTATGCCGGGGTCCTTGGGCATACAAGATTTTGGGGCCTTGTTGGATAGTAAAGTAAAAAAATAAACATTTTTCTGCTATGATCTTATATTTGAAGTGGTTTGTGTCGGTGACCGCTAAATTTTTAGTTATTATTTATAATTATTAAGATGTTCACTATTCAGAAGATGATTAAAAAGACTGTCCTGGCGTCCGATTAAAATTCGATATGCTACATATAAAACATAGTTGACAGAGGCTTGTTGCTCTCAGGGTTGCCAGAAAGTCCATAATTACTCTATGTACTTTTGTCATAGTTTGTCTTTTACATTTGTCGAGTTATATCTACCTAAAATAGATAAAAATGTATAGTGTAAGCGAATATATCGCCCTCTAGGGGCCCCCGTGACGATAGAGGTCCTGGCTACAGGCCCCGTGTGCCCTTATGGTAAAGACGGTACTGACTATATGGTTTAAACTAAAATGAAGACAAGTATGAGATCTGGCATTTTCCAACGCCTAGTCCTTTCAGCTTAGCTTACACAGAAAACACATTGACCCGTTTTTCTTGTCCTAAGCCCAATCATGAAGTACTTTATAATACCTATTACGCAAACAAATTCGCGAGCAGAATGAAGTTATTGAGCGTGTATTTTTTTCTTCTAGGAAGGTTACCAACTGAGACTAAAAGGTCTGCACTTCATAACGAACTCAAAAGCTATGGATATCATGGTAAAAATCCTAAGGCAAATATTCAGCGACAAAACTGGAAAGAGAATACACGTACACTTGACTTTAGAGTCACTTCACGAGCACGTATCTAAGGATTGCCTACCTGAAGAATTTGGAGGAGAACATAAATCGTTACATACATTGTGTGGTACGTATTACTTAGAGAACTTTATTGAAAAAGCCATTTCAACTCAGTTCAGTTCAGTTCTTGATTGTGGCATCTGTGACTAGGGAGTGTCACAATTCCGCCAATGTCGATGTCGCGATATTTTCATAAACTTAATAGGAGCTAATGCAAGAATATGACCGGTATTCTAAATTTGGAAAAAACCTTTGATAATTCTAATAGAAAAGAGACAACACAACATATAAAACAGCACAATATTAGTTGTTAATACTATTATAGATAATGTGGGTTAGTTAGCTAGTAAGTAATATATACATTTACAACCTAATGTTGTTATCGTCTATAAATTTACATAAAATATAATTAATTAAAGGGGAGAAGGTAAGGGTTAAAAAACATTTAAAGGAGGTATGACGAGGGGTTTTAGGAGGAAGGATTTCATAGAGGGAACGCCGCAATCTGTGACAGTCGAAGAATATGTGGTCCCATTTTAACTCTATCTTTGCTAAACATTGTAAATATCTCTTTGTCTGTCATTTGAGTCAAGCACCTGTCTTTTTCACGTTTTTATCGTAGCAACTTCCTCTCTTCGACTTCCGGTGCGCCGTGATTGGTCGACGCATTTTGTCGGTTTCGATTGTGGCAACTTTGCGACGACCCACAAGGCGCTCGTTTGCTTCATTAAACTTACTCATGATGTACCGGTCTACCAGGTGGGTATTTCGGATATCGTAGGAAAAATAATAGGTTTTATTGTTAGTTAAAACTCTCTATTATTTGTTCCGAGCCGATATCCGGAATTTATCTTGAGTGATGTGTTTGTTATCACCTGCTATGGCCATAGTTTTAGTTCTACCGCCAAACAGCACTGCTGTGTTTCGGCATGCGTGGTACGGTTTCCGGTGAAATTAAAGGCATATAAGTCTAGATTGCATGCCTTATGTTGATGGACATAGAGCAATGCTTCACAGGGTACGTTTCTAATGTGTGTGACCTACGAAGCAATACTTTGCTATAGACGATGGTTACCATCTAGCTACAGGTAGGCCATATGCTTGTTTCATCACCATGTAACATAAAAAAATATAAAAAGGAAGAAATACAGCTAAGCCAAAATCTTCGTTAAACTATTAATTTTAAAGCAGATACATTTTTTTTGTTATTCATCCAAATATTGCAAGCCATCACATTTACACATCCTTAATGAGGAGACTGACATGCCTTAGAAAAAAAAATCAAAGGCATTCGTTATCGAAAGCAGCGATGGGCTTGTAACCTGCCGAATTGAATGCAAAAAGTGGGCATGATGTCCAATCGTAGTTTTTAGACTTATTGAATAACTTCGGTCTGCCTGAGTAAGAGATGCTACTGACATTAATGGGGATTAATACAGCCAATTTGGATCTTCCCGTTATTCGGTTGAGTTGAAATTGTGCATACCTGTCTGTCTAGTATCAAAACTCCAATATATACCTAAATACATGTAGAATACATACAGATACCTGAATAGTATCTGTAATAAATATTTTGTGACGCCGTCGTTTATGCTTATGATGTTTTGACGTATTTTCAGGTGAATACATGGACGAGCTTAGCAAAAAAGAAAACATCGCACTTTTTAGAGAAATGCGCAAGGCAGAGGTCGACGAAAATCTTAGAGTTGGAGAAAATATATCTAAAGATGACATACTCGGCATATCAGGAAGCTTTAGAACTATTACTGTCGATTGAATTGATAAACATAAACAGCTTTTAATTCCTTTAACACAAGTCAGTTAATACAAAATATAAAGCACCCTATATTTTTGTATGTTTTATGTTTATTCTTTATTATTAAATAAATGTTTTATTAAAAATAAAATATATTTATGGGCAGGAATTTCGAATTTGGCAATAAGGAATTAGAAAAATAGTAGACTGAATCGAGACGGGGCACCCCAACTTGAGTAGGTTAGTTCAAAAAAGTGACTGAATCAACACGGGGCACCTCGACCCCACGTGGTCTCATGCATGACACCCATAGAGTGTATATAAAGAGCGCTGGAGCCAGAAGCTCGCGGGATGTCCTGAGTGAAGCAAGTCATACGAGGCCAAGTGAAGCGAAGGGGGGAGGTGTCGAGCGAAGTGAGCCGGTGAGCGGAGCGAAAGTCGAGTGTGGCAAAGTGTCATTCACCTTAGAAGCTTCTGGCGGGAGCCCATCCAAAGTCCAGAGAGTCAGAGAAACAAGTGAAATGTATGAATATTGCGAAATAGGTACTTGTAATGTGATTGTTCGTGAAACAAAACATTGCTGAAATAAGAGGTTTTTGAAACGAGCGGTATTCGAAAGGTTGTTTGTAAAATAAATAATTGTTGAAATAAAATGTCTAAGAAATGAATGGTATACGAAACATTGGTTGTATTGTAATATTTCATTATAAGTATTTTGGTTAATCATTAGGGAACCCAAGCGACTACTACTACGGGTACAATTGTAATGCATACATCGTAAGAACTTTTTTTGAACAGATTCAAGGACGTCATTATGGTCAGCATATAGCGGATTCCAGATAGACACAGCAAACTCCAGTTGTAATCTAATCAGAGATTTAAAGAGGTACATATAGGTGCAGATTCGAGTAAATTTTATGTTGGCTCTCATAACAAATCCATACATTTTGTTATATTTACTGACCTAATTGTAAACGTATACATTGAGGTGCAGTTTGCTGTCTAAAGTGACTCCTAGATCTGTTATGGTTTCAACGATGTCAAGCTGCGTATCACATAAATTGTAGGAAGAGAGAATAATGTATCTTTTTTCGGTTAATGTAATAACTTTTCTTTTGTTAACGCTGAGAGTTAGTATATTAGCAGTAGAGGAAGTAGTGAATTGATCAAGATCTTCCTGGGTGGTTACAAGTATTATGTATGGCATGAAAGATTTTTAAATCGTCTGCATATAGCAGGAAGTTGAGAAATTTAAAGTAGTGGTGTACATCGTTGATAAAAACTGTGAAAAGTAAAGGACCCAGGATGGATCCTTGTGGGACTCCAGAGCTAACGGGGACAAATTCGGACTCGTGGCCATTAATAACCACCTTTTAGGGTACGGTGATATAAGATTTGAACCATAGCTATAAGTTACCACGTATACTTACCATTAAAGGACAATTTTTCAAGGAGTATTTTGTTTTACGTCCTCACCATAACAAATATTGCTGTAACTTACCACTAGGCGCTAAATAAACATCTATAATCAAAAGATGAAAAGGCCTCAGTGGATTTTTAATATTTTATGTAAAAAAATCTTATATATATTAAGTATTCAGTAATACTAGCCTGCAGTTTTGCTCATTTGAAATTACTCATTCCCGCGGGAACTTCGGAATAAAAACTATATAAAACACTCTTGTCAAAGTGACGCGACACTTCACGTTAATAACTTCACGTCAATGACGGTGAAATTATATGGGTATTGTTCATACAAAAATACTAAAACCACGATTAAAAAATGAGGGTATATCGATTTTAATGATTTTTTTGTATATTTGGTAGGTATGAGAATCGTAAAGTATTTTTCACCCTACTACGTAGTAGGGTAAAACATTATGGAAAAAATAGCTTTACGCTTTCTAGTGCGTGGTTTCCACTATAGACCTTTCTGCCCCAAAAGCCTTCAGTTCTTCTAGCTATACGCCCTGCCCACTGCCACTTCTACTTGCAAATCCTCTTGGCTATGTCTGTGACCGTGGTTTATCTACGGATCTCCTCACTTCTGATACGATCTCGTAGAGAAACACCAAGCAAAGCCCATTCCATAGCTCTCCAAGACTTCAGTTTTTCTTCTTTTGTAAATACGTACTCTTAGAGAAACAACTAGACTCGGAACAAATACCCGTAGATCATGCAAACATTTGTTTTGTGGTTGAAATCGAACTTACAACTTCCTGCATCTCAGTCGGCTATTCACCCACTGACCCACGGAGGTCTCATACTCAAACTCATTTATTCTAACCACAGGAACACAATGGAACACTTGGTTACATCAATAATAGTACTTACTTAATTACATGTCTTTGTCTAAGTAGAGGTGCCAGAAACAGACAAGCACGTCGTATACATTTGAATTAAAGCATATAAATACTGATTATTAATTATGTACGAGTATTTTCTCAATATTATTAATTTATTTGTCAAAAATTCAAAGAAAATTGAAAAATTGTCAAAGAATTGATTATAATAGGTACCTATTTAGAATTCTAAATTTGCTGCGTATGTTAGTAAGTCATTATATTAGTCAGTAAGTCAATTATATTAATAAAACCATACCGGTAATATCTATATAAAATGTATTACCTAATTCTCTATCATAATATTTCCCTTTGAGGTAAGTCCTTCTACGAAAAACACACCTACTTTATTATTAATGGAATAACTGTGAAATATGGTCGGCTTATATTAAAACTTTTAATAGATAAAATAATCCATACATGCTAAACTCGTATTATCTAATGCTCTAATGCTCACTTTACTCCGATTATTATCGCTTCTGCAGCCAAAAAAAAATTAAAACAAGAAGCAAAGAGACGTTAGTTCAAGGACGAGTGAGACCGATAGCCTTATACGTAAGCCAACTGCTTTCGCGTCATTATTGTTTTTTTCGAATGGACTAATCTCACTGTTGGCCTTTGAGGCCGTTGCAGCTTAACCGAGCTTTTGGTGAGCGCAGAAGGCGCTCAGCCCTGTAATTTTTTGATGAGGCAACTAGCGCAAGAGCACCACTTAGGTAGGAACCTCGGCTTGGGCTGTTGCCGGGACGGGGATAGGAGAGAAACGTCCGGGTACGTGCTTGTACCTCGTATATGCAGCGACTGAAGGGACTCGTCGACCTCGCTGGCGAGGTCGGTGTATTTGTGAAGTGTTTGCTCTGTCTAATGTGGGTGACTCTTCCGCATTAGCGGAAGTGATTTCGTCATCCGGATCTCCGAGAACGTGTCTCGGACGACGGAGGGTTTTGTAGTGTTCGGACGGTTTCTATTGTTGGATAGACCGTCCTTTATATACGTGTGATATGCACTGTTGGTGTGAAAGGGACGGCTTATCCAGTGATAATTATTGATTAAAACGGGTATTTATCGCATATGTACCATTTTTATTTGTTATCCCGACGTTTCGGCTGTGTTGCAACAGTCATGGTCTCGGGCTGACTGGAGTACTTGGAGCTACCGTCGGGAAGTGTGGGTAGCTGCAGCATCTACCCTCACTTGGTCTTCAGAATTAGAAATGTCCTCGTTCATATTACGACACACATTATCCAGTGATAGCGACGCGAAACCAATTGGCTTACGTAATAAGGCTACCGTACAGCGAAATTTCCGTACATACTTAAATTCATCCATACTAATATTATAAATGCGAAAGTAAATCTGTTTGTTTGTTAGTTTGTTTATAGGTTCGTTTGCAAGTTGGTTTCTTAGTTGTTGAACGGATCATAATGAAATTTGGCGAGCAGATAGATTATATCCTGGAGAAGGACATAAGCTATCTTTTGTTCCAAAAAATAATATTTATGGGGGTGAAAAAAGGGGTTGAATTAAGGGGTTGAAAGTTTGTATGGGCAATCCATAATTCCTCAAGTTAGGGATCTGCAAATTAATATTTAGGCTATTTGTAAGAAAGATAGATTGTGACCGAGATTGGGACATAAGCTACTTTTTAACTGACTGCGCAGAAGGGTAATGTTTTTATTGACGAACCACGTGTGAAGCCGCGGGGGAGTCAGCAAGTTAAAAAATTTATTGAAAAAGCATCTATAAAAAGGGTTTTATTTCCTGCTAGAGTTTATGGAAGAAGAGACTGGTAAGATCTAATATAAATATTATACTTGTGTTTTCTTAGTACTTCATCATCATCATCATCAGTCGGAAGACGTCCACTGCTGAACATAGGCCTCCCCCTTAGATCGCCACAACGAGCGGTTGGTAGTCGTTTGCGCCCAACGGCTCCCCGCGATTCTTACTAGATCGTCGGTCCACCTTGTGGGGGCCGGCCTACGCTGCGTCTTCCAGTCCGTGGTCTCCCACTCGAGAACCTTTCTTCCTCAACGGTTATCGGTTAACGTTTTCTTAGTACTTGCTATAATCTAAATGTATCCACCTAATTAGATGTATTAATTGCTGTGCGCGTACAGGGAGTATGTTTGAGACTCCATTCAACAGAATTTTTGTAGTGAAAACTTCTTTAGGCGCATTGAGAATTTTTTTAGATGGAAAAAAGATATTTTACTCGCGACACTGTTACCGACACCTGTCACTGACTACTGATACTGACTGTTGACACCTGTCACTGACACCGACACTTCTGTATATAAATATCCGTAGTGGAGTCTGCTTTTATTCAAGTTTTCACTTCTGTCAGCACTCCCAGAGCCACTCTTTTTTTTTGTATATCCTATTGTAAGCAACATATTTTGAGCAATAACTGATGACTGCGACTAATCAATTCAAGGCATGGGCCACATGCTTATCTGTTCTCTGTCACCTGCCCTACCACCTGCACAAAGGAAAACTTAAACTTTGCAACTGACAGTGCAATAGAAGTGGCAAATTTATATTCAACCTTATTGTGATTGAGAAGTGAATCGTTCACTTGAAGAAGAAGATGAGATATATTTGATGGAGCGAAGCGAGATAGCTAAATAAACTTAGGCAAATCGGCGTTGTATGTATGTATGATTGTATGTTTATTTGTCCGACGATAACTTTCGAAACATTGATTTTTATTTGATTGCATTGATTTTTTCTATGCTTTTGTTTTTTGGGACACTCACGAGATCTCAGTTTGGGGCAAACCACTAGTTATAGATAGATAGATATACACGTTTATTACGACACAAGTAACAAACACACAGAAACTATATGTACGAATATACGGTTTATAAGTAAATACAGACAATGAAGTACAGAGATAAACGCGTTAACTTAATCGAAAAAAAGCAAAAGACACGTACCCAGTCACTATGAGCCCTGTGCCGAAAAAGGGGAATGGTTAATGATTATAATAATTTAGCAGTGCCAACTAGCAATAACAATCAAAACGCAAATGAACTTTAAAGTCAGATAAAAAAAACTGTTTTCAATAGAGACTCCATGTTTTTCATGCAATCTTTGCATATATTATTTTTATTGGAAATTCTTCACATAGCTCCAAAACATATGAATTAAAAAAGTATGTGTTAGAATTTTTAGATGAGTCTTTTTTATATGATGTCCGCTTGGACTTGCCTACACTTACCGTATAAATTTTACACCTAATTCAAGATTGACATTGTCATAAAATTTTCACGAAATTGAAATTACGAAGTCTTTTTTTTGTAATAAAAACATCGAACCAACTTTGTTCCCGTTATAGTGAAAATAATGGCCTTCTTTAAGGGACATACTTAGCCCAAAGCACACTGTATCATCAGTGATTTGGTAACTATAAAATGAAGAAACTTTAAAGCATCGAATTACATGCAAACTTGCTAATTCGTTCTCCTGCCAAGAATAAGGGCTAATAACCTATCTACTAATTTCACTCGAACTTACTTAACTAGAAACTCTGCATTACCAAGACTTGAGGCACTACAACGCTCTTTCAATAAGTGTTAATATTGACATTACTGATCCATTATCTAAAAAAACAACTTAAAACATTTTTTGTTCAACCTATGTCATCCCACTGCTGGGCAAAGGTCTCCTCCATTGTCTTCCAGGACTTTCGCTCGCCAGTCAAATCACACCAATCTGTCTCGAAGGCATCGAGATCGTCACGCCAGCGTCTACTAGGCCTTCCTCGGCACCGTCGCCCTTCTTCAGGCTGCGTGACGATCGTTGCCTATCTGTCCGTTTGCATTCGTCTCATGGCCCGCCCAATACCATTAATTAACTCAAAAATGTAATTGAGTTTAATTGAACAGAGGATTATTCAAGATTATAATGGTACCATTATGTTATATTCCATTTAGTGCATACTTACTATTTGTTCACGCTGTGGCGTTCTATAATTTTTTATATATTTTATTATAAGTTTTTAATATAAGTAATTTTTTGAAAACTTACAGCTAGGTCTTAAAAATAGTTATTTACATAATACATGCTGGTATACACTAGCGCATATGTGCTGATGGCCAATTAAAAAGTTTCCGCAGATGTGTACGAGTAAATACATAAATAGAATCAAAAACACAGTGAATGTAGACGACAGGAGATACAAAACATAAATCGACATTAAATAAAAATAACAGTTAATTAAAAAAAAAATCATCGCTTAGCGAGCGTTTAAGCTTACTTGCAGACGTGTTAAATCGACATCAATATTTTTATTGACTAATGAGTTGAACGACTTGCTAGCTCGTATTAAGAATGCGTCTTGTCTATAATTTTTTTTTACCATAGGAACGTCAAGATTACTCGGTCTTCTCAATGCAGCAGTATTTGTACGAATTGAATTTGAAAAACACAAGAATGTCTAGTTATTTATTTGTTATATATGCAAAATTAATAAATGCCAACTTCAACTCGTTCAAAATGTTACAATTTAGACGTAATTTATTTTGTGATGTAATGTATTCTGAAAAGATCATTAAAAAAACAACTAGCCTTGTTTCTTGCCATTCTTTCCTTGCTTGGTCGCGAAGGAACAGGCAGTAAAATTGACGTTTCAAATTGATCCTTGTGATTTCAATGAATAAAAGATTTTGACTTTGAATAAATATACCCCAAAAACAAAACCTGCACTTGCTCTTAAAAAAATCTTATAAAAAATATATTTTTAAGAAAAGCTTGTATAATCTTTTGTTACGAATAAACCTAATTATCTTAACTTTTAGCGAACCCTTTATTTTCTCCCCCTAAAGAGATAAGCAATGATTTTTTACCTGCCAGCGCTTAACACCGAATTTGGGAAATTTATTTTTCTGTTTATCCCCTTAAAAATTAGCTACAAAAATGCTACAATATTTTGTTTAACAAATGATAAAGATCTAAAATTATGGAGGTACTTATTGTATGTTACTCCATGATGAGTTTTTAGAGGTTAGAACAAAATTATTAAAACTAATGTTTGACTAGGGCTGAACTATTACTCAACTTTGATTTACTGACGACAACGTCATAGCCAGAATCATGGGGAATGAAAAGTTGTTCATATTCATAGGTACAAATATCCCTTTTCTGGTTCATATATTTCGAAGCTAAAAAGAATGTTGGAAGAGTTAGTTGAAGAACGTGCGTTGATGGGCCTAACAATGAACGCCGACAAGACTAAACTGCTGACAAATAGTGAAAAAGTGAAGACAATTGTCAACCACAAAAAGATAGAATATTAAGACGATTATGTATATCTTGGATAAATTATCTCCACGGAGAACTTAAACGAAATAGAGGTACACCGAAGGATAGTCAACTCTTGGAAACGATACTGGTCCCTGAAAGAAGTAATGAAAAACCAAGACTTCGGTATCAAGCTGAAACGGAAACTTTACGAGTACTGTATTCTGCCTGTACTTACATACGGATGTCAAACTTGGGCCCTCACCAACACACAATAACCAAACTGCTTAACCAATTTTAATCAAATTTCTATGGAATCAATCTGAAAGCATATTCTTTCAAATAAAAAAAAACAAACATCTAAATAGGTTGAAAAACGAATTGCGTCCCTATAAAATTTAAGGGTTGCCCTCGATTTTTTTAGGATTACATCATCAGATCCTGACTTGGTGCTGATGGGAGCACCTGGGAAGTATACTCTTTTAAACAAAAAAAAAGAATTTCTCGAATCAGTCAAGGTGTCTTAGAGTAATCGGGGAACCTACACATAGATTTCGAAGAATTGAGAACTTCCTTCTTTTTTGAAATCTGTCAAAAAAGATAGCATTATGTCAACTCTGATAATTAAAGAGGCTATCGTCCTACGCTGAATACCGTTAAACGTACCAACGCGTGCTTCGGCAAACATTTTGAAGGCACTACAGTGCTTGCTGCACACTGGTCTCTCTGGTCTGCTGTTTTCCTCTTTTTCTACCAAATTACGCTTCATTGATCCAATAATTTCCAAACATCCATGCGAAGGTCATGACATATATAATTAATAAAATAGAAAACCCCAGCATTTTTCCAGTTCTCCTAATTTATAAGAAAAACAATTAGGAAGCCATTATACCATTATTTAACGCATCTGATTGTTGTTCCCGTCATAAGCTCTCAAATTTTCAATGTAGTTGTCAGCAACGATGATCATTGAAAAAAGTTTGTGTAAGTAGGTAAAAGGTACTTATAGTGGCCGTTTTGCGACGATATCATTGTCATAGCAAAGCGATTGGTTTAGTAGAATTGGGCCCCATGATATTTCACACATCTATCATTGAATATTTTTTGTGCAGCATCTGGCAGGTTCGATCACTTACTAAGCTCACCTTCGCCAGAGCTGTGGGGGAAAGCTAAGCGTTGAGCGAGGCGACAATCCACCAATATGCTGGGTTATGCAGGGCTAAGCAACTGAAGCAATCCTATTTGACGCACATCCGTAGCTTAAAAGAAAGAAAGAAAGAAAATAAATGTATTTGCACCGATACCCTTGCGCCATCTCATCTGTCTGGTACAGCAGTTGGGGCCGAAGATCTCAAGCAGCGCAAATATGGAAGTCTCAACAGCGCTTACGTTATTACGCGCGTACGTATTTGAGCCATTTGGGGTCGTGATCATGAGTCCATCGATAACCGGGGTCCATCGCGTTTTCAAAATTATTTTTGGGCGTCTGGTCTAAGTGACGTGTGTCCAAGAGCTGGCGCTTATCTGGGTCAACGCATAAGCATTGCAATTCAGCGGAGCAATACAGACACTTCCGTCTGGTAGTGATTTGGAACAGTTGAGCTATCTATAGATCGTTTGTAACGATCTTTTGATGATTCAACTGTTTCTTCTGTATTTTCTTGTGAATAATTGTATATTCTTTCTATTAACAAAGTATCTACTTTATTTGCAGACAACAAAACAAAGTACGTATTGTTACACATCTCAGATTGTTCTGAACTGTTTTTACTCACCCTTGGGTTAAATCTCGTTGAATAGGTCTTCTAACAACACTGTTAGTTTACGGACAGTTGTCTATACACAAGTAACTTGTTAACAAAAATATAACCGTCTTCAGATAACAGTAAAAACCAAACTACTGAACTGATTTCGATAAAATTTCTATAAGATCAATCAGAAAGTATATCCTTTCAAATAATATGAAAATCCAAATCAGTAAATAAATGACGGAGTTCTGAGCTAACAAACATAACATAAAAATTAAACAAATTTACTACTTATATGGTTTTCTCTTAGATGCCATTGTCAGAACTGGACCAAATGGAAATGGACACGGGAAACACCAGCTTTCAAAGGTAACGAATGTTAATAAAGTCGATTTGAGAACCTCCTCCTTTTTTGAAGTCAGTTAAAATTGTCTAAAATCAACTTAAAAAATAACTTTGTGTTTTAAATTGACTTAGATACTGCTACATTGACTACGGATTCACTGTTTGTGGTCCAAGACGTGCTTGATAATTTTTTTTAATGCAGAGATACTTCTCCTAGTACTTCCAGGGAAGAACCGTTGTACACTCACTTAACATAATAAGTCGACAATTAACTTATTTGTAGGAAGTGATTATTATAACTATATGCCATACGAGTGTCTACTTAAATGCGTGAAATTACGTCGTATATTTACCTTAAACGTCGACTTGACAAGTGCTTATGTTTGCAATACGTCTGTTTGCTAGGACATCGTACTTACGTCAGGTGCTGAGAACATAGATAAGTTGAACAGATGGGCCGTTTTCGGATGCTAATGATCCCTCTATTATCATCATTTAAACTTAAAACAAGTAACAATTATAACCGATTTAAGAATCGTTTTTAGGGTTCCGTACCCAAAAGGTAAAACGGCACCCTGTTACTGACGCTCCGCTGTCTGTCTGTCCGTTTGTCACCAGGCTGTATCTCATGAACCGTGATAGTTAAACAGTTGACATTTTCACAGATGATGTATTTCTATTGCCGCTATAACACCGAATACTAAAAACAGAATAAAAAAATATTTTATATAATATTTATTAATTTTATCCCATACAACTAACGTGATTATTTTGCTCGTTTTAGCTTTAAATTGATAACAGCAATCAGTCACATAACAGAAACGTCAGTGCGAGGCGAGACGTTATTCGAAGCGGATCGCACTCACCCTGATGAATGTTCACGAATTGAACCGAAACATTGTCGGTCGAAACAACGATAAGACGGTATGTGATAAATCCCGTATTTATAATAATGACTCAAAAAATTGTTTTTTTTATGTTATTTGTGGGGAAACTGACTTACGGCCCACCTGATGGTAAGCGGTCACCGTCGCCTATTGACACCAGCAACACCCGGGGTATTGTCGATGCGTTCCCTACACTGTAGAAACCTCTTTACATTTCGGTCTGAAGTGGAAGACAACAGACAAAGGCTGGTGTCTAAGGTTGAAGGCACTTTGGAGCGCGTGTCAGACTGGGGTAATCTTAATCTGGTCACCTTTAACCCAACCAAGACGCAAGTCTGTGCGTTCACCATAAATAAGGCCCCTTTCCCAATAGCTCCACGGTTCCAGGGCATTCCTCTCCCCGTCTCGGCGAGTATAGGGATTCTGGGGGTCGAAATTTCTAATGAGGTCCAGTATGGGAGTCACTAAGAAACATAAGCTGTGCTAACCTCAAAAAAATTGCAGTCCTTAACCATGTCAAACAGTATTTTACGGCACAACAACGGCTATTGCTGTATAAAGCGCTAGTTCGGCCGCACGTAGAATACTGTTCCCATCTTTGGCACGGAGCTCCAAAGTACGAATTGCTTTGTTTTGACTCTCTTCAGAGAAGAGCCATTAAAATCATCGATTATCCCAAACTCTCCGATAGGCTGGGACCGCTGAGTCAACGCCGTGACATCGGATCGCTCAGTGTCTACCGCCTGTATAATGGGGAATGTTCTGAGGAGCTATTTGATCTCATTATCACGTAAATAGATGTCTGTAAATTCGGTTTACGAAATATAATTTAAGGTAATAACGAGTGGAAGAGAGATAGATGCGTCACAAGCCGAATGCTTATGCAGATCGCTTGTTCCGCGCTCTCGCTTGCACGCTTGGCTCAGGCGGAACTTTTCACTTTTTAGTGCATGCAGCCAGCTTTCATCGATTTATAAGACGTTTATCACGTCAAAAAACGTTTAGGCAGATTTAATAAAAACTAGTTTAGATAGGCACTTCGTTTTATTTTTCTGTAATATTTGTAACACGGGAATAATTAAACGAAGTCCCTATCTAAAACACTCATAATGGCTGGATAATTATGGTTCATAATTATCAATTAGATATAATTATTTTAGATTTTTAGCTTTCAAACTTCGGAGATACGTTTAAGGGCGGAGGGAAATTTTCGTCATTACTCTAAATATACGATACAAAAAGAATTGTTTTAGAATGTGCAAATTGAGCTCCTTTATAAATAAGATTACCCATTTGATCTAGTTACCCTATTTTTAAATTTTGACCCCTTTGGAAATCATATAATTTTTTTTTTTACCTTCCGGTAACCCATACCGGAAGGTAAAAAAAAATTTATATGATGGATGGAATAATTTATAACTGTATAATAATAACTATTCCAAATTTGAATTAGATAGCTTCTCAAGTAGATGAGATAATCAACTGTGACAGGAGATGGACGGACGGTCAACGTCATACCCTAGCGGTTCCATTTTTACCATTTTAGCCTGGACCCTAAAAACGAATACAAAAAAATATCTTCACAATCATATACAAGGCGTGACTGCACTTATTTATTCTAGTTGGAAAATACTTAAAAATTAAATGGTCCGCTAGAAAATATATACTCGAGGAGGCAGTTTGGAAGTTGGCATTTTTTCTGCCATGTGCCAAGTGTCGTATATTTCCTGTTATTCTATGTGCGTATATGTTATCATTATGGTCAACAGTAGGAAAAGGATAATTTGCAGGTACAATACCAGTGCTCCCAATAGCGGTTAGTCGTATTATTTGTGCTGTGGAAAAAGATTGGTGAGTTTTTTAAATCTATATAATTAAAAACTAAATGGTGTTTGTTTGGTAGCGCATCATCTGAGAACGGCTCGACTGATTTGGATTATTTAAATGCTCGTAATATAATAAGGTTTTTAGGGAAAAAAATAGAAAATCTGCCGGGAAAATTGGAAAATTAAGAAAAAAACTGCAAGTGCTTTTTTAATATGGGATTTTTGTATGAACCAAACCAATATATTATTATAATAAAGGCTATAATTATTTTATTTCGAAACCCATGCAAAGCCGGAAAGGATTGTCTTTTGATTAAACTAATCTAAAAAACAAGCCAAGTGCAAACCGGACTCGTGCACGAAGGGTTCCGTACCATTATCTATAAAAACGGTAAAAAAGTCACGTTTGTTGTCGGCACGGAAGCCCTCCTTAAATATTGGTTTTATTTTAATTTTAAATTTTAATGTGACTATATAACTAAATATTCTGTGAATGTTTCAAGCGTCTACCTGTTGCCGTTATCAATAACGAGCTAAAACGAGAAAAAAATCACGTCTGTTGTATGGGTTTTTAGTATTTGTTGTTATAGCGGCAACAGAAATACATCATCTGTGACAAATTTCAACTGTCTAACTATCACGGTTCATAAGATACATAAGATACAGCCTGGTGACAGACGGACAGACAGACAGAGAACGGAGCCTCAGTAAAAGGGTGCCGTTTTACTCTTTGGGATGGAACCCTAAAAAGTATATAAAGACTTAACTAAAAATATATTATATAAATGTCAATTAAGTTATTAAGTGCTTCTTTGAAACGTAATTAACTTTAATGAATCGGCGATTCGTACACAAAAATGATTGGTCTCCAGAAGTATATTTTCTTATCCAGCTATAATATTCTAAAATGTGTAAAAAATTTCTATACTTTTCATTAAAAATGTTGAGCTTTTAAAAGCGGTTAAACGCCTTCTTTAGTGGTAAAGATATTCTCAGTATTTGATAACCTAATCGTGCGATATCACCATTAGTATAATACATTCGCTTCGAATCGATTTGATTTTTATATAGGTTTGTTGTCGATATATATCACAACAAATCCATATGTCAAATCCCATACATTTTCGGACTTATCGACTAGCGTCATCGCTAATAGAATGTAACTTGGCTAAGCCCTCAGTATTCTAGCTAGTACAGCTTCTCTTAAACCTACCTTGGAATATTTTGAAGCATGTCGCAATAGACCATATTGATATTACCATCGACTCGCAAACATAATTGTCCATTCATACAGATTTTTTCTAATTGCGACCTTATACCGACTTCAATTAGATTTAAGTTAGCAGTCTCTTGAGAATCCTATTTTATGGAATTGTTTATTAACGACAAACTCAATAAAAATATTTAAAGATACTAGCTGACTCGCCCCGACTTCACATGGATAATCATCAAAATTAAGCCTTTAGCACTCAGGGATATTGTACCTTTCTATAAGAGAAATAATTTTCAAAATCGGTTCAATAGTTCCAGGAGAAAATCATACAAACTTACAAACAAATAAATCTTTTTAGTTTTAGTATAGAAAACTATAGCCTAAAGAACTCAAGCTATTGTAGCTTTCTTTCAGTAAAATAGTTTTTTTAAATCAGTTAAAAGTTCCGGAGATTAACCAACATACAAACATACAAACAAATTTTACCTCTTTATAATATTAGTATGGTTTGATGGACTGGCCTTTTATAAGTATGCTTGAGTTTATATATATAAATATTGCTGGACATTTCACACAGCGCTATCTAGCCGCAAACTAAGCAGAGTTTGTACTATGGGAACCATATAACTGATAGAATACTTATATACCTTTTTTTGTAAATACTTACTTATAATACTTACTTACTTATAAGCTGACCAATCCGCAGTTTTGCACGCGTAGTTTTTCAATAAAAACATTACCCTCCTTCTGCGCAGTTGGGTAAAAAGAAGCCTATGTCACCCGGGGATAATGTAGTTTCCCAACAGTGAAATATTTTTTTAAATCGGTCCAGTAGTTTCGGAGCCTATTCAATACAAACAGACAAATCTTTCCTATTTATAATATTAGTATAGATATAGATAAAAACATCCAGACCTGGAATAAATAACTGTAGATCGTACTAACATTTGTTCCGCGGCGGGAATCGAACCCGCTACCTCCTGCGTCTCAGCCGGCTATTCGCACACTGTACCACGTAGGTCGTGGAGTTTGTATGATTTATGACCACATGTTATGACCGTTATTATTTAAAAGTAAATACATAAGTTAGGTAACTAGTTCTTAGTTTGTTTTAGGACATGCGCGCCCTTGAAATTGAGTATAGAATAGAATATAATTATTTATTTGACATACACAAAGAAACATAGAACGGATCACAAACAAAATAGGTAGACATACAGGAAAATTAAAATACAATGAGATTTAGACCTACGGCTAGAACACATACGTACCTACCCCACCAGTAGGTAGTAGGTAGGTGCACCAACTAGTCCCGCTCCGTGTCACTCGTGGTCGAACAGGCTCTGCATCAGCTTTATGCTCCTTAGCAATAAATGATGCAAAGCAGCGCTGGTTTACAGGCAGAGCCTTATGGTGACGTCGCAAATTTAAACAAAATATACATACATATTAAGACCAATTATACAAAAATAAATATATTTAAGTAATAAAAAAGCAATGATAACAGTATTAATAACAAATACCTAGATAATATACAATAAGATGTTAGTTTGTGAGAAGGGTTAGTTTGTGGCTGTTTGTAAAGTGTCTCCTGAAAGTGACGAGCAGTAAAAAATTAAAAAGAAATTAAAAGAAACCTTTGTTTGTAATTGTGTGTAAATTGGTGGCGATTCTGTTGATTTGAGATTTGCTTTGTTTGTTGTTTGCGTCAGTCATTTGACGACTAACTAAAACTAGCCCAAAAGCATCTTTTTAAAAATCAATCAAACTCAATCAAAACAATATTATAAATACAAACTGGCCAAGTGCGAGTCGGACTCCCGTACGAATGGTTCCGTACCATATTATAAACCATACTAGAATTATAAAGAGGAAAGATTTGTTTGTTTGTTTGTATTGAATAGACTCCGAAACCACTGGACCGATTTAAAAATTCTTTCACTATTGAGAAGATTCACTATCCCCGGGTGACATAGGCTACTTTTTATCCAATTGCGCAGAAGGAGAGTAATGTTTTTAATGAAAAACTACGCGTGCGAAGCTGCGGATTGGTCAGCTAGTTACCTATATAAACGAGCAAAAAAATCACGTTTATTGTATGGGAGCCCCCTTAAATAGTTGTTTTTTTATTTAATTTATTTTTATTTTTAAGTGAATATATAACTAAATATTCAGTGAATATTCCAAGCGTCTACCTGTTGCTGTTAACAATATCGAGTAAAAACGAGCAAAAAAATCACGTTTACAACAAACGTCATGGGACGTCATAAAAAGAATAAAATAAATATTTAAGGGGGGGCTCCCTTAAATATTTATTTTTTCTGTTTTTAGTATTTGTTGTTATAGCGGCAACAGAAATACATCATCTGTGAAAATTTCAACTGTCTAACTATCACGGTTCATGAGATACAGCCTGGTAACAGACGGACAGACATCGGAGTCTTAGTAATAGGGTCCCAATTTTACCCTTTGGGTACGGAACCCTAAAAAGCTTATTACTGTGTAGCTGACTATATTGATGATAACACCCCGTGGGCCGATGTCGTTCAGCCTCTTATTTTGCAATATCAGTACATATTTTCTTCGGTTTTACAATTGCATATAGTAGGTACTTCATTTTTTTTAATTATTCCTATTACTATATTGTGCAAAGGTTCGTTAAAAAGAATAACCAGCCTTGTATCTTGCCTGATTCTTTCCTGGCTTGGTCGCTGAGGAACAGACGGTAAAATTTTCGTTTCAAAGTGATCTTTGTGATTTGCGTGAATAAATGAGTATTGGCTATTCGATTCAATTGTTTTTATTTCAGCATTCATATTGCAATTTAGAGCCCTAAAAAAATGAAACACAAAAACAAAAGGAAAGCAAAATAGTGGGTGCACAGTGTGCACTTTTGTTTAGTCCTACTTATAATATTATAGTTTGTATGTATGGATGTTTGTTTCCCTTTCACGCAAAAACCACCTATTTTTTTAAAATAGTGTGTGAATTGTCCAAAATATAACGATAATTGTCAAGTAAGTCGGAAAAAAATCTGCCATCTGACAGCTATTCTGGCGTACGCGGCAAAAACTGTAGAGTTTACAAGATATAATGTATAAGAGAAATGTTTATCTTAATTAGTCTTTCAAAAAAGTCCGAGCTTTTATTATGTATAAAATAAATTAATAATAATAGAATAATGAATACTAGAGAAGCGTGATTTTTAATTTCAATTAGGAAATAAGAATAGTTTTTTAGAATTGAATAGTAGATACTAATTAGTATGTAGCTATAATTTTAAATTGAATAAATAATTTGTAAATTGGATAGGCAGGTATTGCATTCTGCCTGTCTGTTACGCCTTCGCAAGTAATCCGCAGAACCAATTTTGATACTCGAAGCTACTCGAAGTACTTGCTAATCCTGCGCAAACAAAGTCGCGGGTACCAGCTAGTACTTCATAAAGACACAATCGCTGTCCATTCTATCAGCTAAACCTATCAGGTAGGTGTTGGCTGCCTCGCACCCGGCGCATCAGGGATGATGTTCGCTCGCGGATGATCGCATAAAAATCATCGACGCGTACGTCTGCGATACCCGATGCGCAGAAACGTGGCAGCCCCATCAGTACCCTGTAACCATTGTTATACGCGCAAGGCATTCCAGCAACTCTGTGTATAGCTGTGTATACTGGTAGTAGAGCTTTTGTGAACGGGCTCGAGGAAGTGGGCACCACCGCCTTACCTTTATCTGCCGCCAAATAGCAGTACTTGTGGTGCTGTGTTCCGGTAAGATGGTAATGGTATGTTCCTGTAATTACTGGCACATAGGCATACCAGCTAAGTCCTATAGTATGGCAACGTATCCACATAGAGATCAAGGCAACATAATAGCTTGTTTGGAATTCCATGTGGATATCCATGGGCTGCAGTAGCCACTTAACATCTGGTGGACTGCATGCTCGTTTGACATATAAATAGTATAAAAGAAGCTAATCCACAGACTGCACGTATAGAAATATTGGCAGTACGCCCTAAACTGACTTATTTTAACGGCCTTACAGCATCGTGCAAATCTACGGTCCAGCCATATCTGCTCTGATTGATAATGTCCTGCGCTCTCAATCCAAATCCACATCGTCCATGAGGTTTTCAGTGACCCAGGCCCAGATACTTAATCTTGGTCACCCTTTTCAGTTCACTGCCTGCCAGCGAGACTGGCAGCAAATATTGATAAGTTTTTGCGCCCGCCTTAAAAACCACCATCTCGCTTTTACTGGCGGAGCCCATGATCCTTCGCATAGTTCTCAAACTTCATTACTAGCTTCATAAGGGCACTGCTCGATGGACTCAGCACCATATCATCGGCGTAGCTTATGTTGTTTACTCCATCTATAGAACAGCCTATCTTGGTACTGCTAAGCTCACCGATCAGCCGGTCCATGTACAGTCTTTTTGTTAGTTGAAGAGCCGCGGCGAAGCCAGGCCGCCATGTCGCAAACCACAATCCAGCCTGTAATCTTCTGAAAGCGAATAAGCTAACCTCGCATTGTGTAGGTGTTTAGCTTATACTGGAAATATATAGCTTGATGTGTAGCCGTGTGTACCTCAGCGATTTCTAAAATTTAACCCCTAAGAGGGTAAAATAGGGATGAAAGTTTTAAATAAATGCACATGCCAAACTTATAGGGCTAGAAGTTAAACATTTCGCGCACTTATTCCTCTTGTGACGTAGGCATAAGACCGGAGCAAACCGGAGCGCACTTAAGCCAATTTTTTCTAAATCTTAAAATCAGCTGTATGTAATTGCAAAGCGGGCGAAGCCGCGAGCGGGTCAGCTAGTAAAGAATAAAGAATAAAAGATGGTTGATGTTGACTTATGTTTTCTTAGGTTAAAATGCATAATCACAAAGCCATTATACAACCAATCACCTTTTTGTATAAGAACCAACCAACACCAGTCATAAATATTGATTGATTTCATTATGTTTTTGCTAACGTTTAAAACATTGTTGAAAAGTGACCTTGTAATCTGATAATCAATAGAGTAAACAATATGTGATGTGTAGCCGTGTGTACGTAACTCATTATTTTTGCCTTACTCAATTCATACGAAATTTCTGGGAAATGTTCAAGGAATAAAAAGTTTCATACAAACTTTCATCCTCTTTTCACCCCTTGGGGGTTGAATTAATAATAAGAGGAATACGTGTGCGATATTTTAAGTTTCTAGTCCTAAGGGTTTGGCCTGAGCATTAATACATCAGTCAATCACTTTTGCCTTTTATATAAATAGATTGTATACATATACATAGATTAAAGACAAAAACAACTTACAAAATGGACATGTACAGAGGCGAGCTTAACCCTAATAAGATTTTCCTTCTAGCAAACCTTTAAAGATAGAAATAGTGAAAATTGTGGTGGGTACGTGCACAGAAAGGGGCATTAGAGTAAAATACTAATAAATATCTATAGTTATACGTAATAAATACCATAAATACAATAAGAATAATTTATTTAGTTCTTAAAATTGTTTGGTACTATAGTGTGATCATTAGGGCTGTGCACTCCCTGAGGTATGCGCGCGGCGAGACGGGGGGGAGAATCGGCTGCTGCGCTCTGTCAGTTCGCCGTCAACGCTCGTGGCGGCAGGTAGTGTTATTTGTATCGGACTGTCTATGTCAGACGCACATGAGATAAATATTCAAAGATGGGTTGTATCACGTGATATGAAATGGAAGATGAAGTTGAAACAGAATCTATGTCAGAATAACTTTCGTTAGAATATATAATTGTTTGTAAATATAAAAAATGTTCAATAAAACAAGTCCTTTCAATTATAAGTTTAGTTCTTATTTATCACCTGCATATTTTTAGTAAAATATGAGTATATTTAAGTTACATTTTAATCAACTAAGTAAGTATAATATATTACAGATAGATAGCCTCCGACAATCGTCCCGCCACAAGACTTGCCTTAGAAATGCAAACCGATATCGTACGATATGTCCGACATGTATTGATCTCATGTGAACTCATGCAGTTTTTTCTTTGCCTCCCACCTCGCCGCGCATACCTCAGGGAGTGCACAGCACTAATAGTCACACTATAGTAGGTATCTAGTAAATATTTTTAATACATTTTTTTGTTACTTTTTATTTTTAATATTTTCAATACTTATAAATATTGAAAATAATACCTACAAACTATACCTACCTACATTATAGACTAGCTGACCAATCCGCAGCTTCGCACACGTAGTTTTTGCAATAAAAACGTTACCCTCCTGTGCAGTTGGGTAAAAATTAGCCTATGCTACTCATGGATAATATAGCATTTTAAAGGTGAAAGCATTTTTGAATTTAGATCAGTAGTTTTTGAGTTTATTTATTACTAACTTACAAAAATAAATACAAATATTTCCTCTTTTTATTATTATAGTACTAGCTGAGCCGCTCGCGGCTTCGTACGTATGTTTTGTTAATAAAATATTACCCTCCTGTGCAGTCGCGTAAAGTATATCCTATGTATATATCAATTCCATTTATAATCTATTTAGGTATATAGGTACCAAATCCCATCAAAATCGATCGAGCCGTTAAGTCGTTAAAAGGTAACAAACAGATAGAGACAGAAATACTTTCAAATTGGTATATAAGCATTTAATAATAAGCATTTATTAAGGAACAACAAATATACAGTCATGTGTACAGTTTAAAACGATGATGCCTGTATTAGTATGAAAACTGTGTTACAGACACCAACGCCCTCCTCCTATATATCTATGAGTTCCAATCAGGTAAATGGTACATTATCATAAAACTAAACTAAAAATTCTAGTTATTCTCCAACAGACCAGAAGGATCTGTGTGGGTGGATGTATTTGTGAGTGTGTGTGTGTGTGTTTGTGTGTATGTGTATGTATGTGTGTAATGGAGTGTGTGTTTTTGTGTTTAGACACTATTTGGGAATCTTTAGGAGGTCCTCAGTATCCTCGTAATTTAAAGATTTAAGCCACTCTAGACATTTAACCTTACATTTGTTGTGGGGTAGCGGGTAAATGTTAATTTCATTGTTAACTCTGTTGTACAAGGAAGAGCTAATAAAAAAGAAGTGACGACTTGCCACTGCTGTACGTCGTTGAGCTATTTTGCAAACTTTATCTGCTCTCCGTTTCGAATGTTTCAGGTTAGGGTCATAGAACAACTGAGAGTGCTTGCGAAGAATACAACGTATGTACGTAGATTATAACCTAGATTACTAAACTACATTTTGTTGACAAATAACGCGTGCGAAGCCGCTGGCGGAAGCTAGTCATATATAAACCTTCGTCTTGAATCACTCTATCTATTGCTGGAAACTTTGTGTAATGTTAATGTAATATGCTTATCTATATATATATGCTTAACATATAGTATACCTAGTCAGGTCATAAGTATTGTCACACAGTAAAAACTTTTCTTTTAGAATGCTGGCCACAAAAAAGTTTATAGAATTCGAATTTCGAATTGTTCATGAAAATAAAAATGTATACTTTTTAGAATTTTACTCATTTTTAAATATGGAGTGGACGCTTAAAGAAGACCGTGTTGCAGTTATTGCGTTTCATCGTTGCGGTTACGCGCCAATTCAAATGTTTGGCATACTGAAAAATTTGAATATAACCAAAAGATGCGTTTATCGCACCATCAAACGATACAATGAAGACTCTAGTATAGATGACAGGTCAAGAACTGGTCGCCCTCGGTCTGTTAGGACTCTAGCAGTGATAAAAGCTGTGAAGGCGCGAATTCAAAGAAATCCCAAACGTAAACAGAAACTGTTGGCCCTTCAGATGGGGTTAAGCAGAACCACGGTGAAAAGGGTGTTAAATGAAGACTTAGGGCTTCGGGAATATCGAAGAAAAACAGGACATCGTTTGAATGCTCGTCTAATGGACCTGAGACTGAAGAGATGCCGCGCTTTGTTGAAGCGGTACGCGGGAAAAAAATATCGGGAAATTCTTTTTTCGGATGAAAACATTTTTACCTTTCGCTTCGTATTTGTCATTTTATTTGACTATTTTGGCCTGTAAACATAATAGTGGACTTCAGATCGTCTTTCCATCGTGGTCTCCACACTAGAACCTTTCTGCCTCAACGGCCGTCAGTTCTTACAGCTATGTGCCCCACTCACTGCCATTTCAATGTGCTTTTAGACCTCTCGCGACAGATTTTATCGATCAATCGTACCATGTATGCCTTTTAAGTTGTTGATTATATAGTAGGTTTAACTAAAAAATGGATTTAAGCGAGATCCTGAAAGCGGGACATGTAGCTTCCAATGCCATGTGAAATCGAAAATTATAATTTTTAATCAATCGTATCACGTATGTCATTCATGCCATGATGAAGTTTATGAAGAATAAATATAATGGACCAGCATTGGCATACGTGTAGGGTGGGGTCCCTGTGGCTGAACTCAATCTTCGCATTTGCAAAAAAATATTCACATTTTTTGCCAATCGTATCACGTATGCCTTGTATACTAAATGTTTATATTAATTGTGAAAATAATTTGTAACTAGTCGACATACGTTTAAACTGGGGCCGATATTTTTTTTCAATTATCGCGTTTGTACAATAAAATTTATTTTTAAATCAATTGAACCATGTATGTGTTTGTACCTTTGGTTATTTCTGATTTTTATATGTTATATATTTTAACGGCATACTTATTTTCGAGACCTTATCCAAAGGCATACGTTGTAATACTGAATAAATGTAGTTTGTTTCATATCCATCGAACCATGTATGTCCTATTGAATTTAACTTCGGAAATATATACTTCTAATAAAATTCAAAAGGGCATACAAATTGTGCTGGGTAAAAATGCAAATCAACATTTTTTTAGAAAACGAGATGCACTGGTTTTTTTTTATATTTCCAATCGTATGAATATAAAGTATGCCGTTTGTAATTTCTCTGCAATATTATGGTATTCAGACAAATTTTATGAAGGGCTTAAGGGTTCATGTAGACAATAGCCGTATGCGATTAGAATAACAGCGGGCAAAAATGATTCATAAATAAAACATTTTTTCATCACTCCGTGCGGATAGTGCGTAATATCGCTCTTTCCACTCGCGATGAAAAATTTTGTTCGAAATACGTATGTAATTGTATAGTAACTATTAAATAAAGGACGGATTTAAAGCGAGAGCCGTAGATGAATCACGAGCAAGTGAAGGATTCCAACGACTGAATCACGACCGTAGCGAGTGATTCAAGTGTTAGAATCCTAAGCGACGCGAGTGATTTATGGCCCTTAATATAAATCCGTTTTATTGTGGTCTTCGTACAACTTACAGTATTCTAAATAGTGCCAATTTACTTAATGCTAGCAAAGAACACAAAACAGTTTTTATTCTCATGTTAAACTCCTTGTCGAAAATGTCGACCAATAAAAACTCGAGGAGTTTTTTGCACAAGGAGTTTGTATCGGGTAAAAATGCTTGATGAAGGTCGAATATATTGGTGTGTTCTAAATTCACCAAAATAAAAGTGCTTTTTTCACTGTTTTCAGTGAATAAAATAAGCTTTTTAGAGGGGGAATGGTATAAAGATAATCTCGACTCGGGTGACCCTATACTTCTTTACGCACGTATTGTACTATTACTTCTTAAACAATCGAAAAAACGTGCTCTTTCTCTGTTCTTATCATTATAAACAATACAAATGCATATTATATTATTGTAAACCATCCTACTAATATTATAAACGCGAAAGTTTGTATGTATGAATGTATGGATGTTTGTTACTCTTTCACGCCAGAACGGCTGAACCGATTGCGATGAAATTTGGTATGTACGTAGATCATAACCTGAATTAACACATAAGCTACTTTTTATTGGCAAACGACGCGTGCGAAGCCGCTGGCAACAGCTAGTATAGTATATATTACAAATTAATAATGTAAAAACCTGTAGCTACAATGCATAAATATGGGTAAAACAAATTAATAAAATACTATTTTAACAGCAGAATGATATTACATTACATGCTATACATACTTAAAAAATGACATAATTTGATTGCTTTTGAAATCGATTAACGCATAACACTGCGTTATCAAATTTCAAAAGTATTTCGCCTTCGGAATACATCGATGGAAACGCGTCGCTGTTTGTAATAGAAATGAGCCCTTAGAATACGTTCTCTTTCATCTACGAAAAACACGGAAAATCGCGCGCTTCTGTTACTCGGTTGTCCAATGGATCAGTTGCTGTAGGGTCACTTTTCAAGATGGACAGCGAACCCGGAACGTCCAGCGAAAACCAGCAGGAGAGCAAAAAAAATAAAGAAGTTTCAGTACAACTAAAATGCTTTTTCTGTCAAGAAGATACCGGGAAAGTTAAGCAGTTTAGTGAAGTGATCTATTAGAAGTGTATATTGTCTCAAAAGTTAAGAATAGCTCATAAATTAAAGTATGAAAAATGTGTGCGCCCCCTTTTTGTCAAAAATGGAAGTGGGCTACCACAGCCATTGCTACAGTAATTTCAATGCGCTGAAGCCACAGTATCGCTCGTTACCTTCAGATTTAGCAAAGTAAGTTTATAATTATTTTGAATTATTCATTTCATTAGACAATTGTATAAGCGCGCGTCAATTGTTTATACCAACGTTAAAATTTTCATAATTTTTTTTCTAACATTTTTTTTTAGTAACGAAATAACTAAGCACGATTGCGTAGGCTAAACCGAGCAGTGCCAGGTCGAGCAAACACCGTCGGCAAAACTTTTAAAATATTCATTACATAAATAACGAATTAACTGTTTGTCAGTCTTCTTTTGACATTTGTAAAATGACTACGTATTTTTCAGTGTATCCGCAAAACAAGATTGTCACCAAAAATCTACCGCGGAAGACAATTTGACTGAAGACGACGCGTCTTCAGTCAAATTGTCTTCCGCGGTAGATTTTTATTTATTAGGGATGCTACTGTAAGTATTATTGATGTTTATTTTTTTGTCGTGTATGAAGTGTTCATGCGTCAATTGCGTAACTGTATTTGTTGTAAGAAACTTCTTGTGACGCTGAGAACAATAACACAATAATATGCTGTCTTTTAATTGATTCGAAGGAGAACAAGTCCCAGTAGCCGTGGAAAAGATACTTGGCACTCCCGCTGACGAAGGTACAATTTGCACAATGTAAATACCGATTATTGTTGAATCTATTATTCTCTTGAATGCATGAAAGTATGTCTTCTCCATATTATCAATTATATTTGGGTGTTTATGCTCTTTTAAAATTTACAAAAAACCCTTGTAAATGTCTGTGTACTTATTGACAGAATCTCACAAAATATTTCACATTATGTTTTAGTGTTGGACAGTGAAGATGAGATCTTCGCTGAAACTGCAGATAATACTGACAATGAAGACTGTGAAATTAATGCTACTGACGAATCAGATGAAAAGGACAGCAAAGAAGACGATAATGATGAAAATAAAATTAACGAAAATTTTAATCCGAAGAACTCGAATCGTGTAAAAAATCGTGTTTTTGCCCCACGGAATTTGTATGATCCTTTGAATTTGATACAAAATGTATGATTGTACATTATAATCCGGAAGGACATACGTGATAAACTTGAAAAAAATTAAACTCGAAATTTTCAACTTCTTTAGTTTCTCCGACCACCGGACCCTAAAATAATTGTATGTCAGCCTGTATTTCTTTGTTTTACAATGAAAACAGTGTTTTGCAATATTTTTTAATATTGATACTATTGATTGAAAAATAAATTGTATTGTACAAACGCGATAATTGAAAAAACAATATCGGCCCAAGTTTAAACGTATGCAAACTAGTTACAAATTATTTTCATAATCAATATAAACATTTAGTATACAAGGCATACGTGATATATATTTATTCTTCATAAACTTCATCATGGCATGAATGAAATACGTGATACGATTGATTAAAAATTATATTTTTTTTTTGCGATTTCTCATGGCATTGGATGCTACATGTCCCGCTCTCGCTTATCTCGCTTAAATCCATTTTTTAGTTAAACCTACTATATAATTAACAACTTAAAATGCATACATGGTACGATTGATCGATAAAATCTGTCGCGAGCTGCCGGTCTATCTTGGCTGTCTGTAATAATGACGTTGACGTGTAATTTTTGGAATCGTTTGAATAATCTATTTTAAAGCCAATGCGCATGTTTTCTTATGAATGTGAACTTTACCCTAGTTCTCTGTACTTATAACAAGTACTTATTACATACACAAGGTCTTACCGGTACTAAATGAGTGACATGACTTAATTTTTAATGTCTCTTACGTACATGTTAATTACATTTAAAATAATAATGGTATAAGTAATTGTAAAACATTGTTTTAATATTATTTTTAAAAACAACAGTGCATATTTGTCCATAAGAAACCAAATCATCATAACACAATTATAACTGGTCTAATTAATCATGATGTGTACGCATCTTGCCATCTAGCCCATTATCCTATGTATTTTTAATATTGTTATCTTAACTGGTTGTATTTTGTTTGGTGTACCTTATTTAAATAAATAAATATGTCGTATTTTACACGACGTATTTTAAACGCACAAACAACGCGTAGATTACGCGCGCTAACACACTGCAAATGCGAATATTAACTTATTACCTACTAGCTACCGCCAGCGGCTTCACACGCATTGTTTGTTAATATATAGTAGCCTTAATTTGAATCAAGATCATAATCTAGCAACGCACCAAATTTCAACACAAACAAAGAAACAAACAACGAGCAATTTGAATTTTTATCATGCTAAGAAGACTAAGGTAAAGTTGATCCTTTTGGGTAAAGATGACCCATTTGACCGGTAATGTGTTAATCTAGGTTATAATCTACGTACATACTGAATTACATCGAAATTGGTTTAGTCGTTACGACGTGACTGGGTAACAAACAAAGAAACAATTAAAAAAACATCCAAACTTTCACATCACACTTATAATAAAAATGCGAAAGTTTGGATGTTTGTTTGTTTGTTACTCAATCGTACGTAGATTATAACTTGGATTAACACATAGACTACCGGTCAAATGGGGCATATTTAACCAAAAGGATCAACTTTACCTTAGTCAAAGTCAAAGTCAAAACCTTTTATTCATTTAAATCACAAGGATCACTTTGAAACGTCAATTTAACTGCCTGTTTCTTAGCGACCAAGCCAGGAAAGAAAGGCAAAGAAGCAAGGCTGGTTGTTTTTTTAATGATCCTTTTAGAATACATAACAATACAGGTATTCAATTACGTCTAAATTGTAACATTTTGAACGAGTTGGAGCAATTTCAATCCCAAGCTTCTCTATCATCTAAATAATCCGATATTTTATAGTAGGCTTTTTTATAAAAATTTTCTTTAATTGCGTTTTTAAATTTGTTACTTGTCAATTTTTGTACATCACTTGGGAGTTTGTTATAAAAGCGAACACCTTGCCCTTTAAACGATTAACTAACTTTATGGAGCCTACATGGGCAACAGCAAGTTTATCTTTATTTCTTGTATTAAAATTAAGATTAATGCTATTTTTCTTAAACAAATTAATATTTTTGTGAACATACATAAGATTTTCATAGATGTATTGACAAGGGAATGTCTTAATATTTATTTCTTTAAACTTATTGCGTAATGATTCTCTGGGGCCCATATTAAAAATTGCACGAACAGCCCTCTTCTGCAGCACAAAAAAGGTGTTTAGATCTGCAGCACCCCCCCACAGCAGTATGCCGTATGACATAATGCTGTGGAAGTAGCTGAAGTAAACTAGTCTAGCTGTGTCTACGTCTGTAAAAAGACGTATTTTTTTGACTGTGTATGCCGCAGAACTAAGTCTCTTCGACAACTTATCAATGTGAGGGCCCCATTGAAGCTTATTATCCAGGGTTATACCTAAGAATACAGTAGTGTCCACAAGAGCCAACTCCTCGTCTTTGATTTTTATATCTGCTTTAACTCGTGTAACATTACGTAATATAAATCTAATACACTTTGTTTTCTTTTCATTTAGAAGTAGATTGTTTACATTGAACCATATTACAACCTTAGAGATTGCATTGTTTACATCGTCAAAATCGGTTTGTCGTCGCTTTAATTTAAATAAAAGTGACGTGTCATCTGCAAACAATACAACCTCATGATCAACCCTTATAAGATGGGGAAGATCATTAATATATACTAAAAACAAAAATGGTCCCAGAATTGATCCCTGTGGTACACCCATTTTGACCAGAGACCCCGGGAACGCTTCCCGTTCACGTCAACTCTTTGCACTCTGCCACTTAAATAAGAAGTGAGAAGTCTAGAGCAATGTACCTAATGCCATAATAGTGTAGTTTCCTGATCAATGTGTCATGATCTACGCAATCAAATGCCTTAGGCAAACCACAAAAAACACCTAAATCGTCATGAGACTCCTCCCAGGCATCAAATACGTGCAGTATTAACTCGATACCAGCATCAGTGGTTGAGTGACCCCTGGTAAATCCGAATTGTTTATGATTCAGTAAGTTATGAGAATTAAAATGTCTAAGTATATTTGAAATTAGTTTTTCCAATATTTTACTACATATCGAAAGTACTGAGATTGGTCTAAAATTACCAGGATCAAAACTAGTGCCGGTTTTGAAAAGTGAAGTTACGTTACTGTGTTTCATTAAATCAGGGAATACACCACAGTCAATACACTCGTTGAATATTAAAGCTAGTTCGGGAGCAATTATGTTATCCCGACGTTTCGGCTGTGTTGCAACAGTCATGGTCTCGGGCTGACTGGAGTACTTGGAGCTACCGTCGGGAAGTGCGGGTAGCTGCAGCATCTACCCTCACTTGGTCTCCAGAATTAGAAATGTCCTCGTACATATTACGACACACTACACTAACCGTTTCTACGCACTGAGTCGACCGATTACGACGCGCACACCTAGCAATCACCGGGTTCCAAGACGCTGAGAGTCTATAGCCATCTTCCCGATTGAAATTTGTAAATTTCTTGATTTCAATCGCTTCACGAACTATTCTCTTGTAATAACGGCGTTCACTAGAGAGAACCTTAGGATCATGAAGTTCAATCCAATGTTTCGGTTCCGAGTCTACCAGATGCTCTGCTATCGCCGACTTGTTTACCTGGCGATTTTTGACAGCTGTGATATGCTCTTTGACACGCTCGGCAATGGTACGTTTGGTTTTCCCGATGTAAGAGCGGCCACAGCTACAGTCTATCTTATAAACACCAGGCATCTGCAGAGGAAAAACATCCTTTGGAGTCTGTAAATGCTTGGCCATCTTTGAGAGAGGATTGAAGACCGACTTGATTGAAACCTTTTCAACACATTTCCAATTTTATCCGTCACCCCTTTCACGTATGGCAAAAACGTTGGCTTTCTACAGACCTCCGTTGGTTTTTCTCTGTTTGTGCGTCTTGGCTGCCATCTATTTACATATCCGTTGGATTTTAGAACCTTCTGAACATGGGCCAGCTCACTCTCCAGATGTTCAGGGTCACAGAGAGCGTAAGCTCTGTTTGTTAAAGATGAAACAACAGATTGCAAATGGCGAGTATGGTGGTGTGACGCAGCGTTCAAATAGCGGTCAGTGTGTGTTGGCTTTCTGTAAACAGAGTGCGCTAGACGGCCATCTGATTTCACCATAACTTTGACATCGAGAAAAGCTAATATCCTTTTATCCTCCATTTCATAAGTGAACCGCATATTCAGGTGAATGGAGTTTAGGTATACAGTAAATTGTTCAACTTCTCGTATACTCCCCTTCATTATGCAAAAGACATCATCCACGTATCTTTTCCATAACTTTATACCATGAGCTGTAAGATCTAATTTAGTTTCAAAATGCTCCATCCAGATATTAGCCAAAACTGGTGCCAACGGGCTACATATGGCCACTCCATCAATCTGGAGGTAATGTTGCCCATGATATAAAAAGAAGTTCCCATCTAAACAGTGTTCGAGGAGAACAATGTACTGGTCAGGCAGTTCGTGATCCTTTAGCTTCTCTCGTATAACATCCAGGCAGTCCTTTGTTGGAACGTTGGTGAAGAGCGCTTCCACATCGAAACTCACCAATATGTCGTCTGGTTCCAATTTTAAACTCCCCAGTATGTCTACAAAATGGCGCGATTCCTTTACAAAAGATGTCGTCTTTCCCACCAAAGGCTGCAAAATTGAAGTAACATCGCCAGGTAAACAAGTCGGCGATAGCAGAGCATCTGGTAGACTCGGGACCGAATCATTGGATTGAACTTCATGATCCTAAGGTTCTCTCTAGTGAACGCCGTTATTACAAGAGAATAGTTCGTGAAGTGATTGAAATCAAAAAAATTCCAAATTTAAATCGGGAAGAAGGCTATAGACTCTCAGCGTCTTGGAACCCGGTGATTGCTAGGTGTGCGCGTCGTAATCGGTCGACTCAGTGCGTAGATACGGTTAGTGTAGTGTGTCGTGATATGAACGAGGACATTTCTAATTCTGAAGACCAAGTGAGGGTAGATGCTGCAGCTACCTGCACTTCCCGACGGTAGCTCCAAGTACTCCAGTCAGCCCGAGATTATGACTGTTGCAACACAGCCGAAACGTCGGGATAACAAATAAAAAAGGTACATACGCGATAAATACCCGTTTTAATCAATAATTATGTACAGTGATCGCGAAAGTTTGAAAAATGGTATTTCGTTAATCAATGTTTTCACAACGCTAACAGAGATACCCCAGAGGTCCGTGGTTTTCTTAACATTTATCAGTTTGAAAGCTTTTATGATGTCATCACTATTTACATAATCAAATATGAATTGTGTTTTGCATTCCGTTGAGTTTTCTTTTAACAATGACTCTGCGACTATGGGAGAGGAGTTTAAGGATTTTGTGGTAGAGACTGAAATATCGGCAAAAAAGTCTTCGAACGCATTAGCTACATCACCATCCTGATTGATCGTGGCATTGCCAATTTTCAAATTAAACTTATTGTTCTTAGTGGTGACTCTTCCAGTCTCGCTGTTGATTATTTTCCAAGTGTATTTTACTTTGTTTTGACAATTTTTGATTTTAGAACTCAAATGACGCGCTTTTGCTTCACCACAAACATTTTAAAAATCTTTGAATATAGTTTTACTTTTTCTTTTTCTTTTTCTTAGTCTTCCTTGCATGATAAAAACTCAAATTTTACAAAATGGTAATAGGGTAGCATATTTATTACTATTTTAGTTGTTTTCTAATAAATAACTGGTATCCCAATTTTTTTTTCAAGCTGTTAACATAGAAACTTATCAAAATCTTGAAGATTGTTTGAAAACTAACGGTAATTTAACTTTGGCAACACATCAACGAATACTATCTTTACCTAATTTGCTTAGTTCTAGCTGGATCCAAGGATAAAATAGTAATGTTATGGTAATGTTGCCAAAATTGTGTCTTTCACCTGTTGTTATTTTTCGTGGTAGTGCCGTATCTATGAGGTTAAGGAACACAAGTCTATACTAATCTATACTAATAATTTGTGTTTTTTCTTCTAGCAGATCACTTATTATAAAGAAGAAAAATTTGTATATTTGTATTTTTTTGTGTATGTTTGTAATGAATAAACTCAAAAACTACTGGTCTGATTTCAAAAATTCTTTCATTATCGGAAAGCTACATTCACCTTGAGTAACACAAGCTACTTTTTACCCAACTGCGCAAAGGAGGGTATTGCTTTTATTGAAAAACTACGCGTGCGAAGCTGCGGATTGGTCAACTTGTTATGAATAAAACTAAAGGGAAAGAGTGCTTAATTACATAAAAACTGTACCCCCCTAGTAAAATTATTACGCAATATAGGTATTTTCTTATAAAAATATGGTAAAGATGGCCTACTTCACGATACTTTTTGTTGACAAACAACGCGTGAGGCCGCTGGCGGAAGCTAGTTTATAATATTAGCGTGATTAATTTTAGGAAATCTATGGCGCCGACCGATGCCGTTATCGCACAGTTAATTTGTAAATATATCTTTTCACGATATTACTACATATTAACAATATTCGGATTTTTTACTTTGCTTGTGCTGTGAGACCTTGCTTCTTACCTTTCATGATTCTAGGTCAACGGGAATTTTTTTTATAGGTTTCGATTCATTTGGAAGCAAAATATATGGCAAATTATTTGATTGCGTTGACTTAGAAGCTTGATTTTTTTACAGCTTAAAGAACCATACACATAAGTATATGATAATAATTTTAATTTCATATATTTACACGTTTCTGAGAAAAAGGTCTTGACAGACGGACAGACAGACAACGAAGACACAAAAACAACAGAGAAAAAACACAAAAACATTCCGGCGAATCGATATAGACAATCATTTACTCACTACAGTAGCACACAATACAACATTTTGAAACAAAGAAAAAAGAGAAAAAAGATACAATCAAATAGTGAAAAACATTATGCCCTCAGCATTATGCCTGCCGTTAATAAGACTAGTATTCTGTAACTGAGAACCTCCTCTTTTTTGAAGGCGGTTAGCGAATAAATAAATAAATAAATATTGCTGGACATTTCACACAGCGCTATCTAGTCCCAAACTAAGCAGAGCTTGTAGTATGGGAACCAGATTACTGATAGAATACTTGTATATTTTTTTTGTAAATACATACTTATAATCTAAAGAAAAACATCTAGACCCGGAAGAAATATCTGTAGGTCATGCAAACATTTGTTCCGCGGCGGGGATCGAACCCGCTACCTTCTGCGTCTCAGCCGGCTATTCGCCCACTGCGCCATGGAGATCGTCAGTTGAATATATCTGTTTTATTCTATTCTATTCTAATTAAGAAACACAATGCACAATAGGCGTTCAATAAAAGTAACTCTCTCTTCCAGACCAACTTACAAGTCTTGCTTACAACCTTGCTCTAACAAGGTACCTATTATGAGTCTGGCCGTAAGTGTGTCATTGGCCATGAAGACGTCACATAAACGACGCAAAACAATTATAAACTGCAGTGCTAGCAAGGTAAACTGGACATAATCTGTCAATCACTACGTGTTCTCTATATCATTATAATAAGGTCCAAATTACGATATAATTTAAAAGTGCAGGGTCAAGTATATATAGCATGGCCTAATGGTATAAAATAAGGTAAATACTAAAAGCATACATAACGATTTATTATTTACTTAGTGTCAAGTTACTTATTATATACCATGTTTACCAGAACACTATTTGTATTACCATTCTTACCAACTCTCTAACGAGCGAGTATCGTAGGTGACCGTACTGCCAGGATATACGATTTTTCACAGAAACGTAAGAAAAAAGTATGAAATAGATCTTGAGGCAAACAGCAGATTTGGCCACACGCTCATTCATTAGCTACATCTAGGCGCATCTGTTGTGGAATAGCTGAACTTTTTAGTAAATCGAAGCTGGTAGATTTAAAATACGAAAGGTCGTTAATACTTTTTTTATCTATAGCAAAATGGACTCTATTATAAAGCATGAATGAGTATTTTGTTTTTGCAGTTTGTATAATTTAAGCTAATTTGGGATAGGAGATATGAGTGACAAATTAACTGACTATGAGAGAAAGAGAGAAATAAAATGTGTGCTTGCACCTCTCTCTCTTGCCCCTACAGTAATACACGAAACGTAACTCTCTCTCTCTTTCTATCTTCACTTTATTATATCTCCCTCTCAACTTCCGTTCGCACTTTTTGTAACGCATTCACCAGCTTACTCGCTAAATCAAGCGTGCGTTAAAAACTTCAAAAATTCAAAAATTTAACTATTACGGCTGCCTTATTACTACGTACAGAAACATTCATGTTCTTGTCTCGCTCGATTGGCATATCTCGTTTTTCAACAAATTCCCACACATATAAACCGTGTGCGGACAGGTCTGCGAATGTAATAATACTTAATTAAAATATCATACTTGCTCATACTGTGCTAAGGTTCATCCTACACTTTTTTTACATTAAAAAACTAATACCTTTTGAACAAACTTTAAACTGATGATACTTATATATCATCAGGCTCAGTACCATCCATATCTCGTAGATATACCTACATAGTCGCATTAACCGTTTTTCTTTAACGTTCATAATGCGTACAGCTAAGGTATGGAACACTTTACTGTCGTATGTCTAACCTAAAGACTACAATCTGGGTATTTTTATGGTAAGAGTGCAAAAGTGACTTCTAGATCTTCGTCCTTCATCTTACACCACATCATAGCTTACCATCTAGTGAGATTGTGGTCAACCGAAGATCTTTAAAGTTAAAAAAACTGGCCAAGTGCGAGTCGGACTCACGCACGAAGGGTTCCGTACCATTATCTATAAAAAAGGTAAAAAAATCACGTTTAAATTTTTTTTTTAAATTTAATTATTAATTTTTAAAGTGAATATATAACTAAATACTCTGTGAATATTTCAAGCGACTACTTGTTGTCGTTATCAATATCGAGCTAAAACGAGCAAAAAATCACGTTTGTTGTATGGGAGCCTCCCTTTTATTCTGTTTTTATTATTTGTTGTTAGAGCGGCAACAGAAATACATCATCTGTGAAAATTTTATTTGTCTAACTATCACGGTTCATGAGATACAGCCTGGTGGCAGACGGACAGATAGAGAGACAGACAGACAGTGGAGCCTCAGTAATAGGGTGCCGTTTTACCCTTTGGGTACGGAACCCTAAAAAAGAAATCAATGGGTAATCGTCTGTTGTACGTGAATACGTGTACATAACAAGGAGTATTATCTATGCAAAATATAAAATACACTATTTTAAGTATATACTATTTATATTTGAACACTAAGAAGTCCTTCGGATCATACTAAATAGAAATCTCGAAACGTAGCAAAATTACCTCAGAATTGCGGCTCCTCCACCTCCCCCGCGCGCGAAGCGTCACAGTCCTTACTTCGTCCTCACGTAACGAAGTTTCTGATCTATTAGCTATCTAGTGGTGTAATTACATTCTGGATGGATATGATAGATATGTAGCTGCAACACCAAACTGTAACCCCCGATTTTGTTATCATTTGCTTTTTGAATTGCCCCCCACTATGGGAGCTATTTTAAATACATACGTATTTAAGTCATAAAATAAACTTCATTAGTTCTAAATTTAAACACTTTTGCATACACAGTATATCTTCTTCTTCTTAGCGTGTCAATAGTTCTACTTATATTGTGTTAGATAGGTACTTGGCTACATTGATGTTGATTGGACGGCTAATTAAGCTAGTTGGTTGCGACATATATTATCTTTAGTGTATATACACTAAAGATTATTTGATTTGTATTGATGTGGTAGAGCTGGTGGTAGAGCTTTTGTGAACGGGCTCGAGGAAGTGGGCACCACCGCCTTACCTTTATCTGCCGCCAAATAGCAGTACTTGTGCTGCTGTGTTCCGGTTAGATGATAATGGTATGTTCCTGTAATTACTGGCACATAGGCATACCAGCTAAGTCCTATAGTATGGCAACGTATCCATATAGAGATCAAGACAACATAATAGCTTGTTTTGAATTCTATGTGGATATCCATGGGCTGCAGTAGCCACTTAACATCTGGGGGACTGCATGCTCGTTTGCCATATAAAAAGTATAAAAAAAATAAAAAAATGTGGCCATCAATTCAAAACTTAATTGGTCAGGAAACACAGTCTTACAACAATGCATTGGCGAGATCCGAGGCGGGTTTAAATGTTTACCAAAAAATAATTAAAATAATAACGTTAAACGTACAGTTAGATTGCATGGGTCCAATTTAACTCGTTCTTGATTATCACTAGGAACACTGTGGACGTAGCTTGTCCTAACATTTCGGAAAGGTTTTTGGTTAAAAAGTTTTAAATTTGGTGAATTTTGGTGTCAAGTGTTCAAAATGAGTGTAAGTATTCAAAAGTAATTTTTCAAACACTAAGTGGGCGCGCAAGTAAAGCCTTGCAGGCTTACCTTGACTTTTTGAAATTATTATTTAAATCAAATCATATTTAAACGCAAAATGTGGTTACAGCAGTTCTTAATACTAAGTATATTATTTAATAACAGAAAGAATATACAGTTATTATTACTAAGTAGATTATTTGTAGATTTTCATATTTGCATTAAATTAATATCCTTCATTATTAAACTTTAATACACTTAAATTATAATATTTAATCAAATACAAATTGAATATAAATCTACACTACAAAATTAATGTCTGTAAAAGACGAATGACAAAAGATACACTTGTTTAAAATAACAATTGACAGTCAAAACAACAAAATAATGACACACACATTCTTATTGGCATTACAACACAACACATATGGTCGGTACATAACAATTATTCAGTTTACATAATGTCAATAGTTATGTCGCAGCCATCTAGCTTAATTAGCCGTTCAATGAACAGCCTAGCCTCTTTACAAGATAGCGCCGTTCAACTGGCGGCCTGAATTATATTCAGCCTTAGCGTTTATTACAACATTTAAATTCTAGTTGGTAGGGATGTTCTCTCCGAGTCTGCTCTTTTAGTTTTCATAAATAATACATATTTATTTTATTTATTAAAAAAAAACCTTACGGCCTACTGCCATACGGTGTGTCAGTGTATTATGTACCTCAAATCTTGTTTGAGGAATCTAGTTGAACTGCGCTGTTTAGTAAAGAGGCTAGGCTGTTGATTGAATGGCTAATTAGGCTAGCTTGCTGCGACAGATATAATATATTCATGCGCATACATAGCTGAAATATTTTTATATAATATATAGTTAATAATCTATACTTATATATGTGCTAATTGATTGAGCAAAGCGAGAGAAATCAACTTGGGCAAGTCGACGTTGTATGTATGTATGTTTGTTTGACCAAGGATAACTTTCGAAGCGTTGATTCGATCATCGTGAAATTTGGTATAAAAGTATGTAGTGATAGCACAATTTTGGAGTGACGCAATGAGCTTAAAATTTGTATGGATTGCTGAGATATTGGGGTTCAAGAAAGGTAATAAAAAACATATTTTACCAAACTTTTCGTTCGCGAACATGTTTAGCATAATTTCGTTCTAAAAAATCTCCAAAACATCGAATACATTTGACATTGCCATTTGGAACTTGAAGATAAATATAATCAAAGCTTTTATCAGGAACATATATAAATCAAATGCTTTTTATAATGTAACTTGTCACGTGCGTAAAGAAGTTTTACTTCAAAAAAGCAAATACAGAATTCGAAAATGGAACTCTCTGGGATCATGTTTCTTTTTAATTTGCGAGACTGTCAGAAGTTTTATCATTGCGGCGTTCTTAAAAAATTGTGTGTTGATAGTACAATGAATTTAACTCGTGAAAATTTTCGCTTAATCCCGTTTTGTCATTTTCGCTCTGGCTTAAGTTAACAAGAGAGTTGCCAGAATAAGAGTGAAGTCCAAGTGAGAGTAAAGATTTGAAAATACTTTTGCCAGATATAGGCGTTCTAGAAATGGTTTTTCAATAATATTGGAATGCCGTTTTGCTTATTTGTTTTAAATAACGGAATGTTTCCTCGAAAATCTAAATATATGTACGAGTACATCCATCAACGACTCATCCAAGTTAATTGGGAGATCTCGCTTTGTACGATCTATAATTAAAACATTGTTCACAGAATAAAAGCATGGAAGATATACCATTACACCCCCTGGTGATCGTCACGAAAGAAGACATGAAAAAAGTCCGACAGGCTTGTGACGCGGACGACGTGAAGAGAATCAGAGACAGCCTGGATATTGTCGATGTTTGGCTGCAGAAACAACCTCATTTAGCTGAGGCTGGGAAGTGTATCAGTATGTTTTACGAATCACAAGTATATATTTTATTTAATGTCATAAAACCTCTTAAAATTTCCATTTTACAGCTGAGATTCCCAAAAAAAAAAATTTGTGCTGAAACCCTTCAGATCGAAAAAAAAACTTCAGAGTTTTCAGTGCAAATATTAGTGCTAACATTAAAGTATACAATGCAACATTGTGTTAAAATTCAAGTCAATTCATTGACTAATTTACGAGTTTTGCGGTCTCAAACATACGGAAGCTGAATTTATATTTATACAATTACTTAATTTAAGTTTTTAATAATAAAAGAAGATCAAACTGAATCAATCATGTATGTACACACGGCTACACATCAAGCTACACATTTCCAGTATAAACTGACCTCGCATTGTGTGGGCTTTTCGTAGAATGAGAGGTCAGTTTATACTGGATAATTATAGCTTGATGTGTACTAACGAATAACCTGGTATATTGGGGTAATTTAAACAGCATACCTACATAATTAGATACGAAACCAAATACCTACCTACTAAACGTCGGTCTGCCTTCCTGTGGCTAAACCTTGTCAAGGTTCATAATGTGAAAGTACCTACTTATACAACCTTGTAACTATCAATTAATGTATTGAGTATCTAACAATAAAGTCAATAAGTTTTTCTTGAAAAATTACTTTGTCGAAACAAGCATTTATAAAATTCTTAATTAGAACCGCAAGCAGATTCAACTGAGATCAAATACTAGTAGCCCACTACAATCTATTCAGAAGTTCCATTATCTAACATCCGCCTCAATCATGAGATCACCTCCATGGTACATTGTCACCAAAGTTTAATATGTATTCCAAATTTAAATGCGTACACAAAATTTCGTGTCTGTGCTGTTGACCGTTGAGGAATTCCTTCTTGGAAGCCAACCCTGAGTGCAGCAGGCATGTCATGGTGGAACTTAGAACAGGATATTATTTTATTTAAATGCGTACACAAAATTTCGTATCTGTACGGTTGACCGTTGAGGAGTTCCTTCTTGGAAGCCAACCCTGAGTGCAGCAGGCACATCATGGTGGAGCTTATAACAGGATATTATAATTAAATGCATACACAAGTTTCGTATCTGTGCTGTTTACCGTTGAAGAGTTCCGTCTTCCGTAGCCAACTCTGAGTGCAACAGCCATTAAATAGTGGAACTTAGAACGGGCTATCATATTTAAATGTGTATACTAAATTTCGTATCTGTGCTGTTGACCGTTAAAGAGTTCCTTCGTCTGGAGCCAATCCAGGGAGTAGAATTAGGGAATGCTTACTATAAATATGCATTGTTCTGCAAAATAAGCGTGTATACAAAATTTCAGCTCAATCAGTTAAAGATAACTGATTTAAAATTCAGTTGCAAGATTCCACCCGGACAAACATGCATACATTGCAAGTTAATAAAAAGCTTGTAAAAATTGATTGCAATCAATTCAGTTCTACACGTCATGTCGTACTGTAAATACAAATAGACGCAGCGGGTTGTTTACGTTGTAACTGGGTAAAATTTGGTCCGAATTATTTTATTACAATATGGCCGTCTTGTAAAATCTTATGACACGTTAGCTGAAAATATTTTTAATTACAAATGATGAACTCTAACATGTAGAATATTCTAGGTCGTGCTATTTTGGAGAGGATTTTCATCTTAGCCAAAGGTTCTGTAGAAGGGACAAAGAACCGCTTGGAGAGAATGCTGACGTCAAGAGGCATGATGCCGGAATTGTGCTTTAACCGGACTATTGAGGAATTTGAGCCTCATTTTGATGTTGTGTAAGTTTTAAAATAAAATAATAACTAATTCTTAGGAGAAAAAAAATCCAGTGAAATATTTATTTTAACACGAATATATTCTCCAACCTCACCTGATGGTAAGCGATGAGGTGTTCTAAGATGAAACTAAGATCTAGAAGGCACCTATTCACTCTTACTTACCATAGAGAGACCCGGTTTGTAGTCTATAAAAAACGGACGACGGTTAAGCGTTCCATACCTTAGCTATACGTATAAATAAGCAACAGCTGGTGGTTGAGCTTCTGTGAATGAGCTCGAGGAAGTGGGCACCACCACCTTACCTTTAACTGCCGCCAAATAGCAGTACTTGTGCTGCTGTGTTCCGGTTAGATGGTAATGGTATGTTCCTGTATTTACTGGCACATAGGCATAACAGCTAAGTCCTATAGAATGGCAACGTATCCACATAGAGATCAAGACAACATAATACCTTGTTTTGAATTCTATGTGGATATCCATGGGCTGCAGTAGCCACTTAACATCTGGTGGACTGAATGCTCGTTGTCGTCATATAAGTAGTATAAAAAAACAGCTGAGTTATTTTTAGACTAAATTATAGAAATATAAAATTTGTTTTCAAATATAATTTATATTACCTTAATAGGGGTAATTCTATCTATAGGGGGCGGTAGGGGAGACCGAGGGGAGTTGAAACAATTTTCATATTTTGTTTCATACACCAAATACTTTAAAACAGAAATCGTATGATAATAATACCAATCGATATGTCATTATTTACACTTGCGAAAAACTAACATAAAGAAATTGTAAGTGTTAAATATTGCGGTGAAAAATCTACTTAACCATAACAATTCAACTTGTCTCAACTCCCCTCATACCGAGGTACGAGTAAGATGAAGCAGGGGATCGAGGAGAGTTGAAACATATTGTTTTTGGGAAATATTTAAGACTGTTAAATAAAAATGATTATATAATTTAAAAGTATTTGTTAAAATTAAACTTTTAAAGTAAGAAACATACTTTTTTATTAATATTTAGCACTGATAATCAGCTAAGTAAGTAACTACAGGTCTAATACAAATAATCACCTCCTAAAGTATGTTCGCGACTGGCCATACGTCTATCAGTCTTTCTTTTTTAATCAGTAGGCATTCTGAAACAAATAAAAGAAATTAAATGAACAAAAAAATATTTTTTTTGTGCCCGGTATTTATTGACTGCTGTCTCATATAAACTTGAAAACGAGGAGAGTTGAAACAGCCTGTTTCAAATCTCCTGAGTAAGAAAAAAACCTTTTATTTATTCCAAAATCTAGAAGCAAATACACAGAAATCAATTGTACCAACCATATTAAATCTTTAATTAATGAGCTTTCGAAACATATTTAACTTAAATCAAAATACATAATCATTATCAAAATAAAGGTTTCGTAAAAAAAATTTAAAATCTTACTTTTCACGATTTTTGTCACATGACATACAGAACTCCACAACCGCGCGACTTACGCCACCGACGCGAACTGACACGTCAGCGGGCGGAGGGAAGTGTTTGAAAAGCGACGTTGTCAACTTGCTAACGATTTCAAGTTCCGAGAAATTGGTGCTGTTTCCCTCCCCTCGGTCTCCCCTACATATGAACAAAGACAAACTTTCAACAAAAAAAACTTTACCTTTGAGTTGAGTGTGGGTCATAGAAATATCAAATACAGATTTTTTATTCAACCTGTGTCATCTCACTGCTGGGCAAAGGTCTCCCCCACTGTCTTCCAGGACTTTCGCTTGCGTGCCAAATCCCACCAATTTTTCTCAAAGGCATCGAAATCATCACGCCAGCGACTAATAGGCCTTCTATAGATGACGTCAAATCTTGAAGAACAATATTTGTGGGTTAAAACATGAGCAAGACGGAATCCAATAGATTTTTGAACAAATATTTATGGGATCTGGTTCAGGGAAGTCAATTACACCGTCTTGGTTTTGATTTCTATAACTTTACTTTTGAAAGTTTTACAGCAATAATGAGATTATATTGTGTTATATGTACCTATATGCCTGCATGCAATGGTCCATTCTATGTAGTTTCTGTATGTTTGTTTGTTAGAGGAACTGTTAGGTAAATTCGTGGATGTAAAAATTATCGTAGCAATCTTTAATTTGTGATTGCTCAGTTTTATAAGGAGTAGTATGTTAAATTGATGAACACGCAGTCCTGTAAATGATCTGAATTAATTTGTGGCTGTGCTTCAAAAGAATTGTTGTGCTCCACTGTTTCTTCATTTGTAAGACATCTCCAACATAGATGACTACAAGGTAACAAAGGATCGAGTAGCGCCCACGATTCGGCAGACATATTAGGATGATTGTTAGCATGAAGACATTACAACGTAATCTTTCAATAAAACTCGAAAAGTGCTCTCCTATAAGACCGGACCGAGAAAGCGCGAAAGATCCCCACTTACACAAATGTGTGTGATCGAGAAAGACCTTGAAAGTGACAATATAGATCAAATATCAAGATGTGACAATATAGCTGACGACCTCCATGAATGGAAGTGAATAGCCGGCTGAGACGCAGGAGGTTGGGAGTTTGATTCCAGCCGCAGAACAAAAGTTAGCATGATCTACAGATATTGTTCCAGGTCTGGTTATTTCTCTTTATATTATAAGCATGTAGCTATTAAAAAAACCCATAGCTTTGCTTAGTTTTTGGATAGATGGTGTTATATGAAATATCAAACATTACTATAACGACCCAGAAGACCTTTCTGAAGACGAATGATGAGGAGAGCCGAAGTAAAAACGGAAAATACAGAAGAAGTAAAATAATATAAATTAACAATTTCAGCCACTACGTTCCACTGCCGAAACTGCATCCCGTAGACCAGTCACGGGTGATGATTACACAGTTTCGGACAGGCAAACTGGAAGAGTTCAGCATACTGTCTTACTTTCGCTACTGTTTTATGGTAAGTCTTTAGTTATCCAACAACCATAAACAAAGTCCTGAAGGTCAATTCCCATTACAAAATTTAGTCTGTCTGCAAATGGAACGTTTGACCTGAATGACCTAATCTTGTTTCATTCAACATTCATTAGTTGATTAATTGAGATACTGCTGGAGCTGGAACCCTGAACGTATTTGGAAGATAGTGGGAAGCCATTAGTAAAACGCATATGCTTTTTTTCCAAAACTCAAAAACTAAAGTACCTACCTGCCGCTCTTAAATAAGTATTTTCAGCCAAACTGACGCTTGCTCAATCATCTCATAAAGACGTAGAGTCACATGATAAAATTATGTATACCTCAAACATAATAGTATCTTATTTTCCAGGTTGGCGAATATCGGCTGAACTTTGACTACAGTCCATCAGAGCGATACATTATTGACATGAAAAACATACACATAGGTCTTCTGGGCAAGATCAATCCGGTTGTGGTAAAAAAATCTGAAGTTCTGTGCACAGTAAGTTTTAATTTTAATTTATAACAGGATAAATGTTCTTCATGGTTACAGTATTTGTCATTTGCATTGAAATTTTCAATTTGTGTAAATTATTAGAATTTTTATTTACGGGTATATTGTATGCAGGTACGCGGAATAAGGAAAATAGACCAAACTCGTAACGTTTTAAGAGGTTATATTTATCACTATATTTTGTACGTTCTTGATCGAGCGAAGCGACATCTCTAAATCAACTTGAGCAAATCGGCGTTGTATGTATGTTTGTTGGCCCGAAGATAACTTTCGAAGCGTTTACCGCATCATCGTGAAATTTGGCATATAGGTAGGTAGTATTAGCACAATTTTGGTGCAACTAAATGAGCTAAAAATGTGTGAGGGTAGTTGAGATATTGGGCTCCAAGTGAGTAAAAAAAAAATATTAGCCATAATAAAAACTGAACTTTGACGAAATTCACTGGGTACACCAGTGACTCAACTGTGCTGAAATATGGTATGCGTGTAGCTTTAGTGACACAAATTTAGAAAAAAATTTGAAATCCAGAATAACTGCAATTTCTACCCCATAAAAGATTAACCAATTGTCATGAATTTTATGGTGACTCCTTCACAGTACAAGCTGTGCGACTGTGTAGTGGAACGCCTTACCTTTGTCTATAAGGTCATACCAATCCCTTCTTATTTTCAAAGTCAAGGTATACAACCATTTCCTTTTGTTGTCTCGTAACTTCTAGTTAGTGTTTATGTTATTTATCCTCTATATGTAGTGTAGTTTATTTATATAATAATTGTATGTATTTAAGTTTATGTTTATAAGTATAAGCAATAGGTGGTTAGATTTTGTTTTGTGGGTTCTGGACTCTTACACCGCCGTTTTTTTTTATTTTGTTTTCCTGTCCATCTAAAGATTGTCTGGAAAAGATCGCTTTTAACAATAAGACTGCCCATTGCACCTTTATTTATTGATTATTTCCATTAATACTGTATTTTGTTTAGTGTGCAATAAAGAGTATTTCAGTCAGTCATTCATGGATTCCCGTTTCCTGTAATTTGAATGAAACTTTGATAGTCAAAGATCAAAGGTACAAATATTATTTTCTTGTTTTTATGGGAAACTTGCGACATCTCAGTTCGGGGCGAACCACTAGTAATAGTTACTTTAATTCCTCACAATTACCCCTTAATCAATATTATTAGTACCGCACCAGCTCAAAGGATATAAATGATTGAAATATTAAAAAATCTTGTCTTTGTTATTTGGAAAACTACGAAACCGGCTTTCATCCATAATACCTACTTATTTTTGAAAGTTTATTCTAACTTTGACTGCCGTTAGATTCGAAGGTGCCAAAGAAAAGGGGAGATCTCACACCTATTGTCTTTTGGCTTGGGGTCTTAAGACCAACCAATCGGTCTTGCTAAGATAATAATGTATTACTTAGGCTGAAATAAGCATCTACTAAGTACTTAGCACACATCGTTTCCGCGATCTAGGATTGGTATTTCTTCTATTTACAGTTAGATGTCACAGTTTCAATGTCATATTGACGCTCCTATTTAAGTTAATAAAGCAGTTCTTTTGTATAACGATAAGATGTCGATGACTGTTTCTCAAAAAATAATATCTACGATTTACAAATTCGGTTTACTGATAGTTAACTCTACAGGTAAAAATTATGGCACTTGACCGATTCTTTATTTTTTACCAGCTTCAAAAAAGGAGGAGGTTCTCAATTCGACTGTATTTTTTTATGTTTGTTACCTCAGAACTTTTGACCAGATGAACCGATTTTGAAGATTCCTTTTTTATTTGATAGGTGGTGCTTTCCGTTGAAATGGGACCACATTTCCATTTGGTTGAGTTCTGACAATGGCATCTATGAGAAAACCATATAAGTTTTAAATTTGTTTAATTTTTATATTATGCTATGTTTGTTAGCTCAAAACCCCGTTATATATCAACCGATTTGAAAAATCAGTTTTTTTATTGAAAGGATATACTTTTAGATTGATCTCGTCGAAATTTTGTCGAAATCGGTTAAGTAGTTTTTTTTTCTGTTATCTGAAGTCGGTTATATTTTTGATAAAAAGTTACATTTTGTTTACAGGAAGGAATCGGCACCAAAATCAAAGGTATCCACATCCTGAACGCTCCGCCATTTGTCGATAAGGTCGTATTTCTATTGAAGCAGGCGCTTCGTGAGAAGGTGGCTAGCCGGGTCCACGTCCACGCCAGCTATGCTGATCTTTACAAGCATGTGCCAAAGAAAATACTGCCTAGTGATTATGATGGTGATGAACAGTCGTTGGATACGTTGAGTGGTAAGTTTTTTTTTATTGTCCACGCTAGTAATTTTATTTAGTTAATTTTTTTAACTTAATATTATGTTTACAAAAAACGACTGTACTTTGGACCACATGACTAAAGTACAACTTCTTTTTCAAAATACTAATTTATAAAATTTTTCAATTACAAAATTATCCACAGATCTGTAAGTCGATCAGTCTGTGTTCATTCTGGACAGATGCAACTCATACTCGCACATTAACGTTTTTAAATATACGTAACGTAACTCTTTCTCTTTCTATCTTCACTAACATACTTCATGTTCTTTCTATCTTCAGCGTGGGTGCTTAATATCCAACATTATGCTGAGCTGAACGCCATTTTGGTACGCAGACACATGAGTCGAACCTGTTTTATTGGATTCAATTGTATCTACTGTTCCTTAAAATTGTTTCTTGTGTCATTTTGTGTGTACCAAATAAATGATTATTCTATTCTTCTAACACATACCCGTCAACTTCCGTTCGCACTTTACGTAACGCATTCAACAGCTTACTCCCCAAGTCAAGCATGCGTAAAGAAGCTTTACTTCATATGTAATAAGTAGTAGTAAAACCTCTTGTGAAAGAAGAGGACCGAGGAAGGACTACCACCTTACCTATATCTGCCCCAAAGCAGTAATGCTTCACACTGTTGCGTTCAAAACTGAAGGTTATGGGAGGTGAAATTATTAATAAAATAAATAAATATTGTTGGACGTTTCACACAGCGCTATTTAGCTCCAAACTAAGCAGAGCTCGTATTATGGGAACCAGAACACTTATATACTTTTTTTTTGTAAAAACATACTTATAATACATAGAAAAACATCAAGAACAGAAACAAATATCTGTAGATCATGCAAACATTTGTTCCGCGGCGATAATCGAACCCGCTACCCCCTGCGTCTCAGCCACTGCGCCACGAAGGTCGTCAGTTTAAATTCGTCATTATCTTTTCTGTCATGAGACTTAGGTTTAGTTTTCAGACTGTATAACGTCTTGGATGGAATACACCAATGCATCATGGCTTTCTTTCTTATAATCACACTAATATTATAAATGTGAAAGATTCGATGTTTGTTTATTTGTTACTCAATCACGCCGTAACGGCTGAACCGATTTGGTTTATTAATAGATTATGACCTGGATTCAAACGTAGGCTACTTTTTTACTGACAAATAACGCGTGCGAAGCTGCTGGCAGAAACTAGTAAAACATAAATATAACTGAACAGCTTCGTAATCATCTATGTTAACCTATGGGAGTTGTTGCTTGCATTTAAAAGAAATAAAGAAAACTTTTATTCGAAACCACTCAGTAAAAGAAAAAAAACAACATCTCACTTAAGCACTAACAAACTTTTAAAAGCTCTGTGTGGGAATTAACACAATTTTTGCTTTCCACGGTTTTTTATTTGTTATCAAAACTGACAGCAATTTCCAGCAAAGAGTGAAACGCCTTGCCAGAGTCTGTGTTTATGATAGCTACAACCTGGGTATCTTTAAGTCTCGAGTGAATAGGTTTCTTCTAGGCAAGCGTGTACTATCGTAGACTGCATCATCGCTTACCATCAGGCGAGACCGTGGTCAAACGCAAGCCTATAATGTATATTTAAAAAAACAATCAAGTGTAAGCAATATAGGCAGTGCTATAACTAAACTGGCAGGTAGAATTTAGCTTAGATTAGGTGCAAGCGTAAGCGCTATGATCTAGGCCTAAACATATGTTTTTGATATCAGTAGATAAATTTGTATATCCTCTTTCTCAGTCTCTTACTATATATATGTACACGTATTAGCTATATTTAAAACTGAACTTTGACGAAATTCAAAGGGTACACCAGTGACCCCACATTCCTGAAATATGATATGCGTGTAGCTTTAGTGACACAAATATACGAAAAGTCTGTAATGCAGATTATCTGCAATTTCTACCGCAAATAAATAACCAATTAACATTAACTCCCGTTACCTTTAATTTGAATGAAACTGTAGGTCAAGTAATTTGGATTAGCATTTCGTGGCACTATTTTGATATTCAAAGATTACAATTAATATATTTTTTTTATTTTTATGGGAGTCTCGCGAGATATGAGTTCGGGGCGAACCACTAGTACAACAATAGCGATAAGTCCAAACCGTGTTTTCATTTAATGTCGCACATAACAAAACATGTAGTAACTATGAAACTGTGCTTACGTCTTTTCAGAAAAATGGACTAAAACTCTGAAGGGTGATGACGCCAGAAGACTTATCAAGGAAACAGACAAGTTAATAAGTGACGAGACCAAAAGAACAGCTGTCAAATTCAATGAAGAATATTTAGGCATGCCAGGGTCTTTTAGACGATTGACTGTTGATTAGATGATAATTAGAAAAGGATGTAGCTTTAAAGGTGAATTTAAAAATAGCAATATAAGTTTAGTTTCTATTAAGGGTCTAGCTAGACCGACGGACTGCATCATAACTGCACTGCATCGAAATTACCCCCCGTATGTAAGAACTGTTCGCCAACTGCACGCCAACTGCAAACGGACTGCATAGATTGTTAGCAGCGTGCAGTTACGATGCAGTCCATCTAGGCACTAATTTTTCACAGTATGTTCTTTTTACAGAAACAAAAGTTTTCTAATGATTCTGTAATTAAACGTTTTACTTTCAACTCTTATATAATGTTTGTCTAATTTACGATTAATGAAACGTCACTTAAGACGTCTAGGTCTAAACAAAATGTTCTCCAATTTATAAGCTATTTAATCATTTTAATTTAATACAGTTATAAGTAAACTAATTTTTAAATAATATTATAAAAATACAGGTGTCTCGGGAATGATACTGTTTTTTATAGAATGTACTCTCTCGATGATAAATCAAAAGGTTAAGGAATTATTATAAATTTAAGTAATCTCGTATGGGCAAGTGGCCAACTTTATGGTTGGAGTTTTTTTGGCCGTCTGAAGGTCATGTCAATGTTAAGTTTCGAGTAATATATTATTTTATCATCATCATCGTCAGCCCTTCTCATCCTACTGCTGGGCATAGGCCTCTCTTCGTTGTTTCCATTCGCCTCTATCCTGCGCTGTTCTAACCCACATACGACCTGTGATTTTTATAAAGTCGTCGACCCATGTATTAAAATTAAAAATATATTTCATAAATACTAATAAAATATATGTAAAAGTTTAGGTAATAAGTTGTATTATGAAATAAAAACATTTTGTTCGTGTACTACAAAATGCACGTAGGTACATAGTTTAACTTAGGTAAGAGTTTTAGTAAGTAAGATTTCGTAGAGCGGGGTAAACATTTGTAGTCCTGTTGTCTCCCCACTAGGCTAGGCCTGTACCTCCTATTATATAATAATACTAGCTGACCAATCCGCAGCTTCGCACGCGTAGTTTTTCAATAAAAACATTATCCTCCTTCTGCGCAGTTGGATAAAATGTAGCCTATTTTACCCGGAGATAGTGTAGCATTCCAACAGTGAAAGATTTTTTTTTAAATCGGTCCATTAATTTCGGAGCCTATTCAAGACAAACAAACAAATATTTCCTCTTTATAATATTAGTATAGATTCATCCTAAGACTGATGTTTTGCAAGCATAATACTAGTGAAAAAGCTTTGTTATGTAGTTCCCAGAGCGTGCAACCTAAGAGCAGTTCGCTCCCGTTCTCTGTTCGCAAGTGTCACCTGCCGCACTAACTCGGGACTACGCGCCCCCATCCGGTGTATCTCGCGCGTCTTACAATAAGTCATTCGAGACAGTAGACATATTTGCATGCTCAACTTATCAATTTAAGAACTTGTGTCTCTAATACTTAGTGTCTAATACTTTCAAAACACCCCCTTCAGTCTCTTCTGTTTTAGCTTAATTCCGTTATGTGCTTTTCTTTTAGTTTTCTTTTCTTTTTCCTATTAAATGTTTAACTTACTTTGTAATATTTACATAGTATAAAATGAATTCGCTTCCGCTGTCTGTTCGATTAGATCGTTTAAACTCTTCAACGGATTTTAATGCAGTTTTCAGCAATGGAAATAGTGGTTCAAGAGGAAAGTTTATATGTATAATACATACATACATAGTAACTGCGAAAGTAACTGTTTGTTTGTTTGTTTGTTATCTTTTCATAACTAGACGACTGAGCGGATTGTAATGAAATTTGGCAAAGAGATTATATCCTGAGGAAGGATATAGGCTACTTTTTACTCGAGTGCGCAAAAGGAGGGTAATGTTTTTATTGAAATACTACGCATGCGAAGCCGCGGGCGGGTCAGCAAGTACATACAGTTGCTATATTAGTACCAACGCTTCCTTACATTATATAATTATAATTTTTGTCTTAAATATATACATATAAGGCCTTTCTGGCCCTCCAGTTGCATCTACTTGTTATCTCTGTCTTACCAATATCTGGTTATGGTAGTGGGGTTACATTATTAATAATTCTATCGCATGAATACTGTATCATATCTTACGTTTATAATGTATCTGTTTGTTGTTCAGAAATAAATTAAAATTAAAACTATTCTTGTCAGCTGCACTGACGAGACCAATGTTCAATGGGGTGCCGCTTCGCTTTAAGGCGAATAAAGTAGCTGATTGGTCTTATTTGGAGGCTTTCTCTTCAGGAAGAAATCAGTTTTATGCGATCAAAAAAATATATGTCATTCATTGACTTTTTATCTGTACCTAAAGTGAACATACAAAAAAGTTCTACCTGTTTATTTACTATGAGAAAAAAAAATGGAGCTGTTTTCGACTTTCAATTTGATTCAACCTCTAAACGACGTAAATTTTTTTAATATTTCTTTCACTTGAATGTGGGCAAAGACTATACCTTCAAGTTGAACATATGATGCTGTGCTGCGACGGTCTATCACGTGGCAATTAACTATTTTCGATTTTTCCGAATAATTAGCGGGCGTATGTGGAAGGTGGTTGCGTGGGCGATGGGCGGCAGTGTGCCGCTGACTGTCGTATGGGAGGGTTGTGCTCGTCGCGCTCACCTACTTGCTGGTCGGTTAGATGCGTGTGGCGGAAGGTGCGGGGCCGAAACAATAGCTACGCCCATTCACTCAAGGTCATCGGCTGCGGTTAGCTCCTTAAAAGTTCAGACGACAGAGAGATGGTTTATTGCAAATAAATAGTTCAGTTTTATTTAGAAAACTTTCATGATTTATTTCAATCAATATTATAAATGCAAGATTTATCACGCACCTGTACCCAGATTAAACGGTACGCGAATGAACACGAATTGAACCGAATGATTGGTGATCGTACGTGATTACCGTAGCATCAGGGATGTTTGTAGACGCGCGTCACGATGATTTTTACGTGATCATACGAAAAAGAACCGCATCCCTGGTGAGCCGCATGCACCAACAGCTTCCTGAAAGTTATTGCCTGGAGCGTGAGCTCATCTATAATGAAGCGCTGGATGGCTTTGCTTAAGCCGATCACATGCCTGGTGTCTCAGTAGATGCGCTCATGCTCCAATATTAACTCATTTTGTAATTTATCTTTTTGTGTACCTACTAACGATAATTTTAAGTAATAATTTTCTGTGCTTAGTACCTAACAAAAATTATGGATTGTCTGATCGGAAATAAACGTTTTTTAATTATCGACATATCTATATAAAGTAAAGTCGGGTTGGTTAAACCATTCATAACTCAAGAATAGCTTGACTGATTTTTTATGAAATTTGGTATGTAGATATACAGTGTGTGTTTTTTTTAACTGGGACAGTACGGCAGCATCCATAACCAGAAGATATAGAGGTGCAGTTTCTTTTAAAACATCAGCTCGTTTTCAAAGAAAAATATTTAAGCATTAAATTTTTTTTGGTCAAGCGTGAGTAGCGCCTTAAAATGAATCAAGTTGGTAATTTTTTTTTATGCTGATTGATGCAGTCTTATGTAAGGATCATTTTATTGTATCGGATGAAAAAAATTTGAGCAGCGGAAATTAGTCAAATTTGATAAAATGTATTTTCATGCAACAGGACAAAGCAAAATTCCTCCAACAAACATTTTATTAGATTCTAATTGCACATTAAAGAAGTATTAATAATGTAGCGATTAAGAAGTTAAGGAACACTTCACCAAAAAAAATTAATGCCAAAATGTTTTTCTTCGAAAACGAGCTGATGTTTTAAAAGAAACTGCACCTGTATCTCCTCTGGTTATGGGTGCTGCCGTACTGTCCCAGTTAAAAAAAACACACTGTATAATGATCTAAATTGAGACATGGTTACATTTTATGTATTTAACTGCGTAGAGAGTAATGGAGAGTAATGTTTTTATTGATAAACCACGCGTGTGAAGCCGCGGGCGGGTCCGCTAGTTAAATTAATATTATAAATGCAAAAGTTTGAATGTTTATTTATTTGTTTGTTCGTTTGTTACTCAATAACGTCGTAACGGCTGAACCGATTTCGATAAAGTTTAGTTTGTACGTAGATTATAAATTGTATTAACACACTATTTTTTATTTAATTAGTCAGGTCCCATGGGATAAAAATAGGGCGTCAAGTCATGTTACAACAGCAAGTTTAGTTTTATTTCTAATTATTAATAAATCCCGAATTTAAAAATAGTCTAGTGTCAATGGTTCTTTGAAGAAGGCCAGTGAAGGTGTCACTTTTTTTTTAAACTCCTGGTCAGGTAGGGATTATAAAATATATTCGAAACTGTGATATTTTAATAGTGTTCTATCAATTGGGGCTAGCATCGAACTGTATTAAAACCTTTTTATGAATGAATGAAACAAAAACAGAAGCGTCGTAGGAATTGAGGTCGCGCGTGTGTCAATATAATACTTTTGTTTCATTGACAACACTGCTCTGTCATTGCTGAGAGATGGCAGCTGGATTGGGTTGCCATATAAAAATCTTAATGTTAGTTCACCACGACCACGACTCTTCTCTTATTGAACAGACTATACCAATCCGACTACGCAGTCTTCTCCGCCTTCATGAGACAAACCCGTAGACAACAGATTAAACCTCCTAGGTAGGACCAAGGGAACGCGACTAATCGCCAAAACTTATATCAATATTTTGCTCAAAAGTCTACCTACATAGGTAAGCTTATTGGAAAATTCAAGCAGCTTTAACTCAATTTAAAATTGTATTTTCTTCGTTAATTTTGCTGCGCACATTATTTTTTGGACTTGGGACGCGAGGTCTAATGTTCTCACAGAAAAACTAGTAAAATAGTTTAAGATTTACGATGGCACGGATAGACAACAGGCAAGGATTTAAGACTTGTTACACCTTTCGTTTCGCGTTAGGAATTATTAGATATCAATAAAGTAACCTAAGTTTTGTTTTCATTTATAACAAAAGTAACTTAAAGTGCTATTAATATCTTTATCGTATTCTCAATCAGCTGGGAACCATTGTTCTTTTCTTCTCTCGTTAATTTTTTTTAAAAGCTTAGCCATTGTAACCAGAATAAGATAAGTAAATATTGCTGGACATTTCGCACAGCGCTATCTAGCCCCAAAATAAGCAGAGCTTGTACTGTGGAAACCAGATAACTGATATAATACATATATACTTTTACTTTCGTAACACGTTACAAATATCTGTAGATCATGCAAACATTTGTTAATTAACATTTATATTTTATAATTATTAATAATAAATAAAAAAATAAAATAAATATGGCTGGACATTTCACACAGTGCTATCTAGCTCCAAACTAAGCAGAGCTTGTACTATGGGAACCAAATAACTGATAGAATGCTTATATACTTTTTTTTTCTAAATACATACTTATAATATACTAGTGGACCCCCCGAACTTCGTATCGGCTTGACATGCATAGGTATAACGCGGGCTGTCAATATAAGTCACCCTGTTAGAATTGTCAATTGTTGTCCCCGGCCATCATTATGTATGAGAAAATGAATGACTTCCACAAATAATTCAATACCAAAATTAGCCAAATCGCTCCACCCGTTCTCGAGTTTTAGCGACACTAACGAACAGCAATTAATTTTTGTATATATAGACAATATGTCTCGGGATAACTCCTACCGAAGCAACTGTTTCAAACGATATTCATTTTTTTTACATCCTCTTTGACGATATTTGCAGCACGCAATCTGTCAATTCTATGTCAAACGTCATAAGGTTACATTATAAAAGCGCTAAGGTTAGATTATAAATAATTTTATATGGTGGTTAAGTATTCTTAAATTTTATAATTTTGCGCGCAATTTTCTTAATTTTTTTTTATAAGAACCTTCTCCTGGCAATAAGAAATACAACAAAAAAAGAATTGGCCAAATTGGTCCAGGCGTTGTTGAGTTATGCGCTTACCAACACATTTTGCGTTTCATTTTTATATTGAAGATTTAGAAAAATATCCAGACCCGGAACAAACATCTGTAGATAATACAAACATTTGTTCCGCGGCGGGAATCAAACCCGCTACCTCCTGCGTCTCAGCCGGCTATTCGCCCACTGTACCACGGAGGTATTATAATTTAATAATTATAATATTAATTGTTATAATTTTGTTAAGTATGTTTTCTTGTTTTAACAAGTATTTTTTAGTGATAGACGACCTAGTTTGGCTGGGCCCAATCGCCCAATGTGACGTCATATTGCATTGTGTGCTAACATACATTTTTTTTATTATTTAATAGCAGAAAGAATATAAAATTGTTTACAATAAAATACAGAAGAAACAGTTGAATCATCTAAAGACCATTGCTAACGATCCATAGATAGCTCAACTGCTCCAGGTCCCTACCAGGCCGAAGTGTCCCCAAGGCATTGGCTGCATTGCCCCGCTGAATTAAAATGCTTAATGCGTTGACCCAGATAAGCGCAAGGTCTCGGATCACACGTGGCTTCGCCCAGAAAAAATTTTGGAAAAGCAATGGGCCCTGGTACTTCATAGACCCAGAGTCTCGACCCCAAATGGCTCAAATACGTAAGCTCTGTCGAGACTTATATTTGCGCCGCTTGAGATCTTCGGCTGAATTTACCGCTGCACCGGCCTCAACTGCTGCATCAGACAGATGAGATGGCGCAAGGGCGTCCCACACCAAAGGTTTCTTCAAGCAAACCTTCTCTCAAAGTTTAAGAGTCATACTGTCAGGCCTCTTACCATCGTCACGTATTAGACCGTTCGGTTCGAGAACGGCTGGAACGTTGACGCTGCAAAAATCCTAAGCTTAAAAGTCTAGTGTGACGGGAAATCCTACCGGCGGCCCTGGAACACGGCAATCCATGGTGACCAAGCTGTTTCACTGCCGAACCACGGAACACGAGAAGTACCGAGTTATTAAAAACGAGTTATAAATTATTTTCTTTTTATAAAACAATCAAAGTTCAAGGCATTAAACTGGTATTCAAGATTCACAAATTACCAATATTAAAGTATTTTACTTCCGGAATCATTTAATATTGGTTGACAGATTGGTTTTTAATAACGAAGTCGAACTTGGAACTCGTATAGTTTTGCCGTCTGTGAGTATGTTCTACAATATTAACACATATATTGCAGTTGTAAGAATAATCAGTGCCGGATTAAGGTAACTTGATGCTGTAAGCGATCTTCCCCTGCGGGGACCCCTATCCTTAAGTGAACTACAAATAATTCGCGTTTGCGCGCGGGAGGGTGGGGGCTGGGGGGAGAGAGAGGGTATGAATGAATGAATGAATGAAAATTCTTTATTATACCTTACAAGCTAGACACAACAGATTTATAAAAAAAAAACAAATAAAAGTAAGCATAATGGGCGGTCTTATCGCTTAACAAAGCGATCTCTTCCAGACAACCTTTGGATGGAGAGGATCATTGCTTAATGGAAGATTGGCCGAGGTGTAAAAAGAATAAACTTAATAATAGAAAAAGAAATTAGTTATATACATACATATTAGGTACATAAATAACTTTTAAATAAATAAATAAATATCACATATAAAATAAATAAATATGTACTTACATACTTATACTTACAATAATAATATTAGAGATCAGATGAATCATGACTCTTCATGGAGATAAAAGTTTTTGAGTCTAGCTTTAAATACGGAAGGTGAGGGGGATTTCTTAATGGAGATCGGCAAGGCGTTCCATAATCGGACAGCTAGAACGGAAAAGGAGTTTGCATAGAAACTGGTTCTATGTATCGGGGTTTTGAGAAGGAGGTTTTTAGAGGATCGGAGTGTTTGGGAATTTGTGCAAAAAAGGAATTCAAAGCGTTCCTTCAGATAACAAGGCGTGGAAGGATTACGAAGGATGTTGAATAGGAGGGATAGCATGTGAGTATTCCGGCGAAGACGAATGGGGAGCCATTTGAGTTTATTACGAAATTCGGAGATGTGGTCGTATTTCCGAAGTCCGAAAATAAACCTTATGCAAAAATTTTGAAGACGCTCAAGCTTATTGAGCTGCTCCTCCGTGAGGTCAAGATAGCAGGAATCAGCGTAATCTAAAATTAGGTAATGAGGGTAACCACATACGAGCGAGCATCTACGACGGGATGCCCTAAGCAATTGCTTAAATAGCTTATAGGCTAATGCAGGACTGTTATGTATATATATATAGAATAATTATCAAAGGTGAGTAGACTTTACTAGTAAAACTGCTCGTAGTCGGCCAACTTATGTATGCAGTTAGGTTTGTAAACAATTTATACAACCTGTTTTGTTATGTACGACATTAATTTAAAACACACAGCCGCGATCGTATTTACTCATTTTAGAGGTGGGTATCATACGTTAGCTTGAATATATATCCAGTAATCGATACACGTCTAATAAACACATATTAACGTAAATGACGGCGCCTTTGCGACGGTACCGCTTAGTCAGATTAACAGGTACCTAACCTACTTACATGATGAATGAATATGGTTTGTTTACCTATTTTATACAGGCTGTTTCGTTGATATTTTAGGATTTAAATTAAGCTAGATTGAAAATAAAAGAAATCATGGTAATGAATTTGAAAAAAAAAACCTTTTTACAACAATACCAGCCATTACCCCTATCTGTGTTTTCATTTAATGTCGTAAATAGCAAAACACGTAGTTTAATTTTCAAAATTAACTTTGTTCATTAATAAAACTAAGATACAGCCGTACTGACCTCCCAGTGTGTGTGGTCCGACACGTGTTTGACCAATTATTTACGTATTTACGGTCAATACGAGCAAGAGAGTATATTTTTAATGAGCATTCCATTCATTTCTACGTAGAAGTATGGTCGCCGGTGAAATTATAGGCACATTAGACTTTACACCTGTGCCTCAAGTTGATGGACGCAGGCAATGCAGGGCACATTTAAAAGGTGCGTAGTAAAATCTACGAGGCAGTAGTCTTCTATCTTAAAGGCGATGGTTGCTACTTTACATCAGGTGGGCCATAGGCATGATCCGTCTGCATATAGAATATAAAAAAGTTTTATTACGTAAACCAGTAGCAGTCGCCCAACTGTCACGGGTTGAAAATTAGCATAGATAAGACTAGTGGTTCTGTAAGAACAGTAGACCTCGCGTCTCAAGTACAATATCTAATTTGCGCAACAAAATTAACGTAGAAAGTTCAATTTATATCGAATTTCTGGTGCTTGAATTTTCCAATTAACCTATGTAGACTTTTGAGCAAAATATTGATATAAATTTTAGCGATTACTCACGTTACCTTAATCCTAGCATGTCTAGTTTGGTACGTTCGGGTTCGCCTCGTGAAGGCGGAGAGGACTGCGTTGTCTGATTGGTAGGTAGGTATAAATTTACCAAAAATAAATCAAAAATTGAAATCCGTCGATAAATAACTCTGCAGCAAACTTCCCCCCTTTCCCCCCTATTTTTCCCTAATTAAAAATCACTATCCACTGAACAATTTTAAAAAATCAAGGATTTTGTGTGCCAATTTTCGTCAGTCGTTTGAATAAGATCTGTAGGCGAGAACAGACATACAGACTGACAAAAGCATTTTTGGCCAGTCTCGAAACTGAGAGGCTTTGCTCGCTTCGCTCGTTCAATAATAACTACCTCAGTTTAGCCACAGTTAAACAGTTTTTATATTAAAAACCGCGACCGAATCGGTTTATTCGTTTGGGAACTATAACAGACACACAAACAAAATTAGGTATTAATCTTATAAAATCCCTTTCTTTGCGTCGGGGACAAAAATAATAATAATAATCCTCCTAGCCGATTTCGGCTACAGAGACTTGACTTTGTGATTATTGGCCTAGGTGTTTAGCCTGTATGTGGCTGATGTACCCTATTTTTGCGCTAAAAGTCCGGTTACAATGAACACAAGTTAAGGCGCCATTAATGTAGTTGTAATTGATATTAGCCGGCGGTCGACTTTTAAGCTGATCTCGTTTTAAGTCTAGTTCTTGCCTCCTTTCTTCTTCAAACTCGTACACTTTGTCCTGAACATGACGCCTCCATTCAGGTCGTTTTTCAGCGAGAGCCTCCCAGCGCGACGGATCGATACAACACCTCTTCATGTGCCTCTTCTGTACGTCTTTGAAACGTAGGAACTGACCTCCGCGTTTCCGCTTACCATGTTCTAGTTCACAGAAGAAAATGCGTTTCGCCCTTCGCTCATCAGACATCCGAGACAGGTGCCCGCACCAACGCAGCTGACGCCGCATCAAATATGCCTCTATGCCACAGACATTAGCCCGTCGTAGAACATCGGTATTACGGACCCGATCCGACCACTTGATGTTAAGAATGTCGCGGAGGCATTTCAGATGGAATCTGTCTAACGTGCGTATGTGTCTGCGATACAGGCACCATGTCTCTGACGAGTACAAGATGTTAGGAAGTACAATAGCCATATACACCTTAATCTTGGTACTCAATTTGATGTTATGGGAGCGAAATACCTGGACTCGTAGTTTACCAAAAGCAGCCATAGCGGAGCCAAGTCTGCTGTTGATCTCCGAGTCAAGGTCGCATTTTGTTGTTATGCTGCTTCCCAGATATCTGAATGTATCGACCTGTTTTATGGGCTTTCCATCGATTTGCAGATTCAGTGGAGCTTGGTTAACAGTGTCCATGGCCATCACCTCTGTCTTTGTAATATTAATTTTGAGGCCAAATCTACAGCACGCAGCGTCAAGCCGAGTCATCAAGTCCTGGAGTCCCTCAGAAGATTCCGCAACGAAACATAGGTCATCAGCATACATCAATTCGGTAATGAGGTCATACGATACCTTTGTGTGCGCTTTTAACCTAGCCAGGTTAAAGATACTGCCATCTGTGCGAAAACGTATGCGGATCCCTTCGGTGTTGGCTTGTAAAGTCTCCCTCACGACAACGGAAAAGTACAGAGCAAAAAGAGTGGGTGCTAATACACAGCCTTGTTTTACACCACAAGTGACAGGGAATTGCTCTGTCTGCTCACCATTGACGGTTACGCAACAAGTCATGTTGTCGTGAAGAAGTCTTATCAAGCGTATAAATTTGTCGGTGCAACCAAGTTTCGAAAGCACAATCCACAAAGCTTCGCGAGGTACACTGTCAAAAGCTTTCTCCAGATCAACAAAACAGAGAAACAGAGGTTGACACTGTTCCCTGCTTTTCTCTTGCAGTTGTCTAAGAGAGAATATGGCCTCGCATGTGCCGCGATTGGGTCTAAACCCAAATTGCGTTTCAGGCAATATACTTTCAGAGAGCTCCATAAGACGATTTAAGAGTACTCTGGCAAAAGTTTTTCCTGGAGTAGACAGAAGTGATATACCCCTATAAGAGTTGCAAACAGATCGATCACCTTTATTTTTATACAAAGAGCAAATTAGTGATACGCCAAAACTAGGAGGAACGAACTCCATTTCCCACATGCGCTGGAAAAATTGCCAAATCTTGTAGTGCAACTCATCTCCGCCATATTTTAATAGTTCTCCTGGTATGTTATCGATGCCGACAGCCTTATTGTTTTTCTGCGCTTTGATGGCGATGATAACTTCCTCAAGAGAAGGAGGCTGATCCAGATCTACGGCTTGTGGTAAGGCAGGAAGTGATGCTAAATAGTTTATGTCAGCAGAACGATCCACATTGAGTAAGCTGTTATAGTGTTCTGCCCAGCGAGTAAGAACTTCTCCTTTGCTTACCAGGAGGGTACCTGAAAGTGATTTCAGTGGTACGTTTACTCGATGTGGACTTCCTACTAACTTTTTAATCTCGTTAAAGAAATCGCCGAGTCTATTCGAATCAGCAAGCCACTGAATATAGCGAACCTTGTTCAGCCACCACTCATCTTTTGCGTTTCGAGTTAGTCTCCTTATTTGGCTCGTACTCTCCTTTATTTTTTCAGAAGCAGTTGTCTGATTTCCCTTTTGAAGGAGCTGGCGGTGTTTTTCTAGGGCGACTGTCAATGTATTATCATTTTCGTCAAACCAGTCTTCACAGACACGAGGTTTTTGGCCTAAGATCTCAGTAGCCGCATTGATGGTATTTGTAGTTAACAGTTTCCAGCCCTCGTCTAACTGTTCATCTTCGGGGTGTATGCCTGCTGTAAAGGTATTGACAGCTTCCCTGTAATTTGCCAATATTTCAGCAGACTCTAGCTTTTTCAGATGAAGACAGTTAGGCTTAGCCCTGCGAGGTCTACGGCAAGGGCTAAGACGCAAAAATAGTTTTGTAACAACAAGTCGGTGATCCGACCAACAGTTTGCGCCCCTCATTACTCTCGTTACTTTGACATCCGCTATATCCCGTTGACGGACTATAGCATAATCAATAAGATGCCAATGCTTGGACCTTGGGTGCATCCAGGTAGTTTTGTATTTATTTGGGAGTCTAAACATGGTATTGGTAATACCCAGATGAAATTGGGAACAGAGGCTTAGTAACAGTTGCCCATTACTGTTCATGTTACCAATGCCATGTCGCCCTATCACCCGAGGCCAAGCTTCAAAATCACGTCCGACGCGAGCATTAAAGTCGCCAAGAAGCAAAACTTTCTCACAGCGCCGGATTTTAGTCAGCACTTCTGACACTTCCTCATAAAATTTGTCCTTGACGTCATCACTTTTGTCGAGTGTTGGCGAATATACGCTGATAACATTTAAGTATTTATTGTTTCGAAGATGGAAACGTAAGGACATGACACGATCAGAGATAGCAACTGGATGTTCTTCCAACTTAGAGGCTAAAGTAGTTTTAATAGCAAAGCCTACTCCTGACCGTCTAGGCTCAGAAGCTGGTGTGCCTTTCCAGAAGAAAGTGTACCCACCACCACGTTCAACAAGCTCACCTTCGTCAGCTAGATGTGTTTCGCTGAGAGCGGCTATGTCGACGTCATAGCGTTTGAGCTCGCGAGCCACAATGGCGGTTTTACGTTCTGGGCAGAGGTTGTTGGGTCGGTCTAAAAGAGTACGTACATTCCACGCACCAAAAGTCATATTCATCTGCATGTTTTTAGATTTATTCTTATTGCGAGGAATGAGCGTTTGTTTGGGGCACCTTTTCTAGCCCCCTCCCCGGCTGAGCGAGGAAAGCAGTGCCTCTCTAAATAAAGCTGCTTTGTCTCAAAGAGTGCTGCCGAACCACACTGTCACCCCGATGCAGTGCTAGAGCGACCACTCTCCTCTCCTTAGGCCACCCGTGTCCAGGTATTAGACCAAGTCCAGGACTTTTTTAAACTCGGAATGACAAAGCCAAGTCAGATGCGCAGAATATATTAAGTTGCATAAGTGTGCGCGCCGTACACAGATGCACCCTCTCCTCCTTACTCCCCTTGACCCAGTGGAACGGAGAACCGCTACGACTGGAAGGGAACAGGACGCAGTATCTGGCAACGATAAAAACTCCTATCGCTACCTTCAGGCCTTCTACAGTTGCCTGGTTGCCTCGCCACTTGAGGTGGATTGCGTTGACGCCGAAGCAACGAGCACTAGCACGGGGAGTGACCGTGCCGACTCGAGGGCCGAAACACGCCGTTGCTACAACAAAGTGTTTCGGCACTCGAGCCCCCCTCTACCAGCCTAGGTTCCTAAGGTGTGGCCGCTGCATGCTATAGCGGCGACCACTAACGACGATCGAATGCGTGCCGCGCGATCTGAGGAGCCTTTTATAGGCGATGTTGCCTCGACCACTAACGACGATCGAATCTTCGTATATTCAACGGGCAGCGTAACGACGCCCCAGAGAGGTCCGCACTGTACGACGGCTCGAGCACGACTCGACGGGGACAAAAATACAAAAGAAACAACTATCAATCGACCATTGCAATTGATCTATAGATAGCTCAACTGCTTCCAGATTAGGTTGAGGAAGTGTCTTCAAGACACTACTGATATTATTAGAAAAATATTTACATAGGTTTTTTATTTATGCCATATTTATAACACTTTCTGCCAAAGTTGGTATTGTAAGATTCAAGGGCAATGAACCTTGAAACGAGTTTTTAAAATAACTATATATACACCGACAAGTGCGAGTCATAATCGAGCTTAAAATGTTTCGTACTTTTTTTGTATTTTTTGTTCATCTGTTTTAACTAGAGAAACTTTAGTGAACATAGAGATAATTCTTTATTGTTACACCATGTTAAAATAACTTAACCTAGAAAACTTAAAGACTAATACATGGTGGTACAATGGTCGGCTTTATCGCTCAATGTGATCTCTTCCAGACAACCTTAAGTTAGACACACAGAAGCTCGGCTTGAACAACGATCCCTAAACGTATTTAGCGACTGTTTAAATTTGACGTATTTTTATGATATGACAATTCCATCATATCCACTAAATACGTATAGGCATCGTTGCACAAGTCGCCCTTAAAATGAAAATAAAAAGTAACCCTTGAAAACCGAGGCAGTCCCATTATCCTCCCCAGGAAACTCTCTTAAGGTGGATTTTGAAAGTTTTGGTCTGATTTTCCAATTTGCTCCCGAAAAATCAAGGTGAAAGAGGATTTTCAATCGGAAAATCCCATAATCCACCTCAAAGAGCAGCTGGCTGTATTGTAAGCCAATAATTAAAATCTTGTCTTTTGATTAATTTTGACGGGTTGTGACGCACAATGGGCGATCTTTTTGCTAATGGTGCTCCCATACTGCAGTTGTATAACGTGTGTTGTATAACATTTTATCGTTATATAATATTTTATCCCTTTATCACCATCATAATATCAGCCACAGGAAGTCCACTGCTGAACCTCCATAGATCTCCCCCATAAATTTGCGAGAGCGACCGATCTTGTCCAGCCTGCACCTAACGACTCCAAGCAACCTTTATCAGGTCGTCTTTCCATCTAGTGCATGTCCATTCAACGCTGTACTCCACTCCAGTGCGTAGTCACTACTCTTACCTAACTACTAAACCTTTCTGCCCCAACGGCCGTCAGTTCTTCGAGCTATGTGCCCCACCCACTGTCACTCCAGCTTGCTAATCTTCTTGGCTATATCTGTAACTTTAGTTTGTCTACGGATCTCCTCATTTCTGATTTGAACTCTTAGTAAAACACCAAGCATAGCCCTCTCCATTGTCCTCTTTTACCCCTTACAGTTAGACATATGTTATAAGTGGCCATATGGCCTCTGATCGTGTCTAGATTCAGGAAAAATTCAAATGTTTGGTAGTGCCACAGATTGGTTAGGGGCCATTTAAAAACGGTCCCTGATAACCTGCCGCTGCAGTACTGTCGACCGATGCCAGAGCTTGGAAGCTTGGGGCCGTCGAGTTGGTCGGTTATTTCGTATTTTGAGCGACCTCCACAGCTAATTTCAGATGATTGATGACTTGCGTTAGGGCGCTGATAATAGTATTTTGCTCCATTATCTTGCCTTCAAAGCTGCTGACTATAACGTTATATAACTGCTGTGTGGGAGCACTATTAGAGACTACAGTCGGTAATAGTTAATGAGATACAGCAGGACCTAATACCCGGAACTTTTTCATAGGAACTCCATATTTTTTAAATATTTTATCACTTGTTAGGCTACAGACAACACCGAATAATCCGTGATAACCGACAACCAGACAAGCAGTGTAGGCTTATTACTGCCACGGTGTTTCTTTAGTCTCGGACTATATGGCATACGGGTCTCCCCAATCCTGCAAATCCGGAGCATTTCCCGGTTGCCTCCGGGCAAAAATCGGAGTCGGATGGCCTCTGATCGTGTCTAGATTCAGGAAAAATTCAAATGTTTGGTAGTGCCACAGATTGGTTAAGGGCCGTTTAAAAACGGTCCCTGACAACCTGCCGCTGCAGTACTGTCGACCGATGCCAGAGCTTGGAAGCTTGGGGCCGTCGGGTTGGTCGGTTATTACGTATTTTGAGCGACCTCCACAGCTAATTTCAGATGATTGATGACTTGCGTTAGGGCGCTGATAATAGCATTTTGCTCCATTATCTTGCCTTCAAAGCTGCTGACTTTATCATCCAGTTTTGTCACCAGTTTATGTAGTTCGCGGATTGCAGTTTTCATAACTTTTTGTGGCATTTTATGGTTAAACCACATTTATTTTCTCAAAAGAAACTTTACATATCACTCATATGAGAAACTAATCTAAGATTAAGTAATTTTAGTGCTTCGAAACAATTCAAAAATTTTAATAGTAGGTGATTCACAAAAACAACTATCAAGAACGTTATAAACGTTTTACGAATACCCGCAATTTTCTGTTGAGTGTCGCCCGCGTGGCCGCAGTACAAGGCAAGTTCACTCGGTGCGACACAGTGTATATAATACAGTAAATCCATTGTATTGTTATCAACCAGCTAGCGTGACTGTGTACATATACAGTCACGTATTTTCGAATATTAGTTGTCAAGAATACGAGACCATATTACTTGTGTTGTGGGCTAACCCCCAGCCCCCTACCCCCCACCCCCCACCAACCATCTCATACCGACTATAACTGCAGTAAGACATTCAAAGTTGCCGACGCTTTTTCACTTTCTGCAATTGCATTCGGTAGTGATATGGGTCCGTTGGCATCCATACTGAACTCTATTATGATAAGGTCAGCTACCGAACGGTTTGGTAGTAAATCATGAATCCAACCTCACACATAGACATACTCTAATTTATATCAAAACGACTTCCAACATCTCGCATAAAAGTTATCAGTCTTCAACTTTAGTAAAGTTCAGACAGCAAAGCGCATCTAAAATGGCAGCATCAGCTTTCAGTTTTTAAAAAACGAATATATTTTGGATTTTTTGTACGACCTGGATATGTAACAAGCCTATAGCCCACTTGATGTTAAGTGGTAACCATCGCCTATAACAAATTATTGCCTCGTGAGTTACGCACCTTAAAAACATTCCCTATGATGACTGCCCTGCGTCTATCAACTAGAGGCATACAGGTGTTAAGTCTAAAAATAAAAAAAACGAGTGTGCTTTAGACCACACGACTAAAGTAAAACTTCTTTTTGATAATATTAATTTATGAAATTGTTCAAGAACGAAATGAAATTACGAAAAATAGTCAAACGAACTGACTGACTGTCAAACGATTGAAGAAGAAAGAATATATATATATATATATTCTTTCTTAATTTCTTTACGCACGATTGACTTGGGGAGTAATCTGGTGAATGCGTTATGAAAAGTGCGAACGGAAGTTGAGAGGGAGATATGGAGATATGAGTTAGTGAAGATAGAAAGAGAGAGGGAGAGTTACGTTTCGTATATTATAGCAAGAGAGAGAGGTGCGCGCGCACATTTTCTTTCTCTCGTCCTCTCATAGCCAGTGTATGAAATATATACACTGCCGGCCAAAAGTTTGAGACCACTGTAAAAATCTTTGTCACCAACAAAATAGTTCAAAGTACACATATGATAATGAGCTAATTTGAACACCTGCGTATTCTATTATTATTAAAGAATTTCTAAGAGTCATTATTTATGTTGTTGTTTAAGTTATCATCCTAAAAAGGTCTGATGTAGGTGGTCTCAAACTTTTGGCCGGCAGTGTATATATATATATATATATTTCATACACTGGCTATGAGAGGATATTTACTTCATCAATAATTAAAAGAAAAAACCAACACTATACACAAAATACATACAAAATACCTATATACAGCCAATGGACTTGGTAGCCCACGACGCTACAATGAGTTTCTGAATCCCCGTTAAAATGGAGGATGTCTTTGAGTTCTGTGGCAAATTTATATAGTTTAAATTTAAAGATCTCCATATTCGCATTCGCTAAATCATTGTATTGTTGAGACATTCTTGTTAATGGATTACATTAAAATATATTGTTTTTTTTAAGTAAGTACGCCAAGTGTCCCGCCCAAGACCATTTGAGCTCCATAACTCGTTTCCCAACATCATGAACCTTCTTCTACGGATCTCGACGTTTGGAACTCGATCTAAGAGTTTTATGCCGAGCATGGTACGCTCCATGGCTCTCTGTGCAACTCTTAACCTGTACACAGCCTCCTGCGTGAGCGTCCATGTCTCGGTACCGTAAGTCATGGTGGGCAGAACACATTGCATAAATAATAATATAACACTTGGCAAGACGTGGTGATGACAGGTGGAGCAGGGTAGCAACTGAATGGTGGCCGAGGAATGGCTGTAAAAGGATTGGACATCCGGCAGCGAGATGGGTGGACGACATCGTTAGAGTCGCGGGCCGTCAATGGGTGAGACTAGCGCAGGATCGTAGCGGATGGCACAAACTTGGGGAGGCCTATATCCAGCAGTGGGTGAAGTCGGGCTGTGGATGATGATGATGATGATGAAGTACGCCAAAAGTATTAGTCTGGTGAGATCAAAACTTAATATTGAAGGAGATTTGCAACAATAAGTATAGGGAATCGATTAAGGACTGCAATGTTTTATATAGATATACCAAATCGAAGTATTTGCGTCAAATTTCTAAAGTTTGAACATTATATTAATTATTATTCAACACTTGCTAACGGTAAAACCGTCAACATAATTTATGAGGATGTATGAGTCTATAATTTTGCTCGTCATTTGATTCATAATGCATAAAACCTTCATCAAAACGTTTTAAACTAGCTAAACTTCCGGATAAGACCGTTGAAGACTAGAAATGGGATATTTTATCGATATCCAACCACTGTATGTCGGATTACGCTAAAAATGGCAAATTACAAAAAGTTGAGGGCAGATCGAACTGCTTGCTTTTGTATCAATACTGCATAAATACATTTTAAATGCAATTTTTTTGCAGTTGATTTTGTGCAAAAATAATACATATTATTGAAATAATATTATAAACTAGTAGAGTCGACATGGATTCGATATTTTTTAATACACATATCTTTCGCAAAATTTTAAAGGTATTTAGTTACTTTAGGTGTTACTTCTCACTGTATAATTGTATATGCCCACTTTTAATATTATTAAAACTCTCCATTATCTTATATAAAAAATGTAAACAACATATTTTGGGCAAAAGAAGATTTTAAACGTGCTTGATGATTCAATATTATGTAGTCATAATTGAACGTACGCCTCTCGTAACGAAAAACTGTACGAAGGAATTACTTAGCGGTACCACAATTATTGCCTTACTTATAATAATAAAACCAACCAAGTGCGAGTCGGACTCGCGCACGAAGGATTCCGTACCATTATCTATAAAAACGGAAAAAAAAATCACTTTAGTTGTAGGTATGGGAGCCCCCCTTAAGAGTTTGTTTTATTTTAATTTAATTATTTATTTATACAGTGAATACAATATAACTAAATATTCTGTGAATATTTCAAGCGTTAATCTGTTGCCATTATCAATATCGAGCAAAAACGAGCAACAAAATCACGTTTGTTATATGGGAGTCCCCCCTTAAATATTTATTTTATTCTGTTTTCAGTATTTGTTTTTATAGCGGCAACAGAAATACATCATCTGTGAAAATTTCAACTGTCAAACAATCATGAGATACAGCCTGGTGACAGACGGATAGACAGACAGACACCGGAGTCTTAGTAATAGGATCCCGTTTGACCTTTTGGATACGGAATCCTAAAAACTTACAATTCTTACTACGCATTGGAAAGCGCTGAAGGAAAATTTTGTACAGGAGTGGATGTTCTACGGTTTTAACTTTATAGATCTTAATTATTGGTTAAAACGGGTATTTATCGCGTATGTACCTTTTTTATTTGTTATCCCGACGTTTCGGCTGTGTTGCAATAGTCATGGTCTCGGGCTGACTGGAGTACTTGGAGCTACCGTCGGGAAGTGCGGGTAGCTGCAGCATCTACCCTCACTTGGTCTTTAGAATTAGAAATGTCCTCGTTCATATTACGACACACTACACTAACCGTATCTACGCACTGAGTCGACCGATTATGACGCGCACATCTAGCAATCACCGGGTTCCAAGACGCTGAGAGTCTATAGCCATCTTCCCGATTGAAATTTAGAAATTTCTTGATTTCAATCGCTTCACGAGCTCTTGTAATAACGGCGTTCACTAGAGAGGACCTTAGGATCATGAAGTTCAATCCAATGATTCGGTCCCGAGTCTACCAGATGCTCTGCTATCGTCGACTTGTTTACCTGGCGATTTTTGACAGCTGCGATATATTCTTTGACACGCTCGGCAATGATACGTTTGGTTTGCCCGATGTTAGAGCGGCCACAGCTACAGTCTATCTTATAAACACCAGGCATCTGCAGAGGTATAACATCCTTTGGAGTCCGTAAATGCTTGGCCATCTTTGAGAGAGGAGTGAAGACCGACTTGATTGAAAACCTTTTCAACACATTTCCAATTTTATCCGTCACGCCTTTCACGTATGGCAAAAACGTTGGCTGTCTACAGGCCTCCGTCGGTTTTCTCTGTTTGTGCGTCTTGGCTGCCGTCTATTTATGTACATATCCATTGGATTTTAGAACCTCCTGAACATGGGCCAGCTCACTCTCCAGATGTTCAGGGATTTTATAGATCTTCGTTTGACCATAATCTTAACTGATGGTAAGCGATGATGTGGTGTTTTTAGACCACATCATCGCTTAGAAGCAAGAAAATTTAGAAGAAACCATATTCTTACCTTATAGAGGTCTATTTATGATGATAATTCCTACCGTGAAGCAGACATAGCGTGGTCGATATTATAACAATAAGATAATAATGATTAATAATGATAGTTAATCTAAAATGGAAGACAATGCAAAAAACGCGTTTGCCGTTTGTAATTCGGATGAAGTTGAATCAATTAGTCCAGGAAAAATATTATACTGATGAATCACATTTTGAAGCGTTGGCGAGACGACCTCGATACGTTCCAAGATGGCTGATGGGACGTGGTGAGTGATCGTGAGATGTGGAGGAGGAGGACCATGGTGGAGACCTTTGCCCAGCAGTGGGAAAGTATAGGTTAAAAAAATCACATTTTATTTTTTATATTATAAGTATAAGTATATACATATATGTATGTAGTATGTTAGGTACAACATTACACCCCAGGTAATGTCCACATAGTCCATTCCATCAAAAAGTTGTCTGGTAGAGATCGCTATTCAGCGATTGTATCACACAGTTTTACGGTGTTTCTTTTTATCTGTATTATTTTCTTGGTGTGCAACAAACTCCCAAGTGATGTATAAAAATTGACAATAAACAAATTTAAAAACGTAATTAAACAAATTTTCTTTATAAAAAAGCCTACTATAAAATATCGGATTATTTAGATGATAGAGAAGCTTGGGATTGAAATTGCTCCAACTCGTTCAAAATGTTACAATTTAGACGTAATTTATTTCCTGTATTGTTTAGGATATATATATATCCTAAAAGGATCATTAAAAAAAATAACCAGCCTTGTTTATTACCTTTCTTTCCTGGCATGGTCGCGAAGGAACAGGCAGTAAAATTGACGTTTCAAAGTGATCCTTGTGATTATAATGAATAAAATATTTTGACTTTGACAATAAAGAATTAACTAATCTAATCTAACTCATTTAGTGCGTCGGAAAATCTCAACCCAAGATCTCGAGCGGCGCAAATATGGAAGTGTAGATAGAGCATAAGCATATGCGCCATTTGGGGACGAGACCACAGGGTAATTAGGCCCTTCAAGTTTTCATAATTCTTTCTGGGGGACTGGTCGAAGCAACGTGTGATCAAAAAGTGGTCAACGATTAAGCATTGCAATTTAGCGGGGTAATGCAGCTAGTGTTGTAGAGATAGTACCGCTTGGTAGTGATCTGGAGCAGTTGAGTTAAAGATCGTTTGCAGCGGTATTTAGGTGATACAAGTCTGCTCCAACTTTCGGTACCTTGGGTCATTGATCCAAAAGGATGGTGACATAGACCGGGACGTTAAAAATAGAATAAATGCGGGATGAATGAAATGGCGACAGGTTACAGGAACATCGTGCGATCCTCGATCTTAAGGTTATGAGGAAAATTTACAAGACGATCATAAGACGAAAGGGACGGATGAAAAAATAGTGCACGCGGAGTAAATGAGAATTAGGGGGCTTGTTGAGATATTGAGGTTAAAGAGGTGTTAATAAAATCGAATTGAGACTATCAGGTCAAATGGGACGGGTAATGAAAGGCCTTCATTAGTACATTTGGGTTCCGTTTTTATTTTAAGTTAAATCCTTGCAGTTTATGAGTTATTAGTCATAATAAAAACTGAACTTTGACGAAATTCACAGGGTATAACAGTGACCCCATCGCGCCGAAATTTGGTATTCGTGTAGTGACACAAATAGGAAAAAGTCTGAAATCCAAAATATCTGCAATTTCTATCCCTAAAATGAGTAAACAATTTACATGAACCCCGTTATTTGTAATTTGAATGAAACTGTAGGTTTTGCATCTACTATTTTATTAGTCAAAGATTATGAGTAATATTATATTTTTATTTTTGGGGAGACTCGCGAGATCTCAGTTCGGGGCGAACCACTAGTTACATTGTTTCTGCTAAGTACCTAAACGCTGATTTTCTAATTATTTAAATAAATACATCACATAATATATATTATCTAGTTACGTTGCTAAATAAGTATAATAATTAAATAAAATATGAGTTTTGTCTGCAATAGCCAATTAAAGATTTAGTATGTACATAATATATTAGTTGTTATCTAGTTTTGTACATATTTTATATAATTTTTGGTTTCAATATGTGTTACCTTTATAAGAGTTTATATTTTTAGTTTACATTTAACTATTTATGTTAGTCTGTTCACACGTTTTTATGAAATATGTTCTGGTGGAAACTTCACTGGTGTTAGTAATAACTTTATACCTAGTCAGCTCATAAATTCTGTCACATGTTTAATATAAAATAATTGAAACAAGTTTATTCATTATGTAACCACTTATATACCAAAATGAACCTTAACAAAACATAGATTCTTATGACACTAAAGTTTATTCAAAATAACCTCCGTGATTTTGAACACAGGCCTTCAATCTGCGCGGCCAGTCGTCTATCGCAGCACGAACGAGGTCCATGTCAATATCGGCGGCTGCCTTAATCAAGGATGTCTTGAGTGACTCCAAATTGGGATAAGGCTTTGAGCACGCCTTTTCCTCCAAGTGTTGCCATATCTTGTAATCTAACGGATTCAAATCTGGACTGGAGGAGGGCCAGTCTTCGTGCCGGATGAAGTCGATTTCATCGCCGCCAGCCAGTCTTGTGTGCTCTTCGCTCTATGAGCTGGCGCCGAATCTTGTTGGAATACCCAGTGCCTGTTATTGAACATGGTATGAGAAACAGGTTCCACAAGGTTCGTCAGGACTGTATTTTGATACACAACTGCATTCGTTTTTACACCTTTCTCACAAAAATGTACCTCTGTTAAGCCCCAATAAGAAACTCCCAACCATACCATGAGCGAGGATGGAAAATGACCTCGTTGGACACGCGGAATACGGTTGCTCGCTTCTTCACTACTGTGTGCATACACCTTATCATTTTGTTTGTTGTAGCTCTCTTCTACGGTAAAAATGTTTTCATTCGAAAAAGAATTTCCCGATATTTTTTTTTCCGCGTACCGTTTCAACAAAGCGCGGCATCTCTTCAGTCTCAGGTACATTAGACGAGCATTCAAACGATGTCCTGTTTTTCTTCGATATGCCCGAAGCCCTAAGTCTTCATTATACACCCTTTTCATCGTGGTTCTGCTTAACCCCATCTGAAGAGCCAACATAAGGTATCTAAAAATTCAGTACTGTATAATAAATGGGAAATAAAGTCTCAAGACTCAAGAAATATAATCGCATTGAAATATATCTACGGAAGCCAGAAAAAGGGTTTTATTTTTGCAATTTAGGTTAACATAACATAATTACCAATACTAAGAAAATACTAAGAACTAAGAAAGAAAAAGGCGAAATACAAAGAACTTGACTACTCAATAAACTGACTAGACGTAACAACTGAGGCGAATGAACTTAACCTATTCGATGATATGAAAACACCATTTATAAGTAAACTTAATGTGTGTGCTAATATTTTAGTGATAAAAGTATATTTATTTGAAAGATGTTGTTAATACGTATAAACATTTGAATTAATTATATGAAATCGTTTATTGTTCTCAAATTTGTTAACTGAAACCCGTGGCTTCACACGTTTTTTGGGAAAAAAAAATTCTAACTGAAACCCGTGGTTTCACACGTTTTTTGGTAAAAAAGATTAATATCTGTTAAAAACTAAGATATAACTGATGCTTTTCGTCTCAGTTATCATAAAACGAAACGGAAGACTCTGTTTATAACTATTTGTACTATAGAAAGAAAGAAAAAGAAAGAAAAGAAAGAAAAGAAAGAAAAAGAAAGAAAATATATTTATTTGAACCCACTTGACATCACACACAATAAAAAAACAATAAAAACAAAGGCAAAGTGAAGATTCACTCAGACAGACAATACTGGTGTTGCGTGGGGACAAACTGGTCCCTGTCTCAGCATAAGCTGTAATACTATATATTATACTATATACTATGTAGACATTTTAAAACGACTTCAAAAAAAAGGAGGAGGTTCTCAACTCGTCAGAATCTTTTTTTTTGTGGTTAAAGATATTTATTCTCAAAGAACAGGGTTCACTTACAGAAAACTTCTAATTACATTATTGTACTGGATTATGTCCAGTGAAATAACAGTAACATTGCTTAACATAATATACCTAGTCAGGTCATAAGTATTGTCACACAGTAAAAACTTTTCTTTTAGAATGCTGGCCACAAAAAAGTGTATAGAATTCGAATTGTTCATGAAAATAAAAATTTATACTTTTTTGAATTTTACTCATTTTTAGATATGGAGTGGACGCTTAAAGAAGACCGTGTTGCAGTTATTGCGTTGCATCGTTGCGGTTACGCGCCAATTCAAATTTTTGACATACTGAGAAATTTGAATATAACCAAAAGATTCGTTTATCGCACCATCAAACGATACAATGAAGACTCTAGTGTAGATGACAGGTCAAGAAGTGGTCGCCCTCGGTCTGTTAGGACTCCAGCAGTGATAAAAGCTGTGAAGGCGCGAATTCAAAGAAATCCCAAACGTAAGCAGAAACTGTTGGCCCTTGAGATGGGGTTAAGCAGAACCACGGTGAAAAGGGTGTTAAATGAAGACTTAGGGCTTCGGGCATATCGAAGAAAAACAGGACATCGTTTGAATGCTCGTCTAACGGACCTGAGACTAATGAGATGCCGCGCTTTATTAAAGCGGTACGCGGGAAAAAAATATCGGGAAATAATTTTTTCGGATGAAAAAACTTTTACCTTAGAAGAGAGCTATCACAAACAAAATGATAAGGTGTACGCACACAGTAGTAAAGAAGCGAGCAACCGTATTCCGCGTATCCAACGAGGTCATTTTCCATCCTCACTCACGGTATGGTTGGGAGTTTCTTATTAGGGCTTAACAGAGGTACATTTTTGGGAGAAAGGTGTAAAAACGAATGCAGTTGTGTATCAAAATACAGTCCTGACGAACCTTGTGGAACCTGTGTCTCATACCATGTTCAATAACAGGCACTGGGTATTCCAACAAGATTCTTCGCCAGCTCATAGAGCGAAGAGCACACAAGACTGGCTGGCGGCACGTGAAATCGACTTCATCCGGCACGAAGACTGGCCCTCCTCCAGTCCAGATTTGAATCTGTTAGATTACAAGATATGGCAACACTTGGAGGAAAAGGCGTGCTCAAAGCCTCATCCCAATTTGGAGTCACTCAAGACATCCTTGATTAAGGCAGCCGCCGATATTGACATGGACCTCGTTCGTGCTGCGATAGACGACTGGCCGCGCAGATTGAAGGCCTGTATTCAAAATCACGGAGGTCATTTTGAATAAACGTTAGTGTCATAAGAATCTATGTTTTGTTAAGTTCATTTTGGTATATAAATGGTTACATAATGAATAAACTTGTTTCAATTATTTTATATTAAACATGTGACAGAATTTATGACCTGAATAGGTATATTACAATAACTTAATATTCTTTAGTATATATAGCCCTCCTCATCGATTTCGATGACGGCAACCATAACTATATTTAAATTTAAAGAAAATGCTATTAAATGCATAAAAATTACAATAATTATAATTATACTGCGTTTATATTTAAATTCTAGCGTAAGCCTTAATATGACTTGCTAGACCAACTTAGTTTCAAAAATTTTAATTTAATTCTTTAGTATAAAACTATATACTAAAGAATATAATTAGAATTTTTTTTAAAGATTAAAAAAGATTTAGAAACTTCTAAATCTTTTTTTAATACTAGGGGACTTTTTTATGTTTGTTACCCGATTACTCAAAGACGCCTGAACCGATTCGATATTTTTTTTTTGTTGAAAAGGGTAAACTTTCCAGCTGGTAACATTGGCACCAAGTCTCGATCTGATGATGAGATCTCAAAAAATCGAGGGCAACCCTCAAATTTTACAGGGACGTAATTCGGCTTTATGTTGTTATTACCTCAGAACTCCGTCACTTATCAACCGATTTGGATAATTATTTTTCTTTTAGAAAGGATATACTATTTTATTGGTCTCATAGAAATTTCTTTAAAATCAGTTAAGTATTTTGGTAAGGCAATTGGCACATACTTTCTATTTTTTTATTATTGTGATTAAATAGACAGAGATTTATTTTGACACTAGTAATAAACAAATGTCATATTATCAAAAATACACCAAGACGCAAAATAATAAAAATAATAATATTATACTCATTGCCAGTCCACTGTTTTTGAAATTCGACCGTAATTTGTTTTAACAACAAGTAACTTTTTAACGAAAACGTAACCGAATGAACGAAACTACTTAACCAATTTTGATGACATTTCTATGAGACTAATATGAAAGTATATCCTTTCAAATTAAAAAATAATTTTCCAAATCGGTTGAGAAATGCCGGAGTTCTGAGGTAAAAACTTAAAACCAAATTGCGTCGCTATAAAATTTGAGTGTTGCCCTCGATTTTTTTGGTATTCCATCATCAGATCCTGACTTGATGCCAATGGGACCACTTGGGAAGTAAAACCTTTTTGAGAACGAATTGAGAACCTTCTTCTTTTTTGAAGTAGTATAAAAATATAACCAACTTCAGATATAATCATCGAAGTCGGTTGACTTGGTAAATAATTATTCACCCATTATGTCGTGGAGGTCTTTGCAGATTGAAGAGTTTGTTGATTTTATCATGAATCCCATCATTAGATCTTAACCTAATTTATGTGGGACCACCATTTAAATCGGTCTATGTGGTAAAAAACTATTGCTGAACAGCATTCATCATCATCATCATCATCATATCAGCCGTAAGACGTCCACTGCTGGACAAAGGCCTCCCTCATTGATCTCCAGGAACTGCGGTTGGAAGCGACCTGCATCCAACGCCGACCTGCGGTTCTTACCAAGTCGTCTGCCCATCTTGTAGGTGGACGTCCTACGCTGCGCCTGCTGGTCCGTGGCCTCCATTCGAGAACTTTCCGGCCCCATCGGCCATCTGCTCTTCGCGCTATATGGCCTGCCCATTGCCACTTCAATGTGCTAATCCGTCGGGTTATGTCGGTCACTTGAGTTCTCCTACGTATCTCCTCATTTTTGATTCGATCCCGTAGAGAAACCCCGAGCATAGCCCTCTCCATAGCACGTTGAGCGACTCTGAGCTTATTCATAAGGCCAATAGTGAAGAACAGCATTATTTTATATTAAAAATAACACTACAAATTGAGAATCTTCTCCTTTTTTGAGTTCGGTTAAAAATGCGAAATAGTTGAATCATCATCGCATGAACACATCATCGAAGATAGTTTGAAAGGATCGATAGACAGGTCTACTTATACATAGCTTGCTTTATTTTACAATTATTAGCAAAGTCAATAAAATCACTAGCTTTATGTTCTTGAGTTAATACAAAAATCCAAGAGAAAAAGCACTCAGTTTTTCCGGAATCTTTAACCATTACGAACAAAATTTCAATATTTTCCTGTAAATTAAGAACACAACAGAAGCAGCCTTTTCTCTAGAATAGAATAAAATAAAAATGTGTATGTAACAACACGATACTCCACTGCACAAACGACGCAAGACTAAGAACGGGTCTGCAAGGGGTCATCGAATCCTCATGCGCCACTAACACCACTACTACTTCAACATCCACGGGGACCCTGGAAAGCTGCTGCCACCAACCTAAAGTCCTACTCCGTTACTTCAAGGAGTTGGGATGGCTGGGGTCAGGTTAGAAGGGGGGTAATGCACAATACACCCCAATGCGGGACGTCAGTGCAGATCTTTTATTCCCCCCCACCCTAGAATTAGAATTAACACAGTGAATATGATAAAGATAATAATCTAAAACTAACTTTCATACATGCGGCAATTGATTTTCTTTTATATATTTATATTAAAATATTCTAGAACTTCCAAATAAACATTGTTTTGCTAATGTATGTATTTCTTAGAAAAACAAGGTATAATTTGAAAATGAATACAAATTTTTAATATCTTTCCCACGCGACTCTGGTAGCTTGTTATTATAATAGGTATGTAGGTTAGGTACACACGGCTACACATCAAGCCATATTTTCCCGTATTAGTTGACCTCTCATTCTACGAAAAGCCTACACCATGCAAGGTCAGCTTATACTGGATAATACCTTATTCGTGAAAATGTTACAAACAGACAGAGACAGAGTATTTTCGAACTTATAATAAAGTACTTATATAAAGAAATACACTAAGTCGATGAGTACATCTACTTAGGCCAGTTAGATTCCTTCGAAAACAGGCAGGACAAAGAAATCGATCGTCGTATCGACAATGCCTGGAAGAATACTGGTCCATGAAGACATTCATGAAAGGCGACCTTCCATTATCACATGTGTATTCTGCCTGCCTACGGGGCCCAGTCTTGGTCACTGACTGAATCTCAAAAGTCTAGACAAGGGGTTTACCAAAGGGCGATGGAGCGCAGCATTTTGGGTGTCAAGAGAGAGACAGGATTCAGAACACCTCGCTGCGCTCAAGAACCGGCATCGCTGACGTCGGTATCAAGGCTCCTAAGTTGAAGTGGGATTGGGCGGGTCATGTCTCCCGCATGCAACCAAATAGGTGGGCTAAGGTCGTAACTGGATGGATCCCTGTGGATGGAAAGCGAGACCGTGGAAGGCGTAAGAAAGCGGCACCGTAAGAAGCGGTGGCGCGATTACTTGGACGCTTTTTATAGTGACTGGCGGGATTTGGTATAAGATTGAGAAAAGTGGAGAGATGAGAGGGAGGCCTTTGCCCAGCAGTGGGACAGCATAGGCTAGATAAAAAAAATATAAGTATGGATGAATTGCATCACGGTCCATATTATTTTCTCTTTTTCTCGATAACTGTTACAAACAGCTACAAACATTAAACATCCGTATTTATGTCGGTCTAAAATGCGCAAATTAATGGCGTCCTCAAAAGGCTGTAATCTGAAAGGAAACTCCAGGAACTGATGATTTCCATTTACGAGCCAGGTATTCAAACGAGCTATTCATAAACCAAGCTTTGACTTAAATAAAACAGCCAGTTTGACTCAAGGTAGACTTGTGTACGGTGTTTATTAGTTGACAGAATAATTGGAAAATTCTTTAAAAACTGACATCAGGCTTGTACAGCTGCGACATTACTCAAACTTAATAGTAATTGACCTCCAGAACACAAATCATTCGAGTTTTGACCAAATCTTGATGCCTGTTCCACACAGTACCATCCATTCCTCGTTAATGTACCTACTACCCATTGGTGCCAGTTTTGGTTCTGCTATGTTCTCAGTTTTTCCTGAAGACTACAATCCGGGTCGCTTGAATAGATCTTCTAGATCTTTGTACTCTATCGTTGACCACATAACAGAAGACGTTAAAATAACGTTAAAATTAAAACAAGACGGTCAAGTTCAAGTGAGAACCACGCAAATGGTCGTTAGGTTTCTCTTATGAACTCCTGCTTCGAAGAATCGTCCAAGCTTTGGATCAATTCTTAAGAGGAAACACCAAGGGCTAGAGAATTAAAAAATAAGTATTTGTAAAACCTATTGCTGTCGCGCGTCGAGTAGAGTGCAATATGCGCAGTATACGCGATAGAGACAACTGCAGCTTGGACCGAAAGTACCAATTAAAATTACACAAAATCAATGATTCGTAGTCCCCTGCTTTCTTCCTCAAAACTTGACCGATTTAACTACTTTCTTTTTAATAAATTAAAAATAGGCTTCGATCGTGTTTCTATATTTTATATTTTTATATAATCTAGTCAAATTGGTTTTGTGGATGTTTGAACACAGCGGAAAAACTGACAAATTTTATATGTTTTTGAATGTTCATATCTCTTTTAATAATTAATTTATTAAAAAATGGAAAGAATAGGGGCATGCCAATAGTGACCATAGATTTTTGAGAAAACAATTATTGCTGTACTGGCATTATCCAGGGAGTAACAGGGAACTACGTTTGTATGGAAAAACGGCCCTTGTGTTTCCTCTTAAGGCATGAACAATTTCAAATCACTGATCAAAGCCTTTGATAAACGGTACACAAACAGAATCTTAGCGCTAAAAAGAAACAATCTTCGCATTATAGTTAGAGCCCTAACTGGACAAGTTTATCTTTATTTCTTGTAATAAAATTATGTTTATAGCTATTTTTCTTAACTAAATTAATGTTTTCGTGAACGTCCATCAGATATTCATAGATGTATTGATCTATGAAAATTTGATGGTGGTAATACTTTCCAGGGCAAGCCATTTCACAAGGACTTCTGCTCTTACTCCATTCACAGTCTTACTCCATCATTTTACCGCAATTCAACGCTGCTTATAGAAATTAGCTAAGGCGTGCTACTAACCCCGTTGCCTCTCCCCAATTGCAAGTGTTACACCTCCTACCACAAAAACCAAAGAAGCACGTTCAACCTATGATCTAACAAATGTGTGGCGGCAATAAACACAAATCCACGCTTTGAACTTTAGAAGGAATTGTGAGGAATTTGTTTTATTCTTAAAATTCAGTTTTGAGTATTTTTTAGATACGAAAACTTAATGAACTCGGTGCAAATTTAGACAGAGGTCAAGTTATCAGTTTCGGCGGTACATAATTACGGACTGTGTGCTGTATAGTCAAAAGTTACTGTGGTGCGATTTAAGACGGACGTGTTAAATCACGAGAAATAAACGAGGGAGAAATAATAAGGTGAGTTCTAATTTATTTAAGATTTATAAAATATTAATTTTATAGCTGGAAAATTAATACAAACGGTTTTATTAATAATAGTTTATATGAAATTATATTTTAGTCAATTAACTAAAAATATCGATTTCTTGTCTCATATATATAAAATGTGTCTATATTAGTACGGTTTAAGATTATTTATTTCTTCGAAATTAACTTAATAAATCGCTTACTGTGAAAACATGCAATCCTGTAGGTACACAACAAGTAACTTTTAACAAAAAAATAACCGACTTTAGATAACAGTACAAACCAAACTACTGAACTGATTTCGATGAAATTTCTATGGTACCAATCTGAAAGTATATTCTTTGAAATAATAAAGGATTTTTTTATTTTGTGGATAAATGATGGAGTTCTCAGCTAACAAACATAACATAACATAAAAATTATACAAATTTAAGACTTTTAAGGTTTTCTCATGGTTCCCATGTCAAAACTAAATTAAATGGAAATGGAACCACACGGAAAGCACAAGCTTTAAAATACATAAAGAATCATCAAAATCGATTCACCCAGTCTGTTCACCTGTCATTCACCTGTCTGTCACCAGTTCTGAGGTAACAAGCATAAAATAAAAAAATAAAAATACACTCGAATTGAGAACCTCCTCCTTTTTTGAAGTTTATTAATAACACAATGAGCTAACTTAACAAAACAAGAATACTGTATATATATTATCAACCAAAAACATAATTATTATCTGTAAAAAATCAACATTTTAAATAGACATTGAATCACAGAATTGATTGATTGATTGAAAATACTTTATTAAACTTATAAAACTAGTACAAATGCAAACTTAATGCTAAAGAGCATTCTCTTCCAGATAACTTTGTGTATTGTAGATAAAGATGTGTAGGTAGTGCACAGTAAAGGGAACTAATGAAAATTTGCACAGGACTAATAAAAATAGCATAGGTACATACTACTTAAATAAACCGCGTTTTAAAAATTTCATTATGGGCAAATAACAGGAAATATTGAATATATAAATGGCCCTTAAGATCTAGATATTAAGGCCAGATGTTTGTTACTTATGACATATTTTTCATACTCTCACGTACCCTCGTACTTTGTGATTATTTCTGAATGGAGTGCACGTAGTTCGGCTCGTTAGGTTAAGTCGTTAGTTCACTAATAAAACATATAAATACATATTTTTGAATGAAAAATGGGCATAATTCCTTTAATAACAGAAATAATATACAATCATTTATAACAAAAACCGGCCAAGTGCGAGTCGGGCTCGCGCACGAAGGGTTCCGTATACCTATAAAATAAAAAAATCACGTTTGTTGTATGGGACACTCCCGTAAATATCAATTTTATTTTAATTTAATAATTTATTTTTAAAGTTAATAATATAACTCAATATTTTGTGAATATTTCAAACGTTTGCCTGTCGTCGTTATCAATATTAAGGTAAAACAACGTTTGTTATATGGGAGCCCCCCTTAAATATTTGTTTTATTTTAATTCAATCATTTATTTTTAAATTGATTAAATAACCAAATATTTTGTGAATAATTCAAGCGTCTACCTGTCGCCGTTATCAACATCAAGAATCATCAAGAAGCCCTTCTTAAATATTTATTTTATTCTGTTTTTAGTAAGTATTTGTTGTTATAGCGGAAGTAGAAATACATCATCTGTGAAAATTTCAACTGTGTAACTATCACGGTTCATGAGTTACAGCCTGGTGACAGACGGACAGACAGACAGACAGGTAGCGGAGTCTTAGTAATAGGGTCCCGTTACTAAGACGAAGAAACCGTTGAATCATCTAAAGACCTTTGCAAACGATCTATAGGTGATGAAGGTTCACGAATTGAACCGAAACATTGTCGGTCGTAACACCGATAAGACGGTACGTGATAAATCCCGTATTTATAATAATGATTGAAATCAATAACGAAAGTAAAAATGTGTTAAAAGAGTCCCCTCTTGTCTATGGTTGATAAGGATAAGTCTTAGTTAGAAGTATAATAAGATTATACTAACTAATCATTAATATATTTAATAAAGATACGCCGTACATAAAGGATTTTATATATAAGTGAGTAATGTATTGTTTAACATAATTATAATTTGCATGAAGGTCAGGTTTGATTTAAATTTTTTTATGTTATATTCTAGAATATACGAATAGGTGGAAATATTGTTGGTTGGTTGGTGGACTCCCTTTTCCGCATTTGAACTCTAAAGTGGTCCATTATGCGTGAGAGAGTTGGCTATATAGATAGCCAGCCTAACGCCGACCAGAAGCGCAGAAGTTTCCTGGGGTCTTCGCAGCCTTCACGGAGTGACCTTGGTTTGTCCAGGATAGGTGGGAATATTAAAAACAATACGTAGTAATAATGGAGGTTACTAATGTGCGCTTCTGTGCATTGGATGGCACGTTAGGGTTAAAAAAATCAGTATATATATTTTTGTATCAACAATGTCCATATAATTTAACCGTCGCTCATTGACGTGAGGTCATTTACATGAAGTGTCGCGTCACTTTGACGAGAGTGTTTTAACTAGTTATTATCTTGAAGTTCCCGAAGCAGAACGGTAAATATCAAGCGTACAAAGCCTCGGTCGGGTCAGCTAGTAGCCATATAAAATTTTTCATGACCCGATTAATTTTAAAATGAGACGGACATTAGTTCTTCTATTACGCAAAGAAACACATAATAGTGTTGTAATAATTGACGGAATGTTTGACTCTACTATACTAGGTCAACGAAGTTAGACACCTGTTAGCGCAATCATTATTGGAAACATACTTTCGTTTATCAAACATCCGTTACTAATCGTTACGAAGAGATCGCTTTCATCGATAAGGCCGCCCATATTGCCTTATTTATTCTAGTCAAGTAATTATTTTTGTATTAGTTCTGTTTGTGTGGTAATTCAATTAATCAATAATTAATTTGGAGAATTGCACATGCAAAAAGAGGCCTACACCCAGCAGTGGGTCAAGTCGGGCTGTGGATGATGATGATGAATGTGTGGTAATTTATTAATAAGATATACTACTACTAATAAACATCAACCTTCTTAATATTTTGTTTCGTTTTGTTTATATGGATGGCGTTGGCCTTGAAATACTTGGCTTTTATGTGATTTAAGGCTTCAGATTCGATACAGCTCAAAGAGTTCCGTACCTCAAAAGAAAAAAAGGTACCCTTAAAGGATCACCTCGTCGTCTATCTGTCTGTTTCTCTCTATCCGTCTGTCAAGAACTTTTTTTCACAGGACACGTGGAGGTATCAAATTGAAGTTAATATCAAATACTAAAGTCTACGGTCTCTTAAATCTGTAAAACATCAAAGCCTCTAAGTCAAAGCAATCAAAAATACGACCGTTATTGCCGTATATTTTTCTCTTAAGTAATTCAAAACCTCTAAGGTACTATAGTGTACCTGTATTAAAAACCGTCGGTTTTTTTACCAATTTTTAGGTTTCCGTATTCAAAAGGTCAAACAGGACCCTATTACTAAGACTCCGCTGTCGATCTGTCTGCTGTGCGTCTGTCACTAGGCTGTATCTCATGAACCGTGATAGTTATACAGTTGAAATTTAAATACATAATGTATTTCTGTTGCCGCTATAATAGCAAATACTAAAAATAGAATAAAATAAGTATTTAAGTGGGGCTTCTATACAACAAACTTGAATTTTTTGCTCGTTTTAGCTCGATATTGATAACGGCAATAGGTAGATTCCTGAAATTTTCACAGAATACGTATTATTATATTCACTCTGAAAATAAATAATTAAATTAAAATAAAACAAATATTTAAGGGGTGCTCCCATACAACAAACGTGATTTTTTTGCTCTTTTTATAGATAATAGTACGGAACCTTTCGTGCACGAGTCCGACTCGCTCTTGGCTGGTTTTTATATTATTTATTCGTTTGGGTTTCGTATTTTTTATAATGGCAAGATTTCAAGCCAGTATACAAACGAATCAACAACAAATCATAGTGAAATGTTAAAATAATTAAAACTATCCTTCACACACAGTGCATCGGCTGTTTGACATTTATTAAAAACTCGTACTAATCATACACCAAACCATACCAACGCGATATTAAGAAGTTACCGCAATTTACAACTGTTTCCGAAAGTGGGGTAACCATCGGATGTCCTGTAGTGTTGAAGGCTTAATATCTATCCTCCATCGACAATAGTTGCGTATGCGTCGGTTGTGAAATTAGGTTTACAAGAATGACTGTAGAAACTAGTTTTAAAGAAATCTGATTTATATATTCGATGAAACGATGCATTCGATGGAGATTATTGATATATAGATTTCACGTTATCAAGAGGTCAAGGAAATAACGCGTCGTCCTTCTAAAATACCTCAGTGTCTAGAGACGAAAAACTTTGATCAGTGTGTGTAAGTATTTTTTAACTTTCGCGATCACTGTACATATTTACTAATATTAAACAGGTACCTATTTATCGTTTTGACTGTGTTGCAACAGTCGTGATAGTTCATCTCAGTAATACAGTTAGTTTAGTTGTTACAATATGAGCGAGGACTTTTCTAATTCTGAAGACCGAGTGAGGGTAGTATCTGCAGCTGCCATAATTTCTCGACGGTAGCTCCAGGTACTCCAGTCTATTGTTGCCGAAATATCGATAGTTTCCCTATCGATAGTTGACGTCATAAATCAGTTACACTATCGATTGTTCTACCGATAGTATCAATAGTATCGATACTATCAATAGCGTGATATGAGGCAATAGTATAGATTTCGTCTAATACTATCGATAGTACTAAACGTCAATGGTGACGAAACTATCGACAGTATCGATACTATCGATAGTATTGCATAAAAACTATCAGAACTATTGATAGTATCGATACTATCGATAATTGTGTACTGTCGATAGTAGCATATATTTCGATAGTATTTGTATTTAAATACAAGTCTATATCTATTGACAGCTCACAACTATCGATAGTATCGATACTATCGATAGCATTTATAGTTTTATGCAATACTATCGATAGTTTCGTCACCATTGACATTAAATACTATCGATACTATTGATAGTTTTTATGCAATACTATCGATAGTATCGATAGTTTCGTCACCATTGACGTTTAATACTATCGATAGTATTCGACGAAATCGATACTATTGCCTCATATCACGCTATTGATAGTATCGATACTATCGATAGTATCGATACTATCGATACACCTATCGATACTATTGAATTTCGTGAATATCGATAGACTATCGATAGTCCACTATCGATCGGCAACACTGCTCCAGTCTGCCCGTGACCACGCCTGTTGCAATACAGTCGAAACGTTGGGATGATAAATAAAAAGGTAAATACGCAATAAATACTCGTTTAATTTATGTGCAGTGTGTGTTACTTGTGATGACATATGGCACCGAAACGTAGTCTCTCACTATGACCCTTACAAGTAGGTCATTATTCGTGCTATGGAGAGGGTATGCTTGGTTTAGTATTTTACAAACTTTCGCGATCACTGTACATAATTATTGACTATAACGGGCATTTATCGCGTATGTACCTTTTTTATTTGTTATCCCGACGTTTCGGATGTGTTGCAACAGTCATGGTCTCGGGCTGACTCGCCGCTTAGTCAGCCGGAGACCATGACTGTTGCAATGATGCTTGGTTTGTGATGATGGTTGGTTGACATAGGTACATTATTTCACTATTTCTTCTTTTATTATGTCCTTGTTAAATGTCTGCTGGTAGAATGTGCTATTTTGTACCTGCATTTATTATATCCAATCAAAAAAACAGTAATTTATAAAACAACCTTGGACATTATTTGTATTTGTTTTAAAAAACAGTTTAAGATCAAGTTGGAACTAATAAGATTGTCAAATTGAATTAATTATTTATTATTGTTGAGGAAGTTCCTGTAAATAATTTGCTCTGAACAGTTTGACCTAGTGATATATCAAATATCACGAAACTAGTTATATGTGATTGAACTTTATAATTCTTGACGGCCTTTGACGCGATAAGGAAATCAAATCTGAATTTATTAATTAGATTGATTACTATTACCATTATCTTTATATGTGTCCTTCTTTATTACTCACTAGCTGACCAATCCGCAGCTTCGCACGCGTAGTTTTTCAATAAAAACATTACCCTCCTTCTGCGCAGTTGGGTAAAAAGTAGCCTATGTAACCCGGGGATAGAGTAGCTTCCCAACAGTGAAAGATTTTTTTAAATCGGTCCATTAGTTTTGGAGCCTATTCAATACAAACAAACAAACAAACAAATATTTCCTCTTTATAATATTAAAATATAGATTTATTTATATTGGCGGGAGATATAGGTGGTATCAGGGTCCCCTAGCGAACCCTTTCACAAAGAACTCTATTACTACATATAGAGTATTAGGCAGAGTTGACTGGCTTTCAAGTTCTCGTCATGGTGCACTTCTCGTCGAAGGCGACAGCTTAACGAGCCTTCTGAAGCACGAAAGCGATCATTATTAATTTAATTTCACACTAACCTAGGTATACGTTAACTATGCAGACGATATGACTAGGCAGAGACTAGAGCTAGGTAGACCTTGATTTTATAATTTGTATAAATTTTAATCGGGATCGTCAAACACAAATAATAGAATTCAAATGTCTGACTTTACTTAGATACAATATATATATTTTTATTTTTGTACGCACTGTTTTAGGGAATTTTGATATTAAGGTCGGCTTGCGCAACGATTCCTAAACGTATTTAGCGACTAAACTTGTTTAAATATGACGTATTTGTATGATTTGACAACTCCTTAAATCAAATTAAGCCACTAAATACGTTTAAGTATAGTTGCGCAAGTTACCCATAATGTTAATGCTGTCACAAATTTAAGAAATTATTTTGTTTAAATTATTTTATATAAGTTTTTTGTTGAAAAATTAATTTTTCAAAACTAGCTTTTATAAAATTCATAATCAGAATCGCAAGCTGGTTCAAATGAGCCCAAACTCTATAATCCATTTAGAAGTTCCGTTGTCTAGCATCCGTCTCCATCATTGGACCACTTCTATGGTACCATATTACTGCATTGTCACCTAGTTACATATGTATTCCAAATTTCAGCTCAATCGGTTGAGGGGAACGGTTTTAAAATTCAGTTGCAAGATTCCACCCGGACAAACATACATAATACTACTAATAAAGATAATAAAAAGCTTGTAAAAATTTGTATTAAAAAAGTAAGCTCCGTACGCATTGTCATTCACACTGTTCCAACAAGTTGTAAATAGTTTTTCAATGTTATTTCAGATGTTTGACCAGCATCCGTTGTATATCGTCACTGACGAAGATAAGAGGTTGATCCGCGCAGAGCTTGGCATCAAGGAGAGCACTATTCAAGAAGATGTGGACGCTATCATCGACTGGTTCAACAAGCAACCTCATTTGGTTGAGGCTGGAATAGGTACGAAATATTTTGAAGTCTTGAAGCGTTAGTAATGTATTTTTATATTATTAGAAATTTATTTTTTTTATTATGTTCTAGTATACTTTGCCTATAGAATTAGGAAGCTGTAAAGGGGCAAAGCACATAGCGCGAAAAACTAACGCCCGTTAGGGCAATTATCTGCCTGTTAGGGCTGGTAATTTTTTTGTATACAAATTTACCAAAACTCTTTTTAACGGTTTCTTTTTCCGGGCCTTTATAATCATTGTTCTATGGCTACATTTTACCCAACTATGCAGAAGGAAAGTAATGTTTTATTGACAAATTATGCGTGAGAAGCCCTGGCGGCAGTTAGAAGATAATATTAAATATGTTTATTGAAAAAATACTTGTTAAAACAAGCTTTTATAAAATTTATAATGAGACCCGCAATCAGATTTAAATAAGACTAAAAGCACGCACGGCACGCCGTGGAAGCAAACCTATCAAAAATTTAATTTGTAAGCACGAAGCATAGGCGTTTTGGCCACTTCCATATAGGGATTTATAACAATATCCTTCTCCTATAGTGATTGCAAACCAATGCTGTTGACGCCTATCTCGTCAAATTACACAAGTCAAAGTATAAAGCTGACCAATGCATACTTTTGTTAAAATTCAGCTGTTAATGACTTCAGAAAAAAAAACATCCTCCGGCATCTTGGAGGTCCCGCCATATTGGATTTATAGTATACATCTTGGATGTTCCGCCATATTTTGGATTTAATGTGACATTGTATTAGTTTTCGTGTTCTCCTCAGCAAGCCCTTTCATTTGAAACCCATAATTTGGTAGTGCAGCAAAAATAACTATTTCGCCATCTGGGATGATTCACCATATTGGAATTAGGCTAACGTTACATAGCTAAGCATGCATTGTCATCCAAAATAAGCGTGTAGGTATACAAAATTTCAGCTCAATCGGTTATAGATAACTGATTTAAAATTCAGTTGCAAGATTCTACCCGGACAAACATACATAAATTGCAAGTTAATAAAAAGCCGTTAAAAATAAAACAAAATATGTCTGTAAATGACTAGTTAGTGAGCCCACGTTACGAAATTATTTCTTCTTGATTAAGTTGTTTAAAAAAACAGGATTCTTAAATTTTATTTCTCTTCTCGGTAGTAGTCGGGTAGTAGCCTATTTCCTAATCCCGGTCATAACTATCTTTATACCAAATTTTATCGATATTGGTCCAGCCGATAAGTCGTGAAAACTTAACAAACAGACAGACAGAGAGACAGAGTTACGAGTTCGATTTATAATACTAGTATGGATATTTGATAAGCAACCGTTTGACCACGATCTCACCTGATGGTGGGACCGGTGATGGTGTGATTGAAAATGAAACACACTGAAAACAGATTTGAATGTGCATAGACACTACAGATATGAATTATTGTTAAGTTGACGTCAAATAAATGGTAACGCTTGGCTGCATAATTCAGAGGCAAAATTCCCAAGATAAATCTAGTCAAATTCAAGTTGACACCTTTTTGTGATGGTGTAAGGTAAGTATAGACTACAACATTTTCTCGAGCATTTCTGTGTAATGTAACGTTCTTACGAATGGTACAATAGAGGCAAACGCTCAGTTTCCAAAGCATTTCCATCTAATGTAACGTTCCTGCAAATGCTCGGCGTTGTTATGTTACGGGTAAATGCTTTTTTTCCCTATCCCACGACATAGTTGAATAGAAAATAGTTATTAAGTATAAATAACGAGCTAATGCAATGCACGTGTAAAATCATCGTGTGAATTTGAACAACTAATGACCGCGCGGACCGCGTGCGTCGTTCGTCCCTCTTCCTCCGCGTCACCCCGCACCTGCGCATCGCCCGCACTCGTGCAAAGGCTCGACGAAATGTTACACCAATACGCTCGACGAAATGCTCACCAATACGCACATTGGTTTGTACAATAGGCTGTAACAAAGAGGCGAGCGTGCTTGACGTTTAGGATGATACACTAGAACATATCACAGAGCGGCTCGTTGTTCTGTTACAAGTAAATGTTGTAGTCTATACTCACCTTTACGAATGCAACGTGACCGAAAGTGGGCTTCTATTAATTGTAAAGCGAATTTAAATAGAATAAATTAAAAATACTTAAAATTGACGAGGGGTGAAGGATAATAATTAATAATGATTGTATTTATATCAAAATTACATATTAAATACTCATTTATTCATTTAAATTACAAGGATCACTTCATTAAATTTTACTGCCTGTTCCTCCGCGACCAAGATAGGAAAGATCATCAGCATATTAGTCTTATCGCTGAACATTGGTCACCTTCATAAATTTCTTTGCAGTCGTATTTCCATGTAGTGTGGGGCCATCCTATGCAGCGCTTTCCAGTGCGCGACCTCCACTTAGGGTTGGCAACCCTACTATATAATACAATATCCTACTATATTAAGGGCTCAAATACTAAATTTCAAAATAAAATATATAGTAGGCGAAACTACTTTATTTTGCATAAAGCGGAACGCGGCCTTAATCTTTTTTTAGAGCCCGCTCCGCTCTAAAATTAGAAATTGCTGAGAAACTAAAAATAAATTGTAACAATTTGTAATCAGAAATCAATCAAATCAACAAAATTTTGGATATCGTACTTTCTGACCAAAAATTTTCTACTAAATCAACGGTTGAAAAATGTCAGGAAATTCTTCTCTTATAAAATTTTGACTTGCTGAGTATTTTAAAAATTGTATCATTTCTTCTTTCAATTCCTGCAACATCAGCATTCACAGAGCGCATATTTTCTGTCATGAAAACGAAATGGAGAGAGCGTAACAGATCCAGTTTGAATTTAATAAAAACAGAATAAATGCTGTTTTTTAACTTAAATTTGGACTGCCATCAAGCTTAAAAATACTTGCTTAAAAATAAAAAAAAATATTACGACGCAGAGCAGCAATAAATATTAATTTTTAAAAATATATATGTTAACCATACTACTACTGTTACTATATTTTTTCATTTTTTTGCCATCTACTATATTTTTGAAGGAACAGCTTCGAAAACACTATATTTGATAAAAAAAAAGTTGGTAACCCTACCTCCACTCGACCTTCTGCTCTGATGGCCGTCAATTCTTCGGGCTATATATGCCCCGCCTACTGCCACTTCAGTTTGCTAATCCTCAAACTTATAATTAGTTTTGAAGATATTATGCCTATTTGTTTTGTCGTCCATAAGATTTAATTATCGACATTCTCTTCTTTTCAGACCGCAAAATTGTAGAAAGTTTACTCATAATCGCAAAAGGATCAATGGAGAAAGCAAAACGGAGAATCGACAATTTATACAAGTACAGATCTTATGCACCAGAGCTAATACAGAATAGAGAAAAAGTACTGAACAGTTCGGAGGATATTTGGGGATCATAGTAAGTAAACTTATTCCGTATTCGTTTTGGCAAGATGTAAGATCTTATAATTGAGCTGGTACATACCTATTTACTAGTAGTTCTGTGAGAACAGTAGACCTCGCGAGCCATTATAAACATGCAATAACCGACACTTTCCCTTTTCCCCTGGCTTAGCGATTACTCGCGTAACTTTAGTCCTAGGAGGTCGAATCTGGTGTCTAGGGGTAAAAATGAAAAATTTAAATCTGTCCATACATAACGCTACAGCAAACTCCCTCCCCCCTTTTTCCTGCCTCCACTCCCCCCCCCCCCCCCTTTTTGAATTTTTTTCACAACATCTAGCGTAGACTGAAGTTCTTAGTGTGCCTCTCAAATTTGATTGAAATCCGTCTATAAATAACGGTACAGCAAACTACTTCCCTTTCCCCCCAATCAAAAATCGTGATCGTCTAAAAAAATTCAATAAATCAAGGAACTTGTGGGCAAAATGCAAATGCAAAATTTCAATAAATCAAGTAAATTTTCGTCAATATAGAGTAAAAACCTGCGACTTGTAGGCGAGAACATATAGACAGCTGGACAAAAACATTTTTTGCCCCATTTCGCAACTGAGACGCTTTGCTCGCTTCGCCCGCTAGGTCAATAAATAAATTTTCTCTTTAGAACAACACAAAATGTATTAAATTTTAACAAAAGAAGGACACCACAAGTAAAAACTTATTACTATACACAAATTATTGTATTTTCTGAAAATTGCTTGCGAAAATATAGGTACCTAATTACGAGCAAACGTTAATTTATAGATTCAAATGATTTGCCTGTTTATTTTCGTACTAGCTGACCAATCCGCAGCTTCGCACGCGTAGTTTTTCAATAAAAACATTACTTAAGTTAGGGATCTAAAAATTTATATTTTCAGATTCGGTATATAACTAAGTTATGGCCAAGATTGAGAAATGTGCTACTTTTTACCCGACTGCGCAGAAGGAGGGTAATGTGCAAAGCCGTGGGCGGGTCAGCTAGTACTTATATAGTTTTATATGCGCTCCTGCGTCTTAGTCGGCAACTCGCCGATGATCTTCTTCCAGCCGCCTCTTGCGTCTTAAATGTAAATTACACATTGTAAATTAGGTCTAGCCTTAATGATATCATCCGCCGGGCTTTTTGCAGCTTCAACGTTCCAGCTGTTCTCGAACCGAACGGTCTGAGACATGACGATGGTAAGAGGCCTGACGGTATGACTCTTATACCTTGGGAGAAGGGTAGGCCTTTGGTGTGGGACGCCACGTGCGTCGATACCCTTGCGCCATCTCATCTGTCTGGTACAGCAGTTGGGAGCCGGTGCGGCGGCAATTTCTCGAAGATCTCAACCGGCGCAAATAAGGAAGTCTCGACAGAGCTTACGCGCTTGAACCATTTGGGGTCGAGACCCTGGGTCCATTGGGTACCGGGGCCCATCGCGTTTTCATATTTTTTTCTGGGCGTCTAGTCAAAGCGACGTGTGATCCAAGAGCTGGTGCTTATCAGCGTCAACGCTGAATTGCAATGCTTATAGCATTGCAATTCAGCGGGCCAATGCAGCCAGTGTCTTGGGGACACTTCCGCCTGGTAGTTATCTGGAGCAGTTGAGCTATCTATAGATCGTTTGCAACGGTCATTAGATGATTCAACTGTTTTTTCTGTATATTAGTCATCTAAATATGTATTGTTGTTAAAGGCTTTTTGCCCTTAAAAAATAAACTAAGGTCTATTTATGATTTTTTTTATCCATTTTCCTTACAATTTCCAGTATGCAAGTATCAATGCCTCGTCTTTACAACGGTAATCGTGTAGCAGTCGTGAAGTTCACAGACACTGATCCAAGCCGGTTCTCATCGGAGATTCTCTTCAGAAACACATTTATGGTAAGTCTTAGCTTCGGGGTGTAGTCAAAGACGTTAGTCAACGGATAATCTAAAGTTGTCTAATGATAGAATCTAATGTTATTTTGGCTTTGAAATAACAAATGTTTCAAAGATTGTTGGGGAATCAACAGCTAATACTACGGATTCTAGTTGCAACTGATTGGACTTTAGTACACAGATATCGTAATTTTACCTTCAGATAACTAGTATATTACGATCTATAGAGCAAAGATAGATATTAGTAGATCTTGTTTTATTTTCTCGTATTTAAAAACGTTTCGTCATTTGTCTCCTTATACGACGGTAGTACAGCTGGTAGTAACAAAGGCTACCAGCCGTAAAAATCTCCTTTATTCCCCCGCTATATGAGAAGACGAACTGGTATAGGTGAAATGAAAATGAAAAAAGATTTATTGGATTAAATAAGGTTCGAATCTATAACAAATCAATCAAGAAATAAGTATCTAAAGTAAATAATAACCTAAGAAGTACTATCAGTATAATGGTGCGTCAAAAACCGGACTAGATTTTCTGTATCCCAGTTTTTGACGTCTTCCATTGGACAAGCGAGGTTTAACTTATAGTTATGTAACTAGTATAAATAGTTTATGTTACTTATAGAATGTGAGAGAGAGTAATGTTAGTTTGAGTTTAATATTTACATGGCTAGGTATCTCAAATATTATTTTTGTATTATTAGCAGATCCTCCGTTTCAAAGTATGATAATTTTTGAAGCCAGATTTCTACAGTGCGCTTGCAAATATGTACATTTACATAAAACATTATGTACAGGTAACTGGGCACAAGATCTGTCATTCTGGAAATCTATGGGGGAAGCCTAAGTTCAGCAGAGGATATCATGTGACTGATATGATGTTGTAGGCAGTGAGCGGCCAATAAAAAAACATTTACCTGATGATGGTGAGGTCAAACGCTTGCATACACAAGAAAACATAAGTGAAACGGCCTTCAGCTTTTTAGGGTTCCGTAGCCAAATGGCAAAAATGGAACGCTTATGGATTCGTCATGTCTGTCTGTCTGTCCGTCCGTATGTCACAACCACTTTTTTCCGAAACTATAAGAACTATTGAAATAGGTATGTAAAGTAGATGTATTCTGTGAACCGCATTAAGATTTTCACACAAAAATAGAAAAAAACAATAAATTGCGGGTTCCCCCCATACTTAGATCTGAAACTCAAAATTTTTTTTTCCATCAAACCCATACGTGTTAGGAATAGGTGTTAGGAATAGGATAGGTCTTCAAAAATGATATTGAGATTTCTAATATCATTTTTTTCTAAACCGAAGAAGTGGTAAAATGTGTGTCCCTCCCCCCCTGAAACTTCTAAAATATGAGAATGACAAAACTAAACAATATATATGATGTACATTATCATGCAAACTTCCACCGAAAATTGGTTTGTACGAGATCTAGTAAGTAGTTTATACGTCATAAATCGTAAACTACAATTTACCTTTCATTCAATTAATACAATATAAAAAATTTACAACGAACTACAGTTAAAAGTTACAACAACGAACACTTTTATATTATTGTTACTTGCTGCTACGGAACCCTTCATGGGCGAGTCTGACTCGCACTTGGCCGTTTTTATTACGAAATAAAATTATGGTATATTACGTACTTGTCCTTAAAACCAACTTAGAATCTTGACCTTACAGTCCTGTAGTGGTCCGGAAGACATTCTAATTGATGTATTGCAAACACTTTGTAATTCTGAAGTACCAAAATAACATTCGTCTGTTTGAAGCCCTTTTATAGGGTCACTACACGTCCTTTGCAATGACCTACACTGAGCGCTCATCTTTTCTGGTGTTAACGTTACCTTCAAGTTATTGATAACTGGTTTTCATGATCATATTTTATAAAACTGTTTATTTCTCTGCAGGTTAATGACGAAAGTTTTTAAGTTACCATTGACTCGTAAGTTTCTTGATTAAACTTGATTTTACCCGACTGCGGCAAGGCCAAAAGAATCCCTATGTATTTAAATGTCCTGTATTTTCTTTATTCTTTACTAGCTGTTGCCCGCGACTTCGTACGCGTTTCACTACTAAATGTAACCTAAAAACAAGCTAAAGTCACTGTTGCAACTTGATTTGATATTCCATTGTTATCCAAAGGAAACTGATATATGGAACAAAAGGTAGTCTATGTGGTAATCTAGGTTATAATCTACGTATATACTAAATTTCATCGAAATCGGTTCAGCCGTCACAACGTGATTGAGTAACAAACAAACAATAAATTATAATAATGATTTAAATAAATATACAATCATCCAAACTTTCACATTTATAATATTATTGTTATTGTCTACACAATTAGATTATGGACAATAACAACTTACAAAATGGGCATTTATAAAGGCGAGCTTAACTCTAATAAGAGTTTTCCCTCCAGCAAACCTATGAAGATAATGATAGTTGAATATAGTGGTGGGTACGTGCACAGAATAGGACATTTCAGAAAAGGACATTTCTTCCACCGTAGCGCCTAAACTGTTCATCCGATTTTATGAATGAGGTGTCAATCGATTCGTTATTATGATCCGGGTATATACTGCTATATCGAATAATATTTTTAACACATACCTCATCAAGACCTTGTTTGATACTCATAACGTCAAATAATTGGTCAACCGCATGTCGGACCATGTACAGTGAGTGTTTCGTAGCGCACATACCAGATAGACGGACATGGTAAAACTATAAAGGTACGATTACGGAACCCTTCATAAAGAAGAATATATGAAAAGTAAGCAAGTAATTCATCAATATTTCGAGCCAGGGCTATTGACCTAGAAGGAGGTCACTAGACAAAATTGTATAGTTGCGACTAATTTGATTGCGTCAAATACTTGTGATAGGAGTACAAATTTTAACACATTCTAGGTACTTACATAATAACCAAAGGCCGACCACAAGGATACACTTGACCAAGTTACTCAAGTGCAAGTGAGTCAAGCGGACTTGCTGTGGGCAGAATATGAATTAAAACTATTTTATCTCAAAAGGTAAAAAGGAGCCTTCTAAACAAATAAATAACATTACATAGTAAAAAACAAAGTCGTGTCCCGCTGTCTGTCCCTACGTATGCTTAGATCTTTAAAACTACGCGACGAATTTTGATGCGGTTTTTTTAATTGATAGACTGATTCAAGAGGAAACACTGTTAATTTTAGAGGTTTCTAATGTGATGTCGTAAATAAACAGATTTTTTTGCGCTTACAATGCAAACGCTGGCTGACCCCTACGAGATACATCAAAATAATGTACTACAGTATTGTACACCTTAAAAAGTTCTACAAAAAAATCCGCAATGGTATATGTCTATCTCTTAAGGATAGCCCACAATAACCATTTTTTATCCTTTACTTTTTACGAGCAATAATGACATATTTACGAAGCGATTTTAAGCAGTACAGCATTAATCCTTATCCAATTAAGTACCTTAAATACATTGTGCATTTAATATACATATATACAAACATACAATTAATATATAAAGACGTTCTGTAGTATATTTAGTATCAGCATTGCACTCGTGCGAAGACGGGGCGGGTCGCTAGTTACATATAAATAGAATTACTAAGTTTTCATATATTGGAGGACTTCAGCAAGAAATGACTGTAGACTAGTCGTTTAAAAACCGGTTTATTAGGCGCCTTCTTAATATAAGGAGGGTTGATTTAGGATCACTTCGTTATCCGCCTCTGTCTGTTTGTTAAGACCCTTTTTCTCAAGAACGCGTGGAGGAAGCAAGTTAAAATTAATGTACAATACGTAGATTTAAAGTCCCTTGGAGCTATAAAAATCAAGCTTCTTAATCAGCCCATTTAAATTTATGCCGAATATTTTGCTGGCAAATAAATCAAAGCAGTGTACTTCCCGTTGATCTAGAATAGTGAAATGTGGCAAGAAGCAAGTTCTTACAGACAGGTAAAGAAAAAGTGGCACTCCGGGAATGCCGACAGAAGTGTAAACTTGAATAAAAGCAGACTACACTACATATACTTATATACAGAGGTTTCAGTAAGTCAGTGACAGGTATCGGTTACAGTGTCGCGAGTTCAATGGTTTTTTCCAAAAATATTTGAACTTAATTAATCGAGCGAAGCGTGATCCCTAAATCAACTTGGGCAAATCGGCATTGTATGTATGTAACTATATGTTTGTTTGTCCGAGGATAACTTTCGAAGCGTTTATCTGATCATCGTGAAATATGGTATATAGGTAGGCAGTGATGACATAATTTTGGTGTGACTAAAAAAGCTAATACTGTAGGAAGTTGTTGAGATATTGGGGTTTAAGAGGGGTAAAAAAACCAAAAAGGACTATCCAGTCAAGTGGCATGTATAATAAAAGGTCTTTGTAAGTTCATTTTGACCTTACTTTGTAGGTACAGTTATAAGTTATTAGCCATAATAAAAACTGAACTTTGAAAAAATTCACAGGGTACAACTGTGCTGAAATTTGGTATGCGTGTAGCTTTAGTGACATAAATATAGGGAAAAGTGTGAAATCCAGAAAAACTGAAATTTCTAGCCCAAAAAAGAATCACCAATTTACATGAACTTCCGTTACCTGTAATTTAATGAAACTGTAGGTCAAGTTGAATGGTTATTCATTTCGTGGCACTATTTTGCTAGTCAAAGATTAGGTACAAATAATATATTTTTGTTATTATGGGAGACTCGCGCGATCTCAGTTTGTGGGCGAATCACTAGTAGGTAAATAAAATAAAAAATAATGCTGCGCTATCTAGCCCCAAACTAAGCAGAGCTTGTACTATGGGAACCAGATAAATGATAGAGTACTTATATACATTTTTTTTTGTAAATACATACTTATATATAATAGAAGACGTGGTCAGGATCGGCCAAGAAAGCGTTGGCGAGACGACCTTGTTGCCTTCGAGCAGGAGTGGTGGAGTGTCACACAGGACAGAGATAGATGGAAAGAGATAGAGGGAAGGTACTGGGACAATATAAGTTGACCAAAAAAATAGAAAAATATCCATCCCGTAACAAATATCTGTAAATCATGCAAACATTTGTCCCACAGCAGGGATCGAACCCGCTACCTCCTGCATATCAGCCGGCTATTCGCCCACTGTGCAACAGAGGTCGTCAATAACTAATATTTTTTTTTGTATATTTTTCTAGTTGGGTGACATAAGACTGACATACGACTATTCCCTCGGCGATATTTGGGTTCTGGACATGAAAAACACCTCATTCAGTCACCTCCTCAAAATGAACCCAATCATCATGCAGAAAACTTCTCAGATTTTCCATGTAAGTTTTATTTTATACAACTGTCTGGAACTAACTAATGGCACACCAGTAAGCGATTATGCAGTCTTCGACGGAACACGCTTGCCTAGAAGAAACCTGTTCACTCGTGACTGGTTGCAGTATAAGGTACCGCGGACTCAGGCAAGATGTTCCAACCTTTGTCGGCGCGCGTAATAAAGCAATACCAGTGATATATTACCGAGTCTATAAGTAGCAATCTCGACTTGACCTCTGGATGGAATCTTTTTGTATGCAAATGCCCAAAATTTTGGTTTACGTTACCTCATACAAACTTACCTAACGATGGTTTTTCCAGTATTCATAACCCTGAGGTCTTACTTAGTACGCTGCATGAATCCTTATTTTCATTGGCAATCTTATGTTGAGCAAGAATATATGTTTCGAATCGAGAATTTAAATTCGTAACGAAACGTGTCTGCTTGTTGCCAGGTTCACTAGGTCAAACATGGTTCACGGTCATCTATTTTAAATATGGGTGACCGTTAGATCCAGATTCCATAAGGAATCAGAAATGGGGGACCTTATAACGTAAATTAATTGCTGTCGCGTCGCTGGTCAGGCCGCGCGGCTGTTCTTAGACACGTGAGATAACGACGTAACAGCAATTAGCTTACGGTATAAGGCTACGGTTAGACACATTAAGGGCTCGTACACAAAAATGCGATGCGACGTCGCATCGTAATAATCTGCGAGCTCCCTCGACGCATCGTAAGAACTTGCGAATTGATTCGCATCGCGCATTTGTTTCTTTTTCCTGTACCACCTTAGCAATAACAAAAGGGCACACTTCTTTTTACGACCTAGTTTTCAAAATGCGTTCAGTACGGTTGATGGTCGTCGAAGAAATGGTCACCTTGGAAGACGCCTTGCCGCACGAAATCGCATCGCAACAATTCGTGTCGCAATTTTCTGCGTTGCGAATTCGCATCGCGTCGCATCGCAGTTTTGTGTGCGAGCCCTAAAGTCACCAAACATATCTCATAGGATTATCTAACTAAAGTAGGAATTGGCGGGAGTTGGGGGAGTGAAGACCACGTACTCGAAAGCACATCGTGGGAGGGCCCCTCACTAGATTAAAAGACGACATAGTTAAGGTTGCTCCGAATCGTGGAGAGGCCGCACAAAATCAGTCTCTGGAAATCTACAGAGGTATAAATTTAGCAGTGGACGTCCTGGTATGATGGTGAGGATGAATGTACAAGGAAGCAACAGTATTAAGGTGATAGCCAGATCCATGGCTAAATAATTTATGCCCAAATGAAAATGTGCATTTCACTTCATGGGAAACAATGGTTTAAACTAATAACGCTAAACATTCAGTAAGCATGCAGAACAATGTAGGTAGTTAGGTAATGCTTAAACCTCCGTGGCGCAGTGGGCAAACAGCAGGCTGAGACGCAGGAGGTAGTGGGTTCGATTCCCGCCGCGGAGCAAATGTTTGCATGATCTACAGATATCTGGTTCCCATAGTACAAGCTCTGCTTAGTTTGGGGCTAGATAGCGCTGTGTGAAATGTCCAGTAATATTTATTATTTATTTGAACATTTTGATAATATTCTTAATATAAAGTCAAACTATAATCAATTATACAAGATGATCCTAGTAATTTTAATTTAAATAATGATATATATTATTATCATAACAACCGTAATTGTTAAAATATGTAGGTCATTGCGGGTATGAAACAAAATCATTGCGCAACGAGTGACCTGACAGCGGAATTCTTGTAATCATAACGACTTTCGATTCTATTACGATCTGTAAAAGTAACATCACCTTTCAATTACGTAAGTAAAGTATACTTATGTTTTAGGTTTACCGTTGTGGTAAATTAAAAATACCCAGTTAGGCGCAATACCCCAAGATCACTCCGAAGTACATCGACGTTTTTCCTTGATGAACACTTTCCTTCCCATATCTGTTATCTAGTGCAACTAATTCAAAATTTCTGTCTAATATTCCAGGAAGGTTTAGGCATCAGAGTCCTTGCAATTCACGTTCTGAACGCAAACAGCGTGCTTCAACACATCGTGTCCTTTATGAAACAGTTCTTCAGCCCGAAGGTCATGGACAGAGTGGTGATCCACGAGTCTTTAAGTGAACTGCACAAGCAATTGCCTAAGAAATATCTACCGAAGGATTATGGTGGAGAGGAGCCGTTTATGTCCGAGCTTAAAGGTATGTCATACCGGATCCTTCACAGAGCGTTATCAAACTGGTGATTTGCGAGCGTGCTCGCTACGAGATACGTTACAATAATTTATACAACATGAATGGATGAGGTTTGGCGAGACGCAGCGTGTACATCATGAGCCGCGAGATATCACTAGATAGTTTGCTTTAAAAGTATTTTATAATTGGTTACCCTTTTTCCCCAAAATGTTCTTTGATCTGATTAGATTCATCCGAATAAAATCCTGCCTACTGTTTCAGTTATTTGCGGTAATTAATTACAAAGATCTACTAAAAAACATAAAGTATCTAATTAATCGCATAAAAAACGAATGTGCTGTAGACCACAGGACTGAAGTAAAACTTCTGCTGCTGTCTGCCATCTGTTGTTGAATAGCTGAACTTTTTCGTAAATCAAATCTGGTAGATTCAAAATACGAAACGTCGTAAATACTTTTTTTTTATCTATAGCAAAATGAACTCTATTATACAGCATGAAGGAGTGTTTTGTTATTGCAGTTTGTATAATTTAGGCTAATTTGGGATAGGATATATGCGACAAATCAACTGGCTATGAGAGAAAGAGAGAAAGAAAATGTGTGCTCGCACCTCTCTTTATTGCCACTACATTAATATACGAAACGTAACTCTCACTCTCTTTCTATCTTCACTAACTTATATCTCTCTCTCAACTTCCATTCGCACTTTTCTAACGCATTCACCAGCTTACTCCCCAAGTCAAGCGTGCGTTAAGAAGTTTTACTTCAAAAACCAATAACTACGAAATTTTTGCAACTTAGATTGATTCCTTCTTTTCAGATAAATATGAGAAAGAAATGCGTAGCACGAAGACCAAGAAATATCTAATAGAGAGCAGCAAGCTAATATCCAACGAGATCAGACGACCTAATGTTGAGAAGAGTGAAGAGTACTTAGTTGGTAGCTTCAGAAAATTAGATTTTGACTAAGCCTTGATATTTTATAAGTTACTTCATTTTAAATAGAACAAACAGTAATGCAGTTTGTTAAGAACAGTGGGGCAATCGCGCTAATATTAATCGATAATACCAAACTAAACCCAAAACAAAAACGTTACGTTATGGACATTTCGTATCACGCTGACCCGCGTGACATCAGTCAAACCAACGTGAAACCCAAACCAAACACGTTACGTTCCAAACTTAGACACGTCCAAAATTAACGCGATTGCCCCCTGATTGCAGCACTACCCATTTTTCTCTTTAAATAGTGTTTTTTCATTGTGTTAACAAAATGGCAATTGATACGCTAGATAGATTCCTCTCTCTAGTGGCAGCAGTTCGGTCGTTAGTTCGGTTGAGCAAACTACTAATTTGAACCTGATTTGATGAACCTTTTGTTGTCAATAGCCCGGATAGTAATAAGCACCGAAATTATCTGAAATAGTAATCTTATCTAGCGTTTGCTCGAAAATTGATTTTATTTTTATTTATATACCGATATAGATTAGGTAAATTATCATGAATAACATATATTAAATGTTTAACATATACAATTGTTTTTATAAATAAATGGGTATGTCTAATTGTATGAGCCAAGCCAATTATTTTGTCTCATATACTAACCTAAAACTTTACTTAGGTGCGATCCTCGAATTTTCCTTAAACTTATGGGAAAAACTTATAAGACGATCTTAATACCTGTCGTAATGAGTGTTAGGCTACGAAAGGGACGGATGAAAATAAGAGTGCACGCGGCGGAAATGCGAATATTGAAATGGATGTGTGAGGTAACGAGAATGGATAAGATAAGTAATAGGAAGTTTAAAAGTAGCGCCAGTGATAGAAAAATTGAGGACTTAGATGCTAGCGTGGTATGGGCATGTCATACGTAGGGAAGACAATCATGTGACTAAAAGAGCGTTAGATATGAGTGTGGATGGATATAGAAGTAAAGAAAGACCAAAGAAGAGATGGATGGAATGTGTGAAGAATGATAAGGGTAGGAAGGAAATGACAACGGAGATGACGGCTGATTGGGAGATGTGGAGGAGGATTACATTATGTGCCGACCCCGCGTAATGTCGGAAAAGGGCAGGAAGAAGAAGATACGAACTAACTACATGTACTTTTTTAGGGTCCTTACCTCAAAAGGTAAAAAAACGAAACCCTTATAAGATCACTCTTTTGTCCGTCTGTCCGTGTGTTAACACCAATTTTCTCAGGACCGGGTGGACCTAGCAAGTTCAAAACCTATATATACCAGATATTTAGGTATTCAGTCCATATTAGGTGTATAAAAATCAAAGTTTTGAGGCAACATAATAAAAAGATATGGGAACATTTAGATTTTTACGAAAACTTGTAAGTACCTTAATTTTCGTCTTTTTCATTTTTCGGAATTTTCCTTTCACTGGGCTGATTTTAAACAAAATTAAAAATTCTAGGTAAACCGGAAGTAGTAAGTTTTTGGTCGAAAACCTTTAACGTAGTTCCCGTTGACCTAGAATCACGAAATTTGGCAAAAAGCAAGGTATTACATTTAATTATATACAGAGGTGTCGATAATAGTGTCACGAGTTCAATGGTTTTTTCCCATCTCAAAAATGATCGACGCACTTAAGTGGTTTTTAATTCAATAATCAAATTATATACAGAGGTGTCAGTAACAGTGTCGCGAGTTCAATGGTTTTTTCCCATCTTAAAAATGATCGACGCGCCTAAAGTAGTTTTCAATTCAATAAATAAATTATATACAGAGGTGTCGGTAACAGTGTCGCGAGTTCAATGGTTTTTTCCCATCTCAAAAATGATCGATTCGCCTAAAGTAGTTTTCAATTCAATAATCAAATTATATACAGAGGTGTCGGTAACAGTGTCGCGAGTTCAATGGTTTTTCCCCATCTCAAAAATGCCCACCGCGCCTAATGAAGTTTTCAATTCAATAATCAAATTATATACAGAGGTTTCGGTAACAGTGTCGCGAGTTCAATGGTTTTTCCCCATCTCAAAAATGCCCACCGCGCCTAATGAAGTTTTCAATTCAATAATCAAATTATATACAGAGGTTTCGGTAACAGTGTCGCGAGTTCAATGGTTTTTTCCTATTTAAAAAATGATCGACGCGCCTAAAGAAGTTTTCAATTCAATAATCAAGTTATATACAGAGGTGTCAGTAACAGTGTCGCGAGTTCAATGGTTTTTCCCCATCTCAAAAATGCCCACCGCGCCTAAAGAAGTTTTCAATTCAATAATCAAATTATATACAGAGGTTTCGGTAACAGTGTCGCGAGTTCAATGGTTTTTTCCCATCTCAAAAATGATCGACGCGCCTAAAGTAGTTTTCTCTTCAATAATCAAATTATATACAGAGGTGTCAGTAACAGTGTCGCGAGTTCAATGGTTTTTTCCCATCTCAATAATGATCGACGCGCCTTAAGTAGTTTTCAGTTCAATAATCAAATTATACACAGAGGTGTCGGTAACAGTGTCGCGAGTTCAATGGTTTTTCCTCTACTCAATAATGATCGACGCGCCTTAAGTAGTTTTCAATTCAATAATCAAATTATATACAGAGGTGTCGGTAACAGTGTCGCGAGTTCAATGGTTTTTTCCCATCTCAATAATGATCGACGCGCCTAAAGTAGTTTTCAATTCAAAAATCAAAAATAAACTACTTATTATATAGTTGTTATGTTATCCAAACACAATAACAATGAGTAGGTATACATTTTAGGAACCAACTTTTACTAAAAATTGATAAATTACACTCAAAAACACTAGTAGGTCCTGGATCAATATTTCAACATAACGATAATCTAATGTTATTTCATTTGGTTTTGCTGTTCATTGGTAATATTTTGACACCTATCAAATTTGACCTATTAGATTTCCGTGATCATTATGCCACAAGTATGCCAATCTCAAGTCGACATTTAAAACCATTATGGAGATCCGAGTAGAACGATCATTCTAAGTCGTTGATTGAGTGACCGGACAGCAAGGCGTGCGTGAAAATACACAACAAGTAGACAGGTTGTTCTGTTTGAGCGTGATGTAACTGTAACGTCGTAAGGCCCACTTGCAACACTGACGGACCAGTTACAACGTAAGAATAGTGAAAGTTATACAATTATTTATTAGATTTCGTGCATCGCCTAGCATATTAATTTGATGATTGTATTGTCATGTATCTCTTTCATAATATGTATAGGAAATTGTATACAATAGTTCAATAGCGAGAACTAATTATTATTATTTCGATTTCAAAAAATTAAAAACGATGTTCTCATTAACCAAGATGTTTAAGAAAAAAACTCCAAAGGGAGTCATTATTTTTCTTACGAGAACAATGTCTGTTTCTAGAAACCGATGTTTTATAGCACTAAAGTCAGGCCATTTTAATAGGTAACATTTGACGTCTGTTGACGTCTGTCAGTTCGGTACAACTCATACCGAACTCGTACTCGTATCTGTCGTACTCGTAATAAATATGTAATCGTAATTGAAGAAAGTTAAGCAATTGTGCAATTCTAACAAAACGAAAAATATATTATTTTATGCCCGCCGTTACAAGGTTACGTTGTTGAATTTTGATGAATTGTCAAATGTTACCTATTAAAATGGCCTGACTTTACGTAAAAATTTGCTGTTTCCAGTAAAAAAATAGGTAATGGGGCGTTACGATAAGTCCTAACATAAGTTCAAGAAACTACTGGTTTAACCGCGTTTAAGATTATATTTCGTAAAGCCGAAATTTTAATTTATTTATTTAGGTACTTAATCAGTTATTTTTTTGGTAGAACTACCCTTTTCGTTGACATAAAAACCTTCCTGTACTACGCCCGTCCTCTGTGGGTCACCGCTGAGGACATTAAAGCCTAAGCTGATACATAGTTTGTTGAAAATATTATTGCGTCGTAGGTTTTTATTTTAATTTACTTGGGTTGCATGTATTAATATTTAATAAATAATCATATTTTTTTCTGTGATCAAACTTTTAAACACAATGTTATTTTGGGTAATATTTTATTTATATCACATTCAATAGATATTGTGTAACATAGATATTGTGATGGTGTGATATTTTGTAACATGATAAAATAATTTTTATTAGTAAGTACTGCATTTTAAATCTATTAGCAATGAATAAAAATAAAACATATTTTTATAAATAAAAACATTTATAAAATGGTGTGTTCTACAACTGTTTACAATCTTTTATGTTTGTTAGTCAGTTAGTTATTTTGTTTAGGTCAAATCCAATGTCAGATAGAGTTGACATAGAAACCATCCTGTACTAGGCCCGTCATCTGTGGGTCACCGCTACTTAGGAAACCAAAACTTAAGTTATTCCCTAGTTTGTTAAGAGTTTTATTAAAAAACAAACACTTATTTAAGTGCTCCAAAAAGAAGAAAATAAACTTTGAAGTAAATCAAACCCATAACTTTGTTACATTATAAAATTTTATATGTAACAAATTATGGGTACACATGGCTACACATCAAGCTATAATTTTCTAGTATAAGCTGACATCTCATTCTACGAAAAGCAATGCGAGATCAGCGAGATGTGTAGCCGTGTGTACAAAATATAAGTAGAAATATATGTATTTTTATAGACTGACTAGTGGTCCCGCCGAACTTCGTATCGGCTTATAAGTCAATATAAGTCACCCTGGTAGAATTGTCAATTGTTGTCCCCGGCCATCATTATGTATGAGAAAATGAATGACTTCCACAAATAATTCAATACCAAAATTAGCCAAATCGCTCCACCCGTTCTCGAGTATTAGCGACACTAACGAACAGCAATTAATTTTTATATATATAGACAATATATCTCGGGATAACTCCTACCGAAGCATCTGTTTCAAACGATATTCGTTTTTTTACATCCTCTTTGACGATATTTGCAGCACGCATTCTGTCAATTATATGTCAAACGTCATAAGATTACATTATAAAAGCGCTAAGGTTCGATTATAAGTAAATAATTTTATATGGTGGTTAAGTATTCTTAAATTTTCTAATTTTGCGCCCAATTTTCTTAATTTTTTCTTTCATAACAACCTTCTCTTGACAATAAGAAATACAACAAAAAAGAATTGGCCAAATTGGTCCAGGCGTTGTTGAGTTATGCGCTTACCAACACATTTTGCGATTCATTTTTATATTATAGATAATATTTCATACGCGTCTAGTAATTAAAATGTAGCGCTTAACGAAGAAGGCGAACCTAAATCATATTTGAAAGGTAGCTTAGATTAATAGCATAGCCTTGGTATTCTGAGAAGCAGTAACTGGAATCCTACTCTGAGGGCTAGTTCACAGTTACCAATAGTTACTTACTCATATTTCTTTATTTAGTAACCATTTTCTATGTAACTTGTGGGTAAACAGGCTTACGGCCCACCTGATGGTAACCGTAACCTATCGACACCGGCAATACCCGGGGTATTGTCGATGCGTTCCCTGCCCGGTAGAAACCCATTAAACATTTTTCTATTTTTTTAGTAGAAAAGATCGCGTGAAGCGTGTGGTACGCGATACCTACCCTACTGTCGACTGTGGATCACCTGTATAAATCCTTATTTCTATTTAAAAATAAAAGATGCGAAATTCATAAATGCTATAATTAAATACAATCTTCATAATAAATCCTTATTTTTATTTAAAAACTAAAGAAAACATATTCTTAATAAGCTATATTGAAATACAATCACCACGACAAATATTTATTTCAATATAAAAATTAAAGAGAGCATATTTTAGCTATTTTATTTTTAGCAACACCGTTATGAAAAGACTAATTTAATTTCCTCACATGTGTGATGAAAAGTTGTGTTAAACTCTGGTATAAGCGATCAATAACATTCATATTTTGGATACACAATAGATCACTTAGAGCCTTCAAGCATATAATAGATAGATAGATAGATAATTCTTTATTGTTACACCAAATTAAAAATAACTTAACCTAGAAAACTTAAAGACTAGTACATGGTGGTACAATGGGCGGCCTTATCGCTCAAAGCGATCTCTTCCAGGCAACCATTGGATGGACTGGATTGAAAAGACGAATGAGGAGGCGGTGTTACAATAAATACCTATTTAGGTAGGATAAAAATAAATAAATACCTAAACCTAAAATATACCTACATATACTTACATAAATAAATATATACATATATACTTTTACAATAAATATCGAAAGGAAATACAATGCTTACTTTAAAGAAGCTGCTAAGTATAGTTTGCAGACCTCATTTTTAAAAATAGGTAAAGATTTAGCAAGTCTGGATGGAAACGGGAAAGTCATTCCATAATCCGACAGCTCGTACCGTAAACGAGTTGCTAAAGAAGTTGGAATTATGGGATGGAGTTTTCAACTGGAGATTGAGATACGGCGGAGAAGAAGAAGTAAATAGAATTTTATATAAAAGAGTTAGAATATGAGCATTCAGACGAGAGCGGATTGGCAACCACTTGAGTTTAACGCAAAACTCGGAAATATGATCATATTTGCGCAAGCCAAATATGAATCGAATGCAGACGTTTTGAAGGCGCTCAAGCTTATTAAGTTGCTCTATTAATAAACTAGATGGAATGAATTGCCGCTTGCCATCGCAACTAAGAAAGTTGAGCAGCTCCAGTTCTAGAGGGCAAATCGAGGCGCTTGCTCTGGGTGCTGATTTCAGGGGTAAAAAAAGGTCGATTATTCATTTGATTTAAGACCCCTAAAATCCCATCTGACAACACCCGATATCAGTGTAGTCAAGTCAAATAGCACCAAAATCACATAAAAAGTATCCAAGAAAATGAAATTTTGACATTTGCCAGAAAGTACAAAATGCGTGTCTCATATTAATATACCCCCCCCCCCCCCCCCCCCGTCTCTCCCAACGCTGGAAGAGAGGAGGCGCCACATCAAGTATCTGCCCCGTTTCGGAAATATCGCATGTCCAAGACTGAAAGTTGAGTCCCTTTATTTTTAATCCACAACCAAAGTCCTGAATGATCCAGGAAGTCCCATTATCTGTTCATTGTATTTATCCGACGATCTTAAAGACTCATCAGTGCAGGTAGATTTTGATACTTTCAGGTACTTTTCATGTTCCTCCGAGCTAATCAAGGCGAACCACTCATCTGAAATTCATAATATTGACGATAGTGTTAGTGTCCTACTTTCCAAGAAATGACAGATACTTTGATGTGTAAAATGCTCAGGTATTATTTCTTATTTTTTTTAAATACTGCAAAATATTCTAAAGAAGGTAATATGGTTGTTATTAACTTTAGACTCGTTTTGGGGTAAAAACAGGGTTAGATAATTCACTCAATTGTTCATGTTACGAAATCGCGAGTTCACAATGAATTTTTTTTGACGAATGTTATTTGATATTTTTTTTTCAATTCACTTGATTTTCAATGAATCAAACTTCGGGTGTATTTATTTTTATTTATCTCTCTTTAACACCCGAGCCTCAGTCTGGTTCGAAACATTAAAAAACGTAACACAGGTAACCGCAATCCTGACTCTTATGAGAATTAGAGTAAAATAATCAATTGAATCGGTTACGTTATGAAAAAATATCAACTATTTTTTTGGTGGAATATGATTTTGAATATAAATTAAAGTAATAATCATGGATGGAAACTCACTTCTTTGGGTGATAAATCATACATCTTCTGAAGCACCCTGTTTCATTTTATAAAAAAAAACAGGTAAGAAGTGTTACCATATAAAAGGTGTTTTTAAAAAACATATAACTATGATAACCAAAATCATGATCAATTGATGGCTTACATCATTGACCTCAATTCGTGAGAACTTTGTTTGTTTTACATTCTTTTCTAAATGAACTATTTTTTTTTAATTTCATTGTCATGGCTAACAATATAGGTGGGGCATATCGGATTGACATACAAATATATTCTAAATCAGAAGAATACTATTTAATCACATATCGCCTAAAGTGGATGTCTTCCAACCGAAGGATGGAAGTTTTTAAAGATTATTAAAACCATCTCTAAATTTTTCAAGCCTAGACGGGACTTGAATCCGCATCCTTTATCTTGATACGAGGATGCACTATCAATTGCCCTAGAGGCTCTTGTCACGACAGGGTCAAAATTAGTGAGATGATTCAGATTACGACTAAAGAGCCGTTAGCTCCATCTACAGGAAAACTTAAACTTTTTTAACCTGCTCAATGCCAAACATTGCAGTTTAGTACATTGACAAGAGATGTCGCGTTGCTTATTTCAAAAAGTATTTCTATTTTCACAGTGTTATCCGAACACATATGGAAAATTTCAAGATTTTAGATATTAAGTACTAAGTAGTTATCATTACCTTTTAGTTTTTCAATGGTCCTTTCTTCACCTCCATACTCAACAGGAAGTATAGCCTTATCAACCACAGTATGCAGTTCTTCTATTTCATGGAGCACATGGATCCTATCTGCTATCTTAGGGCTCAGGATCGATTTGAAAAATTTGACAAATAAATCTATGAACTTAGATTGTGTCAACAAGTAAATACCAAGCAGCCGGGCGCCAAACCCATCCTGTAATATATACAGCATTATTACTTTTTCTATTCTATTAACTACTTATAAAAATAATTAAAGATTAATAATAATAAATAAAACTTTAATGATCCACAACTTTTCACAAAAAGTTAGTAGGTACGATATTAAATTAATTCAGTAGGTAGGTACTTAATGTAATAATGAACACTAGATAGAATTCCCTGTGTTGTGGAAAGCTAGGCTCTGCCAAAAAAAGTAACATAAAAGAAATAAACTTAATTATAATAATTAAAAGATTAAAGGTTGATTTATTCGCTAGAACATGGGTAAATAAACAGATGTCACAAAATAAATAGTTCCGCCATATTCAGCCATAGTGGCGTGCAAATTACGTGCTATATAAGTTAAGAATGGATAACTAAGAAATAATATTAATCTAATATCACCACATAGGTACACGTACATAGTACACACGGTTACACATCAAGCTATAATTTCCAGTATCGCTGACCTCTCATTCTACGAAAAGCCTACACAATGCGAGGTCAGCTTATACTGGAAATTTATAGATTGATGTGTAGCCGTGTGTACAAGTAACTTTTCAACAAAAATATAACCGATTTCAGATAACAACAAAAACCAAACTACTAAACCGATTTTGATGAAGAATGAAGATTTTGAGACCAATCTGAAAGTATATCCTTTCAAATAAACGAGGATTTGTACCTTCCATCATCAGCTCACTTGAATAACTCAAAGGAACAAAAGTAGCGATATAAGGTCTATACGAGCCTACAATATTTAAAGATTTATTATTCTAATTCCTAATAATAAATAATACAGATAAACACCCACATCGCCTCAATCTAAAACGATGACGATTTACCAACATATGATTAATATTTGAAATTTTTAGTCTATATAACTTTTTTATAATATCGGATTATCGGGTACTGAATGTAGGAGCCGGCGGAAGATCATCGAGCTGCATACTCGTGTAGCTACTTACTAGTGCGTGGCGCATAATGCTGAGCCGGATCCTAGTTTATAGACGCGCTTATCCTGGACGTACTATGTGGAATATGTAGCCACTGTTTTATGTTTCCCATTTTTATTACTACTTTTGATCCTTATATTGCTATTCCTATTGTCGTGCTATTTTTGTTACTGTGTATGATTTTGTTTTGTTATGTCTGCAAATAAATGTATTTTCTTTCTTTCTATCTAATAGTTAAGGAGTTATATTTTCCATGATCAGCTCAGCAACATAAGATGCAAGTACCAGACGCAAATACTTGAATAGTTTTTTTTTATAGACAAGTAACTTTCTAACAATAACAAACATAAAATCGAATTCCACCCGATTTTTTTAACAATAACAAACATTAAACCGAAATTTGAGGGTAGCCCTCGATTTTTGGGATCCCATCATCAGATCCTGACTTGGTGCCATTGAGACTACCTGGAAAGTATATCTACCATTTTAAACAAACAAAAAACTTATCGAATCGGTCCAGGCGTCTTCGAGTAATCGGGGAAAATATATAAAAAAAAGAAGTTTCCGGCGAATTCAGAACCACCTCTTTTTTTGAAGTTAGTTAAAAATATTTAGATTTATGTTTCGCCCCGAACTGAGATCTCTTCCAACATATATTTTCATTTAGTCACACCAGAATTGTGCTTACACTACCTACCTACCTATATATAAAATTTTACGATGATCGGATCAAAGCTTCGAAAGTTCTCCTCGAACAAAAAAACATACATATATACAAACAACGCCGATTCGTCCAAGTTCAATTAGAGATCTCGCTTCGCTCAATCAACAAATGGAAACCGTGTATCGATTTTATATTAATAGGAAGCTTATTATATATCTTCACTCCCGTACAAAACATACTCTTATTATTCTACAAAACTGTCTTAGACATTTGTATGTTTCGTAGGATAATAAATAATAAACCTTTATATGGTGAAATGGAATGCTGGTGAACAACTTGGCGCATTTTGTTCTGAAGAAATTAAATATTTAACCTTCGTTTTTTGTAACGCTATTTTACTCAAGGAATTTTAGGGTGGTCACAACTATGTGTGTCACTGTTGGGTGTAATTTATATAAACTAATATCTACTCACAATTAATATGGTCATTAGCTGCTGGAATTCAACAATGTTAGCTTTAGTCACGATCTCCATTAAATTGGTTTCTCTTAAGTCTTCAATAATAATGAAACCATTGGCATAATCATTTGCCTTCATATATTCGAATTGCTGAAAAAAAATGTGTTTATATACAAAGAGACTAAAACAAAAGATATCCTTCTTGAAGCACCTGGATGCAAGTAACAGCTATAACTGGCCGAAGGTCACACTGTATGGCCAGACAAGTTAACACTGCAATTCGCCACTACCGCTGTATAAATAATTATCAATCTCTAGTATCTAATATATATCTCTATCTATAGTCTCTAATCTCTAGAAATTGATTTCAAAAGATTTTCTTGTCACCTAACGGTTCCTAGCAATCATCATTACAGCGACTCTATCCAGTTACATATGGCAATTTCATATGTTTCCATTGCGATGGCTACTGCTAGGCATTTATATAGCTCCTCAATCATAAATAGCTTAAGTATTGCGATTGATGTATTCTATTAGAGATCATAAGCGCTAGTTGTTTAGTTAACTGACATCAGTCTATAAGAGATTAGGAAGCAGAGCTTCTGAAAGCGAGTAGAACACTGGTACTTAAAGTCCTTCAGAAGTTGGTTTTTTTATTTAGAACATCAAATTAATATATAATAAGATTACATAATACTAATACTAAAGGGGATACTTTAGGTAGGGGAAGGTTGCGATCATTGGACTAGTGCTTTCATTGGACAACCAACGTATTTCCAAACCTGTGCAAGCTGAAGAAGGTTGAAGAGCAAAAACTGAACTTGTCGAAACGAGTCCGTGGCGGCTCAGTTAAACCCCCCTCTTACCTCAGTGACGCTGGGACACGTGGCGAGGAGTGACGTGTGTTAGAGTGTTTGTGACGATCAAAATCTAATAATTTGACTCGGGACAACTTTATGTAAGTATCATTGTATTCATATTTGTCTGCGTACACTATTAGGAAATATTCGACTATTTATTTGTGATTCCATGTGTGTTAATCGATTTTGTCCTGTCATGTCCACGTATTATTTGGATTTATTTTCCTTAATTAGTACCTATTTGCCATCAATGGACCAGTCCAATCATAGAAACTTTTTATTGTAACTTTTTGGTCATAATTAAAAGCAAAAACCTATAGATACCTAACTATAATTATTTAGTTATATTATTTCAGAATGTCACAAAAAAAACTAAAATATTTTGCATGGAATGATCATACATGTTGTATGATCCTTGCCATAGAATCAGTAAGAAAACAAAGCATCGATCGGTTTAAATGAGGCAAGCAGAATATACGAAGTCCCGAAAGCAACACGAAAACAAAGATCAGATGGAGTCAACCAAAAAGCCAAGGAACACGTCCAAATACCAGGATCTGAAAGTGACCTTCCTCCAAAACTAGAAAATTAGATGTGTAAGCAAGTTCTTGAGATGGAAGGTTGCTTACATCGTAGTGAGATCAAGAATATAAAAGTAGGTATTTTTGATCTCACTACGATTACCATATATAGGTATATAAGATTTAATTTTAATGCATGTTTTAACTTTGCAGTAACTGCAAAGTGACCTAAGTTGCTATTAGTTCATTTTTATACATTTATTTCATGTTAAGTAGAAAATGTGATTTAATTACTCTTAATATGACCTTGACTGTTTCTTAATTTCGATTACTTGCCTTAATTATCTTATTTTTTATTGTAGCATTTACTGAAAAAAGATTTTACTTTATTTTTATACATGAAGTGCCTAATGTAAAATTTAATTATAACTGTAACATGTTTGCTTGTCGTATGTGTATGAGTAGGTATAGTTTGTCTCGCATATATCATTACTTAGTAATACTGATGATTATAATTAGTTGCCATGATTGGACCTCTACAGCAAATATCTTGAAGAACAATTGCTGGCAACCTAGTGGTTCAATGAAGGTGCCCATGGTCCAAAGAAGGCAACAACCAAAGATTTAGGTTTCTTCGTATGTATCAGAGAGTGATAGCCCAAATTGTTTATGCGTTTGATTATAATAAATTAGGGTCCTAAGAAATAAAAAAAATAACCAGTTTCATTCAATCACTTATACTTTTTGAGATATAAGATCGTAAAGTTAAGTAGTCCATTTATAGCAACCTTCCTAATCAGCCCCGGTGTGCAGAACTTTGGATACTTTAATTATGTTATCCTCGAGGGAAAAACGCCGTAAACATGGAACGAAATCGTAGTGGTATTGTTTTTCAGGAAAGGTGATAAAACCTTATTGAAGATATTGAGGCATATTGAAGAATACCACACGTAGGCCGACTTAGATCATATAGTAAGAAACTCAACTTTTGAAGTTGTTGACGCATACGTCTACCTAAGAGTTACAGTCCAGTCAGGTAGGTCCAGATTTAAAAAAGAGGTTAGGCGACACATCCCACATGGCTGGGCAGCGTTCTTGAATTTATGGAACGTCTTTTCGCCTAAAATACCTAAGTATCTGAAGACAAAGTCTTTGATCAGTGTGATGACATCTGGCCTAAAAACGGTTTTTCGCCGTGGAGAAGGCTATAATTAGTGATTCTCCACGAGATCGAATCAGAAATAAGAAGGTCCGTACTCAAACCAAGGTCAAAGATGATTTACTGTCCATTGAATGTCCAAGAGGATTTACTGGGAGCCGGTGGGTGCAGGCCACACAAAATCGGTTGCTCTGGAAATCTATGGGTGAGGCTTAGCAGTGCACGTCATGTGGCTGATATTATGATGAACTTATAAATATGTAGGTGTTATCTGTACTTACAACAATAGCCATTTGATAGAAGATCAGGAACTGGGCAGCAGTAAATTCCTTGGGGTTGAATTTGACCATGCAGGCTCTAATATGTTCTTTTGTCAACTTGGGCATTGGAACTGTCCAACTGAATGCAACATTAAAATAATGTTTAACTTATTAAGTAAACAAATTTAAAATGCTGATTTAAACCAACTTTATATCGTCAAATCAATGTAAAGCTTTGCAAGCTTATGGGTTTCGGATGGCAAATAATGTTATTACAATAATTTGGTACCACGGAACAGAAAGTACCATGGAGCAGAATTAATCATGGCGCCAGGAGGTGGAATGCTTCAATAGCTTCTAACCCTCAAATTTGGGTTAATTTTGTTTGTTTTGATGAGTGCCCTGTAATAATACTTAATTTCTAGTGTGTGATCATGAAGCTGGGTATTGGAAAGTGAAACTTTTCAATACCTGCTAGTAAAGCTCTCGAAATTTGGCTCATTTGGATTGTTTTCATATTTCCAATACATTACACTAAGCGGGAACGATTATAGAGCCGGAATGTGGATAACGGAGATCTTCAGTAGTTATTAGTAAAACCCTATAGTTTAAATATTAAACTAAACTATATTATATTTATTAAAAAATCTAGGTACACCTAAATACCTTCCTAGCTAAAGGAGCGTTTCGAGTTTCTGTATCAGGCACACTCTCGAAACCATCAATCTTCCGAAGCTTCGAACTCTCGTCCATTAATTATTGATTAAAACGGGTATTTATCGCGTATGTACCTTTTTTATTTGTTATCCCGACGTTTCGGCTGTGTTGCAACAGTCATGGTCTCGGGCTGACTGGAGTACTTGGAGCTACCGTCGGGAAGTTCGGGTAGCTGCAGCATCTACCCTCACTTGGTCTTCAAAATTAGAAATGTCCTCGTTCATATCGACACACTACACTAACCATATCTACGCCCTGAGTCGACCGATTACGACGCGCACACCTGGCAATCACCGGGTTCCAAGTTCAAATTAAAAAGGTGCATACGCGATAAATACCCGTTTTAATCAATAATTATGTACAGTGATCGCGAAAGTTTGAAAAATACTCTCGTCCATTGTTCACAATTTTATAGTGACTCCTTCACAGTACAAGCTGTGCGACTGTAGAACGCCTTACCTTTGTGCATAAGGTCGTCCCAATCTCTTCCTATTTTCAAAATCAAGGTATACAACCATTTCCTTTCGTTGTCTCGTAACTGCTAGTTAGTGTTTATGTCATTTATCCTCCATATGTAGTATAGTTTATTTATGAATAAAGAATGAAATACTATTTATTGCACACCAAATAAAAATACAGTAATAATGGAAACAAACAATAAATAAAGGTACAATAGGCGGTCTAATCGCTAAAAGCGATCTCTTCCAGACAACCTTTGGATGGACAGGATAAACAAAATCAAAGGACGGCGGTTTAAGAGTACCTACAGACATAAACAAAACTCACAAAATTAATATACCTATTACATAAACATAAATACATAACAATAACATAACATAAACTATTTATATATTACTTGTATGTATTTAAGTTTATGTTTATTAGTATAACCAATAGGTATATTTTATTTTGTGGGTTCTATTTATGTATATACTCTTACACCGCTTACTATTGATGTTTATTAATCCTGTCTATCCAAAAGTTATCTGGAAGAGATCGCTTTTAGCGATAAGACCTTCCATTGTACTTTTTTTTTATTGTTTATTACCACTGTAACTGTAATTTTATATGGTGTGCAACAAAGAGTATTTTTTTTTCATCTTTTTTGGTTCTCCCCGAACTGAGATCTCAAGGAAGTAAGTTTTATGTAGTTATTAAAAATACTATAAAAACGTGCTTGTGTCATTGGAACTCGATAGGTATGCAAAGTTTCAGCTCAATTGGACAATTTGCTTAGGATTTTTGTTGAACAGCTCCTGAGTCCATAAACTGATCAATTCGCTGTTAATATAATATTGCTTTGTCATCAGAATAACATACATTAGCTGCAATGTATATTATTGTAATTATTAATGTATTGCAATGGATATTATAAAAGACTAACCTTATCAGAATTATCAAGTCTAAGAATTTATAACAAATGGGAGCTCTCGGGGATAGATTGGTTTTAAAATTTAACTTTTTTTCATTGTATCTCAAAAAGTACCTTCTAGAATAAAAATAAAAACCGTTTGGAATGTAAGCATAGAGCTTTTACATATGGCATTCCATTTGTAATATTTGTACCACTTATATTTTTATTGTCTTCCTTTGGAACACAATGTCACAATATCTCCAATATTCAATTGATGTTTATTTTAATTGTGAGTACTATATAATTTCACCAATACAATTTAATAGGTTAGTACACTATCTAAGGATATAAAGAGGACTTCAATGAAAACAATGTACTGCCATTTTTTTAACACCGAATTAGCTTAATTTCACAAACAATAAATGATTACGATTATAATTCTGCTCATATATGTACTTTCTAGCAAAATTCATAGCACGAGCTACTGGCCTACTGAATTTCATGGAGATTGAATCAACGGTTCGAAAGTTGTGTACCACAAAACCTTATTACATGTATATAAAAGCAAAAAATTGCCTAATTGCCAAAAAGTTTCTATCCTAGAATAAAAATAAAAACTGAGTTGAAAAATCTGAAACAATTATGATTGATTGTTAAATATGCAAAAAATACAGAAAAACTACAACGAATTTTTTATCTAGAACAGTTTTAAAGATATCTGTCTGAAGAGTTTACTGTGTCTACTGGTCACATAACTAGATGACGCTGCTTAGTTAACATAAATAAACCTATCTAGGTTTGGAACCCTTGGAGCGCGAGTACTACTCGTACTTGACCGGTCTTTTTTTATATGACCTGGAGATGAAACAAGCATTTGGCCCATCTTATGTTAGGTGGTAACCATCGCTTATAACAAAGTATTGCCTCGTAGATCGTTGGTCGAAGGACCTTAGAAACTTTAACAATATAAGACTAGTAGAATTGTCTACATGAATCGAGCTTCTATTTTTTTACCTGAACACAGCTGAACCAATTCAAAATCCATCTAATATATAAAATTCACGTGTCACAGTTTTCGTTGCCATACTCCTCCGAAACGGCTTGACCGATTTTGATGAATTTTTTGTGCTTATCCGGTATCTATGAGAATCGGCCAACATCTATTTTTCATCCCCCTAAATGTGAGGGGTAGTCCACCCCTAAATTTTTATTTTTATTTTTTAGACAAAATTTTTAATTTCTATTTTTTTATGATACAACATACAAAAATACATACAATCCTCAATTTACACCCTTCTACAATCAACCCTAATTTTTTAATAGCAATTATTTATATGGCAAAACAACGTTTGCCGGGTCAGCTAGTTGTTCTCTAAATATAAAATCTCATACATTTTTTTTTATTTCTAAGCAATGCGACATCATTTTAAAACTACTAATTTAATGTTATTTCTTTCTTAATAGTCCAGGCAATGAAGATAAAAAAGGGGTTTCGCTACAAAAGGTCAAGGAGAGGTCTAATTTGGGAGATTTGTATAGTTGGGTTAAGACACCCATTAATATTTCTAATTTGCAATTATGCAACAATGTAAAACCTAGCTAGTTAGATTGGGGTGAAATTTAAAAAGCAGTGGAACTGAATCTATCAGGGCATTGGAGTACTGTGGACAAAATATGAAATCAATCGTAGATCGATGATTGAAATCGATCGAAGCAGAAACAAACAAATAAACAATCTTACAAACTTTGTATAGTTTTTGCGCGAGTGATTTTGCAAACTATAGAAATTTGGTGTGCTTCACTCCGCTGTAACTCGTGAACTCGTCATCAGATTGCTTATTTTTCACAAAAGTTTGCAGACAATTTCATGTTTTATATTTTTTACCTAATTGACACTAGAGAGAAGATATTCTTGAAAAACTGGTTTTTGGTATTATTTTTAGCGGCGCGAGCGACGGTCGTTCAAGGCCGCAAACTCGAAATATTAATTAGGACACCCGACTGTACAAATCTACTAAATTAGAACTCTCCTTGACCTTTTGTTAGTAAGAACCTTCCATTGCCAGGACTAAAATACTACGGCTTTTAGGCAGTTAAACAAATAACGTATGACTAGTTTTTTCTTTTTACCTAATTTAGTCATAAGGTACCACTTTACATACCTACTTTGAGTAGCAGGGACATGTTGTTAGAAGGGACCGATGTTTAGCAAATGAAGTATGTACGATTGTAATAAAATATCGTACCGATCTTTGTACGATGTTGTTTACTGTACCTGCTTATCATGACATTGTTGGTTGGTACTAACTTGGGCACCTTATTATAATCTATTTATTCCGTCGCATAGACTGGGAAAAAAATTGGCGCTGCCTGAGAATCAGCACAATATATGGCATTTGGGCTTAAGATTTTTTTTTACCTTTGAGGTAAGCACGTAGCATTAAGCTCGCTCTTTGTAAGTACATATTCGTAGTATTTAAGGCAATTATCTATTAAAATATATAAATGGAACTGGTAACTTACACAATTTCACCAATCTCTTCTATATTCTTCATAACATCGCCTCCAATGAAATACTTCGGAAGCAAAGTCTTAAAGGTACATAGCTTGTCTATTTGAGATTTTGCTTTTTCTACAGAGCCTTTGCAAGCTACTAGCGTCTTTTCTAGGTATTCGCGACCTGTGGGAATATATAATAAAATATTGCTGGACATTTCACACAGCGCTATCTTGCCCCAAACTAAGCACAGCTTACTATGGGAACCAGATAACTGATAGAATACTTATGTACTTTTTTTTGTAAATACATGCTTGTAATGTATTGGAAATCACCCAGACACAAAACAAATATCTGTAGATCATGCAAACATTTATTCCGCGGCGGGAATCGAACCCGCTACCTCCTGCTTCTCAGCTGGCTATACAAGCCACGATGGCCGTCATAAATAATTGATAGAGCGAAGCGAGATCTCTAAATCAACTTAGGCACATAATGATATATTGCTCTTATAAAAAGTCTTTGCATTACATTAGTCGACTGTTTGAAAAATCTTTCTGTAGGTATATTCTGAAACAACCTTTTTCACAGGTAATATATTTTTTTTTCTAAGAATTATTGTAGAATTACTTGTAATTAATACTTGACGAAACCTCAGTAAAAGGACATTAAACACAGTTTATTAACATACTGAAAAAACTAAGGAGTTAAAAACAGATCAATTGAAGATGACGAACAGATTTACAGCGCCTGGTGGCAAGTAGGCGCCGGGTTACAAAATAAGGTTAAAACCGTAATGCCTGGAGAGAAGTGTCTCCCACAGCTATGCTTGGAGAACAAGTACATTAAGCCTGGCTTGAACAGCAATCCCTAAACGTATTTAGCTACTGAACATGTTTAAATTCGAAGTATTTGTATGATTAAACAACTCCTTAAATCATATTTAGCCACTTAATACGTTTAAATATTTGCTTAACGACGCAAGTCGCCCTAAATATTAAAGTTAAAAAGTTTTACCTCATCGAGACTTTCCTTTCTTTATAACAGGAAGTAATAATTCGTTCAAATATTTTTTAAAGTCGCTTTCCTAAGCTGGGTCTCGATTCTGCTATATGTGGAAAAAAAACATTCTATATTTTTATCGTACTGATCGAAAGGGTCAAAAGCATCAATTTCATCTCAATAACATAGTATATGAAATTAAAGTAACACTAATTTAATAAATACAGATAAGTCTTGATTATACAAAACTTCCTAATTTCAATATTTAAAGTATTTGTCCTCCATGGACCATCGCCGTTGGAAACAATATATATTCTATAAATAAAGTTAAATTAAAGGAGCTTACTGAATCTCTTGTTGTTAAAGTGGTTTTGTTTCAATATCCACTCCTGCAGGATATCCACGGACTGATCCATCCTCCCATCTTCCAAATTCCATATTTTTCTAATATCCGTAAGTGTGCAAGGATTAAATTTTAAGTATGGATTAGCCGGTATTAACTCCATGACCGTTCACTATTCAGTCGTAATATTGAATGCTGCGGTCACGCGGTGTCCTGAGAAAATAACTAGTGGTTCGCCCGAACTGACATCTCACGAGTCTCAAATAAAAACAAAAAATATTGTTCGTAATCTTCAAATATCAAAATAGTGCCACGAAATTCATTACCACTTAACTTGACCTACAGTTTTATTTAAATTACAGGTAACGGAAGTTCATGAGTTTGGATATGTTTTTTTAGGGTAAATATTGCAGTTATTCAGGATTTCAGACTTTTATGTCACTAAAGCTACCAAATTTCAGCACTGTGGGGTCACTGCTGTAACCTTTAAATTTGGAAGTTCAGTTTGAAATATGGCTAATAATTTAAAAATTACAACGTTGAAACTAAAAATAAAAACAGGGTCAAAATGTACTCACTTTTAATTAGACGTGCCACTTGACCGGATAGTCCCATTTTGATTTGTTTTACCCCTCTTTAACCCTAATTTCTCAACAATCCTTCCACATTTTTAGCTGATTTATTCACACCAATTGTGTCATCACTCCCTACCTATATACCAAATTTCACGATGATCGGATAAACACTTCGAAAGTTATCCTCTGACAAACAAATATACATAAATACATACATACATACAACGCCGATTTGTCCAAATTGATTTGGAGATCTCGCTTCGGTCTGTCAATTATGCTTATGTCGTTAATTATTTGAGCAATAGATTTCCTTTCCGAGGCGCGTGATTAATAGAAGAATCGGAGCGATTGCGGAACCCTCATAGTTTTGCCATGTCCGTCTGATGAACCAGTTGCAGGCGTTTTACTCATAGACATTTAAACATTAAAGATTAATTTATTTGCCAGAACATGGGTAGAATAAATGATTAAACAAACCTTGAGATGTTCTATCGTAATTATATGAATGCTTCATCTGAAGAGATTAATATAATCCATAGTACCACGTATAGTGTCGCCGTTCTTTGCCATAATAGTTTAAAGAAAAAATAACAAAACAAAAGGCCAAAGTTATGGCAGACTGTTTACGTGTCCTACCGGCCCGTCTTACCCTCAATATTCATTTGGTTTAAATCTTACTTTATTATTTCACATAGGGACCTCGCTAGGGGTGGGTGGGGCTTAATCTCTTCAGATGAAGCTTTTATATAATTATGATAGAACATCACAAGGTTCGTTTAATCATTAATTATATTCTGCTTCATCCTCGATTAATATAATTCTTAGATTTTGAAATCCAGCTGAAATTCATTAAATAATTGATCAATCAAAATAATAAATAGTAGATTATTAACCGAGGGGATAAAGCAGTGTCTTCTGTCGCGGGTGACGATTTAAATCGCGAGCATAATGAAGGACTCGAGGTTTACTCCCGAGCGTAGCGAGGTTGTTAAAAACTTAAATCACGAGCGAAGCGAGGGATTTAAGACGAGTCCTGAGTGTAGCGAGGGATTTAAGTTCACTCAAGACTAAGACAGCTTTATCACAGAGGAAAATACTCTACTATTCGTACCATTTGCGAAAAAATTAACACAATAATAATATGAGATAAGCAAATATTAAAAATAATGACAATTAAAAGTAAAAGTTAACATTCGAAACATTGGTCCAATTATTGATAGAGAGATTTACATTTTTGTTTGGTACATTTATTGTAGATGAGTTGATTTGAGTATTTAAGAACATTAACTTATTTATAAAAATAAATTAAAATAAACTTAACGTTTATGTGTTTAAAGAAAACAACGCGGCAAATTCCTAGACTAATATTTTTTTGACGGAAAAGCAAAGGCATCAAGCTCATACGGCCTCGTCGGTTTTCGTAATTTTATTTAATAATCATAACTGCATAATAAATGCGTATTCCTTTTTCAAAAAGGTGTATAATGCTTTATATACAAACTCAATGGTTTAAACACAAATGTAGTTCAGTATAAATTTCGGTAAGTATTCCAAATTTAAATCACATTCTCCCCCTAGAGGTGAATGAAATTCAGTACAATTTTCTTTCCCTGTTTTTAACAGATTAAAAATGACTATGGTTATGTTCGCTTTTTGTGGCATAGAATGTCACTTTTTTGAGCAAACGGTACGAAAATACTATTATTGTATTATCTATAAAAACCTAAATACATTCATTTATAAATACAATATAAAAATTGCAACGCTTGTTACAATTGTTACTATCGATTGAGAATCAATAAACCAATTACATGGATTTTCTGTTTCAGTTTTGCGATTATAAAACTTTGAAAATAGGTATTTTAAAATGTCCAACTAGCGGTATTTCTGATACAGTAAATACTGACAACCATTTTATGGGCACTAAGTAGATGCAGAGCTGCCTGTCTGCTTGAAAAAGCAGTAATTTTTTTTACAGAAATGTCCTTTCTGTTATAAAACTTTATCCGAATAATGATTTGGCTTGAAACAGTCTTGTGACGATCTTTAAAATTGATTAAAAGCGCCGCTGAACTTCTGTAGTCTCCAGAATCTTAACGTATCTCATTAGCACTACATTTTAGACTCGACAATGGCAAAATAATATTAGGCTGTATAACGTATAATGGAGTTCTTCACGCGATATCTGTATGAGATCTAAACTGCACTGAAGCAAATAAAATGAATTCTGAATTATTATGAGATCGAAATTTTAAATGTCACATTGTCCTCAAATACTTTTATATTTTAATTTTTTTATATTTGACGACCTCCGTGGCGCAGTGGGCGTATAGCCGGCTGAGATGCAGGAGGTAGTGGGTTCGATTCCCACCGCGGAACAAATGTTTGCATGATCTACAAATATTTGTTCCGGTACTGGATGTTTTTCTATATATTATAAGTATGTATTTACAAAAACAAATGTATATAAGTATTATATTAGGTATTTGGTTCCCATAGTACAAGCTCTGCTTAGTTTGGGGCTAGATAGTTCTGTGTGAAATGTCCATCAATATTAAATTAAATTAATTAATATACATTCACCTTAGAATGAGCTTGGACTTTATGAACACTTACTAGAGTAAGGAAAGTAACAAAAGTTACAAATTATAATTAATATAAGAGAAAACAATTGACGGTTGAAGTCTATAAAACGAAAATAAACTCTGATCATATTTTTTTTTTAACCTGTGTTGTCCCACTGTAGGGCAAAGTCCTCCCTCCCTTCTTTCCAGCTTTTTCTGTCTCCTGCTGTAGTGGGCCAGTCTGGTAAATGCACATCCAAGTCGTCATATGAAGTATATAATGAATCCGCTCATCAGAACGCAATCATATCATATTCGTCACTGTCTTCGTAACGTTGAGCATTATAACAATAAAAATCACTTAAAAAACACTACTTTAGACTTTAAATTACAAAAATATTGAATGAATATTGAGGGTATCATTCACTTATTATATATATTATTTATCTCTTTATACTATTGTGTACTTTCAAAATTTGTGACGTCAACCTTCATAAGGCTCTGCCTGAAAATCAGCGCTGCATTGCATCATTTATTGCAAAGGAACATAAAGCTGAGGCAGAGCCCGTTTGGTCACGCGTCATTTCTCTCCTATCCCCGTCCCGGCAACAGCCCAAGCCGAGGTTCGTACCTAAGTGGTGCCCTTGCGCTAGTTGCCTCATCAAATATAAAATTATAGGGCTGAGCGCCTTCTGCGCTCGCCAAAAGCTCGGTTAAGCTGCAACGGCCTCAGAGGACAACAGCGAGATAAGACCATACGAAAAAAAAAAAAAAAAAAAAAATTGGCCACGCGTGACACGGAGCGGGACCAGTTGGTGCACCTACCTACTACCTACTGGTGGGGTAGGTACGTATGTGTACTAGCTGTAGGTCTAATATAATTTCATTTTATTGTACTTTTCCTGTCTGTCTACCTATTTTTTTTGTGATCCGTTTCTTTGTGTGTGTCAAATAAAACATTATATTCTATTCTTTAATATTGTGGCAAAGAACGGCGACATTATAGGCACCTACGTGATACTACGAATTATATTAGTATCAAGGATGAAGCAGAATATAATTTTATACAGATGTCTAAATGAATAGTTCCACCATATTAGCCATAGTACTGTGCAAATAACATGTCATACAAAGAAATTTAATACAACAAAGAGTGTAGAGTTCCTTGTGAAAGGGCTCGCCCGGAGAAGTATACCACCATACTTAATCCTGCCGCCAAGCAGCATTGCTGTGTTTTGGTTTGAAGGTATGGTTGCCGGTGAAATTAGTCACATGAGGCTTTATACTTGTATGCCTCAAGATGATAGACGCAGGGCAGTGCAACGTAGGGCATTTCTAAGGTGCGTGACTTACGATTCTCTGTTATAGGCGATAGTTACCATTTATCTCAATGAAGCATAAAAAATAAGGATAATTATGGTTACGAAATAGTTATTTAGTGGTGTAGAGCTAGATAAAAAAATATTTATAAGATGACTAAGTAATTATTTTGTCGACTTCACTCCGGCAGTCAGATCAGCTGTATTACCCTACAGCCACATTTTTGGACAGCGGCGAACGTTCATGTTGTATATCTTTGTCATTGTTTTGACACAACATGACATATCTACCATGATAACACTTGACAACACAATACTCTCAGGGTCTAGTGGCTTAATGGAGCGGTCTGGACAGAATATCAGCGCTTCCCATTACGGCGGGCAGAATGCTGAGTCGAGTCCCATTTACTGCTGCAGCAGCACACACTATCTACTAAGTTCTGCCTTATTTTTGTTTATGTTTTACGTTTATACTGTTTAATTGTTTAATTTTAAGTATTTTCTCTCTCTTAAAATGTAACTGAAATTTATATTATTATATATTATCATTATCTGTCGTCCATCGCTCACTAAGACTTTGCAACTTAAATTTTGTATATAATTTTTTATTGTTTTTTTCTAATTACCTATGTATTTTGAAGTAGGTTATTTAATATTATAAAATTATTTATATTTATTTATATGTATATTTTATTTTAGTCATTTATGTACTAATTCTGTTAGTTATTATTTGATTAACGCCGCCGTTCTCTTTTGTTCACACAGATCCTGTCCATCCAAAGGTTGCCTGGAAGAGATCGCTTTTAGCGATAAGGCCGCCCATTGTACCTTTGATTTAATTTTGTATTCTCTTTTGTTTGTTTTATTTTTAATGGTGTGCAATAAAGAAATTATCTATCTATCTATCTATCTATATTGTGTGCTAATGTAGTGAATAAATGATTGTCTATGTCTAAAGGAGTACGAAAATTAATTTTAGTATTTATTTCTTATTTTGCATATATATTTTCAGCCATTTGTGTCCCACAGCTGGGCAAAGGCCTCACTCCAAACATCACGATCCTGGTGCCACGTCCACCCAGGCCACCCAGCCAGACAGAAACTTATTCAATTCGTCCCGCCATCTACTTGTAATAATTGTATAATTGTTAATACTTTGTTCAAACTAGGAGTTTGCGAAAGAGTGATGGAGTGCAGCATTTTTGGTGGAAAGCGGATCGTCCGGATTCCAAACTCCTGACTGAACTCGAAGACCGGCATCGCTGACGTGAGCATCAAGGCTGCAAAGCTGAAATGGAACTGGCCCACCTGGGTTGCATACGGGTGACATGGCAATGTCTTCTGTATGCAACCCTATCATAAAGACGGAAAGCGACGCCAAAGGAGGCCTGAATAAATATTTGCGAAAAAACTTATTGTATCTCACTTTTTTGTTCTCGAAATATAGGCCCGTCTTATTGCCGTTGAAAGGAAAGCTGTTGGGTTGGGGGAGATTATTTGAGCCGATTTAGCAAAACTTTAGTACATATTTTATGTATTTATAATTTCTGAATAATATTCCGATTTTCGATTTTTTTTTAAACGCACTTACCCGAAATGTATATAATTAGTAATAAATATTCCTTTAGATAACTTTAATGTATTATGTATTTACCTAGTTCCAATCAAGTATTATGTTAAGCTACGAGTAAGTATTCATTATGTGTATTATAGACTGAGCGCTTCCTAGCTTCAGTTCCTTACGATGTTGACTCTTATTAAGGTATCATTATCCCTACAAACCTTAGTTTATAAGATCTATTTTTAAACATTATAGTGTGTAAAAATTTTAAGCGATAAATAAATTAACAAAAAAAATAACCGCCAAATTATTTAAATTTTATTACTTAAAAACATGGTGCTGTTTTAAAAATATGTACTTATAAATACTACTGTTCTTTCTCTATTACATATAAACCAAACAAAATAATTAATTTGATGGCCAAAAGAGCCACAAGGGTCTCAAAATTTCAAAATATGATTACTAGGATAAGTGGGGTCTAGGACTAGGTCATCAAACAGATCGTTAGACATACCAAAACCTCCTTTTATGTTTTTTTTTCAGTTTTAGAGATATGATGAAAAATGACGAGAAAAAAAATACACTAATATGATTTCTAGATATTTATGTTATTTAGTTTACAGGTGTAACTATAACGACTCCTCTAACAACAGTCTTTAAAGTTTACTTGGTTTACCGGTCTAGATGGCCCTGCTTAATTAACATAAACATATCTACGTTCGAAACCCTCGGTCCGCAAGGCCCACTCGTACTTGACCGGTACTATAATTTAATTAAACTGCATTACCTCCATAAATTATTTCCTAGAGATAATCACGGCAAAACCTCCGGTAGCCACCACATCTTGCAAGTATGGGGTAGAAAAGATCGCATGAAGCGTGTGGTACGCGATACCTACCCTATTGTTGACTGAGGATCACCTGTATAAATCCTTATTTCTATTTAAAAATAAAAGATGCGAAATTCAGAATTGCTAATATTAAATCCAATCTTCATGATAAATCCTTATTTCTATTCAAAAATTAAGGAGGTCATATTCATAATAAGCTATATTGAAATACAACCACCATGACAATTATAGAAAGAATAGTTTAGTAAATTTTCTTTTTAACAACACTGTTATAAAAGACAACTTTAATTTCCTCACATTTGTGATGAAAAGCTGTCTTAAACTCTGATATAAGCTATCAATGACATTCATAAATTGTGTGCACAATAGATGATTTAGAGCCTAGAACTGGAGCTGCTCAACTTTCTTAGTTACGATGGCAAGCAAAAAATTCGTTCCGTCTAGTTTGTTAGATGGTCGTGAATCTAACAAACTAAACATAATGATTTTTTCGCTTGCCATCGTTACTGAGAAAGTTAAGCAGCTCCAGATCTAGAGGGCAAACCGAGGCGAATTTCAGGGGTAAAAATAGGTCTATTATTCATTTGATTTGTGGCCCCCAAAACCCCCTCTGGCTACACCCGATATCAGTGTACATATGTAGTCCAGTCAAATAACACCAAAATCACATAAAAAGTATCCAAGAAAATTAAACTTTGACATTTGCCAGAAAGTAAAAAATGCGAGTCTCATATTAATATCCCCTCCCCCCCCCCCCCCGTCTCTCCAAACGCTGGAGGAGGGGAAGCGCCACATCAAGTTTCCGCCCCATTTCGGAAATATCGTGTGGCTGAAAGTTGAATCCCTTTATTTTTAATCCACAACCAAAGTCCTGAATGATCCAGGAAGTCCCATTATCTGTTCATTGTATTTATCCGAGGATCTTAAAGACTCATCAGTGCAGGTAGCTTTTGATACTTTCAGGTACATTTCATGTTCCTCCGAGCTAATCAAGGCGAACCACTCATCTGAAATCATAATATTGACGATAGTGTTAGAAAGTTAAGTAAATTTTCTACTTTTCAAGAAATGACGGATATTTTGATGTGTGAAATGCTCCGTTTTTATTCCTTATTTTTTTTTTAATTCTGTTTTATTAAACTAAAATAGTATCAACGTATTCCAAAGAAGATGATTTATTTGATATTATTTTAGATAGACATTAGACTCGTTTTTTAGGTAGAAACAGGGTTAGATAATTCACTCAATTGTTCATTTTACGAGTTCAAAATTAATTTATTTGACGAATGTTATTTAATATTTTTTTTAATTCGTTTTATTTTCAGTGAATCAAACTTCGGGTGTATTTATTTTTGTTTATCTCTCTTTAACACCAGTCTTGTCCAAAATATCAACAATTTGTTTTGACGAATTTTATTTTAAGTTATAATCATGTTTGGAAACACTTTTTTATAATAAAAAATACGTTGAAAGTCTTAATATATAAAAAATGTCTTTAAAAAAAATATAATTATGATAATCCAAAATCATGATCCTAAAATGGGTTACATCATTGACCTTAATTCACGAGAACATTGCTTTTTCTACATTCTTCTTTATATGTACGATTTATTTATTTTATTTTAATGCCCTGGGTAACAATATGGGTGGATATTGGATTGACACACATATATATTAGAAATCAGTAGAATCCTCTTTATTCACTTATCGCCTAAAGTGGATATCTTCCAACCTAAGGATACTGACTGAAAAAATAGATACTAAGATTTTATTAAGATTTATAAAACCATCGCACAGAATTTCAAGTCTAGACGGGACTTGAACCCGCAACATTCCTTTTGATGTACTACCAATTGCGCTACAGGCTCTTGTAACGTCAGGGTCGAAATTAGTGCGATGATTCAGATTACGACTAAAGAGTCGTTAGCGCCATCTACAGGAAAACTTAAACAATTTTTTGACCTGCTCAATGCCAAACATTGCAGTTAAGTACATTGGCAAGAGAAGTCGCGTTGCTTATTTCAAATAGTATTTCTATTTTCACAGTGTTATCCGAACACATACGGAAAATTTCAAGATTTTAGATACTAAGTACTTATTAGTTTGTATTACCTTTTAGTTTTTCAATGGACCTTTCTTCACCTCCATACTCAACAGGAAGTATTGCCTTATCAACCACAGTATGCATTTCTTCTACTTCATGGAGCACATGGATCCTATCTGCTATCTTAGGGCTCAGTATCGATTTGAAAGTTTTGACAAATAAATCTATGAACTTTGATCGTGTCAACATGTAAATACCAAGCAGCCTGGCGCCAAACCCATCCTGTAACAATAATAAATAACAATAATTAAAGATTAATATTAATAAACAAATAATGATTATTCAATAAATTATTGATCCAAAATTTTTTACACATGTACAAGGAGGAGGATAACTTTCGAAGCGTTTATCCGATCATCGTGAAATTTGTTATATAGATAGGTAGTGATGGCACAATTTTGGTGTGATTAAATGAGGTAAAAATCTGAGAGAGTTGTTAAGCTAATAGGGTATAAAAAGAACATGGGACTATCCGATCTAATTGTACGACTAATAAAAGGTATTTGTAAGTAAATTTCGAATCCGTTTTTATTTTTAGTTTAAACCTTAAAGTTTTAATGTTGTTAGACATAATAAAAACTGAACATTGACCAAATTCACCGGGTACACAAGTGACCCCACAGTGCTGAAATTTGGTATGCGTCTAGCTTTAGTGATACAAATATAGGGAAAGTCTAATATCCAGAATAACTGCAATTTCTACCTCAAAAAAGGGATTCCAATTTATATGAACTCCCGTTACCTGTAATTTGAATTAAACTGTAGGTCAAGTTTTTGGTTATGTATTTCGTGGCACTATTTAATTAGTCAAAGATTAAGGCCGGCTTGCACAACGATCCCTAAACGTATGTAGCGACTAAACATGTTTAAATTTTACGTATTTGTATGATTTGAGAACTCATAAAATCATATTTAGCCCACTAAATACATTTAGGCATCGTTGCGAGTCGCCCTAAGAATATTTTTTTTGTGTTTTTGGATGAGTATCCAAAAATGCTAATATGATATGTATTCCGATCCCGCGAGTGCGGGATCGGAACACACTCTTATTATACAATGTTGTCTTAGACATTGTTGCTGGAAGAATAATAAATTAAAAAAAAAATTAGTGAAATGGAATGAATTAAGAACCAAAAGCAAAATTGATATTTGTTGGCCCGTTAGATGAACATCTTCGGGCATTCTATTCTGCATTAAATCTTCAATTTCTGTATGTTTTCTACTTGACCAATGTGGGTAGTTATAAGATTATGTAAGTACCGCGTTATAAAATAAATCAGTCTGCTTTGTGATACGATTCTTGCAGTTACATTGACCTTATAAAAACCCAGTTATAAACCACTCTGTTTTTTGTAACGCTATTTTACTCAAGGAATTATAGAGTGGTCAATACTTTGTGCCACTGTTGGGTGTAATTTATAGAAATTGAACTCTACTCACAATTAATATTGTCACTAGCTGCTGGAATTCAACAATGTTAATATTAGTCACGATCTCCATTAAATTGGCTTCTCTTAAGTCTTCAATAATAATGAAACCATTGGCATAATCATGTGCCTTCACATATTCGAATTGCTGAAAAAAATGTGTTGTTTAAGAAAGAGAATAAAACAAAAAATAACCTTAAAGTTTTTAGCCGTTCAGAGTCACTGTATTGCAAGACAAGTTAACACTGCAATTTGCCACTACCACTGCATAAATAATTTTCAATATATCTCTTGAAATTGATTTCAAAAGATTTTCTTTTGGACTAAAGACTCCTAGCAATCATCATCAAAGCGACTTCTATGTAGTTACCACCATCTATGACAATTTCATGTTTCCATTGCGATGGCTATCAGTAGGCACTTACACAGCTCTTCAATGATAAACATGTTACGTATTGCGATAAAGATATTCTATTAGAGACCACAAAAGATAGTTGTTTAGGTAGCTGATATCAGCCTATAAGAGATTAGGAAGCAGAGCTTTTGAAAGCGAGTGGAACACTGGTACTTAAAATCCTTCAGATTTTTTTTTCTTTATTAAGATCAACAAATTATTATAAAATATGCTTACATAATAACAACACTAAACCAGGTATTTTAGGTATAATCAGCCCCGGTGTGCACAATTTTTGACTCTTCAACTCTGTTATCCTCGAGGGAAAAACGCCGGAAACATGGAACGAAATCTTGGTAGTATTGTTTTTTAAGAAAGGTGATGAACTTGAACTTTATTGAAGAAATGTGGGCATAATTATTAAAGAATACAACAGGGGACCTTAAACTAAACATAAGCATGAATAAAATCACCTCAAACTTTGAAGTCGTTGACGAGTAAGTTTATCTAAATGAAACAGTCCAGACAGATAGGTCGACACAACCAACACGGCTGGGCAGCGTTCAGGAAACTACGTGACGTCATCTCGTCCAAAACACCTCAGTGTCTGAAAACTCTTTGATAGGAGCCGTTGGGTGCAGGCCGAACAAGATCGGTCGCTCTGGAAATCTATGGGTGAGCCAGCAGTGCACGTCATGTGTTTGATATAATAATGAACTTATAAATATATAGGTTTTATTTGTACTTACAACAATAGACATTTGATAGAAGGTCAGGAATTGGGAAGCAGTAAATTCTTTGGGGTTGAATTTGACCATGCAGGCTCTAATATGTTCTTTTGTCAGCTTAGGCAATGGAACCGTCCAACTAAATGCAACATTCAAAATAATGTTTAACTTAGTATGTAAACAAATTCAAAAAGCTGATATAAACCTACTTTTCATCGTCATATTAATTTCAAGCTTTGCAAGCTTATGGGTTTCGGACGGTCAATAATTTGGTATCATGGAGCGAATTTAATCATGGAACCAGGAGGTGGAACTTATTTTTGTTTGTTTTGACCAGTCTCCTATATTATACCTAATTTTTAGTGTGTGATGATGAAGCCGGGTGGTGGAAAGTGAAACTATTCAATAGCTGCTAGTAAACCTCTCAAAATTTGGCTCATATTTCATATTTCCAACACTCAGTGGATATGATGATAGAGCCGGAAGGTGGATAACGGAAATCTTCGGTAGTTACTAGTAAAATCCTGTGTGTTTTATTTATAAAAAAAAACTACTAGAGGTTCTCCCCGAACTGAGATCTAATTTGTATTTAAATTATGTAGTTAATAAAAAAACTAAAAAACACGCGTTAATCATTGGAATGCAAAGTTTCAGCTCAATTGGACAATTTGCTTAGGATTTTTGTGGAACAGCTCCTGTTTCCATAATCTGATCAACTCGCTGTCACTATAATATTGCTTTGTCGTCGGGATAACATACGTTTTCTGCAAAGTTTGAAATGGATATTGGTGGTGATTCTGTTGTTTACACAGACTAAGTAAAATTGTGTAAAATACGAACGGTCTGATTGGTTTACGAATGACATTTTCTTCAAATATTTTTTTTGTCAACCTATATTGTCCTACTGCTGGGCAAAGGTCTCCCAAGTCTCTCCATCTATCTCTGTCCTGTGCGACACTCCACCACTCCCGCTCGTAGGAAACAAGATCGCCTCGCCAACGCTTTCTTGGCCGACTCCGACCACGTCATCCATCAGGGCTCCAGGTTGTGGCTAAAGATAATTGGGCTAGTTTTAGTCAGCAGTCAAACACGCCATCTTAGTAAAAATTACTTAATCTTAGAGATGTCACTTTTAATCTATTTTGATTTTTAGCCTAAACAAAATAAGATTGTTCGTATGTTACACAATTTTAGTAGTCAGCGTAAACAACAATATCGCTGACAGTATCATTATAAAAGACTGACCATAACAGAATTATCAAGTCTAAGAATTTATAACAGATGGGAGCTCTCGGGGATAGATTGGTTTCAAAATTTTACTTTTTCCATTGTATCTCAAAAAGTATACATCCTAGAATAAAAATAGAAACCGTTTGGAATATAGGCATACAGCTTTTACATATAACATCCCATTTGTTATATTTGTACTACTCTATTTTTTATTGTCTTCCTTTGTCACAATATCTCCAATATTCAATTGATGTTTATTTTAATTGTGAGTACTACATAATTTAACCAATACCTTCAATTTAATAGGTTAGTATACTATCTAACTTGATCTGTCTTGTTTTATATGACCTGGAGATGGAACAAGCCTAGGGCTCATCTGATCTTAGGTGGTAACCATCGCTTATAACAAAGTATTGCGTCGTAGATCGTAGGTCGAAGGACCTTAGAAACTTTTACATTAAAAAACTAGTGGATTTGTCTACATGAATCGTGCTTGTATTTTTTACCTGAATACATTTGCAAAAGGAAAATTATGTATTACAACATATGGCTTATTCCTACCACAGCGAAATCTATTGTTCTCTGAATTTAAAACTTCATTATTTTTTTTTTTGATTCCTAAGCAATGCGACGACATTTTAAAACTACTAATTTAATGTTATTTATTTCCTCATAGTCCAGGAAATGATGATGAAAAGGTGTTTTCGCTACAAAAGGTCAAGGAGATGTCTAGTTTGGTAGATTTGAATAGTTGGGTGTCATAATTAATATTCCGAGTTAACGATTATGCAACAAAGTAAAACCTAGCGCGTTAGATTGGGGTGATATTTAAAAAGCAGTGTAATTGAATCTATCAGGGCAATGGACAGTGGAACAAAATATCAATCATGAAAATGAATCAAATACATACACTTGTACACATGTACTTGTATTTGATTTCACATTACAAAAACAATACAAAGTTTGTACGTTGTTTGTAAGTTTGTTTATTTGTTTAGGGGTTTTATGATAATCATAATAATGATGCAACCCCTAATGCACTAATTAATTATTTTCTTGATGAGGAGGTGGCAATGAGTAGATGTATCTTCTAATTACCAATTTATATTTCGACAACTGTACATGTATGAACTGATTGAGCGGGGAGAGACGATTGACGCGGGCACACAACAATACAACAGCGATCATCTACTTAGGTACGATTTACGCGAGTCAGCTATTCTGTATGTAGTGTGTCCCTTTAATTTGTTTGTTTCTACTCTAATTCAGTGATTGATCAATGGATTAAAGTAGAAACAAACGATGTTTGTTCACTGGATTAGAGTAGAAACAACCAAATAAACAAACTTACAAACAACGTACAAACTTTGTATAGTTTTTGCGCGAGTGATTTTGCAAATTATGGTGTGTTTCACTCCGCTGTCTCTCGTGAATTCGTCATCAGATTGAGTTTTTTAACAAAAGTTGAAGGAAATTACATGTTCTATATTTTTCACATAGGTGGCACTGGAAAGAACAAATTCTTGAAAAAGTGGTTTTGGTATTATTTTTAGCGGCGCGAGTGACGGTCGCTCACTCGCAAACTCGAAATATTATTTAGAACACCCGACTGTACAAATCTACCAAATTAGAACTCTCCTTGACCTTTTGTAAGTAAGAACCTTCCATTGCCAGGACTACAATTCTACGACTTTTAGGCAGATAAAAAAAAAGCTTATGACTAAATTTTTCTGTTTACCTAATATAGTGATAAGGTACCACTTGACCTACCTACTTTGAGGCAGGGAAATGTTGTTGGGATGGACCGATGTTTAGCAAATGAAGTATGTAAGATAGTAATAAAATACCGTACCGATGATTGTACGATGTTGTTGACTGTACACACGGCTACACATCAAGCTATACATTTCCAGTATAAGCTGACCTCGCATTGTGTAGGCCTTTCGTAGAATGAGAGGTCAGCTTATACTAGAATTGTATAGCTTGATGTGTAGCCGTGTGTACTTGCTTGTCATCACATTGTTTGTTGGAAAACACTTGGGCACCTTAATATGATCTAACGATGGCTTTTCATTCACGATTAAAAAAAAGTTAGTTGCAACTAGCGTAATAGATGGTGCCGTATCAACAAGCACCCGAGACATGCTCCACTAAAAATATATTTCAAAACTTGCCAAACAGTCAAAGTCGCAAAGCCAACATTAAAAATTTTAGAGAACATGCTCACTCCGTTTTGGATTCGTCTTGTGTGTGGCGATCAATGTTATTTTGTCATCGTATTATTTCTTAGATCTGTGCTAGCTGAATGGGATCTGACTAATCGATACACTGTATCTTGAATGGATGTTGATGGTTGTTCTGGAGAAGCTTTGTTCCAAGAACACTGAAGTTAAAGCAGTTTTCTTTAATATTCTTCAGGCAGTATCTTTTAAAAACAGATAACATTTAAGAGGAAAAATGACAAGAACATAGGTAGATAAGTACGTAAAATATCGCTTAAATAATTTAAAGTAATTACGGAATACACGGAAGTGAGTTGAACATATTAAGAAGACTTCAATATGGACGAACTAGGGTTTACGTGTCTAAATGTTTTATCCATTTTGTTTTGCGAACTTGGACTTGAACTTCTTAGGAAAACGGTGTCTGCCATTGTTTTCGCTATAGGAGACAACGCATGGTTTAGTCATTTCTACTATACGTCCTGTTTGTAAGCAGTTTTATATTATTTTGTTCTAAGTCCAGTTTTGATTGATACGGCAATTGACATTGACAACTCACTTTCTTTTGGACACAGAAAGAACACACAAGTTTCATTTCATTTATTCTCAAACAATAAAATATTGTGTCGGAACTTTTGTCATTCTACAGTGAGGAAATCTTTTACAAATACGTAATTAATACGAAAGAACAACGGTTTTGGTTAACATAATAGAAAATGATAATTAATAACCAGTAAAAAAAATACATTAAGATATAACGTCATGTCAACGAAAAATGCATGATAGGTATGAAAATGATTGCTATTTTTAAATCATTTTTTTATCATAAATTGATATTGTTTTATCACTGCGATTTCACATGTGAAGAAATTACAAGCAATGATATTTCTTTATAATGCCGTAATGTCACTCTTGCTATTTATGCTAGTGCTATTTGACATGTGAAAAATCAGGGGCAACAAAAATCCCTGATGAATTCCAAAATCAAGCGAACGACTATGATTTGTAGTTTGTAGCAGGCCCGAATGACAACAACCGATATATACTGATGAAACCGAAAGTGATTTAATTTGTATAAGTTATAACAGGTTATGCTAAGGAAAACAACAGGTGTGACACACATGCTACAACACACATACAACAACACATGCTACTCGTGAAACGTTCCATCCCTGGTGATTGACGGAGCAGCGCCATCTATTAGCAGTTCTAAAAACATTGTCGCGAATACCTCTCATTGTTCCGTCACTTTGACTGGGGAATAAAATTGACGATGCCTGGGAATGAGCTCAAAATATGGCATTTGGGCCTAAGATTTTCTCGTTATCTATGAAGTTAGCACGTAGCATTAAGCTCGCTCTTTGTAAGTACATATTCGTAGTATTTAAGGCAATGATGTATTAAAATATATAAATGGAACTGGTAACTTACACAATTTCACCAATCTCTTCTATATTCTTCATAACATCGCCTCCAATGAAATACTTCGGAAGCAAAGTCTTATAGGTACATAGTTTGTCTATTTGAGATTTTGCTTTTTCTACAGAGCCTTTGCAAGCTACTAGCGTCTTTTCTAGGTATTCGCGACCTGGGGGCAAATATGAAAAATAATTATTCCTCTTTTAAAAAGCCTTTGTTTAATATTTGTTGACTGTTTAAATATTTATTCTGTATATTCCGAAGCAACCTTTTTCAAAGATGAGATTTTTTTTCTAAGATTTTTTGTGGTAGATGATAACTCCTTAGCAAAGGGACAATAAAGAGTTAATAAACTTACAAAAAAAAACTAAGGCCTTAAAAACAGATCAATTGAAGATGATCAGCAAATTTGACGTATTTGTATGATTTGACAACTCCTTAAAACATATTTAGCCACTAAATACGTTTAGGCATTTGCGCAACGACGCAAGGTACCCTAAATATTGAAGGTAGAAAGTTATACTTCATCGAGACTCTCCTTTCTTTTTTACAGGAAGTAATACTTCATTCAAATATTTTTCATTCAAGTCGCTTTCCTAAGCCGGGTCTCGATTCTGCTTTAAGTGAAAAAAAAAACATTTTATATTTTTATCATACTGATCAAAGGGTCAAAAGCATCAATTTCTTCTCAATAACATAGTATATGAAATTAAAGAAACATTACTTCAATATACAAAGAAAGGTCTCGATTATATAAAACTTCCTAATTTCAATATTTAAAGTATTTGTCCTCCATGGACCATCGCCGTTGGACACAATATATATTTTATAAATAAAGTTAAATTAAAGGAGCTTACTAAATCTCTTGTTGTTAAAGTGGTTTTGTTTCAATATCCACTGCTGCAGGATATCCACGGACTGATCCATCCTCCCATCTTCCAAATTCCATATTTTTCTAATATCCGTAAGTGTGCTGGGATTAAATTTTAAGTATGGATTAGCCGGTATTAACTCCATGACCGTTCACTATTCAGTCGTAATATTGAATGCTGCGGTCACGCGGTATCCTGAGAAAATAGCTATGCCTAAGTAGTTAATTATTTGAGCAATAGATTTCCTTTCCGAGGCTCGTGATTAATTGAAGAATCGGAGTGATTGCGGAACCCTCATAGTTTTGCCATGTCTGTCTGATGAACCAGTTACAGGCGTTTTACTCGTAGATATTTAAACATTAAAGATTAATTTATTTGCCAGAACATGGGTTGAATTATACAGCTATCACAAAATAAATAGTTTCGCCATATTCAGTCATAGTGGCGTATAAATTCCAGTCATACAAAGAAATTTAATTTAGCAGTGTAGAGTTCCTTGTGAAAGGGCTCGCCTGGGGAAATACTACCATCATACCCACTTGTGCCGCTAAGCATCATTTCTGTGTTTCGGTTTGAAGGGTATGGTTGCCGGTGAAATTAGTCACATGAGGCTTTACACCTGTATGCCTGAAGTTGATGGACGAAGAGCAGTGCAACGTAGGGATTTCTAAGGTGCGTGACCTACGGGTCAGTTCTCTGTTATAGGTGACGGTTACCACTTATCGCCATGATTATTATCGCATATAATAAAATATGGTTAAGTATAGTTACGAAATAATAATTTAGTGGTGTAGAGCTAGAGAGAAATAAATTAAGATCAATGTGTAGTTATTTAATATTTCTATTTTTGAAAAATATTTTTTTAAGCGTACGTTCCTGAAATATAAACGGTAATAAACTGATTCCTCTAGATAAACTTAAATACCGCCAAATTATTTTAATTTCATTACAAATTAATATAGTGCTGTTATAAATAATGTACTTTTATATAATACTGTCCTTCCTCTATTGCATATAAACATAACAAAATAATTTATTTAGATGGCCAAAAGAGGCACAAGGATTTCTAAATTTCTAAATTTGATTACTAGGTCATGTGGGGTACCACATCAAACAGATTATATACACATACCAACACCTACTTTTTTTGTTTTGTTCAGTTTTGGAGATATTAGGAAAAATGACGAAAAAAAAATTATATTAACATGATTGATAGATATTTATGTGCAAAGTTTACAGCTGTAACTATAACAACGTCTCTATTTAGAACAGTTTTTGAGGTAACGATCTTTAAAGTTTTCTTGGCTTACCGGTCTAGATAGCGCTGTTTAATGAATATTAATTAATATATCTAAGTTCAGAACCCTCGGTGCGCCAGTCCCACTCGTACTTGACCAGTAGTATAATTAAATGAAACTGCTTAACCTTCATGTTATAATTTCCTTGATGTAATCTGCTCGTCGTCTAGGCTGGTTTTTTTTTGTGAGAACCGAATTATAATTTTTACGAAAAAAACGGTTACTAACGGTTACAGGTATTAATTTTTTGGCATTATTTATGATTTTTTATTAATTTTAAAAAAATCTAGTAATTAAGCTAGAAAAACAAATAATAATTATTATGGTTGCATAGAGCTAGTCAAATTTTCTACTGAGTGTAAAAATAAATTCGGATATTAATATTCATTTCAAAAATGATTTATGGAAAAAAATATTTTTAATGATATCTTTATTTCCTCTTTACACATTTAACATGCACTTAGATATGTCAGACAGTTAAAATAATTATTTCTTAGATGCTTACACATATGAAAATAACTACAATTAACGATAGAATCTTTATTGTTTAATGCATATAATAATTGTATGATTATTACTACTTAGTACCCAGTCTAACTATAAAACTATGGTTATTCAACACAACAAATGCATTTATCGGACAAAGCCCGGTCAATGCTATAGTAACTGATAGGCAATAAATGTTTTTTTATATACAATTATAAAATTTAATGTCAATGGAAATTTTATTATACAATTTTATAGTAACACACATAAAGCTATTTAATGTTTTGGCCAGTCTACAACGAGGGGCCACAATATTTTCCTTATTTCTAGTATTATAGCCATGGGATTCGAATTTAGATGGCATATGCTTTAGATTTTCGCGTACGTATACCATATTTTGGTATATATACGCGCCAGTCATAGTCATGATGTTCTCTCTGAACCTATCTCTACAGGAGTCTCTATATTTATGTCATAAGATATACCTAACCCAGCGTTTTTGCAAGACAAAAACCCTTTTTGATTCTGCTGCAGTATTCCAAAATATTACGCTGTAACTCATTATTGAATGAAAGCATGCAAAATATACATCTCATGCTGATCTACTCCCTCCTAGCTCATTATTTGTGTAATAGCATAGGTAGCAGAACTTACCTTTTAGGTATTTCTTCTATATGAACTGCCCATGGTAATTTAGATTAGAGTTTAACCAAATACCTAAATATTTCATACGGTCAGCAGTTGGTAAGGATAGTTCAACTAGAACATCTTCGATTATGGGACATATTTTTCCTTAATAGATGAACCGATGTTTTCAATTACGGAAACTACAATTTAATGAAACTTTGCTGGTTATGAAAGGTTAGAGCAGGTATTCTAATTTTCGAGCTGAAAACATTGCAATATTTAAAAAATAAATAATTTTGAACATTTCACACAGCTCCATCTAGCCCACTTCATTAGTAGTTTTTTGGTAATTACAAAATTTCGGTGTACCTAAATATTAAAGATTTAAATATTTTATGTCCAGCGGTTAAATTTCACCAAAGTATAAACTGAGCTATACACTTCTACCCAGTGCCAATTCTTTAAATTTATCAATTAAATTAAAATAATGTAAAAAGTTATTGCTGTTTTTTATTAGGCTTGATTTCTAGCTATATACACTAACATTCAAAACTTACCACACCACTTAGCAAAAGTACTACACTTTTAAAATTGCAATATCTCCCAAGTTATAGAAAGCAGAGTTTTGAAATAAAAAAAGTTTTACAGCAAATTTTATTAATTTATTTAAAATTATAGTTTATAAATAGTATCATCATCATCATCATAATTGACTAGACGTCCATGCTGAACATTGGCCTGAACCATAGATTTCCAGAGTGACCGACTCCCAGCAAGCATTATCAGGTCGACTTTCCATATAGTGGAAGGCCATCTTACGCTACGCTTCCAGTGCGCGGTCTTTAGTAGGTTTGTCATAATTTACATATTTGTCATAGGTACTCTCACATGTGAAGCAATGGGAATAAATGATGTTATCGCAGTACTATATAATTAGTCAAATTTAAAGTACTGGAGTAGAATAATCTATTCCTTTTAAATATCGAATCATTTTGCTACAACATATTCGAAAGGCAGTTATTTTATAAAATTATTTGAGTGAATAAGTAAAATCGAAATGTTATATGATGCATAAATGTTATAAAATTGTTTAATTAGCCCTAAGAATGCATGTTTGTTTTTCATGTATTATAATTAATTTAATTTTCTGTGCACCTAGCTGTAAGTTTCCTGAAAAAAATATAAATAAATAAATAAAATAAAATGGGATTGAAAATGTACATCGAAATAATATTCTCTTTTAATGCCGTAATTAACACAATTTATTCATATTTTATAACATTATCACCATTTTTCTTATACGTTTTTCAATATAAGTTATTAAAGACTACTGCTAGATTTTATACAATGAATTTTTTTAAACCAGTTAAACTGCGACCAGACTACCAATGGATTTTTCAGGCTAGCATGTTGTCACTGCCGCAATAAGTAGACTAATCTCTCCTTTTTTAATCCACAGTCAAAGTTCTAAAAGATCCAGGAAGTCCCATTATCTGTTCATTGTATATATCGGAGGGTCTTAAAGACTCGTCAGTGCAGGTAGCTTTTGCTTCCTCCAGGTACTTCTCGTGTTCCTCCGAGCTAATCAAGCCGAACCACTCATCTGAAATGACATCGACGTTAAAGTTAGAAAGATGTACCTAGTTCATAAAAGAATCAAAATATTATTAAAAATTGAATCGATATGTACGACAAAATGACAACAGAATTATTTGACGTATATCGATTTAATTTTTTAAATTTGTTATAAATATTTATAGATGGAATCAACCTTCTTTGGGTGATACGATACATTTTAAATGTTCTGAAGCACTATATCTCATTTTTTATTCAAAAACTTGTAAAAAGTGTTACTAATTACTTTATAAAAGGTGTTTTTTTTATTATAATTCAAAAGAGGTTCATTTTTGACTTTAATTCATGAGAACATATTTCGTTCTACATTCTTTCTAAAGAGATTTATATATTACAATCAAATAAATAAATCCTATGGGGTTGACACACATATATAAAATCACGTTAACGATAGGTATATTAACTTTTTATCAGCTTCTCCACGAAAGAAATATTTAAGGAATATTGAAAGTAAATAATATGCAGTTTTTATCACCTTTCAGTTTTTCAATAGACCTTTCTTCACCTCCATACTCAACAGGCAATATTGCCTTATCAACCACAGTATTAAGTTCTTCTATTTCCTGAAGTACATGAATCCTGTCTCCTATTTTAGCGCTCAGCATAGGTTTGATAGTTTTGACGAATAAATCTATAAACTTAGATTGTGTCAACATGTGAATACCATGAATCCTGGCACCAAAGCCTTCCTGTAATAAATAATAATCCATGCTAATATAAATAATAATACTAGAATTATAAATAATACAAATATTATAGTATGGGGTCCGTTCCCAGAACGGAAGGGGATTGAAGTCGGCGAAGTGAGGTTAACAAACCTCCGCTTTGCTGACGACATTGTCCTTTTTTCTTGCTACAAATGATACTACAACACCTTAGCATCGCAAGCCTTGGGATTGGATTAGCGATGAATAGGACAAAGACCAAGATTATGACTAACAGCGTTGAAACCAGAGTAACGGTGGATGAAGAATAGCTAGCATACGTCCAATATTACGTTAACCTGGGCCAAATAGTCTCCTTCGACTCCAGGCAGGATAAGAAAATCGCTTGGCGAACCGAGAATGCCTGGAGGAGCTATTGGTGCATGGGGAAATTGATGAAGGGTAACCTTCCTCTCAGAGTAGGAGAACTCAAGTCACCGACATAACCCGACGGATTAGCACGTTGAAATGGCAATGGGCAGGCCATATAGCGCGCAGAGCAGATGGCCGATGGGGCCGGAAAGTTCTCGAATAGAGGCCACGGATCGGCAGGCGCAGCGTAGGACGTCCACCTACAAGATGGGCAGACGACTTGGTAAGAAACGCAGGTCGGCGTTGGATGCAGGCCGCTTCCAACCGCAGTTCTTGCATATCAATGAGGGAGGGAGGATTTTGTCCAGCAGTGGACGTCCTACGGCTGATATGATGATGATGATGAACCTTTCTCTTTCGTTCAAGCAAAAGTTGATGTACGTATGCATGGCTCCCCTTCTAACTTATGGTGCGCAGACCTTATCTTTGACTAACATCCAAAAGCATAAACTCAAGGTTTGCCAATGTGCGATGGAGCGCAGCATTCTCGGATTCAAGCGTACTGACCGCATACGCAACACCGAGCTGCGCTCTCTAATACAAATCGTAGATGTAGCTATGAAAGCCGCCAAACTCAGTGGGACTAAGTTGGTAATTTATGCCGTATGTTGGGTGATCAGTGGGCTAAGCTCACCACCGAGTGGAACCCCTACACAGCCCGAAGACGTCGTGGCAGACCAAAGAAGAGATGGAGGGATGAGCTCACTAATATCCGAGCGGACTGGAAAATCTTAGCGCTTGAAATAAGTGTCTGGAAAGAAAGGGGGGGGGGGGGGGTTGCCTAGTAGTGGGACTCAGTGGGCTATTATTAATAATTATACTAATATGATTCTGAGTGTTCGGCCATGAAAGAGACGGATGAAAGATGCAAGCGGCGGAAATGCGAATGTTGAGATGGATGTGTGGGATAATAAAAATGGATAAGACAAGGAATGAGTATATTAGAGGATGTTTCAAAGTAGCGCCAGTGAAAAATTGAGAAGAAATAGCCTAGCGTGGTATGGGCATGTCATGCGGAGGGAAGAAAATCATGTGACTAACGGAGTGTTAGATATGCATGTGGATAGATATATAAATAGAGGAAGGCCGAAGAATAGATGGGTGGACTGCGTAAAAAATGATATGGGTAAGAAAGAAGTGACAACGAAGATGACGGCTGATAGAGAGCTATGGAAGAAAAATTCATGTCGTGTTGACCCCATGTAATATGGGAAAAGGGCAGGAAGAAGATACTAATATATAAATTTGAAATTTAGAAAAAGAGACGCCGCTTGGCAGTTGTCAAACATCTTAAATTGATAGTCATTGAAAGAATTTATAATTAACTAGTTGACCCGCCGGTGGCTTTGCAGGTTTAAAATTTCCCGTTCTCGTGGGAACTTAGGGATAAAAACTATATAAAACACTCATGTAAATGACTTAACGTTAATAAACGACGGTTAAATTATAAGGATATTGTTCATACAAAAATTATAAAATCGTGACTAAAAAATGGGCCTGGGGAGGAAAGTGTAGGAAGGTGAAAAATACTTCACGACTTATTCTCATACCTAACAAATATAAAAAAAAAATCATTAAAATCGGTCGAACCATTTCGGAGGAGTGCGACCACCAAAACCGTGACACGAGATTTTTATATATTAGAAGAAAACTATGTATTCATCTTACTTATCGATTCCCGCTAAGTGGAAGTGCTCCGGGAGCTCTATACTTCGGCTACACTGCAAGTACGAGTTCACACGCTAACAGATCTTGTGCCCTTCCAGCGGGGGGTGAAACAAGTGGACACCATTTCTTCAAAGCGTTTTACAGCTGTCCTTGAAGATGTTTTTATATTTAATGGTGTGCAATAAAGGAATTATCTATCTAACACAGTTACATACATTTTAAGGCAGAGACAAAAAAAGAAACAATGAAATAGTATAAACTTAAAACTTATACAAAACAAAGTAGAACTGTGTGCTAGAGCAGAAAAGGTAAAGGTGGCCAGAGGATGCTCGTAGACCAAGAGGCAGACCACCCGCCCGATGCTCGAATGTCACTGAAAGCGTAGCTGGGTGTCAATGGATAAGACTCGCAAGGGACCGGAACGAATGGCGTAATAAAGGAGGCCTATACCCAACAGTGAGTGTAGATGGGCTGAGATGATGATGATGCCAGCAGTAAATGGGCCTCGACTCGTAAAAGAACCATTTTAGTCATGTCGTTACACTACAACGGCGTACGAGTCGGTCTTACACCCGTCCCAAGGCCCGACAATAGATCTATCTCTAAGAGCATTGAGATCCTGGGTGTCGACATCTTCAGTGACTATTGTCTTCTAAGACAATGCAAAGTTGGCATCCATAAAACTCGGTTTGCTCAACAGGACAAAGCAGTTCTTCGATATCGGCTTCGTAAATGCGATTTACGGGTCTAGGCGTAAGCCGTAAGTACCATTTTGTAGACGTACTAGGGAGTTTAGGTAGAGGAGGAACCGGACAACATATTGGCGAGTTTCGATGTGGAAGCGCTCTTCACCAACGTTCCAACAAAGAACTACCTGAATGTTATACGAGAGAAGCTGAAGGATCACAAACTGCATGACCAGTACATTGTTCTCCTTGAACACTGTTTAGATGGGAACTTCTTTTTAAATCATGGGTAAAAAAGGTACATACGTGATAAATACCAGTTTTAATCAGTAATTACGTATAGTAATCGTGAAAGTTCGAAAAATACTATTACAATACCGATTAACAACTATAGGCTTCTGATCTGCAAAATTTTATTGGTCCTTAGGTTTCTTGTCTCACTGCTGAATGTAATTTATATGATATGAGTTCTACTTACAATTAATATAGTCATGAACTGCTGCAACTCCACAACGTTAATTTTAGTCACGATCTCCATTAAATTGACTTCTCTGTAGTCGTAAATAACAATAAAACTATTGGCATAATCATGGGCCTTTAGGTATTCAGCATTCTGAAAAAACCATTATCTTAATATTTAGGAAGGTACTTATTTATAAACAGGTGATGTGTGTTGTTTGTTAAATACTATATTTCCCCGAATAAATGTTGGCAGGGTTGCCAACATTTTTTTTCAGGGAAATATAGTATTTTTCAAAATAAGCTATAAAAATATAATTTTTTATTTATGGAAAAACCCAAAAATAAACTAAGATGGTGTGATGTTACTTATTTATTTTTATTAAAACTATATTTCTGTGCACTTCTTGAACAATTTTAACATTTTTTTCTTTATAATAAAATAATATTGTCTTTTCTAATTGTCTAAATGAAATCTCCTGTTTTATCCAAAATAAAACAATTTATTATGATAGTCTTAACATTTATCAATCAAATACCACACAATTTTGTTTTAATTTCAAAACTTTCTATAGAGGATTCTACTTCTAAAGAATGCGATAGTTTTTTGGTTTCACATTTTTGGCATTTTTGACACTCATGGTGTGAGTTCGACAATGCTTTCGCATCACTTATACGTTAATGGAAAGGAGGATTCATAATTTTTATAAATGAAGCATTCGTTTGTTTTATCTCGGTATTGAATATATAGTATTTTTGCATACTTTATATTTCTTAAACAGTATATAGTAAGCAGACTCAAAATATAGTACAAAATTATATATTCTAGTACGGTTGGCAACCCTAGTTGTTTGTATGTTTGTGGAGGATAATTCAGATACTACTGGTTTAAACTAAAAATAAAACGGGGTCAAAATGTAATAATGAAGACCTTTCATAAGACGTGCCAATTGACGAAATAGTCCTATTTTAGTTTTTTCAGGATTCCGTAACTCAAAAGGTAAAAAAGAACCCTTATAAGATCAGTCTCTTGTCCGTCTGTCCAGGTGTCACCACCAATTTTCTCAGGAACGGGTGGACCTAGCAAGTTGAAATTTATACCAGATACTGGAGGTATATAGTCCCTATTAGGTGTATACAAATCAATGTCCTGAGTCAACACGATAAAAAGATATGGGCTAATTTAGATTTTTGCGAAAACTTGTAAGTAGCAAAATTTACCTTAATTATCAACTTATTTATTTTTTGGAATGTTCCCTTTACTTGTGCTGTAAGACCTTGCTTTTAATCAAAATTGACAATTCTAGGTTAACCGGAAGTACCCTATAGCTTTTGGGTCGAAAACCTGTATGGTAGTTCCCGTTGACCTAGAATCACGAAATTTGGCGATAAGCAAGGTCTTATAGCACAAATAAAGAAAAGAAATTAAATAATAAATAAATTGAAGATTAAATGGTGTCCCCATACATGCACAGTATGGATGTATGGGCGCTCATACAATTAAGAGGACTAGCTTAATCATCACCAACCTCAAATAAGGTAAATAAATAACATTGTGGTATTGAAGAAAATAAATATTTCAGTGGAGCTCCCATACAAGAGGCATGATTTTTTGCCGTTTTTATAGATAATGGTACGGAACCCTTCGTGCGCAAGCCCGACTCGGACTTGACCGAATTTATTTACCCCTATTGAATCCCACCATCTCGACAACCCCTCACATTTTAGCTCATTTAGTAACACTAGAATTGTGCCATCACTATCTACCTTTATACAAACATTCACGATGATTGAATCAACGCTTCGAAAGTTATCCTCGGACAAACAAACGTACATACAACGCCGATTTGCCCAAGTGGATTTGTAGATCTCGCTTCGCTCCATCAATTATTGAGAAGGCGCATTTTACATAATAACCCTTACACGATTTTATCTAAACTTACAACAACCGATATCTGACAGAAGTGCAGGAATAGGGCAGCAGTAAGTTCCTTGGGGTTTATTTTGATAATGTAGGTTCTATAATGTTCTTTTGTCAGCTTGGGCATTGGAATCATCCAACTGAAATTCAAAATATGGTTAGAGAACGTCTATTGTCTTACAATGATGAAATAGTCGCACATACAATTTATCTTATCAGTTCACATGCAGCATGCGATTAAGGAGGTCTGTACCTACTGCTTAAAGGCCTTCTAAGTAAGGATTTTATGCAAGGTTACAAGCTTTTTAATCAACTAATCGAATTGCAGGATATCCACCGTTTTACATAGTGCAACTCTAGAATGTGCACTAAGAATGTGTGGAGCGGTGAAGGTTTTGTGAGAAGTGTGTGTCATCATCATGATCAGCCCATATTAGTCCACTGCTGGACATGGGCCTCTCCCAATACGCGCCACTGAGCCCGGTGTTCGGCTCTTCTCATCCAATTTCTATACGCCACCTCTCTGAAGACATCGCTCCACCTAGCTGGTGGCCGCCCCACACTACGTTTGGCATTAAAGAGTGTGTATTTTGCTTTATCTTGTATAAAATGTATATATTATAAAAATATTTTAGTGTTTGATATAATAATTAACTTTAAATTTAATTATTATATTGACCTCTATCAATGTTCAAATATTTAATTATTTAATCAAGTGTGCCTGATAATTTTCTTAACAACAATACCACATTGTATATGAGCTGTTTGTTAAACACTGATAGGTTCCCAAATATTGTTTTTTTTTATCGCAAATACGAAATCTCTATGTCATCTATTTAGGTGTTTCCGGTCTCTACCTTGTACTTCATCACATACATGGTAAAGTAACTGCATAAAAAACAAGTGAATTTATAAACGTAGAATCCCGTGAAAGTTACAAAAATACATATACCAGCTGAGATCCCCCCCCCCCCCCCCCAAAAAAAAAGAAAAGTGCTGATAGTCTTCGGTCCAGCTGAATTGACTCATAGCTAAGAACCACAGTTAAGACTAGCTTTCTAAAAAAAAAACACGTCCAAATCGGTCCATCCGTTTGGTAACGATGCCAAAGACAGACACATATGTACACACACAGTCAGACATAGGCGTCAAAATTTTTACACAATAGGGAGTTAGAATTTTTGTAGGGAATCGATAACCTCCCATTTTGATTAAGATTGCGATTCTGATTAAAATGCATGTGATACAGCCGCATTGACTACGTAAATCTAATAATTATTATTGTGTATTTTTTTCTCATATTATCTCTCTCATTATTGTTTTCGACACGTACCTACTTTATCTTAGAATTAGGTAATTAAATTAAAAAATATGAATAACTAAAAATATACGATGTGGACGTAAGCTAAGTAAGTGCTAATTGTCTTATTTTGACCTTAGCGATTTTGACGTCAATTAATAATAACATCCGGTGATTTTTTTTTATAACCTGTAATCAAATAACATAAATAATTGGGCAAGCGGTAGCATAAAATATTCTGCATCTGTATATCTGACTACTACGCTGACGCTTCAGCTTGTTAATGATCTGCGCTATTAGTAACTTTAGTTCTTCTGCGGAATTCCTCATTGCGGATTTTGTCACGCAAAGAAACCCCGAGCATAGCCCTCTCCATAGCTCGTCAAGAGACTTACAAAACTTACGCAGAAAAAACTTAGCCGTCTCCATAACACACTGAGTGACCTTGAACCTTTTGATGAGGTCCATAGTGAAACACCACGAGTCTGTGCCGTATATATTTTTTTTAATTCTATGCAACAAATGCTCCAAGATCTGAGCGCGGCAAGTCTTGAGGTTTGGCTTCAAATGCACCAGTCGAAGACGAAGATCATGTCAAACAGCACGAAACGTAAGGTCGAGGTAGATGAACACGTAATGCAGTATGTCGATGAGTACATTTACTTGGGCCAGTTAGCTAGCTTCGGAAACAGGCAAGATAAAAAATCGATCGCCGTATCGAGAATGCCTGGAAGAACTGGTCCATGTACTGTACTGGTCCATGAAGGATCACATGAAAGGTGACCTTCCTCTGACACTTAAGCGCCAACTCATCGACATGTGTATCCTGCCCATCCTGACTTACGGTGCGCAGGCATGGTCTCTGACTGAAGCTCAGAAGTCAAAGCTCAAGATTTGTCAAAGGTCAATGGAGCGCAGCATTCTCGGCTTTAAACGTGTCGACCGAGTGCGTAACACCATGCTGCGCTCACTTACCGGCATTGTAGATGTAGGGAAGAGATCGGCTGGACTTAAGTAGGACTGGGCGGGCCACGTTGCCCGAATCCATTCCGATAAATGGGCCCATATTGCAAACATCATGGACGCCTGAAGACGGAAGGCGACATCGGGGTTGGCCGATAAAGCGTTGGCGGGACGATTTCGACACCTTCCAAAGAGGATGGTGGGAGATAGCGACAGATGCTTGGAGGGACTTGGGGGAGACCTTTGCCCAGCAGTGGGACGAGTTAGGTTAGGAAAAAAATGTATCACCAATAAGTAAGAAGGAAATAAGTCATAATTGACATATTAAAGGCATGCATATCTAGCAATATTTCTTTAAATATCAGCCAACTGACAAGTAATGATAAGATTATTCTATAAAAAAAATCTAAATTATTTAATTGTTAGAATGAAGGAACGTGAGATACCATTAGAACTTTGTTACCAAGGAAAAACTCATGAACAACTATTAATAAAGAAAGAAGAGGATTCACATTAAACGATAGAGCTATTTATTACCTACATTTATTTTGCAAACTAAACAGATTTTAATTGCGAAATACAATAAATCATTAGGAGGGAACGCGGCCAACAAGAAATTTTGTAATATAGGTTTTTACATATCTTTTGCTACTGTTGCATATCTGTCTGAAACTATCATGGATATGAACACTATTTGTACTACAAACGAGACATTTACCATGATTTGTGATATTTAGATACGAAAAAATTCTTAAATCTTAGTCCCGTTACTAGTACAAATAGAGATCGGTTGCTGTCGCGTAGATCTATTATTTCCTGCACATAGGGCGCAAGAGACACAATGCAGCTCAGACTGATTATACCTATATCTAATAGAGGAAATCACTATTTCGTATTCTCCTGTTTTCTCCTCGATAACTAGAACGATTTCCATATTTTTTCCAAGAATAAGAAGGGCTTTAGCTATGCTTGTATGTTTTATTTTACGTTTAACACATAACATCGGGAGGACCGTCAGCGTATGTGTCTACAAGTATAATATAAAAAATTAGGTGTTCAACACCTCAAAAGGAAAAAATGTTACCCTTATTTATTCACTTCGTTGTCCGTCTGTCTGCCTGTCCGTCTGTTAAGGCTCTTTTACTCAGGAACGCGTGAAAGTATCAAATTGAAATTAATATTAAATACGTAAGTACATGGTCCCTTGAAGCTGTACAAAAGTCACGGTTCCAAGTCTACGCAAACAGAAAATACGTTCACTTATGCTGTGTATTTTGCAGTTATATGGCAGTTCCCGTTGACCTAGAATCGTGATTTTTGTTTCTCGCTATGTCTGCGGTTAGCTGGTAGAAAATGCTTCAGCATTAAGCTCGCTCTCCGTTAGTACTTTGTATTTTAATGCAACGAAGTAATAAAATACATAAATGAAACCTGGAACTGATAACTTACGCAACATTAGCAATCCCTCCTAAATTCTTCCTAACATCACCTCCAATGAAATACTTCGGGAGCAAAGTCTTAAAGGTACATAGTTTATCTATTTGCGACTTCGCTTTTTCAACAGAGCCTTTGCAAGCTACTATCGTTTTTTCTAGGTATTCGCGACCTGGAAAAAATATTACCATAATGATTGTTTCATTGTTGGCTATAATTAAAAGCCGTTCTTCAGCAGCCTGTATAAAAAACTGAAATAAACTAGGTAGGTACAGAATGAATATAGAAATAATATACATTAATAACTAGAAAAAAAATCATGAACTTAAGTACTAAATTTATAAATTAGAAATTAACTGTCTGTCTGTTTGTTACGTTGTCACCACTAAACGGATAGACCGGCTTCGATGAAATTTAGTATGTCGATAGATTATAACTTTTTAATTTTTAGCCAACTGTGCAGAAGGAGGGTAATGTGTTTATTGATAAACCACGTGTGCGAAGCCGCGGGCAGGTCAACTAGTTAAATATATAAAATAATAATGTCATAATTTTTATTTGATATTAGCATTGTTTAGTCTATTAAATAATGTATTTAAGTAGTTTTTTTATGTAGTATGTACCTATATTAAGCAAGTTTTAATAAACTTGTATAAATTTGCATTAGTTTCTTTTCTGTGCACTAACCTACACATCTTTATCCATAGTACACAAAGGTTATCTGGAAGATAATGCTAATTAAGTTCGCCTTTGTGCTATTTTTATAAGTGCAATATTTTTATAAAACTGGAAAGAAGGGAGGAAGGCCTATTCCTTGCAGTGAGACAACACAAGTTAAAAATAGAATATCTAATAAATAATATTTATAAGTGTTTTCAATAAATCAGTAATAAAATAGTTCAACCGCAGCAAAGAGACAAAGAATAAGGTTTTTCTGCATAATAAAAACCCAGGCCACTCTATTAATGTCTGCTGGCAGCATCTAGGTTAGTTTGCTTAGCTGATTTTATGAAGCAACCATAGTATCTGACAGTATTTAATTTACGAGCTGTTTTCCCGCGACCTCGTTCGCGTAGACTTAAAATTATTGCTTTATAACAGCGCCAATTATCGAAAATCGAATCCGTCCGAAAACGTCGTCCGCCCTTATGGTGAGCCTTGGTAAGCATAGTCATATTTAAACCAAAAACTTTTAGGTTAAACATGAGTGCCTTCCACACCCCTGGTCTGACTTTTTTATTTATAACTGTTTACCTGATGCGAGGATATGTCAACGTCTTTTTAGGATTCCGTACCCAAAGGGTCACACGGGACCCTATTACTAAGACTCCGCTGTCTGTCTGTCTGTCTGTTTTCTGTCTGTCTGTCCGTCTGTTTCCAGGCTGTATCTTATGAATGTGATAGTTAAACAGTTGAAATTTTCACACATGATGTATTTCTGTTGCCGCTATAACAACAAATACTAACAACAAAATAAAATATATATTTAAGGGGGGCTCCCTTACAACAAACGTGATTTTTTTGCTCGTTTTTGATCGATATTGATAATAGCAAAATAAGACGCTTGAAATATTTAGTTATATATTTACTTTAAAAATATATAATTAAATTAAAGGATTGTTTTTTTATTTTAAATATTAAAAATATTTATTTATTTATATTTCTTTAAATATTAATATATTTTAAAATATTAAATATTTATATATAATATATTTGTTGTCTGGGAGGGGCTCCAATACAACAAACGTGATTTATTTTAGATAACTAGCTGACCAATCTGCAGCTTCGCACGCGTAGTTTTTCAATAAAAACATTACCCTCCTTCTGCACAGTTAAGTAAAAAGTAGCCTATGTCACCCGGCGATAGTGTAGTGAAAGATTTGTTTAAAACTGTCAAGTAGTCTCGAACCCTATTCAATACAAACAAACAGATCTTTACTCTTTATAATATTAGTATAGATAGTATAGATGATACAGAACCCTTCGTGCACGAGTCCGACTCGCACTTGGCCGGTTATATTCCCAATTTTTTTAAATATATGGTGCAGTCGAAGAATTTGATTTTCAATTTTTTATGGCAAAAAATCTTACAAAAATCTTATTCTTTGTCCTTTGTCATAATAAGCAGTGTTTTTTTGTTAAGTTTCATGAAGATCAGTCAAGCCAGAAAAGTCGGAAAGACTATTGTTACTTTCGAATTTAGAAATAAATCTTTTTCTTTCGTTTCAATAGCTTACAACGTATTTGAATTCGCAATATTTTATATTTGGGTTGAGTAGAACAGCAGTATATAAATTACCATGGTAGATAAACAGAGGTAAATTAAATAAGCTTACTGAATCTCTTGTTGGTAAAATGGTTTTGTTTCAATATCCACTCCTGCAGGATATCCACGGACTGATCCATCCTCCCATCTTCCAAATCCCATATTTTTCTAATATCCGTAAGTGTGGTAGGATTAAATTTTAAGTATGGATTAGCCGGTATAAACTCCATGACCGTTCACTATTCAGTCGTTATAGTGAATGCTGCGGCCACTCGGTAGCTACAAAAAATAATTATGACTAATTGAATTATAATCATAACCAAGCGCGCGTCAAAACTCACACAGCGACGAGTTCCACAGTGCAAAGTTAATAAACATTATATTTTTTGGAGGTGATTAACCTTGTAATTCAAATGAGATAATTCAAACTAAAACAACGTTTTTTTTTAATTCATAACTAATTGACCCGCCGACGGCTTTGCATGCGTGGTGTGGTAAATTACACATGTATTTTCTTATTCTGATCCCTGCTAGATATCGAAATGGAAAATACACAAAAAAATCAGTTAATCTGTTTTATTCCCAAAAAAAATCATATAATTAATTTCCAATAAGTATTTGTTTCAGCGACGATTTCCTCATTTGAATCTCCTCCAGCCGAGCCATTTCTTTAGGTTTGAAAACAGAAAATAGTCGCTGGGAGCTACTCGTAAGTCCGGAGAATATGCATAACACAAGTTAAATTTAGTAGAACGAGCATAATGAAATGAAATGAAAAGTATTTATTTGACACGACATGACATACATATGAAACAATGAATGGAATAGTAGTTACATATACCTATATACATATGTACATATATAATGATATATACATTCGCATACCCATATTGGTTGAATTAATGGAACGACAAATATTCTAATAACAACTACCTACTGTTTTTCTGCGAATAAATAATTCATTTATTCATTCGTACATTTTTGAAAAAGAGAAAAGTGCCCTGCAAAATTTACCTTGCCCACATCAAGTTCAGGTCTTGCCCCGCCACTGACTGCAAACTCATCGACTCGAGTATCCTACCCATCTTATCCGGTGCACAAACGTGGTCATTAACCAAGTCCAAACTCAAGATTTGCCAGAAGACAATGAAACGCAGCATTTTCGAGTTTAAACGCACTGACCGAGTACGAAACGTTCTGTTACGTCCTGCTACTGAAATTGTCGATGTAAGGTGGAACTTGGGCTGATTGAAGTGGAACTTCGAATGCACTGTTAGTCAGATGAACCCAGTGTGGTTTGGCATGGTGCCTGCAGGTTCCTTTACCTCCGAACCGCTTGCCATGAGCAGGGAATCCATTCACAAACTTTGGAGACGATGTGGTTACGCAACATGAGGTTCCAGAGGAATTTTCTCCCGCGAACACTTCGCTTGTGGAATGGTTTTCCTGCCAAGGTTTTCTCCAGTAAGGGATTCTTCGAAAAGTGTATTTTAAAAATTGTAAAGGTTCGACAACGCGCGTGTGATATTTTTGGTGTTACAAGCGTCCATAGGCTATGGTAACCGGCATCAAGTGGGTCGTATGCATGTTTACTATCTCAGTAGCAAAAAAAAAAGTGAAATGGTTAAACACAATATCGTGGTCGGCCGAGAAAGCGTTGACGGGACGAACGCGATTGCGAGAGTCTCTCGTGACCACGGCCGATGTAACTTGGCCGAAACGTCGAGGTTAGTCAAAATTATAATTTTGATATAAATCTGTGCGCGAAAAGACCCATTTTGTCTTAAAAACATAACTTTATAGAAACTCCTAATTCTAAAGATTAATGACCACATTTTTGATGTCATTCACGTATTTACAATAAATATATTGTAAAAGACTTGTACTCTGTTCTTTCGGTCAATGTTCAACAGCCAGCTCCAAAATGTGTCCCATAAAAAATAATGAGATCAAAATATTGATTGATAGATCATTTTCAGAGATTTAATTTTCAGCGTTTTTGAATAGTCGACATCGAGCATTTGATGTGACATTTTGATACGAGTATTTGATCGAATTGAAAGCGCGCGCGGTTGAGATTTCTATAACATAATAATCAGTAATAACATTTTCGGCAGACGATAATGTTGATGGGTATCCGCCAAGTGGGTGACCCCGACGCGATGTGCCACCATGAGGTGATCGTGGAGTGAGCGGTAGGTTCAGGAAGCTGAGTAATTCGGTTGCTGGCTTGTTGTTCTTGCTAACGGAAGCTGCTTCAGGAAAAGAAAAGTGAAGAACGTCGATGATGATGATGACGATGAGAGGCGCTGGAAGACGACAGCTGTAGAAGCTGGATATATGATATAGTTGATGAAGGTTGCGTAGTACTCCAATCGTCGGGCTTCGGCAAGGTATTCCGTAGGGGCAACGGCTGGCACGTTCAGGGTCACCAATTTGGCGGACGTCAAGTTTATAGCTGTGTGCCATTGAAAATGGGAGATCTTCCTACCGAGCGACCTTTGGCTCGGGATCCGATCCTAATACCAACAGATCTTACGTGTTGAGAAGTATTATATAGGTTACAATTATCAGAATATTTCGTTTGCGCGATTTAAGATTGGTTCTTCCAATTGCCGTTAGATGTCGTTGACGCTCGCTCTGTAGGTTAGCTGGATGCCAAAGTTGTTCTTCCATGTAGCGATAGATGTCGCTACACGTTTATCACATCACTTTTATCGCGAAATCTCAGTTTTGAGTAACGTCTAACTATCTTCTGTGGTGAAAATAGAGCCAATATTGTTACTATTAGCTGACTAGTACCCCCTTGTACCGCATCTCACGTGCGGCTGCACCTTATCGGCATAATTAGAAGGCGTGGCTATAAACTACTATGGTGATAATACTGCCTCTTAATGAGCATCCACTATTTCTAGTTTTCACATCTTCTTGTTTTTAGGGTTCTGGACCATAAGTTGAAACGGAACACTTATGGTGCAACTTTGACGGTTCGTCTGTCCTTCCGTCCGCCTGTTACAGCTGATTACATCAGCAACTACTAAACTGCTAGAAGTTCTTTGGAAAGTACCTCGAAGATATAAAATGGGAGTAAAGTTGAACTTATACACAATAAATAATGCCCATACCATCTAATACCATATTTTATTTTCCTATTTTTTAATACCTAAAATATTCACCATTGTTCTAACAGAAGTTAATAGATTTTAATACTAGGCTTTGTAAAGTAAAAAGAAGAAAGTTATACTCGCTTATTATGAGTCGATGCGAGTGACCATCTTAACCTCTTGTCAGTGGTCCAGGCAATGAAAAGGCGGTTGATCTCAATAATATTCCGCATCAGTATATTGACTACCTTAATATTAAATTCATTTTTTCTTATTAAGTTGATTTAATTAAGATTAGAAATGATGACTCATAACTTTAAATAATCATCGACACTTAATCTAATTTAGTTAAATATTGTTTCATGCTAACCCTATGTTAGCTATTTGCAGCACGTTTATCCACTTGTAATAACAAGTAACTTTTTATAAAAATATAACCAACTTCAGAAAACAGAGAATCCAAAATATGTGTTCAATTGCCAATTTGTAATTGCCTTTGCAAATTTAGTTATTATTTTACTAAATATAAGCACAAACTATGACACTAATATTATAAATACGAAAGTTTATATGTTTATTTATTTATTTGTTTTTTTGTTACTCAATCACGTCAAAACGGCTGCACAGATTTCGATAAAATGTCGTAGGTAGATTATAACCTGGATTAACACATAGGCTACTTTTTATCCCATTAATCAGTTTCCATGGGATAAAAATGGGATGTCAAAGTTTCTATATGTAGTTTTGCACCCCAGAACAACGCGGACGAAGCCGCTAACGACAGCTAGCTATTAATCTTAAATTGAAGAGTTTGATGATTTTCTCGTGTATCCCATCATCAGATCTTGACTAAATTTATATGGGGTACTTCTGAGGTACACCCTTTCTAACAAAAATAATTATTTAAACCGAAGAACGTAGTAAAGCACTTTTGCTGAACATACATAAAAATAATATTCCAACGAATTGAGAATCTCCTCGTTTGTTTTGAAATCAGTTAAAAATAATGAAAATTACGATTTAGTTACCGGGCACAGTTTTTTTATTGAAAAAAGAAGATCATTCTAGAATTTATGAACATAAAACAAACTAGAATGCTCTTCCTTTCTCAATAAAATAACTTAGCAAATTTAGAATTCATAATTAATATTTTATTTTGTACAACTATTTTTCGTTTATTTTTTATTGAATTAACATTATCATGTATATTTCTAACTCTGTCATTTTTCTATATTGTATTGTGTTTTGACTTGCCTTGTATAGTATATCACTGTTATATCTATAATAAATAAATAAATTAAAATATCTGTGAGATCGTCTATCTGTGCGACCGAGAGATACACATATTTAAGATGGCCGTCTATCGAAAAGATGACTGCTATCACAATGTTCACGTTTACTGCAAAACGACAAACGATTTCCGCTCCGTGGCGTAGTGGGTGAAAAGTCGTCTGAGATGCAGAAAGAAAGAAAAAAATTAAGTAAACTTTTTTATTTAAAACCACACAGTAAAAGAAAGAAAAAAAAACCAACAACAACATCTATAATTAACAAAATACGCACTAACGCAGGAGGATGTGGATTCGATTCCTGTTCAAAAATTTGCATGATCTACAGATATTTCTTTTGAGTCTGGTTGTTTCTCTATACGATTATGTATTAACTAAAAAAAGTATATTAGTATTATATCAGTTATATCTGGTTCCCATAGTATAAGTTTTGCTTAGTTTAGGGCTAGATGAATCTGTGTGAAATGTCCAGTATTATTTATTACTACGCGTTTGCCTATCGCCTCATCACTTGCTCATATGTGCAAGTGCGGTATTTAAACAAAAATTTAATCTCTTCTTTTCAATCTACAGTCAAAGTTCGGAAAGATCCAGGCAGTCCGATAATCTGTTCATTGTATTTATTTGAGGGTCTTAGTGACTCATCAGTGCAGGTAGCTTGTGCTTCTCTCATGTACTTTTCGTGTTCCTCCGAGCTAAGCAAGGCGAACCACTCATCTGAAATCATATAAATGTCAATAGTGTTAGAAATGTAATTATTAATAATAATTAATTATTCGCAGATTCAGAGTTCATTATTCCAATCTGTTAAGATAAAAATGTAACAGACAGATTTTTTAACGAAATTTTACTACTCATTAAGTATGATCGACGAATACTTTGTATGAATAAGATAATTTTGAGAGAAGTTTGATTTAAAAGTAAGTTAATGAGTTCATCAACTTCTATCGGGTTAACATTAATAATACTGTATGTTTCAAATTATCCTAAATAATTATGTATTTACTTAGCATTTAATGTTTTATTTGTAAATAAACTAGCATATAGGTAAAATAAAAAATAGAAACGAGAGAAACAAATGAACAAACTAAAAAAGTTGCAAAAACTAACTAACTCAGTATAATTGCAATATGGTGTTAAGTATTCTGAACATGTCTAATAAGTAGATTAAGTTTACCTTTAAGTGTATCAACGGACCTTTCTTCACCTCCATACTCAACAGGAAGTATTGTCTTATCAACCACAGTATGCAGTTCTTCTATTTCCTGGTGCACGTGAATTCTATCCGCAATCTTAGCGCTCAGCATCGGTTTGGCAGTTTTGATGAATAAGTCTATTGCTTTAGACTGCGTCAAAAGGTGAATACCACGTATCCTGGCGCCATAGCCATCCTGTAATAAACAAGCTATCAGTTCAATATCTGAAAAGCTCTAAATACAGTTATATATCGTCAGCTTTTACGACCTTCCTTTTGGAGTCTAATCAACGTCTTGATATTTTTTTTTTATTAATAAGAATCTTCAACTATAATATAGAATCATCAATTATAAATGTTAGAACTTAGTGCTACTATAATCACAAATGATAGACTGCATGCAATAATATTTTATGCCGAGCGAGTACATTAATTGTATTTTAATGATAAACTAAGATGGCATGCACTAACTTCTTGATACCTATATCTAATTTAAAGAGCCCGCTCGTTCCATCTACTGGGGAAAGGTCTGCTTTTCCTTTTTCTATTAATTCCTGTTGAGGGCTATTGACGACCAATTATTATTATCAACAATTCTTAATATGTGCGTCGAGTTCGTTCTGCCATCTCATTCAAGCTAACCTCATTTCATGTTCATTTATTTATTCAGAAGCAATCAGATAATCGTGTTTGAAATTGCATCATATTTACAAATTACAATATATAAAATTATCGCATACATGTCAAAAATAATAAAATAAAACAAAACAAATGTATAAAAATGTGAAAAAAGTCAAATGAAAAATGGTCATCAAAGAATATAAAATAAAAATTATTTAGATTATTAATAAATCTACTCTAAGAAGAAGAAGAAGAAGAATATTACTATGGGTTATATAATACATATCTTTTTAGCTAGCCTACATTTTCCCACTGCTGGGTAAAGGACTGTCACAAATTGTCACAAAATGTCAAAAATTAAATAAATTATCATGCCTCGATAGGATCCACTCGGTACGTATTCTAGCCCACACTTCCTGCATTTGCAATACTTGTCCAGCCCAGTTCCACTTCAATATGACAGTTTTTGGGCAACATCAAAGATTTTTGTCTTAGAGCGTAGCATTGTGTTTCTAACGCGATCAGTATTCTATATCAATATATGAGAGAAAAGGCTGATGGGGCTATAGTTACCAAGATCGCTCTTATCACCCTTTTTGTTTAATAGGACGATGGTGAAATGACAGAAATTATAAGGAAATGTACCGGTATGGAGGATGAAGTTGTATATATGGAAGAAATACGGATTCGTAAATTTTCAGCAGTTTTAAGAGGATATACGTATATTTTTAGGGTTCTACCTCAAAAGTTAAAAAAAGAAATCCTTATAAGTTCACTCACTTGTCCGTGACTTTTGTCTGATTTACGCAAAAACTTGTAAGTACCAAAATTTACCTTAATTTTCAACATATTTATTTTTTGGTAGGTATTTTCCCTTTACTTGTGCTGATAAATTGACAATTCTAGATCAAGCAGAAGTACCCTATATATATATACCCTATAGTTTTCGACCCGGTTTCGGGTCAAAAAACTATATGGTAGTTCCCGTTGAGCTGGAATCACGAAATTTGGTAAAAGAACAAGGTCAGTACAGCACAAATAAAGGAAACGATCCAAAAATAAAAAAAGTTGAAAATTAAAGGGTGTCCCCATACATAGAGTTGTATGGGCGCTCATACAACTAAGAGGACTAGCTTAATCGGCACCAACCTCAAATAAGGTAAATAAATACAATTGAGCTACTAAATAAAATAAGTATTTAAGTGGGGCTACCATACAACAGACATGATTTTTTTGCCGTTTTTATAGATTTACGGAACCCTTCGTGCGCGAGTCTGACTCGCACTTGGTTATATAATTTAAAATGGTTCAAACTCTGTTTTCGTCATCCATCTTACTCAAGAAGTCCTAGTGTGGGATTTCTTGTTGACTTGACAATTTTGACCACGATCTCGCCTGATAGTAATTGATGATGCGGTGTACGATGGAACACGCTACCCTAGAAGAAACCTTATTTCACTTTCGACTTGAAGAGTCCTAGGTTATAGTTATCAGCTATGTATAGTTTATACTGAGCTTTACTTACAATTAATATGGTCATGAACTGCTGAAACTCCACAATGTTGATTTGAGTCAAGACTTCCATTAAATTAATATCTCTGAAGTCTTGAACAACAATGAAACCATTGGTATATTCGTGTGCATTTTCATATTCACAAATCTGAAAAAGACGAAATATTTTTGAGTATTCTCTTAACACCTACCCTACTACTTTTACCTAGTGGAAATTAGTAGCACTAAATGGGCAAAGAATGTAGCCACTGTTACCCGTGGAGCACGTTTAAATTGCAATTTGCCACCAGGCGCTGTATCCATTCATCAATCATATAAAATATCTTTAATACATTGTTGTCTCCCATTTATTTCTGACTAACGGCTACTGCGTTAGAATCAACCTGGACTCTTATGGAAAACTCGGCCACTTCCATAAGTATCGACACTTAATCACTTAATCGGCACAGGTTTGAGTCGATATCAAGAACACTCACTAAATCGTCGAAGCTGACACATGTCATGGGTCCGGTCATCTACAACAAGCTTCCCGGCACAGTCACGCAGGCTCCTAGCTTAATTATATTCAGAAAAAGAACAAAACGCTGGCTGGCTTATTCAGCAAAATTTTTATAAGTACGAGCTTATAGCTCATAAATGAATGATTATTTATTTTGAATTAATTAATTGTTGTTTTTATTTATTAATGGGCTAATTATGTTTAATTTGAATTTTATTTATAATTGTATGTACGTACAAAATAATATATTCCAATTTTAAAAGTTCTTTATTAGATAATAAAAGCTTAACTAGTACAGTTCCAGTGTGAATTTAATCCTAGAATGAAATATGATAATAACGTTAACTAAGATAAAACGCTTCTCAAAACTTATACAAATAAAATTTAACGTATAGAAGGTACTTACTTCGTGTTACGATACATATTGTTTTAAATTTTTAAGTATGAACATTTGAAAACATGTAAGCTTTGATGAGCATTACACTAAACAACCAGATGTTTATATGGGTTTGAAAGGCTGGAGCCTAGGCGGTAAAATTAAATATTTTCGCTAAAATAGTACTTGCGGGTATACAAATAACTATTTGCAAGCGAACGACCAAAATACCGGCACACAGAAACAATTAGCCTACTGTTCAACATAAAAGGGTCAGTCGTCCAAGCAAGCCCGCGCTGCGTCAGCGCGCTTTGCGCACGCTGCTGTCGGCCTATATCCAAAGTTAATAAGGTCGTAAACAGCGCGCGCATCAGCCGAGGCGAGCGCGTGCGCCTGCTTGGGCCACTGCAAGCGTTTATTCATCGCACTCGAGAACCAAGTGATGGGTTAATTTGTATCGATTGTACTTGTCGATGTAAGGTAAGTTTTTCTTGCGAGTTTTATAGATATTTAGAATATGTTTATTTTTGCTGCGTGTATTACTGAGTGAATAAAATTTTCTAGATAATTTGTAAATAAATTGGTATAAAGTAGGGAAATTTACTGTTTTATGTAATGTTCGCAGATTAGTACAAAAAGGGGTGTTATAGGCGTATTTTAACGCTTTGTTTTGGACAACTTGAAGTTTATTTATATTGGTTGGACAGGTCCTGCTCCAAAATGTACAGGCGTAAGTTAAACAGGGACATACTAAGGTGCTATATATGTTTAAATTAGTAGTGTTACTAAGGCACGAGCTTCTATTGAGTATAGGGCTCAATGAATTTAGTGCTTTTGTACCTTTAAGTCGTGTTTCAGCGTGTTTTCACTCCAATTGAGCTTATTGACTAAGAGGACTCCAAGGTATTTCACAGAAAGGCTCCATGGAATTTCATAGCCTCCTACTTTGAGGGTGCGGGCAGGGAGTGTACGATGCCTGGTAAACAAAATTGCCTCTGTTTTGCAGGCATTTATCTTTAATTTCCACTTGTCAAAGTAGGAAGATAGTAGGTCTAATGACATTTGAAGACGAGAAATGATTAGGACAATGTCTTTTGAGAAAGTGAACGAGGCTGTATCGTCAGCAAAACAGGCCAGATTAGTACGTGTTTGAATTGGAATATCATAAAGATATAATAAAAATAACTAGGGTCCAAGTATTGAGTCTTGAGGCACGCCAGCTGGGACTAGCATCGACTCCGAGTGGGAGTTACCTATGTAAACCCGGAATGAGCGATGATCAAGGTATGATGTGATGATCTTAATCAATGGTATGGGGACATCTTGTTTAAATAGTTTGTGGATAAGAGCTTGATGCCACACTGTATCAAAAGCTTTTTCGATGTCAAGGAGAAACATACCAGTTGACTCGCCCATGTTAAGGCTATGAGAGACAGACTCCGCTACTCTAGCCAACTGCTGAACCGTTAAATGTGATTCGCGGAATCCAAATTGTTCGTCTATGAGCATACTTTTGGAGGAACGACAAAGGCGGCGGGATATAATTTTTTCGAACAGCTTACCTAGACATGGCAAAAGGCTAATTGGGTGGTAACCAGATGAATCAGTAGGATCTTTGCCGGGCTTATGGATGGCTATAATTTTAGCTGTTTTCCACACAGTTGGGAAATAGTTAAGTAAGAAACAGGCATTGAATATATTTGTAAGCATCACAATACACTTTTGGGGCAGATTTTTGATTAGGTGATTAGAGATTTGATTTGGACCAGGTGCTTTGCGTATTTTAAGATTAATTATGCATTTTTTGACTTCAGCAGGGTGAACTAAAGTTATTTTGGACTATGTATCTGCTGGAAGATTGTCCAGTGAGTTAATGGAAGCTTCAACAGCGAGCTGTTCATCACTATCCCTGTTATGGGTTAATAGCATGCTATCAGAGAATGAGCTAGCTAAGATATTACACTGCTCTTCAATGTTCGAGCTCTTGATACCGGTGCTAGTCTTGAGTGGTGGAATGGTGAAGTAGGAAGTGGCTTTCAGTCCTTTAGCTATACGCCAAAGGTCAGATCCTTGGTTGTCAACCTTACTCAATTTACGGTTCCATTGGTCATCGCGGTGTGATTTTAATGCAATATTGATTTGTAATTGGATTTGCTTTACTTCGTGATGCAAAACTTTACGAATGGTAGCATCCGTTTCTTTACTAGAGTAACAACGTAGTTTGTTTTTAACTTTGATTTTTCTTTTGATACATCTTGGTAATGAACATTCCCAAGGCTTAAGGGTAGAGGTCGGTATACTTAGGTCCCTAGCTACAATGATAGTATCTTGAAGCTGCGTAATAGCGGATTCGATCTCAACTTCTGACCTATAGAGCTGGCTAGACAGGGAAATATTGCTAGTCAAGAAACTACGATACTCATTCCAGTTGGGTTTCGCGTAGTTAAGTTTACGAATAGGTTTGCGTTGTATGATTGTGGCAACTCGAATATGCACAGGTAAGTGATTTGAAGAAAGGGTATTGTTCTAATTTCCTTAATGTTGTGAATATTGTTGGGTAGCAAAAGATCAGGTGTCGATGGTTTATGTTCACCTCGGTAATGGACTAGGGTAGGGTCATTTGGGCCGCGAATGGTGAGTTCGCCGTGAACCATAAGCTCATACAACATTTTGCCACGCGAGTTAGTAGGACCGGGTGACCAGTAGGGATATAATATATTGACGTATAATGATTATTAACAATACATTACTATTAAGACTATTCCTATACAAAACGTCAACGCTCCTGGCAGACGAGGTCATAAAAAGTGGGACGAATGACAGTGATATTGCTATCTAGCTCGCTCTTGCAGCTCTTACGGGAGTCGTTAGTGATGCGCCGAGTACCTATCGATAACAGTAATTACCAGTAATCGTATTATTAAATAGACTTCCCATCTTGTTCTACCCCGAGGAACTAGAAAGGTTATCGGATTTAGTGTTTCGCCTTCTTTAGGTTCAATGTCGTAGAGATAAACCTAGTATAGACTATGGAGTATGTCGTATGAGTTAAATTACTTTCGTACCTACGTCATAATAAATTAAATATGTACTGAGCTTGTATTAATTATAAAAATACAAGTTCCATACTTAGTTTGAATCTCGCTGTCAAACGCTTAAAAATATTATGTATTTAGTATAAGTTAGCTGGTAAATGATGTATTTTTTTTAGCAATAAACATGTTTGTCTTTAACATTAAATTAATTTATAAGTTTTAGCCGTTAGAGTCCAACTGCAGGGCAAATACCGATTTCCCTCTTTCTACTTTTCACAGTCATTGATTAATTGGGGCCACTATTTAGGCATGCACCCAGTTTATCTCTCCGTCTACGCCTGGACCTACCACGAGCCGCATCTATTCGGAACTTATTCCATACCACGACACAATCATTCTGTAAAGGTCAGCTTGACATGAGACTTTTGGATTATCTGATGGATCTGCGTGCATGTCCAGTGAATTCAAATATTAACTCTATGATTTTTTATAACATTGCCGAACTCAGCGATTAGTATTTTTTTATTATTTCGAATAGGTACATCTATTTTTACTGACTCTGATGAACATGGATACTTTATGCCTAGAATTAATAGCTTTACTCATTCTTTTCATTTTATTCTTACCAGTGGATGAGATATACCATCAGGTGAGGAAGCCAAAAGGATTGCACTGGTAATTAAAAACACACGATTGTATCTGTAAGTACTTACAACAATACTTAGTTGATAGTAGATCATGAATTGGGCAGCAGTAAATTGGTTGATTTTGATGAAGAAGACTCTGTAATGATCTTCCGTCATTTTGGGCATTGGAATAATCCAGCTAAAAGAAAAATTACAAATATGGTTAGAAAACCTTTTCTCTAAAGAATAAGTTTTTTTCTAATTTAAAAAAACCCTCATTTTGTTTTGGAGGTTTAAAACTGATATAACTAAGAATTCTTTGGGAACTACGATATCACAAGATAGTCAGAAACACACACAGAAAGACATAGGTTTCAAAGTTATAATACCCCTCTTTTGCAGGGTTAGTAAATTTATTAAAAAAATCGAATTGTGTAATAAAAGGGATGACGTATTAAAGCACTTAAACGTGGTTTCTACATGGGCATCATAATGAGGCTCAAGGTCACTTAGCGTGCTTCGTGAGAGCTTTGCTTGGTATTTCTCTACAAAATCGAATTAGAAATGATTCAAGCTGCTGTAGTGTCAGTGGGCGGCACATAGTTCGAAGAACTGACGGCGGTTGGAGCAGAAAGACAAAGACCACGCACTGGAAAGCGCAGCGTAGGACTGCCACCCAACAGATCGAAAGGCGACCTGTGATAAGTTGCTGAGAGCCATTGGATGTAGGCCGCATAAGATCGACCGTTCTGGCAATCTATGAGGAGGCCTATGTTCAGCAGTGGACGTTCTCTGGCTGGCATGATGAGGTTGAAAATTTTTGAATATTATTAATTTTAACAACTTACGCTATCTTAGTAATGTCTCTTATATTCTTCATAACATCGCCTCCAAAGTACTTCGGCAGCAAAGTCCTAAGGGTACATAGTTTATCAATTTGTGACTTCGCTTTTTCAACGGAGCCTTTGCATGCTACTATCGTTTTTTCTAAGAAATTACGACCTGCGAAAAATAAAGCCCTAATTATTTTACTAAATATCTAATACATAATAATTAGTCTTTTGGTAACATAACTTAATAATTTTTCTTCAGGAAATCAAGTAAATTAAGTATTTTTAAAAAGTTTGTTGATTTGAAGACAAATAACGGGCAGTTAAATCGCTAAAAACGATCTATTTTAGACCTTTGGATGGAATGTCACATGAAGATGACCCTGAATATTAAACTAGTGGTTCGCCCCGAACTGAGATCTCGCGAGTCTTCCATAAAAACAAAAAAATATTATTTGTAATCTTTGAATATCAAAATAGTGCCTCGAAACGGCTTGACCTACAGGTTCATTCAAATTACAGGTACCGAGATTTCATGTATATTGGTTGTTCTTGATTTCAGACTTTTTATTTACATTTGTGTCACTAAACCTAAACGCATACTAAATTTCAGAACTGTGGTCTCACTGGTGTACCCTGTGAATTTTGACAAAGTTCTGCTTTTATTTATTTATTTAATACTTTCACACAAAATAGAATAGTGCTAGGAGGACTTCATGCTAATAGCATTATCTACCAGTCATCCTGGTCATGCTAAAAGAAGGTAAGGCGTGATACATTACAGCATAGTCCCATTTTGTTTTATTTTATCTCTCTTGAATTCCAATATCTCAACAATCCCCCCATTTTTAGCTCATATAGTCACACCAGAGTTGTGCCATCTATAAACCAAATTTCACGATGAACGCATCAACGCTTCAATAGTTATCCTCGGACAAACAATTATATGAAATTCAAAATACTTACACTTCCAGCAATGTCCACACGGCTACACACCAAGCTATACATTTCCAGTATAAGCTGACCTCTCATTCTACAAAAAGCCTACACAATGCGAGGTCAGCTTATACTGGAACTTAATAGTTTGATGTGTAGCCGTATACATGAAGTAGCTGTTTTTGTTTAAAACAACCTAGAACTATTTGAAACAGTTTCAGTTGGAATCCGCTTAGAAGGTAATCTGCGAAATGTGTCATGTAAAACGCAGTTGTTACATAATAGTGTAGTCTGTATGGCTCCCACTATATACAACAAAATCCCAAAATCTGTTCGCTTGCTCTACAATACTGAATTCAAGGGCATATTGAGTGATATGTTGTTGAAAAAAGCATATTATACCGTTAAAGAATTTTCGAGTGATTGAAACATTACCGAATTTTGATAAATACCTATTTATATTGTTCAAATTTCTGAAAATAACTATTGACATCCATTTTCAATTTGACAATATTTATTATTTTATTAAGACAACTATTATAATTTTACAAATCAATTACAAATTATTAGTTTATTAATAGGTACGCATATTGTTGGTTGGGGAATTTTTTTTTTCGCATTTTTTAAGAAAATTCAATACATTTTTAATAAGGTTTATTTACATTAAACTAAAATATGTAGGTATCATTTTGTTCGACAACGTTTTGCCATCTTGTAGGTAGGGACATGATCCCGTTGCTATAGAAATTTTGGGGCTTCTGATCAAAATACCGCGACAAGTAGTTTTGGCAGTCCTCTTGTGATGTTAACCTGACACTGCCTAAAGAATTCTGAAGAGACCAAAACAGGTAGAAATCTGTAGGTGCAAGGTCAAAACTATACGGCGGATGCATTAACACCTCCCAGCCAAACTCTCTTAATTTTTGCTGAGTGGCTAAAGATGTGTGAAGTCTAGCGTTATCAGGATGAAAAACCACACCCCTTCTGTTGATTAATTCCGGCCGCTTTCTCTCAACTTCTTGCTTTAATCTCATCAGTTGTTCGCAGTAGAGTTCAGAATCAATGGTCCTGCCTGGTGGTAACAGCTCATAATGAATAATGCCCTTCCAATTCCACCACACACACAGCATCACCTTGTTGCGAGTTAACCCGGGTTTCGCCACAGTCTTTGAAGCCTGACCGGCCTTTGACCACGACCTTTTTCGCACGTTCTTGTTGTACGTGATCCACTTTTCATCACCAGTTATCAGTTTTTTCAAAAATGGTTCGGTTTCATTACGTCGTAATAAAAAATCACAAATGAGTACACGGTTCATTAGGTTTCTTTCAGTGAGCTCGTGGGGTACCCAAATATCGAGCTTTTATGTGTATCCAGTTTTTTTCAAATGCACTATAACTGTTTTATGGTCAATTCACAGTTCTTCAGCTACGTCGTAACTACTGGTATGCCGATCTTGCTCCACTTTTTCAAAAATGGCTTCAATTTTATCCGTAATAGAGCGACCAGAGCGACGTGCATCTTTGACATCAACATTTTTGGATTGAAAACGCTTAAACTAAATTTGTACTACTCTCACAGACACTGCACTAGGTCCATAAACATCGCAAATTTTTTTTTGCGGCTTGCGTTGCATTTTACCTTTTTTGTAGTAAAATTTTAATTTTTTGATTTTTTTAATTTCTTCATTAGATTTACTCATCTTTACAGTACGAAAAACAAATAAAAATCACACATTTTCCTTATTTGAATTTAGAAATATCTTCTTTAAAATTTAAACTTTGAATGATACCAAAAACCAGCCAGATACAAATAGTATAGCCAAAGAGATGTTCTTACAAGTTCATACATACTATAATGCGTAAAGACTTTTTACCCAACCTATTATCTAAATTCTTTGACATTTTCAATCAAGAATGTGCTCTTTCTTTTTATTGTTTTCAATTTAGGTGTTTTTGTGTTTAACTGTGTATTATTGTGATTATGACTTCTGACATTTATCTTACAACTTTGACATTTATAATTAATTGTGTATTTGATTTAATATTATTGTATTATTTATGTGACTAAATTGTAATGTTTGTACGCTAAAATGGCGTACCTAGTATAGTTCTTTGTTAAGTTCAACCATCTTATGTACCTAGGTTTACATACAATAAACAAATTTTAAAACAAAGATACATACAACACCGATTTGGTCAAGTTTATTTGGAGATCTCGCTTTCCTCAATCAATTATATAGATATTTTCTTTAATAACCCTACTAAGAAAACAAGAATACAAACTGCTAAATAAGGATAACGACTTAATGAGGGTAATAAAGAATAACTACTACCTAACTCAATTTTGTAATTGTACCTTTAACTGTTATAACTGGTATAGAGATACTTCATCATAATAATAATAATCAAACATAATTATCTGAAAGTATATCCCTTCAAATAACAAAGAGTTTTCCAAATTAGTTGATAAACTAATGACATCTGTGTGTAACAAACATAAAAAAGAAATGAAATAAAGTCGGTTAAAAATAGTTGCTATCATAGCGTGATACTAAATAAAACCGGACAAGTGCGAGTCGGACTCGCGCACGAAGGGTTCCATACCATCTATAATATAAAAATGAATCGCAAAATGTGTTGGTAAGCGCATAACTCAACAACGCCTGGACCACTTTGGCCAATTCTTTTTTTGTTGTATTTCTTATTGTCAGTAGAAGGTTCTCATAAAAGAAAAAACTAAGAAAATTGCGCGCATAATTAGAAAATTTAAGAATACTTAACCACCATATAAAATTATTTATAATCTAACTATAGAGCTTTTATAATGTAACCTTATGACGTTTGACATAGAATTGACAAAATGCGTGCTACAAATATCGTTAAAGAGGATGTAAAAAAAATGAATATCGTTTGGAACAGATGCTTCGGTAGGAGTTATCCCGAGATATATTGTCTATATATATAAAAATTAATTGTTGTTCGTTAGTCTCGCTAAAACTCGAGAACGGGTGGAGTGATTTGGCTAATTTTGGTATTGAATTATTTGTGGAAGTCATTAATTTTCTCATACATAATGATGGCCGGGGACAACAATTGACAATTCTACCAGGGTAACTTATATTGACATCCCGCGTTATACCTATGCATGTCAAGCCGATACGAAGTTCAGCGGGACCACTAGTTATCTATAAAAACGAGCAAAAAATCACGTTTGTTGTATGGGAGCCTCACCGTATATATTAATTTTATTTTAATTTCATTATTTATGTTTAAAGTGAGTAAAGAACTAAATATATTCTGTGAATATTTCAAGCGTCTACCTGTTCTCGTTATCAATATCGAGCAAAAACGAGCAAAAAAATCATGTTTGTTGTATGGGAGCCCCCCTTAAATATTTGTTTTATTTTGTTATTATAGCGGCAACAGAAATACATCATCTGTGAAAATTTTAACTGCCTAACTATCACGGTTCATGTGATACAGCCTGGTGACAGACAGCGGAGTCTTAGTAATAGGGTCCCGTTTGACCCTTTGGGTTTGGAACCCTAAAAAAGCAATGAAATGAAGTCGGTTAAAAATGGTTGCTATCATAGCGTGATACCAAAAAACCAAAAACACGATCCTTCTACTATCGACCTTTGCTGTCTTCAGACGTTTCTATAAATACACAATTATTTAAAAGACTATTTAATACAAAAGAAACAGATGAACCAACTAAAGACCGTTTATATTTATATTGAACGTTTATTATTAGACCGGCTGCTCGCAACAGATTTTATCGATCAATCGTACCACGTATGCTCTTCAAGTTGTTGGCAAAATCAACTTGGGCAAATCGCCGTTGTATGTATGTATGTATGTTTGTCCGAGGATAACTTCCGAAGCGTTCGATCATCGTAAAATTTTATACATAGGTAGGTAGTGATGGCACAATTTTGGTGTGACTTAATGAGCTAAAATGTTGGGGGTTTGTCGAGATATTGGGGTTCAAGAGGGGTTAAAAAAAAGAAAATGAAGCTAACTGGTCAAATAGGACGACAATTGAAAGGTATTTATTAGTACATTTAGATTACGTTTTTATTTTTCATGAACTCCCGTTACCTGTAATTTGCATGAAACTGTAAGTCAAGTAAGTTGGTTATTTATTTCGTGATGCTATTTTTATAGTCAAATATAACAAATAATATTTTTTTGATTTAATCGGAGACTCGCGATATCTCAGTTCGGGGCAAACCACTAGTTAGTAGGTTTAACTTAAAAACGGATATAAGCGAGATCGTGAGAGTGGGATTGTAGCGTGCAATGGCATGTGAAATCGCAAAAAAAATTCTAGCGCATCTCGTTTGTTGATTCGCGTTTTTGCCCAGTACAATTTGTATGCCCATTTGAATTTGATAAGAAGTATATAATTACGAAGTTAAATCCAATAGGGCATACATAGTTGGATGGATATGACATTAACTACTTATTTCAATATTACAACGTATGCATTTGGATAAGGTCTTGAAAATAAGTATGCCGTCAAATTATATAACATATAAAAATCAGAAATAGCCAAGAGTACAAAAGCATATATGATCCGATTGATTTAAAAATAAATTTTATTGTACGAACAGGTTGTTAAGCAAGCCAACCCATGTTTTTTACCTAGAAAATACTTTTAGCAGTAAGTTCTCCATTTGAACATTTTTATAATTATGCAAAAAATAATTAAATAAATCAATATAAAAAAATGAACAATCCGTTCAGGATCATAAAAATGTAATAGATAAATTAGATAATTCTTTATTGCACACCATCAAACAAATACTAATAAAATAATAACAACGTAAATCTATGGATACAATTGGGGGTCATCTCGCTGTATAGCGAACTCTACCAGACAACCTTTGAATGGAATGGACTGTGTGGACATTACCTGGGGTGTAATGGTGTACCTAACATACTACATGTACACACGGCTCCACATCAAGCTATAAATTCCAGTATAAGCTGACCTCGCATTGTGTAGACTTTTCGTAGAATGAGAGGTCAGCTTATACTGGAAATTATAGCTAGATGTGTAGCCGTGTGTAGATTCATACTAATACTAATTAAATAAAAAGAATTTTTTTTTTGTAGATATTAATATGTTCTTTAATATTTACTTACTATATATACTTTTTTTCTATCATAAATAGTTTCCGCAGCTCATGCGACGAAAGACGTTTTAGGACACTTTTTTACACCTTGGGTTACGTTACTAAAGTTTTAGTAAGGATCTCTAATATTTTTTAGCAATAAATATAACCTATGTGACTTAGAGTGAATGCAGCTTTCCATTGGTGAAATAATTTTTGAAATCGGCTCAGTAGTTTTTGAGTTTATTCATAACAAACATACACACAAAAATATAAATCTCTTCTCTTTATAATATTAGTATAGATAAGAAACAAACACTTATAAATAACAAACACTTATAACTTAGAAATAATGAGTAATCAGCACAGCGATAAAAAAATGTATTACATACTGAAATTCTTATTGGTAAAATGGTGTTGTTTCAATATCCATTCCTGGATGATATCCAAGGACTGATTCATCCTCCCATCTTCCAAATTCCATATTTTTCTAATATCCGTAAGTGTGGTAGGATTATACTTCAAGTATGGGTTAGCTGGTATAAACTCCATGACTGTTCACTAATGTCGTAGTACTGAATGCTGAGGACAACCGGTAGCCTAAGAAAATAATTCTAGGTAGTTATTAGTGCAATTTACATAGTTTAGGGATCCGAGCGTAATGGTAGAAACAACTTTTTATGTTTGTATATTTGGATGAAGGGTCTTTTGATCCATTCTGAAAATTCTTTCATAAAATATGAAGCTATATTATCTTTACCTATACTAGTGGTTCGCCCAAAACAAAATATACTAAGTATTTTTAATCTCTGACTATCAAAATAGTACTACGAAATAAATACCCATCTACTTTGTTGGGGTAAAAATTGCAGATAGTCTGGATTTTAAACTCTTGCCTTTTATTGTGTCATTTAAGCTAGACGCATACCAAATTACAGCTCTGTGGAGTCACTGCTGTACCCTGAGAATTTTGTCAAGTTTCAGTTTTTTATTATGGCTAAAAAAACTATAAAAACTTTACTAAAAATAAAAACCTTTCATTTGACGTCTCACTCGACATAATAGTCTCATTTTCATTTTTTTACCCCACTTTAACCCCAATATCTTAACAATCCCTCAAGATTTTTAGCTCATTTTGTCACATCAAAATTGTGACATCAGTACCTACCTATGTATCAAATTTCACGATGATCGGATCAACGCTTCGAAAGTTATCCTCGGACAAACAAACATACATACGTACATACATACCGATTTGCCCAAGTTGATTTAGAGATTTATTTTATTTTGATTGAAATCCATACAACATACATGAATGCCAGGGCGCTAGTAGGGTCAGCTAGTAGATTACGATTATCTATAACAGGCAAAGCTTGCGTATATTTGTCGGGTTTAATCTCAAAAATTACGGAACCATCTCATACAATTATTTCACTGACAATATATTCTACCGACTAGAGCGTGGGACAATTACAAGATTAATTGCATAACATTATGCTAACAACAGAATTATCTCAACAAATCATTAATTTAAATAAAATAAATATATTTCTTGACCCAGCGAAGCGAGATCTCTAAATCATCTTGAGCAAATTGGCATTGTATGTATGTTTGTTTGTCCAAGGATAACTTTCGAAGCATTAATCTGATCATCGTGAGTTTGATGCATAGGTAGGTAGTGATGCCACAATTTTGGTGTGACTAAATGAGCTAAAAATGTGGGGGGTTGTTGAGATATTGGGGTTTAAGAGGGATAAAAAAATTAAAATGTGACTATTAAGTCAACTGGGACGTCAAATGAAAGGTATTCATCAGTCCATTTAGACTCCGTTTATTCTTTATAGTTTTTGAGTTATTAGTCATAATAAATACTGAACTTTGACAAAATTTACCGGGTACACCAGTGACCCCACAGTACTGAAATTTGGTATGCATGTAGCTTAAGTGACACATATATAGGCAAAAGTCTGAAATCCAAAATAATTACAATTTGTACCCCAAAAAAAAGCAACCACATGACATGAACTCTCGTTACCTGTAATTTGAATGAAACTGTAGGTAAAGATTACTCACTTCGTGGCACTATTTTATTGGTCTAAGATTAAGGCCGGCTAGGGACTAAACATGTTTAAATTTTACGTATTTGTATGATTTGACAACTCATTCATTCATATTTAGCCACTAAATACGTTTAGGCATCGTTGCGCGAGTCGCCCTAAGAATATTTTCTTTTGTGTTTTGGGATACTCGCGAGATCGGGGTAAAAAGTTATCACTAGTAGTTGAAAATAGAATAGAGATTAAATAGAAAATACGGTAATAATAAAATATTTCTCACACCACCTGCTCGACAATGTCAAATTGTGTGTCATGTAAACCTCACCGAAAGCAGCTGATTAAATCCCTACGGCTGAGCCGGGAGTAAAGTTGTACTGGATTTCATTATGCCCGCTAGGGAATAATATGATTTGAATTTAGAACCTCATCTGTATTAAAATTTGAACCGAAGAGACCCACACAACAAGAACTTATTCGTAAATCGAACTAACCTCTGCACATAATGCACCAAACCTACATTTGGTTTTTATTATCTCGCAGAAAGTGTGAAAACTGTAAAAAGTAGAGTGTTCTCCTCGTGGATAAAGCTGTCTGCAACTTGGGCGTGCTTATATCCTTCTCTGCACTCAAGATCCTTCGTTACGTTCGAGATTCAATATAGCACCCGTGACGCAAGACACTGCTTTGTCCCCTTGTTTAGTAATCTACTATTAGTTCAAGTTCTTTATCAGACATGAATTCATTTCAGGTATAGTAACATTTACCAGTCAACCTCAATTTTCTCTAAAACACCTTTATCTCTGATAGTGGTTACACTTTGAGTACCTACTATCCACTAATATTATAAATTTGGTTATTATTATCTCGCAGAAAGTGTGAAAACTGTGAAAAGTAGAGTATTCTCCTCGTGGATAAAGCTGTCTGCATCTTGGGCGTGTTTATATCCATCTCTGCACTAAATATTTTATTATCTCCCTCGCTCCGCTCGTGAGTTCTAGAATCCTTCGTTACGTTCGGGATTCAATATAGCACCCGTGACGCAAGACACTGCTTTGTCCCCTTGTTTAGTAATCTATTAGTTTGAGTTCTTTATCAGACATGAATTCATTTAAATAGTAAATTTATCAACCGCAACTTTCTCTAAAACATCTCTATCTCTGATAGCGGCTACACTATCTTAGAGTACCTACTATCCACTATTATTAGAAAGTAACTTTGTCCCTCTGTCTCTCTGTCTGTCTGTCTGTTTGTTACATTGACACGACTTAACGGCTGGACCCATTTCATTGAAATTTGCTATATAGATATATTATAACCAGGATTGAGACGAAGGCTTTTTTTTTACCCGTTTATATCAACGGGTAAAAAAAAAGCCTTCGTCTCAATCCTGGTTAAAAATATATATCTTATTATACTATATACTATATAGTATAATAAGATATATATTTTTATTTCGATAAAAAATCCGTGCCGGGGTGGGCTAGTATGAAATGTAAGACATGAAAATGAGTGAAAACACAGAAAACAATATCTCAATATCTTCCATAGAAAAGTCAATTCCTTTTCCGTTCAAATAATTGGTGCGGTTTTACGTAATGATTTTGTTTGTGCTTTTGGTTTGGTATTGCCCGTTCATAGTACGATTGCCCCCTAGGAAGGAATCAGTCAATTTAAGATTTTAAACGTCAGTACAACTAAGCGCGCTTAAACACAGCATTCATAGTTTTATGATTGCGTATTGCAATATTATAAACTTGACTGGCTAACTGACTAACGGACCATTAATTTTACCTACCTATGTTATTCTGAATGTACCTACTTCGACGGAGCCAATTTAAATTTAAATAACTAGGGTTGTCCCAGACGCTTTGAGTTAGGGTTGTGGCAACTACTCTGTACAACCAGTTGAATTGAAATTGATTTTAGTGAGTGCCTAATAATAATGATATATTGTTCCTCTGTTTTGTTTGTTTGTTTGCACCTCCGAGAGCTGGCGCTTATCTGCGCTTACGCGTTGCAATTCAGCGGAGCAATGAAGCCAGTGTCTTGGGGACACTTCCACCTGGTAGTGATCTGGAGCAGTTATGCTATATTGATAGCACAAGTACTCTAAGAAGAAAACGTGAAACATAAAATAAATATATATTAAATATTGCTGGATATTTCACACAGCGCTTTTTAGCCCCTAACTTAGCAGAGCATACTTTAATATATGGAAATACAATGGGGTTCAAAAGGGGTAAAACACATCAAAATGAGACAATTAGGTCAAATGTGACGTCTTCATTAGTACATTTTTACCCCTTTTTATTTTTAGTTTATTATTTGTAGTTTTTAAGATATTAGCAATAATAAAACTGAACTTCGACGACATTCACAGAGTATATCAGTGACTCCACAGTGCTAAAATTTGGTTTACGTGTACCTTTAGTGACACAAATATAGGCTAAATTCTGAAATCAAGAATAACTGCAATTTATACCCCAAAAAACGAACCAAATATACACGATCTCTCGTTTACTGTAATTTAAATTAAACTGAGGGTCAAGTGATTTGGGTTAATTTCGTGGCACTATTTTGATAGTCAAAGATTACAAAATAATATAGGTATAAGTATATATATTTTTATGGAAGACTCGTGAGATCTCAGTTCGTTGCGAACCACTAGTAATATTAGTAAGAATTATTAACGTAAAATAATTGTATAATCTTTTTTTTACATATTCTCACATTATTATTTTAATAATGTGCGAGGCGAGACGTTATTCGGAGCGGATCGCACTCACCCTGATGAAGGTTCACGAATTGAACCGAAACATTGTCGGTCGAAACACCGATAAGACGGTACGTGATAAATCCCGTATTTATAATAGCTTAGCATTATTCATTATTCGTGATAAGGTCATGATAAGGAAGTACTATACCTATTAAATCTACTACTCTAAGCGTTATGCAGTCAAATCATATAAATACCTCAAAAATATAATATAATATAATACGATGTAGACATTGAGAGGGAGCGGAGGGCGTTGTTTGTAAGAGCAAACATGATTGCACGCAGGTTTGCTCGTTGCTCCACTGATGTCAAAATCTGCCTATTCCGAGCCTACTGTACTAGTTTCTACACGAGCAGCCTGTGGGTTAATTATACGCAAAAACAGTACAGCGCCCTACGCGTACAATACAACAACGCGTTCAGGGTGCTGGTTGGGCTGCCCCGGTTCTGCAGCGCGTCGGGGATGTTCGCCGAGGCGCGAGTGGACTGTTTCTACAGCACCATGCGCAAGCGGTGCACATCCCTGGGGCGCAGAATTCGGGCCAGCTCCAACGGTATACTGAATACGTTCGCAAACAGGTTCGACTGTGAGCATCTAAACCATTGTTGTATGGTACATGCGCAGTACCTACACTAGATGCTCACATACCACATATATTGTTATTTAATTGTTGTTATGTCGCAATTGTACTAACCATTTGACATGTATAATTAAGTTTACTAACAAATATGGATTTTTGACATCTGAAATAAATGAATTGAAAAAAAAAAAAAAAAAAAACTTTAGCCGGTAAATACGTTTAGATGTCGTGTGCAAGCCGGCCTTAAGCTGTACCTACCATATTGCAATTTATAGTCGAGAAATGTGGTTTATATCAAGTATTACGGTAATTTACTAGTAGATAATAATATCGTAAGGTATTCAACCGGTTTGTTTACCGGTAATATATCATTTACCGTCTGTATACTTGCGCTGTTAATACAAGCCCGATTTGACATCTCTCATTTTTCCCGCCACGATAGTTATCAACGAATGTCCACACAAGAAGTCGATAGATCAACCAAATGTAATGCCAAAATTACATTACTATAATTTTGTATTCGGTATATATTCAATGCTGTAGAGCTGCGATCGTTTTAACCACTTGGGAACCAAACAAAATCGACTATTATAAAAAATCTAAACATTAATTATATTTTTTTTTAATGAAACACGATACAAATTATGCATATTAGGTTGAGAAAAAGTTTCTTCACATTTTTTAAGAAAATTCAAAACATTTTTTTATATAATTTATTTACATTTAACTAAAGTATGTAGGTACCATTTTGTTCGATAACTTTTTGCCATCTTGTAGGTAGGGACATGATCCCATTGCTATAGAAATTTTGGGGCTTCTGATCAAAATACCGCGACAAGTAGTTTTGCAGTCCTCTCGTGATGTTAACCTGACACTGCCTAAAGAATTCTGAAGAGACCGAAACAGGTGGAAATCTGAAGGTGCAAGGTCAGAACTATACGGCGGATGCATTAACACCTCCCAACCACTCTCTTAGTTTTTGTTGAGTGGCTAATGATGTGTGAGATCTAGCGTTATAATGATGAAAAACCACACCCCTTCTGTTGATTAATTCCGGCCGCTTTCTCTCAACTTCTTGCTTTAATCTTATCAGTTGTTCGCAGTAGAGTTCAGAATCGATGGTCCTGCCAGGTGGTAACAGCTCATAATAAATAATGCCCTTCCAATCCCACCACACACACAGCATCACCTTGTTGCGAGTTAACCCAGGTTTCGCCACAGTCTGTGAAGCCTGACCGGCCTTTGACCACGACCTTTTTCGTACGTTCTTGTCGTACGTGATCCACTTTTCATCACCAGTTATCAGCTTCTTCAAAAATGGTTCGGTTTCATTACGTCGTAATAAAGAATTACAAATGAGTACACGGTTCATTAGGTTTCTTACAGTGAGCTCGTGGGGTACCCAAATATCGAGCTTTTTTTGTGTACCCAGTTATTTTTTCAAATGCACCAAAACTGTTTTGTGGTCAATTCCCAGTTCTTCAGCTACGTCGTAACTACTGATACGCCGATCTTGCACTAGGTCCATAAACATCGCAAATTTTCTTCTTGCATTGCATTTTTACCTTTTTTGTAGTAAAATTTTAAAATGTATCGAATTTCTTCATTAGATTCACTCATCTTTACAGTACGAAAAAAAACAAATAAAAATCACACATTTTCCTAATATGAATTTGGAATTATCGTCTTTAAAATTTTAACTTTGAATGATACCAAAACCAGCCAGATACAAATAGTATAGCCAAAGAGATTTTATTACAAGTTCATACATACTATAATGCGAAAACACTTTTTCCACAACCTATTATATAGCTAAGCTGGTTCGATATTAATGTAACCTACGTTAAACTAAACGGTAATAAACTATTGGTTTTTCTAGCTAACGATTTTTTATTTCTACTCTAGTTCCCATATTTACTCTCTGTATTTCGACAACATCAAATCGGGCTTCTTAGAATGGCGATAGTTCAAGTAATATCATCCTTATAGGACGTCCACTGCTAAACACTGACTTTCCCATAGATCGCTAAACCGATCTTGAGTGGCTTGGCTGACCGGACCCGAAGGTTCTCGGCAACCTTTGTTAATTCGTCGTTCTATTTAGTGTGTGGGGGGAGGGGGGAGGGGGGGGGGGGGCGATAGGGGTAAAATGTTGCAAAAAATACCTTCTATAAAGCTTTCTATTAATACACGCTTAAACTCAGGCCATTTTAATAGATAACATTTGACAATTCATCAAAATTCAACAACGTAACCTTGTAACGGCGGGCATAAAATAATATATTTTTTCGTTTTGTTAGAACTGCACAATTGCTTAACTTTTTTCAATTACGATTACATATTTATTGTAATAATGACCGATACGAGTACGAGTTCAGTACGAGTTGTACCGAACTGACAGACGTCAACCGACGTCAAATGTTACCTATTAAAATGGCCTGACTTTAATTTAGAAGCTTTTATTTATCTCGCAATGTTTGCTTAGATCAAATCTTGCAACATAATTTTAATTCAGTTCCTCGCAACCAATTGAGCTAAAATTTGTAATAAACAAATTGAGGTTCGGTGACAATGCCATAATAATGTAACCATGGAGGTGGTCTCATGATGGAGACTCATTCATCAGCTTACTCCCCAAGTCAAGCGTGCGTAAAGAAGTTTTACTTCAAACAAAAGATTTCATTTGACAAGTGAAAGACCCACCTGATGTTAAATGGTACCTACCTATCGTCTATACTATCAAATCATGGGCTTCCAGGTCACGTACCTTGAAAACGAATGATGCACTCCTGAAAACCAGCGCTGATTTGCATCATTTATTGCAAAGAAGCATAAAGCTGAGGCAGAGCCTGTTTGGGCACGCGTGACACGGAGCGGGACTAGTTGGTGCACCTACCTACTACCTACTGGTGGGGTAGGTACGTATGTGTTCTAGCTGTAGGTCTAATTTAATCTCATTGTTTTGTAATTTTCCTGTCTATCTACCTATTTTGTTTCTGATCCGTTCTATGTTTCTTTGTGTGTGTCAAATAAATTATTCTATTCTATTCTATGCACTGCCCTAAGTTCATCAATTTGAGGCATACAGATGTAAAGCCTTACCTTACAAATATAATATACATAATATTGCCAAGAAATACTTTTACGATTACAAATGCAGCTATTTTATCCTGTTATGTTCTACTGAGTGATCTCTTCCTTATCTTGAGTTTTTTTCTTTAAATTACTTTTGTTATATACAATAGCTACATTTTAATTGGTGTTATTATATTGTGTAAACGTACTATAGATTTTGCTATTGCACGTTTATAGAAAGATAGTATGAAACTATGCAACTAAGTCATGCATTCCAAGATTAAAAATGTTGGAAATGTTTAACGAAGCATGCGTTGATACTTTCAACGCTATTCAGCGTAGGAGGATAGCGTCTTTCATGTCCAGAGTTGACACTTGTAATAACGCTATCATTAGAAGTCTGGCAGAAAGGCTTATACATTCTAAGATGTATAGACGTTGGGTGGGCATTGCCACCTAAACTACTTAAGGTGATTTATTGTGAATTATGTGTATTGTATTAGTATTTTTCAAACTTTCGCGATCACTGTACATAAGTATTGATTAAAATGGGTATTTATCGCGTGTGTACCTTTTTTATTTGTTATCCCGACGTTTCGGCTGTGTTGCAACAGTCATGGTCTCGGGCTGACTGGAGTACTTGGAGCTACCGTCGGGAAGTGCGGGTAGCTGCAGCATCTACCCTCACTTGGTCTTCAGAATTAGAAATGTCCTCGTTCATATTACGACATACTACACTAACCGTATCTACGCACTGAGTCGACCGATTGCGACGCGCACACCTAGCAATCACCGGGTTCCAAGACGCTGAGAGTCTATAGCCATCTTCCCGATTGAAATTTGGAAATTGGAATTGTATTGTATTGTATTGTATTGTGTGTAGTAAATGTGTATGGACCTCATGAGTCTGAAATAAAGATTATTATTATTATTACATTTTAGACATAGTTTTTTTTTTCTTTTTCCTAATCTGTACTGTCGCACTGCTGGGCAAAGGTCTCTCCAAATTCTTTCCACACCCCGCGACCCCTGGCCAACTCTATCCGATCCCTGTTGAAGACATCTAGGTCATCGCGCCAGCGTTTTCTCGGGCGACCGCGTCGGCTTCTGCCTTCGGGTATCCAGCCTGTCTACACCTGGGTATTTTTTATATCCTGGGTATCTATGTATAGACATAGTGTATTTGAATCATTATTATAAATACGGGATTTATCACATACCGTCTTATCGGTGTTTCGACCGAAAATGTTTCGGTTCAATTCGTGAACCTTCATCAGGGTGAGGGCGATCCGCTCCGAATAACGTCTCGCCACGCACTGAATAATAAAAACGTATTTATAATAATGATTGAAATCAATCACGAAAGTTTTCTAGGTAAAATAGTGTATTTTATTTTATTTGGGAAACAAACAGTGCAATAGAGAATACAAATACATAGATATAAAGTTAATACTAAAACCTGTGAAGTTTCCACAATAACATACTTCAGAAAAAAACGTGTGAACAGACTAACATGAATAGATATATAAAATAAAAATATACCTTCTAATAATGGTCACACATATTGCAAATAAAATTTAAAGAAAATCTATACAAGTTCGTGGTTCGCCCCGAACCGAGATCTCGCGAGCCTCCTATAAAAACAAAAAAATATTATTTGTAATCTTTGACTATCAAAATAGTGCCACGAAATGCATAACCAAAATACTTGACCTACAGTTTAGTTCAAATTACAGGTAACGGGAGTTCATGTTAATTTGTTATTTTTTCTGGGGTAGAAATTGTGGTTATTCTGGATTTCAGACTTTTCCCTGTATTAATGTCACCTAAGCTACACGCATACCAAATTTCAGTACTATGGGGTCACTGGTGTACCTTGTAAATTTTGGTAAATTTCTGTTTTTATTACGACTAATAACTTAAACACTAAAATGTTTAGACTAAAAATAAAAACAGGTTCGAAATGTATTTAGAAAGACCTATTATTAAACGTGCAATTTGACCGGATAATCTCATTTTGGTTTTTTTACCCCTCTTGAACCCCAATATCGCAACCCCCGCATTTTTAGCTCATTTAGTCACACCAAAATTGTGCCATCACTACCTACCTACATACCAAATTTCACGATGATCGGATAAACTTCGAAAGTTATCCTCGGACAAATAAACATACATACAAACGCCGATTTGCCAAAGTTGATTTAGAGATCTCGCTTCGCTCGATCTATAAGACTAAAACTACTAAGCTTAGTAAAAGGAAAAGTAATTAAATTAGAAATACAACTATAAGAAAACGTACAAAAATAAAAGACGTTACTGTGTCACTGAAAAAACATATATGGAGGTATCTAAAAATTAAGTAAAGTCTTAAACTTAATAAACAAGAAACAAGCAAAGACAATTCAGGAGATTAAGAGACGATATCCAAAACAAGAGCAGGTAAACCTTGGAACAGAACAGCAAGAGACTTCAGAAATGGAAAAAAGTTGTAGGAGACCTTTGCCGAAAAATAGCAAACAGTCGTTGTGGTTGATGTCGACAAAAACTGGTTATTTAAGTAGTTATAAGTTCAATGTAGTAAACAATGGGTCTGAAAAAAGGTTTTAATAATAAATTGGATATTTCTTTTATTTTTTTTATAACTTATAGGCCAGCGGTTGACCACGATCTCGCCTGATGCTAAACGATAATGCAGTCTATGATGGTACACGCTTGACTAGAAGAAACCTATTCACTCGCGACCTGAAGACCCCTAGGTTGTAGTTATCAATTAACTATTATTTAATTACTTTATATTGATGTTATGAATAACATGTATTTTTAACACAAGTACCTTGTCTATTGTAAGTCCTATTTCAGTCATCATTAGTCGCACTTGCTCATGATCATCTGTATAACAGCTATAATAAAACAAATACGGTAGGTACACAGTTCATTTTTTTTTTATTGTTCAGTATGAATGAATGAATTAAATTATTACACCACAAAAGAAACCAAATTCAAAAATAAAAATTCACAAAGCAAAAAGTACAATGGGCGGCCTTTTTGCTTAGAAGCGATTCCTTCCAGACAACTTAGCTGGGCATCCTAGCTAAGGTTCGGCGGTACTTATCACCGGGATAGCTGCTCAGTCGCTACAACGCACAAGTCCGCTCATGTATGGAGTACTACTGCCATCTCTGGAATGGCTCCGCCAAGTATCAGCTCTAAGCCCTTGATATGATTGAGTGACGTGCTGCTAGACTCATTGGTTATGACTCCCTAGTGGAAGCCAATTTACAAAGTCTAGAGCACAGACGCCGAGTAGCGAGACTTTCAGTTTTATACAAGATTCATTTTGGTAAAAGTGCGCAAGATCTTCATGACCATATTCCTCCTTCCCCATTCCACCACCGGACAAGCAAATGTACCGAGAAGTACCACCCATACCTGGTCGGCATACCACCTCGCCGTACCAAACGATTTGCTTCAACTTTTTTTGTTAGCGCAGAGAGAGGAACTCACTTCCGGCGTATGTTTTCCAAACCAGTATAATCTTGGAGGCTTCAAGTCCAGAGTGAATAGGTTCTTTCTAGGCAAGCGTGCCCCATCTTCGATCACACCTTCACTTACCATCAGGTGAGGTAGTGGTCAAGCGCTTGTATCACCATCAATGTAAAAAAAAACAAAACATAAATTTGGATGGAGAGGATTTTTGTAACATTACAAAGCCTTTCCGGGTTAAATATGTTTTATGATATACTTACTTACTTAGTTGTATCTTATTTTATTAGTTATTTGTTTTTACGGTTTTAATTAAATTAAGTTAATTTCATTAAGGCCACGAGGCCTATTGAGATCGCCACTTGTGGTTATGTCGCCCCTAGTTCATGGGGGCGTTCAATGTTCACCACTAAGCCCTACAGCTGTTAAAAACTGTAGAATGTTCTAAGGGGTCATAACTGTTTGCTCCTCCAGGCTAAGAAATGTTTTTGCCCAGATGAATGCTACGTTGGCGCATTAGTGGACCACACTCGCCTAACAGATGTAGGGGCAATTCTGCTGCCTCATTACTGAATCTGCAGGTTTGTGTATCGCATAGACCTACATATGTTTTATAGTAAACAAACTTCTTCCCGCGACTTCGCACGCTTTGTATGTTAATAAAATCAGCATATGTCTTAATCTACGTCATAATTTATCTGTATACCAAATTTCATCGAAATCGGTCCAACCATTGTGAAGACTTAACAAATAGACGGGCAGAGAGAGAGAGAGAGTCAATCTTAAATGTATTATCCAAATACGAACATGCAATCATGGTTTTTCGAAATTCTTTGCTTATTTAGAACAGATTTGACGACCTCCGTGGCGCAGTGGGCGAATAACCGGCTGAGACGCAGGAGGTAGCGGATTCGATTCCCTTCGCGGAACATATGTTTGCATTATCTACAAATATATGTTCCGGGTCTGGAGGTTTTTCTATATATGATATGTATGTATTAACAAAAAAAGTATATACGTATTCTATCAGTTATCTGGTTACCTTATTACAAGCTCGGCTTAGTTTGGGACTAGATAGCGCTGTGTGGCATGTCCAGCAATATTTATTTATTTATTTTTATTTAAAAATAATAAAATTGAACTGAGTTTCGAGTAACGAACTGAAAAAAGTAGATTTTTATCATACGTGTATATCAATAATATAATTAATATATAATATGATTATTTTTAATGAAAAACATCGAATTCCGTAAAGTTTAACAAACATTGTTTTCATGTCGACAATAAAACTTCCGTGTTAAATTTAAAATTATTAATAGCTTATTAATGTTGTTTGTCATTTCAGGTGCAGTAAAACAAACAGTAGGTTCCTATTGTAACACAATTTATTAATTTACGTATTTATAATATCCGAATACGTCAATTCTAGAATATTTCCTGCGTAGGTACTTTCCTGAAATAAAGTAAACGTACCTACAACGCGGTCACATTAACTAGACGCTTGACCATGTGACGTCATTTTGGCGCTCAAGTACGGTGTGGAAAAAAAACCGGCCAAGTGCGAGTCGGTCTCCCGCACGAAAGGTTACGAACCATCATATATAAAAGATAAGTTTCTACCTGTTTATTAAGATCGAGTAAAAATTGCTTAAAAATTAAGTTTGTTAAATGAATAAAAAATATTTATTTATTTTTAAAGGAACACATATTCTGTGAAAATTAAAGGTGTCTACTTGTTACCGTTATTAATATTGAGCATAAAACTAGGAAAAACACGAGATTTCTCCCTTCACTGTGTATAACTTTCACCATGTTATTCTGGTTTGAACACAGTTCAACAATTAATATTCAACAATAAACAGTAACAAAAAACTTAACAAAACAATAATCATAACAAAAACTATATGACAAAAACAGAAAACAAGCCAAATTTTGCAAAAAAAATTAGCCAAATTATCGACCGTATTTTATGCTTATATTATGCTGACCGTACTGACATTTGCCGGGCGAGAAAAGGGAATGCGGAGGGAAGCGAGTGGGGACCCGCATTCCAGTGATGCGTCGAGTTAATGTAACCGCGTTGTAAGTGTTCAATCGTTGTGTTATATCCTCAGACATACAGTTAAAAAACCGTAGAATCAACATAATCTTGAACTTATACTCGTACTAGAACTTGTTTTTTTTTCACTTTTCTAATGAAACTATAATTGTTGAAGTAATAAGCCTTCATAAATTATTTCCTGGAGATAATCGCGTCCTAACTACAGTCAATTAGATATTTCTTGTTCTAACCTGAGGCGGTTCATGACTTCGCGCGACATTTCCTGGTTTTTATAAACATGCTTCGTATTATACAGAATGATCCAAAATAATATGTATGTGAGGGTATTTTAAGATAAAGCCTAAAAAACCTTTAAACTGATTTTTAACATAAATTTAGCAAATTTTTCGGGTTCCGTACCCAAATGGTCAAACGGGACTCTATTACTGAGACTCCGCTGTCTGTCTGTCTGTCCGTCTGTTACCAGGCTCTATCTCATGAACCGTGATAGTTAAATAGTTGAAATTTTCACAGATGATGTATTTCTGTTGCCGCTTTAACAGCAAATACTAAAAACAGAATAAAACAAATATTTATGGGGGGCTCCCATACAACAAACGTGTTTTTTTTTGTTGTTTTTGCTCGATATTGATAACGATAACAGATAAATGCTTGAAATATTCACAGAATATTATTTACTTTAAAAATAAACAATAAAATTTATGTATAATTAATTATTCCGGGGGGCTCTCATACAACTAATATGATTTTGTCGTTTTAATAAAAAATGGTACGGAACCCTTCGGGCGCGAGTCCGACTCGCACTTCTCCAATTTTGACTTTATTTCACGTTGCTTGAAGTGAAGCCCTTAAATAATTTTGAAAACGCGAAGAGATCCAATATCCCATCGAACTAGGGACCCCAAATGAATGAAATACGTGAGCTCTATCGAGACATCCAATTATTCAAAGTTAATATAAAATTAATGCAAGTTCGGCCGCACGTGGAATACTGTTCCCATCTTTGGCACGGAGCTCCAAAGTACCAATTGCTTCGTTTTGACTCCCTTCAGAGAAGAGCCATTAGAATAATCGGTGATCCCAAACTCACCGACAAGCTGGAACCGCTGAGTCAACGCCGTGACATCGGATCGCTCAGTGTATTCTACCGCCTGTATAATGGGGAATGTTCTGAGGAGCTATTTGATCTCATTCCGTCGTCGAGATTTTACCACCGCACTTCTCGACAACGTAATAAAGCTCATCCACATATAATCGACAATTGGGTATCGCGCACCACACGCTTCACGCGATCTTTTCTACCCCATACTTGCAAGATGTGGAATGAGCTACCATCTGAGGTTTTCCCATTAGACTACGACATGGCACGCTTCAAGAGAAATGTAAAGAGGTTTCTTCAGTGTAGGGAACGCATCGACAATACCCCGGGTGTTGCCGGTGTCAATAGGCGACGGTGACCAATTACCATCAGGTGGGCCGTAAGCCTGTTTCCCCACAAATAACATAAAAAAAAAAAAAAAAAAAAAAATTGTGCTGTTAAAGATCTTCGGCTGAGTTTGCCACTGCATCAGTTCTAATTGCTGTTCCAGCCTGATGAAAAGGCGCAAAGCATTGACGCACCTGGCATTCCACAGCAAAGGCAAAGCTACAATCTGGTTCTCTTTAAGGTAAGAGTGGGTACGTGTCTTCTAGATCGTCGTGCTTCATCTTAGACCACATCATCGCATACTCTCAGGTGTGATTCTGGTCAAACAAAGATCTATTCAGGTTAAAAAAAGATAAAAAATACAAGAGTTTACTGTCAGGCTGCTTACTGCCATCATGTATCAGGTCACTCGGTCCTAGAACGGCTGGTACGTCGACACTGGAAAAACCCCGGCGTATGCCCCTGGCCTGCCAGACTATTTAACTGCCATACTACCCTAGTACTGATGATGCGCGCGGCCCCGCGTACCCAACCGTTAACAAACTAAAAGCCGGATAGTTACAGGATCCATAAAAGAACCAGTATCATGAGAAGCAACAACTTGCATCTAAAATCCAAACAAGAAGGAACACAACTTACTGCCAACGTCCACCAAAGTTGCGCTGGCACAATCCCTCTTACTCTCTATTCTTGACTATGATGACGCCTGCTACCCGGATCTCACTCAGAAATACTTCGACGAACTTGAGCGCCTTCAGAACGTTCGTATCAGGTTTATGTTTGGGGTACGAAAATATGACCACGTTTCTGATTTTCGCAAGAAGCTCAAGTGGCTACCCATCCGCTACCGCAGGAATACTCATATCTTCTCTCTCTTGAACAGTATTTTGTTTAATCCTTCTAGTCCTTCTTAACTCAGAGAACGCTTTGAATATCTCCATCTATAGATAGATGGAGACTGGATGGACTTGAGCACAACGCACGAAGATTAGAATCCTCGTGCGTTGCGCTCAAGTCCTTGAAACTTAAATCTCCTATCCACTCTTCTAACTTCTAGGACAACTCTGTTAATGTACAAGCTATCCGTTTATGGAACTCTCTATCTTCTTTTATTAGATCTGCCAAATCTCTTTTTACGCTATTGTAATATATAAATAACCCCTCAACATTTTAAGCTCATTTAGTCAAACCAGGATTGTGCCAACACTACCTGCCTATATATCAAATTTCACGATGATTGGATCAACGCTTCGAAAGTTATCATCGGACAAACAAACATACATATACAACGCCAATTTGCTCAAGTTGATTTTGAAATTTCGCTTTGCTCGATCAATTAGTCAAAGATTATGAATAATATTTTTTTTTGTTTTGTGGAAGACTCGCGAGATCTCAGTTTGGAGCGAACCACTAGTTAATTAACTTGTAGAAATTTTGTCAGACCGTTATAATCTCGGAGTCTTCAACTCCAGAGTAAACACGTTCTATCTAGGCAAGCTGGCTCCCTTTTACACCTTACCATCAAGTGAGTACCAAGTAGTCAAGCGCTTAACCAATACAAATAAAATATAAATACATTAAACTACAAATGAAGATTGGTACGAAGATACCCAATATAGTATAAATAAACATTTTCATTTGATCGACATGATAAAGGATCAAAATTACATATCCTATAGTGAGGTGTATATGATACTAACTCAGATCCGCGAGCCGCGCACACAACACGCAGCGAGTTGCGCGCCCTGCCGACTTCGTAAATACCTAAACTTGACAGCGTCAGATTTAGGAACGGACTCTTAAGCACTATTTGTCTGCATAAGTCTAGCTAGGGCAAGGTCAGCAAAACACGTGTTTCGTATTTATTGTAGAATTCTGCATTGCTTTTATCGCATCACAGTATCTCGTTTTTCAATTTTTGGCTTGTTAATTTCTAGATGAAACTGAAAATCTGACGGCGCTACGCGAAATTTCTATAAAATATTACATCTTTCGCTTTCAATTCCTGTATTAAATTACTATACGATCCTTGTTTTGATCGAACTTGTATCCATTGTTTAACCCAGCAGCTTTGTTTAACCTTTTCCTTATTCTTCTTTTTCAATAACAAAGAAACCACAATCGCAGCAGCTAAGCGTGGCCGCAACATGCTTTCAACTGAGAGCTATGGCTGAGAGTGTATATAGTGACTGAATATCTAGTCTACGAGTAGTGTAGTGTACGCAGGCCAAAATTTCACTATGATAGAGCTACCCTACGATAGTGCAAAAAAATTAAATAGGGCGCTCTAATGATCTCTACGTGTACGTAGTAATTAGAGTACAGATTAGATTAGTCTCCAAGCGGTCCAGCTCTATTCTCTCGCCGTGGATGAGGCGCTATAGAGCTGAGTAATCTTATTTTTTTAATATATCTGTCATTGTTATTATTTGTATTACAACTGTTTCATAATAGTATTTTATTTAAAGATAAAGAGATAAAAATGTTTATTGCCAAAAGAAAAATACATCATTTGCCACGTTTTTTAAACCAGATACAAATAAAATAAGAGTTTGACAGCGAGACCCAAACTAAGCATGGAGCTTGTGTCTTGGGCTTCTAGAGTACAGTTTACAAATGTAGGTAAGTTTATATGATGTAATTTTGCTATTAGGTTAATTTTGCATTACAATTTATTAACTAAAAATATTAGGTAAGGACTCATATGACACTGGACGAGGGACGAAGGTTAGAAGGGGGGAGGGGGGAGGATGTGTGTGCGTGTATGTGTAATTATGTAGGTGTGTTTATGGGTGTTGGTGAGTTGAGTGTGCTGGTGTGTAGTGTGTGATGGAGTGTCGTGCATGTACAAAATAAAGAGTATGTAAGTTTAAGTAATAAGTAAAGAATGTATGAAAGGATGTAGCAGAGTATGTAATCAGTTCTTCTGTATCGCAATATGTTAGGTTTTGAAGCCATTTATAAAGCATTTTTTACATACGTAAGTATAACAGTTTTTTAAGTCATATGCTTTACAGATTTTGTTGTGTGTCTGAGGAAGAGAGAATGCAGGACTGCGTCTACCCATGAGAGAATGTGTGCATGAAAGAGTAATTCTATATGAACGCCTGGCCATTAGATCCTCGTAATCCGGGCGGAGCCTAATGCTTCTGTGAGTCTTTATGCATGCATTTATGACAAAGAGTTGCCGTACTCGAAGAACCTTGAATTCGCTGTAGAGGTCATTGGTGGGGAAGCGAAAAGGTTTTTTCAGGGTGACTTTGATAGGTGGTTGAGCTCTTTCCAACTGAATGAAGTAGTTTTTTCCAGCACTACCCCACACAGGGATTATCGACTGACAAAGGGAAATGTAAACTAACCTCAGATTAACTATATGTTATATTTTTATATATAAAAAAATAAATATTCAATATAAATGTTGAATGACAACTTAAAATATCATTTCTTCATATACCTTATTATAATATACTAGCTGACCAATCCGCAGCTTCGCACGCGTAGTTTTTCAATAAAAACATTCCCCTCCTTTGTGCAGTTAGATAAAAAGTAACCTATGTAACTCACGGTGAATGTAACTTTCCAATTGTGAAAGAATTTTGGAAATCGGACCAGTTGTTTTTGAGTTTATTCATTACAAACATACACACCAAAATACAAAAATACAAATCTTTCCTCTTTATAATATTAGTATAGAGAGTATAGATTGAAGCCTAAGGTTTGACTTGGCTAGTTTTCATATACAAATTATACTATAGCCTTCGCAAGTGCTAAAGCTGTAAGTTCTCATTTTATTCTTCCGAAAATTTGGATTGCTGGTAGAAACTAGCAATTGAACATAGGGCTCTTCCACGACTGTTTTAATTCGTATATGAAAACTAGCCAAGTCAGACTTTAGGCTTCAATAATAAGCTAAAAGTAGAAATAATATTTTCAGTTCTTATAAAATATTTTATGTTCTTATAAATAAATTTCAGGACTGATCACTAAACTTGGCGCCCATTTAGATCTCACTTGTTTTGTCGTTGAAGTCAACCAAGGCATATATCATTAAATTGAACTTGGCTCTCATTTCACATACAAGTTTTTGATGGGATATTTGTATTTACCGTAGCACCTTAACTTCGATTTATCCGACTACGGCAAAGCCAAAAGGAATAGTTATGTTTTAGCAGTAGTAGCAGTTTTAGCAGTTCCACCGTAGAGCCTACACGACTCATCCGATTTTGGTGAATGTGATCGATCGATCGAATGACTCACCTTTAGAATTGCCAAACATCATTAGTATTTATTTAGATAATAAATAAATAAATAAAATTCGTTTATTACAGGCACAAAAAATACGACCCATATCACATACAAATATAAACAAACAAAAATAAAATACACTACAATAGGATTGAGAACCTCCTTTTTTGAAGTCGATTAAAAATACAGAATATGCCACGGAGCAGATGCTCCAGTGTAGTCATTTTTTATTTCCGTCCAAGTGGACGGAAATCCAATACTTATAAATTGCATTTTTATATATCTGGTCAGAGACAGCCCTCAGTACGCTATTGTTGGAGCGACTCAGCCTACTCCAAAACGACTCTACGCGAGTCCGGATGATAGCAAAAAAGTCGGGAACACCCGGCTCGGAGAACATTCGCGACGCACTGCAGTACCTTGGCAACCTCATAAGAGCCAGGTAGGCATCATTGTACTGGACCCTTATGATTTTGATGACCTTTCTAGTAAAATTAGACAATGTTATCACAACCATTAATAAGACAAACTAACTGATAGAGCTCATCCGTATATTAATTTAAATATTGTTCATCACTTACGCTCTGAAAATTGGTCATTGTTAGCTCGATGCCAGATGTGTTAATGCAATTTACGGCCCTATGGCTATAAGTAAATTTGAAAATAGGATGAGGCTCATATCATTCATAATACTATGGTAAAATTAAATATAACTCCATTTTGTATAATAAATCCCTATTCAAAACTAGCTGACCCGCTGAACTTCGTACTACCTTGACATACAAATGACGTGGGCTGCCAATGTACGTCGCCGGTAAAATTATCAATCGGCCATCATTAGCCGCATCTATGTACGGGAAAATAAATTTTCTTCATAATTTCTTTTTGCGTATTTTTTTTCTAATATTATATTAGTTATTCTACTATTCGGAGCGGAGAGAAATCCAACTAATCAAAGATCATCAAAATTGGTCCAGCCGTCCTTGAGTTATAAATGGTGTAACTAACCCGACTTTGATTTATATTATATAAATAAAAGAGGTTACATTTATAAATTCTGAAATTAAACACAAACTCCATGACAAATCCTTATTTCTATTTAAAAATATAAGAGGCCACAATTATATGAAATACAACCTCCATGAGAAATCTTTATAGCTATTAAATAAAAGAGGCCATAGTAGTGAGAAAAGAGTCAAATTTTATAGAGAGTGGAAGCGTTATCATGTTTTATTTAAAGTAATTTATATTAATAGATCCCCTAAGTAAGAAATTACTTAGAATAAATCAAGATCTTCCTTAAAGTTTCCCGTTCACTGGAGGCAGTTAATCAACGCTTAAACTCCTGAATGACCCAGGCATTCCTATGTACTGCTCGGTGAGTTTGTCTGCCTGCCTACAGTCTTCCAAAGTTTTAGCTTCATTCATTTCTTGCAAGTATTCCTTGAATTGTTCCGAAGTGAGGACACTTAGCCATTCATCTGTGAAAAAACTGTCTTGTTAATATATAAGATAATACGAACTACAAGTAAACCTGCAACTGATCTACGGCCTAGGATTTTGTTCCTATGTATGTAATTACGGGGGTCACACTTAAAGTTTTTAGAATAGGCCAGTAAGAAAAGCAGCCGATGAAAAATTTATTTAAATTTCGAATTAGGAACTTTTTGGTTATCTCGAAAAAAAAATCTTTTTGATTGCCAAAGGGGACGTTTTTGGTGCAACAAGGACTTAATAAATTCGTCAAGGACTGTGAGAGCGGTAAAACATTATATAACCACTAACTGCCTCATATTTTTTTTATTAAAATTTTGTTTATTCGTGTTTATTGCTATTATACCTCACATCTTATGTTAATTACACAAATTTCCTTCATAGTAATTTCATGGATAAGTTTTTGGCTGCAAATAAATACTTTTATATTTCCTTTTTTTTAACTGCTATACCTAAAACTGATAATATTTTTTGAATAGTATTATTTACCGAAAGTAGTATTTTAAAGGTATTTATTACTTTCATTTTGACACCTCACGAGGTTTTGGTATTTTTATCTTTCCTTTGAAATTTTATTTTATTTTATTTATTTAAATTTAACACAGCCATTACAGTACTTAACACCAAAGCGACAATGTAAACCCTTAATATCTAGTACTTAAAGTACTAGATATTAAGGGTACTTAGTACTTAAAGTACTAGATATTAAGGGTTTACATTGTCGCTTTGGTGTTAAGTACTGTAATGGCTGTGTTAAATTTAAATAAATAAAATAAAATAAAATTTCAATGTAAACCCTTAATATCTAGTACTTATAAACTACTTATTTACACTTAAACTAGATAGCTCCTACTTATAAAATGCAAGATCATATCATATCTGTGAATTTCGCCAAGGTTATATTGAAAATATCAACATCTTCGGCTAGACATAAGCTGTTGATAATCCGAAGGGCTCGCGTGAATAGAGCTTCGCTCAGGAGATTAGTCCTTGCCCTCGGAACGCGAGCAGCCTAGGTCGTCGAAATTATTTCTTAGAATTTAGAAATTATTTCTAGACAACCTGTATCACTCTCGTGATTTAGACAATCTAGTGATATCTCAATTGTCAAAATCTGTTAAGCCGTTTAGCCCACATGGTGCACAGCAAAATGAACAGACCTTTGTATCATACATGCATACATACACCCTAAACCATTACCCTCCTGCGTAGTTTTGCGCAGTCGGTTAAATAGTAGTCTATATTCCAATCCCGGTCACAATCTATATACTAACATACATAGGGAGTGAATCTAAATAATACCTCATAATTTAAACCCCTTACATTAAACCCCCCGCCCCCCTTTAGAGATAATTTTGAAAAAAATTGAATCACGTATTTCTTTATTTCTTACCAAAATCTTAAATATGAATTTACAAATCCCTACTTGAGGAAATTTGGATTGACCATACAAACTTTCAACTCTCATTTCACCCCCTTCAAGATTATTTTTGAGATAAACGATAGTATATGCCCTTTTCCTGGATACTATCTACGTCCTGGGCAAATTTCATTACCATCCGTTTAGCCGTTTAGTCGTGAAAAGGTGTCAAACAAACAAACAAACAGATGTACATTCGCATTTAAAATATTAGTATGGATATGGATGGATGGATGGATACGAACCATTAAGTTGCTTCAAAGACCGCTCTTTGCCACCATACTCAGCAGGCAGTATATTCCTCGGTACATGCTCATAAACAGATTCGATAGTCTTGTGACTGTATATTCTGCCGCCTAGTTTCTCACTGAGTACCTGCTTTAGGATTGAAACAAATGCTGTAACGGCTTTTGATGGTGTGATGATATGAAGTCCTTTGAGTCTCATTCCATATCCATCCTGAAAGGAATCAAACGGATTATGCATTGTTAAGTCCATATTTAACAGTGACCACTTTTATGGCATCAACATCATACCAGTCATGGAACGTTCACTGCTGAACATAGGCCCCCGCATAGATTTCTAGAGTGACCAATATAATGTGACTTGCGACCAACAGATTCCAGCAACCTTTAATAGGTCATTCTTCCAACCAGTTGAAGGCCGTCCTATGCTACGTTTTCCAGTACCTTACTGCCCCAACGGCCGTCAGTTCTTTGATCTATGAGCCCCACCCCCAGCCACTTCATGTTAATTATCCTCTGGGATATGTAGGTAAGTGACTTTGATTTATCTACATAGCTCCTCCACAGAAACACCGAGCATATTCCTCTCCATAGCTCGTTGAGTTACCTCAAGCCTTCTTATGAGGCCCACAGTGATGAACTACATCACTGTTCCATTAGTAATTACTGGTAATACACATTGATTGAAGACTTGAACTTTAAACGAGGAGACGTCGCGCGTCGGCCATTAATCCGAACGCTGCCCAGCTGAGTTGGATTCGTCGCGTGATCGCTTCCTCGTAGGTGGCTCTATCTAACCGAACTATTTATCCAAGGTAGACGAACTTATCAACAACTTGTTCATTAATTTAAATCAACAATTTGTCCATAATTAAAGGGCAGCTGGTGATCTGTATAACAACAACTACATATTGCCAGTAGTATTCTTGATAGAAGTATTTAACTGTGAACTAAAAAATAAATATTTTTGAAATGTCTGGAGCCGGGTAATTAAAGTTCTGTTTACCTACCATCAGTAAAGTCAAGATTTGGCGAAGTTCAACCACGTTTAGAGTCGGTATAAAAGACATAAGATTCAGATCTGTGTAGTCAAGGATAATAATGGAGCCAATCGTGTATTCGTGGTTTTTCATGTATTCGCTGATCTGAAATTAAAATTGATTTTAAATAGAAATTATTGCAGTCAATCGAAAGATCCAAAATAACTTGTTTTTGATAAGAATTTGGGGTCAAGAGCATGGGGTACAGGGCCCATCGCGTTTTTTTTTAATTAATTCTGGGCGTCTGGTTTAGCGGCGTTTAGAGAGCTGGCGCTTATCTGGGTCAAATAAGCATACTCAATTTAGCGGGGCAATGCTGCCAGAGCATTGGGGACACGGCTAGTAGTGATCTAAATCAGTTGAGTTACTAGTATCTATAGATCGTTTGAAATGGTATTTAGATGGCTCAACTGATATTTTTTAATGTTAATACTTGTATATTTTTTTATTAGCAAATATTTTGGGCAAACACCTTCAACTCAATCCAACCATCGTGACCCTTGGCAGATTCCCACCATTAAATCTTAAATCTATTAATGTTTTCACGGCAACGCCTTCCCGACTGGCCCTGGGAACCTCTCAGCTTTCCAGGGTGTTACAACGTTGGCCCATTTCTTAGGAAGCATTTGGTTTACATGCACCAGTCCCATTTGATCTTTGCGATTCTCTACATCATGCAAGTTGTTGTTAATCTCACCATGATAGTGTACTTGTAGAAGCTAAATATAAAATTATTATTTTGAGAATCTGCGGTATTGACTATCTTCATCAAGTAAATCCGGTAGTTATCTGGTGTCAATTTTGGTAAAGGGCTGTTAGTTCTGTAAAAAAAATTGGTAGTTATTTTTTTTAGAGTACCCTCAATAGCAATCCCTAAAGGGTTCATTTATAAGAATATAATTTAGGTACCTGCATAAATATTATATACTATAACAAATATAATAGCTGAACCTCCCGCGGCTACGCACGTTTAAAATTTCCCGTTCCCGTGGGAATTTTGGGATAAAAACTATACAAAACACTCTCTCTCAGGGGCTGGACAGTCCAATACTTTGGCACTTAAATAACTTCTGAAAACTTTGACGTAGACACCTAGAGACATCTGATAGGATGCCCTGTGAACAATATTGGCAAAAGGACTTGTATCCAAACCATAGAAATTGAGCTTTGTTACTTTATGACAAAAAATTATCGTTATTAATATTTCTCTACGGATCAAATTGAAAATTACAAAATAACGATAACCAGTTTATATGCAAACTCCTTTTCCGTCCATGCTGTCCGATTATAGAACGCCTTGCCGGTCTCCTTTAGAAAATTCCCCTCACCTTCCGTATTTAAAGCAAGACTTAAAAGCTTTTATCTCCACGAAGAGTCGTGATTCAGTCATCTGATCTATAATATTAATAATATATGTACCTATATGTATGTAAGTACATACTTATTTATTTTATATATGATATTTATATAATTACAATTATTTATATACCTACCTAATATGTATGTAGTTAACTATATAAGGTTAAGTAATTTATCTTTTTCTATTATTAAGTTTATTCTTTTTACACCTCGGCCAATCTTCCATTAAGCAATGATCCTCTCCAACCAAAGGTTGTCTGGAAGAGATCGCTTTGTTAAGCGATAAGACCGCCCATTTTGCTTACTTTCTTGTTATTTTTGCATCTGTTATGTTTAGCTTGTAAGGTATAATAACAATTTTTTGCATTTGTTCATCAAAATGGTAGATGTTTTGTTACCTACATTGTATTTCATGTTTCATTATTTCCGTTGTTCAAGTGATATTTTGGTTGTACTATACTTTTCAACACACTTGCTCGTAAAGTGAGCCATAAACCAAACTGTAACAAACGCGTGCGCAATAATATTACACACTAGTGCATAATAGAATTATCCCTACAAAGTTAAGTTAGTACCTAACTGCAAATTATATGCGAGTAAACGGAGCATTTTCAATTTAACCAGATTATACAGTTTTTGTACCAATAAAGAGGTTTTATGCTACTGAAAATCCTAATACATTTTTGTGTATAAATAAATTTATCCCTAATTACGATGAAAAAACATTTATTATTATCAAATTACATAAAATTCACAATAATTTGTTATAAAATATTTGCATTTTATCACTAAAAATATGATTTTGGAGTAGGCTATATGTAATCAATCACCTTACATATGACGAGTGCAATAAAAAAAAACTTGCGCGCCATTTCTCATTTTTTTGTTTGTATCGCATTTGTTGCTGTGTAGTAAATGATTGTAAAAATGTCAAGCTTTAGTACAGAAGATTTGTTTTTTTCCTCGCAAGTGTGTTGAAAAAGTGCGTATGAAACTCGTGAGCAACTTGCTCACTAGACAATCGGCTGATTTACGCTCTCGCCTGCGGCTCGGGCTGTAACCCACAGCCTCGTGTATATTGAGCAACTTAGCTCACTTGTATCATAATATACTATTACCAAACGTTGAGTTTAGTGCCATGTTAATACTTTGCCCCGAAACTCACTAGTGCATCATTGCGGAAGAGCGCTTTTTCCATGTTTTGTAGTACCTAGTTAGTTTAAAAACCATGCCCAAAATGTGTGCATTTGGATGCCGGACTTTAAAATAGTTATTATTGTATACTTATCAACCTAAAAACCAACCTACCTAGTGTGCACTCGCATCTCGCCTGTTCAACATTTTTCAATGCCAGTGCTCATCATAAAAACGTGAATTTGTAAACCTCTAGCTAGCACTAGGTTGTATTGTAGAATTGGCAAATTCAATAATAGCACAATCAATAATTCAAAACCTATGTATCTAATGATCGTATTTAGGTATTTCAGGTCTCAACCTTCACGTGTTTCCAGACCCGATACAGGACCAGAAGAGAGCAAAGCGTGTATATATAGGAAGCTAATAAACTGAAAGTATAACAGTCGATACTATTTTAAGGTTCCGTACCTTAAAAGGTAAAAAAGGAACCCTTAGATCACTCTCTTGTCCGTCTATCCGTCTCTCTGTCCGTGTATCACAACCGATTTTCTCAGGAACGGGTAGACCTAGCACGTTGAAATTTATACCAGATACTGAGGTCTGCAGTCCCTATTAAGTGTATTAAAAATTAAGGTCCTGAGTCAACACGATAAAAAGATATGGGTAAATTTAGATTTTCACGAAAACTTTTAGATACCAACTTACTTTAATTTTCAACTTTTTTTTTTTACGAAATTTTTACTTTACTTGTACTGTAAGATCTTGATTTTAACAAAAATTGACAATTCTAGGTCAACCGGAAGTACCCTATAGGTTTTGGGTCGAAAACCTATAATGGTAGTTCCCGTTGACCTAGAATCACGAAATTTGGCAAAAAACAAAGTCTTTACATCACAAATAAAGGAAAAAATTCCATAAAGTAAAAAAGTTGAAAATTAAAGGATGTCCCCTTACATACATAGTTGCCACCAATTAAGAGAGTCCTCTGAGTTATATGGGTACTACAATTTAGAGGACTAGCTTAATCGGCACCAATCTCAAATAAGGTAAATAAATAAAATTGTGCTATTGAATAAAATAAATATTTAAGAGGGGCTTCCATACAACAGACATGATTTTTTTGCCGTTTTTATAGATAATGATACGGAACTCTGCGTGCGTGAGTCCGACTCGCACTCGGCCGGTTTTTTTCTTTGGAAATACTAGGCCTATATGGGTAAGAGTGAATAGGTATCTTCCAGATTTTCGTTCTCCATCTTAAACCACATCCATCAGGTGACGAAAATAATTCGAGTTATTAATATTAGTCTAGGGGGGGGGGGAATATATAAGTTAATATGTATTTATTATGTACTTAGGTATATGTATCTTATTATGTATATTCTACTTTCAATCATTATTATAAAGAGGATTTATCACGCACCGTCTTATCGGTGTTTCGACCAACAATGTTTCGCTTCAATTTGTGAACCTTCATCAGGGTCAGTGCGATTCGCTCCAAATAACGTCTCGCCTCACACGTCTTTATTATGTATAAATAAATACCCAGAACCAAAACATATATTTGTAGGGCAGCAAAAATTGTTTCCGGGCGGGAATCGAACCCACAGCTTCCAGCATCTCAGCCGGCTATTCGCCCACTGGGCCACGAAGGAATAGTAACAGGGCAGAATGCGAGAGGACGCTGATTATCATGGGGTGACAAATATTAGCTGACAGTGGTCACTCTATTAGTATTTCTCTATGCTCTGTCTATTGGTGTTGTCACAGATAAATATTTTTTTTTATATAAATTATAGGCTAGCGTTTGACCACGATCTCACCTGACGGTAAGCGATGATGCAGTCTACGATGGTACACGCTTGCCTAGAAGACACCTGTTCACTCGCGACTTGAAGACACCCTAGGTTGTTGGATTTGATTTGTCAATGTGACGCGACATTTTATGACACATAACTTAAAATTGGTATAACGACATTTATTATTTTAGGAATTGTATTGTTATTTGTGTATATTGTATTATGTTTTTTGGTATATTGAAATACCTTGTATAATATATGTTTAGGTTTTGTTATATTTATGGCTCATTCCACAAATCCCCTGACAGAAACTTAAAAATGTATTTATATTTATGTGTCTAATTAAACCTCTACCAAATATGCACTAGGTATATAAAGTGTATGTTCGCATTACACAAAGGTTAACTGGAAGAGAAGGCTATCTAGCATTAAGTTCGCCTATGCACAGATTTTTTTTATTTTATGCAATAAATGATTTTTCATTTATTAATTCTTTCAAATATAGAAAAATGTTGAAGAATACTTAGTAAAATCTTTTACTTACACAAATTTATGAAGTTCAGAAAACTCCTTAGCGTCTGTGTTCTTGAAAAAGTTCGGCAGCATAGTTTTGTATGTACACAATTTGTCCATTCGGGTTTTAGATCTTTCTATTAGACCTTTACATGACATAATAGTTCGCTCCAAGTATTCTCTCGCTGGAAGAAATATATTCTTTAAGCAGATATCCTTGTGCCCCTGTTCTGGCCCCCGCCACTCCTACTTCATATTATAATATTTTAAAGATAGAGAATAGGAGGCTGGTCACTCCGCTGATGGATCTATCGAATGGAAGTACTGGGACCCGGGGGTAATTTCATTTGACTTCAACTTCTAACTTATCAGTCGATAGCGTCTACAGGTGGACATAGACCCACATAGAATTCCACGATGGCCTTGTACCAATTTGATCCAACGACTTTCTATCGAAAAAGTACAACCACATATCACAATTTACTGAAAATTTGGAGTATGAAGGATTGTAATCATCCATATAGAACATATATACATAATTATTTTGATTTATGATGAGATGACAACAAAGCGCGAAAGTCCACAGCGCACCTGATGTATGTAGGCTACCACTATTTCAACAACTACACCTGTTACTAACTCATTTTCATTATCATTACATTCACGTCCAACAAAGAAATTATCTTCTACGAGTACATGGTATCGTGGCCAAGTCCTACCACTTACGTGGTAGACCCAGAGACGACGAAAACCAAATGCACCTTTCTTTTTGGGCAGTCGTGTTAAAATGTGTGTGCCAGTTTTATTAGTATATGATGGTTTGTATAATACAATAATTCACAGTAAAGTAAGTATTTTAAATTCAATTACTCACTGTAATCCTTCTTCTTAAAGTGAGGCTGTTTCTTCACCCAATCATCTAAAATGTCGATCGCCTCATTTACCCGTCCAGGTTTATCCAAATTGAATTCCTTTCTTACCGATTCTAGAGTGTCAGCATTAAATTCTATCAAAATATCGTTTGGTAAGGAATCCATTAGATTTTTTTTAATGAATGATTATATAAAAACTTTTAGCGTTGGTATTCTACAGAAGATTTGGATAAACTGTGTTGTTTCCGATTTTGCAGTTACTTTAACACTGAACATATTTGATCAGTTGTAAACCAATTAAGAAGTTTTAATTTGCATAGCACTTTAATTTTCTGACGTCGGTTTATCTAAACAACAATATAATATGGCCGTCAAAACTATAACGTAAGGCAGAGTTCACGAGGGAGGCGATTTAAATACATAATTCATAAATGCATAAAGACGTTTATTTTCTCTCTCACAAAAGACACTTAAACATAAATAAATAAATATTACTGGACATTTCACACAGTGCTATCTAGCCCCAAACTAAGCCGAGCTTGTACTATGAGATCCAGATAACTGATAGAATACTTATATGTCCACTTTTTTTTTTGTAAATACATACTTATAATATATACAGGTGTGGTGTAATGAGTAGATAATAGGGTACCTGCGGGTAGGGGCCATTGTGGCGGTTCAGAAAAATATTTGTTATGCTCAGTAAAAGTGCCTCGGTTTTCGAGATATTCGACATTTTCGAAATTTAAGAAATATTTCACCCTTCGTCACTATTTTTGGCGCCAAGACTGCAAATGAAATTTTTTTTTCTATCTGTTTTTTGGATAGTATTCTTGGATAGATGTGCTATCGAATGAAAACTATTATTTTTATAACACAAGCACAGTTATGTTTTTAAAATAAGATTTCACTAAAATTTTACTTGATTTCGTTTGTTTTCCTGACCTTTACCCTTCTGTGGTGTAAAAAAAAATGTATGGTCACTTGAATGCCAAATTTTAAAAAAATTAGCCTATTTCATCGAGATTCCGAAATGGTATATTACATATCATTGTCACAACTTGATTCAAAATTAATTCCTACCAAACTTATCAAGGCGTAATTTAAAGAAATATTTTTAACTATTATTAGCAATAATTGTCTACTGTTCGCAGAACTACTAGTAATTCTTGGAACAGATTGGTTCCCGGCCCAGCGTTAATCGACACTATGTCTATCTTGCTCTTTCATACTATGAGTGAAAGAGAACTATCGTTTCGCGTAACGCATTTTTATGATTTTCGAGTCAGTGTGCTATCATACTACTCCCGTACAACAACGTGTTATCCAGTTTTGGATTTTGGACTCGTCGATTTTGTGCAGTGATTTCGGACTTTGTTTTGCCTAGCGATTTGGACGTCTTAATTTTGTGCTGTGATCTCGGACTTGATTTGCTTTGTAACTTGGATTTTTTGGTATTGCATATTGATTGCAATGCCTCAGCTATACACTGCGTCTGAATATGCGCAAATGCATTTAATCTACGGCGAGTGTGGTGGTAACGCCAATCGAGCAGCAGCGCTGTATCGGGAAAGATTTCCCAATGCACGCCATCCCGATTATCGTGTGTTTATTCGCGTACACAATGCTTACATGGAAGATCGAATTCCTGGAAGTGGCATCGGTGGCACGAGTTCTGGGAGACCACAAGTACATAATGAAGAGGACGTACTTGATGAAATTGCTGCTGATCCGACCACATCTGTGCGCGTAATAGCCTCTAATACTGGCATGTCAGCAAAAACAGTGCACCGAATTTTAAAAAGAGAAAAATTACATCCTTTTCACTACCAGCGCGTGCAATGTTTGCAGCCAAGAGATTACCCTGCACGAGTTGCATTTTGCCAAACAATGCTGAGAAAAATGAACGCTGATCCCGATTTCTTCGATAAAATTTTGTGGAGCGACGAATCCACGTGCAAAAAAGATGGGTATTTTAATATGCACAATCTGCACAGTTGGCAGCGTACAAACCCTCATTTGGCCAGAGAAGACAGGTCCCAGTACCAGTTCAAAATTAATTTATGGACTGGAATTCTAAATGGCAAAATCATCGGACCATTCGAATTGTCTGGAACATTGACTGCAGAAACGTATTTACATTTTTTACGGCACGAACTTCCACTTTTATTAGAAGATGTTTCATTAGAAGATAGAAGAAGAATGTGGCTGCAGCACGATGGTTGCCCCGCTCATTACGCCCGAAATGTTCGACAATACCTCGATGAAACATATCGTCGACGATGGATCGGTCGTTTGGGGACAATTTTGTGGCCACCTCGTTCACCAGACCTCAACCCATTGGACTTTTTTACTGGGGATGCCTTAAAAAAAAGGTTTCTAAAGACCCAATCAATACAATGGACCAGCTACGGGAGCGTGTGCGATTAGCTGCTCAGAAAATCACAGAGCAAAGAATTGCGAACAGGATTAAAAGATCTTTTATCAAAAGGTGCAGAGCATGCATCAGAGCACGTGGTGGCCTTTTCGAACACTTTTTGTGATAGTAAATTTAATAAATGAAATGCATTTAAAATTTATTGTTTCGTTTTATTTCATTACTGAATTTTAAACTAACGTTTTTAGGTGATTTTAAGTAATGAAGTAAATTTTAGTACTATTTGTAATTTTATAATAATTAGCTCCACCCATTTTAATAGGAATTACTTTTGAATCAACTTGTGGAAATACCATGTAATATACCATTTCGGAATCTCGATGAAATAGGCTAATTTTTTTAAAATTAAGCATTCAAGTGACCATACATTTTTTTTACACCACAGAAGGGTAAAGGTCAGGAAATACAACGAAAGCAAGTAAAATTTTAGTGAACTCTTATTTTAAAAACATAACTGTGCTTGTGTTATAAAAATAATAGTTTTCATTCGATAGCACATCTATCCAAGAATACTATCCAAAAAATAGATAGAAAAAAAATTTCATTTGCAGTCTTGGCGCCAAAAATAGTAACGAAGGGTGAAATATTTCTTAAATTTCGAAAATGTCGAATATCTCGAAAACCGAGGCACTTTTACTGAGCATAACAAATATTTTTCTGAACCGCCACAATGGCCCCTACCCGCAGGTACCCTATTATCCACTCATTACGCCACACCCTGTATAGAAACAACCAGACCCGGAACAAATATCTGTAGATCATGCAAACATTTGTTCCGCGGCGGAAATCGAACTCGCTACCTCCTGCGTCTCAGCCGGCTATTCGCCCACTGCACCACGGAGGTCGTCACATGCCCAGTTTGTGGCCTGTTTTGTGAGAGACTGGTGCCTGAGGTAGGTAAATTATGATTGGAGATGAGACATAGGCTACTTTTTACCCGAATGCGCAGAAGGGTATTTTTTTTTTGAGAAACCACGCGTGTGCAGCTGTGGATTGGTAGCTATTATTCATGTTGAAATAAAGCGGAATTTCTTCATAAAAACCTAATTCGAAGTGTTACAAAATACAAAATATATAGCTGGTAGCCGTCACGATAATTTATATATTTTTACAAACCCTTTGTATTCACATCATAGCAAAATGTGCTATAAAAAAAAATTCCCACCACCTGCTACCAATAACTACCCACTGCAGTACCAACTTGAAGCTCTGGAATCAATTAAGAGAAGAGCCAAGAAGCTCATAGGCAACGATGAGCTAGTTGATGCAAGGCTCCTCAGCCTTGAGCTTTGACGAAAGGTTGCTAGCCTCTCGGTTTTTTATCGAGTACATTTCGGGGAGTGTGCCGCGGAATTTTTCAACCTAATCCCGACATCTCCATTCTATCAACAGACAACCAGACGCTCTGCGGTGAGCCACCGCTATATGGTAGAAATACCTCCCTTTCGCACAAAGCGGTTCTCTTCGGCCTTTATTAGGCGCATCGCCAAAGAGTGAAACGCCTTGCCAGAGTCTGTGTTTCCTGATAGCTACAGCCTGGGTATCTCAAAGTCGCGAGTGGAGGCAAGCGTGTACCATCGTAGACTGCATCATCGCTTACCATCAGGCGAGATCGTGGTCAAACGCAAGCCTATAATGTATAAAAAAAACCTGCTTGACAATGTCGTATTATACATGTCATGTAAACCTCAATACGCCCGCGTGGGCATAATGTTATTTGAATTTGGAACCATATCTGTATTCAAATTTGAACCAAAGAGACAAAGTGACAAAAATAACTTATTTGTAAATCGAACTAATCTCTGCACAGAATGTACCAACCTAGATTTGGTTTTTTTGTCTCGCAGAAAGTGTGAAATGTAGAGTATTCCCCTCGTGAATAAAGCTGGCTGCATCTTTGGCGTGCTTATATCCCTCTCTACACTCAAGATTCTAGTAACTCCCTCGCTCCGCTCGTGATTTACCTGTAGAATCCTTCGTTACGTTCGTTTAATAATCTACTATTAAATCGACTTTTTTATAGTTTATATTGTCCCAGACAAAGCCTTTCTGGCTACAAAAGTTATCATACACTTGCAAACAGGCAAAATTCGTTTCCTAAAGTTCTAAAGACATCTAGACTAGATCATACCGTCTTTACCTGTTTCCGATATGTAGTTAAGTCGGAGTGAACGACAACTAGGTTTTCTTAGGTTAAATAATACATTTTAATAACATTTTTAACCTTTCGGTTCATACCATAGTGCAATTTAATCCTGATAATGAACAAGATTACCTATTACCGACACACGGCATTATAATGATTATACAGAACGTCAACGCAGGTCAACCCCACTTAGCTACTTCTCAGTAAGTCTACCTACTATAATGCTTTAGAAAAACGCAGGGAGGTCAAGGTGTTCAATACTTACCAACGACATCTAGTGGTGAACAAAAATAAACAAAACAAGACCCCCTCAGCAGGGTTAAGGGCACATTTTACATATAAGGTTTGTTTACAAAAAAATATTTTTAAGCCTACATTATCGATTTCTTATTATTAAGTAATTACTTACTAAAGTAACTCTTGATATTATGCTGTATTTAATGTGTAAATTGTATGAACTTTATACACGGTGTCCTTTAAATCACTTTTTTCCCAGAACAAACGTTGTTCAGGCCATGGTTTACTAATAGTCTACTAACATCAAATAAGAGAATTAAAAAAAATATAGACCTTCTCAAATAAGTCTAACTTTGTTCAAAAACTAGCCGTGACATAAAGTTCATTGGCACGTTAGCTGTAGCGTACCTACTATTATTATTTTATGGTGATACGGCGGCATGTTGTAGGGCGTAACGTTAAAATTTGACGTTTTATATTCTCATCTTTTTATGTTTTTCAAAGACCGATTTTATTTTTTTTTATTTGAAGGTATAAACCCTTTGTAGACCATGGTCTGAACAACGTTTGTTCTGGGAAAACAGCGATTTAAAGGACACCGTGTGTATAATATTTATATATTTCAGCAAAAGGACCGCCGAACGTACTTCACTATATAATTATTTATCTTACTGTCTATATGTTTTGTTTGACGTTTTTACAATAAAGAATTTTCTATTCTATTAACCCCTTTTCATTCATCATGGGAGAGATTATGGAAAAACAAATAAAAATGCCATTTCTCGTGTTAATCTAAATAATATCAAATATGTTTGCTAATTTTAAGTTTATCATTCTAAGGATTACGGATTTTTATACAAACGTAAATACTCCTTTTCACCCTAGTAAGGAATATTTTTTTTAAAATCCGTTTTCAGTACAAACACTTCTACACATCCCATCCCACAAAGCACATACACTCCAAATTTCATAAATATATGTTATTCATAATATTTCAAAATTGTATAGATATTATAAATTAGAAGAAATAATCATTACTAAAAAGAAATTATAAATTAGTAAAGTTTCCTGTTTGTATGTATGTATTGGGTAATCTCAAAAACTGCTGAACCGATTCTGAAAATTAAGTATTCATATATTTTTTACTAGCCCGTACTGCCCCACTGCTGGGCAAAGGCCTCCCCCTCTTAAATCCACTTATCACGGTCTAGAGCCATATCCCGCCAGTCTCTTTGGAAGACGTCCAAGTCATCGCTCCAGCGCATTTCAGCCCTTCCTCGGCGTCCCTTTACGTCTTTAGGAGTCCATATGCTGAAAATTATTTATCTGAAGATATATTAATAAAACCGGCCAATTGCGAGTCGGACTCGCGCACGTAGGGTTTCGTACCATTATCTATAAAATCGGCAAAAAAAAATCGTTTTTTGCATGAGAGCCCCCCTTAAATATTTGTTTTAATTTAATTTAATTGTTTATATTAAAATTGAATATAGAACTAAATATTCTGTGAATATTTCAAGCGCCTACCTGTTGCTGTTATCAATATCAAGCAAAACATGCAAAAAAATCACGTTTGTTGTATGGGGGCCCCCCTTAAATATTTATTTTATTTTGTTTTAGTATTTTTTTGTTATAGAAGCAACAAAATACATCATCTGTGAAAATTTCAACTGTCTTACTATCACGGTTCGTGAGATACAGCCTGTTGACAGACGGACAGCGGAGTCTTAGTAATAGGTTCCGTTTTACCCTTTAGGTACGGAACCCTTAAAACATGGTCAACACAATACAGAACTAAATAAGCGGCCGGCCTATATTAAATTTAAATTCGTGTAAGTTTAATATATTTATAATATCATTTACATTCTACAGGGGATCGATTTTAGAGCAAAATTGGGCGTTTGCGAAAAGACTATGAAACAATTGGCGTGTTTAACTGGCGATCTGTCCGCTTAACTTCGCGGTGTACGAAGGTAGTTCAAAGTTAAACAAATAACAAAACAAGCTAAGCTAAGCTAAGCTGGTCTTCGCTCATGCGATGTTCATTTTATGCCTAAACGTTTAACTCGCCTTTAGCGAACCTTTACCATAAATGTGTTTCGTTATTTTGTCCGTATTTAACGATTGAAAACTCAATAAAGATTAGTCTAGCCAATTTAATTTGAGTTCCTGTTTTGACTACAGAATTGTCTTAAATATTATTTATAGACGACGCATCAAAATTTATTACTAAATTGGTGTATCGTGAGGTAACAACACTGGATTAGTTAGTTCTGCACGTATTGACGATGTTTTTTTGATTAAATAACCGATTATCGATATTTTATCTTTAATCATATTAGACATACTTAAAATAATAATAATAAATATTGCTGGATATTTCACATAGTGCTATCTAGCCCCAAACTAAGCAGAGCATGTATTATGGGAACCAGTTAACTGATAGAACTTAAATACTTTTTTTTGTAAATACATACAATATATAGAAAAACCTCCAGACCCGGAACAATCTAGTCAAGTGGCACGTCTAATAAAAGGTCTTTGTGAGTACATTTCGACCCTGTTTTCATTTTTATGTAAAACCTTGATTTTTTTATGTTATTAGCCATAAAATAAACTGAACTTTCAAAATTCACAGGGTACACCAGTTACCCCACAGTCTTGATATTTGGTAGCTTTAGTGATACAAATATAGGGAAAAGTCTGAAATCCAGAATAACTGCAATTTCGTCCCCATAAAAGTTAACCAAATGACATGAACTCCCGTTACTTGTAATTTGAATGAAACTGTAAGTCAAGTATTTTGGTTATATATTTCGTGGCACTATTTTGATAGTCAAAGATTACGAATAATTTTTTTTTGTTTTTATGGTAGACTCGCGAGATCTCAGTTCAGGGCGAACCACTAGCACCGAACTTATGTGCAGTAAGTATAATAACCTAAAATATCGAATAAGTTGTAAAGTTTAAACAGCATGCCTACTTATTTAGATAGGAAAACATGGTCTGCCTTCCTGTTGCTATACCATGCCAGGGTTCCTACTTACTACTACTTACTATCTATCTAGTTCTTGTAACACCTTAGTCACCATGTGAAAGCAATAAAAATGTATTGTGTATCAGAATAAGCATTGCAATTCAGCGGGGCAATGCAGCCTGTTTCTTGGGGCCACTTCCGCTTGTTACTGATCTGGAGCAGTTGAGTCATCGCGATGATCGTTTGCAACGCTATTTAGTTGATTCAACTGTTTCTTCTGTATTTTATAGTCGTGTAGGTTATTGTATATCGTATGTTATTAAATGTATTTCTAACTGGACGCTTACGCAGGAGGCTATGTACAGGTTGAGACTTGCACAGAGAGTCATGCAGCGTACCATGCTCGGCATCAGACTGTTAGATCGAGTTCCAAACGTCGAGATCCGTACACGAACGAAGTTTCATGACGTTGGCATTCGAGTTAAGGAGCTCAATTGGTCTTGGGCGGGACACTTGGCTAGATGTGGGCGTGGGAATTACAGATAGAGCAGGGCAGTGACTGAATGGTGGCCGAAGAGCGGGTATAGAAAGGTAGGACGTCCGGAAGCGTGATGGGTGAACGACATGGTAAAGGTCGCGGGCCGTCAGTGGGTGAGACTAGCGCAGGATCGTGGTAGATGGCACAAACTGGGGGAGGCCTTTACCCAACAATGGGTGAAATCAGGCTGTTAATGATGAAATGATGAGGATGACTAACTTAAAAGCTAATACGTTCTGGGTAAGCTATTTCTTAGAATTATTATCTTAAAGATCGAATCAGAAATGAGGAGATTCGTATACAAACCAAAGACATAGACATAGCCAAGTGGATTTGAAGACCTATTCAACAAGATCCCCTCACGATCACGTGAGTTGGGCGTCACTCAAACCACAGACCAGTATAATTTAATGGAATGACAATGTCCTACAAAATATCGCAACTCGATATCTGATTACCTGCTAGGACGCGAGATGTCGCTAGGAGTTACGAATGGTTAGCTAGATAAAATCGTCACGTACCTATTTATATGTGACTTCTAGCTTACTACCGCTCCTAGTAAATCTTCATCTTTAAATAGCACTATTTCCTATTTCACGTGCGCGATAAACTTATTGCGATGCGGCGAGTTGTCACTACGCCATTTGTGATTAAATTAACGAAGAAATTCCAATTTTAAATAGAAATTGTGGGGTCCTATGTATACTTTTGAGCAAAATATTGGTATAAGTTTTAGCGATTACACGCATTCCTTTGAACCTAGGAGGTCTAATCTGGTGTCTACGGGTTTCGTCTTGTAAAGGTGGAGAGGGTTGCGTACTCTGATTGGTGAAGGTAGGTATAAATTTTCCAAAAAGAAATCAAAATACGAAATCCGTTCATGTATAACGTTACAGCTAACTTCCCCCCCCCCCCCCCCCCCCTCCACTTCCATTCAAATCATGATCGACTAAAAAATTTAAATAAATCAAGGAACTGGTGTGCCAATTTTTGTCAAATCTGTTGAAAAATGCGACGAATATGCAAGAACAGACAGACAGATAGACAGCCGGAAAAAAGCATTTTTGGCCAATCTAGAAACTGAGACGCTTCGCTTGCTTCGCTCACTCGGTCAATTATGACATTTATTCAACAATTATAATATGTGGTACACCGCACCCCGTTATAACTTCACTGATATATTTCCATTGTATTGCCTTTTTAATTTTATTTTAGTTTTAAGTACAAGGTATTGGTTCTGTGTTGTAATTACAATAAAGAGTTATCTTATCTTAGCTCATTAAACTTTTAAGTTTTGGGATCGAAAGGTGGTTACAGGCATAACTTTACGATAAGAACTGATTTAAAGAAAAATATATTAAAATGGACGGACATTTTAATTTTTAATTATTTTATATGTAATATTTGCACACCAGGATAGTCTGGTATAATCTCAGTCTCATGGTATAATCTCAGATCTGGTAGAATGTTAAGAGCCTAAATTGTATATTAAGACCAGTGTAAAATTGTACCAACTAACTTTCTGCGAATAAATTATCTTTATCAGATGGGCAACGATCGTCATCCAGTATGTGCCTGAAGACGGGCGACGGCGCCGAGGAAGGCCTAGACGCGTGATGATTTCGATGTCTTCGAGACAGATTTGGCACGCGAGCGAAAGTCCTGGATGACATTGGGGGAGACCTTTGCCAGTGGGATGACACAGGTTAAATAAAAAAAATGTTATCAAATTCAACTCAAATGCATCACTTACACGAGTTCCCAATTTTTTGTCTTAGTAGTTTTGTTATATAGTGTGACCATTAGAGCTGTGCACTCCCTGAGGTATGCGCGCGGCGAGACGGGGGGGATGTGTCGGCCGCTCCGATCTATCAGTCTGCCGTCAACGCTCACGGCGGTAGGTAGCTTTTGTACTGGACGGTCTATGTCAGACGCACACGGGATAAATATTCAAAGATGGGTCGTGCGTTATCTCGTGATATGAAATGGAAGATGAAGTTGAAACAGAATGTATGTCAGAATAACTTTCGTTAGAATATATAATTGTTTGTAAATATAAAGAATGTTCAATAAAACAAGTCCTTTGAATTATAAGTTTAGTTCTTATTTATCTCCTGCATATTTTTAATAAAATATGAGTATATTTAAGTTACATTTTAATCAACTTAGTAAGTATAATATATTACAGATAGATAGCCTCCGACCATCGTCCCGCCACAAGTCTTGCCTTAGAAATGCAAACTGATATCGTAAGATATGTCCGACATGTTTTGATCTCATGTGAACTCATGCAGTTTTTTCTTTGCCTCCCACCTCGCCGTGCATACCTCAGGGAGTGCACAGCACTAATGGTCACACTATAGTACTATAATATTAATGCTTATCTTTTGTCTTTATTTAACTAAAATTTGTTTTTGTGTCTCTGTTCTCTTAATAGTCAAAATTTATATTTGCTCGGTTTGGTCTCGCATTTAATATGTTTAACTTCTGCAAATCTATACAGGACATCCGCGATACAGGTATTACACCTAGTGCGGAGCTCATTATGTACATACATGTTAATTCTGATTTGGAAAATAAAAATATTTGTACGTGTTATATTTGAATTTGCGTTAATCGTTGAAAGATAGCTCAATTATGAATTAATGTTCGTTTTTACATTCTTACTGTAAATTATAATCATATTCATAAAACTTGCACATCTACGAGATTCTTGACAATTTTTTAGTACTAAGAAAAACCTTGTTATATTTGCTTTGAGCTTATTGACTTGTGTTCTTGACTAACCAATTCAAGATGTCAAGAATCAATGGGCTACCCTGACGTCAACCTAGCAAGCACTTACATAACCCTTCGGCCACGTACGAAACCGGAGGTACGTAACCAGTTACGGTAAAAGAAAAATTCAGCTTTATACGATACTAGTTTCGGAAGGAATGTGTTCTGGTACGACTTAGTCCGTCCGTCCGTCATGCAATTCTAAAAAGCCAAAGATATTTTCATTTTGATGGCCAAAAGTGAGAATATGGTGGGGTCTAATTTCAAAATAGTGTAAAACACCGGTCAAGTACGAGACGGACTCACGCACGAAGGGTTCCGTACCATTATGTACTGTTTTCATGATCTATAGATATTTGTTCCGGGTCTGGTTGTTTCTCTATATATTAAAAATATGTATTTACAAAAAAATGATATAAGTATTATATCTTTTATCTGGTTCCTATAGTACAAGCTCTGCTTAGTTTTGGGCTAGATAGCGCTGTGTGAAATGTACAGCAATATTATTATTTATCACTTATACTTTTATTATTTTTATTTGAAATTTGTTTGTTTTATTGTGCCTATACTTTGTAGTTTGTACTAACCCACGTAACATGTTTGATTGAAGTTTTTTTTTACTAACAAATATATGGATCTTTGACATCTGAAAATGTAATAAATTAATTGAACTGAATAAATATTATTTATAATAACATTTACATGATATGGTAGTTTCTGTAATATATAACTCGTTTAATATCATACAGAATGCAATATAAACAAAACTCCAGATAAATTAAGGTAAACAGTCTCAAATGCCTGTACAAAAAGTGCTCTTTACATAATATTATTCAAGTAATGTCAGAATAATACAAGGTTATCTCGCCGTAAATACCAGTGATTTGGTATTAAAAATATTAATTGTAGGTATTGATTAAAACAAATGTAATGATATAAATAATTAGATTTGATTTCATGAGATTTGATTTTCATAATGCATATGATTGCTTAAATGGTATCTAACATAATCGCGGTACACATTCCCCACCTGGGATGCAAATATTAGCCATAGTAAAAATTGAACTTTGCTGAAATTTACAGGGTACACCAGTGACCCTACAATGCTGAAATTTGGTATTCGTGTAGCTTTAGTGACACAAATATAGGGAAAAGTCTGAAATCCAGAATAAATTAACATGAACCCCGTTACTTGTAATTTGAATGAAACTGTATATCAAGTAAGTTGATTACAAATATTATTTTTTGTTTTTAAGGAAGACTCGCAAGATCTCAGTTCAGGGCGAACCACTAGGTAACTAATAAATAAAACTGACGTAACAATTATTTTTAAGTTTATTTTACATGCAATAGGGAAAGGTCATTTTAATATTTAAATTTCAAGCCGATAGCTTCAGTAGTTGCTGAAATAATCAGCTGTGACCGACGGACGGACGGATGAACAAAGCGTTCCGTTTTTACCATTTTGGTCCGGAACCCTACAAACACGAAGTTGCCTTAGAGCCAAACCCAAAATCTATATTTTATTATTTATTTTGCAGCTGGAATCGAACTAGCAATCCTTGTGCCTCAGCCGACTAGTAGCCAACTAATATAAGTATCTTTAATCCACACTAAGGGTTCTGAAAGTTCCTGCTAGTCCCAAGTTTTCGTTGAATGCAGATTTCCCCAATCTTCGAGATTCATCTGTTTTGGCATTCTGCACGTCTTTCCAGTATTGGATATTTTCTGCCGAGCTGAAGACCTCAAGATTTCTTTCTGTAAAAAGAGATTTTAAATATTATTGGGCAAAATGCACTATATTCTTTATGTACATTCAGATGTTCATAAACCTTCTAAGGCAAAACGTTCTATGAGCTAGGTCAGGCACATTAACTTACACAAAAACCTTTTTTTTGCATTCATCTGTTGTAAATAGGGTTACCAATTTTTTATCTATCAAATATAGTATTTTCGAAGCTAGTATCTCTAAAAATATAGTAGAATAAATATAGTATGTAGTTAAAATATTATTTTTAAATGAATATATTTTGCTGCTCTGCGCCTTAATAATTATTTTTTTTTATGTTTAAGAAAGCGTTCATATGCTTGATGGTAGTCCAAATTTAAGTTGAAAAACACCATTAATTCTGCTTTTATCAAATTCGAACTGGCGATGTTACGCTCATCTCTCCATTTCGGCTTTATCACAGATATTATGCGCTCTGTGAATGCTGATGTTGCAGGAATTTAAAGAACAAATGATACAATTTTTAAAATATTAGGCAAGTCTGAATTATATAAAGAAGAACTTCATGTCATTTTTCAACAGTTTATGTCCAAAATTTTGTTCGTATGAATGATTTCTGAGTACAAATTGTTAAAATTAACTTTTTCAGCAATTTCTAATTTATAAGCAGGCTTTAAAAAAAGATTAAGGCTGCGCTCCGCTTTACGCAAAATAGGTATAGTAGTTTTTATTAAGTAGTAGGGTTGGCAACTCTAGTTGTAAGTGTATTTATTTAGCAAATTAATGATTATATGTGCCAATGTCTGTGTCAATACGTAGGTCACACTGAACAATTTTAGAAAATGAGAAAATCGAAGTCTATCGCAACATTTTTGTTGAGTAAGCCCGCAACAAAAGTCGTAATAAATCATTGTGCGAAAATTTTCTCTAGTCAAATCCATTTCGACGCACGACAGACACTTTTTAAATTGCTGCCAATTTGTAAAAACAAATGACATATTAATTCATTACACACACCTCCACATTCCCAAAGAGTTCCTAATTCGAAATTTGAATAAATGTTTCATCGGCTGCGTTTCTCACTGGCCTATTCTAAAAACTTAAAATGTGGGTCACATTGAAAGTATTTTAATGTAATTTACACATGACAGTATGAAGACTCGTGTGGAATATATCTACCTCACATGTCTGAGTAATTAATGTATTGAGTAATCTAAATGCGTGAGTTGTTGGTGCATACAGTGCAGTGTTGGCGGCTTTTATTTTATCAGCGAAAGTTAACTCAGAAACTGAGTCAATAAGATTTGCACTAGTTCATATCTGGTTTGGTTTATAATTTGAGGCATGCCTATCAAGTTAGAAACAGTGGCCAAGGAATGCGTGTTGACCAACAGACAGACCACCAGCCCGATGATCGGACGGCTCGGTTAACACTGGACGAGGTTAGCGTATGACCAGTCAACAAACGCAATAGATCATCATCATTATGACAGCCGCAGGACGTCCACTGCTGTACATTATTATATGCCTCCCTCATAGATTTCCAGTGCGCGCGGTCTAGTGACCTAGATCTTTGTTTTTTAAGGTTCCGTAAGGGTAAAACGGCCCCCTATTATTAAAGCTTCGCTGTCTGTCTGTCTGTCCGTCTATCTCATGAACCGTGATAGTTAGACGGTTGAAGTTTTCACAGATGATGTATTTCTGTTGCCGCTATAACAACAAATACTAAAAACAGAATAAAACAAATATTTAAGGGGGCTCCCATACAACAAACGTGATTTTTATGCTCGTTTTAGCTCGATATTGATAACGGCAACAAGTAGACGCTTGAAATATTCACAGATAATTTAGTTATATATTCACTTAAAAAATTAATAATTAAAATAGAATAAAACAAATATTTAAGGGGGCTCCCATACAACAAACGTGATTTTTATGCTCGTTTTAGCTCGATATTGATAACGGCAACAAGTAGACGCTTGAAATATTCACAGATAATTTAGTTATATATTCACTTAAAAAATTAATAATTAAAATAAAATAAAACAAATATTTATGGGGGGCTCCCATACAAAAAACGTGATTTTTTTGCCGTTTTTATAAATAATGGTACGGAACCCTTCGTGCGCAAGTCCGACTTCCACTTGGTCGTTTTTTTTTATACATTAAAGGCTTGCGTTTGATCACGATCTCGCCTGATGCTAAGCGATGATGCAGTCTACGATGGTACATGCTTGCCTAGAAGAAACCTATTCACTCGCGACTTAAAAATACCCAGGTTTTAGCTATCAGGTAACACAGACTCTAGCAAGGCGTTCCACTCTTTGGCGGAGCGCATAATAATACCTTGCTTAAATCCTACTTAAATAGGTATTTATTGTATTATTGTATGTAACACCGCCTCCACTCACGTATTATCAGTCTAGTCCATCCAAAGGTTGCCTAGAAGAGATCGATTTAAGCGATAAAGCCGCCCATTGTACCACCAAGAATTATTTTTTAAGTTTTCTAGGTTAAGTTATTGTAATTTGGTGTACCTAACAATAAAGAATTATCTATCTATCTAGCTAGTGCGGCCAGCACTCAACGACTCTCAGCAGTATTGCGTACGTATTTTATGTGTTTTGTGAACTAGATATTAAATAAATATCTTCATAAACTCGTACGAGTACTTACCATTCAATTCGTTCAAAGATATCTCCTCACCGCCGTATTCTTTCGGTAGCAATTCTTGTGGAACGAATTTGTATAATTCTTCATGTGTTTTGTGTACATGTATTCTATTGGCTATCTTGGCACTCAATATCTGTTTGAATATCTTAACGAGCAGATCAATAGATTTCGATTTTGAAACGAAGTGAATGGCCTTCAGTCTGGCGTCGTAGCCTTCCTGAAAGATAATTAAAAAAAACACATTTTAATACAATAAAGAACTCAAAATAATCTATTGGAAATTAATTCTATTGCCTGCATGTATTTAAATGGTATATGTAACTTAGTTAAAAGTTAAAGAAAATTCAGAACGATTCCTAAAACACTGACAAAATGCAAAGGCATACAAGACATCATAATAGACTTTATCTACCACATTGCAAACTTGATATTTGAGAATGTATATGTAGTGGCTGTAAAAATATTTAATAATTTACCAAAGGACATTCAAAAACTGCCACTTCTTAAATTTAGGCACAAATTAAAATTATGGCTTTTAGATATGACCTTTTATACATTAGAAGAACACTTTAATAATGACATGATTAATTTGACAGAGAATAATTAAATTGAACACTAAATGTTTGACATAAATAGTGTATTGTAACTTATAATACCTTTATAATTAAATAAATAAGTAAACTTTGCAAGATTATTGCACGCCCCTGAGTGGGGTAGAAAAAAAATGAAAACTAAGAAATAAAATAGGTATAGATTAAAAAAGTTAATGTATATAAGGTGTGAGAAATATCTCCTCAGTCAACAGTATCGATAACCTAATCTTACTTTAAAAGTTATAGAAGAGATGGCTACTGCACTTTTTACATACATTTTTTTATTGTTTTTACGTAAACATATACATATACATGACTAACCGTTGGCGACTGCAACTGTTATAGGTACCTAAATATTAGGTCCTTACATATGAAATTGGCGTTTTGTAGGGGAGGAATATAAAGTCAATTTTTTTTTATAAAATAATTTAATTAATCGAAGTATGCACCGTTGTTATCTATCTATGTACTTTTGTCATCTCATAGGTAGTTCATTGATCCCTTTACTAAAAAACCATGGGGGCGAGAATCAATAAACTCTTACAAGGCGGTTTGGACTGCCGCATCGGAGTTGAATTTTTTTTCCTTGTAAGAAGTTGTCCAAATTCCGGAAAAAATGGTAATCTGTTGGAGCAAGGTCTGGGGATGTCGCAGACATTCCAATTGTAGCTCATCTAACTTAGTGGTTGTTTGTTGTGCAGTGTGTGGTCTTGCGTTCTCCTGAAGCAGCAGTGGCCTAGAGCGATTGACCAATCTCGGTTGTTTAGCAGCTAGTTCTTCCTTCATGGTTTGCAGCTGCTGACAATAGATATCTGCCGTAATCGTTTGGCCAGATTTTAGAAAGCTGTAGTAAACGACACCGGCGCTAGTCCACCAAACACTTACAAGTAACTTTTTCTGAGTAAATTTTCGTTTAGGGCAAGATTTAGCTGGGTCTCCAGGGTTCAGCCATTGCAACGAGCACTTACAATTATCGTACAGTATTCACTTTTCATCACAAGTAATGATTCGATTTTAAATCCCTTCATTATTGTGTCGGTTGAGCAAAGTAACAAAGCAGTCTTTGCAAGTTCGATTCACTCAATTCATGAGGTACCCATCATTCAAGTTTTTTTACTTTCCCGACTTGCTTCAAGTGGATTAATACAGTTTTGTCACTTACCCCGAAGCCTGCAGCTATCTCTGAAGTGCTTTGTAATGGATCCGCTTCCACAATAGCCTTTTATTCTTCATTTTCCACTTTGGTCTCCAGCCGTCCACGGGGTTGGTACTGAAGGTCGAAATTTCCAGAACGAAAACGTTGAAACCAAAAACGTACCGTGCTTTCCTTTGCGACACCAGCTCCGTACACATCATTAATCCTTCGAGCTGTTTCTGCAGCACTGGTGCCACGGTAGAACTCGTACTCGTAAATATACCGATATTTCATGTTTTCCATTGTGCGGTAATAAGCGACGCCAAAGAAAAAAATAATAAGGAAAAAACAAATAAATGACTGTTTTTTAAAACTCAAATGTACCAGCTAAATGAATTTATAAATTTGAATCTGGAATTCTTAACCAAAGAGGGGATATTTCAGATCAAATTGGTCAGTACGACAAAACACAAATTTCATATGTAAGGACCTAATAATACGTTTAAAAGTCCCAGTGTCCTAAGTGCTTAGAAAGGTATTTAATGCACAAAATCTAATTAAACTGTATTCGAACATTGACCTATAAACTAGAAAGCATCTGTACCAACATGGAGGGCAGATTTGTAACCCAGTCATAATTTCTTCATACAACATATTTTTATTTTAGGTACTTGATTTTATGTTAAAAATCTGAATTTATTGCACATAAATTTATAAACTGTAAAGTTTAGAAACGCCTTTTTATTTGACTACTGCATTCATCGATAAACAAAATCGCAAAATTAGCAGGCGTTATATTGTTAGGAGATTGAATGATTAATATTATTATCCGGTCTCTAGTTATATATTTTAAAATTAATGATTACTGGTTAATTTAAGTGTGGTGTAAAAAAATGCGTTTTCTATGACACGACAGTCCCATAAATACTTGTATACTAATATACTTGTAGCGACATCTATCCCTACATAGAAAAACAACTTTGACATCAAGCTAACCTACAGAGCGAGCGTCAATACGGAGACTATGAGACAGCGGCGACATCTAAAGGCAATTGGAAGAACCAATCTTAAATCGCGCAAACGAAAGATTCTAACGATTGTAACATAAATAATACTTTTCAACCAGACCTATTGGTATTAGAACCCGAGCCAAAGGTCACTCGGTAGGGAGATCTCCCCTTTTCAATTGCGGACAGCTATCAACCTCATCAGCCAAATCGGTGACCCCGAACGTGCCAGCTGTCGCCTGTCGCCCTCCGAAACGCCTTGCCGAAGCTCTAAGACTGGAGTACTACGCAACCTTCATCAACAGCGATCCAGCTTCTACAGTCGTCGTCTTCCAGCGTCTCTCATCGCCATCATCATCGTCGACGTTCTTCACTTCTCTCTTCCTCAAAAACAAATACTTACCATAGCGATAGTGGCCAACTGTTGCAGTTCAGTGAGGTTAAGATGAGCGATTAGGTCTGTGATGTGAATGCCTCGCAAATCAATTAAAGCAATGAGGCCGTCGCTATAGTCATGCGATTTTATGTACTCGTTCATCTGAAAAAATAAACCGACTTCAAAAACAGGAGAAGGTTCTCAATTCGAGCAAAAAATCACGTTTGTTGTATGGGAGCCCCCCTTAAATATTTATTTTATTCTGTTTTTAGTATTTGTTGTTATAGCGGCACAGAAATACATTATACAATGTATCTATATATCATGGTTCATGAGATACAGCCTGGTGACAGACGGAAAGATAGACAGACAGACAACGGAGCCTTAGTAATAGGGTGCCGTTTAACTCATTGGGTACGGAACCCTAAAAACAGAATAAAATTAATATTTAAGGGGTCTCCCTTAAAACAAACGTGATTTTTTTGCTAGTTTTAGCTCGGTATTGATAACGGCAACAGGTAGACGCTTGAAATATAAACAGAATATTTAATTATATATTCCGTTTAAAAATAAATAATTAAATTTAAATATAACAAATATATAAGGGGCAATTACTAGCTGATCCGCCCGCGGCTTCGCACCCTTTAAATACCCCGTTCCCGTAGGAACTGCGGGATATACAATATACAACGTGTTTTATTAAGTACGACATTAATTTAAAACACACACAGAATCGTATTAATTGATTTTAGAGGTAGATAATACCGGAAGCTTGAATATTTATCCAGTAATCGATACATTTCCAATAAACAATTTTTAACGTAAATAGACGGCGCCTCTGCGACGATGCCGCTTAGTCAGTTCAACATGTAGGGTACCTAGTTACCTACTTACATGATGCATGAATATGATTAGTTTACCTATTTTATACAGGCTGTTGCATTGATATTTTAGGACTTAATATTAAAGTTGTTCGATTTTTCTATGGTAATGAATTTGAATAAACATATTTTACCACAGTACTAGCCATTAGCCCTACCCGTGTTTTCATTTGATGTCCTACATAACAAAACACGTACTATAAAATACGCTTATAAGGGTAATGTACTATCATACATTTTTCTTACAAAAATAAAATATTTATATCAGAGTGAAATGCCTACTATTTTTGAAGTGAAAACTTCTATAAGCACGTTGAGCATTTTTTGAGATGGGAAAAAAACCATTAACCTCGCGACACTATTACCGACACTGTACATAATTCGATTTTTTAATTTGTGGAGGGACACAAGATAACTTTCTTAGTAAATTTTCATGTATAAGCGACATCCATCAAGATCATTTTGCAACAACCAAATTTTTTTTTTAGTTTATGGAGGGGCTTATGATAACTTTCTTAGGAAATTTTCATGTTTATGCGACATACATCGTGATCATTTTGCAACATCCATATTTATTTTTAAGTGAAAACTTCTTTAGGCACGTTAGGCATTTTTGAGATGGGATAAAACCATTGAACTTGCGACACTGTTACCGCTACCGTTACCGACACCATTCCTGACGATTCAAAAAATATTTACTGACGACTTAAAAATACACACGTAATTGTTCAAGTTTTCACTTCGATCGGCACTCCCGGAGTGTCATTTTTTTTAAATAGATAGGAGTAAGATTTTACCAGTATTTCGTTAATGAAGACTAGAAAAAGTTTTCTCTGGGAATGAGGTTCATTTTCATTGAGTCTCATAAAATAAATCCTTCTGTGGTCTTTTGTTAGATTCGGCAAAAGTGCATGAGCTCTGAAACATAGAAGATGATAGTGAACCTAAGAGTCTAGTGCGTATACCTACAATACAAATTAAGTACCTACAATAATGATTTCAACAATCAATTTTTGGCATAATATCGGTCAGTTTTTGTTTCACTACATCTTCTTATTCAATATTCCAATAACCCTACCTACAAATACAAATATTTTACAAGCTTTTATTGATCGAGCGAAGCGACATCTCTAAGTCAACTTGGGCAAATCGACGTTGTATGTATGTATTTATGTTTGTCCGAGGATAACTTTCGAAGCGTTGATCCGATCATCGCGAAATTTAGTATTATATTAGAGTTTATTGATTCTCGCCCCCATGGTTTTTTTTAGTAAAAGGATCAATGAACTACGTATGAGATGGCAAATGTGCATAGATAACAACGGTGCATACTTTGATTAATTAATATATTTTACAAAAAAAAAATGACATTATATTCCTCCCGTACAAAACGCCAATATCATATGTAAGGACCTAAATATAGGTAGTTAGTGATGCCACAATTTTGGTGTGACTAAATGAGCTAAAAATGTTGGTAGGTTGTTGAGATGTTGGTGTTCAAGAGGGGTAAAAAAATGAAAATCAGGCAATTGGGTCAAATGGGACGTCAAATGAAAGGTCTTTATTAGTATGTTTCAACCCTGTTTTTATTTTTAGTTTTAGTTTAGTAGTTTTTGAGTTATTAGCCATAATAAAAACAAAGCTTTGACAACATTCACAGGGTACACCAGTAATCCCACAGTGCTTAAATTTAGTATTCGTGTAGCTTTAGTGACACAAATATATGCAAAAGTTTGAAATCTAGAATTTTTTACCCTAAAAAACAAATCCAATTTACATGAACTCCTGTTGCCTGTAATTTGAATGAAACTGTAGATCAAGTAATGTGATTATTTATTTTTATTTTGATAGTCAAAGATCACAAGATCAAAGATAACAATATTTTTGTTTTTATGGGATACTCGCGAGATCTCAGTTCAGGGCGAGCCACTTGGTTAACTTGTGATTTATGTATGTTATGTTTGTCCGGGTGGAATCTTGCAACTGAATTTTAAATCAGTTATTTATAACCGATTGAGCTGAAGTTTGATATACACGCTTATTTTGGATGACAATGCATGCTTAGCTTATGTGACGTCATTCTAAATCCAATATGGCGGACTAATTATCTAATCGGCACTACCACAGTATGGGTATCAAATGAAAGGGCTTGCTGAGGGAACACGAAAACTAATACAACGTCACATTAATGTAAATCGAATGATAATGCAATATTAAATATGACATGGAGCTGATCTGATGATGGAGCCGGAAGGTAGTCATGGGAACTATGTAATAAAACGACGCAATCCAATCGAGTTAGGGCTCGTTTGATTCTACTTGACAAGTACTCTGGTCCTAAATTATATTCAGGGTCTAATGATGGAACCGGAAGGTAGTCATGGGAACTCTGTAATAAAACTACGCAACTAGTTTTTGGACTCATTTGAATCTGCTTGCGGTTCTGATTAAACATTTTATAAAACCTTGTTATGAGAAAGTAATTTTTCAATGAAAAAACCGATTTATTTTTAAATAAGAATTACATGTATGTACATAATGAGCTCCGCACTAGGTGTAACACCTGTATCGCGGATGTCTTGTATATATTTGCAAAAGATAAACAGATATTACATGCGAGACCAAACCGTGTAAGACACCTACAGGGTATAAATATGAAGTGCTGGACTCTGACTAGTAAATTGGAGGAAGGCGCTGATTTAGAATTAATGAAACTGATGAAGAATTAATAGCTGAAAAAATGTATGGCACATAATTTTTTTTAACTATTTATAAGCAGACCAGAATGCGTGCGCGCTCGTAAAGATATAATCGTATACCTAGATGCTAATATATATAATAAAGACACAGTGACGGGCAGGATTAAGATTAAGGTGGGATTAAAATCAGGAGCATCCCTAATTTCAAGAAACTTTCGCCAAATATCGCCAATCCTTTATTCTTCCAGTAATTTCAATTTCTTCTCGCGGGGGAACACAACACTACACTTTTCAGGTCTTATTTCACAGCAATGTCTTTTAATTAGTTATTATGGCACAGAGCACTTTGCGACACAGGTATCGTTTTCACGACTCATTGATGGAAAAGGACACTGGATTCATCAGATAGAGGAAAGATAAGTACAGGAAGTCACTGTGCTCCTACCCAGATATAATATTTAATTATGGCCTAAACAAGACATATAAGAAAGCTATCAAAGAAAACAATACGTACATGTAACCATTAATTTCCTTCAATTCTTCTCTAGGATTGCAGATTTGGAAAAATTTCGGCAAAACGGTGCGAAGAGTGCATATCTTATCCAACTGTGATTTAGCTCGCTCTACGGAACCCTTCAGTTGAATTATTACGCGTTCCAAGTATTCTCTGGCTGGAAATCAAAAAAGAAATACTTAATATTGACATCCTCTGTGGCGCAGTGAGCTAATAGCTGGCTAAGACGCAAAAGGTTGCTGGTTCGATTCCTGCTGCGGGACCAATGTTTGCAAGATCTACAGATATTTGTCTCAGATCTGGATGTTATTTTATCACATCACACTAATATTATAAATGTGAAAGTTCATTTGTTTGTTACTAAATCACGTCACACGTTGCAACGGCTGAATTGATTTCGATGAAATTTGGTACATACGTAAATTATAACTTGGATTACCACATCATTTAGCATTTACCCCATAAATCAGTTCCCATGGGATAAAAATGGCGTGTGAAGTTAAGTTGCAACAGCGAGTTTAGTTTTATTTCTAGGTTACCTACACCTACCGACCTCTGTGGTGCAGTGGGGGAATAGCCGGCTGAGACGCAGGAGGTAGTGGGTTCGATTCCCGCCGCGGAACAAATTTTTGCATGATCTACAGATATTTTTTCTGGGTCTGGTTATTTCTCTATATATAACAAGTATGTATTTACAAAAAAAAATATTAAAGTATTCTATCAGTTATCTGGTTCTTATAGTACAAGCTCTGCTTAGTTTGGGGCTAGATAGCGCTGTGTGAAATGTCCAGCAATGTTTATTAATATATTATTTTTTCAAGAAATATCAATACGCAAGACGTGCCGTTGTTGTGTCTGCCTTAGCCATAACTATGTATATAATATACACATACACATATATGCCTAAGCGGTGACGAAAAACAACACACGTTTTGATTAGCTCTATATGCGTTGACCATGTATTTTTGAGAATAATAGCACATCTCGACGGAAGAACGTTTATGTATTTTATGTATACTAGGAATTCACATAGTTATGAGCTTTACATAATGATGTAAACGATAAATACACTATTGCAGCTTTACGGTACAGTATGAATGAATGAATGAATGAATGAAAACACTTTATTGTACACATTAAAAATAGAAATTACAGACACAAAGCAAATAGTACTATGGGCGGTCTTATCGCTGTGAAGCGATTTCTTCCAGACAACCTTTGGATGGAGAGGGTATAGTAATGTCAAAGATGGTCGGGGGTGCACTTAAGATATGGATGAAGGGAGTGCAACTAATACCTAAATAAAAAATAAATAGACATAAATAAATTATTAAATTACATATCTAAATATAATATATAAAATTATGATATATATACTCGTAATGGTGGAGATTCTGTTGTTTACGGTGACTAACTAAAATTGTGTAAGATACGAACGGTCTTATTTTGTTTACCCTGAAAATCAAATTAGAATAACATTTAAAGTGACATTTCTAAAATTAAGTATTTTTTACTAAGATTGCGTGTTTTTGGGCTAGTTTTAGTCAGCAGTCAAATTGATGTTGATTAAAACTAGCCCGCAACTACGCCATCTTAGTAAAAAATACTTAATTTTAGAAATATCACTTTAATGTCATTCTAATTTGATCTTTAGGGGTAATAAACAAAATAGGACTGTTCGTATTTTACAGAATTATAGTTAGTCAGTGTAAACAATAGAATCGCCACCAATATTTATAATACATACATTAGATAAATACGATAAATATACATTAATTTATGAGCCATACTATGACGTTTCTGATAAATAAAAACTTTTTACCCTAGATTTAACAGTAACAACCATCTAAACAATTGCCCCTATACAAAATTGCAACCAGATAAGCAGACGTACCGAGAAATACCACCCATACCTGGTCAGCATACCACCATGCCGTACCAAACGATTTGCTTCAACTTTTCTTGTTAGCACAAGTATGGAGTGGAACTCACTTCCGGCGTATGTTTTTCCAAATCAGTATATTCTTGGAGTCTTCAAGTACAGAGTGAATAGGTTCTTTCTAGTTCTAGTGGTAGTGGTCAAGTGCTTGACTATCATCAATAAAAAACAATTGCAAATTGCAGGCAATCCACTTAAACCCCGTTAAGTAAAAAAAAACATTTTGAGCTGAGATCCCTTCAATTACTAAGGATTACAAATATAATTAGTCATCGAGCCGGCACGCTGGAATTAAATAAATGTAATTTCCTTCGCACTCTTTCATTCCTTCACAACTCGAAGCGAGCCGTCGAGCTTGACTCGGGCGTGTGTACACACGACTACACATCAAGCTATACTTTTCCAGTATAATCTGACGTTACATTGTGTAGGCTTTTCGTAAAATGAGAGATCACCTATTACTGGAAATGTATAACTTGATGTGTAGCCGTGTGTACGTGTCCGAACTTGTCGAGCGACTCGATTGTCAGTCCGCCATTGTTGAGCGTAGTTAAAATACGTGTTTATTTAGAAATGGATATAAGAGTGTATTCTAACTGGTTTATTCAGGAATTTATGAACTTATAAAGACAATGCGATTGTTGATGGAACGACAAGTCAAAACATAATTAATTAGGAATTGCGAGACTTGCTAAATGCAGCCACTGTCTCCTTTGTTGAATAGACATCTTTTGGGTCGAACGGTTCGGTGAATACTGAACGTCGCGCCGCTCGGCTCGATAAGATTAATGCTGAATGTGTGTATATATATTTTAATTTTTGCCCTAAATCTTGAAATGTCAAAAACGCCTTTTTCTGTGCAGACATTTAGATGAATAAGATTCCTACAGCAGCGCAACGCTGCTCGCATAAAATTGCGAAGTAAATGGCGAAGAGAGTGGGAGCCATTACGCAACCTTGTTTTACTCCGCTTGTGATTTGGATAACCGCTGACAGTTCGTTTTCATGCTGAACCTGCGCTTTCATGCCAATATGGAATTGGCGTATGAGGTTGACGAACTTCTTCGGATACCCCGATTTTTGGAGAACAAGCCAGAGGGCCTCACGCGGAACTCTATCGAATGCTTTCTCCAAATCAACAAAGCACATGTAGAGAGGCAGTTGATGCTCTAAGCTCTTCTCTTGAAGTTGCCTTACGACAGATATTGCATCGATAGTTCCTCTACTGGGACGGAAACCACATTGGCTTTCAGGAAGGTACTTCTCTGCGAGTTCACTAAGGCGGGTGTTAACAATGAGAGCAAGGATTTTTCCAGCACTGGGGAGAAGAGATATTCCGCGGTAAGAGCTGCAATCGGAGACATCTCCCTTCCCTTTGTACAGCTTACAAATCACTGCATCTCTCCAGTCCTGTGGAACTTCCTCAGTATCCCACACTCTTTTGGCAAGTGAATGTGTGTAGGTAGAGCCCAAACCGTAGTTATTACTCGACGTGTTTGCTTGTTAAAGTAAGACTGTATGTGAGTACCCAGAACGTCCGCGTGCACGACATCGCTGACAAGATGTAGGAGAGTGGGCTGCGATGGTACGGTCACGTGAATAGGAGGCCACCTGACTACGTAGGGAATTTGACACTACAACTGTACATCCCCGATCGAAGATCTAGAGGTAGACCCAAAACAAGGTGAAGAGATGTAGTGTCAAAAGACATTAGAGAGTACCACGTTTCCGATGACGATGTCGAGGATAGAGCGAAGTGGAGAAGAACGACCAGGAAAGCAGACCCCACCACTATGTGGGCTTTCAGGAACCACGAGTATTATGGTTTTATAACACCAAAGATAAAGATACAATATTATTTTTTGCATAAACTGTGTACCCACATAATTCTTAAATTTTTATTAGTATCAACAGATTGGCCCTTTTCGGACATACAAGACATCTTTCTGCCAACCGTGAGATTCTATCACATTCGATTAATGAGCTGACTCAAAATTTAAGACAGAAATGTTCCTCGAATTAGAATTTTAGCTTCAATTCTCAAATTTGACGATGGTCGAGATCTGACTATGACGAGTGGTTTCGGGTATCGATTTCCGGTGCGGTACAGATGAATAATCTACAAATATTCGTTCTGGGTGTATTGTGGTACACACGGCTACACATCAAACCATATATCTCCAAATCAAATCAAATAAAATATATTTATTTCAGTTAACTTAATTTATATACATTTCATGGGTTTGGGACCTTCTTTTAAGAATAAAATACCTGTGTTAGAGGGTCTCGCTCTTCCGGTAATTCGGTATACAATCAAAACAAAATAAATATCGATATTGATAAATAAATATTAATATTAGGCGTACGTGTGTGTGTGTGTGTGTGTGTGTGTGTGTGTGAGTGTGTGTATGTGTACGTGTGTGTATGTGTACGTGTGTGTATGTGTACGTGTGTGTATATGTATATCGGTGTGTATTGTGCATACGCGTTAGTATCTGATGTGTGCGTGTGTGCATGTATTCGCGTGAGTGGGTGCTCCGGATCACCAGATCTCATAGGAGCATGGGTATTGTAGGAGCAACCAGGTGTGAATTGAAGATTGTGTGAAGTTTGTGTATGCGTATGTTACGAAACAATTTCCATGAGTTTTTCCGCTTCCTCATAGCTAAGTGACAATAACCATTTATTAAGGTATTTTTTTGCATTTATAATTATTCATAGGGTAGATATTTAAAGTTTTATTTACAGTGTTGTAGAGGTAGGTAGATTGCATGGCATATTGCCGAGATGCATACTGAGACCGAGCAGTAATTTCAATAGCTACTCTTTCTTTTCTTAGCTTATTGAGATTTTCGGGGTTCCATGCAAGAGATCCATGCAACCTCAAGACGGCACCCAGGATATAGAGTTTCCTGACTGATAATAGTCCTGAAACTCGGTAGAGCACATCTGTAGTGTATCGGTAGGGTTTGAAAAACATCACTTTTAATAAAGACCTCTGTGCTCTTTCAAGTTCCAAGAATTTTGTCTTTGTAGCTCCTCCCCAGACTGGTATACAATAATTTTGAATTGATTGTGCCAAAGATGTATAGATTTGTTTGAGTAAGTCTTCTGGCGCAACATGACGTAACATTTTAAAAATCCATATTAATTTACGAACCCTGTTCATCAGTAGTTCGATGTGAGCATGCCAGGACAGACGTTGACCAATCATGATTCCTAGGTATTTTGTGGCTGTTATTTTATTTATGCTAGGGCAATCACAAGAAGCGTCAGTGAGGTTACATTTATGTATTTTTAGGCTAAAATCGAGATTGGGTTGGCTGTTGTTATATTTAGTAAAGGTCATAAAGTTCGTTTTTGAGACATTTAGGGTTAGTAAATTTAGATTAAGCCATTTAGATATTTCAGACAATCCCTCTTCGGTTCTTTTTTAACGTCATTCCATGACGCACCCGTAAAGACGATAGCAGTATCATCTGCATATGAAAAAATATTCGCGTTGTTTATTTTAAGGTTACAAAGATCATTTATGTAGACTAAGAATAAAGTAGGCCCCAGGATGCTCCCCTGAGGTACCCCATAACTAATAGTCTCGTCATTACTATATATATATATATTCACCAATTTTAACACTTTGCTTACGTTCACGTAAGTAGTCTGTCAGAAGGGCTAGTGGCACTCCTCGTACCTCGACATTTTCTAGCTTTTTGATAAGGATTTCTACAGACACAGTATCAAAAGCTTTCCTGAGGTCAAAGAAAGTCGCCAGACACTTTTTCCCGCTATCGACTTGTTTCACGATAAGGTTACTGATTGTTGCAACAGCATCTTCAGTAGAAAGTCCTTGTCTAAAACCGTATTGTGAGTTTGATAGAATGTTAAATTTATTGAAATATAGTAAAAGTCGATTATTAATTAGTTTTTCCATTATTTTTAAGATAGATGGCAACACGGATATAGGTTTGTAATTATTAATGTTATCTCTCTCTCTCCACTCTTATAAACCGGTGTTACAATAGATTGTTCAAGGAGATTAGGGAATATTCTTTTAGTAAAGCATAAGTTTACCAGATGACATAAAATTGGTATTAAAATATGCTTGGATAGTTTTAGAAATTTAGTAGGTATGTTATCCCATCCGGGCGCACTTTCAGATTTGAGATTCATTATGACATTATGGAGTTCTTTAGGATCTGTTTCCAAGAGTGCAAAAGATGAAACTTGACTGGAAGGTAGAGTGCGAGCAGAAGATAAATGAGCGTCGGTCATATTTTGTACAGAAATACTTTCAGCTAGAGATTTTCCTATGCTAGAGAAAAATGAGTTTGCGAAATTAACTGCTTCCTTAGGTGAAGCCTTCGTATTAAGTAGTTCTATATTTGGTGTTTTTATAGATTTATAATTAGTTATATTATTTATAGTTTTCCATAAGTTTTTACTGTTTTTGAAGATTTACTAAGTTGTTCCTTGTTATATTTTCTTTTAAGTTTTTTTATTAGGTTATTGCAGTAATTCTTATATCTTCTATAGGTAATCTTTAGCGTTTCATTATAAGGGTCAGTGTGTAATTTTCTTTGCATATTATTTCTATTTATAATGCAGCGTAAGATGCCTTGTGTAATCCAGGGCTATAATATTTGTTTACTCCGAGGTATACGTATAGTTACTGTGTTGTCAATGAGACATTTTTGTATCATAGTAATTAATAGTCTACACAGAGTATTAGGATCATTTAGTTTAAAAAATTTATCAAGGTTTTGCTCGGTTAAGGTTTTCAGTGAATTTTTATAATTAATTACTATTTTTGACTTGCAACAATTTTTATCTGTAACTTAGAAAGGCTAAGTAGGACCATACGATGGTCAGTAACAGAGGTTTGTAGTACGGCAACTGTGGCTTAGTTTTTATTTTTATTTATTTTTAGCAAGACATGGTCTAAACAGCTATTTACTCTCGTAGGTAGATTATGTCCAGGTAGCAGCCCATGCATGGATAACATGTTTAAATAGTTTAATCTATTTTTCCTTTCTTGACTATTTTCCGTTGATCTGGGTAAAGTATTTATATTTATGTCCCCTACTACGATAATTTTTTCGTATCTTTTTATACTTTCTAAGTTTGTGTTTAGGGAATCCGCATTAGCGTTTGATGGAGATCTATAAATACATAGTATAATCGTATTATATATATTTATTTGTAGGCAAGATGCATGCGTTTATTTTATTTCCCTTATCATAGTTTTGTGCGTATTTTTAATGTAGGTAGTGACCCCATCATTTTGGTTCAATTGGGGTGTAGTAGCAAAAGAGTTATAGTTTGTTAGGTGTGGAATAGGTTTATTCTTAGTAAGTCTACATTCAGTTAACACAATAACATCTGCATCAAATTTTAGTACAGATAAATTAGATTGTAGGTCATCGATGTTTTTGTAAATGCTTCTAATATTTTGCGAAATTACAGTTATATCGGTAGGTTTAACACATAACATTTTAGAGAGTTCAGCAGTTGTGCATTCGAAAGAATGTGCAATTTCAGCATTATCTAATTCATTTACTTCTAGAGGCTTGTCCATCATGGAGAGTCGAATAAGGAAATTTCATGCTTTTCTAGTAGGTGTTGCGTGTTACTTTTAAATAGATTGTGTATTTGTGTATAGTAGTTCAGTAAGTTTAGTTGATAAGGCTTGTTCATGGAAAGAAAGAAAGCAAGACTAGCTAGATTTATGTTGTATTGTATTGTGTATGTTGTGTGTAATAATGGTAGTGTTTCGTGTGTTTGTGTTTTATGTAGAACTGTGTAGTGTAAAACAAAATTTATCAATATATACAAAAAATCTATAAAATAAGGTTTCCTAACAATATTACTATAAGGTGGAGCACTCGCAAAGGTACATCCTATTAAATAACAGTCACATAGACTGAAGCAGGCTCTGTACCTGATTTTCCGAATTAACAAGTATTATTGGAGTATTTTCAGACATTATTACGTAAACACGGCCATAGGATGTCCAGCAGAACTTATACCCCTTCGATTTGGCTAGGTCCCTGGCAAGGAAGAAGAGACGTGAACCCTTCACCGTCAATTGCTCAGACACAAATATAGGTGTCTCCTCGTTCTTCGTAAAGCCCACGTTCTTAGCACGAAGCTTACTTTTATTTTTAATGTTGTAGGCCTTGCTTTTGTTCAGGACGTCAGTTTTCACGATAGTAGAGGAGAATTCTACCACAATTGGTGTGTTTTTCTGTCTATCTCTCTTTTCTCGTACTCTATAAATGTCTCTGACATCTGACTTGTAGATGTTGCAGTCAATGGAGTTTCCTAGGCGCAGAACCATGTTTATGAGATCTTCTTTATCTTCAGTGTGGTTTTTAGGCACATTTTTTATTTCTATATTTGTTTTACGGCTGCTCCTCTGCTGTTTCTCAAGTCTGTCCTCCAGTAGCGTAATGCGTTCTCTGTCCTTCATACGCTGTTGTTCCAGAAGCTGTTAGTTCATCATTTTGCGCAATTACTTGAGTAACAACTCTATGCTACGGTTTGATTTTTGGATTTCTGACAGAGAAGGCTTAAACAGCTTTTTGAGTTCAGTTTCTTGTTCGGTCATCAGTCCTTTAATCATGGATTTCATTTCTTCTCTAAAAGTACGTAAGTCGTCACACCATTCAGCCTCTCTTGCTCTTTTACCTCGTTGAAAAAGGTAGTTAGGAGGGGTAGTATCCGAACTTAATTTGCATATGTTACTCTCTGATGGAGACTTGTTCATCGCAGTCTCGCTCATTATAATATAAATAGCAGGCAGCTAGAAGTACCAAGAGAGTATAAAGTATGCGCAGGGGCAAGTCGTACGACTGACGACGGGGTGAGCACGCCAAGTGCCGTAGTACTGCAATGGGCTAGCAGAAGCGATGAGGCAATGTTTATGCCTAACGTGCAGAGTTATAATAATATACCGCTGGTCGCGTTCTACGACCCTGTTGAGCGGTGCAGGAGCAAGATAGAAATTATGCAGGTTTTTCTCTTTTTCGCGTTGCAGGTTGCGTTTGCTACCGTGATGAGTGGTGCAGGAGCAAGATAGCAATTATAGTGGGGGCCTCTCGTTCTCGCTTAGCAGGCTGCGTTTGTGACCGAGATCAGCGGTGCGGGAAAGGGATGGAGCATAAATACCTGGTTTGAAAAGATCCAGGGCACTGATTTTATTTTTTTATTATGCAAATTTGAACTTTATTGACGTAGTTCGGCGTACACGTGCGCTCTCGTTGAAACCACCGACGAAAGAGTATAAGCTGACCTCGCATTGTGTAGGATTTTTGTAGAATGAAAGGTTAACTTATACTGGAGTGTATAGCTAGATGGCATTAGCGACTTATCACTTGTATGCCTGGGTGACAGGAGCAGTCTCTGTTACAGTTCTGTAATCACGTAAGGTTTTTTCGGCCACTTTCTACCCCCCCATCCCCCTTGGATACTTCGTGATGTTTTAGACTAACATAATGTAAACTAGCAGCTGTAACATCATGGAACAGTAGTTTACATGATCTAACATTAACCGACACTTTCCACTAGCTTAGCGATAACTCGCGTGCCCTTAGTCCTAGGTAGTCGAATACGGTGTCTACAGGTTCGTCTCGTAAAGGTGGAGAGGACTACGTAGTCTGATTGGTATAGGTATGTACAAAAATTCAGAAAAAAAATCAAAAAACGCTACAGCGTACTCCCCCCCCCCCCCCCCCCCCCCCCCCAACCTCTCTACCCTTTAGGATTTTTTTTTTCGCAACATATTTTGTACAATGAAGTCCTTAGTGTGTTGAAATCCGAAGATAAATAACGCTACAGCAAACTTCCCCATTCCCCCCCCCCCCCCTTTACCCCTATTAAAAAAATGCGATTGACTGAAAAATATAAATAAGTCAAGGAACTTGTTTGTCAATTTTCCTCAAAATCGGTTGAAAAATGCGACATGTAGGCGAGAACCGACAGACTGACAGACGGACAAAAGCATCTTTTGCCCAATCTCGGCAAACCCGAGACGCTTCGCTCGGTCAATTAATCTATAATTGATCGTTGGTTAAGTAATCGGTTATTCCACAACCATACAATAGTGTATTGGCGTGATCCTTGACGCGTTAATCCAGAACAAAAAACGACACGACATAACTACAATTCTTCTTATTTTCATACGTCTAGGTATTCCTTAAAGCTTCTAATAACTACTTAATTAAAAAAATTTTTTGTGGTATAAGTTATATTATGTAGCCATATTAAATCCGAAAAAAAAATAGTAATTACTTACAATAATCCTTCTTCAAAAAGTGTTCTTGTTTGTGCACCCACGCTTCTAAACTGTCAACAGCCTGTTCCATTTGGCCAGGTTTGTCAAGGTTATACGCCTTTCGGACCGCAAACAAAGTATCATGGTTATACTTGAATAATTTATCTTCAGGTAAACTTTCCATTGTAGTGATCTGTCCGACCCTCACGGCTTCGTTGCAAAACTGAGTCTTGTTGTTGCTCAAAACATGGGTTATTTATAGTCTTTAATAACACTGTGTAAGCGGGTAATATAAAGTCAAAATCTTTTAAATTAGTAATTAAGCCTCGGTTCTTAAAATTATGTTTGAGTAAGTTCTCGATTATACTACGTGTTTTGTTAATTACGACATTAAACGAAAACACGGGTAGATCCAAGGGCTAGTATTGTTGTGTAATAGTCTTTTTTCAAATTTATTAACATAGAAGAAACAGCTTTGTTTCTTTGATATTTTATGATCTAAAAAATTTTTTTTATACTAGCGTATATATATGCCATATAATAACACTGTGTAAGCGAGAAAAAGGTTGGGGAAAAAGTCTTTTCGCATTATAGTATGTATGAACTTGTAATAAAATCTCTTTGGCTACTTATACTATTTGTATCTGGCTGGTTTTGGTATCATTCAAAGTTTAAATTTTAAAGAAGATAATTCCAAATTCAAATAAGGACAATGTGTGATTTTTATTTGTTTTCTGTACTGTAAAGATGAGTGAATCTAATGAAGAAATTCGACACATTTTAAAATTTTACAACAAATAAAGTAAAAATACAACGCAAGCCGCGAAAAAAATTTGCGATGTTCATGGACCTAGTGCAGTGTCTGTGAGAGTAGCACAAATTCGCCCTATTACTGATAAAATTGATGCCATTTTTGAAAAAGTGGAGCAAGATCGGCATATCAGTAGTTACGACGTAGCTGAAGAACTGGGAATTGACCACAAAACAGTTTTGGCGCATTTGAAAAAAACTGGGTACACAAAAAAGCTCGATATTTGGATACCCCACGAGCTCACTGAAAGAAACCTAATGAACCGTGTACTCATATGTGATTCTTTATTACGACGTAATGAAACCGAACCATTTTTGAAAAAGCTGATAACTGGTGATGAAAAGTGGATCACGTACGACAAGAACGTGCGAAAAAGGTCGTGGTCAAAGGCCGGTCAGACTTCACAGACTGTGGCGAAACCCGGGTTAACTCGCAACAAGGTGATGCCGTGTGTGTGGTGGGATTGGAAGGGCATTAGTCATTATGAGCTGTTACCACCAGGCAGGACCATCGATTCTGAACTCTACTGCGAACAACTGATGAGATTAAAGCAAGAAGTTGAGAGAAAGCGGCCGGAATTAATCAACAGAAGGGGTGTGGTTTTTCATCATGATAACGCTAGACCTCACCCATCTTTAGCCACTCAGCAAAAATGAAGAAAGTTTGGCTGGGAGGTGTTAATGCATCCGCCGTATAGTTCTGACCTTGCACCTTCAGATTTCCACCTGTTTGGGTCTCTTCAGAATTTTTTAGGCAGTGTCAGGTTAACATCACGAGAGGACTGCCAAAACTACTGGTCGCGGTATTTTGATCAGAAGCCCCAAAATTTCTATAGCAATGGGATCATGTCCCTACTTACAAGATGGCATAAAGTTATTTAACAAAATAGTACCTACTTACCTACTTACTTTAGTTAAATGTAAATAAACTATATTAAAAAATGTTTTGAATTTTCTTAAAAATGCGAAGAAACTTTTCCACCAACCTTATATTAAGTAAACAAATCGTATTTGTTCATCATGTAAGTAGGTACCGATTAAACTGACTAAGCTGCATTGTCGCGAAGGTGCCGCCGATTTACTTTACAAATTGGTTATTGGAAATGTATCGATTCATCATCATCACCATCATCATCCACAGCCTGACTTCACCCATTGTTGGGTATAGGCCTCCCCAAGTTTGTGCCATCCACCACGATCCTGCGCTAGTCTCACCCACTGACGACCCACGACCTTTACGACGTCGTCCACCCATCTCGCTGCTGGTCGTTCTACCCTTCTATACCCGCACCTCAGCCACCATTCAGTCACTTTCCTGCTCCATCTATCATCACCACGTCTAGCCAAGTGTCCCGCCCAAGACCACTTGAGCTCCATAACTCAAATCCCAGCGTCATGAACCTTTGTTCGTCTACGGATCTCGACGTTTGGAACTCGATCTAACTGTCTGATACCAAGCATGGTACGCTCCATGGCCCTTTGTGCAACTCTTAACCTGTACACAGCCTCCTGCGTGAGCGTCCACGTCTCGGCACCGTAGGTCATGGTGGGCAGAACACATTGGTTGAATAAGCGGGTCTTCAGACACTGTGGAAATTTAGGCGACCTAAGGATGTCGTCTAACTAGCCGAATGCAGCCCATCCCAATTGGATCCGTTTAGAGATCTCCTTCTGCTGATGCTCTTTACCAAACGACAAAATATGTCCAAGATAAACATACTGGTCGACTGTCTCCAATAATGTATCGATTACTGGATAAATATTCAAACTGCCATGCCGGTATTAGACCCACCTCTAAAATAAGCAACGGACGTGTGTTTTAAACTAATGCCGTACATAACAAAACAGGTTGTATTTCAATCTAGTTTCGGTCTAAACATATATATTTTTATAATAGTCAATGCAACGTTTGGCTAAGGCACTTACGCAACAAGCTTCGGCCCGCGGCTTCTCACGCTTAGTATGTCAATAAAACTAGTGTATGCCTCAATCCAGACTATAATCTATGTGTATACCAAATTTAATCGAGATCGGTCAAGCTGTTTAATCATAAAAACATTAGTTTTATTTTTATTTATTTTATTTTTAAGTTGATGCGACGATGTATCAACTACTATTTACTAATTTAGGTAGCAATTCGTCAGTTAGCTAACTTAAACAAATATCCTATGTCCTACCTCACAATAACAGTAGTTCCTTGATAAGTTTCACCAAGATCGGTGCAGCCATTTAGTCGTGAAACCGTACTAAACAGACAGACAGAGCTACTTTCGAATTTATTAATTAGTATGGAGTCTGAAGTAAAATTAAGAGAAATAAAAGCAAGATTAAAGTTAGATGTACCCCAAAACCGAATAAAAAATTACCATTTTATATAAAACTATCTGACCAATCCGCAGCTTTGCACGCGTAGTTTTTTATAAAAAACATTACCCTCCTTCTCCGCAGTCGAGTAAAAAGTAGCTTGTGTCACCCGGAGATAGTGTAGCTTCCCAACAGTGAAATATTTTTTAAATCGGTCCAGTAGTTTCAGACCCTATTCAATAGAAACAAAACAATCTTTCCGTTTTGTAATATAACAAAGTTTTTTGTAGATATTGATATGTTCTTTAATATTGTAGAACATACTTTTGTTCTATCATCAATAGTTTCCGCAGCGCATGCGACGAAAGACGTTTAGGGCACATTTTTTACACCTTGGGTTACGTTACTTAAGTTTTAGTAAGGATCTCTAATCTTTTCTAGCAATTAATATAGCCTTTGTCACTTGGGGTGAAAGTAGCTTTCCAATGGTGAAAGAGTTTTTGAAATCGGACTAGTAGTTTTTGAGTTTATTTATTACAAACATACACACAAAAATACAAATCTTTCCTCTTGATAATATTAGTATACTCGTAGTATATATATAGGTAGATGGTGGTATCACCGCTATATTATGACGGCCGTCGTTTCTTAGAAAACTTAAACTTATAATTATTATTAAAGATGACGTCTTTACAGTAGAATAATGAGATTTCTTTTATCATAATAATAATAATGAAAGTGGAAACATTCAGTTTGTCTGAGTTATTTTAATTAAAATTACTACTTACTATCCTGGCGCATCAACCCCAAAGCGGTCCTTGGGCTCCGATACTAAATTGCCACTGATCGCTATTTTGCGCCACTTCTTGCCATTCTGACACTTGGAGAGCACTAAGATCTTTCTCAACCTCATCCTTCCAGCGATATCTGGGTCGCCCGTTTGGTCATTGGCCGACTGGCAGTCCTAGCTACGTGGCAGCACGATTGTCCCCCATTCACTCAACGTGATTTTATTTCGTCTATAATGTTGGGATCAGTCACCAGTTCAGCTACCTCCCGATTCTTCCTGACTCGCAAAGTGTCATCTCCTGGTCGAACTAGGCCTAGGATATTTCCTAACACCTTTCTTTCTGTCACTAGAAGTTTACGATCTTCTTTCTGGGTTAGCATCCAACCTTCATCTATAGGTACATCAAAGATAGGCAGAATAACAGTTTTGTAAATTCGGATTTTGGTACGTCGAGAAAGAAGCTTTGAGACTAAGATCTTTATGTAGGGCAGCATTTCTATATATATTGTATTTAGGTCCGTTACAATACATCCTAGGTACTTGAATCTATCAACTCATAAAAAGATCATGTCACCGACTATCAGGTCCACTCGTCTTCGTCGGAGATGTCTGGCGCGTCGTTTATGGATATATTCGGCCTTATCTTTACGGAATGACTTGTACCAGACAACAGGGAGGGGTGTGGAAGTTGCTCTCTATTGGGCTAATCAAATTTAGAAGTCAAATAGCCATTGACACGAAAGAAGAAGAAGACTGGCAGTCGCGGGTGTCTTTTTCAAACACTAAGTAAGTCCTATCACGTCTGTTTGACTAGCACTTAATAGAGCTAAGTCGTCCACGTATCCTATTATCTTATGGCGTATATTCAGTTCCAATCCACTGCTCAAAAAATTACTTTGCGCATGATATGTCCAGGCCCAGATTGAACAACATAGGTGACATAACATCCCCTTGTTTCAGCCCGCTTACGATTTTGAATTTCTCTGATTTCCTCCCCACTCGCATCCTTGCTTGTTGCTACCTCGATCATTCGATACAATTTCTAAGAATGGTATAGGGCGTTTCTGTTTAAACTAACATAATAATATGTCTTGGAAACGTCTCCCACTTTTTCTCCATTAATTGCTTGAGGAGGAAGATTTGATCGACTATGCTACGGTTGTGTCTAAAGCTTCACTGTTATTCTCCAACAAAATTTTCTGCGAAAGGCTCCAGTCTGCTCAGCAGCACATAGGACAGAATTTTATACACAGTTTTCAGAAAAGCTATTGTATTGCTCGGTATTTAGCTCACTTTTTTCGACTTCCCTTCTTGTGGAGTGGAAATATGTTTTCCAGATCCAGTACTCCCAGAGACCAATCTAAAAATATATTATTTTAAATAATTCAAGAATGTATCAAATCAGTTGATAATGACGGAGTTCTGAGGTAACAAACATAAAAAATGAAATACAAACGAGTCGAGAACCTCCTACTATTTTAAAGTGGGTTAAAAAGTAACTTGTATCAATTGAAATTCTTGTTTGGTAATTCCAATTGCCTCTTAAACCAGCCTTAACATTAATTTCTTGCCATGATTACATGACTATGTTTATCTTGGGCAGATTCTGCGATTGGGTAGATACAATCTCGAGAAAAAAGTAAACTGGTGAGTTCAGCTGGGCTGGGCAGCGTTTGGGAAACTTCGTCGGGTCTTCTCGTCAACCATCCCACAATGCCTAAAAACGAAATTATTTAACCAGTGCGTCCTACCTGTGATGACCTACGCAGCCAAAATGTGGGCACTTACGGTGGGACTGGTCCACAAACTGAAAGTCGCTCAGTGAGCTATGGCTATGCTCTGGATTTCTCTGAAGGATAGAATCCGAAACGAGGTTATCTGACAGAGAACCAAGGTGATCGACATATCTCAGAGGGTCAGCAAGTTGAAATGGCAGTGGGCTGGTCATATCTGCCGCAGAACCGATAACCTTAGGCGTAAACGTGTTCTGCAGTGGAAACCACGTCTAGGCAAGCGAAGTGTTCCGGCTACTGGAGGACACACTCCAGCTAGATAGAGTGACGATTTGCACGTTGTGGCTGCCAAGGATTGGATGAGAAGAGCTGAGGATCGGGCTCAATGGCGCACCCTTGGAGAGACCTACGTCCAGCAGTGGACTAGTATAGGTTGATGATGATGATGATTATGTACTAAAAATTAATGTTTTTAACCACGGTAGCACCTGTACTAATAGTTCTAAAAGTTTTATTTTAAACAAGCTGTATAAATATTTGCTTAATATTAATCAAGACGGTAAAAATAATCTCAGTAATAACAAAATCGCACTTTGTAAGGCAACTTGAGCGAGTCTTGTTGAGCTGTTTTGCATTTTTTTTATAGCCTTGAGACGAAATTATTTACCTAGAAGTAATTTTAATAAAATAAACAATAGGTTTATACTTTTTTTGTACTTCATGGAATTGAATAAGACCATCGCCTATAACAGAGCCTCGTGGGTCACGCACCTTAGAAACGTGCCCTTCGAAGCACTGCCTTACGACCATCAACTTGAAGCATACAGATATGAGGCCCCATGTGCCTGTGATTTCACAGTCAACCATACCTTTTAAACCGAAACACAGCAACGCTGCTAGGCGGCAGAAATGGGTATGGTGGTATAACTTCCCAGGGCGAGCCCTTTCACAAGAAACTCTACTACGCGCTGAGCAATTGTTTAGCATAATGCTGAGCCATCACTCTTTTTCGGCACAGTGCTCATAGTGACTAGGTACGTATTTTTTTCAATTTTAAAGTTATATAAAATTAAAGATATTTATTCTTTTATCCATACTTTTTACAGCTTAGTAGGTACCTAGTGCTTACAGAATATCATGTAAGTTACAATATAGGTATATATTATAGTGGGTATTATTAAACCAGTAAATGAAATGTTGGGTCCAGCCAAACTGGATCATCTATTATATCTGGCTCATGTAGCATAATCACGGCCGTCCTGTTACTAGTGGTTCGCCCCGAACTGAGATCTCGCGAGTCTCCAATAAAAACAAAAATATATTATTCGTAATCTTTGCCTACCAAAACAGTGCCACCAAATAACAACCATCATACTTGACCTTCAGTTTCATTTAAATTACTGGTAACGGGGGTTTATGTACCTACATTGTTTATTAATTTTTTGGGGTACAATTTGCAGTTATTCTAAATTTCCGACTTTTTCCTATATTTATGTCACTTAACTCACATGCATACTAAATTACAGCACTGTGGAGTCTCTGGTGTGCCCTGTGTATTTTGTCAAAGTTCAGTTTTTATTAAAGCTTATTAAGTCGAAATGTACTAATAAATATATTTTATTTGACGTCCCATTTGTCCTAATAGTCTCATTTAAATTTTTTTTACCCATCTTGAACTCGAATATCACAGAACAACCCCCCCCCCCCCCCCCCCCCCACATTTATAGTTTATATAATCACACTATCAAATTTCACGATGATCGGATCAACTCTTCGAAAGTTATCCTCGGACAAACAAACATACATACATACATACAACACCGATTTGCCCAAGTTGATTTGGAGATCTCGCTTCGCTCGATCAATAACTGGGTGTCATACTTATAACACAAATGTATCAGCAAATAAACAATGTATCATCACTAATATAAATACTGGATTTATCACGTACCGCTCTTTAAGGGGGTTAAAAGTTCATTATTTTAGTTCAACGAACCTTTATTCCGTGATCCAAATATATCACAAACGTTTTCTTAGTAAAAATATACAAGTATATTTTTTTCCATTAAAATAGAAGTTTAATTTTTTTCTGAACTCTTCAATGGATTCAAATTCGTCCGTTGTTTCAAGACTGTTTTTCCAATTTTATGTTAGAATGCAGCGTTTTATCTCAACCTTCAAAATAATCATTTGAATGTTGTGGTGACCCGAATAAAATAAAATCTGCAAGTACATACGGCTACATATCAAGCTATACTATTCCATTATAAGCTGACCTCTCATTCTACGAAAAGCCTACACAATGCGAGGTCAGCTTATACTGGAAATTATAGGTTGATGTGTAGCCGCGTGAACAAGTTTAATCAAGTCAAGTTGGTCAGTGACCTAGACTTTGGTCTTGAACTTGTTGATAAATACCAACTCACTTCGTGCTCAAACTTCATGAATACTCACTTCGTGCTCAAACTTCATGAATACTCACTTCGTGCTCAAACTTCATGAATACTCACATGTTTGTTTGCTCGTCCTAATGAGTTTAACTGCAAGAACAAGATAAACGAAGTTTTTGGGATTTAATCATGATCATCGTTGTTATTTGGTGCTTAAAACCATGTAGTAGATCATGGTCTAAACTATGTTTATTCTGTAAAATCAGTGAATTATATTTCATCGCGTAGGTATGTTTGGTAGCGCCCTCAGTAATCAGTAGTTTGCGATGCTCGTATAGAGCAAACAAGTATAAAGTGCCATTACCTAGTTTTTAAGACCATAATGTACACTTATTTATACAAATAAATATACATATATATATATATATACCCAGTCAGGTCATAAATTCTGTCACATGTTTAATATAAAATAATTGAAACAAGTTAATTCATTATGTAACCATTTATATACCAAAATGAACTTAACAAAACGAAGATTCTTATGACACTAAAGTTTATTCAAAATGACTTCCGTGATTTTGAATACAGGCCTTCAATCTGCGCAGCTAGTCGTCTATCGCAGCACGAACGAGGTCCATGTCAATATCGGCGGCTGCCTTAATCAAGCATGTCTTGAGTGACTCCAAATTGGGATGAAGCTTTGAGCACGCCTTTTCCTCCAAGTGTTGCCATATCTTGTAATCTAACGGATTCAAATCTGGACTGGAGGAAGGCCAGTCTTCGTGCCGGATGAAGTCGATTTCACGCGCCGCCAGCCAGTCTTGTGTGCTCTTCGCTCTATGAGCTGGCGCCAAATCTTGTTGGAATACCCAGTGCCTATTAGTGAACATGGTATGAGAAACAGGTTCCACAAGGTTCGTCAGGACTGTATTTTGATACACAACTGCATTAGTTTTTACACCTTTCTCACAAAAATGTACCTCTGTTAAGCCCCAATAAGAATCTCCCAACCATACCATGAGCGAGGATGGAAAATGACCTCGTTGGACACGCGGAATACGGTTGCTCGCTTCTTCACTACTGTGTGCGTACACCTTATCATTTTGTTTGTTGTAGCTCTCTTCTACGGTAAAAATGTTTTCATTCGAAAAAAGAATTTCCCGATCGCGCGCTTTGTTGAAGCGGTACGCGGAAAAAAAATATATCGGGATATAATATCGGGAAATTCTTTTTTCGAATGTAAACATTTCCGCGCTTCAACAAAGCGCGGCATCTCTTCAGTCTCAGGCCCATTAGACGAGCATTCAAACGATGTCCTGTTTTTCTTCGATATGCCCGAAGCCCTAAGTCTTCATTTAACACCCTTTTCACCGTGGTTCTGCTTAACCCCATCTGAAGGGCCAACAGTTTCTGCTTACGTTTGGGATTTCTTTGAATTCGCGCCTTCACAGTTTTTATCACTGCTGGAGTCCTAACAGACCGAGGGCGACCACTTCTTGACCTGTCATCTACACTAGAGTCTTCATTGCATCGTTTGATGGTGCGATAAACGAATCTTTTGGTTATATTCAAATTTTTCAGTATGTCAAAAATTTGAATTGGCGCGTAACCGCAACGATGCAACGCAATAACTGCAACACGGTCTTCTTTAAGCGTCCACTCCATATTTAAAAATGAGTATAATTCTAAAAAGTATACATTTTTATTTTCATGAACAATTCGAAATTCGAATTCTATAAACTTTTTTGTGGCCAGCATTCTAAAAGAAAAGTTTTTACTGTGTAACAATACTTATGACCTTACTAGGTATATACGAGTACATATTGGTATTATCCCATCCCATTTCCCACTAATATTATAAACGCGAAAGTGTGTATGGATGTATGTGTGGATGTTTGTTACTGTTTCAGTCGTAACGGCTAAACCGATTTCGATGAAATTTGATATGTATGTAGATTATAACCTGGATTAACACATAGGTTACTTTTTATTGACAAACCATTCGTTCGAAGCTGCTGGCGGAAGCTAGTATTATAAACGTGAAAGTTTGTATAGATGTATGTATGCATGTTTGTTACTCTTTCACGCAAAAACTACTGCATGGATTTTCATAAAATTTGGTATGTCGATAGATTATGACCTGGATTGAGTCTATTTTTCATTGGAAAAACACGTGTGCGAAGCCGCGGGCGGAAGCTAGTACTATATAAAACTAATAATAGATTCTTGCACTCTTTGCAAGGACATGGCAGTTTTGATCTCTTTTCGAAGATACTCGACATCTTAGGTTACAATTGGTTAGGAATGCAACTTGTACTCGTTTTTTTTAAATAAGGCATTCTTAACTGACGTCCGTGGCGTCAATGCACCAGGGTCATGGCTTCAAACCAGCGCTGAGCAAGAAACTTGTTTAGCTGAGCCCCATTTTCAGCACAGGGCTCATAGTCATTTATTTTTTTACTGATTTATTTATCGTGTCTGTAATAATTATTCACCGTATGTAGTTTCTGTGTGTTTGTTACTTGTTTAGAAATAAATTTCTTTACCCATCTATAACTTTTCAAGCATTTTCTGATTATTGTGGTCTATTCGACTATACTTTGGTATTAAATGAGCAACTGCCCTCATTAACTTAGTAATAGGAAAAATTCTCTCTCCAACGGTCTTCTTAAACAAATAGTCTCTAACCTATAATTATGATGAGCCAATGTGTTTTTTACTAAGTATTTTTATTTTTAAATGTTATTTTAAGGGAAAACGATAAAAAAAACTACCAATGTGCGCCTGCACCCCATGGCTCCCAGCAACCTTTTATCTGACCAATTTCATAACATATTGTATCAAATCTACAACAAAATGGTTTGTAAGCTATCTTAACGAGCTGTAGTGGTATAAATTTTGTGCTAACACAGTATAATGCTCAGTGGCAACCATTTTTGCTTTCACAATATGTAAAAATATTATAAACTATCTGATCAATCCGCAGCTTCGCACGCGTAGTTTTTCATTAAAAACATTACCCTCCCTCTCTCCGCAGTTGGTTAAAAAGTAGTCTGTGTCACCCGAAGATAGTGTAGCTTCCTAACAGTGAAATATTTTTTTAAATCGGTTCAGTAGTTTCGGAGCCTATTCAATACAAACAAACAAACAAATCTTTCCTCTTAATAATATAACGAAGTTTTTTTTAGATATTGATATGTTCTTTAATATTGTAGAACATACTTTTGTTCTATCATCAACAGTTTCCGCAGCACATGCGACGAGATACGTTTTAGTGCACTTTTTTACACCTTGGGTTACGTTACTTAATTTTTAGTAAGGATCCCTAATCTTTTCTAGCATTAAATATAGCCCATGTCACTCAAGGTAAATGTAACTTTCCAATGGTGAAAGTATTTTTGAAATCGGCACAGTAGTTTTTGAGTTTAATCATTACAAACATATACACAAAAATACAACTCTTTCCTCTTTATAATATTAGTATAGATATAGATGTAAAATAAACGTTTTGTTTACTTTTTTCTTAATTTTACAAATCCGCTCGCAAAACTAATCTGCTGCTAAACATGTGCCTCCTCCATAGATATTTTGAGCAACCCATCTTGTGCGCCTGCACCCAGCGGCTCCCAGCAACCTCCTTTCTACCCAAACAGCCGTCAGTACTGTTATCTATGCGTCCCGCCTACCGCCACTTCATCTTGCTAATCCTTTGTGTTATGACGTCAATGACTTTTGTTTGTGTACAAATCTCCTCATTTCTGATTAAATCTTGATTTGATTTTAATTTAGGTTTTAATTGTTAGTTAAGATTAAACAAATTAAAATCCGTATAATTTTCTTAATCTCTAAATATAATAATTTCGATCTTTAATTATTACGGTAATTAGTTATTCAGTGAATTAGTATAATTATTTATTATAATAAATATCAATTTATTATAACTAGTGGTTCGCCCCGAACTGAAATCTCGCGAGACTCCCAAAACAAAAAAAAAACATTCTTAGGGCGACACGCGCAACGATGCCTACACGTATTAAGTGGCTAAATATGATTTAAGGAGTTGTCAAATCATACAAATACGTAAATTAAAACATATTTAGTTGCTAAATACGTTTAGGGATAGTTGTGCAAGCCGGCCTTAATCTTTGACTAATAAAATAGTGTTTATACTAAAAACGGGATATTTACCATGATTTGTGGCGCAGTTGCATGCGCCATGATCACGGGTAAAGTTTACCCGCCGAAACTGCGCCGAAATATCGGGATACTCAAATACTCACAAATCATGGTAAATATCCCGTTTTTAGTATAAATAGTGTTCATAACCATGATAGTTTCAAAAATTATATAATAAAATAGTGGCACGAAAAATAACCAACTAACTTGACTTACAGTTTCATTCAAATTAGAGGTAACGGAAGTTCATATAAATTGGATCCTCTTTTTTGGGGGTACAAATTGCAGTTATTTTGGATTTCAATCTTTTTCCTATATTTCTGTTACTAAAGTTACACGCATACCAAATTTCAGCACTGTTGGGTCACTGGTGTACTCTGTGAATTTTGTCAATGTTTAGTTTTTATTATGGCTAATAACTCAAAAAGTATATAGAACTTATAAAAAATAAAAACAAAGTTTAAATGTACAAATGGATACCTTTTATTTGACGTCACTTTTGACCTGATATCCTCATATTTTTTTGATCCCTCTTGAACCCCAATATCTCAACAACCCCCCAACATTTCTAACTCATTTAATTACACCAAAATTTTGCTATGACTACCTACCTATACATTAAATTTCAGAATGATCGGATAAACATTACAAAAGTTATCCTCGGACATACATACATACAACGCCGATTAGCCCAAGTTGATTTAGACATCTCCCTTCGCTCGATAAATAAAAGTATATCTTATAACTTCAATTTTTATTCACATAACAATCCATAGTAGGAACATTTTAATACCGAGTCGTCTAACGAAGGAGCGAAGAAAAATTAGTCCACTTGATTTTAGACACGTGAACTAGTGAAAGTTAAATTTTAACTTTTCTGTCAATAATAATGTCAATATAGGTACTATACCTATACCACCATACCTATTTCTGCCACCAAGCAGCATTGCTGTGTTTCGGTATGAAGGTATGGTTTCCAGTGAAATTACAGGCACATGAGGCTTTACACCTGCTTCAAGTTAAAGGGCGCAGAGTAGTGCAACAAAGGGCATGTTTCTAAGGTGTGTGACCAACGAGGCATTTCTTTGCTATAAGCGATGGTTACCACTTAACATCAGGTGGGCCATATGCTTGTTCCATCTCACAGACATGAGAAATAAGTTATCCGTTACTTACTTCCATCATCCGTGTTCCATCTCCAGATTGTATAAAAACATAAACTCATAAAAATAACAAAACTCCAAACGGTAAGCAAACTTTTTCAGTTGCGCATTTCATCAGTACTATCCTAAAATATTGTTTTACCTCAGAGAAGAGCGGGGCACGTCCCTCGCGGATTTGTATATGAATATAAAAACAGACCTTTTGCCTCCCAGATTGAATTACTGTAGCACGGGAAACTATGTTACGATTGACGACCTCTGTAGCGCAGTGGGGGAATAGCCGGCTGAGACGCAGGAGGTAGCGGGTTCGATTCCCACTGGGGAACAAATGTTCTACAGATATTTGTTCCGGGTTTGGATGTGTTGCTATATATTATAAGTACGTCATCATCATCATCAGCCGGAAGACGTCCACTGCTGAACATAGGCCTCCCCCTTAGATCGCCACAACGAGCGGTTGGTAGCCGTTTGCGCCCAACGGCTCCCCGCGATTCTTACTAGATCGTCGGTCCAACTTGTGGGGACCGGCCTTCGCTGCGTCTTCCAGTCCGTGGTTTCCACTCGAGAACCTTTCATCCACAACGGTTATCGGTTCTACGAGCCATGTGGCCTGCCCATTACCACTTCAACTTGCTAATTTTGAGTGCTATGTCGGCAACTTTAGTTCTTCTACGGATTTCCTCATTGCGGATTTTATCACGCAAAGAAACCCTGAGCATAGCCCTCTTCATAGCTCGTTGAGCGACCTTGAGCTTGGTCATGAGGCCATGAGTAAAGGACCACGTTTCAGTGCTATAGGTCATCACTGGCAACACACACTGGTTGAAGACTTTAGTCTTCAGGCTCTGGGGAATTTTGGACGAGAAGATATCGCGAAGTTTCCCGAACGCTGCCCAGCCGAGTTGGATTCTTCGTGCGACCTCTTTGTCGAAGTTGGACTTACCTAATTGGACAGTTTGTTCTAGGTATACATATTCGTTGACAACTTCGAGAGTATCGCCCCCAACAACTACGTATACGTCCTTAGAGAAAACATCGGCAGGAGAATGGATGAATGAAAATACTGTATTGTACACTTCAAAAGAAACAGACATAAAAATAAAAATTCACAAAGCAACAAGTACAATGGGCGGTGTTATCGCTTAGAAGTGATTTATTCCAGACAAACTTTGGACGGAGAAGACTCTTGTAACATTACCATAATGGAGGGGGGTGTACCTACATTAACAAAAATAAAATAAAATTTTAGGAGAGCGCTGATGCCTTACAATAAAATAAAACAATATCATCATCATCATCATCATCAGCCGGTACACGTCCACCGCTGAACATAGGCCTCCCCCTTAGATCGCCACAACGAGCGGTTGGTAGCCGTTTGCGCCCAACGGCTCCCCGCGATTCTTACTAGATCGTCGGTCCACCTTGTGGACCTTGTGGTAAAACAATATACATAAGTTAATATACCTACAACAAACAAAATAAAATAAATATATATATATATATATACACATACATACATACATACATATCTATAGCGATACTTTGACGTTTCTGAGAGATAAAAGCTTTTCACTTTTGTTTTAAATGTTTCACCATTCCACAAGAAATTCCTCTAGCACCTCACGGTGCGTGACCACTAAAGGTTGTATTACATAATAACGGCACGGATCCAGCACGGCTCCAACCCAGCAATTTACTTATAATTCAAATTAGAGCATTAAAACCAGTGTCGTATAATACATTTCGTAATGTCAATATAAAAAGCCGCCGGCGGGCAGACAGCGCGCTTACAGCTACCATACGACTAGTCGCGGAGCCCGCGCGCTGTAAGCGAGGAGACCGCACGCTGTAAGCGAGGAGACCGCGTGCGTACAGTGTGCCGACTGCGAGCCGTGTCCGAGGCGTGTTCATTCACGAATACGTGTTCGCGGTGATAGTAAGCTACACACTTTGCGGATGGCACCTCGCGGACGACGCGCTGCCAACGAGCTGGCACCTCGCGGGCGGCGAGCGGTAGCCAAAATTTGAGGCGGTGCTGTGGTGCAGCTGTGTCATTGCCGTGCCACATCCGTGCGGCTACAATGTAATACAACCATTAGTCTCCAAGGTGTGAGGATGGATTCCCTGTCGTCGTCATTATCAGGACGTTCACTGTTGAACATAGCCTCCCTAATAAAATAACTTTCATTACGTTATATCTAATGAAATACAATCTTCGTAACAAATAGTTATTTCTATTTAAAATTGGAACTGGTCAGTTGTGTAAAAAAACAAGGCGGGACACCAGGAATGCAACTTTTTTTAGCAACAAACTGTTATGGAAATTGATTTGTGACATTCCTATACTATCCTATACTCGAGTATAAGCGATCAATAACACCTTCGAACTCTTAGCGTCCTCGCTCGCCTTAGGTGCGGGACAAATACAAGAGTTGTTGGGCTAGGGCGAAGCGCAAAACAGGCGCGCTAACGATGTCGGAAAGGCGAGGCGCGGGCGAACACAGTACATGCATTTGGGGCATTCTAGTGTTTGATTTTATCATGACAATATGACGTCTTCTTCCTCAGATGAAGAGGATCTGCAAGCTCTGGTGCATTTGGAGAACTTACAAAAGATCAGAAGATATGCGGTCCGCTCTGTGTGGCAAGCAGAACAAGAGCATGCCTCTGCTAACTGCGGGTGTGCTGAGGGCGAGGAAGCGGCGCCCGCGCCCCGCCCGCGCCCCGCCCGCGATCCGCCGTCTCAGTATGTCTCGCGCCCCACTTCTTCTATACATTTAAACAGAAAATTTATTAACAATTTTACAATAGACTTATCTAATAATGACGAATATGACGTTGTTATAACAGACACATGTTGTTAAGGCAAAACGGGTCTTTTCGCGCACAGATTTATATAAAAATTATAATTTTGACTAACCTCGACGTTTCGGCCAAGTTACATCGGCCGTGGTCACGAGAGACTGAAAGCGGGCGGGTGTCATTGCCGGGAAGCGCGAATGTTGTCACCAACCACCCGCACTTGGTTTTCTGAATCGCACGTATCACTGTTTCGACACACAATACTATCAGTATCTAAAGTTACCTAAATTGTGACGTGAACACCTAACTATATTCTAAACTGGATTCCACGATGCAGATAATCTAAGCCGTCCTCACGATTAAAATTGCTATATTTCTTTATCTCGACGGCTTCTCGGACGATTTTAGGGTAATATTGGCGTTCGGTGGAGAGAATTTTGGGGTCGTGAAGTTATATCCAGTGGTTTGGTCCAGATGCAAGTAGGTGCTCAGCGATTGCAAATTTATTTGTTTGTCGGTTCTTCACAGCTGCGATATGTTCTTTCACCCTGTTCGCGACGGTTCGTTTTGTCTGTCCGATGTAAGAACTTCCACAGCTGCAGTCAATTTTATACACGCCGGGTGTTTAGAAGGGTATAACATCTTTCGCTGTAGGTACCGATCTGTTTTGCTGGATAACAGGGTACATACAGTTTTAATGGAGTATTTTCTTAGTGCTGATTCAATTTTAAAATACAAACATGAGTATATTTCGTGTAAATTTAAAAAGTTCTATAACAGACACTTCATATTTTTTTAGTTTTACCCTTACTTGCTTGTACACAACACATTTAATATCATATAATTTAATAGTTTAAAAATAAATAAATAGACAAATATGGACAATACATAATTATACTCCAGGATTCATATAAAATCTACCTAAATTATATTGAATTTTAACTATCATTGTAATATTGTATCAATGGACTGTTTATCTCTATCACTGTAACTATTGTACCACATATGTATTTTATTTTGTCATTTAATGTGGGAAGAAACTGAACCCTGACATACAGCTGACGCTAGTTCAGGAGCCAGGGCTTCAACCAGAATTGTATAAATTGGTATTAAACAAATAAACATTTTTTAAATTTTGTATGCAATATCTTAGAAGTGGCGCCGTGTCCGCGCTGCGCCCGCGCCATAAACCGCTCGTACGCCATAAAATTTAGGTGTAATTGATAAATTGCTCGCTTTCAGCGCGTAAACGAGATATTATTAGAAATTGAATAAAAACTAGGTTTCCGATGGAAAAGTCTCGCTAGCAAAAAGTCACCAATAAAAAGCCATGATAAGTAAATTGAATCGAAACGCTGTCGTGTTAAATTTAAACCTGCGTGAATATCGATACTTTCAAATAAATGATACATCAGGAGGCGGCATAGAAAACTCTACCCGATAGAGTAACTAATATGTCATACACAAGGAGAATGGGGAAAAATTAACATAAATATTTAGCATTTCCTTTAAAGCGCTTCTTTTACTGTCCAGGCTGTTCGACTGTGGAATGCTTTGCCCGAAGAAATAAGACGGTCATCCTCCTTACACATCTTCAAGTTGAAGTTGAAACAGCATTACCTGACGATGTCATCTTCCTAGCGTTATTTATTGACTCTCTAGATATTTTATCTGTTAGTATAGTTTGCTATATGCATATACCTATATATTAGTATATTTTATAAGTATTTTAAGTATTAGGATTAAAACTTTTTCATATTTTTAGTATAAGTACCTAAGAATATATGTGTACCTAAATGTATCCTCCAAAGTACACCGCACTCCATATCTTCGTAAATTTCGCTCCATCAAAAGGTTGCCTAGAAGATATCACTTTCCTTTTTTTTTATGATATTTGTGGGGAAACAGGCTTACGGCCCACCTGATGGTAAGCGGTCACCGTCGCCTATTGACACCGGCAACACCCGGGGTATTGTCGATGCGTTCCCTACACTGTAGAAACCTCTTTACATTTCTCTTGAAGCGTGCCATGTCGTAGTCTAATGGGAAAACCTCAGATGGTAGCTCATTCCACATCTTGCAAGTATGGGATAGAAAAGATCGCGAAAACTTTTTAAGGCCGCTCATTTTATTATTATTCTAGCCTACTACTTTATTTTCGTATTATTTCTGTGTGTGTGGTAAAGAGATATAAAGAGAATATAAAGAATTAATATCTTATCTTATCTTTCCAAAGCATCTTTTAAGAAACAAATTATACTCGTATCTGTTCATAGTCATATATAGCGCGTTCTATAAAATATTCAGAAATTCACTTAACACACACTACACTCCCGTTCTCACCCCCTCAAGTACACACATTTACACAGCACCCCTACCTCTCTTTTGTTCTTCAAATGCGTACCTATTAAATTACTAAAGTTCTTGAAAATTTAATTAATATACTTACTACGTTTTTTAATCTTTTTCTCTAGGTGACTAATTTCTTTAAAGATAAGTCTATAAATTGAGAATCTGTTATTGGCATTAAGCATTAGTTATAAGGATTGTTTACATTGTTAACAAGTGCTGTTGATTCTGTAATGAATATTATTATATATAAAATATATATATAAAAAAAACTTATATTTTTATTAGTAAAAGTTTAGCAAGTGTTTTTCTTCATGGATTAATAACTAAAAAATAACAACCTAAATAATTAGATAATGATAATTTAACAATTATATGTGTGTATAATTAGACAGATTCTGTATGTGAAAGATCTGTCTAAACTTTCCAAATGCTACAGATACGTAACCATAAAATAACGTAAAAGAAAGCGGTGTCACTAAAACGAAAAACCCACGTCATGTCCAGTTGCAAATCTGACCAAATGCCACCGAGCCTTCTATCAGGTAGAACTACATACATCACCACCGGGTTTATAAAGGATAATCGGTTTTCCTATCTCTTGAACCTTTACGAAAAGGTTATGTTCATTGAATTTTTAGTGATTCTTTTTGATATTCAGACGTCATTATCAAATTTGAACAATTTTTTTGGGTTTTTATGCTCTAATAAATCACTGTTTAAATAGATCTTCAATATTTCCTATATTTTTGTTATTTTGGTAAGATTATTTTGTAGTATCTAAATTAAAAGTTTGTTTATCTATTTTTTGGCACTACCGCGCGCGTACTTGCGGGAGTGCAGATCTGCATCATCGTGCGGGTTTTTACGCACTCACGCGCGTAGTTGCGTTTTGTGGATTCACGGCGGCTCTGACTCATTTCATTCAAAGCTGTTCGTTAGTGCAGTTCACGTTCAAAATCACACACGGCACTGCGGAACTCGGTGTGCGATACCTTGCGTCTCGCCCCGCACCTACCTAAATAGGTATTTATTGTAACACCGCCTCCTCAAACGTCTTTTCAATCCAGTCCATCCAAAGGTTGCCTGGAAGTGATCGCTTTTAGCGATATGGCCGTCCATTGTACCATGTATTAGTCTTTACGTTTTCTAGGTTAAGTTATTTTAATTTGAAAGAAAGAAAAAAGAAAGAATACATTTTATTCAACAACCACACATTTTTAAAGGAAAATAAAACACAACAACAATAAAATCTAACCTAAGCACTAACAAACTAACAAACTTAAAAGCTCTGTGTGGAGATGAATAGGTACTCAGCTCAGCATGATGCTACGGTATGTTAATATACCGCAGCGCTGGTCTTCCGCTGAGTCCAGTTTATATTACCTCACGTACCTCTTGATCAAGGGTAGCCATTATAAGACAAACACAACTATTGTTCAAATCAAACCATATTAAATACATGCATTACAAAATTAAATACCTACTATTTTAAACCAATAAAACTATCACTACTAACTATCACACTAAAAAAAAATTCACTGGTATATTTAAGACAAGACATGGAGACTGGGGAGAGAGAAAGAGATAGAGAGCTAATTTGGTGTAACAATAAAGAGTTATCTATCTATCTACGCGCGGGGGTGCATGTTTCTCCACGCTTGAGCATGTGATCTGCATGAACGCGCGTGGATGCATTTTCTGTGTGTTAGACTGTGCGTGTTGTTTATACAAACGGAGATAATTACAAGCACCGTTAGAAATCGCATTCACGCAACATGCAGCGTGGTGCGTGGCAGTGTGTTGAGCGCCTAAGCTCGCTAATCCTCTGGGCTATGTCTGTGACCTTGGTTTGCCTACGGAGTTCCTCATTACTGATTTGATCTCGTAAAGATACACCAAGTATAGCTCTATCCATAGCACGCCGAGTGACATTCAGCCTACCTTTGAGGCCTATGTGGAGTGCACTGGAAAGCGCAGCGCAAGACGGCCCCTACTAGACAGAAAGACGACTTAGAAAGTTTGCTGGGAGCTATTAGGTGCAGGACGCACAAGATAGGTCACTCTGGAAATCTACATATATGGGCCTATGTTCAGCAGTGGACGTTATATATATTATTATTATTTTTTTTATACTAGTTATATGGCAAATGAGCATGCAGTCCACCAGATGTTAAGTGGCTACTGCAGCCCATGGATATCCACATAGAATTCAAAATAAGCTATTATGTTGTCTTGATCTCTATGTGGATACGTTGTCATACTATAGGACTTAGCTGTTACGCCTATGTGCCAGTAATTACAGGAACATACCATTACCATCTAATCGGAACACAGCAGCACAAGTACTGCTATTTGGCGGCAGATAAAGGTAAGGCGGTGGTGCCCACTTCCTCGAGCTCGTTCACAAAAGCTCTACCACCAGTAAATATATGGTTGATTATGATGAGAAATTTTTGCAAGCGGTTTTAATCCAATCTGTTATGAAATTAGACAGACGGTAATAGGTTGCTGGTCGTTTTATTTGCACTAAAAGTAATAAAAACCGGCCAAGTGCGAGTCGAACTCGCGCACGAAGGTTTCCGTACCATTATCTAAAAACGGCAAAAAAATCACGTTTGTTGTATGGGAGCACCCCCGTAAAAATTTGTGTTATTTTAATTTAGTTATATTTTTTTAAAGTGAATATATAACTAAATATATCAATCAATATCGAACTAAAACAAGCAAAAAGATCACGTTTGTTGTATGGGATCCCCCCTTACATATTTATTTTATTCTGTTTTTAGTATTTTTTGTTATAGCGGCAACAGAAATACATCATCTGTGAAAATTTCAACTGTCTAACTATCACGGTGCATAAGATACAGCCTGATGACAGACAGACAGACAGTGGAGCCTCAGTAATAGGGTGCCGTTTTACCCTTTGGGTACGGACCCTAAAAAGTACAATGGACGATTGTATCGCTTAGAAGATTATTCTTGTGGAAAGTTGGATGGAGAGGATTTTTGCTATTACAAATACAAATACAAAAAATCTTTATCGAAACAAATAAAGAGCATAAAAACTTAACTTACATAAAATTATCATAAAAAATATTAATAGGTAGCACGTTGGGTAGGCTCACAGGCACTATTAGATACTAAGATAATGGTCGCGTTAGCTCATTTCACACTAAACTATAGACAAAGAGAGTACAGCAAGAAAATATTTAAAAAATATACTAATCAATCATTATACCAAAGTCTCGCAACATGAAATTATTCAGGGTACAACACTATACAATAACCAACTAAAAATCTGTCCAGGTATTTATTGGATTCATGGAAAACATTTAGATTATCCATTTAACACATCGAAAAATCGTTTTTCCTATCCAATCATTCGTTTCGCACGCCAGTGAGCACAAAAGCAATACTCCAAATAATGCTTATTTAAAAACAAAGGTGCCATATCCAAAGCGCGCAATAACAAGTGTTTGGAAAGGCATTACATGGGCGCTGCAGTTCGTAGCTATTGTGCCGGGAAATCGCCAGTTTTCGATAAATACACAGACTACTAGGAAAACTAGAAGAAAACTCGAAAGAACTTAAACTTTGCTATAGTTCGAGCAATAAAGCCGTGCTTCCATTGCTCCGCACGGGCAAGCTTCGCTTTGTATGAAATTGTAGGCGGATCAATCAAGTCAAAATCAGATCAAAATGTTTTTATTCCATCAAAGTATATTATGATACAAGTGAGCTAAGTTGCTCATTATACACGATGCTGTAGTTTGCAGCCCGAGCCGTAGGCGAGGGCGTAAATCAGCCGAGATAAATCGATTAATTATTAAAACAATTGGTGAATGTACTATTTTCAAAACGATATTGGATTGTTTTTGATGGCAATTTCATAGTTGGTGTTACATTGGTACTTGCCACTTCTTTAGTATTTTCATTTAGTTCTTGTGCAAATATCGGCGACAAAGGTAAATCATACAAATTACTGGCATGAGAAGGCACCAAATAACTCATGCTACGAGATGTACATGGTTGTGGGTTACAGTACGTTTTGATATCAACACAATGTTTGAGCTTAACCATGCTTTTTAACATGGAATAGATGCACCACAGGGAGCTGCGTTTGTATGTATTGGCAAGTTCAGAGAAATATGCCAAAACACACAGTTTCAGAAAATGACTGGTTTTTTTGTTGTTTTTCCATTTTATGAAACTAGCGTAAGCAGCTAAGTACTTTTCTCTAGATTTTGCAGATTTTGATATTTTTGCGGCGCATCTTGCAGATGACGATATCTTGATTGTAGAAGTTTATCACTCTAATAAAACGAGTGACTCTAATTATTTAATATTAATTAAAAAATTATTAAGTAAAAATACAGACGAAGGGCTCACTGCAATTATTATCGGGGACATTAATGTTAATTTGCTTGAAAATTCATCAATTAAAAAGCAATTGGTAGATCTCCTGTCTAGTTACGGTTTAACGCAGTTAGTCGATTTTCCAACTAGAGTGGAAGACGGTAGTAGCACCCTATTAGACCATGCGTACACGAACCTTCCCACGGAGCGCGTCGCAGGCATCGTCGGCGTCGACACGCACCTTAGCGATCACAGTGCCCAGCGCCTTACCATCTCACGGAGCTCCATTCACCCGCCGCCTCCAGTACTAAAGCGTAGTTTCAACACGATCAACAAAATAAATTTCGTATCGGCTGTAGAGTCTGCAGACTGGAATAAAATGATAGGATTATCTAACGGCGACTGCAATGTAATGGCGGAATCTATACTATCAACGTTAGTACGTAAAATCAATATCTGCTTCCCTCATAAAAAATAACCCGCGAAAACTACTAATCGTAATCAGTGGATGGACGTGGAGGTACAAAATGTAAAAACATCTGTTGTACGAAATCATACATCTCAAAGCTACGTTTCCGTCAGACGCAGCAATCTTACAATCTTTTCCGACGAACTATCGTCCAAATATAGTGCTATGATAAAGGACAAACGCACCCGCTTCTACTCAGACCTTATCCGCGCCGACCCTAACAAATCGAAGCGTATGTAGAGAATCATTAATGCAGAACTAGGCCGGAGTAGCGGCGAACGAGTTGACTATACTGATCTCATTCGAGGCATAGACGGACAACCGTTCGCATCTAAAGCTGATCTTGTTGACGCACTCAACGTCGAGTTTGTAACTGCTGCAAGTAAGTGTGGCATCCCAGCTGCCGACTCGTTCCTTGCCATGGCTGCGCTCGGGGCTGACTCTGGCACCAGTGACATCTCACTTAGGTTAAGTCCCTTCACACCTTCCGATATTATAAAAATTACTCACTGGTAAATAAAAAACCAGCGTAGACTATTAAGGTATATCCGCTAGTATATTGAGAATCGATGAAAAACCCTTAGCCTGCACGATCAGCCAATTGTGTAACGCATGCCAGCGTCAAGGAATTTATCCCACGGCACTGAAAAAAGTTAAAATCTGCCCGCTATACAAAGGTAAAGGTAAAAAGACCGACACCAAATCTTACTGCCCTATATCGTTATTGTCGGCTTTTAGTAAGATTCTTGAGGTCAGGCTTAATAACAGGCTGCTCGCATTCGTGGCGGGCCGTGGTGTCTTATCGGATAGACAATATGTATATAGAGCGGGGCGCACAACCACAGACCTGGTGCGCGAGGTGGTGTGGCGAGTGCTGAGCAAGCGCCAGGCTGGACAGCGCGTCGCGTTGCTATGCTGTGACCTCTCGCGCGCGTTCGATACCGCTGACCATAAAGTCATCGCCAACATACTCCAGTTCTATGGAATACGCGATCGGGCGTTATCATTACTCATATCCTTCATGTCTGACAGATCTCAAGTGGTAGTAGGTGATGGGGGGCGCGTTGTATCATCAGAGTTGGTGAATATCATAGGTGTTCCCCAAGGCTCGTGTTTGTCGAACACCTTGTTTAGCTTGCATCTGAATGACCTACCAGGTGTCGTTGAAAACGCCGAAATCTGCATGTACGCGGACGACGTCGCCGCGGTAATTACTGCACCCACCGATCGCGAACTGGAGTATGAGCTGAACGAGGTGGTGCGACAACTCGAGTCATGGTTCAAATCTAACGGTCTGGCATTGAACCGGGATAAGACTTGCTACATGATATTTTCCCTAAATGGTAGGACACCATTTTCACTTAAAGTTACCGTCGGGAATACCATGCTGAAACAAGTCCAAACTACGAAACTGTTAGGTTTCCACATAGACAGCTCACTCGTGTGGGACACCCACATAGAGGAGCTATGCACAAGGCTCAGGAGGGCTTGTTTTGCATTACGGAGGCTGGCGAGCACCGCGTCCCGCGACGTTGTGCGCTCCTGCTTTTTTGCCACCGTCCACAGTGCCGTCACCTACGGAGCCGAGCTGTGGGCGCGCGCCGCTGACACCCAGTACGCTTTCGTGATGCAAAAGCGGACGGTGCGCGCTATCGTGGGTGTCCCAGGCGATGTCTCATGTAGGGACATTTTTAAGGAATTCAAAATCTTACATCTGCCTTGTGAGCTTCTATATCAGGTGGCCTTGTTTACTTTCACAAATTTGAACTTATTTCAGTGTAGGGGCGTTAAAAATCCCGTGTCCTACGCAATGACAAATTTCACCATCATCTTGTAACTCCGCCGCACAAATTGACCAAATCCGAGAAGTCCGTATACATAATGGGCCCATCGGTTTTCATTAGATTGCCAGAATCGATAAGGACAGCAGCGTCCGTGCCCATATTTAAGAGTAGGCTTAAAAAGTGGTTGTTGAGTGGGATATTCTATAGTGTAGATGAATTTTATGAACTACCTACACTGTAGAATGTCGCACCAGGACTAACATAAATTAAGGGATTGGAAGGAATTTTATTATAATTAAATTATATAACTTATTGTGATTTATAATGACTTGTAACTATGGAGTTATTAATAAAGTATTGTTACTGTATTGTAGCATCTGCGTCCACATCCTATGCAGCAAGGGAATCGGGGCTTAACGTCTCTAGAAATAGAATGGATTAGGAAGCGACGGCTATTTATTTTGTCTGAGTTTACTAGACGGTGCTTATTTCTAACTATTACAAAACTAGTGGTTCGCCCAGAACTGAGATCTCGCGAAGCTCTCTGAAAAACAAAAAAATATTTGTTGTAATCAAAATAGTGCCACGAAATTAATAACCAATTTATTTGACCTACAGTTTCATTCTTTGGTTAGTTTTTTTCTGGGTAGTAATTGCAGTTATTCTGGATTTCAGACTTTTCCCTATATTTGTACTAAAGCTGCACGCATACAAAATTTCAGCACTTTGGGGTCACCTACCTACCCTGTGAATTTTGTCAAAGTTCAGTTTTTATTATGGCTCATAACTTATAAACACAATAAAAATAAAAACGGGGTCAAAATATACCCATAAATACCTATAAGTCGTTCTATTTGACCAGATAGTCCTATTTTGGGTTTTTTTACCCCCCTTGAACCACAATATCTCTACAACACCCCCCCCCCCCCCCCCACCCCTCACATTTAATTAATTTAGTCACACTAAAATTGTGCCATCATTACCTACCTATATACCAAATTTTACGATGATCGGATAAACGCTTCGAAAGTTATCCTCGGACAAACAAACATACATACATACATACAACGCCGATTTGCCCAAATTGATTTAGAGATCTCGCTTCGTTCGATCAATAATAAAGTTTGTCATTTCAGTGGTCTAACAACCACAATAATATGAAAACGAAGCAAAACACAGCACTCTATACAATTTCTGACTTAAATGACTTTTCCTAGACCAGCGCCTATATACTTTTATGTGGCAAAGTATTACAGTGAGGCTCTTTTGGTACTTTAAAACACAGAAACACTTACCTATCTTGTTACATATCAATACCATTATCACTCTTATATTTTAATGTGATACTTTTAATTTTATAACCTTCAATAATATTACATAAATTACTAATACTTGGAATAAGTAATTTCTCTTACAATAAGTAGTCTTTTGATATTGCTTGGAACGTTCGTTAAATGAAAATACTGACTTCTGCTGGCGGCTTCGCACGAGGGACTTATCAATAAAAAAGTTGCACTCCGGGAGTGCCGACAGAAGTGAAAACTTGAATAAAAGCAGACTACAAATCTATATACTTATATACAGAGGTGTCAGTAACAGTCAGTGTCAGTAGTCAGTAAATGGTGTCGGTAACAGTGTCGCGAGTGCAATTGTTTTTTCCCATCTCAAAAAAAAGTCAACGTGCCTAAAGAAGTTTTCACTTCAATAGTACCGTATGTCCTAATCGAGATCTTAATCTACCTATATACCAAATTTCATTGAAATTGGTCTATCCGTTTAGTCGTAAAAACGTAACAAACAGACAGACTTTCGAATTCTAATATATTAGAATGGACTGAAAAAGTACCTCCATAATATTTGTTTTATCTAAGACCACATTAACTAAACCCAATGACAACCAACAGTTACAGACATTTAAAATTAAAGAAATTGTATATTTAGTATAAAAAAAGATTCTCAGCAACACAAACTTACCAATAGTAAGGCCATCCCGTTAGCACTACCATACTACAAATGCGGCCGATTCAAAATTGCCGCATGACGGCAACAATCGTCGTATTTTCAATTTGTTCCAGAAACTTCTCGGACATTTTCGTTTTCCAATGGATATTTTCAATGCTTAATGATCAACGTCCGTAGTACCTACCGTTAATGCCTCTCAATGAGTACAAGGCTATACCTATAAATACCAAATAACGTAAAGAACAGTTGGTACTGTAAGATCCCGTACCTTATTGAATACTATTAATAATATAACCTATTATTCAGATCAACTTAACATAATCACAATATTCTAATACAAATATACTATTATTCTAGTATTTGCAGCTTGCTAATTTTCTGTAGATCTGTTTGCCAATCGGCAAAGGCCTCCTCCAACCTTTTCCATTCTGATCTTTTCCGAGCCACTCTGTTCCACATCACACCTGCCACTTTTCTAAAATCATCATCCCACCTTTTCTGTGGTCTACCTCTCTTCCTTTTACCTTGTCTGGGATACCATCTTGTCACTTTCTTACTCCATTTGTCATGACCTCTTATCATGTGCCCTGCCCATCCTCTATTTGAGTCTTATAATTTTCAGTGTTACATCTATGGTTTTTGTTTTGTTTCTGATGATTTCTCAGCCTGTCTGATTTCTTAACACTTAGCATACTTCTTTCCATAGCGTATTGGCAAGTTGCGAGTTTACTTGTCATTTCCTGAGTTTAAGTCCATGATTGGAAGCCATACATAAGGGCAGGTGGTATACATGTGTTAAATAGTTTACTTTTGATGTTTATGTAAACCTTATTGAATACTGGCTCAAAATAAATGAATGAATGTTTTTCTACCTTACAAACTTAGTACAACAATAAAATGTAATAAAATATCACTTTTAAACCGACATCTTCCACTCTACGGACCCGTGATTTTGTAGCGATTGCACGATATCACGTTTGATAGAGATTTAGAACACGCACGCTTAGGATTGTTCGTTGTGTCATTCGACGGTGGAAGCCAGTATCTAGCAGTAGCAGTATCTAGTATCAGCTAAAATTTCTACATTTTTTTTTTTTTTATATATAGGTAAATTTTGTATCTCCCTCGCACCGCTAGGATATGACTGAACTTCTGAATTTGGACACAAATCAATAGCGTGTCATAGTATTGACATTGTCAGGGCTATAGGGCTAATCAACCAAAAAGCCATCGCTAACATGTAGTCTCCATGGAACACGCTTGCCTAGAAGAAACTTATTCACTCGCGACTATAGTCGCGACTTGAACACCCAAGGTTGTAGTTAGCAAGAAACACAGACTCAGTAAAGGTATTCCCTTCTCTGGTGGTGCGCATAATAATGGTCGAAGAAACCCGCTTTCTACCAATAAAGAGGTCGTGGATCGCGTAGCGTCCAGTAGTCCGATGATGACTAGTTTTATCGTAATGAATAACACGCACAATTTTGGACTGTAGGATATCTATACTACCGGCCATTTTAATAACTTGGTGTATTTTAATATACTGGTGCAGTGAACGGCAAAATTCACTGACCATTTAAAAACTTCCTAAAATCCTATACACCTAAAAGGTTAAAAGTCGGTGATCTGCTATGACCACATTATTCAGTGAATATAGTACACACGGCTACACTTCAAGCTATACGTTTTCAGTATAAGCTGACCTCTCATTTTACGAAAAGCCTACACAATGCGAGGTCAGCTTATACTGGAAATTTATAGCTTGATGTGTAGCCGTGTGTACGTAGGTATATGTAGGTGAACATCATCGGAACAAAAATCAATGAACGCATAAAAACATAGTACCACCCGTATTTCGGAAAGTAAACGTTCTAAGCTAGCGGTGTTTGGAACAAATGGTAGAAATAAATGAGCGCTGCATATCTCATGACAGCTGTCAAAATTTCAAAGAGCCGTATCTTGGAAACTAGACGTTCTAGGCTAGCGGTGCCTAGAGACAAATGGTAGGTATCTATAAGCTCTGCATATTTGATGACAGCTGTCAAGTTTCAAACAGCCGTATCTCCGAAACTAGACGTTCTAGGCTAGCCGTGTCTTGTGATAACTGATAGGTTAATATTTTGGCTTGGTGCGTTTTGTGGAATACTAAAAATTATTCAAAAGTTTCCACAAATGGCATCTATAATGTGTCAATGATATTTGTCATCAGAAATGGAGTCAACATTAATACCTACCATATGTCTCAAGACACCGCTAGCCTAGTCCATCTAGTTTTCGAGATACGGCTATTCGAAGTTTGACAAAAGTCATCAGAAATACAGATCTCATTGATACCTACCATTTTCTCGAGGCACCGCTAGTCTAGAAGGTTTAGTTTCCAAGATACAGCTATTTGAAGTTTGACAACTGTCATCAGATATGCAGAGCTTATTGATACCTACCATTTGTCTCTAGGCATCGCTAGTCTAGAAGGTCTAGTTTCCAAGATACAGCTATTTGCAGTTTGACAACTGTCATCAGATATGCAGAGCTTATTGATATCTACCAATTGTCTTAAGACACCGCTAGCTTAGAACGTTTAGTTTCCTAGATACGGTTGTTTGAAGTTTAACAGCTAGCCGCTAGCCTAGAAGGTCTAGTTTCCAAGATACAGCTATTTGAAGTTAGACAACTGTCATCAGATATGCAGAGCTTATTGATATCTACCATTTGTGTTACGACACCGCTAGCTTAGAACGTTTAGTTTCCGAGATACGAGTGATACTATGTTTTTATGCGTCCAGTAATTTTTGTTCCGATGATGTTCACCTATATTTGTAACCTTAATATGTTCGCTGAATAATGTGGTCATATCAGATCACCAACTTTTAATCTTTTAGGTGTATAGGATTTTTGGAAGTATTTTTTAACTAGATAGACCACAATCTCACCTAATGGTAAGCGATGATATGGTCTAAGATGCAGTACAAAGATCTGGAATAAACTGTTCACTCTTACCTTAATGAGACCCAGATTGTATTCTTTAGGAAATACAGACGACGGCAAAGTGTTTCATTACTTAGCTGTACGCATCAAGAACGCAGAACCAAAACGGTGTGAGCGAATGGGTGGTATATCAACTAGGTACGGATGGTACTGAGCCGTGCGCCTGCTTGTCTTTTAGTGGAAGGGAGATGGCGGGATCTGATCGTATAGTTCCTGGGCACATTCCCCGATATGTATTATGTAAAAGATCGAAAGGCTTGCAACTTTACGGTGGTATTCGAGACTTAGTCTTAGTCTTCGCCATATATTGCTCACCTACAGGTTTGTACAGGTCAGCGACTTTTGGCGTTGACTGCACAGTACGTGATGTGATGAGGTACACTTGTCTAACAGTCCTCTTTCAGTAATCATAGGTGCCCTCATTGCTGACGTGAGATGTAGAAAAAAAAATCTCGCGTCAGCAATCCCTCTTTCATGCAAGTGAACTTTATTCAATTATTTTTGAAGAATATGTTCTTGTTGGATTAGGTATTATATTATTTGTTCGTAGGACTTGGGGCCGGAAGTAATTTTGATAGGCCGGAGATCTGCACAATAAACAAATAAACCTATTCAGATAAATTACACAATACAATGTGGGCGTTAGAACAAAGGGCCAATTTTAGATTGTCTAGGGCAAAATTAATTACGGGTCAACGGAGAAGGAAATAATTGGAGATGACAATGCCATAAAGGGATTATTTAGCAGAAATATGTATTTTGTTTGCAAAGTTGGATGTGCCAAATGGAGGTTGGTCCACAATAAAAATGATGCAGCCACTTCTGGAAGTAACTTCAATTCTATGGTAGTATTATTTATTATAATTTTCTGAAAACCGAACGTTATTATCATTGTTTAGTTTTGAGATATGACCATTAAAAGTATATTGTTTTTTACTGTCAAAGTCTTCGAGTTCAGAGTAAACATGTTTTTTAGGCAAGCGTGCTCCATCTTCAACAACACTATCGAAGTGGTGGTGTTGTCGTCACCATCAGGTGACGTAGTGGTCAAGTGCTTGTCAATCACCAGTGAAAAATGGCGATTATGTTACCAAAACATCTAAGATAATTTTATAGTAGCTTCCGCCAGCGGCTTCGCACACGTGTTTTGTCAATATTAAGTAGCCTATGTTTTAATCCGGCTATAGTCTATCTATATACCAAATTTAATCGAAATCGGTTCAGCCGTTACGACGGGATCGAGTAACAAACAAACATCCAAACTTTCGTATTTATAATATTAGTGTGATATTTTCTCGGTTTTCTTGGTCGGTGAATTGTTAGCGCGAGGCCTAGAAATCAAATTGCAATGTCTTTAGACATTGTTGTTTGAAATGCATGATGCAGTTTACCTTCAACTGTAATACTTATTACAAGTAATGGGTTGAATAAAGTGATTATTGTTCAGCAGAATCTTTCCTCAAAGTTTGTTATCAAAAGATTTTTAAAAGTTAACTGTTTACAAAAGGTTTAAAGCATTTACATCTGATTGTTGCAGGCCTCACAAATAAACAACGAGTTTATCAGTTTAAAGACTTTATTATTTTTCTATTACAAAGTTTTAATTTACACATAACCACAAAAAATCGTACAAAAGAATTCCGTACATTTTTAAAATTCCAGTTGTTTACACAAGTCAATAAGTTAAAATTTCGAATTACGCATTATACAACAAAATATCAATTAACACCGTAATGGAAATCAAATTGATACATTATGTTTTGTTGTTTAACAACATTTAACCTTCGCATAATACAGTAATTATACAACGAGTATAATACAGAAATTTTGCAACGTGACTATACACCATTATACTAATTTACATTCTACTAATTATCCATCACGTTCATTTTATACTGAACTATTGTCTGATAAAAAAAATACGAGGTTCCAACAAATAAATAAAAAAATAAAAATCCTATTTAAAATTTTACTCTTACATTTTTACAGTTTTAAAGTTACAAATTACTTAAAGTAACCTAACGGGATCCTATTATCTAAGAAAATAATTAACTCCAATAAAGTCAGTCATTTCATAATTACAAGTTGGCATTAAATAAAGTAGTAACTTTATTCACAACTAAACGAACAACTATAAAATATATGAATAGCAAAAACTTGCAATCTATGCGGGATTTGAACTAACCTATACTATGTAAACGTCCGAAACGCTCGATCAATAAGGTCAACCACAACGCCAATAGCACAGATTATCGATATTGACAAGTAACCTGCGTTCAAACCCCACAGAAGCAATAACATTTTTGCATTCAAACATTTTTAATTTTCCTGTATAAGTAAGGGTTATCACAAAACAACACCTACAGGTATCTACAGTTATGTTAAACTCTTTGGCCATTACTTTTGAGCTCAAAACCAATACAAATTCTAGTTACATTGGGGTCACTCTATCTGATTCTTTCTCCTCTCTGACTGTATACACAGACCTACGTATGGCTCCGCCTTCGCATCTCGAACCTGACACATGGTGAAGAACTTCGGGCAACGACTCTCCCTCAGAGTGGATCATCGTCTCTTCAGTCAGGTTGCCACTGTCGTCTCGTCAAGACCTGTGCAAGAACTCTGACGTCATCACCTTCTGGTTCGATTTCAAGACCTTTTCATGATGCCTCAGACGGTGTACAATCTCATCGTGTAAGACATTAAAGCACATGGCAGTGAGTGCGAGTCCAGACATTATGTAGATCGAACAGAACCAAATAGTTCCGGAAGAAGCTCCATTGTTCTGAGTCGCGCCTGGAGCTAAGTGCCCAAAACCAATCGTACTAAGACTCATGAAGCAGAAATAAACTCCATCGATCGGACTCCAACCTTCCAGCTGATAAAGAACTAAAGCTCCAAAGAAGATGTAGATGAAGATAGCCGCTAAACATAAAGAAATAGGAGCCAGTATCGATAAGCCCCGTAAGGACATTTTTGAGTCAGTATCGGTGCAACTCATGGAGTCACAGTCTCGTAGAAAGTTCAGGCTTTGGGACTTATCTTTGACTGAAGTTGTGCTAACGCTGTGCGCCTGTGACGCGGAGATTATTGTTCCAGATGGTGACCTGACATAATAAGGCTCTTGTAGATGAAGAGTTTGACTTCTGTAATCATCCTGTCTTCTGATTTTTTCCTTGTGCTCCTTGCTTGACATCGTTCTTTCATCTAAACAGCAATACCCACATTTTGTGCAAAGACAACAGCAAAGGGCTCGGCTAAACACGCTTCGAGCAAGTTTGGATAGTAAAGCTCCCACAACTGATAGATAAAGAAGTGTAAGTGGAATTCCTATCATGGCATACCCAATTGTTACAGCTTTGCCGATAGCTGTTTTCGGTGCGACGCTGCCATAACCTGAAACAAAAGATGATTTTTATAACTAGAATAAAACAGAGCCGGACAGATGGATGGTCAAAGCCTTGTGGGTCTGACAAAGGTTTTTGACAAGAAAATCGGAAAAAATACAAAATTTCAAGGTACGTGAATAAATGGAAAAAAATTAACAAAAACACTCTTAAAATCTTACCGATAGTGGTGAGTACAGTCAAAGAATACAGGAACGCTTTGGCAAAGGTCCACTCGTACTCGTCCAAGACCAACGCAGGGGCTGACTCCAAAGCTCTGACTCCATACTGAGCTGACACATCAGCTGCCACTCTCGCCACCAACTTTTCCTGAAATCTGGCAATCTCCTGAGCTGCCAGCCTCGTCCAGTTTTCCTTGTATAATATGTTTAATGACACCGTAATCTCCCAAATGCTCTCAACAGTCTGTGATCGTAATTCTGCGCTGGCTTGGGATATACTTCCATTTATTTTCGACAAAGAAACAACCTTTTCATTTGCATGGTATGACGTTGTTGCTAGGGTTTTCTGCTGTACTTTCGCAGCACTGCCTTCTATGGCTAAGAAGATGAATGCTCCTAGTAAAGTATAGCCTAGGAGCAATACAAAGATTCCTAAGTTGGTGATACACCCAGCAACTAAACTCTTTTTCTTACTCTTTTTAGTTTTAATACAAAAACAACAGCTGGTAGTGATGTCGTCGTCGATTCGGTAATTCTCTGTTTTGGCTTTTTTGAATTTTCCATTTGCGTGATTTTTCTTCTTGTTCTTGTCCATATTTTATAGGGCTTTAATTTTCATTGCTTCAAAACTTTTGGAAAGAAGCCTTGCAGGTTTTTAATCTCATTCCAAATCTCATCTGAAACAAACACGCCGAATTAAATCAATGTTTTATGATGACTTAGGAAGGTATTTGTAAGACTCTTGTACCCTAGTTCCCGAAATTTTATTACTATTAAGGCATTTCACGTGAAGCTGGCAGCGTGAACACGCTTTTTCTGGTATGATGTTTATTTGTCAAGTTATGGGCTTCTAAAGGATTGGCGTAATTGAAATTCGTATTTTTCGGAAATTGTTTTTCGAATTAAACAAATTTATTTTATAATATTATACACAGCGATGTGTATAGAAAATTTACTGTTTATTTTAAATATAAAATGAAGGTTAAATTTTTTTTCGCGCAAACCGGTCGACGTACGGAATGTTAGGCCTCGCTCAGTGCAACACGTTTGTATTTAAATTCATCTATGTTCTAAACTATTGAAGATTTTATTTTAAACTATATTTTGACTATATTTTGAAAAAAAAAGAAATAAAAAACCGGCCAAGTGCGAGTCTGACACGCGCTCAAAGGGTTCCGTACAATTAAGTTCCTTTAGGTACGCTTGAAGTTACTAAAACTCTGAATTGAAATGTCCACTTCCGGTTTAGTACACGTAAAATGATTTTTTTAACATTCATTTTATAATTAAAAAGTACATTAAATTTTCTATACAAATCGCCATACATAAAATTATAAAATAAATTGATTTAATTCAAAAAACGATTTCCAACAAATACGAAATTCAATTACGTCAATTCTGTAGAAGCCCCTTACTTGACAAATAAACATCATACAAAAAAAGCGTGTTCACATCATGGATCTACTGTACAAACTAAAAATACTTTACTATAAAAATATAC